>CM035165.1:106386693-107717248 GCA_020205615.1 Panax quinquefolius
TTACTGAACCTGGCCAAAGGATTAGTTTTCCAATGTATATGTCTTAGTTGACAAAGCTGTTTACGTAATAGGCTGCTGGCTAGAAACATAGGAATTTGGAATGTTGAGATGACTGGTACGTTTATCGATACACTCGAGTAGATGCTTTCAACAAGCCCCACTCACAGATAGCTAATGAGCTAGCTCTTTTAAAAAAACCCGCCACTCGACTGATGAGTCGAGTAGAGAATGATTGGAGAGCCCGGATCTGAGAATCTGTCCCGCTGAAACAACTGTTCCTGGGAGTGGCTGAAGCTCGAAAAAAAGCTCTCAAGCGGTGGAAACGTTGGCTTCGATCCCACCTCCCACCCCCTTCCAACCTAAGGACTAAGATGAATGAGTGGAACCTCTTTCACCCGATCTTATGTCTCAAGAAGATAAAGATCGGACATCACATTACTTCCGCTTATTTGCGAGAGATGTCTTTGAAGGCGGTGCCAAGTAATATCTGCGAAGTCCGAGTATGAAAGCTGATAGAACTCATGGAAAAGAACTTGACTTTCTTTCTTTCACGGATAGCATTTTACGTCCGGTTTGAAGGCAAAAAAAATAACAGACAATGGAAGGGGTTCACTGCTTGACCTAGTTAGACGAGCGTAATGAGTTCATACTATTACAAAGCATGCAACCAGCGTACTAAAAGCTTTCTTTAAGACAACAACCTGAGAATTGATTGATTCGAGATCCCTCGGTGGAAGCCTTTCATAAAAAGATAGCGGATCTTGGGGAAACCATTAGGAATGCTCAACCCTATCTCTAAAGGGGCTTGGGCCCATATCCTTGATCGATGGACGCTTAGCTAGTTCAGACTTTTGATAGGTACTACTTCCACGAAAGCGGCAGATTGCAACTACTAATGTCATTCTTAGGCGTTCATCACCCTCGTGGAACTCAATCATGATAGCCTCATTCCGGCAAGTGAGTGAAGAAGCTAATCTTAACCATCATCATGGAAACACCCAAGAAAGCCACGATAAAAGGAATGATTTGTGAAAGGAGGCGTTTAGTAAGGTCGAGAATCCTAAATGCAGAGGGCGGGTGCCGGTCCCTCCGTATCGAAATAGGCGTCCAATAATCGGGTAGTAAACAACAAGGAATGTATTTTCAACTTCCTAGGTAAGAGAGGCGAACGAGCTTATCATGTCAATACTACAATAAATCATGATCGGTTAGATTCGAAAGGTCGGCAAAGAGCCTAACTTGGAAAATCCATCCCGTCCCTTGGTTGTTACGGCCTTGCCATCGAAAAGCTGCCTTGCGTAAGAGAAAGGTAAAGGAAAAAGAACCATATCTTCTTCAAGAATCTGTTGAATGAGGAAGAGCTCTTTTGTGGTCTCACTTTACCACCATCCGAAATCATGAAAACTTCGATTGGTGGAAGCCGGTCCATGAAGATTCTCCTTTTCTTACGTGTAATTCCCTCTTTCGATGAAGCATCCAAATTATCTCATCAAATAAACATTTCTCTAAGCTTATCCACGTAGCTTATCGTCGTTTGAAAAGTCGCTTGAGGATCCAACGAATAGTTAAGGTTTGTTGACAATCCACAATTACAATCCCAAGACGACATAAAAAGTACCTGCTTATTCCTACTCTTACCACTTGGCGTATGGGCTTTATATTCTCTAGGGCGTCAACCATAAGTTTGATTACATCGCGCTCGATTCGAAATTTGGGCGATGAAAAGTTTGATAAACAATAAGCACGAACTCTTATTTTTTACCTTCTTTCATGCGAAAGTTGACCAACTTCTTGATCGATTATTTTTGCTCACCATCCAAGCCCCCATATAGCTTAAATTTCCGGAGCAATTGGAGCCGCTTTTCGATGACGAGTAGAATAATTTATATTACTGTGATCGTTCTTCATCCATCTTTATCATTGACTCCCGGTTTCCATCTTTCCTTTCGAGTTTTACCACTCTTCATAGCTTCTGTGACTCTCCGAAAAGAAAGATCTCTTATCTCCGAGGTGAGGATGGCCTCATAAACTCCTTTGCCCAAGGGTGCTTTTGAAAGAGCTTAACTAATAGAGGCACCTAGGTAGGCTAAGAACCTTTCTTACTTATGAAGAAAGTTACAACTCTAGTGAAATTGTGAGGGAGAGACTCACTATATATATATATATATATAGATTTCTCGATGCTTTGAATAAGCGTAGTTTCGTACCCAACAAGCTAGGGATGGGACTTTCTTTACGATCGTAGACCACTCTTGCTTGTTTGCTAAAGAAGCGAATTCCAGTAGTAATAACGATCGTACCTCATTACTAGAAGAAAGCTTTCACTGGCTTTTTTACTATAAAGAAAAATTCCCATTGAGAAGCGAACTAAAGGAATGGACGGGAGTAGGCTTAATAGTGAAGGCGACCCCCTGGCGATAGATATGAGATCAATGACTTAAAAGAAAAGGCAGGATGTCGAGAGAGAAGCTGTTAGACTTCTTTATTGCGTTCTGAAGAGAGATCGAAGACGAAGATTTTCGGCACGCAGTCTGAGTAATTGGATGGAAAAGACAGATAAAGAGAACAACCTCTAGGAAGGGCATACCTCAAGAGCACCAATCTCCCCGTGAACATCTATCTCGCACGGGCCGAGCCTATGGATAGAAAGAAAGATGCACGGAAAGGAAAATGAAATAGAAAAGAAAAGATGCTTTGGGAGTGTGAGATAAGCGGACGAGAGTGCGCAATAGAACAACCGCAGGGGGGAGCTTCAACAGTGATAAATTGAACTAACCAGATGGGCCAACCAAAACACGGAGCCGACATTGAAATCGGAAATCAACGTTGGATCCCGGCTATCCAAAAAAGCAGCAGTGAAGCGGAGGATCACAAAATGCAACACAACAAGGGCGAACCAAACGCTTGCGAAGGAAGAAGCTAATCAATCGAAATGGAAGAAAAGATGACGCGTTAATGTCGAAGGGATCCATGTTCCATGGTGGTGTAAAAGATATGCTTTATGGTCGAGGAAGATAGGTTTCTTTACATTTTCTTTCCGAAAAAGAGAGACATGGGAGTTCGACTCTCGTTATCCATATTCAATGATCCTTGTCCATGTTGGAACTGTTGATGGCGAGTATCAACTATGAGATGCTTGAAAGTCGATGTCTCGATGTTCCCAAGAGTAGCATCGAGCCCCGAAGCAGCAAAGCCGTGCTTCAAGCTAAGTCGGTCGGGATCTAATTGATTGCTAAAGCGAAAGGTCGTCGAAGATTCTCATTCTCGAACCTATAACTTTTGCCTAGCTCTCTTCTTTTGAATTGGAAGGAGGGATCATACCTATGGAAGAAGGCCACAGGAGCGACATTCGAGCGAAGAACTATCTTTGGAAAATTTGAAGCTTGAGATTGCCCTTTCACGACTTCGGCTAGGTAGGAAATGACCCCGACTGGTGACTTGATTGCTTGTTCCGTTCCTGCTTCACCCACAGCAGAGAAGCTGGAAAGGCTAGCCTTCGCTCAGAGGGTTAGGATCGAGGTTGGTCGAGTTTGCTTTCGCTCCTTTTCCATAATAGAGAATAGGGCATGGAAGCTTTCTGCTATTAGTATTAGAGGAGAGTTTTGATCGGCGGGGATTACGCGACTTACAACTCACTTCCTTAACCCCAAAATAGCAACTTGGTTATAGGTGACGAGAAAGTAGAAACACGAAAACAAAAGGAAAAAGCTAGGCTAACGCCTTCGCCTTTGTCTCTGTCTCTGATCGTTCGAAAGCAAGAGTTTCCCCTCAACTATGTTTCAATCCTTTTCAAATTGATCTAATTAGAGAAGTTCTCATTCGATGCTGAAAGTTGAAGAACAACTTAACCTAATCAAATGTAACCTTATTATGGCACTAATTGTGACGCCCCCAAAATTAGGTATACATCACCCATCTTGAGTCGACACTTACATGGTACAGAATTTAAAAAACAACTTATTAACATAACTGTAGGTATGCAATCGACATAAAACGTGAGTTTAAATACAAATATCGTCTACTAGATATTATACAAACTCAAATAAAAAGTCCTCATTACGATTATTATCACACTATTTTACGAATAGTGAGGACTACTAATCTTATCTTGGGACCATCACTCGTTTCCCAGACTAAATCGTCCAATTTATATTATCATTTCACAAGAAAACGGTGAAAGAAAGGGTGAGCTCAACTAGCCCGATAAGAAATATTATGACTAAGATAATGCGAGAATAAATTATCAATAGTCTTGATAATGTTAAACCGATAAAATCTGATAAAACCCGGTTTAAGCTGCGATGGAATATCTGAATCCATTAAAAGAGTCAAGTAGAAAATAAAGTCTACTATCTTTTAGGTTTTAAAGGTTTTTCATCATCAAGTATTATAAATGAGACTCGACTTTAATAAATATTTCACATCATCGAATCACCCCGCACTACTGGCCAAGGATATTCTTTAAGATCACGACCACAATTATTCATGCACTCTGGGCGAGAATATTTGTGTATTCATTAATAGTCGTGATCATGCCAACAATCATCCCATCAATGCACTTCACTACCATCGAGGATTTTTTATCACATCATTTGTAACATTACGGTCGTGATTACAATCAATAATCTCTGGTCATAATCATACCAAGTCCATCTATGCACTACTGAGCCACGGATGACTTTCAAAAAATATAAACATGAGGATGATGACAATGATATAAGAATTGATAAAACAAGTTCAAGAATTATTTTATCCGGGAATTATTAACGTCAAATTGTCGGCGTAATCTTTGTTTTGTAGAGTAAAATTCAAGAATGATCGGAAGAATATTTCCATGAAAGATCTTTGGATGAAACGCAAATATCGAGGATATTCTACTAATTTCATGGAGTATAGAAGTCAAAGTTTTAACCAACTTGGGTATAATAAAGAATGGAATAACAAAAGAAATCACCACGCAATGCGATGAAGCCAAGCGCAGACGGGTTATTCAATGAATAATAAATAACGGAACGGTCGGTGAAATTCACCGCAAGCGGGATGTTCCAACGAGAATAATAAAGATGGAACCGCATCCGGTGTAAAACACACGAGATAGGATATTCCAATGAGAATAATAAAAGGCGGGAACCCGGTCCGGTGTAAAACACACGACGGGGATGTTCAAATGAATAATAATAAGAATGTCACCAAGTATAGGGTAAACCACTTATACAAGTTATTCCAATGAATAATAAGCGATGGAATAACAACAAATGATTCTCTTCATTGAATAAGAAAGAATAACACCCTTACATTTGGTAGGAGATTGAATCTGCAGGCGATTGTAGTAACAAAATACTCTTCTTCTTTCTCTTATTCTCTCTATATACTTCTCTCTCTATAAACTTGAATGAATTAAATGAAAATAATGAAGCCCTAGCCTCTATTTATAGAAGATTTCTAGCTTGGCTTTTCTGCCGTGTGAAAAGCGAGTGGCTTGAATTTGGCTGGTTTGCCTCCTTTGTAATGTGAAACGACAAGTGGTTCGGCCGCTTGTAATGTGAAACGACAAGTGGTTCGGCGTCTGGTAAAAGGTAATTACTATTAACGAAGGTAAACACTATTCACAAGGTAATTACTATTGTGAAGGTAATTACTATTGACGAAGGTAAATACTATTCACAAGGGTAATTACTATTGTGAAGGTAATTACTATTGATGAAGGTAAATACTATTGATGAAGAGACTCTTAGATGATGACATATACGAGCCCCCATAAAATAATCAAACTTACCACAAATCATTTTTTTTTCATCAACACATATTTAATCTTTCAACAATTATTAATCATTTATAACTTGTCGTCTCAATTATTGATTTAATCTATAACATATTATCTGGATGATCTTGTGTGATAATTGAATCAATAATATAAGAGATATGATCGGCGATTCTTGTCGTAGCAATAATTGAAGCGTAAATGAGTGACTTCTCACGTAAGCATCAATAATCAATCTGGTGTCTTCTTGTCTGACTTCACACGCGTATCAATTTATCTTTTTACCACCGGGTAGTTCAGCAGTTTTAACGGTAACACCTCCGTAGTTATTTTTATAAAATATTTTTGTCATTTTCTCGATTCGATGATAATTACATTGTGGGGTCCACGAATGATTGAGCCATTGTCATTTGAATATTCCTAACAAAAGAATAATATTAAAACCAAACGAATATTTTATAACAACTTGCATCTTTGCAAAATTTATAAATATTACCCACAACTATAACATTATATCAAATTTATTCCATAATATTCAAAAATAATATTTATAGAAAAATTCATCTTTATTTATAAAAGCTGGGGTCTTACACTAATTATTTTCAAATGTTTTAGCATCATATCGTTCTGTTTCATGCTTGTTTGCTTGATCTTAATCGGATTATTTTGTGTATTTTTTTGTCACGTTGGCTTTGGTTTATTTAACTTTATGGGGGGAAGTGTTCTTCTTAAATGATATTTCTCTTAAATAGCACTCCTTTATTAAAACGACGTCGTTTTGAAGTGACTTAAAAGAGAGTGGTCCCACTTGTTTTCCTTTTATTTACAAAAAGTCACTCCAAAAGGACGTCGTTTTAATAAAAGAGTGTTATTTAAGGAGGAATGTTATTTAAGAGGAATGCTCTTGATCCTTACTATATATATATATATATATATATATATATATATATAAACGTCATCGCGGGATAAATGTCGCACGTACAATGTAATAAATCGGTGATTCGTATGGCGGGAGTTACGTTGTTGAGAAAACCCTGCTGTGTAAAAATCAGTACATACATTTAATTATAGCTATTAACAATATACTCTCTCCGTCCCTATTTAAATGACCTTTTAGAGATGGGCACACGCATTAAAATAATGATTAAAAAATATTAAATATAGTATTCAATTGTATATAATACTCTTAAATCATTAATGAGTGTAAAGTACCAAAAAAAAATACTAAAAGTAATGAGGGGTATTTTTGGAAAAATTATCATTAATTCTCCTAGATTTGAACAAACGTCAAATAATTAAGGACAAATAAAAAAATCTAAAATGTCATTTAAATAGGGACGGAGGGAGTATATAATATATGTGACTACGGCTGTGCGGGTGACGAATATATATTGTGATGGAGCTAGAAATTAATCAACCCAAAGATTTTTAGTTATTTTTCTGTATATATGTTCTATTTGATGTTTATGCTTTTTATTTTTAGTGCTACATAATTTAGTGGACTTAATCATTTTGTGTTCATTTTATTTTTAGTCCTACATTATTTTTCATTTTGTGTTCATTTTCTATATATGTTCTATTTGATGTTTATGTCATGTCTTGTAAGTGGCCGACAAAAGAAATAATTTGTGTGACAAAAATTATTGAACCTCACATGCATTTTCTTCCAATCTCAATTCAAACCAATTGTCTAGTAAATTCGATTTTGTTTTTGCTGAAAAAATTTAATTTATTACAGTACAAAATATCACTTATATATATATATATATATATATATATATATATATATATATATATAATAATAATGGTCATATTGTCAATTATCAATTATGTATTTTTTTTTGTCTTGTGATCTATCAAATTACGTAGTTTTGGCACTTGGCAGATTTGTTTTTGATTTCTGATTTGAGATGAGAGAAAAAAAAAAATTAAACAAATATGCCAAAACGACATAGCTGTGCACAAATAAAACATATATATATAGTCCGTTTCTGGTGCATACCCCTTTAATTATTTTACATACCTTTGTTCACCATTTTTAGCGACGGTTTGGTCTGTCGATATAAAACAGATAAACGGTTTATATGTTATGGCGACGGTTTGATCGTCATTAAAAAGTTAAAACAACAGATTCTACGATATCTGTGACAATGAATCGAACCGTCACCGGTCAAGTCCCTAAAGGTGGCTGAAGCAAGGTATGTTAAATAAAGTGGTATCACTTGATTCTTTTACACACACACACACACACACATATATATATATATAGAAAGGATCGAGTAGAATTCTTAAATAATGGAATCGTTAAATAATAGAATTTTATCAAAACGACGTAGTTTTGATAAGGCAGTGATATTTTTTGTAAATACGGCGGTGGCATGGTATTTACAAAATGCCATCAGCGTCTTATCAAAAACTACGTCGTTTGATAAAGTTTCTATTATTTAAGAAAAGCCTACTACTTAAAATTCTACTCTTGATCTCGTATATATATATATATATATATATATATATATATATATATATATATATATATTTGACATAGCCAAATTTAATAGATGTTGGTGGTTTTACTGACCAAATTAAAGCCTGCTTCACTTTGGTGGGATAGAAAAGTTTAGCCCCCTTTAATTGGGCTTTTTAAGTATTAAAGCAGCTCTGCATATTTGACAAAGACCTGGGTTTGTTCTGTTATTCTTACATCTCAAATAACCTTCAAACTAAAAATTCATAAGTTGGTCCAAAATGGAAGTTAGAAAAGCCCATAGATGAGATACAAATGAAATTTTACCTATGTCCAGATAAGAGAGTCCTACTCTTTCATTCATTTTCATAATATTTATAGTAATAATATTATATTTTTATTCAAAATTTCTCATTTATTATTTTTATTTAAATGTTTTCCATGCAAATCTTAATTCTCCCTCCCCAAAACATGTTTAACTTATAAAGTCTTAAATTTTCAAACCCAAAAATCCATGTGAATGATCATTTAAAATTTAAGAATAATAAATCTTGTACAGTGAATAGAATTTCAAGATAGTTTACTATATTCATAAATATATGGACTAATTTATATTAAATTTAAATTTGAAAACACCTGGAAATAATTTTAAGTGCTTAATGAAATCATGATTAAAGTGAAATGAAATAAAGAAACAATTAGAATAAATGGTCTGTATCCACAACAAGAAGATCAAGTCAATAACAGCATCAACATCATGGATTGACTATAAAGATGGGATCTGAAGCTTAGCAGCTCCCATTTTCAGTGGGTTTGGCTCCTTCCCATTTTATGCTTTTTTTTCTTTCTTTTTTTAAAAAATGATATATTTTGGGACTTTATATTTCAATTTTTTTTGTTACGAGTTACATGGATAACTTTAATTGGTAATATTTTAACGATATATTTAATATGGTGAGCCAAACTTATACTTTTAGCTAATCTCATTTATTAATTAATATACATCACAATCGTAATTCGATAAAAAAAACTTTCGCAATACGTAAAGGAACTCGTGCTTAATTAAATATTAGGTGCATGCATGCAATGCAACCAACAAATTAGTCCAGAATTCTGGTTCATTTCACTCTCGAAAAAACCTTGCCAATGTTAGGTGAGTGGTCAAATTGTATGGTGTTTACCTCCTTTCTTTCTTTGTGTCCAATATATAACAAACAAATTAAAAATTGAAAGTCTCATTAAGAATTAATTAAACTTTTTTACGCGAAGAAAAAAAAAGAAGTTATTGGATATTTATATTTTTCGCAGAATATATATACTCCTTCATACATAACATAGATTGGAGGTGGCAACAATTAAAATTCTGAAAAATAGGTATTTTGTTAGCTTTTATAAAATAAATTTATCATTTTTAATTTGTCTCAAATTCGATCTAGAATCTTTTAATTATTACGATGACAAATATTATGAACCTCTCAACTTTTGAAATTGTGAATAATTAAGTAATACTTAATTTCTCATTTTTACAAAATTAATATCATTTATCACATATCGTAGTTAATTTATGAAATTTTAATATGTGATTTATTTCAATTTTTGTACTATCAAGTTTCTACTTCATTATACATTTTAAGTAATTTATAATATTAACTATTTAACTAATTAAAATTACACCAATTTTTAGAATTTTATAAATAGAACTCATTTTATGAGATCTATGTAAGGAGCTAGTAAGATTTAGTTTACGTGAATAAAAAAAACTGGTGCATGTAAATGTAAGCTTTCAAGTTTTTACGTTTTATGTGTGCGTGGCAGCTTCGGAATTGAGGTTATAGGGTGACGTGCAGGGATTATTAATAAATCTGCAATATGAACAAACAGTTCGAGTTCGATCCGAGTTCGACTTAAAATATAAATAATTCAAATATGAGAAAATTTTAAAATTCGATAAATTATTCAAACATCCTCAAATTATAATTTTTATTAATACTTATATCATATTCTTTCGAAAAATTTAAATTGCTCAAACTTAATTTAAAATAAATGCGTCTTTTAATTTCGATATAAATAAGCGAAATCAATCGATTCATTTACGACCTAAATTATAAATTGCGACAGAACTTTGCTTCCCATGTAAAAAAGAGGTAACCCCTTGATTTTTTATATATCGTTTTACGGGCGTGTGGTGAAATAAATTCACTTTTAATTTATTTTTTTAATATTTTGGTTATATATCCTTTAAAAATTAATTTTAGTTACAACAGAGATTTTTTGGTTCCAAATTATTTTGATTAAAACAGAAAATTTGTGTTCTTTAATTTCTAGTGGGCCAAAAATTCAAAATAGTTTCCAAATCCATAAAAATTAATGTCCCTAAATTGTTGGGAAACAAAAAGTAAAGCTTATACACTAGAACCTATATAAATTAATATTGTTGGGACTGGAATTTTTTTATTAATTTAGAAAGTTATTATTTAATCGATAATTTATTAATTTAAAGAGTGTTTTTCTATTCGGTGAACATAAATTTAATTACATTAAAATTATTGCATTTTATTGATGTTTATATCATACTTTTTTATGCGTGTGTATGATCATACTTATTAAATTAATGTAATAATAGAATTCATTGTAAGTGATATTAATTATTTTTAATAATTAAATAATGTTTATTGTATCCACTTTTCAAATTACATTCACATTTTATTTTTAAAAAAATTATATTCACATTAAATTTAATTAATTTGTATATATAAGTTCATTGTCCTAGAATTTAAAATGATATTTTCTACATATTAAAATAATATTTTCCACACATGAGTCTCTCACATGAAGGCGGGATCCACTCACTATTCATGTGGGAGATTATATAGAAATATAAATTTTTTATGTGAACATATTAGTTCCTTTTGTAGAAATATGTCATCGGTGATAAATGACATCACTTCCCTGATTTGTTGGGCTTCTTTTTTTTTTCCAAAAAGTTTTAAGTTGGTGGTGGTAGCTTGAACTTATGTCGGTTGCTATCTGTGATGGCTGTACGTTTTTAGGTTGAAGATGATGAGTTCTGATGGCGGCTAGGATTTTATAAAGAAGATGAATTAAGATTAAAAAGGTAAGATTATTTAGTTAAAATTAATGAATTTATAGGAAAACCTTGATGAGTTTTTATTTTTATATATTTTTTGGTATAATACCGTACATATATGGTCAAATACTACTATACTTTTATTATATTTATATAGTCAATCGGGTTGCTAGTTATATCAGGTATTTCGGTCTATTTTTGTCGAAAAATAATTTTGAGGGCGATATTGTATGTAATTTGGTAGTTTATGTAACAATTTTTAAGATTCATTAATTTAAAATGTATTTAGCCCTTTAATTTATTTTGAAGAATATGGTTTCCTATATTTTTCATCTTTCCAAGGAACGTACGTTAGTTCCCAAGAACTGGTGGCATATATATCAAGAACGTAAATCGTGATAATATATAGTAGTCAAATTAATCCACCACGTACCCACATGTATACAAATGTATGTATATAAGCAAGCTTATATATAAGTATTGAAAGTCCAGAAATACAATTATACAAGCGTCCTATATATAATTTTGAACCTAGCTAGCTAGCAACCTCTCTCTCACTTATTTGTTCAACATGGTTTCAAGGGTGGTATTTATTTCCATCTTTTGTTTTCTTCTTATTTCTCTCCTTTTGAGCTCTAAATCCGAAGCACGCAAGCTTATTGACCAGTCGGAAGAGATGCGTATGAAATCTTCCTCTTCCTCTTCCTCTTCCTCTTCATCAATTAATGAAAATTCAGAGTCAAACATTAGTACAGATGACCTTCCTTCTTATGAAGATGAGTCTGGTCCAAGTCCTGGTGTGGGACACTAATATGGGCATTTACCTAGCTAGTAATTTGATTAAGAATATATATATATATATATATATATGTACGTGTGTGTGTGTATTCATATGCATGTGACGTGTGATATTTTGTGTCACATATATTTACGTATTATTATGTTGAAATGGTGAGTTGTCTAGTTTACATATTATACGAGAACAAATTAAAGTAGTGCATTGTTTACAACTTGCTAGCTAGAGCCTAGACTACTATATATATATACCCAGTACTAGCAACTCAAATTAAAAATTAATGTTGCAATTCACAAAATGATGTATAGAATATTTGAGATCGATTGCATATATGCAGCTAGCTAGCACTATAGGTTTGATTTGTAGATTTGATGATAAATTAAAGTTTGTACGCAAACATGTTGTATTTTTATTCCTGCATGCTAATGAAAGAATATATATATATTAGTGTTTGCCATGTAAATTAATATAATCCATAATTAGATGGCTTGCCGCTTATTTAATTTGTACCATAAATTTTATTCGATCTAAATTAATTACTCCATATATATATATATATATATGAATTAACAAATACTCCAAAACTTTTTTGAAAATGTAAAACCTTACTAGAGAGATAACTTAATTTCTTGCAAAAATTAATGAGGCAGTACTACTGTATATTAATTGTATATTTTTACTTCAAAAAGTTAAATATTTTGGTCGCATGTATTTTAGATTTTTCGAAATTTAATACTCCACAAAACATTATAATTGCTATGAAAACTAACTAAAACTACAACGTACTAATTCTTTGTTTTATTAAAATTTTACAAATTTCAAACTATCAATATGCATGTCGTCTCAGGAGCGGATACAATAATTAAAAAGAAGAGCTGAAGAGGGAATGACATGACTACCATCAAACTGACTGTTTAATTAATTAGGTAAGGTAGTATTAGAAAGGAAGAAAGAGTACAAAATTATAATAACTTTTTGTGGGGATTAGCATGCAGAACTAACACTTGTCTATACACGTATGTGTATATATATATATATATATATATATATATTAGAAGCAAATGTAGAAAATTCTCGGCTGAAAATGAAATTTGGCAAGCAAAAATGTCAAAATGAATCTTTCAAGAGATATGGATATGGGAGTATCGCGTACTTTTCCCATGCTGATTCATTCCTCCTGGGATGGATTTATATAGCTTTTCCAGAGAGAAAGATAGCGACTCAAACCTCCCAAAAACAGCCACGCATAATGGAATTATATATATATATATATATATATATATATATATATATGAAAAATGATTCATAACAAATATTAATTTGTAGGTTATTATTCGAGTAAATACATTTATGATCGTTCATAGTAGGTTAGACGATCAAAATTTAAAAATTTTAATCCATCCGCTATCAATATTAGTAGCTAGCGGATAACACTTTTAAAAAAAAAAAATTGGACTGCTCATGTCTCTTATGGACGACCAAATATGTGTTTGACGGAATAGTGTCATAACAAGTACTTGTTATAAATCACTTTTATATATATATATATATATATATATGGTGAATGATCTATAACACTTACGTGCTGATCATTATATGACATACACTATCAATAATATCTAATACAAGAATCAACGGCTAAGATTAAAACTTTAAATTCTACTATAAGTAGATGTTGGGATATAAAAGATCTTATATCGGACAACTAAAATTTGAAGACTCAATATATAACTTGAGAGACCACTTCCCTTATTGTGATGTTTCAATATGGTATAGAGCAAGACACTATTCATGTGCAGGTCCAACGACCCACGTATTCCGAATTTTAAATTTTTAAATATCGTCCGTTGATATTTAAAATAAAATGAATTGTATGTTATTAATAATGTATACTGTATAAAAATATGTAGCATGTACATGTTATGAATTATTTCTGTCTCTCTCTCTCTTTCTATATATATATATATATATATATATATATATATATATATATGTCTGATCAAAGCCAGTCAGCCAGCCAGCCACTCACCTTAACTGGTTTCTTACTTCAAGTTATATGGAACTTAATCATCACAAACTTAAAATATTTTGGCATGTGCTGAAAATGGACTAATTTCATTAAAGTGATAGTTATCTCTGTCCCAAACTAGGGTCTCGTTTAATTTTTGGCATTTTATGAAGAATAGTACGGAGTAAGAGGATATCTTATAAGACATGCATCATAAACATTAATTTTTCAAAAATATTTTCTGTAGAAAAGTATTAGTATTTAATATTGTTGACAAGTATTATAAAAAAATAAAAATTGTCTAACTTGAACTTGTATTTTGAGACACGTTTACACAAGAAAATTGATATTTCTACATTATTTTTTGATATTTTTATACGTATGGTCTATATATTAATCAATAAAAATTTGACACATAAATTAATATGTGGACCTTACGAATAAAAATATTAAAAAATAATATAGAAATATTAATTCCCACAAAGGAAATATTTGAACTTTGATTATTAGGGTCAGGCCAGATAAGTCAAAACATATCCTAAGACTACTGTTTCTATGAGAAAACATATCATATCGAGCCTGTAGTGTTGGACTAAAAATGGACTAGTAATCTTTGTCGTGACGGTGAAGGTAATGTTACCTTAGTGAAGCATCTTTTCTAGTTGACTTCAAAACAGTAAAATAAAATAATTTCATGAATTTAGTCGAATTTAGGCTGCTGCTGTCAATTTTTATTAATTTTGCCTAATTATAAGCTCTTTTTTTATACTACTATTTTTGTCAACTATTACAATTTTATAAATATATATTTTTTATTTTCCTATCTAAGAAAACTATAGAATGAAGAAAAAACAAACAAATGAATTATAAGTATAATTACTATAGAATGAAGTTCTATAATGAATAAAATGAATTATTTCACTCATCATTCCATTAAAACGCAACATTAGCTCGACTTAATTTAGCTCAATAAGCTAAAACATATTTTTCAATTTATTAAATTTCAAATCAAAACAAGTCATTGGTCAAAAGAAACAATGGTTATCCCTTGTGTGCCAAGAGGGTAAGAGTTCAAATTTTGGCAGCAACTAAGGAAGGATGTGTGTGTTTAAACTAATAAAAAAAAAAAGAGGGTGAGTTTAAATCTTGACATCAACTAAGAAAGGGGCAAAGAGTATGTGTTTAAATTAACAAAAAAAATCATACGTACACCAGTCACTAAGTGATTAATAATTTAGGAAACTGATATTTTCATAATAAAAGTGTCGTTATAGATGTATAATAACAGTGAAAAATATTACTATAAGATCTATAACGATAATTTTATTGTGAAAATATCATTTTTTTATTGTAGAAATATCAGTTTCCATTATTGTTAGTGTCTCAAAAGTTGCTAGGATCCTATTTTAAATTTTTTTATTTTAAAAATTATGCGATATTTAATATATAAAAAGTTGTTAATTTACACTAAACCTCCTAACTAAATTTAATAGTAATAGCCTAGTTTACCATGGAAAAGCCCAACATTATGGATTATTTGGGCGTTTTGTTCTACCAGCCCAAAGTACTATGGGCTTAATCCAGGTAACCGGCAACTGGTAATTGATTTTTTCCCCGGTTGTTAAACCCATGTTTTAATTTTCCTTCTGTTCAATTCCCAAAGTCCTAAAACCTTGAAAATGGCCGGCTCGTCCTTCCTCCGCCAAGTTTTCCTCCGAACACCGTCATCCGCCGCCGTATCCCGCTGCGACCGAGTACTTACTTCCAATTATTATAACCGGCGAACTCAATTCACGACTGCCGCAACTTCCGATACCGTTATGGAAGGCGAAACTAATAAGAAGAAGGAAGGTAAGTGGTTAACTTTACCGCCGTTCACTTCCACCGTCGACGGTGCTGCGTTGGGTAAAGAGATTTCTGGCCGGAGCTCGGCAGATACCCCCTCCACCACGACGGCGCTTAAATGGGTGATGAAATGCTGCCCCAAGCTTCCGAGGTCTCTTGTTCAGAAACTCTTTCGCTTGAGGCAGGTCTGAATTAGCGGCAGTATAAAAAATTGAATCTTTATATTGGGTTTTGGTAACTATGGGAAATATTATGTTATTTTTATAGGTAGAATGAAATTATATGTCATTCTTTTCTTTTTTCTTTTTATTTATTTATTTCCAGAATTATCTCAGGACATGTTTGAATGGTCACATTTCTTGGTGATCATTAACCTATAGATCAATATTAGCAAGCATTGATTTTTATGAAATGGCTCGACTGTAAGGAACCAAGTTTAGGCCCATTAAGCATAGTAGAGAACTTATAAAGCTTCAATTTATTTCATAGACATTTGTAGGTTGATGGGCCTCTCCCATTTAGGAAACTTGTTATGTTTCAATGTCTAGAAATTATCGGTTTGTACTTCTTCTACTCATACTTGCATGAAGTGGTAACCTCACTTTTGAACTTGCTTTCTTATGCATTTCTTGTTTGTTTGTTTTTTCCTTTTCAATTTCCCTAAATTTTGAATTTAATGGATGTTACAACATTACACATATCAAGGAATTGAAGTGTCGGTTTCTCAAGTTGTGTTTGAAACTTAAATGTTGATGGAAAATTCATGGTTAAAGCATGTGGTAAAATGACCTTACCAAAAGAATATTATTAGTAAAGAAGCATGTGTTCATTCATCTTCTTCTCAAGGGTGAATTGTGAAGCCTATTCTTCACCTCTTAATTTGGCACAGGTTCGAAGGGAATCTTTCAACATCTCATCTTCCGATGTGGGTGTACAAGCTCAAGAACGTAGAGTCAAACGGGTAATGCATGCTTATTCTTGCTTGATTGAAATGGCTGATTCGCAATGTAATGCATGTTTCATTATCAATTTCGCTTACAGAAATAGGCTTTACATTATTGTTCCATTACAGTTAATGAGGCAAGTACTTTTCGTCTTATTTTTTAAATTATTGGAAGGTGGCAGCCAAGGACTCTATGGAATTTGGAGATAGAATATTTCTTCCTAATACTGTCCAAGAGTTGCCTTCTGAGAAAATTGAGTGGCGCTGCAATGAGGAAGAACAGAAGTTTGTCCATAGCCTCGAATTGTATAAGGTTCATATGTTTCCGCCATTTTAGAATGATATCTATCTCATTCTTTTACTTCCATATATGACAACCCCTTCCTTTTCCCTTTCTTGGGTATATAATATTGTAGGATTCAGCTATCATAGTTCTCAATAAACCCCCTGGAATGCCTGTTCAGGTAAGCTATACTCATCTTTATATATGACATCATTTCATGCTGCTAGATTATTGCCATCAAATTTTTAATTATATAAATGAACTTTTGGGCAGGGAGGCATTGGCATAAAAAGAAGTCTTGATGAACTAGCTGGAACTTATTTGAAGCATGATTACTCAGAATCCCCAAGATTGGTGAGTGCAAACACTTCATTTCTTAACAAAAAGAGTAGTTATTCTCAACATGCTCATCTTATCTTTCATGTTAAAGGATTTATTGATTCAACCCACCATGGCGACGTAACATGTTTGTTACTAATAGAACTCTAAGTCCACCAGAAGCAGGAAAGACCATATCAGAGATACATCGATTGACTGTCCTTTTATTTACATGTGGTGTCTTGTTTATTTGTTCAAAGAAAAACTGGTTATACACTTGCAAAATGTTTGAAAACTGAGCAAATATCCATTGGCCTATATCATGTATACTAATAGCTTTTCACAGAATGACTTTAAATTCGTGAAAATAACCTATATTAATTTTTAGGCATTATGACTTCTTAAAATAACAAGGGAAAAAACCTATAATAGCCACACTGATGTTAATTAACTATTACAATGCAACTATCCCGCCTTCCCATTTTCTTTATTTTTAGAAAGAATGGTTGGTATTCAGAATTTTTCACATCTCATGTCCCTGTATAACCATGTTTTTGGAAAATCATTATATACTAGAAAAAAATGACAACTCTATGCAACCTGAGTCATATAAATGTCAATTAGAACAAATTTGATCGTTAGTTAATGGATTTGTTCCTATAAGGTGATTTGCATAGAGAAAGAATATATCTGATAGGAAGAAGAAACATAGAGAAAAAGATTTGTTCCCAAAAAAATCTTGCAAAAGTAGCTCAAATTTAGAGGCCTTAAGGGTGTTTCTCCCTCTAGCAATTCAATCCTCATCTTTTTCTGGGGGGGTTTCCCTCTTAAAAAGCGAAAGAGATGACCAGTTAGCCTACCACAAGCCAAACAGATAGAGAATGAGGTTTCCTAAAATTGGCTTTAAGTTTTAAGCAATTGGTAAAATAATAATGTTTAAGCTTCCATAAAATAATTGTGTTTTAGGAGTCGAGGAACATTTTCCTAATTTATGACTTGCAATTCCTATCGGCTTTTGAGGTTTTTTATGATGAAAAAATTCACTGTGGAAGCATAAATTTTGTGTATTATTTTAGTTTCCTTCTCTATAGAAGTGTATAGTTTAATTTAGATATTTTTAATATAAAAGAAGAATATGTATTGATGAAAAGAAAAAAATTCCAACGCATGTAAAGGACAAGTAGTCTTGCCGAAAGAAAGCAAAGACAATGAGTGGAAAAAACATCCATGGATTAGTGAACCACCGGCTGTCGATCTCTCCGGAGTATGACAAAAGGAACTCGAAAAGCTCCCAATGCATGAGCCTGAAGAGAACCAAAAAAAAGACACTATCCCGAAGTAAATTTATATGACCACACCAAATCTAGCAGTCCCTTCTATCCAAACTCCCCACAAAATTGTGACATAATCACATATCCAAAAAATCCTCCTATTATATACCCACTGTCAAAAGCCCTAAATTTGCATAGGAAAAAATCTTCCACCATAGTGTAATGTAGATTTTGCTGTGAACTTTTACTTTACTAGTTGGACAGGTTCCTCTTTAGGGTTAATGACTTAATGTCATATATGTGTATCTTGCTGTGGACAAGCTTGGCGTTTATTAGGTGCACAGACTTGATAGAGATAGTAGTGGTATCTTGGTAATGGGGAGGACACAGTTAAGTGCAACTGTTCTGCATTCTATCTTTCGGGAGAAGACTTCTGGAGCTTCCAGTGAGGTGTGTAATTTCATTCGCTTCATTCTGTTAGTTTTATTATTGTTGCTATTTTTATGATCTTCCTTCTTTGTTGTGTGGGTTTTCAGGTTTGGAGAGCATGGAACAAAATTCGGTGTGATAATATTTCTTATTTTTAAGGATCACGAGGGGGAAAAAAGAATTCTGCAGAGGAAGTATTGGGCACTTGTTTTTGGATCTCCCAGACGTCCACATGGATTAATCTCAGTGCCTTTGGGAAAGGTCAGATAATCTTTATTTTGTTTACCATTGATTTAGGAGATTTTTTCCCCCATGTACTTTCAGTACCAACCTTAAACTTCTTAACAGCTATTTTTAACCTCAGTGAACATGCTATAGTATTCTAAGATAGTAGAATCATTTTCTTCACCAAAGACGCACATAAGCCCCGCAGCATGTGGTATTTGAAGGTTTTTGTATCAAACAAAAGATCTTT
Organism: Panax quinquefolius; assembly: GCA_020205615.1. Classification (NCBI taxonomy): domain Eukaryota; kingdom Viridiplantae; phylum Streptophyta; class Magnoliopsida; order Apiales; family Araliaceae; genus Panax; species Panax quinquefolius. The sequence continues at coordinate 106,406,375 of CM035165.1, forward strand.
TAGGACGCTCATGTGTGTTGATATGACTTTCATGTGTGGCTTTAACCTTGTCAATGGCTCATAACCACGAAGGTCCATTAGGTTGAATGGTTTGGGATTTATGTTGAATAAAAATTATTTACACCATTTTGTATTACATTTTACACAATAAAACAACACATTGCATGTGTCATCTTTAACTAAAATAGGATGTTTAGTACTTAACCTAATATGCTCAGAATGAAGTGTGACTTTTAAAATTGTTTTTCTTGAATGAAGTGTGACTTTTAAAATTGCTTTTTCTAAGGTGGTGGTGGACAATGGAAAATCTGAGCGGATTACAGTCATTGACAATGTCCAGAATATGCCATCTCAGCATGCAATAACAGAGTATCGTGTGATTGGATCTTCTTGCAATGGTTTGCTCTGAACTATTATCTCCATTCAAATTTTGGCATTTTGATGGATGAAAAGAGAACAATGCCCTTTGCCCAACAAATTTATAACTGTGTCTACAACATGAACTAGCTGTAGCTGTTATTTCTTTTTTATGTTTACTATCAAGCGCACTAAATTAGAAGATATGTAGTGCATTTGAAAACATTGATTAGATATATTTCATCTTTCCCCATCTTTACCATAAACTTATATCCTTTAGGGGCATGGCTCTAATACTTACGGTAAACCTGCAGGTTACACGTGGTTAGAGTTGTGTCCTCGCACTGGTCGAAAACACCAGGTAGAAAGAACAGCTCCGTGATCTATACTTGTATCTGAATGTCTTTATTTACTTGGCCCACATACTGATTATTCTCCTCCTTTTCTGGTTTATAAGCTCCGTGTTCACTGTGCTGAGGTATTGGGAACACCAATAGTTGGAGACTACAAATACGGATGGCAGGCTCATAGAAAACATTTTCCTTTCTCTGATCTTGAACAAAACCTGAATGAGAAGTTTCTCAAGCGCAAGACATTACCATTCGGTCTTGATTTGGAGCATGGAGGCATATCCGAAAAGCAGCCTCAGCTACATCTTCATTGTAAGGAGATGGTTTTACCTGATGTGTCTATGGCTTTAGATCGTGCTCAACGATATTCAACTCGTGATCTTTCAAATATCCAAAGCCTCAAGTTGGACGCTCCTTTGCCTTTTCACATGCAAAGAAGTTGGGATATCTTGTATTCTTGAGTGATGACAAATTTATTGCTCGAGTCCTTTTTAGGGTGGTAGTCCTTTATTTTTCTGTTCTCTTTTAAGAGAAAAAAAAAATCTGGGAAATGCTAATCATGCAATTCCCTGTTAAGTGGCATTAATTCGGGTTATATGACAATATTATTACCAGGTCATGTTGATTTCTTTTGAAATTGTAAGAGAGCAGCTTGTAATTTTGACAAACCTCGAGTAACTTTCTATAGTATAAACACAACCATGTGTAAACTCTTCTTATAAATTGGAAGTAAGGAATTGATTTTGCTTTTTTCCTGGTTAGTCTTGCTATATATGTTATCTGGTTTATCTAAAATCGAGAATTTAATTATTTTTTTCATGTGCTTTATGTAATTTTGAGGCCATCTTAACTGGGAAATGGTAATTACGTCAGACTGGAAGCTTAAGCTAACTAAGGATGTTCTTCTATACACAAAAAATATGAAGGATTTTTTTTATTATAAGAAAGTACAATCGATAATTGAGCTTCATTAATAAAAGGGAAGAGCTCCAAATCCGTCTTTGTCGATAGTCTTGTATCCTCTCCTTCTTAGTTTAGGTGGTCTTCAATAAAAATTGAATAAAATGGTCTGAGCAGAGTGAAACTTAATACTGAATAAAAAAAGTTGTTTGATAATTGACATGTATGAAATATCTTAATAACATATTTTTATTATTTTACCCCTATAAAAAAATTTAAAATTGTTGTAAATTTATTTAATATTACTTAGTTAATATTGTTAAAAAAAATACTTCATTCAGCTATTCAACCAAAAAAATGATACTAAATCATTCAACCCAAATCGTTTGAATTATCCGACCGTTCAACTATTCGATTTTTTTTTTGAATAAACGAATCTTGAATACCGATCAATTCAAATATTCAATACGTAACAAACAACCCTTTAGTCGGGTTAAGAACCTACTTTTTGGTTTAGTTCTAGTTCCATTTTCAGTCTTATCCAAGTAACCTTCACGGCTTCACTCATAAACTCCAATTTCATGGCCCATGCCCGACCTTAAACTAATGAGCTCCGTTATGTAATAAGTTCCATCATCTGTTATGAAAGTTTTCAATCAAATTATAATTGTATTTTATGTATTTGTAGAATATGTTATATGCATATATATTATACATGAGATATATAATAATAAAAATAACATTCATCTTAATTTATTTTATTTTATTTTAACTTATCGTATAAAATTTTAAGTTCATCATAATTTACCTTCATTATACATTTGTCACATGTATATCATTTCCATAAATTAATAGCAGATGTCCGGAGTAAGGGACAACCCCAAATTTTTACGTCAAGTTCTCCTTTGTCCTCTGTACATCCATATATATATATATGTCCAAATGTTGATGCCCCACAACTCTCGTTAGTCGTTACCCACCCCCTCTTTATAATTTTCTCTCTCTGAATTCCAAAAAAATGGGCAGCTTGGAAGTGGAGAGGACAATAACAGGATGGGCAGCAAAAGACCCATCTGGGCTTCTCTCGCCATACACCTACACTCTCAGGTACACTATGCCTAAACCCCTCTTTCTAATCTCTCTCTCACTTTATTATTTTTACATCAATTTCATTATGTTAATTCCTACTTATATACTTCTCTCTCTCTATCTCTCTTCTGTAAATGCATAATATATCAACAGAGATACAGGCCCAGAAGATGTTTTTATCAAGATTATTTGCTGTGGGATTTGCCATACTGATATTCATCAGATCAAAAATGATCTTGGAGCCTCCAATTACCCCATGGTTCCAGGGTATGTTTTAGTTCTCTACAAATTCCTGTCTTCAGCCTACATATACATACATTTAATTATATTCATTTGGAGTAACAAAATTTGTTGTTGTAAAGTAACATTTTTTTGAATTGCTTGCACCTAAAAATATTGTGCAGTTATAATCTATACAAGTATGTGGAGTCCACTTTTAAAAGTTAAAATGATGTTAAAAATATTTGACTTCATATCTATTAATGAGTATAAATCATGATGATGATTAATTATAAAAAGGGGCACTCATTTTTAGAGGTCCTAATTTCTAAGAAGAAATTAAACTCTCATTTTGGGACAAATAGAGTATGTAATTTGGCATAGTATATAAGCATGTAATTTAAGGGAACAAATGCTTTAGTATATATGCCCCAACTTTGATTCTTGTTTTACTCTTTATGACATTTGCCTATGTCGCTAATGGTGAAGGCATGAAATTGTTGGTGAGGTTGTGGAGGTGGGATCAGATGTGAGCAAGTTCAAGGTAGGAGAATACGTCAGAGTTGGTTTACTTGTTGGATGCTGCAAAAGTTGTCGCCCATGCAAATCAGATGTAGAACGGTACTGCAGCAAGAAGATCTGGTCCTATAATGATGTCTACACCGATGGCAAGCCCACCCAAGGAGGCTTCTCAAATGCCATGGTCGTCGATCAAAAGTAATCAAATGTTTCTGCTAACACCTTCATATATCATCATACACCTACCACACACTGAATAAACAATTCAATGTTATACTTGTTATTGGGATTTTATTTTGGTCAAGCTATCCTCCTATAATCATGCCAATCAAATAGGGGTAAATTAACCAAGTCAAGCCATAAATATTGGTTACAGGGTTTATTAGTTAAGCCTCCTAGACATGTGAATTCAAGTAGGTGGAAATGAAATGAGTCGAGCCATACATTAAGTTGTTCAAATTCACTATTTTTTTTCCCTAAACAAAATCTAAGATTTGTTTGAAACCTAGAAGCCTATCAAGTAAGCCATTACTCATTAGTCAAGCGGCTGCAGAGTTGAGTAGTTTGGCTGTTTTATCTTGATTTAAGATATAGTAAGCTAGATGAACTGAATTTGATCCAAGCTTACCTTCTTAGACACCGATTCTAAGGTATATGTATTTGGTAAAATTACTTTTCTTAGGGCTAACTAATTCTTAAACCAATTCCGAAATGAATTTTCATAGAGTTAGTTTTTTATGTTTTCTCTTTCTATTATAGGTTTGTGGTGAAGATACCAGAAGGAATGGCACCAGAACAGGCAGCACCTCTACTATGTGCAGGGGTGACAATTTATAGTCCACTGGCCCATTTTGGGTTGAGAGAGATCATTGGATTGAGAGGGGGCATATTGGGGCTTGGAGGGGTTGGACACATGGGTGTGAAGTTAGCAAAAGCCATGGGGCATCATGTGACTGTAATAAGCTCTTCCGAGAAGAAGAAAGAGGAGGCAATGGATCACCTTGGTGCTGATGCTTACCTGGTTAGCTCGGATGCCACTCAGATGCAAGAGGCTGCTGACTCGCTTGATTATATTATTGACACGGTGCCTGTTTTTCATCCACTTGAGCCTTACCTCTCTTTGTTGAAACTTGATGGGAAGTTGATCTTGATTGGTGTTATCAATACCCCATTGCAATTTATGTCCCCCATGGTTATGCTTGGTAAGTCTCTCTTTTTCAATCACTTTGTCTAGAAATGAGAGTCGCATTTAATTTTTTTTAGCCTTTTTGGACCTATTAAGGTCTGTCTCAAGCACATTCTGACATGATTTTGTTAGATATTTTTTTCCGACAGAAGTTAGCGATATTAGCACTTCACAAATTTTTATTGGCTCTCCACATTTTACCACAAAGACAAAAAATACCATCTTAGTGTGGAAGAATGTTTTCAATTAAATTTTTGAAAAAATAACTCATATGAGGGAATCTTTTATGATAAAATGAGGATTGTTAATAACAATACTAAAAGTAAAGTTCTTTTACATGATTATATTCTCATGAAGAATTTTGTGCTACTAGTAGTTTTATTATTTGTAGCCTATTGAATCATTGATAGTTCTTTTGTTTGGATTCTGATATTTTCTCGGGTAATTATTTTATGAAGAAAGGAAGGCCATCACAGGGAGCTTCATAGGAAGCATGAAAGAGACAGAAGAAATGCTTGATTTCTGCAATGAAAAGAGAATAAATTCCACAATTGAAGTTGTGAAGATGGATTACATTAACACAGCTTTTGAGAGGTTGGAGAAGAACGACGTCAGGTACCGGTTTGTTGTAGATGTTGCCGGCAGCAAAATTGATCAAGAAACATAAATTGAGTCTTATTATGTAACAAAAAACCATAATTTAAACTTAGTTTCATTAATGTTATTAAGGGTAAGAGTGGGGATGTGTTCTGTATATTGACTTGAATGTATACAATAAGACGGTGTATTTAATAATATATCTTGCGACTTTATATGTCAATTTTTTGTTTGTTACGAGTTACGTGAATAATTATGGTTGTTAATATTTTAACGGTGTATTTTCTCTACTCCAGCAATGTTGAACATAGGTTGATGAGCCTATACCTAACAGTTTTGTAGATTAACACAAGTCATCTTTTGCCTATACCTAACAGTTTGGTGTAATTAACACGGAATCTAGAATAGCTAACGTATAAGTTAACTTTGGTTAATCAATACATTGATAATACATAAAAGCGCTGAAAATGATCTCTTTTTCTGCGTGTCAACAATACACAGTTAACTAACTTACCATAAAATTAATTTCTGATAACCGGATCCAATTAACACAAGCCATCTTTAAAACACCAACTGGTGAACCAAACAGAAAGGATAATAGAACTAATTTAAGTCATCTTTACAACATTTATTGTTGTTTTCCTTATTACCAACAATAATTATAATAAATTATTTTGTTTGTTGGGGGTGGGGGCAGGTTGCTATCAGAAGGAGGTGAATTGATTGGTAATCCAATGACTGATCAACACTACAGCCTATTTTGAGTGTCACATAATTACCAAACTTTATTTATTTTTAAGTGTATTGGGAAAGTTTATTGCCAACTTACGATTGTGATATAAAGTTGGCCTATTATATCAAATATATCTTTAAAATGTTACCAACAACAAAAAAAATCAACATCAAGATATATTATTTTTCTTCTTTTTTTTGGTCAATTATTACCAAACTTTTTGTATCAGTTTTCTAAGTCCTAATTTTGGGTGGACTTTGTCCTGCCTCCATGCATAATGGAATAAGTACATTAGAAGCTTTTTTCACTAAAGAAGGTTGGACTTGGACCATGCCATGCGTCTCTCCTTCATATAATGGTGATTAACACTTGTAATCATCAGTTCTCTCTCAATTTCACAATAGTCAAATAAAAAAAAAATAGTCAGCTTATTCCAAAATATATGACTAATTTTGATTTCTTTAAGTTAATTCGACATATTTTTAAATTGACTATACAATTACAAAATTATAAACTATCTTGAAAGTACTAATAATTATTACAAAATATCATTTTTTTAATTTAAATTAAAATTGATCTTTCAAATAAAGGAGGTACATATAACCATTGCCCTTTGATTTGAGGAATAAAATTAGAAACACATAATATTATATGATAGAATGAGTTAAAATTGATAGATTGATACAATCTGAATTCCTCAGAAAATATGAGAAGCTAAAGCTCCAACTCATACAAAGGGTAAAATGAATACCACCTTTGTTCCTTAAAAATTAATATGATCCGGTGACCTATGCAGACCTAATCACTTCTAACAATAAAGAAATCTCTGCTACTCTTGTGCTCTCAATTACACAATGGAGGAGGAATAACATAGTTGACAAGGACCCAAAATCATAACATTAAACAGATTGGTTAAACAATTTTCTGAAAACATTTTAGGCGCCAGACTCACTCTGTTCAGATTTTCACTAGCAATGGCAAATCGCCTACATACAAATTATAGAAGCCTTTAAGCATGGTGGTCCTTCCTTCTGTTTTATGTATAATGTCCTCTCATGCTTATGTCTGAACCGAACTGATCTCCACCCCACATTATGTAATCTCTCAAGTGTTAGGTTGCACTGTATCATAACCATCGACTAAAGTATATGTTCATGAAGTATCTTGACGGATTGAAGCCACTCAAAATCACTGCAACAAAAACCCGTTGGAATTTCTTAGGAAACAAATCAATTAAAAAAATGACAACCAATAGAGGCATTTTATACTTACAAATAGGGGAAAGGATTATGACAATGCCGATCGGGTACAGGAAGAAAGTGGTTTTCTCCAAAAATGGAAGTACTGCATCAAAATAGACTATCTGAATAATCATTAATGAAAGCAATCTTTAAAAGGATTCTTCACCAGTCTCTTCTAGTTCATAACTGTCATCTGGACAGTCAACTGTATGCTACATACAAACGACACAGGTTCATAATTTCATTGTAATTTTTTCGTAGAAAAGTACTAGACGACCCAGTTTATACTTTATATATTCAGCAGCAAGTTTATACACCTTGAATAGTTTAATGGAAGAGATACACATGCTCAGCTCCTAAAACAGCACTGAAATTTAATGAAAATCCAAGAAGCATAACATCAATTATAAGGAATCTGCAAACCCTCCATCTGACACAAGAATTGACAAATTTTATGACTATTCAAGTCAACTGATCTAATTTGTGGGCCTCACAATAGCATAAACAAGGATGATTTATCAGGGCATTCCTATAACAGGAGATGTTTAACATGTACAGAACAAAACATTGTCCCACCATTGTGTTTCCCATTCCCGAGAAGAGATGGACTGAGAAGGAAAAACTAAACTTACCATCATAACCTAGAAAGTTGAGGTAATGATAATAGGAAGCAGCAATCATCAAAAGAAGATTTGACAGCAAAACTGGAATGTAACCATGAACAACCAAGAGAGGTGACAGAAAATAATGTATCACTGTAGTAAAAAAAAAAAAGGTAAGTAATATTCCAATGGAGAAATTGAGTCTGATAATATTGGAGAGAACAACATTGCACATACCATAAAGCATAACAAACATTGGGAAGAAAGAGTTGCAGTGCACATCAAATGCATACAGCCTTCACAACAAAACATCCAATTAGTAGCAAAATACACAAGAAACAAATGAATCCATACATGTGTATATACACAGAAATATGTCAATACGTGTGTGTATATATGAATATATGTAGGATATATATTTGATTATACATTCGGAGCTTCCGAGTATATAAAAATATATATTTGAATACATATATAGATATATAATTGAAATATACATACAAATATATACACATATATTCATATATTTACACACATGAAAACTAGAACTATCTGAACTTGCCATTCAACCCGCTGCTCCACTACATGACTGTTCGGAGCTTCCTCTCGAAGATAGGTATTTGTCAGGAACCTGCACAGCATCAATGAAGAAAACTTGCCATCATTAGCTTCCTAACACATGTATAACGTTAAAAATTTACTAAACAAACATTTCTTGATAGCATAGTAGAAAACGAAAAGAGTACGATAACCAGTTAAATATAACTTCTAGGAAGCTTATTTGGAGAAAACAAACATTTCTGAAATTATTTATTGGGTACACAAAATGCCGGAGCAAGTGTTAACAATTAGTTGATGTATATATAATAATGGCAGCACTAATGTTGCATTATACGCCTATCTTAGCGTCACAAACATCAGCAAGGAATGAAAAGAAGACGGATGTGTATCTTAAATTTTAAGACAAGCTGTATCTACTTCACATTGGCAGTAACTCTTAGTCTCTTACCAGTAACATGTAGCCAAAAGTGCTCCAGTAACTAAAAAATGGAAAAGCAATACTGAAACGACTACAGAAACAGCATGTCCCGCACTATGATCATACCTGAAATAAATGAAAGATAGCAAGATAGAACAAGAATCAGTGTTAAAATACACAAAGGACATATAAAGACGATGAACAATAATCATCAAAAGAAAGATAACATAAAAACAATTATGCCATTTTTTAATTTTTATTTAATAAGTAATTATGTCGAAAAGTAATAATCCAATTGAGAGAAAACTTGAACCATGAAATTTCTCAAGTCCAGAGAGACCAGTACATTAGAATAAATCATTTTTCATGTACTTATTATTTGAGTTCTAGTTCCGAAACATTATTAGAAGGATATGCTCATAAAAGAAGTGCTTCAAGAGTTTCTAGTAATTATAATAAATAATTAAAAAAACAAAAAACTATCTTGACATGCTTAGATTTGTTAAACATCAACACTAGGATAGGTAGCTAGGACAAGCATATGAAAAACTTACGCAGCACAGTAAGCCGTAGTTGAAACTGCCAAAAGAAGACTGCAGATTACAACAAAAGCAGGATCATCACGTGCCCACTGGTTCTTGGTTTCTGCAACAAAAAGATAGGTTCTTAATATAAGTATAATATCTAGTCAACTAAATTCAAGAAATTTTTAAACATAGCATAGCATATTGGCCATTAGGTCAAAATTTGGTGTGGGATGGTTAAGCACTGGTTGTTGGGGCTATTCAAGTGATACTCTAGGATTTTGTGGTTCTAAAATTTTCTGAAGCAGATAATTGCTTGTTGATTAGTTCAAGGCTTAAAAGCATGGTTTACAAAACCTGTTTGCAGGTCAACAGTTGAGAAAAAGAATAAGAAGATTATAGAGAAATTGGAATCACTCCTAGAATCCCTTAAGCATCCCACAAGGGATTGGAGTTGCACATCATAAAATTCCCAAAAGGACTTCATATATTTGTAATCGTTGTAATATAAAAAATGAAGGCACATTGCTTGCAATATTCATTGTTAGAATCACTTACTTAAACATGCAGTGCAATCATAATAATTGGTTTTGGAGTTTGATACTAGAAACAAAGTCGCCATGCTCTAATGGAAGTTTGATGTCCAATATACCACACTCTTTGTACAGAGTTGTCGTACACATGTTCTGTCCGCATTACAATCATGATCTGATGGAAAAATGAAAAAGGAAAAAGGAAAAAGGAAAAAGGAAAAAGGAAAAAGGTAGGGGAGAAATTCCATATTTCTGTGTAGCAACTGAGACAATTAAACAGTATTTGGCCTAAAGTCTCAAAAAAGATAAAGATACCCAGAAAATATTATACACTAAACAACTTAAAAACTACTTATGAAAAGGAGACTTACGTTTGTGATACTTAGTGTGCTGATAGCTGCATCCAGCGTCCAGGTCCACATGCAAAATGTGGAGTCTAATTTGTTAGTATGTTTCATACATGAAAAACAATAAGCTTTTTCAATAAACACTAACGTTGCATAAACCCAATATTATCCAGCTGGTACGATATAGCATAAATAAGTTCCCTACTAAAAGCCAGATAATGATAAAGAGGGTCATTTAATTCATGTAAAATCAGAGAAAGGGTTGTAAATGTAAAACACCAGAGAAGGTACCTAGTAGTTTTGATGTAGTGAATTTGTATAGGACTAGTAACCATATGAAAATTTACAGAATGTTCAGTATTGAATAGGAGGGTACTTACACAACTTTCGGTGAGGTGCATAAATGAAGCATTTGCCAGAAGGTATATTCAATATCCATTTGTTGCCACTGCAATGAAAAAAGAATCACTAATAGAAACTAGACAAAACTATTTGTTAACAAGATTAGTGAGCAGCAATAATAAAAAAACAAGATGAGCACACAAATAGAAAAGGGCAATCTTAAGAAAGAGTAGGTGATAAAAAATGAATAGCACTTTGAGTAAGCTTTCAAAACCTGGACCTATTTGTAACTTTTATACCTACTACTTCCATCCCAAATTAACGGTTCTATTTTCAAAAATTGAAATTTACAAAAATTTGAACTAAATATAATTAATGGCCAAAATCAAAAAATGTTTGAATATGACTGAGATTTGGCACCATGACTTTAAAAGTGACCAACACTTACAGACGTCCCAAAAAAATGAACTTTGAAAGTGACTAACATGTATGGACATCCCAAAAAATACTCGATTGTCCTTCCACACGGACAAAAAATTCATTACTACACTTAACTCTATTAAGAACCATATAAGTAAATGCCATTCCAAATAGACTTGAATTTGGTAAGCCATAAATCGAACCACTGAACTCTGACTGATACCCAGATGGGAGTGAAGTACAACTCAGCCACTACACCACTTTAACAAGTACACCAAAATCTTTTACCTCAATATAGTTTTGGATCCCAAAAAATTTAAATTCAGGTTACATTCAGCAAGCAAGCTAATGATCACTTCTTTAAGCAAGTAAGCTAATGACCTCCAAAATATACACAGAGCCAAAGATGAAGTGATGAACTTCCATATAAAAGGTGCTAATAAAGACCACAAGCAATTCCTTCACTTTTGTAACAAACCCATAAATGCAATAGCATTTTCTAAGCAATGAGATGTAAAATTCAGAGAATTCATAGCATTGGCAGCACAAATAATTACAAAGCTGATAATTTTAAATTTTAGTAAGATCAGAAAGATCAGATCTGTAGCTAACCATAAAATTCAGAACAGATATACAAAAACACATCGAATTTGATAATGAAAGTAGAGAAAGGAAGGAACCTTGATTATTCTACGGAGATACTGAGGGAAAACGGGATTTGGTCGAACATGATGAGAGGGCGAACGCTCTTTCGACACTGTGGGCAGCATTCTTTACTATCTTCTTCTAATTCTTCTTCTGTTCTTCTTATTCCAATTTTCGATCTCTTTGAAATTCACAGTTCTCCCTTTTCTCTCTCTTCTTCACTTTCAATGGGAGTCAGGTTAGCCGGGTGTCTTGGGTCTGGTTGAAAACCCACCCGAATATAGTACCTATAAATTATAATCGAGTGAGTTTCACATGGCCCAGCCCAAAATAGAATTCATAGATTTGTACTTCACAATTGGGCTTCTACCCAACAAAACCAGCTGAAATTGAACATACGGCACGGGTATATCGAATATATCCATATGGTAGTAAACCCATTAAAGTACAAAACCCTCCACGCATTTGGCTTCAGATTAACAAATAGGAATACTAATCAATCAGTACCAGCAAAACCCTCCACGCAGTGACGATCTGTTTCAAATTCCTATCAAATTGACATTGATGACAAGGTGAAGAATCCCAATCCAGTTGTTAGGGTTTTGGGGTTTTTTTTCTTGGGAAATAATGTCATCATCAGGTAGGCCGCCGACGGCGTCGGATATGCAGCTGGTTGCTGCGCCGGAGAGAAAGTTGGCTGCACTTCCTCCTCGTCCTCCGGCAGTCTCGTCAACAGCCCTCGTTGAGTATACTCCGCCTGCTCCTAAACCGGAAGAGGAGGACCTAGAGATCAAGCTCCGCCGCATCCTCGAATGCGTTCCAGTCCGTGTTAGCAACACTTCCGGCAGTTCCGCCGGTTCTGGTTCCGGTGACTTCCATCAGGTATTCTATCAATTTTGTTCTCGTGGCTGGAAACCGTATAACCTTTATCATCTTATTATAGCCATTGAATGTTTCTTAAATTAATTTGTGAATCGAAATTTATACTGAAGATAGTCTTAATCCTACATTTATAAATGGTAACATACTTAAGTTGTATACTTTGTTGGCAGTTTAACATATTTGTTTTTGGGAAGGAGAGAACTTTTTTTTCAACTAATAAGAGAAGAAGAAAAGTTTTGAAACAACAGAACTGGGTCACTATATATACACAACTTAAAGGTAGCAGATGGGTTTCATGTTTCAACTACAGAGCTGGGGTGATTAGGAAGAGAAAGTTAAGGTTTTTATTTACAATGTTAGATTTGCGTCATAGCCTGCATGGGTGCTACACTGCTACTATAAGTGGCTAAACAAATAATTTACCCAGTTCACATAATATTGGTTGAAAGATTTAATCTTGGGATGACTGGATGAGTGGCCATTGTATTTGTTGCTAATTGGGGTTGTAGGATTTTCATATTTTGAAATCCTCTTTTATTTAGGAACAATGTTATGCATATGCTATAATAACTTTTCAAGTATAACATGATTTGTTGCTGCTGCTTGTTAAACCAATATTATGTTGGGAGACACCACAAATGTGGAGCATAATGAATGGTAATTACCTGATTGTTGGATATTGGGAAATTAAAGTCAATGACAGATGCCTGCAGCCTTATACTGTCCAATAATGACGTTATCTCTAAAAGTAAACATTAGAGCAATCCTTGAAGTCCATTGGAGGCTGGAGGAATCAACAAGAATGAGGATTAACAATTCATGGGTAACCTATTAATTAAGCACAACGATAGGTTAGATTGGTCTTGAGCTGATTAGAGTGATGGAAAATGCAGCCAGCTTAGGGATGTGAGAAAAGAACCAAGAACGTATAATGCTTTGAAGGTGAAGTCAGTAAAAGGAATGAGAAAGGTAATATTTTCAATTCAGAGAATTGTATACATTGATAGCACGCCGTAAAATGTAATAAAATCTAATAGTTTTGATGAGATAATATTGAGCATATGAATTATACTCTATTACAGGAGGACTGACTATGAAGTATGAAGGACATCAGAAAGGAGTACTCATGAAAAAAAGAGTGTTTCCTTCAAAAAGGTTATGGCTTGCAGAAGTAAACTTTATGCTTAGACTGAGTTAACTGGAACAATCTTGCCTTCGTAAAACAATTAATTAGATGTTTGAAATTACCTTCTTCAAAACAATGGTTGAGGCATTAAGTATTGACTTTTGTATGATCTGGCCAATCGTCGTGAGTTGACCTGTTGGCCTAACAATTCATTCCTTTTGAAAATAATAGAATTGATATTGTCAAGATGAATACCCTCTGTTTGCAAAAGTATACAATTTAGCCTCATCAAGCACTGCAAGGCAATTAGGCACAGGATGTCATTGAATTGAAATAAGAAAACCTTCATGCCCCTTAAGGTTCTCTCTTTTGAGGAGTCAGGCCACCATAATGTAGCGACTCAAAATGCAGGTTTTCTGTATTAGGTTACATATTTTTATTTATTAAAAGGTCTATATGTGACTGAAAGTTACTGATGCTGTCAAAAAAATTCTTTATTGCATAGATGGTCCTAGCGGACATGGACTTTAACTTTGCTGTCCCATGAATTGATAAATCTTGAACATGTGGTGGTATATAACTCAGTGTGCCTTCCTTCTGATGGTTATTTGGAAATTGTTTAAAAAAATGAACTACGTTTTAGCAAGTGTAGAGAGTTCAAGCTATCAAGAACAAAGAACTATTTCAAGTCCTATGCGGCACACGAATATTTGAATTCCTTGGGCAATCAATACAAAGCCAGAACTTAAAATGATACAACATTTGAAACATGATGCTTGTAAGATTTCTGACAACACAATGTATTCATTAAAGAAATACATATAGTCCATACAGCAATGGGCTTGGTTCTGCCCTTTGGATTTCAGAATTCTGGTTGAAAAATATTGAATTTCATTTTTATGGGTAGAGTATCTGTCAAGGTAAACTCAGTGGGCAGGAAAGGTTAATAGAGATAATTAAACACCTGCACTCACTTCATGGTTGCACCTGAATTTGTAGTGCCCCCCCCCTGCATTTATCTCAACATGTACCTATCAGATTTTTTTCTGCCTTGGGCTAAAATTCTATTTTAATGTCATGACCAAAGAAAATTGAAAGATAAAGGACTTGGAAATATATATATGGGATAGTTGTAGGATTTTATATTTCTTTAATATCCATAAAAGACTGCTGTTGGGAGTGTACCTTTAGATTAGTTTAACTGGCTTGTCTTTTAAGGTTGATGGTATCGTGAAGATTTACCCTTTTGGTGGTTATCTGGTGAGGTATAACATTTGCTTTATTTGATAAATATTATCTATGTTAGTTGTCCCTTTGTTATCATAATAACATGTATATAGTTAAAAAAAAAAGTGCTTCAATGTTGTTAATCTGTAGAACTGAATAACAACTCTTAGGAAGCCTTGCTGGAAGAGGGGAGAACTTGCTTGAGTGTGGTAGAAAGAAGGGACCACTAAATGGATTTTATTTTATTTTTTTCTCTGTGCATTTTCATTAAGTTGGCTGTTGGTTAATAATATTTCCTTTCACAAAGAAAATAAAGAAAAAACTAGGATCACATTAAATATATTTATTAGATAGAGCAACCATAATTACATGCTGTTAGCATTTTATAAGTTCTTTGCTGTTTTTCTTACTCCTTTCATCTAAAACTCTTTTTCATACAGTATCGGCAAATGAGGCGGAAAGAGCAAGATCGACTTGCAAGGATGGATGTAGACTACCAGAAAAAGAAAGAAGAGGCAGAGTTCATAATGAGAAGGGAGGAAAGGCTAAAAGCTGCAGAGGAGCGCACAGCTAAGAAGCGTTTGAAAAGGCAAAAGAAGAAACAAAGAAAACAAGAGAAGAAGAAGAAGATCAAATTGAATGTCGATGGAGAAGCGCAGCATCAAGATTCAGATGCCGACGAAAGCTCTGAAAATGAAGCTACGAACTAAACAAAGATCTTACGTAGACAGTTCATTCCTCAATTCTGTAATTTTAACATTTTTTCTGTTATCCTTTAAGAGAACAAAGTAATAGATGATGGGTTGTAATTTGTAAAATAGTGGAATTTGATAGGACAATCTTGTTTTCTTCCTTGGACAGTATAGCAATCCCTTCTAGGCTTCTACTGATTTCAAATTACAAATGAGAAGTCCTCTTATTTTGATGGGCCCTTGATAACTGCGTCGTTGTGTGGTCTGGGATGGGGATTGCATATTAGTAGGGCGTACTTCTATTTGAATCGTGAATCGAATACTTTTTATTCACTCGTGGATCGTTTATGGGAGATTTTCATTTGAAAACTCTAAATTACTTCAAATAAATAAAAAATGAAATTTAATAGCAAAGCATAACCGTATGCCAAGTGTAGTGATTCAGGCATCAAAATCTATTGGATATGTTACATTAATGTATTCTCAAAATGTGCAACTCCTCTGCAAGTTCTCTGCTCACTTACATGGAAGTTACACTTTAATCTAAATCTAAATACATAGAGATTAACAAAAAACAAGCTCTTCGCAAGCCCCCCACCTTCTTTATGGGATTTCAGAAATTTTGTTTGGGTTTGAAATTAATGAACCCAATTAGATCCATCTAGCAGATTGAAGGGGGAGAATAGGAATTAAGGATAAATTAGATACTCCCTTAGCTTGCTCGAGCTATCAATGCTTCTTCGTCTATTTCTGTCAAGAATCACCATGTTTGTCCCAGCGGACAAGCATGGTGATGCAGCGCTTAACAATGTAAAATTTGGCCTTCTGTTCCTTGGCCAAGTTGCCACATTTTCGCACTTCTGCGAAGAGCTCCTTGATAGTGAAGATTTGACTGAAGAGTTTTTACTTTGAAAACTTTAAAAAAAAAAAATATGTTTACCCAAAGGTAATTGATTTTTAAAACAACATACAAAGGTAATTGATTTTTCTTGTACTTTCAAAATTACTTACCCAAAGTTATAAAAATAATATGTATTTATACTTGCTCTTTTTCAAATTTATGCTAGAAAAAAATATCAAAAATCATCTTACTCTCACATCTTGAGTTTTTTTTTTTCATTTCAAAATCAAAAATATATTGAAAATTAAAAAAAAAAAAAACATGTGATCATAACGAAGTCGACACTATGAAATTACCAAGCAATTCCCTTCAAAATTCTCCCTCCTGAGTCCTGATTCCCATTTTTTTTAGTCAGACTAGTCTCTCTTTCTCTGTCAGTTTCATTTCTCAGGAAAAACCCTAATTCGCCATGGCAGACTCTCCTCGCTCTTCTGTCCATAACGCTCTCGGCGGTGGTGCAGGTTTTTTCCATCTATGTGTTTGATTTGATGTACATATGTAGAAATTCATTTTTCAAAATTAGTTGCCTGTATTCTAGTTTTCATCTCTCAATTTCGTTTGATTAATGTATTTCTTCTGTGAGATCGAAATAGAATCACTTGTGTATCTCACGTGTATTACTTGGATTAGAAATTTATAGGTGACATTGAATCATGTCATCTCCATTTCCAGTTTTACCTTGTTTCGTTAATTGTCTTCACATTATTAAGATCGGTGCAGTTGCTGATGTATTGTTGTGGAAGAAATGGACTGGAGGGCTTGTTCTGCTTGTGGTTTCCACCGTTTTTTGGCTACTCTTTGAAAGAGCAGGATATAATATTTTACAATTTGTATCAAATGTTCTGTTGCTTCTCGTTGCAATCCTGTTCTTCTGGGCCAAATCAGCATCAATTCTCAACAGGTAATTCCATTCAATTGAGTTGCCTTATACTTTGTTATTACTGGTGTGAGTGCTCCCTCTATTCCTAAAGGAAAATCCCATTTAGATTCTGTGCATTTTAGACCCAATTTATTTCAGATGATCTATTTTTTTTCTTTCTATTATGAAGTTTTATAACTAACATTTGTGATTATAAAAAAATTCTTAAAAAAATTTACTTTTAAATGCGTCATTCACAAGCTGGTTAGAGTTCTTGTTTTCTTTGGATTTAATCACTGTTGTCTAGTGATTTTACATCTACTTCCATGGTGCTTGTTGAATGATGGGTTTTAACTGTTTCTGATTTGTCATATGCTTTTGTTTTGCCGTTTGTAATAACAAAGTGTCAAATATGTGATATTAGACCTCTGCCTCCTCTTCCTGATCTGGAGGTTTCTGAGGAAGTCATTTTGAAGGCTGCTGACGGGATGCGTGTATGGATTAATCGGGCATTGTTGGTTGCGCGTGATATTGCTGTTGGTGGAAACTTGAAAGTCCTTATTCAGGTGCAATTATCTCTTAGAGACCTTCTTAGAATTGTGTACTCGTCATTTTGCCTGATTTGTTGAATGAAACTCTTCTTATAAGATGTTTTTGGTTCTTTAGCTTGCGTCTAGCTTGTTGGTGATTTCTTACATTGGTAGCTTGTTTAACTTCCTTACTCTAGTCTACATCGGTAAGCCCTTATGCTGTTTTTTTCTGTAATTTTCTAGAATTCTTTCCTGGGAATTCTTTAATTAATCTGCCTTGATGATGTTTCAGGGGTTCTTCTTAGTCTATCGGTGCCTTTGTTGTATGAGAAGTACCAGGATGAAATTGATGATAAGCTGATCATAGCACATAAGGTCATCCAAACCCAACTCAGAAAACTTGATGAAAACGTCTTAAGAAAGATTCCAATGCCTAAAAACATGGAAAAGAAGACTCAATAAACCTAATGTAATCTCTCTCCCTCCCTCTGTGGCTCTATCTCCCCCTCCCCCTCCCCCTCCTACTCCCACTTCCACTTCCACTTCCCCTGCCCCCCTGCATATTAACCATTGTGTTATGTTACTATATCATTATTCTGGCTAAAGAACTTCTAGAGTAGCGCTATCCAGCAATTATTTCATGCCACTACAAAACTATCTAAGTGAAGTTTATCTACAATAAATTGGTTATGCAGCAGTATGTGCCATAAAATGTTAAAATTAGAGCAAGACAAATTGATTATCTTGTAGCATTTCTAATAGTATGCATATATGGTAGATCAATAGCTAAACTAGAGCCAGTTGAAATCTGTATGGCTTAACCAGATATAAAGAATGGCATTGGACTTGGATTTTGTAAAAACTGGATCTGTATATTGTTGGGATTATCACATATTTGTACAAAAATCTTATTCTTAGGAGACGAGATTGTGAAAATTATAACTTCACAAATAGAGGTGCTAGAACTTGGGGTCTACCCTTCTGAATAATCCAGAGGCTTTAGACCGCTTGGGGGGGTGTATTAGTTCGTATTTAAATTCTAGGTAATTATTTAAATGTCACCATATCTATTAGTATTTTTGAGTTAACTCTAAGTTCTGTACATGGGATTTATGTATTTATGTATTTATTATTAGTAACATGAGATTTATTGCTTTAGGACGCTTTTATTTACTTGCTGCCGTCTCTGGTGAGTGTTGAGGGGTTATAAATTGGTGCAAACGATTTGCATTTCCATGTTGTTTAGGTCAAAAAACATACTAGCAAGTTAATGAAATGCCTTATTGGTGAATAACTTGTCATGTTAAAATGTGTGATCTTTTGATGTGGCAAGCCCTTGTGCTTTTCTTTTTCAGTTAAGGCTTCATTGCTACAAGGTTGAACAAATTTGTGTTATTTTTTTTCTCTTTTAGTACTTTTGCCATGGTCTTTATAGAGTATTTGCTTTAAGATTTTTGGCCTCCTTTGTGGCTACACTCTTTATTTGTAGAATGGTTAGTGGAAAATCATCAATGTGCAACCATGTTAACAGAGATTTATGAGTTGGTTAGGGTTATTGGACCATATATATTTAAAAGTGTACTTGTTTAAATAGCATTGAAACATAAACTACTTATTTTATTGAGTAAAATTCAAAAAAAATGGTATGGTTTACCCAAATTCTTGAGTCACCACCTATGGTTCGGAAACTATCTATTCACCATCTGTCGTTTGGCCTCAAGCATCACATCGACACCTATTATTCATTTTGGTCCAACACCGTTAGTTTTTATGGTGAAAGACTATTATGCCCTTCATATCTTATTTTTCCTAAATAGCTTTTTTTATTATATTTTTTCTTTTTAAAATCTCAATCCTAAAAAACATATAAATTTAATAATTGCAATATAACATTAAAATTAAATTCTATTAAAACTAACTAAATTTAATTTATGTACAATAAATAAATAAGAAAATAATAAGTAAAATTTAATATTAAAAAACTAAATTAAAATTGAATTGCATTAAATTTAAATTATAGTCAAACTAAGGTAAAAGTATAATTAAATTGCATTAAAGTGAAATGTGTGTGAAAAGGATAATTAAGAGATGAGTGTTAAAATAGTAGATCATCAAGAATATTGAAGGGAAAAAAAGGATGATTTCAAAATAGATTTTAATTGAATCAAATTGCATTACACCCTACTCTAACCCTATCCTATCCCTTCAAAGCTATCCACTGGCCGCCACACAAAAGTAAAGCTTTTGAAGAAGCCACAGTCAAGTCCCACATAACCCATATCACTTGCAAATTCAGAGTGCATATGAACACAAAATGGATACCTAGAGAAATGTTTAGCAGGCACAAATTCGGCTCATTCCTGTAGATTGACAAGAGCCCGAGGTACTCGTCATCGTGACCGTCTTCGGGTGTGGACATGTGCAAGAGCCACGACACTAACAATGGAATTCTCGTGTTGGGCACTCGTAGAGGTGGTTGTTGGTGCGGGCGACTTGGCGTTAAGAAATTGTTAAAATTAATCTTGCAAAAATTTCAGTGTGCGTACAGAGAAAGATAGTAATAAATATGAACAGACTCGGATGTGTTTGATGGTCTGTTTTTTTTTTTTTTTTTTTTGCTTCATCTCTTTTTGGTTGATTTTCTTAATAGTTCTGAAAATTGGGAGGCTGAATTGTTATCTGGAGTTTGTGTGTAAATAGTACAGAGGTCTATTGTGAAATGGTTAGACTTTCTTTAGTGGCAGAAATGGTGGGACTGTGATGGTGTGCAGTGGTGGCGGATGATGTTGATGATGAGTTTAGATGGGTTTTGGATGTAAAATAGTGAGGGGATGAATATTGCTTGTAAATAATAGTTGAAATGTTTGGATTTGTTTTATGGGTTAGTGTTTAGATTTTAGGATTGTCTTAGGGTTTATATTTTTGGTTATGGGTCAATGAGGGTATGCTTTATTAAATTTGAGGGAGATTTGAGGATGTTATTGTCATTTAAACATACATCAATACATCATTGTTAAACAAAATTTCACTCGATTTTTGGCGAATGGAGTACACTTGCTGTCAAAATGGATGGAAATGAGGTAACTTGATGATGGATGTCAAACCACTAGTGGTGAATCGATAGTTTCTGAACCACAAGTGGTGACTCAAGAATTTGGGTAAACCACATGTTGTTTTTTGAATTTTACTCTATTTTGTTTGTTGCACTTTTTCAGCATTATACTGTATAGAATCCGCCGTATCAGAGGCGATGGATGAAACTTTTAAGACTTGTAATATTAATGGTTTTCTGCATATCTGAGATTACAAGAGATCATAGATGTTTTTCTAATGACTGAACTTTTTGCAGGTTCCTCTAGTGTTATTCATATCAACTACACTCCACAAGACTAACATAAGAACGGAATTGGTTTCTGTTAACGCCAAGATCTTTCTCCACGTCCCAATCACCAAGATGCATCCGATATCCTCGCATATTCAATGTTCAACACTAAAAAGCTTCGACGGCCCGACCAGGGATAAACTATCCGTGAAGTCGATGTCAGATTTAATCATGAGGCTAACAATGGAGGAAAATAATATATAATGTCCGAGAGAGCAAGAATATGATTGTGTGTGTAATGTTTTGTTACTTACCTCCTCCTTTCATGATCCTAATCCATACGTCATTTCAATCCTTGTTCTGCGTCACCCATCACCTCCTCGACACCTCTTCCCCACTCCTATCATTTCAAATTGAAAGATGTAGCTTTACTTCCTCACTTTCTTATCACTCTTTCTTACCACCATTATTCGTTTGAGTCCCATCCTCATTAATCTTACGCAGAAAGCGCGAACATAGAATCAACTATTATTTAAGCGTAATGATTACCGAATTCAGTTGGGTTAAGTGAATTTGTATAATGGTATGATTCAACGACTAAGTTCAAATAACTAAAATGACCCAAACGACCGGATTCAACCGAAAGGACCCAACGAAATAGTCAAGTAATTGGGTCAAATTATTCTACCAATCGGAAAAAGAAGATAATCCAATGGAGGGTTCTAATAAGTCCCTACCCAATAAGGAAAAAAGGATTATGGCAACATTCGCTTTCAATCTTTTATTAAATGGGGTGTTTAATGAAAGACTATAAACAATATAAATTAATGATATAAACGAATTATGACAAGTCACAAGAGGTCCAAAGTGAAACTCACCAAAGTTCCAACAAAATAGGTCCAAATTGATATCGAAAAGCGAAATGGGAGGCTCAATAGACATAAGCCCACTCCTAGGTTAAGATATTTAGACTTTCAAAACCGGACGACACCTCTTCCAATTCACCATCATTGTTGTGAATTAAGCGTCTTGCCTCGACATTCGTGTAACCAAATCAATATATAATAGAGGTAACTTTACCAATTTTGGCGCTTTTACACGCCAATTTGAATTTCGGACTTTCAAACTTTCTTTCTATCTCTTGAGCCCTCTTTGATTCTTTGCAATCGTTAACAATGGCTTTAAAGATTCTCGAGCAAGGTCGTCCCTCGCTTTAGTGACACCAATCTGCTCCCGTTCCTCCAAGCCCAGCCATCGCGAGACCCCAAATTTTATCAATAAATATTTAAATTTTGTCGAAATAATTTTTAATATTATGGTGTGAATTTGAGATAATATTATAGTTGTGGGTAGTATTTATAAATTTTGCAAAGTATGCAGTGGTTATTATATTATATTCGATTGGTGGGAGAATATTAGGTTTAGCGAGGAATATTAATATTCAGACAACTTAATCAATGGTGGACCCCATGTGTAATTATTGTCGGATTGAAAAAACAAAAATATTTTATTGAAATAACTATTTGAAGTTTTCACCGGTTGATCTTGTTGAACTACTTTCGGTAGTAAAAGAAATCGATGTCACGAATGGTTGCGTAGTAGCACTACCAGTATTGATTATTGATGCTTATGTGAGAAATCACTCATTGATTTGATTATCCATTATTAATTAATAATAATGAATTATTATAATGATAATGACGTTTTATTTTATTCAGATTATTAACGTAATAAAATGCGAAACATCTTTTATATAAAATGAATCTTTATTAAAGTTTATTCTATAAATAGAATATATTATATTTTATTATGCATAGTGTTACATAGTGTTTTTTTCGCGTAGTGTTGCGTAGTGTTTTGCGTAGTAAAATATTTTTTTATATAAATAGAATATATGATATTTTATTTAAAAGATTTTTCTTTAAATATGGATAGTCGATTAAAAATAAATCAATCCTGAATGCTCATTGGATTAATTACTATGATTCTATTTTCCTATAAATAGAAGCTTTCAATCCTTCATTATTTTCTTTTAATTCACCGAAACTACAGAGAGAAAAGCTATAGAGAGAAAATCTATAGAGAGAAAAGAATAGAAGAGAAGATTCTAGTTTTCACTACTTTGATATCCAGGTATTTTACTTCGGTGAGGGATATTATTTGTTGTCTTGCGTAAGGTTGTTATTCTTTCGCCTTCACGAAGAAAACACATTATTCCACTCTTTATTATTACATTGGAATAACTTTGTAAAAGTGGCATACACTCGTATACGACTTCAGTATATCTAATAATTCTACCTATATCTTGGTGAAATCCTTATATTATTACATTCTTATTTATTACATTGGAATAACTCAGTATCATGCTTAATCCCTATACTTGGTGATTTTCTTCTCATTATTCCATTCTTTATTATTCATTTGGAATATCCTCGCATGCATGTGTGTTTCACCTGGACCCTGCTCCATTGTTTATTATTCCGCATTTATTATTACATTGGAATATCCTATCGCGTGTGTTTTTACACCTAATACTGGCCCATCATTATTATTCAAAGATTTATTATTCTCACGGATCATCCTGTTGGTGTGAATTTCACCTGACTTGCCTTCCGTTATTATTATTACATTGGAATAACTCACTCATGTCTGATCATCGCGCGTCGTGGTGATTTCTTTTGTTATTCCATTCTTTACTATACCCAAATGGTTAAAACTTTGACTTATACTCCATGAAATTAGTAGAATATCCTTGATATTTGCGTTTCATCCAAAGATCTTTTCATGGAAATATTTTCCGATCATTCTTGAATTTTACTCTCTACACAACAATAGATTCTTGTTGACAATTTGGGCGTTAATAATTCCCTGGATAAAATAATTTTTGAACTTGTTTTATTGAATTATTATGTCATTGTCATCATCATCCTCATGTTATATTATGTTATATTTTTTGAACTACGTGCGTAGATGAACTTAGTATGATTATGACCGGGATCATCTTCGGTATAATCATGACATTGATATAAGTGATGTGACAAAAAGTCGCCGATGGCTGCATGTCACGGTGATGGATAGTTTTTGGTATGATTATGAAAAAAGGTGATTCGGTATAAGATCTATCGTGACCATTGATAATTTGATGAAAATCCTTGGCCAAGTAGATACATGGATGATTTGATATTATGGTTTATTCATTAAACCGAGTTTTAGTGTAAAAATTGATGAAAACCTTTTAAAACCTAAAAGATAGTAGACTTTATTTTCTACTTGACTCTTTTCGAATGGATTGCGTATTTCATTGCAGATTAAACCCATTGTACATTGTATTTTATCGGTTTAACATTGTTGAAGACTATCGATAATTTATTCTGCATTATCTTAGTTATAATATTTATTATTAATTTAGTTGAAATTCACCCTTTCTTTCATTCTTTCTTCTTGAAATGAGAATATAGTTGGAGACGAGTTGAAAGAAAAGTGATGGTCCGAAGATATAGATTAGTAGTCCTCATTCACTATTCCGACATAAATGTAATGAGGACTTCGAAAGTATGGATATTATCTAAACGATAATATTCCTATTAGAACTCTCGGTTTATGTATTGTCGATATTATTCTGCACGCGGATGTATAATTAAGTTGTATTTGAATTTAGAAGTGCAAGACCAAGATGGGTGGCGATATCACAATTTTGGGGGCGTCAATGTTATTATCAAAGCTTGGGATATGATCCCTGGCTAAGATGTGAGATAAGAACTAGGAGGGAGGACGGAAATTCCTTCATTAGTATGACCTACCTAAGTTTATTTGTTATTTAATTGGTCGATTGAGTATAGGGATAATATTTGATATATTAATTAACCTCGCTATTTGTGGCGGTGTTTGGAAATGGCGGTGAAAATATTCACAATGGAGTGAATGTGGCCGTTGTGACACCTTTAATCACTAATCGGTTAATGCGATTAATCGGACGAGAACAAATTAGAGATATCCACGTAGTGAATGAAGAACTAATTGTTTTTTTGTAAATTTGATTGCGGAGAGTAGCGGTGAGAGTGAGGAAGAAGAGGAAGAAGAGAACCTGAGGAGAATTGGTTAGAAGAAGTTTATGATCAAAACTTAGAATTACAAAATCGTGTTAAATGAGCTAGAAGAAACGGAGTTGAAGAATCGCAACGATTAGGTGGAACGAAGGATCAACAATTCAAAATTGGGTTACCCGATATGTGATCTTTCGAACAAAATCACGCTTTGGCGGGGATGTAAGATATTAAAGTTGGAATCGAGAATTTAAAATCAAAGATCAATTTGAAGAAGAAACAATGAGCGAAGGAGAATAGAAGTTGTATGTGGGTAAAAAGGCATCTGCACAACGCGTTGATAGTAGTAGAAAAAACTCGTCCGATCCAATAAAGCGAAATAGATGAAATGGACTTTCTTTTTGGACAAACAATTGGGAGAACCAACATCGAATTCTAATTACCACATGCGTAGCGGTCAACCCGAATTCAATATGATCGAGAATAATGATTCAAATCATGGATCGAGAATGTGAAGAAGCACTTAAGGGTGGAATGTACCTATAGTAAAAGTCGAAACTCGATAATTTAAGCGAAGAAGCGTTTGTCGAGAAAACTCGAACGAAGTTATTACGGGTAAATTAATTATAAATTAATCGCGAAGTCTATACTTTATTCAATACAAGTTCTACCCACTCTTTTATTCTACCTACTGGTTGTGTTCAATGTTTAAATTTGATTCGAAAAAATTAAACTTTGATTTATCTATCAAAACTTCGTTGGGAGAAACATTCACACCTCCAATTTGCTTATTAATCTTGTTGTTTCAAATAAACACTTTCACGTTACACTCGTCGATCTTATCTCTTTGAAAATACTTGCCTTTGAGGTAATTTTGAAAATGATTGATTGATTAACTACTCGTTATTCTTTTTATAAGGTTGTTAGTTTCAAAGTAGGCCAGGATTTTTATTAATAAAGATTTAAATTTGGTCGATAAATAATTTTTTAATTTTAATATTATGGTGTGAATTTGAGATAATATTATAGTTGTGGGTAGTATTTATAAATTTTGCAAAGTATCACAGTGGTTATATTATATTCGATTGGTTTAGAATATTAGGTTTAGCGAGGGAATATTAGTGACTACTCAATCATTGGTGGACCCCAAATGTAAATTATTGTTTGGATTGAGAAAATGACAAAAATATTTTATTGAAATAACGGCGGAAGTTTTACTGTAGTTCTTGTTGAACTACTTCATTAGTAAAAAATACGATGAATACGTGTGGTTGCGTAAGAAGCACCGCGTATTGAGTATTGATCTTTATGTGAGAAGTCACTCGGTTTGATTCCATTATTATCGATTAATAATATGAATTATTATAATGATAATGACGTTTTTTGTTTTATTAGATTATTATTAGCGTAATAAAATGCGAAACATCTTTTATATAAAATGAAATACTTTATTAAAGTTATTACATAAATAGAATATATTATATTTTATTATGCGTAGTGTTGCGTAGTGTTTTTGCGTAGTGTTTTGCGTAGTATTGCGTAGTGTTTTGCATAGTAAAATGTTTTTATATAAATAGAATATATTATATTTTATTTAAAAGATTTTTCTTTAAATATGGAATGGTCGATTAAAAAGTAAATCAATCTGAATGATTAAATGGATTAATTCTTATCGCATTCCATTTTCCTATAAATAGAAGTTCATTCCTTCATTATTTTCTTACGAATTCATTGAAACTACAGAGAAAATTATAGAGAGAAGCTATAGAGAAAATTATAGAAAGAAGAAGAGTATTCTAACTACTTCACTACTTCTATATTTAGGTTCTTTTACGGTGAAGGGTGTTATTCTTTCTTCTTGAGAACTTACATTATTCCATTCACTATTATTACATTGGAATAACTTTAAAAGTTTAAGTGGCATACCCTATACATAACTTTTGTATCTGTGGCATCTACCCTATCTTGGTGAAATCCTTATGTTATTCCATTTCTTATTATTACATTGGAATAATACGTATCTGTGATTTCTATATCTTGGTGACATTCTTCTATTATTCTGTTGGAACATCCATGCATGTGTGTTTTACAGGACACAGTTAAAATTTTTTATTATTACTGTTGGAACATCACATGCGTGTGTTTTACACCTACTGGTTCCGCTTTATCATTCTGTTGGAATATCCTGTCTGCGTGTTTTGTGGGATCCTGGTTCCATCTTTATTATTACATTGGAACATCCCATCGGTTGTGAATTTCACGACACAGTTTAGATTATTATTATTACATTGGAATAACACATACATCAAGCAATCTGCGTGCGTGGTGATTTCTTTTGTTATTCCATTCTTTATTATACTCGGTTGGTTAAAACTTTGACTTATACTCCATGAAATTAGTAGAATATCCTTGATATTTGCGTTTAATCCATAGATCTTCTCATGGAAATATTCTTCCGATCATTCTTGAATTTTACTCTACAAAAGCGATTATTATGTTGACAATTTGGGCGTTAATAATTCATGGATTAAATAATTCTTGAACTTGTTTTATTGAATTACTATGTCATTGTCATCATCCTCATATTATATTATGTTATCTTTTTAACTTTACGTGCATAGATGAACTTAGTATGATTATGACGAGGATCATTCGGTATAATCATGACTTGATATAAATGATGTGACAAAAGTCCTCGATGGCTGTAATGCGGTGATGGATAGTTTTGGTATGATTATGACCGGGGGTGATTCGGTTTAGTCGTGACCATTGATAATTTGATGAAAATCCTTGGCCAGTGAATGCGGGGATGATTAGATGTAGTGGTGGTTTTATTAAAAATTTGAGTCTCGGCCGATAAAAATTGATGAAAACCTTTTTAAAACCTAAAGATAGTAGACTTTATTCTCTACTTGACTCTTTTAATGGATTCTTATTCCACCGCAGATTAAACCGGTTGTCTATTGTATTTTATCGGTTTAACTTAACATTGAAGGCTAATGATAATTTATTACTGCATTATCTTAGTCACAATATTTCTTCTTTGGGCTTAGTTGATTTCACCCTTTCTTTCACCGTTCTCTTGAGAAATGAGAACATAATTTGAGACGAGTCGAGGAGCGAAGTAATGGTCAGAGGATAGCATTAGTAGTCCTCACTATTACGTGAAATAGTGTGATAATAGTTGTAATGAGGACTCCTTTTGAGTTTGTATAATATCTAGTAGATAATATTTGTATTCAAACTCACGGTTTATGTCGTATTATTATACACGACGAGTTATATTAATAAGTTGTATTTGAATTTATGTACCATGTAAGTGGCGGCCGAGAGATGGGTGATGTATACTAAATTTTGGGCGTCACATTAGATTCTACTAACCAACGTGTTATACTGAATTAAAGTATAACCTATCATTTATATCAATGCCAAAGTAAAGAGTCCCATCCTTTCGTTGTTGACTTCCTTGTGTGGAATGCACCAAAGTAGGACTTTCTGTAAATGACGTCGTGAATGACGATGACAAGTTGATAGGTATCGTTGTGAGTCTTATCTAGGTTAAGGGATAGAAGTCACAGGTTGGTATCAATGTGACGTCTTATCCAAGTCTTGGATGAGAGTCACGATTTTGAATGATATTTCTATCATTAATAAATTTCTTGACGTATTCTTGAAGACTTCTAGCCAACCCTAGGCGTGAAATCGAATTTTGTATTGACCCCAGTCTGAAAACCCATTTCTTAAATCCTCAAATATTTCTTCAACTAAAAGGATCAGTTTACGTGGATTATGATGAAAGTCATAATAAAAGCATTGGACTAATGAAAATTATGGGTATCGTGAAGTATTAGTAAGTGTTATAATGAGTTATGTTGGTTATTATGAGAAAACATGAAAGTTTCTTAGGAATCACAAAGAGTTGAAAATCGATTTTGTGAAAAAGCGTAACATGAAATTCAATTGACCATATCTCTAAATATATTTTGAATTTTTCGAATGTGGTCAAGTTCTAGAGTTAGATCTATGAGTTTTGTAGCATCTCCAAGTGGAATCACTGGAAAAGGTGTTGTAGATTTACGTGTGGACTGATTTTAATAAAGAATGAAAAAAATTGGAAATTTCAAAAAAGCTACTGATTTTATTTTTATAAGGCATTTTTTGGCCACTTAAATTATGAGAAAAATTCTGGCCTTTTGGGAAAAGAAAGTATATGGTATAAGGTAACTCCTGTCAAAAATGAGCTTATTCTCGACTTAAAATGAGCAAGTTATGACCATTTCAATATTTAGTTTTTAAAATTTAAAAAATGATATAACTGGAGTTCTACAACTCAGATGACCATGAAATTTAAAGCTGGAGGCTCACATTAACATGTGTAAGGTCCTGCCAAGATTTGGGAATTTTGGAGTTAACTGAGAGGTAGCTAATTTCTTAAGGAATTAATTAGAAATTGATTTTTGAAAAATAGTAAATGAATTTTAAAATTTCGAGAAAAATGTATGTTCATTATGGGACTATATTATGCTAAATCCCCAAAAAGAAATATATTTGGGATCGATTTGGTATTTTCTATGAAAATAGTTTAATTCTGAACATATGAGTTAAATATGTTATGTGAAGTAACAAAAGTTGAAAATAGGATTTTATGGTTGAGAAATCCTATATAGAGTATATATATGCATATTTTTTTGATGAGGATTTGATCATTGGTGATGATATCTTATGAGTATGACATTTTGAATGATTAAATGCATTATATGGTAAAGCGTAAACAATTGAAATAAATTGTTTATAAATTTAAGAAGTGATTAAAATATTGTTATAATATTAATGATATTAGATTATGAGATTATTAAGTGATTGATAACATGGGGATATTCTTGAATCTGGATAAATTATATTATAAATGTTTAATATTTATCCTTTATCTCATTTGATTGATTCTTTATATCATTATCCTCAATGCTTATATTATGTTGAAAGTCAATACGTGGCTTTACGTGCGTAGATGGACTTGGTATGATTATGACGAGGGATTGTTAGGTATAATCATAATCAGTAATTGAAAAACACGATTATCTTTGGTACGCGGTCGTGGATAATTGTTGTCGTGATCTTAATGAATACTGCGATTATCTTTGGTAGTAGTCATGGATAATTTATTGGTGCGTGATCTTAATGAATACACGATTATCTTTGGTAGTAGTCGTGGATAATTTATGGTCGTTGATCTTAATGAATACACGATTATCTTTGGTAGTAGTGCATGGATAATTAAGTAATGATAATCTTAATGAATATCCTTGGCACCTGTAGTGCGGGGATGATTCGATGATATGGATTAATTATTGAAATTTGAGTCTCGAAAGAATGAAATATTAATTCATGGATGTGGTAAAAAGTCGTCTTTGGTAGTAGTGCATTGATAGACTTGGTATGATTATGACGAAGGATTATTGGTATAATCATGGCCAGTAATTGAAAACAAATAATATCCTTGGCGATTGGTGCATAGATAATTAAGTGGTCGTGATCTTATTAAAATTCGTGTCTCGGCATTATTGGTTTCTGATTTGTATATCTTTGGCTTTGGGATTTAAAAGATGAATTTAATGTTTTCAACGATAAAGGTATTGAAGGTATCCTCACCTCTTTATCATACCGGTCGTACCCTAATTTCGAAGTGAAATTCCATAAGGAGGAGATTGTGAGACCCAGTTTTATCGATAAATATTTAAATTTTGTCGAAATAATTTTTAATATTATGGTGTGAATTTGAGATAATATTATAGTTGTGGGTAGTATTTATAAATTTTGCAAAGTATGCACAGTGGTTATATTATATTCGATTGGTGAGGAATATTAGGTTTAGCGGGAATATTAAATGCAATGACTTAATCATTGGTGGACCTACAATGAATTATTGTCGGATTGAAAGCAACAAAAATATTTTATTGAAATAACGGCATTTGAAGTTTTCTGGTTGATCTTGTTGAACTACTTTCATTAGTAAAAGAAATGCGATGTCGTGTGGTTGCGTAGTAGCGCGCGGTATTGATTATTGATCTTTATGTGAGAAGTCAACCGGTTTGATTCCATTATTGTCGATTAATAATATGAATTATTATAGCGATAATGACGTTTTGTTTTATTAGTATTATTAACGTAATAAAAGCGAAGCATCTTTATATATAAAATGAATCTTTATTAAAGTTATTACATAAATAGAATATATTATATTTTATTATGCGTAGTGTTGCGTAGTGTTTTTGCGTAGTGTTGCGTAGTGTTTTGCATAGTAAAATGTTTTTTTATAAATAGAATATATGATATTTTATTTAAAAGATTTTTCTTTAAATATGGATGGTCAGTTAAAGTAAATCAATACGGACCCAGTTCATGGATTAATTACTTGCATTTCTATTTTCCTATAAATAGAAGCTCGATCCTTCATTATTTTCTTACGAATTCATTGAAAACTAGAGAGAAGGCTATAGAGAGAAAATCATAGAGAGAAGAAGAAGAGTGATACGAGTACTTCACTACTTTGATATCCGATTGTCTTTTTACGGTAAGGGATATTATTTATTGTACTAAGTAAAGTGTTGTTATTCTTTCGTCTTCAAGAGAACTTACATTATTCCATTCTTTATTATTACATTGGAATAACTTTTGTAAAAAATGGCATCTACCTATGTACATGACACATATCACGGAATACCTATCTTTGGTGAAATCCTTATATTATTCCATTCTTATTTATTACATTGGAATAACTTTTGTATCTGTGAATCCCTATACTTGGTGATTTTCTTACATTATTCCATTCTTTATTATTACATTGGAATATCACATGCATGTGTTTTACAGGACCTAGTTCCATTGTTTATTATTAGCATTTATTATTACATTTGGAATATCACATACATGTGTTTTACAGGGACACAGTTCCATTGTTTATTATTAAACATTTATTATTACATTGGATCATCACATCGGTGTGAATTTCACGACTGGTTAGATTATTATTATTACATTGGAATAACTTTTGTCTGTCTTACATCTCGCGTGCGTGGTGATTTCTTTTGTTATTCCATTCTTTATTATACCCGGTTGGTTAAAACTTTGACTTACATACTCCATGAAATTAGTAGAATATCCTTGATATTTGCGTTTCATCGATATCTTTCATGGAAATATTTTTACGATCATTCTTGAATTTTACTCTCTGCAAAGCGATATCTTGTTGACAATTTGGGCGTTAAAAATTCTGGATAAAATAATTCTTGAACTTGTTTTATTGAATTATTATGTCATTGTCATCATCCTCATGTTATATTATGTTATCTTTGGCTTACGTGCATAGATGAACTTAGTATGATTATGACGAGGATCATTCGGTATAATCGTGACTTGATATAAGTGATGTGACAAAAGTCCTCGATGGCTTTTGTAATGCGGTGATGGATAGTTTTGGTATGATTATGACGGGGGTGATTCGGTATAGTCATGACCATTGATAATTCGATGAAAATCCTTGGCCAAGTGATGCGGGGATGATTTGATATTGTGGTTTATTCATTCAACTTGAGTTTTAGTGATAAAATTGATGAAAACCTTTTAAAACCTAAAAGATAGTAGACTTTATTTTCTACTTGGTATGTGGCGCCCCAAAATTAGGTATCGTCACCCATCTTGGGTCGCCACTTACATGGTACATAAATTCAAATCTGACTTACTAATATAACGATTAGGTGTGCAATCTGACATAAAGCGGTAGTTTGAATACAAATATTATCTCACTAGATATTATACAAACTCAAAAGGAGTCCTCATTACAACTATTATCACACTATTTCACGAGAATAGTGAGGACTACTAATCTTATCCTCTGGACCATTACTTACGTTCCCGACTCGTCCCCAATTTATGTTCTCATTTCACAGAGAAAACGGTGAAAGAAAGGGTGAGCTCAACTAGCCCAGTAAGAAATATTATGACTAAGATAATGCGAGAATAAATTATCATTAGCCTTCAACGATGTTAAACCCGATAAAATACAATAAACAACCGGTTTAAGCTGCAGCGAATATCTGATCCATTAAAAAGAGTCAAGTAGAAATAAAATCTACTATCTTTTAGGTTTTAAAAAGTTTTCATCAATTTTTATCATTGAGACTCGAACAATAAATAAACCACCACATCTAATCATCCTGTACCACGGTCGAGGATTTTCATCAAATTATCAATAATTAAGACTATACCGAATCACCCCCAGTCATAATCATACCAAAAACTATCCATCATTGCATTCTGAATAATTTGAGGACTTTTATCACATCATTTATAACAAGCCATGATTATCCGAAATGATCCTCGGTCATAATCATACTAAGTTCATCTACGACGTAAAAGCAAAGATAACATATTATAACATGAGGATGATGACAATGACATAATAATTCAATAAAACAAGTTCAAAAATTATTTTATCCAGAATTTAATATGCCCAAATTGTCAACAAGATCTTGTTTTGTAGAGTAAAATTCAAGAATGATCGAAGAATATTTCCATAAAAGATACTTAGATGAAACGCAAATATCAAGAATATTCTACTAATTTCATGGAGTATAAAGTCCAAGTTTTAACCAACCGGTATAATAAAGAATGGAATAACAAAGAAAATCACCACCAATGCGGTATTGGCATAGACAGGGTTATTCAACAGAATAATAATAATCGGAACCGGTCGGTGAAATTCACAAGCGGGGATGATCCAATGTAATAATAAATGTTTGAATTATAATAAACAATGGAACCGGTCCGGTGTAAAACACATGCATGTGATATTCCAAATGGAATAATAAATGCGGAATAATAACCAATGGAACCGAGTCCTGTAAAACACACGCATGTGGATATTCTAATGTAATAATAAAGAATGGAATAACGAGAAGAAGATCACCAAGTATAGGGGATTCCATGTATACAAAGTTATTCCAATGTAATAAATAAGAATGGAATAACATAAGGATTTCACCAAGTATAGGGTATTGCATATCTACAGGTTATGTATAGGTATACCACTTTTACAAAGTTATTCCAATGAATAATAATGAATGGAATAACGAAGTTCTCTTCATGAATAAGAAAGAATAACACCCCTTACAGTACAACAAATAATATCCCTTACCGTAAAAACACCTGGATATCAAAGTAGTGAAATAAGTACCGAATCTCTTCTTCTTCTTTCTCTATATATTTTTCTCTATAAACTTCTCTCATAATTTCTCTCTAGTTTCAAAGAATTCTGTAAAAAATAATGAAAGAATGAGCTTCTATTTATAGGAAAATAGAATGCATAGTAATTAATCCATGAACGGTCAGATTGATTTACTTTAATCGACGGTCCATATTTAAAGCAAAATCTTTTAAATAAAATATCATATATTCTATTTATATAAAAACATTTTACTATGCAAACACTATCTGAAACACTATCAAACACTATGCGTAATAAAATATAATATATTATATTTATAGAATAACTTTAATAAAGATTCATTTTTATATAAAAGATGTTTCGTTTTATTACGTTAATAATACTAATAAAAAAAACGCCATTATCGCTATAATAATTCATATTATTAATCGTGAATGATGGAATCAAACCGAGTGTGACTTCTCACATAAAGATCAATAATCAATATCGTGTCTACTACTTAACCACACGACATATCGCATTCTTTTTTTTCTGAAGTAGTTCAACAAAGATCAATCGGTAAAACTTCCGCCGTTATTTCAATAAAATATTTTTTGCTTTTCTCGATCGACAATAATTACGCTTGTGTCTCCACCAATGATTGAGTAGTTATTTAATATTCCCCTGCTAAACCTAATATTCCCCACCAATCGAATATAATATAACCACTACTGCATACTTTGCAAAATTTATAAATACTACCTACAACTATAATATTATCTCAAATT
Source organism: Panax quinquefolius (assembly GCA_020205615.1). Taxonomy (NCBI): domain Eukaryota; kingdom Viridiplantae; phylum Streptophyta; class Magnoliopsida; order Apiales; family Araliaceae; genus Panax; species Panax quinquefolius. Next base: position 106,441,530 of record CM035165.1, read on the forward strand.
CACACCATAATATTAAAAATTATTTCGACAAAATTTAAATCTTTATCGATAAAATCTGGGGTCTCACATCGACTCTTTTAATGGATTGCATATTCATTGCTAGATTAAACTGGTTGTCTATTGTATTTTATCGGTTTAACATTGTTGAAGACTATTGATAATTTATTACGCATTATCTTAGTTATAATATTTCTTCTTTGAAGCTAGTTGAGTTCACCCTTTCTTTCACCGTTTCTTGAAAATGAGAATATAAATTGGGACGAGTCGGGGAAAAAGAGTGATGGTCCCGAAGATAGCATTAGTAGTCCTCACTATTACGATGATAAATGTAATGAGGACTCCTTGAGTATGGATATTGTCTAAATGACAATATTCTATTAGAACTCTCGGTTTATGTATTGTCGTATGTTACACTGACGATGTATAATTAAGTTTGTATTTGAATTTAGGTATCGTATAAGTGGCGACCCAAGATGGGTGACGTATACCTAATTTTGGGGGCGTCACACAGACTCTACCAAAAACGCTTTAAGTTACGATCGAGGCCATTGCAATCGCTAGAAAAAACCGATAATGAAATCTTCTCCCGATCCTTCCGCATTTTACAGGAATAAAGAAGCGATACCTCCATGCCAACACTCCCTCGAAAGATTCTGAGAGGTTGACTTGGAGAGGCTTGAACTTCGTTGCCCATTTGGGATACCCATTTGGTGAGAGCTCCAGTGCGGAGAAACGGATGTACCAACGCCGGAGGATGGATGGTTATTCGACGACCATCCCGGAGAAAGGATCCGATTCCCTTTCACGCTTTCGTAGTAACTTTATTAGGGTTCTGGGTGTTGGGTTCATGATTAATCTGCCGAACTCTTATATTCATATTTTAGCATTAAATGATTTATGCCCACGAACTTGGTGTCGAACTGCGCTCGACTTCTTCTTTCTTATATCTGAGGCGGCCAATCCAGGAGAGAAAGGATTTAAGACTATAAGCAAGCATTCTTCAAAACCGGGGAGAGGGTTCGAAAACGCTCATTAGTGAATACTCCTTGACAACGAAGGATGGCGTGAAAGATGGTTTTCATCAAAAGACCGAAATCATCTCTTTACTGGGACCGGGCCATGATGAAAAGATTTCTACGGACTTGGAGACGTCTCGGAAGAACGTGAAGCTAGAGATGATAGAGCTTTTAGACAATTTCAGGGAGGAATGGAACTATAGACTTCTTTCCATCAAGCGTGGTTGTACGACCACAAACGTAAAGTCTAAATTCATTTTATGAATATTTGAAAATTTTGTGATATGGATTACGATGTAGAAGCTGTTAATCTTCGTAGTAAGTTTGATTAAACCAAGTAAACCGTGAGATGAAAGACTTAAAGGATTTGTAAATTGGAAAACCGGTAGAAGCCACCCGTCGATTCTTCACAACATGAAGTCCCATCCAAGACAATGCGATTGGGAAAATCTGCGATGTCGATCTTTGAACCTTCACAACCTAAGCCTCCTCCAAATTCAACCCACTCTTTCAAGCACCAAATTTGATGAACCTCCAACCCATGCACCCATAGATGGCGAGAACCCTTCTCTCGAAAGAGTCCTCCAACTTCGACGAAAGAAAAGAGCCATCCGAAGGCCTCGACTAATTTTCATCCCGTCAAACTCTGAAGCTCTTTCTGAATCTGAACCAACTGTTGGTCTGATACCCCCAACTATTGATCCAACACCACCAAATGCCAATCCAGTATTAGTTCGAATAAGTTTATTAGATCTACCTGCAAATGATCGTAGGCGACTTCTTCGAATCAAAAAGTTGAGAACCAAAGTCATTCCCTTAACTCCCAATGAGTTTAGAGTAACTTCTTCAACTGTTCATCCTCCAACAAACCCTGTGGAGATTTTAACTGTAAATGAAGAAGAAAGAATTGAACTTGCTGCAGTACCATCTCGAAAGAGAAAACAACCATCCGACGGCCCACCCCATTCAACGCTCAGTAACTCTACCGATTCGAGATTACTCTCTCAACTCGATCTTCTTCCCCGAAAATATCTATATAGATCCTCTCCCATTCATGACCAATGAGATTCCTTCCCCCAAGGCCTTCATCACGAAATTCCGTGATGAGGCCCTTTGGGCGTAGCGACTTTTAGCCTCGATACAACGTTAACTTTCCTTCCGGCTTTTTTGATGCCTTCGTTCGGAAAAATGATGATCACCGATTTGATAATCATACTGACGAAATTTTCTTGATGAAGGCATGAGTTATCTGGCAAAGGTAAATGAGGTTTTATCGATTAAACGTTTCTTTACTTGCTAAATATTTGAAATTAATGGGATCTTTATTAAATATGTGCGAAGCAAACGCGATCTTGGTGCTTACGTCCTAGGCGTATAAATCTGCGAGTCCGATGAGGAGACTACGAGGAGGAGAACAACATCTTAAAGGCTACATTGGCTCGAGAGAGAGAGGAGCGTGAATCATTCTCCATACCAATGAAAGTCTTCGAAGGAATTGGCCCAAACCAAGGAGGATGTGAAGGAAACTTATGACGTGCTGAGCTCGATCGAGAGAAGAAGCTGAAGACGACAAAAAGGCTAGCGAACAAAAATTAGCTACCATGAATGTCCGTTTTGTTGCAGAGACCGAAAGCTTTGAAGACTACCAAAGAGGGCTTCTTTGTGGCAATCAAAACTTATCAACCTGACTCAAATGGTTCGAATGAAGGCTCGGCCGATAGGAAAGTCCATAAGGCCAAGCGTCGTAAGCTTCGTGGCAAGATAAAGGTACTTGAAGCACGGGACCTCCTACGTAGAAGAATTGGTCAAGCAGATCTGGCGGATTATCGTACATCCGACGAGCTTAAGCGAGAAATTTCGAAAGTATATTATGAAGAGTATGCGAAGATTAGGAAGTCGGGGCAAGAGAAAAGCTAGTGGCGGCCCAACCGAATCAAAATCCTTCTTGCTGAACTCTAGGAGATGAAGGCTGCATTCTGAAGATAATTTTACTTTCTTTAATTTATAGGACTTGTGTAAAAAGTTCCTGATTTTATAATCGATTAAATATTAATGAAATGTGGTTTCATTCCTTATGACTTGATTGCATTTACTTTTACGCGATACTTGATATTAACTCAACCGGAAAAATGCACAAATTCTTTTATGGACTCAACTCGAACTGTTAATTAACAACTAAGCATGTCATATAACAGATAAGGTGAAGTTAAAGAAGGAGGCATTCCGAACTCGACACTTAGAAAAAATTTAGGTAATAAAGTAAAGGGATACTTATTAGTTTCTTAGAAGTGTGAGACAGATCTGCTTCATTAGGAATTTGTTTACCCCGAAAGGCCTAACAAAACCAAGAGATGACATTTACCTACCACGAAGGGCCCCGACAAAGTCTAAAGAACAATGCTTGCCTACCACGAAGGGCTGACAATGAGGTCTCAAGGACAACGCACCTTACCACGAAGGGCTGACAAGGTCTCGAGTGTCGACAATTACCTACCACGCGAGGGCGACAACGTCTTAAGGATGGCACTTGTCTACCACGAAGGGCACTGACAAGGTCTAAGTGTCGACAATTACTACCACGCAGGGCTGACAACGTCTTAAGGATGACACTTGCTTACCACGAAGGGGCTGACAAGGTCTAAAGTGTAATAACGATTGCCACCACAAGTGGCCTGACAACGTCTTAAGGATGACACTTGTCTACCACGCAGGGGGCTGACAAGGTCTAAAGTGTCGACAATTGCCTACCACGCAGAGGCTGACAACGTCTTAAGGATGACACTTGCACTGCCACGGGGGGCTGACAAGGTCTAAGTGTCGATGATTACCACCCACGCAGGCTCGACAACGTCTTAAGGATGACAACACACTACCACGAAGGGGATGACAAGGTCTAGTGTGTCGACAATTACTTACCATGCGGGGCGACGACAACGTCTTAAGGATGACACTTGCTGCCACGAAGGGGCTGACAAGGTCTAAGGACCACTGTAGAAGAGGCTACCATCGAATGGTCGTGAGTCCTCCCAACCTCCCAACATCGAGGTGGCATTTGTCTTTGTGCTGTCGGACTATGGATGAGCTAACAAGTCCCTCATGAATGTTTTAACTTGGGTGCGCCACTTACGTGATGCGAAATTTAAATCTGACTTATTAACATAAGCGTAGGTATGCAATCGACATAAAAGCGTGAGTTTAAATACAAATATAAATCTACTAGATATTATCTGAAACTCGAAAAAAGAGTCCTCATTACAATTATTATCACACTTTATTTCACGAAATAGTGAGGACTACTAATCTTATCTTGGGACCATCACTCGTTTCCCAGGCTAAATCCCGGTATATTCTCATTTCACGAAGAGAAACGGTGAAAGAAAGGTGAGCTCAACTAGCCCGATAAAATATTATGACTAAGATAATGCGAGAATAAATTATCAATAGTCTTGACAATGTTAAAGCGATAAAATACAATAGACAACCGGTTTAAGCTGCGGTGAATATCTGATCCATTAAAAAGAGTCGAGTAGAAAATAAAATCTACTATCTTTTTTAGGTTTTAAAGGTTTTTCATCATTTTTATAATTTGAGACTCGACTTTAATAAATATTCCACATCATCGAATCACCCACACTTTTTCTGACGAGGATATTCTTTAGTATCGCGACCACAATTATTCATGCCTTTACGGGCGAGAATATTTGTGTATTCATTAATAATCGTGATCATACCAACAATTTGTCCATCGATGCACTTCTGACCCTTTGAGGATTTTTACCACATCATTTGTAACATTACGGTCGTGATTACAGAGAATAGTCTCAATTATCGTAATCATACCAAGTCCATCCCCATATACTTTCTGAATACCACGATGACTTTCAAAAAAATATAAACATGAGGATGATGACAATGATATAAAATTGATAAAACAAGTTCAAAATTATTTTATCCGGGAATTATTAACGTCAATTATCGACGTGAATCTTTGTTTTGTAGAGTAAAATTCAAGAATGATCGAAGAATATTTCCATGAAAGATCTTTGGATGAAGCCTTGAATATCGAGGATATTCCACTAATTTCATGGAGTATAGAAGTCAAAGTTTTAACCAATTTGGGTATAATAAAGAATGGAATAACAAAAAATCAATCACCGTAAATGCGATAGGCCTTGCAGACGAGTTATTCAACGCGAATAATAAATAACGGAACGGTCGGTGAAATTCCAAGCGGGATGTTCAATAGAATAATAAAGATGGAACCGGTCGGTGTAAAAAACACAGAATAGGATATTCCAACGAATAATAATAAAAGATGGAACCGGTCGGTGTAAAACACCTGAGAGCGGGATGTTCAAGCGAATAATAATAAAAAAAAAGGAACCGGTCGGGTGTAAAACACCTGCGAGCGAGGATGTTCAGCGAATAATAATAAAAAGCGGAACCGGTCGGTGTAAAACACCAGAGAGCGGGATGTTCAACGAGAATAATAGAAGAATGTCACCAAGTATAGGGTAAACCACATTATCTGAGTTATTCAGCGAGAATAATAAGCGATGGAATAACAACGATTCTCTTCGTGAATAAGAAAGAATAACACCCACTTACATTTGGTAGGAGATTGAATCTTTGCGGTGTAGTAACAAAATACTCTTCTTCTTTCTCTCTTATTCTCTCTATACTTTCTCTCTCTACATAAGCTTGAATGAATTAAGTGAAAAAATGAATGAAGCCCTAGGCCTCTATTTATAGAAGATTTCTAGCTTAGCACTTTTGCTTGTGTGAAAAGCGAGTGGCTTGACGACTGATGATGTGAAAAGAAAAGTGGTTTGGCCTTTTGTAATGTGAAGCGACAAGTGGTTCGGCCTTTGTAATGTGAAGCGACAAGTGGTTCGGCGTCTGGTAAAGGTAATTACTATTAACGAAGGTAAATACTATTGGCGAGTAAAATACTATTCACGAAGGTAAATTCTTATTGAAAGGTAATTCTTATTGTGAAGGTAATTACTATTCACGAGGTAAATACTATTGTGAAGGTAATTATGATTGTGATTAATTACTATTGATGAAGGTAAATCTTATTGACGAAGAGACTCTTAGATGATGACATATAGCCCCCATAAATAAATCAAACTTACCACAAATCATTTTTTTTTTAATCAACACATATTTAATCTTTCAATGATTATTAATCATTTATAACTTGTCGTCTCGATTATTGATTTAATCTTATAACATATTATCTGAGATGATCTTTGTGATAATTGAATCGATAATATAAGAGATATGATCGTGACAATTCTTGTAGATAATTGAGCGTAGGTGAGTGACTTCTCACGTAAGCATCGATAATCAATCTGGTGTCTTCTTATCTGCGACCACAGCGTATTCTTCTACTTTTACCATAGGGTAGTTCAGCGGTTTTAACGGTAACACCTCTCGTAGTTATTTTTATATAAAATATTTTTGTCGTTTTCTCGATCAAATGATAATTACATTATGGGGTCCACCGATGATTGAGCCGTTATGCGAATATTCCACTAACAAAAGAATATTCCCAGACCCAAACGAATATTTTATAACAACTTGCATACTTTGCAAAATTTATAAATATTACCCACAACTATAACATTATATCAAATTTATTCCATAATATTCAAAATAATATTTATAGAAAAATTCATCTTTATTTATAAAAATTTGGGGTCTTCTGACCTCCCTTAACATGAAATTTTAGCCCTCGAAATTAGAATGCGTTACACAGTATGTCGAAGAGGTAAGGATACCTTGATTTCATTTGATTCTAACTCCCAGTCATTTCCTCGACATCGTGGTTCCTCCATGAAACTTTGACTTGAGGTATAACCTTGGGCGTAGAATATGTTCCTTCTTATCAAAATTTGAGCAGGAACCTCTTAAATACGTCAAATCTTCCATTATTTAAATCCGGTTCTAACTTCGATAATATGGTTGGGTCTTTCACATATTTACGTAACATAGATATGTGAAAAGCGTTATGAACACGAGACGTATTTGGCGGTAAAAGCGAGTCTATAGGCCACGATTCCTACTCGATCGAGGATTAAAATGGGCCAGATGAATCGAGGATTAAGTTTCCTCTCTTTCCAAATCTTGTAACTCCTTTCCATGGAAGACTCTTATAACACACACATCTCTCTATGTCGAATTCCGTCCTTTTCCGATGAAGATCGGCATAACTCTTTTATCGATTTTGTGAGGTTTTTATCGTTGTCGGATCGTTTGAATCTTTTAAAAGTAGTCATACGTACCAACTCGGTCCCAACAACGTTGCTTCACCCACCTCGTCCAGTATCTTTGGAAAGCGACACTTTCTTCCATCTGGCTTGAATGGAGCCATGCGATACTTGCGATAAGCTGTTGTTGTGGAAAACTCCACGATGGTAAGAACTTGTCCCACTCCTTGAAATCAAGGACCACGAGTCTTAATAGATCTTGAGAGTTTGAATAGTCCTCTCCATTGTCCGTCCGTCCGAATGCGAGGATGATATCTTGAGAGCTAAATCGTGAAATCTGTGCCCGTAGCTTTTTTGCAAACTAACCCAAAATCGTGAAGTGAATCTTGGGTCTCGATCGAAAACTATGGATCTGGGCGCATACCATGCGATCTTACAATCTCGTTTATGTACATCTGACGAGGCGTTCAAGTGTATAAGTTTCTCGTGTCGGTAAGAAATGAAGCGGACTTGGTCGATCTATCAACATGACCCAAATCGCATCGATGCCTTGAGAAACCTTAGGAAGGCCGTGCTTGAAATCCATGGTAATGTGCTCCCACTTCCATTCTGGGAATTTCAAGTGGTTCTGATGGACCTTTTGGTACTTGATGCTCAAACTTTAACTTCGTTGACAAGTTAGACACCTTGAGATAAGCAATATCTCTCTCTTCGTATTGCTCCACCAAAATGTATGGCGAATATCGTGATACATTTGGTACTCCCGAGATGGATTACAAATGGTGTGTTGTGCGCCTCCATCGTGATATTATACTTTAAATCGAAATTCGTTAGGAACCTGAAAGTGCAGGTTTGACTCGAAGTATTCCTTCTTCGTCGATTCTTGCTTGGCGTAGCACCTTCTTGCACTTTTTTCCTCATCGCATCGACTCCAGTGCGTAGCTTGGCGACTTTAACTTTATCGATTAAAATCGGTTCTACTCGTATACTCATTATCATCACATGCGTCCACAGAGTCTTTAACTCTATCTCCATCCTTTGCAAGTCACACAAAATGGGCCTTTGCGTTGACAATATCGCTTTTCGTGCTTGCGTATGATTTTACTACTTTCGATCGTCGTCGGCTACCGTTTAGCTTTTTTCGAGGATGGTATTGGATGGTATGATCATAATCTTTCAGCAGATTCAAGCCAGCGTCGTTGTCGCGTGTTGAGTTCCTTTTGAGTGAAAGAAATATTTGAGGCTTTTATGATCAGTAAAGATCTCACTTTCTCCCCATCTGAGTAATGCCTCCAATTTTAAGTCAAAAAAACAATTTTGCTGACTCTAGATCATGAGTAGGATAATTCCTCTCATATTCTTTGAGTTGTCGCGAGGCATAAACTATAACTTTTCCATGTTGCATAAGAACACATCCCGACCCTTTGCGAAGCATCAACATAGATGACAAATCCTCAAGGCGGATGGTATTGTCGAGCAGTCTTTGAAATAAGTCTCTCTTGAGTTCTTGAAAACTCTTCTCACGTTCTTCGCTCAATAGAACTTTGTATCTTTCAAAATCGGTTTGAGTCGATGGAGTAGCGATTAGAAAATCCTTCCACGAATCTCAGATAATAACCCAACTAAGCAAGAGAAAGCTCGTCTTGATCCATTTGATTTAGGTTGTTCCCGACTTTGAATAGCTTGATCTTTCTTTGGGTCAGCGGATATTCCATGACTTGATACCACGTGCCCAGGAATGCTACTTCTTGACGAACTCGCATTTCTTGACTTGGCATAAAGCTTATATTCACGAAGCTTTTGGAGTGTCGACCTCAGTGTTGCTTCATGATCTTCCGGCTTTTGGAATAAATAAGGATGTCATCAATAAAGGCGACCACAAAAAGTGATCTAAATATTCCTTGAATACTCGGTTCATCATATCCGTGAAAGGCGGCGGGGCATTAGTCGATCGAAAGGACATGGTAGGAATTCATAATGCCGTCTGGGGGATTACGGCCGTCTTTGGAATGTCGGTGATTCAATCTTGATTGGTGATATCCGGACGAAGATCGATCTTTGAAAAGAATTTGGCTCCTTACTGTTGGTCGAAACGGTCATCGATCGTGGCGATGGATACTATTTTTTTGATGGTGACATGATTGACTCCAGATAATCAATCTGAAATCGCATACTCCCATCTTTCTTCTTCACGAATAGAGCAGGGAGCACCCCGAGGAGAAGTCTTAGGGCGAATAAAGCGATGTCTAACAATTCCTGCGGTTGGGTCTTTAACTCACGAAGTTGATAGGAGCCATTCGATATGGGGCTTTGGAAATAGGTTTTTATCTGGGGTTCGAGTCGATCTGAAATTGATTTCACGCTCTGGGGGTAGGCGGGGAAGTTCTTGAGGGAATCGTCGGAAATTTATTAACAATAGAAATATCGTTTAAAAGCGGCGTATTTTTTTTAAATCGTGACATGAGCTAAGAAAGCTTGACATCCGTTTTTCGATAAGCGAATAGCTTTATGGCTTGAGATGGCCGTGATTGATTTTAATGGTTTGGTCGTTTGAATTAGCATAATAGGTTGATTAGGAATATGAAAGCTATGACACTTTACGAAAACAATCAATTTTTGCATGATAAGTAGTTAACGATCGATCCACAGAATCACGTCGAATCTGAGTATTTTTAATGAAATAAGATCGACGAGGTAATGTGAAGTGCAAGATTTGAACCAAACAAGACTTATAAGCGATGGATGTAATGAAGGTTTCTCCCAGCGGAGTTTCCACGAGATAAGTCGAAGTCTAATTTCTCGGTCGAATTTAATCGATGGCGCAAGTAGGAGAAATAAAAGAATGGGTAGAAGCAGTTATCAAATAAAGTATAGACTTCATTAGAGTTTATGATAAAACTTACGTGATGACCTCATTCGGTTCCTTGCTCTTTGGGAGGTCACAACAAAACTCTCTCCCTTGCAGCTTCTGGTTTTGAATTTTACGGGATGGCCTTTGGTGCCTCCATCTAGGCTGAATTTGTCTTGATGGCAATAAAATCGAGCTAAGTGACCTTCTCTTCCCACAATTATAACATGCTTTGGATGGCGTGGCGCGGATTTGGGATGATGTGTCCCTCTCCTCGCATTTGAAGCATATATGATAGGTGGTCTTTCTCCTTCCTTAACAATGGGTCTTTGGTCTTGGCGTCTTTCCATCATTGTTGAATCTCCTTTTCTTGAAATGTCCATTCTTATTGTTTTGTACGATTACCACAAAGAAGTGGTTACCATATCGGCTTTGTTGATTCCCTCAACTTGTTGTCATGCCGATGACTACTCTCATTTGATATTATAATTTTCTTGTTTCTCTCTCTTTTTAGTTGTGTTGACTCGTTATCGCGTTCCTTAAGCGAGCCTATTTACAACATCTGAATCTGAACCGGTTTATGAAAAATAAGATGTTGGCGTATCTCGACTTGAAACTCTCTTAAAACATTAGCGCCATTCTCTCTTCATTATCCACAGTGTGGGCCCTTGGCCGTGATAACTCATGAAATTTTGCCTCGTGTTGCGACACGGTCGTATTGTTTTGTTCGACTTGATAAACTCCACCTCCTTACGTATGGCGAATACTTTCGGAAAAGTATTTGTCGTTGAAACGACTCTGGAACTTCTCCCGAGATATCTTGATCTGATGAGTTGAGTCGTTTTCTGGAATTCCCACGATGTCCGCCTTCTCAAGCATGACGTAAAAGCGTGAAAGAACCTTTTGCTCCTCGGAGCATCCCAGACATCAAATATCTTGGTAATCTGCTTTATCCATGCTTAGCGAAGTGGTTTTGGCTCTCCCTTAAACTCGGTGGTCCCGCTCCTTGAATTGTTTAGCGGTGTGGCTTGAGAGTTTTCGTGTTTTCCCACTACGTTTTGGGCGAGTCGCTCTACTTTCTTTGTTGCGTAAATTGCGTAAAGCCTCTGAACATTTGATCGTTCATCATTTGGTCGGTGTTGTTGTTTGCGTGAGGATTATCGCCTTCACGATGCACATTATCACGATTATTGATATGTGGTGAATCGGCGATCGCTGCGCTCCATTCTTTATTCTCAACATTCTCGGATGTCATTTTGAATCTTGCCCATGAAAACAAAAGGTTAATTGACGTATAACAAATTATCCTATCTTACGACCAACCAATAAAATATACGTAAACTTAGGTAGGTCAATCTTAGCGAAGGTATTCCCGTCTCTCCCTCTACTAGTACTATTCTCACATCTTAGCGGGGATCGTATCCTAGCTACGATACTGTTGTGGCGCCCCCCAAAATTAGGTATACATCACCCGTCTTGGGTGCGCCACTTACGTGTATGCGAAATTTAAATCTGACTTATTAACATAAGCGTAGGTATGCAATCTGACGTAAGCGTGAGTTTAAATCTGAATATATAATCTACTAGATATTATACTGAACTTCGAAAAAAAGTCCTCATTACAATTATTATCACCTTTATTTCACGAGAATAGTGAGGACTACTAATCTTATCTTGAGGACCATCACTCGTTTCCCAGAGCTAAGCCCGGTATATTCTCATTTCACGAAGAAACGGTGAAAGAAAAGGTGAGCTCAACTAGCCCGATAAAAATATTATGACTAAGATAATGCGAAATAAATTATCAATAGTCTTGACAATGTTAAGCGATAAAATACTGATAGAATCCGGTTTAAGCTGCGGTGAATATCTGATCCATTAAAAAGTCAGTAGAAAATAAAATCTACTATCTTTTAGGTTTTAAAGGTTTTCATCATCTTGTTATATATTTGAGACTCGACTTTAATAAATATTCCACATCATCGAATCACCCACTTTTACTGCGAGGATATTCTTTAGTATCGCGACCACAATTATTCATACCTTCTGGGCGAGAATATTTGTGTATTCATTAATAATCAAATGATCATACCAACAAGCATCCATCGATACTTTCTGACCCTTTGAGGATTTTTACCACATCATTTGTAACATTACGGTCGTGATTACAAGAATAGTCTCTGGTCGTAATCATACCACAAGTCCATCATGCCTTCTGAGATACGAGATGACTTTCAAAAATATAAACATGAGGATGATGACAATGATATAAAATTGATAAAACAAGTTCAAAATTATTTTATCCGGGGAATTATTAACGTCAAATTATCGACGTGATCTTTGTTTTGTAGAGTAAAATTCAAGAATGATCGGAAGAATATTTCCATGAAAAGATCTTTGGATGAAACGCTGAATATCGAGGATATTCCACTAATTTCATGGAGTATAGAAGTCAAAGTTTTAACTTATTTGGGTATAATAAAGAATGGAATAACAAAAGAAATCACCGTAAATGCGATAGGCCTTGCAGACGGAGTTATTCAGCGAATAATAAATAACGGAACCGGTCGGTGAAATTCATTCCGCAAGCGGGATGTTCAACGAGAATAATAAAGATGGAACCGGATCCGGTGTAAAACACACGAATAGGATATTCAATGAAATAATAAAAGGCGGAACCGGTCGGGTGTAAAACACCACAGAGCGGATGTTCAGCGAGAATAATAAAAAAGCGGAACCGGTCAGGTGTAAAACACAGAGCGGGATGTTCAACGAAATAATAATAAAAAGCGGAACCGGTCGGTGTAAAACACTACGACGGATGTTCAAACGAATAATAGAAGAATGTCACCAAGTATAGGGTAAACCACGTATCTGAGGTTATTCAAGCGAGAATAATAAGCGATGGAATAACAATAATTCTCTTCGTGAATAAGAAAGAATAACACCCACACATTTGGTAGGAGATTGAATCTTTACGGATGGTGTAGTAACAAAATACTCTTCTTCTTTCTCTCTTATTCTCTACTATACTTTCTCTCTCTATAAAGCTTGAATGAATTAAGTGAAAAATAATGAAGCCCTAGGCCTCTGTTTATAGAAGATTTCTAAACTTAGCACTTCTTAGTGTGAAAAGCGAGTGGCTTGACGACTAATGATGTGAAAAGAAAAGTGGTTTGGCCTTTTGTAATGTGAAGCGACAAGTGGTTCGGCCTTTTGTAATGTGAAGCGACAAGTGGTTCGACGTCTGGTAAAGGTAATTACTATTAACGAAGGTAAATACTATTGTGAAGGTAAATACTATTCCGAGAGGGTAATTCTTATTGGCGAAGGTAATTCTTATTGTGAAAGGTAATTCTTATTCACGAAGGTAATTACTATTGAAGGTAAATACTATTCAGAAGGTAATTACTTATTGATGAAGGTAAAATAATTATTATTGAAAGAGACTCTTAGATGATGACATATAGGCCCCCGTAAAATAATCAAACTTACCACAAATCATTTTTTTTTTAATCACACGTATTTAATCTTTCAACAATTATTAATCATTTATAACTTGTAAATCTCGATTATTGATTTAATACTATAACATATTATCTGATGATCTTGTGACAATAATTGAATCGATAATATAAGAGATATGATCGTGATTCTTGTAGCGATAATTGAGCGTAGGTGAGTGACTTCTCACGTAAGCATCGATAATCAATCTGAGGTGTCTTCTTATCTGACCACAGCGTATTCTTTGTACTTTTACCACCGGGTAGTTCAGCGGTTTTAACGGTAACACCTCCGTAGTTATTTTTATAAAATATTTTTGTCGTTTTCTCGATCAAATGATAATTACATTATGTGGGGTCACACCATGATTGAGCCGTTATGCGAATATTCCTAACAAAAAGAATATTCCCAGACCAAACGAATATTTTATAACAACTTGCATACTTTGCAAAATTTATAAATATTACCCATATTATAACATTATATCAAATTTATTCCATAATATTTCAAAAATAATATTTATAGAAAAATTCATCTTTATTTATAAAACTTCCGGATAGGATTCTAAGCGATGCCTTTTCACCCTTTTTCATCTACTACCATGGTCGTCTTCTCTCGGCGGAAAAATCAATCTTCTTCTACTCTCTTTCGATCACCTTGGGTTCTCGAAAATGAGAACCTCGTAAATCCGATGACCAATAGTGGCAATACCATCATAGACTCTTCACTTTCACCCAATCAATCCTCGACATATACTCATTGTGGTAAACGGTTAAGTCATAGCCATCGCCTATCCTTTAGAAATAACTCGTTCTACTCTTCTTCACCATGGATTCCGACGTTGAAGCAATCTCTTGGTCATTGACAATTCAACATCACTGATTGAAAAAAATTCGTGACACTAGAACTCACCCTCCTTCTAGCGCCCAATGTAACGCCAAGATCTTTCTCCACGTCCAAATCACCAAGACGCGTCCACGATATCCTTCTACAGATGTAGCAGCTCAACAAGTCAACACCAAAAGCTTCGATATCGGTTTGATTCACCAAATTGGTGGATAGCTTTGGCCGGCGTGATAAGTCGGCGTTTAAGTCGATCACGAGGTTAACAATGGAGGAAAATAATATATAATGTCCGAGAGAGCAAGAATATGATTGTGTGTGTAATGTTTTATTACTTACCTCCTTTGTGATCCTAGCCCCATCGTATCTCAATCCCTGGCCATCGCGTCACCCATCACCTCCTCGACACCTTTTCCCCACTCCCATCATTTTTCATAGAAAGTATGTAGCCTCTTCCTCACCTGCTACCACTCTTTGCCACCACGGTCATCCTGAGTCCCATCCTCATTAATGCCATGCGAAAGGTGGCGAACATAGTAATCAACTATTATTTGGCGTAATGATTACTGGTCGAAGTTGAGTGAAGTGGCAATTTGTATAATGGGCCGATTCAACGACTAAGTTCTTCAAATAACTAAAATGACCGGCAAACGACCAGATTCAACCGAAAGGACCCAACGAAATAATCAAGTAATTGGGCCCAAATCATTCTGACCAATCGGAATGAAATAAGCATAATCCAAGAGGAAGAAATTTCATTAAGTCCTACTTACGATAAGGAAAAGGATTATGGCCCAACAGTTTCTATTTCCTCCCCACATATTTCTTGGAGAATTCAGATCTCGTTCATTTCTCGTGGCACTTATTCTTGGTACATTTTTGGTCATGGAAGTACTCGTAGCTATGTTATACATTTTTATTCCACTGTGAATAGCTTATAATGATGATCATGGTTTTGGCAGTGAGACTGAGGCCTGTAATTTTGAGATGCGACATGTGATTAATTGAAAGTAGATCTTTTGCAGTTTAGTTTAAGCCTTTTAAAGGCAAGAAGGATTCCATTTTGAATATTATCTAATGTGAAGTTGCTATAGATTGACATTGTTTCAGATCTGAAGCTTAGCTATGATTTCATTTTTGCTTGATATGTTGACATCTAATCCTTATTCTTCTAAGAGAATCTTGTGAAAATAAGCATTTTTGCTCATGGAAATTTAGTTCTTAATCTGAACTTTATGGTTGCTTGTTACAATCCCCATTCTTGGGGTCCCCTTCTCCGGCGAATTAAGGTAAATCAAAAGTGAACTCATAGCGATGGCGATAGTTTTTTAAGTTTATAAATGACGGTTCGAATATAAATCGATTTTTTGTATGTAAAAAAATAAATCGCCGCTTTTTAATGGGTTCGATTTTTGATTTAGTTCATTTGGAGAAGAAGATATATATATATATATATATATATATATATATAATATGGGGTACAGCTGAGATGGCAATCGAATTCAAATGGTCCGACTATAAGAAAAAGGGAACATTTTAGAATGATATTAATAATATTAAAATGAATCTAATCAACTTTTAGATTTGAAGGTACAAATTTTGAGATTTACAATATCCACCCTGTACTGATGCTGATTGATACTGTATTAGGCTATTAGCAACCTGCTAGCCTATTAGAGGCCAACAATGCCTTGCATATAATAATAAAAAAATAAAAAAACAAACCTGGTGTAATTACAAAAATGCTTTTGACATACAATCCGAGAGTACAATTTGCAACAAGTTTTGAGACGTGTTCCCATAAGTAATTATATATATATATATATATATATATATATATATATACATATATATATATTTTGATAGATTACTGTAGCGCTGACAAACATTTATGCTGTAACTAAAATAAAGAAAAAGTTAACACTGAACATGTATGCTTGTTGATGGGTGAACGTCCTAATTAATTAGTATAGTACGTAAATAATCAAGACCATTCTTGTTGGAAGGTATTTTTGTTAATCCAAGTGATTATCAGATTACATTGAGATTTTTGAAAAGGGTTGAACACCACAGCAAGGAAATTATAACCACAGAACTAGGCAGACCCCCCTCAGGCAGGAGAAACATGGTTCTGACCCCGAAGTACAATTTTGCTCACTGCCAGAACCATGGTCACTGCCGAAGGAAATTATAACCACAGAACGCAACAGCTCCAAGGAGAAAACAAGCCCCAAAAAATGAGAAAGGACAGTGTTAGCCGATGCTCGTCAACACACAGTAACGTGTATATCAAGATTATTTTCTCCTACTTTACAGAATTTATTCCCAGTCAATCATGAAATTAAGTATGCTAACATCCAGAGATAAAGTGAAGGGAGTTGAGCCTTACAATCATATTAAGGTCCTTGCTCCCTAGTTGATTATATGAACTGACCTCGTGATTAGAACTCAGTTTCATAAAAAACAAAAGAAACTTAATTGGGTTTCCTACAAGTATACACCAATCACAGTTGGCGGTGCATCCTGGCAATTAAGATTGTGAGAGCAGAAGCCACCAATAGGAAATGTTAACTGGAAGTCGAGATTATGGAAGTGAGGCATATATACAAGTGATTAATAATTTGGAGTATAAGCTTTGCAAAGAATTCAAGTGTTTGCCTACCTTGTGGAGGCAGTACAGTATTCATATAAAGATAAAAGGTGCAATGGATTGGAGTTAATAAGTGAGTTGGAGTGGGACCTGGCCGGAAATGGACAGGGTTGGAGCGAAACTACTTTATAATCCTTATTTGTGTGTTAGTTAATTACATGGATAATATTGAAACTTTTAATATTTTGGTGTCATAACTGTCCCTTGTAAGTTGGAGAGCAACTTCTCTCTCTATATAGTATACAGTAATAGTAGATAACTTAATTTCCAAAGTTCGTCACATCATATCCAACACTATGCTGATGTTCAAATGAAAGGCTGACTCAAATCTAGATGAATACCTGCACCAAGAACACATCCAATGCAAGAACAGGACTGCTCCCTGGGGAGATACCCTGGTAAAATGGATTGGCAGCGGCAGTAGTTAGAGCCTTATATAGCCACCAACAATCCTACTGTGGCTTGCATGCCAAGAACAGCAGCACCCATTCCCAGGAGGTTTACTAATATGCCATTTTTCAATCTTTGCACCACATCAGCACGCGGAGGAGCCTGAAAGCTACAAACATTTAGTACAACCAAGAACTTATGTTACTACATCCGTTCTTAAAAGATTGTCGTTTAAGAATTTTGCACATAGATTAAGAATTACCAAGTAAAATTTGTTTGAAATTTCATCATTACCCCTTTATGGGAAGTTAGAAAACTATTAATACAATGAAGAGAATTTCTTTTAAACGGTGAGATGAGTAGGACAATATATAGGAAAGAATAATTTATTCTACTCAAAAAGTTGTAAACGAAAACTTTTTGAAACAAATTTTTTATTCTAAAACGACAATCTTTTAGGAACGGAAGGAGTATCTTTAGCAATGATCTGTTACTAACAAAGCAGTGTAAAAATCTGCATGGCATCACAATATATATGATGCACAAATTGCACACATATTCTCAAATACAAAGGACTGGGAATCCATTTATGAATAGCTAAACGCTTCAATGAGATGAGGAGGCAGAAATGCAAAGAACTGGGAATCCATTTATGAAGTTTATGATTTAGAATAATAATAAGAAAATTAGATTTTTATTCTTACACTAATTGTCTAAAAATATGAATATTTTTTGTTAATGTTTTGAATACCTATAGGAATATGAACAATTCTCATTATTGCTTTAAATACATATAGAAATAAGTATTAAATGTAGCACTAAATGCATATTTGATACTAAAACTTGTACCAAAAGAGGCCGGGACCAAAGTTAAGGTTGATTTTATACTATTACCTCTTTTTCATAATAACTGTCTTCTTAATTTAATGTACATTAATTAAGAAAAATATTTACTACTACTCTCTCCGTCCTATAGTTATAGGCTGATTTTTCATTTTGGGATGTCCCAATATATAGGCTACTTACTATTTATAAAATTTAGTTGGTTCATTGTTTTACTTTTATGCCCTTATAATAAATATTCGACCATTACTTTTTTTTTGAAGAAACAACATTCAATGTCATTATTGTTATCATCACATTTAATGTTGTTGTATTCTCAATAAAAGAATTCAACTTTGTAGGTTCAATAAATGAATTTGGAATAACAAACGTTTTGTGATTGGTTGATAGTTTATGTAGATTAAAATGATCAATTAAGTTGAGAGTTTCAATGTGATAACTAAGGAGTAATTAATTTATTCATTAATTCCATATTAAGGTGTATATGTGGAAAATTTTTGTTAAAATTGCCACTTAAACTGATTTTCTTAAACTATGTGCCAAAAAAAATCAGCCTATAATTATGGGACGGAGGGAGTATCATTTAATAATTAAAATTTGTAAGAAATTCTATCATTACACTTTTATGAGAAACTGAAAACTATTAATACAAGAGAAACTTTTTTGGGACAATGAAAAAAGTTATGAGTAATACTATAAAAAAATAAATACTAATTGATTCTTCTATAAAATTATAAACGACAAATAATTACTTTGAATACATATAGAAATAAGCATTAAATATAATATTAAATACAGAATTGGTACAAAAACTTGTACCAAAAGAAAGAGAGACCAAAGACAAAGTTAAGTGTGATTAAATTTATTGTTTTAAATACCTGCAAGAATATGAATAATTTTCATTATTACTTTGAATACATATAGAAATAAATATTAAAATGTGGTATTAAATGTATAATTGGTACTACTAAAACTTGTTCCAAAAGAGGAGGGACCAATGTTAAATGTGATTTTATATACTTTAGTAGATTAGTAGATATTCGTGCTTTATTTATGTTCTCCTCTTTAAAATTAATTTAACACAATATTTTATTATTCCAAATATATTGAATTTTTGTTTGTCATTAAATATAATCTAGGAAATATCATACAATTTTATTTTTTCTTTTAAGAAAATGAGAATCCTCATTTCAAACTGAATTTAATTAAGAAAATAGATTACAAGAGTTCGGAAAATGAGTGTTTTTTTAAATAATAATAATAATTTTTAACTTTCTTTTGCAAAATAAGTATAATACTATGACATAATGTTTTGTCAGGTTATATATGACGATAGATAGATATATAATAATATTATATTTTATTAATTATAATTTTACATTAATACCAATTCAAATTATCATCCGTCGACATTTAAATTATTTAGGTAAAATCCATATGAGGGAAAAATTTATATCCATACGAGGGAAAGATTTATATGGATATTAAATACGGAGTATAATTTTAAGAATTAAAAAGAACTTTCCTATTATTATTCTATTTTATTTATTGTACGGAGTAATCGATTGGCCAACTTTTCGTCTGACTCGAGTTTCACGCTCAAATCATCGGCGCGTGTAATTCGGCTTTTCGTTTTCTCTTTCTCTTCCATCTGACTAATATATTGGAGTAGTATAAAGGTTGTAGCATTTCTACCCTCTCTACAACAGCGCAAGTTAGCAGATTTGGGAATATATGTAGAGAGATACTGAGTTTAAAAAAAAAAAAACTCTAGCAATGGCTGCTTCCGCTTATGCTTCATCAAGCCTCTCTCTCAAAAAACCCTCTCCTCTTTCTCTCTCATGGAAGAATCCTTCTCTATCATCCGCCTTCCGAGTTGCCATTTCTCTCCCCCGGCGAACCAAAACGGCGCCGCTCCTCGTCGTCTTCGCAATGGACGCCAAACCAACGATCCTCGTCGCCGAGAAGCTCGGTGAGGCGGGACTCGATTTGCTTAAAGGATTCGCCAACGTCGATTGCTCGTATAACTTGAGTCCTGAGGAGCTGTGCACGAAGATCTCGCTCTGTGATGCTTTGATTGTTCGAAGTGGCACGAAAGTTAACCGCGAGGTGTTTGAGTCGTCCGGTGGACGGCTCAAGGTCGTTGGACGCGCCGGTGTTGGCATCGATAACGTGGATCTGGCGGCCGCGACTGAGCATGGATGTCTTGTGGTGAACGCGCCGACGGCTAATACTGTTGCGGCGGCGGAGCATGGAATCGCTCTTCTTACCGCCATGGCTCGGAATGTTGCTCAGGCTGATGCCTCTATTAAAGCTGGTTAGTGATATAAAACACACACATTTATGTTATTGTTTCGTTATGATTGTTTTTAAATTATGACCTTACTTACAAGGTGGTATAATCCATTTCTAATTGGCATTTTAATAGTATGTGTTATATGTGTTTGGTATAACAGGCATTCAATCTACTTCCATTAATTAATATTTCTGGAGTATATGAGATTTTTGTTAATTTAGTAGCTGAAGATATTAAGAAGAGGAATGTATATGATAATTTTCGTAAGTAGATTTGCAACAGCTGTTCAAATCTTTTTAGTTGTCTTAAAAAATTTCCTGGCAGTTTGTTTATTTATTATTATTATTAAATATTGGAATTGTGTGTGCAGAATCACTGTCTGCTGATTAACTTGAATTTTCTGTATTTCTAAGAGATATTCCTACTATAGATTCAAAATTATAATCTTGTCTATTTACTATAAGGCATGATTTAGTTAGTATTTATAATTATAGAGCAGTTGGCGCATTCTTCTTTCCCCCAATTTGGAAAGTGGAAAAGCTACAGAAAGTAGAAGAGTAGAAAATGAGTTCAAATTTCTTTTTTCAATAAAGCAGTTGCAGTCTTCCTCTTTTCATTTTTTCAATTAACTTTTTCTTTTGGTTGTTGTTTTCTTACTGTAAATAGCAAAAATTAGAATAGTAAAAAACGCTTTGAAATACTTGATTGTTTCTCATTTCTTTTCTAGTTATTTTAAATGTTAATTTACTTATGCTTTGGGAAACAGACATCTTTTTAATACTGCTGATTTATCTCCCACAAAGTGTCATCATCCTGGCCAGGCTGCCACTGGCGGTTATTGCTAGCACCAACGATGATCCAGTTAAAATATATTTACACACCTCTTATCCCCTCAAAACTAGAATGATTACCACTTTGAGTACAGTCCGACCCGGGGTTCAGGTTTTAATTTTGCTTATTTAAAATATCATAACATTTCTTTAATTACTGATTTAGCTACCTGTTATTTACGGTACGATGAGGTAATACTACTTATTTGGTCGTCGCCGCACTCTCACAATTGTTTTGGTGATTAAACGATATGCAAATTAACCAAACTATTTTTGCAAACATGTTTTGACTTTGTGAAACAAATAAGCTGTTTGAATGATTCAAGTCCTTTCTCTTTGTTAATAGTGTTATAATACTATGAGAAGCTTCTCTGAAATCGACTGAGGATTCTTTTCCATGGAAAATATTTAAGTCTGTCTTTCGACTCCGTGTTCCACTGAGCAATTTGGAATGTACTAACATTTTAATTACTATTTGGGTTGCATAACTTCGAGCATCTTTTTAGATTAACAATCAGATGCTTAGAGGATTTTTTTAGGAGTATATACCTAGGTAATTTTTAGATTTGGAGTATATTGACCTTGCGTAGCATTCGAGCAAATCAGTCCTCTATATTGTAGTTGAAAGACAGATCCATTAAGATCTAAATAAACCAATGAATGTAGGGAAGTGGCTGCGGAACAAGTATGTTGGCGTTTCTCTAGTTGGAAAGACACTTGCTGTTATGGGCTTTGGAAAAGTTGGCACAGAAGTTGCCAGACGTGCAAAGGGGCTTGGTATGCATGTGATTGCACATGATCCTTATGCCCCAGCAGACCGTGCTCGTGCCGTAGGAGTAGAGCTTGTGTCCTTTGATGAAGCCATTGCCACTGCAGATTTCATCTCACTTCACATGCCACTTACTCCTGCTACCTCAAAAATTCTTAATGATGAAAACTTTGCAAAAATGAAAAGAGGAGTACGAATTGTGAATGTTGCTCGTGGGGGAGTAATTGATGAGGATGCATTGGTGAAAGCACTAGATACTGGCATTGTGGCCCAGGTTCTTATCTTTTAATCTTTGAAACAAAACGTTCTTTTTTTGTTGGGAAAAAAGGGCTAACATTGTCCTTTTTCTGCAGGCTGCTCTTGATGTTTTTTCGGTGGAGCCACCGGCAAAGGATAGCAAGCTGGTACAGCATGAAAATGTTACTGTAACTCCACATCTTGGTGCCAGTACCATGGAAGCTCAGGTTTGTGATGCTTGGAGCCGCCGCTCTTCATGCTTCAGAATTTAGATAGTCAAGAATTAATTTTTGAATTTGTGAGGCAGGAAGGAGTGGCCATTGAAATAGCTGAAGCTGTTGTTGGAGCCTTAAAAGGGGAGCTTGCTGCTACTGCTGTGAATGCCCCCATGGTTCCTGCTGAGGTATCCCTAGAAATTTGTACAAATTATTACTTGTTGACGAAATATATCTCATCTTTCAAATTCTATGTTTCATTTCTCCTTTCTTCTTTGTCCCAAACTATAATTTGGAGAAATACATGATTTCCGCTTTGTGACTGGTTTCAGTATTAATCTAATTTTGGATCCAATTTTTTGTGTGTTATTTGACAATTCTTTTTTCAAAAAGCGTCAATAACAAATATTTAAATAGGTGGCACTGATTCTGTAGTTACTAATATGCTTTAGCAATTCTGTGTTTTTTTTAATTCCCCCTGTTAAGTAGAAGTATTGCTTGAACAATTCAAATCTATTATGTTTTTAAGATTTATCCTATCATTATTATCTCTCATGTCCTAAATTTAAATATATTATGATGTCTATGTTTATCATTCTGATGCAGGTTCTAACAGAGTTGAAGCCATTTGTTGAACTAGCTGAAAAACTAGGTAGATTAGCTGTCCAATTGGTAGCAGGCGGAAGTGGTGTGAAATCCATAAAAATGACGTATGCTTCTGCCAGAGCACCTGATGATCTTGACACAAGGCTGCTCCGTGCCATGATCATAAAGGGTCTTATTGAGCCTATCTCAAGTGTTTTTGTCAACTTGGTGAATGCTGATTTTACTGCTAAACAGAGAGGAATTCAAATTAGTGAAGAACGAATCACTCTTGATGGTTCGCCAGAAAGTCCACTAGAGTTCATCCAGGTTCAGATAGCCAACGTTGAATCAAAATTTGCTAGCGCCATTTCTGAGTCTGGGGAGATAAAAGTAGAGGGACGGGTGAAAGATGGGGTTCCTCATTTGACAAAGGTTGGATCTTTTGAAGTGGATGTTAGTTTAGAAGGTAGTATTATACTCTGCAGTCAGGTTGATCAGCCAGGAATGATCGGAAAGGTGGGGACCATCTTGGGCAAGGAAAATGTGAATGTGAGTTTTATGAGCGTTAACAGGATTGCTCTGCGGAAGCAAGCTGTTATGGCAATTGGGGTGGATGAGCAACCAAGCAAGGAATCTTTAAAGAGGATCGGGGAAGTTCAGGCCGTCCAGGAGTTCGTTTTCCTCAAGTTGTAATGTGGTTTCTACATGACTGAGTTCTCACGTAGTGTCCAATTTAGTGCCCAATTTTGATTAGCAAATATTCTTGCAACCGAAAAGGAATAGTTTGGCTGTGCAAATAGTAGTGTACTCTATTGAATTATTTATTTGTTTTCTACTGTATTTTGCAATTGAGGGCGTGCCTAATGATTTTTCATAATTTCTATTATTATAGTTATCATTATTTGATCTAGTTTTTATAGTTCGTTTTCCAGTTATATAGTAGCATAAATTATATATATATATATATATATATATATATATATTCAGAATTAATTATTTTCATTAACTTATCCTTGCCTCAAAAAATGTTGTATCCTCGCTCCCTACTATTTGATATGTTGTTCCTTCCGTTCGGGCTTCATGGTATTCAGGTCTACTTATTTATTGTAGTTCTTCAGTTTGTGGGATACAAAAATGTTGGAACTGGAATTAAGCCATGACATCTTTCTGGTTGCCTCCTCCGCTTCTAGAACCCACTGTGCTAATCTTCTAAATGGTGATGGTATAACTGCAGCTTGTCATGGACTATCTGCTCATGATTTAGATGCTTTAGAGATCGTAGTTGTTAATCAACCTACTACCATTCAGCTGTTCTTACCTGGTGGCAGCCTAGTCGTCTTTAACCATAATGCTTTTGGAGAAACTTCAAAACTGTGTCTATTTTAATGGAATCTTTAATAGTTTAGCCGCATCACCAGTTCTAGCTTTCAGCAATATCATAAACGTTGAATCAACAAAGTCGACTAGAGGGGTGTGGGGGTGTTGGTCGAGTTTATAGTCCTCTGTGCTAGAAGAAATTTTTATTGATTATAAGGTACAGTTACAATCCCATCAAGGTTAAAATGCAAAAACTTGGTTATGATATCACCATCCCCGTAACTTACCCTCAGAACTACTACAACACTTTCGTACCTCAAAACTTCCTGTATTTGGTCGAAAGAATATAGTACAAAGTACATTCTCTTCTACCTAGCAGCTGGACATTTATTTTCTTAATTAGACCAATTTGGCGAGCAAAACCATGTCATTTGAGCTGTGTAGTGTAGTAACCAATTGGCACCCATAAAGCTTAAACCCTGAGCAGTATGATTCATGAACCAGAAAGGAAAGGGATCTGGGCTACTGCTGTGGGGAGGGAGAGTTGGAGATTATGAGCCGCTATATATGCAGCAATTCCAGCAGCATAACCAGCGAAAGCAAAACCACTCACCTGTACAAAGGAGAATCATTTCTCATACAATTTTCTAATTTAAAACAGGCAAACCATAAGAGAGGCAGTATATACCTTTCGGAAGTACCAAAAGAAATCAACTTTTTCCATTCCCATAAATGCAACTCCTGCTGCAGAACCAATAACCAGCATGGAACCACCTGTACCAGCACAATATGCAACCAACTGCCAGAACTTGGAATCTTGGGTGAAGGAGGTTAGGTCATACATTCCAATTGTTGCTGCGACCAGTGGAACGTTGTCTATGATTGCTGATACAACTCCAATAGCACTTGCAATCAGCTCAACATTAGGAATATGGGCATCAAGGTAATTTGCTAATTCTCGAAGAATCCCTGCCGCCTCAAGGCTACAAAACCAAATTTAAAAGTTTTGAGAACATAAAAATCTAATGGAGTTCAAAGACAGAGAGTTGAGCACCCTGCTGTTTTCTTAAAGATAATAATATGTCACATATACTTCATTCAGCACACAACTACATATGTGCTCAAGATTATGCAGCAACTCATTACGGATTGTTTATCCTCAATGCAATTATACTCAAAAGATGAATGCACAGAATGTAGTTTAGATTGCAGAAGACAACTTATGCAAGAGAGTGAATATACTTATTTTTAAGATATAGGAAGAGGTTACTACCCATGTTGAAATCATTTTTGAAATTCTAGATACATATTTTGGTTGTTCAAACCTTTACTAAGCCTCATTATGGTTATTGGGCAACAGGTTATTATCCATGTTGAAACCATTTTCGAAATTCTAGACGCATATTTTAGGTTTTCAAACCTTTACTAGGCCTCATTATGGTTATTGGGAAACACTGAACTATTGGCCTTCATGAACCTTGATAAAAAAAGAAAAAAAAACGATGCTTAGGTTCATTAGGTTATATATAAAAGGTTACAGTTCGGATTGATATATTCCACGACAATAGTTAATGCCTCTCGTGCACAAAAAAAAATGTAAAAGAAGAAAAAATGAAGCTATTGGCGAATCTACTCCCTGCTGCATTAAGAATGGATGTATAGGACCATTAGAAAAGAGAAATGCAAAATAACTGGCTTTATGGTGTGGAACGAATGTGGGCACGTCAATTTATTAGTACCTCATCAACAGATTGAGTAGACACAAGCTTTGAATTATCATTCATGGAGACTAAAGAGTTTCTTGTTACATAAGCTATTTCTTTAATATGACATATATCACTGATGCTTATGGAAGTTCTGATCACAACAAAATTGTATTTCCTACTTCTTTTTTCTCTTTCCTGAAGACATATTTAAGTACAAACTATGAGGCTATGAGCTCAACTTGTCAGTTAAATAATAATTAATACAACTCTTAGAATAGAGAAAAAAGTAAGAAATTATTTCTAAAAAAAATATACTACTTTGGTCCAAAATAAGGGTCCCATTTTTACTTTAAAAAATCAATTCACAAAATCCTAAAATTTAAAATTGATGTGAATTTATTTAAGTTCTAAAAACAACAAATTTTGCAATTACTAGTACTTGTTAGATAGTTTACAATATTCACGATTGTATTGTATTGACTAACACCAAATGAATTCATATATTTGAATTTGAAAACATTATAAATTGGTTTTAGAAAGTCAAAATGGAACTTATTTTGAAACTGATAAAAGAAAAGGGATTTTCCAACTAAAAAGGTATAATAAGCTAGGATTGGTGATGGTTATTAAGTACTTTAAAAACTGTGCAACCATAAATATTCCCGTGTTTAAGTACTCGTGAGATGACATGTAATTGTGTCAAATCAGTTGTGAGTTGCATCGGGGAAAATTTATGAGAAGTTAAGTGGTGCGAGTTATAGAATACTTACAGAGGTACTCATTTTGCAAGAAATCAACACTTCACAACATTATAGAGTCATACCTGCTGACAGACAATAGGATTCCCAGGAAAAAAAGAACTCCTTGAGTGTCAATACGTGACAAAGCCTGTGGTACTTTCAAGCGCTGTCTTTCAGATTCACCATAATGAATAGCATCTGTTAGGATCCAAAGAACTCCAAGTCCAAGCAGGATGCCCATGTAAGGAGGCAACCCAGTTAAAGCTTTAAACACTGGAACAAATACTAAAGCCCCAATCCCGACGGAGAAAACAAGCTGCCCGTGAGGAGCCATCTGTTCAGAAGCTAAAACATTTGAAGAATCTTTTCCGTCTCCATTAACTTCACTGAAAGGGGAAAAAGTACTTGTGAATTTCTATATAATTCATAAAATCAAGCATAATCTTTCAACTTTCAAAACTAAGACTTCTCTGAAATCGAGCATAACCTGGTGAAGGACAACAGAGTCAAAGGGACAGCAAGAGAAATCACAGAAGGAAGAAATAAGTCCTGTAACAAGACAAAATGCAGTTAGAAAATGTCTTTATAACCTTACAACAACACAAGTCGCCGAAAGATGTTTATAAACAAATAGAGGGAATATTGACTTCTATCTAAGACCCAAAATATAAACATAGGCAATTTGCACTGTGTTAGCTTTGATTAAAAGACCATATATTACAACTGTCCAGCTGAGGAGGGAAGTCTTAAGCTATATTTCAGCATGATAAAATCATTTGGTTCTCCTGTTTTCCAACTACATAAACTAATTAACCAGCATCTTGCACTTAAGAGTAATCTACATATTAGTTTCAGGTAAGCATTCAAGTCAATGCGGCAATGAGGTTCTCAAAAACCGTGCCTTACATGCCTGCCAATCATCGAAATCAAACTTGATACCCACCGTAGAGTGTGGAAACATAAAACCTGTACAAGTTGTGCATTGGTTTCCATTGGACTTTCCAACTTTTCTCATAACTTTGTGTAATTAAGTATGTATAATAGCAAACTAATCATTGTGGGATAAGTCATTGAAGGAGTGAAAAGACCTTCATAGTCTGCACCGTGGATATTTGACCATGTATCCAGAGCATAGTGGTTGTAACGTCACCAATAGGAGTCCATGCTCCACCAGCATTTGCTGCAATCACCACAACAGCACCTAGCAACCTGGCAATTAAAATTTTAAGGCAGTAGAAAAGCTTTAGTAAATCAGAAATCTGGAAATGGGTACTTTGCAAAAGCTGATTAACAATGTTTTACAAGATTAGCTGACATGTAACAGAAGAATATATTCAACTGTTTAAAGAAGAATTGTGGTTCAGCTACAGAAAGAAAAAAACAAGTAATGCAGTTAACCAAAGAGAAATATACATGGAAATACATGTGTCACAGAAAGTGCCTTTGTCGAGTCATAATTTCACAAATCAAATCATTTTTCTTTTTTCTTTTCTTTCTTTTTTTTGACAACAAACCTAAAAATAGTCATCAATCAAAGGAGTTGATTCTTATTTAAGAATAGTTCTATGTTTCTTACTCGTAAACTTCCACCACATTCTGACCAATGCATTTTGATCTACCTTTTCCTTGACGCAAGTACTACAACATCCAATATATAATAAAGCTATAAAAAGGCAACCTTTAACCAAATTAACATGTAATAACACCAAAAGTTCCCACATCAAAATCATTCATATTCTTATTCTTGTGAAGATTCAGTAACATCCCAAATCCCTCCCAAATTAAAAGACACAGCCATGGATCCCATACAACCAAATTAATGGAGAAAGGAGAAAGGAGGAGGGAAAAAGAAAAAAAAAATCTCTGTTAAATACAAGCATCTACAATTTACCAAAATAAAAAATGGCTATAAAATTAGAGAGCCTCCATTAGACAAAATGTCAAAGAACAAAGAAGCATCGGGATGAAATTCAGTTAAAACTACTTTCTTGAACAAAAATAAACTATCAACTACATGGACATAAGCTTTGTTCTCTTACTTTCTTCTTTCTGCTTATTAACATTTTCATTTCTTTTTTTACTTTCTTCTTCACTTTCTCTTTTACATTTTCTTTGGAATGAAACATGTTAAATAGCTTTTTGATGTCCAACTTACAAAAATTACCAAAATCCTTCATTGAAACCAAACAATTTTTACAGCAATACCACAACTGAATCTGAAAAACAGATCAAAAACCAACAATATTTTTCTTACTAACAGAGGACAAAAGAGTGGCCCACATGACCCGACTGAATACCAAAAGTTACAACCATGCACTAAAATAATAAAAGCAGATAACAAACTCATTTCTTAAGACATGTAAGGAGCATTAAGTGACTGGTTATATTGTTAAAATATTACTTTGGACACCTTTAGGTCTTATTATGATGAGAACCCACCTTCTTTTGACATCTTAAATAATGATTGAAATGTAAGGTCTTCGATTTAACATTAAACCGTTTTTGAAGTGATTTTAATTTTTTTCTCCTGTATAAGAACTTGTAGTCCTGTACGTATTGATCAAGTTAACAAGAAAAAGAAGGAGAACTTTCAGTTTGAGGACTTAATAGATCATCAAACATCTGTCTTTTTCTTTTGGCCAAGGCCATAAGCTTTTCAGATGACAACTCACAAATGAAGAACTAGCATATTTTTTAGCAATGTTTCAATATTTTTCTCCTCTTCATTGGTGATACTGAAACTTTGTTAGAATACTACTCCCTCCGTCCCTAAAAGATTGTCGTTTTAGAAGAAAAAATTTGTTCCAATTTATTTGTCGTTTACAACTTTCTAGGAGAATAAATTATTTACTTTCCTATATCACCCATACCTTCTCTCATTGTCCCAAGAAATTCTCTCCCTTGTATTAATAGTTTTCAACTTCCCATAAAGGGGTAGTGATGGAATTTCAAATAAATTCTAATTGTTAAATGATAGTATTAAATGACTTTCTTAATCCATGTACAAAAATCTTAAACGATAATCTTTTAGGAACGGAGGTAGTATTTTATTAAAATCAGTTGTATGCAAATAGAAACAAAGCAAGCTTTGAGACTATGTTAGTTTTTACATTTTTTATTCATACATCTTCTTCTCAACCTTCCTACGGGGTTAAATCAATTTTTTCCCACTAAACTCGACCCCAACTTACATTTGCATCAATGAAGTCATTTTTTATATTTCACTCATTGGACAGATATTTTTTTCAAAACGTTATTAAGAAAGTTTGACTTTTAACCGAAAATATACATGTGCACCACTAAGGAGAGAGAAAGTTGAGGTGGTCACTAGTTGAAGAAAGAAAAAGTTGATTTAGTTTTTGACGAGGAAAGAGAAAAAAATGAGTTGATTCATTTGAGTCAACTCACTTCTTCATCTTTTTCATATAAAAAAATTTCAAATATTTTCATATCATTATATTTACCTCTAATTCAAATACACAACTTAACAAGATTTTTCCTTCCCTTTTCTAAATTTGAATGTCAGATGTTAGGTTTATGAAGAAACCCATACATAAACACCTAACAAACCTATCTTTAAAACCATATCCAGTTCATATTCTTCCTTATCAATTTTTATCAATCTAGAAAACATTCAAACTCCAACATTGGATCAAACAACGAGAAAACATCATCATTTTACTCGACGTCCATCACCACCAAGAAATCCACCAATTCAACACCCAAAAAACCCATCTTAACACCACTCACATCAAATCGAGAAACCCATCAATAGATCATTCCAATTACATAAGATCCAAGCAGTCGACATCTATCTTCAGAAAAAACCCCATAAATTCCCAAACTCCAAACTCCAAATCTGGATCTTTTTCTCTCTAAAAATATCTCCTCTGCTTCTCTCTATAAGTGGGTAGAGGAACATATTAGGAATTTACCTTGCCTGAAATTAAAACAAAAAGGATCTGGGATTTTTTGGTTTTCTATTGAAGTAAATTTGGTGCTTCGAAATTAATGGTTGAAATAAGATTTGTTGCTTTAAATTTCTACTTCTTTCTCTTCAAACTCGGTTCATACCATCTGGGTTTGTTTAATTTCTAGATTACACCAACGAATATGCGAATTTCTCATACAGTGAATTGGATTGATAACTTTATTAGTTTTTATTTTTGTTAAGACATTTTAATTAATTTAAATTAAATGAAATGGTATCAATCTAATTAAATAAAATAATATGAATCAACTAAATGAAATGAGTGCAATTTAATTAAAATTATATGAATTTAATCTAATGGTGCGAGATAACTGATTGAAAAGGCTATAATTTTTAAATTATATAGGAAATTCAAACTTTTAAGTTTGTTTGCGTTGTTTTAATTTTTTTAATTTGTCTACTTGGTTCATTTTTTTTAATTTAATAAAGATATATTTTATTTTTGCTTTTAATACATGTCGTCATTGTTACATCATATTTAATATGTTGAATTATTCACGTAAGCATCCAACATGGTACCACGTAGATCTTCCG
Source organism: Panax quinquefolius (assembly GCA_020205615.1). Taxonomy (NCBI): domain Eukaryota; kingdom Viridiplantae; phylum Streptophyta; class Magnoliopsida; order Apiales; family Araliaceae; genus Panax; species Panax quinquefolius. The sequence continues at coordinate 106,473,059 of CM035165.1, forward strand.
TTAACTTCTAACACTGTTAGACGATTTTTTCAAATTTTTTTTAAATTTGCAGTTTAATAAGTTGACTGGAAAAAATAAATTAGTTCAGTGATGCAAATATAAATTGGGGTCGAGTTCAATGGGGAAAAAATGATTTAACCCCCTTCCAATGCACTTAGTATTTTCTCCTATTAATTAAGTATAATTCGGGATTAAAATTCTATAACAGTTCCACTACTTGATTCCACTTCCACTAGATACACCCAGTAAATCAAAGTAAAAGTCCATATTTATGTCCGAGGATATTCAACATTTCTCAATTTTGATATGTACAAATGTTCTACTGTGCACTATCACCCAATTCCATATACTGATTATGTAAATTCACATTGAATGCTCATGAGATGAAAATGGGAGATTTGCTCAAAATAAAGGACTCTCATCAATTAAAATTCATGTTATTCTTGTTCAACATGAGAAAATATCAAATAACAATGGATACATACTTTCGATATTCCGATGGAGGCACCAGTTTCCTCAATAAGGAAACCATGACAATCGTGGAGGTTAGATTGTCAAGAACCGAGCTTAGGAAAAAAGTCACAAAACCAATCTGATAAAAAAGAAAAATTAGTTAAACACTTCAAAGTAGATTTGAAAGTCCAGATAACGAGGCTGCAAGAATGATTTCAAATAACCTTATTCAAATTATATTAAACTATGCTTTATAACTTTGGTGCTTTTACAATTACACAAACCAATTAGCAATTTCATTTTTTGTTAATTTCAACAATTTTGGTTTCAACTAGAATATTAGCATCTATATATGGATCTCATAGTATCTTAAAATGATGAAAAGTTACAACTACCACTAAAAGAAACCAAGAGGAAGTTGAAAATTTCCAAAAACAGAATAGCCATATTTTAGAAGCGAAAAAAAATGAGTATAGGACACACAATGGATTATTTATCATGATCTATCCATATAATGCTCACACTTATGAACGTGTGTTTTTACAGAGTAATGCTATAGCCTAACCGTGGCTGTATGCATAGGTTTCCTTTAATTAAGACTGACCTCCATAGTGGACATTGATAATAATAGACTTCATGAAAAGGAAGCACTTTACTCGATATTGGTTGATACACCCTAATTATGTACCATTTATCACACAAATTAGTAACTGAAAAATATCTCTGCCAAGATACCTTTGATCTCTGCAGATACATGGGTGTCATGATGTACACCATATGGTGACATCAACTAGGATTATTTGATTGTCACAAACTGTTGTTATTTTTCATGAAATCTTGGTAAAGGGAAAAAATAACTTAATTCACAACAAAGGATGTTATCTAAACTTGAATAAATAACATTTATGATATGCTTGTTTGTAAAATATAAAGAAAATAATGTTGAAATTCATTGACTGCCCTTTTATATTGAAATCCACACAGCAGAACATTGTTAGGAGTATTATTGAGTTATACTAAATCTTAAATCTTATCTGTAATATTTATTTACAATTTAGCTTGTAATTCGGGTTTGCCAACAGAAGCTAGCTTCGGTGTCGTGAATAATATTCAGCTTCTGTATATACCTGATACCACTCAAGAAAATGAAATAATGTTTAAATTTGGTAAACTATTTCGAATGAAATAACATTCAATATTGACGTAAAATGTATGATACTATCACAGTTAGAATCAATAGAAGATGGTTTTATTTGAGATAATACTTTACTCCAGAAATATGCAAAGAACAAAACATAAAACAAGCAATGTCCTATCCATAACTATAATTTAGGCCGTGATAGCAAAAATGATCACTAACCACCCAAAGGAGAGTGCGTGGCTTGCGAGTGGTAATATTGTCAGTAACCAGCTTAAATCCTTGATGAGCGTCTACTATCTCCACAATGGTCATTGCACCAAACAAGAAAAATACTATCTCGCTGACTTCTGCAGATGCATGCGTTAACTCTGAAACAGCTATATCAGTTGAAGGGGCCTGTATAAAAAAAGTTGGGCAGAAAAAATATTAGTATGTCCAATATCATTTCAGAATCAATATCCAAACACGCGTGTATATATATGCGCATGTGTGTGTATAGCAAAAGAGATAAGAAACTAACTGGAATATCTCCAGAGGTACAACTAACAAAGTGGGGTATTAAATATACCAGGTAGCCATGAAATTTTTAAGAATTGGCCCTTTCTAGGTTATATGTTTTTGGCGGGGTAGTGGTCATTTCATTTTGAAAGAGAAAAGGCTGGAGAACTAGAAACAGTCACTAGGATTGTGCTGAAACATAAGACTCACAAGCAAGATCAGGAAACAGTAAGTTGAAGAACTGTATATAGCCTTACTCCAATGCTTCGTATAACCCATAAACTAACAGCCATCAGTAATCCTACTCCACTTTTATTGAAGGCAAGTGATTCTTCAAAAATGATGCCTGCATATCCTATTCCAAATAGCAATGCCATAGCGAGATCCTGTGTCATGAGACAATATCAGACTAATTCAAGTTTACGCTACATCCATTTATGTAATCCACAAGAGAAAGCTTCCCAAATGATAAAACAAGTAAGGAGATAAGATACCTGGTTTGCAGCCACCCATGATTGGTTGATTGCCACTGTTCCAGTTGCAGCTGCTGCAAAAATTGCAAGAGCTTTCACAAAATCAGTCTTTGGCTGGTAAGTCGCTGCAAATTCTTGTGAGCTTGTTTCATCGACTGAACACAAAGGATCACATTCTCCAGATGATGGTGGGTCCTGATTCATGCTACAAGTCAATACGAACTTTAGCTTGAAGCAAAATGGGTTCAAGATAGTACAAAAGTGCGTGTGGCAGTGCTCTCAATAACATTGTCAGCATGGTTGACTCTGCTATTATGTCACTGTAGAAGTTAGACAAGTGCCCAAGGAAGTTAGCTGATTAACAGAGAAACACTTGGCCAACTGCCCAAGGAAGTGCCTTCAAACACATCCATACTACATGCGACAGGGTGATAGTAATAGTTAAAGTGGTAGCTGGTTAGAAAAAGTAGAAAGTTTCATTCACTTGTAAAAAAATGCAAAAAATAAGTTTCAGTTAAATTTAATTACACTGGTTGATCAGCTGCATGCTAAACTATGCAAACATGACTAATGGAAATTATTAATTTCATATTAACGAAGAAATGAGTCAATTTTTTCGATTCATATTATCCAGTGTTTTATATTATGACTATTCTTCTGAATTTTATTAATACATTAAGTGCCTTTCTAAGGATTAGGATGGAAACAGCACGGTTGTTGAGTTCTTGAATCTTGATTATGCAACTGCTTGTTATTGCATCTGTACAACTTACAATAATCATCGAGCAGCCTCATATGCCAGCATGAATACACCAATTTTTTGTTACTTGACAATCATAAATACTCTACTGAGGTTTGTCACAATACTCTGGAGAAGTGGAAACAGACAATGTGACATAGTGAAACATAATGGATATCAAGTACTACCAACAATAACAGAAATACAGCCCCGGGCAGAAGTTAAATAAATTTCTGAAACACTTTGAAACTTAAAATCCCCTAATTCACCAAATTCTTAGGGTTTCAACTTGATTTTGAAATATTGAATTTCATTTCCACCAACCTCAATATCTTATAGCTAGAACTGAGATTTTTTTTTAAAAATAGAGTTCTGGTCAGTGAAATTGAAACAAATTAATTCAACAGTTAAAACCCAATTTAAGCTCTCATGATCAGTTAAGTACAAGTATACAACTCACATACACGTTCTAATAAAGTAAAATATTCAAAAATTTCTAAAATTATTACAATCATATGAAATTAATACAATTTCAACAGCTACCATTTAAAGTAAAAATCAATTCTTGGAATGAATTACCAGTAATTAACTAAATAAAGAATCAAACTAAAACCTGCAACTGCTTGCTGGAATTTGGTGGAGTCTGTTTTTGAGTAGAAGAAGAGCCATCTCGGGCCTTATCTTCAGCTCGGGCCAGAAGCCCATTCCGGGGCAATGATAACAATCTGGGCTGATAGAGAAGGGTTGGGGGTGGTGGAGGAGAGAAAAAAGAGCGTTCCTTGATGAACTGGTTAGATGGGGACAGGTGGTGGGTTCTGACTGGCAGCAGGGTAGTAGTAGTCATTTGAACGAGCTACCTGGGGTCTGGCCGGAAGAGAATCAATTCAAATGAGAGAGGGCTTAGCCGGCGGTGGTGCCGGCGGTGTCTTTAAGTGGTGGTCAGACTCAGACGGTGAGCAACTGAGAGAGTCTCTCTTTGTAATCCTATTTTGTTGGTTGTTGGCAAGTTGCATGGATCATTGTCATTATATTGGAATTTGGAAGGGTAAATTTTCGATTCCCTTTTTCTTTTTTGTTTTATAATTTTCGTTTATTTTCCTTTATTTATGGTGTATTTGTATTTACCGTTTTCTTTTTGGACATCTAATAAAATTGTCTCACATTTTGAGAGGAAATTATGTTAGAAAAAAAATGATAATTTATCATAGTTAAATTTAAATATATTGATTAAAACGACGTATTATTTATTCTATAATAAAATATATGTAATATTATTAATAAATGAATATATTTATACTTATATTATATAAATTTTATTATTATTTATACATATAAAATGTCGTTAATATAAAAATTTTCACCTAAAAATATTAATTTTTGTTGTGAAAATATAAGTTTTCTATATATATTTAGTAATATAAATATTTTTAGGAAAAAAGTAAAAGAAAAAAACGGTTGGTTGTTAATGATAGGAATAGATAGATAGGTGAGAATCCATAGCCATTACAATCAACCCACTCCAAAACTCTCTCTCTCCCCGGCGCCACCAATAAAATAATGGCGGCAGTCTCTTCATCTCTCTACACTTCAATCCCTGGTAAGCTCACCCGCAATTCAGAAAGCTGCAAGATATATATTTCTGGAAAATTATATTATCTAATACTACTAAATATTTATTATTTAATTAATATACACTACCAAGATTACATTTTGCAGATGTTTGTGTTGTCTCAAGCCCAGCAGCAAGAAGCCATCCAATTTATCGGATTCCCATTACCAATTCCACTCCCCCAATTGGGACTTCCTTTTCCTCTGGTTCTCCACTCTGTAAGCATTTATCTATAAACTCATTTGTGTTTGTAATATTAAATTCCAAGAATTTATGAACACAAGACTCTGAATGCAATGGGGGACAAATTAATTCTTAATTTTTTTTGATTTAGGGCTGGTTAGAAGTTAATATTAGTGGAATATGTTCTTGGAAAACTTACAATTTCTGGAATAGAAACCGGATCAATTATTTTATTTTTGGAAATTGAATTTGATCTCAATAGTCAGCAAGTGTATGTTATAAGAAGGATGAGGGAAAAGCAAAGAAGAGAGAAAAGTAAAAGTACACACAAATACTTTCAAGCTTTCACAAAAAGGTTATATGACTACATAAATAATAAGATTTTCTGGAAATATCGGAGTCGGCTTAAAAATGAAATTCAAACTTACAATTATTATTTCCTTTTCTGCGGGATTCTAATGAACTGTTTTTGTTACTTATAAAACTAAGGAAAGGGGCATAAAAGGAAAAAAAGAAGAAATGGAGGATTAATTTAATATTTTAGTTGTAGATTTTGTACTTCAAAATGGTAGCTATGACATTACAAACTTTCTATTCTTTGCCCAAAACAGATTTCAAATTTTATTAAAAGATACTTCTTAAAAGAAAAGGGACAGAATATTACAAGTTAAAAAGGGTGTTAACTGATTCTTACTTTCATTTCCAGTGATACAAGGAACTACTCGTCAAAGGACAATTACAAGGAAAGCAACAACTATTTCCATAACATGTGAGCAAGGTACCAAGGAGGGTAATGGCTTGGATGTATGGCTTGGCCGGCTAGCAATGGTTGGCTTTGCGGTGGCTATCAGTGTTGAAATATCAACCGGCAAAGGACTTCTAGAGGTATGCGCGTGCGCGTGCACCAACAGTAAAAAAACACATTTGCGACTACCTTACTGTTTATAATCTCTTTTCTGTGTCCTTGAGTTCTATTTGTTAAATCAAACAGCAAACTAGTGAGCCTCCATTATTTTATTTGCGTGTCATTTTATTTGTGCAGAATTTTGGGTTCACATCCCCCTTGCCAACAGTGGCCTTGGCTGTAACAGCACTGGTGGGCGTTCTGACAGCCATCTGGTGTTGCTTTTTTGTATTAGTATAACCTATGATTTTGAAAGAAATGTACTTTATCGTTTCCACGTCTGTTTCTAGGAACTTCATGTTATTTACACTTAAAACTGTACATGTAATGATGACATTATTCATGTAATGGCATGTCTCATTGGGTTACTTTGATTTCATAGTTAAAATCCATTTATTGAATGGTTCAGATTAACAATCATTGATGCATAGATAGTGGAGCACTAATGTTTTTTGTATTGGATAAGAAAATGATTCAAGAAGAAAAGTTATGCCCTTTTATTGACTGTTCTGGTTTCTGATATACTGATCTGGCTCCTGTCAGTAGTTACAAATTTTTTCCATATTTTTCGATGTGGGACTGGTGTGTTACAAATTGTCCCTTTTGTTATTTGACTTTTTTTGTTTCCCTTGATGATTTTGCTATGAATGGAATCTCCCTAATTCCTTCATACATAAAGTGCTCCTTATCCGGGATTCCAGGTTACATTTCTTCCAAAAATGTCTTTGGTTTCTGTTTTTCTTGGGCTGAACACATTAACTGACTTAGCATGGGTGTTAATCTGTCTCGCTTGTTAAGCTGCTTCTTGCAAGACACAATATTAAGGTTTTGATGGTAGGTCTTGATGCATCTGGAAAAACAAAAATCCTACAGAGGCTAAAGCTAGGAGAATGTGTTGCAACTGTATCGACAATTGGTAATTATACTGAAAATTCTTTCATTTCTTGATTACAGAAATTACTTCCATTGTTAACTCTCTAAGAATTCTGGAAACTACTGTTCATTGGCTCTCTCTAATTTAGCTTCTGAAATTATGGTCATCCTGAGGTGAAGTCTTTGTACCATCACAGGTTCTTGTACATCTGTTTTATTTTATCAATTACAAGCAGTTTCGATTTATTTATTTTGGTTTTGCCTTTCTGCCTATGACAATGTTCATAGAACTCTCCATTGGATTACCTTCTTACCACTATTTGCTCACAAGATACTTTGTTTCTGGTCATTGGTTTGCTTATTTCCTTAATAGTCTGTATACAATTTTGATACTAATTTTTGACATCTATATGAAATTGAATCAAATAGATTAGAATGAATTTACCTTTGTCATGCAGTGAAGGTACTCCTATATATGTTTAAGTAAAGATTGAACTGACCACGAGTGTGATATATTCCAAGTCATTTTTATCTTAAATATTTGAGTTTTTTCATCTGAAGAAATTAATTCTTTGACATCTTGCAATCTTTGGTTAATTGTTTGATTTAACAATGAAATACAGCTGACTAAACTAATCTTGATTGTCATCGCCTAGGTTTTAACGTTGAAGCTGTAAAGTACAAAAATATCAGCTTTACTGTATGGGATCTTGGTGGACAAGACAATGTAAACATTTGTTGTTTATGACTATCTATTTTCTTTCCCAGATAAGCTAGTTGCAAATATTCTGCGATCAAATCCGCAATATTCTTTATTGGAATGTGTTCTTGAATGAAAGAAGGTGAGAAAATCTTGTTAAATCTTGGGAACTAGTATTGATTATGTAAATCCACTACTCAATATATGATGGGTTTTTTCAGTAGTTTATTATCAGTTAATGCAAGTTGCATAGGGAGCTTCTTTGTGAAATAATTATCCTTACTGTTATAGTTATTATGATTCTTTTGTTTTTTTTACTTTTTCACAGACTTCTTCATATGATTTGTATGAGCCCTCTCCATTTCAAAGAATTGAAGAGCTTTTTAATATTCACAGGGAAAGAGTATGTGAAATTTTTTAAATGGAAAAGGGAAAAAAGATCAAAGTAGCTTTGCATCATCTTTTCTTTGTTACTATTAAATATCTACTAATGGGTCACCATCATCTGTAAACAGATTCTACCTTTGTGGAGGCATTACTATCGGAATACCCAGGGTCTCATCTTTGTGGTAGACAGTGATGTCGGAGGAAGAATTTCAGAAGGCCGATATGAGTTGGTCATCTACTGAGTGAAGTTGGTATTGTTAATAAATTTGGGAACATTCTTATACTTCTGAGTTTTGTGGGAAAACTGGTTCTTGAACTGTATATCAGGAGATTCAACATTTGATGCTAGAATGACTTGTTACCCTTGTTACAGGATGAACTATGTTATGCAACACTGCTTGTTTTTGCCAATAAGCAAGACCTTCCATGCATGCTGGCAATCTTGGTCTTCACACAATAAGCCAATGTCTGTGGTAAGTAACAAGTAGTTTTTTCCTTTGGAAACATGAACCTAAAACTCGTATTACTATCATATTCTATAAGGATAACAATATAGAAGTCTTTGATGTCATCTGTCTTGTCTTATGTTATTAAGTCCAACATTCATTTGTGATTTTCAAAAACTAGTTGGGAAATTAATTACTGAATGCATGACATGACTTTCAATGTATTGTTCTGGACCTTCTGGTGTGCGGAAGTTAAGAGTGATATCATGTGGATTCTCAAGTATTATACTCCCTCCGTCCCATAGTTATAGGCTGATTTCTTTTTGCACATAGTTTAAGAAAATCAATTTAGTGACAATTTTTAACATAAATTTTCCACATATACCCCTTAATATGGAATTAATGAATAAGTTAATTACTCCTTACTTATCACACTGGAACTCTCAACTTCATTGATTGACGTGTTAAAGTCCATAATCATAGAACTTTAACCAAAGAGAATACAACAACATTAAATGTGGTGATAAAAATAATGGCATTGAATGTTGTTTCTTCAAAAAAAGAGTAATGGTTGAATATTTATTATAAGGGGCATAAAAGTAAAACAATGAACCAACTAAATTTTATAAATAGTAAGTAGCCTATATATTGGGACATCTCAAAATGGAAAATCAGCCTATAACTATGGGACGGAGGGAGTATAGTTTAATGTTTCCCCAAAAGGACATTACTTGTTTAATAAATATTGGATACGATGTTGTTACTAAGGAAGCACAGCTGATGAGATGTATGTTATTAGAAACATATCTGCTGAAGATACATTAAGATCACAAAGAGCTATTCTGCTGGACTGCTGATGCATTAGGCAACATGTCGACGGACCCTAAACTGTTCCAATTAACTTCATTGTAGTTTATTGATCAAGTCGTGTACATAAATTTTGTTATATGGTTTTTAATATATATTTGTATAACTGGAAATATAGATAATTTCTAAAGTTTGTTCTGTGAAAGACTTAAGCCTATGTTGTGAAGGAAGAGAAACGAGACCTGATGGGAAATGAATTTAAATTTCTTTTGTGGCTTTATGAATCATCCTTACAGTACACTTTAAATCTGTAGGCGATAGCGGGAAATTTTTTAAGATTTAAATACTTGAGTTATGTTATCAAGAGAGTGTTTTCCTTTTTCACACCGTCTTTTTGTTTTTGTTTTCCTTAGTATTCCCACTATTTTTTCAAGTTCCAAACATAACCTAAACCCAGGGACGGAGCCATGTGTATGTTGGAGGGCCGCAAGGTTTGAAATTTTTGTAAGATTCACCCTCAAAGTTTGAAAATTTTATAAAACTCACTTGTACATTTGGTTTGGTTTGAAAATTTTGTAAGGCTACGACCCCCAAGTTTTGACGAAGTTTTGATATGTTTTAATAGACTTATATTTTGCTATGTTTTATTATCTTTGTCAAAGCAAATTCTATTACTATATTATTTTTGTTTTAGTAAAAATATGTTTTCTAATAGTGAAATTTTACTTTTTAGTGATTAATATATTTTATGCTGTTAAAATATTTTTTGGCCCCCCCAAAGAATAAATTCTGGTTCCGTCCCTGCCTAAACCGAAACCACCTATAAATTTTGATAGACTGTAGATGAGAAAACACTAGACACTTCCCACGTACGACGTGACTAAATTCTTCCCTTCAGTTTAACCATAATATCGCGCCTAATTTCATCCTTACAAGATAGCTTTCAACACGTACTTTGATTTGTCGTTTCATTGTATTCCTGGCGGTTAGCTTTTATTGTTTGATTTAATTGTCTTGTATAGGTTCGTTCAGGGTACTTATGCCAACACTTGCCAAGAACTCTATGAGGGTCTTCATTGACAATACAAAAATATCCCTGGAATGCTGTTGTAGTAACACAAGGTAGCTCTCATTTGGTGTCACTTCCAAGTATTAGAGCTGGTACGGGATACTATTCTAATGCCCATGCACAACCTCAGTCTTGGAACAAGCAAAATTTGACAGACTTAAGAGAAAGGCGCAGGAGGGAATTTCATTATGGTCAAACTCACTTTAATGAATTTTCTTTAGACGCAGATATTTCTCCCTTCTGCCATCAGGCTGCAAATGAACTTAAAACAGAGTTATGGGATTCAAAGAAAGAGAACAAGCCGGTCAAAGCTGGGAGAACAGGTGCGCAAATTATATCACCCATCAAAATTCGAGATTGAATCAGTTTTAAGAATTTATTGTTTTTCTCCTTGCTTTTATCATTTTTAAGATAAAAGAATGTTATGGCATTGGCTTCATCATGGTAAAGCATGATTTGGTAGAAAAACAAAGATCTGTTTTGTATGCCCGAAACCTTCCAACTGCTATGCAGTGCAAGTAGTCTGAGCCATGTATGATTCATGATTGTCCATTACTTGGAAGTTGACCTGACTAGCAACTTAAAAGAGAAGCTTTTGTCCTGATATACAGATTTATGTATATACATATATATATATAAAGGTATTCTGAGGCGCATATGATTGATTACCCATTACTTGGAACCTCATGGAGTAACTTGAATAGAAGATTATGCACCGGTACAATTATTTGAGGATTTACTCATACATGCCTATGGAATCTGTTTGGGATAGTGCTCCAATGTATAAGAAGAAAAAACCCAGAAACAAGTTAAGGGTGAGCCATTTACAATATTCCACATTCTTTAAGACAAGGTCAAAATTGGGCCGAGGTTTGAGGATGGGAATTGAATAGGTAAATTCACAAATCGAAGGACAAAAAGAAGCTTGTGTGTCCATAATCTTAAATCAGGTCTCCATAGTTTGAGGTCCAGTCGAACCTTTAGACTTCTGCCCTTTTGCCCTCTTCCTTCCACTTTTCGTGTGCTTTTTTACTGGTTTCTCATCAGTAGAAGGCTGTGCGCTCTGTAAATGTTGTTGAATGGCAGCCAATGGATCTGACTGGAAAACAGGATGGTTAAGAACTGTTCTCAATTGATTTCCCTCCTTCAATCTGAAATGAGATAGAGAGAAAAGAAAGAAAAAAAAACATTATTATATTTTGAACAGGAAAAGTAATAATTTATTACAAGAAAAGCTCAAGAGAATGAAAATTACAGTAACTGAAGTACTTACACTAGGCTTTGCCTGGATTTACTATTTAGCTTAAATTCAGAAACAGGAGCTGGTAGCCTTGAACCCTTCTTCGGATCAGGAAGGAACTCCGATAGAGCAGAGAGATCATATGCTTTTAATTTCCTTTGCCGGCTTCTAAGTTTTTTCTTCTGGGACAATTAAGAATATTTCTTCAACATACAAATTCGTTTAAGTATGTTGCAAATGGATGCTTATGAATAGTTTGTCTAAACATTTCAATATTTCATCACTAATTTGTATTGGACAACATATATTGAGACAAAAAAAAAGAAACAAATTGCATGTCTCATTAAAGTTCAGCAACCCAGTTCCTTCAGTTGCACATAGCTCAAGCAAGATGTAAATCATGCAATCTAATAGTCTCTTCCCCCATCCCAAAAAAAAAAAGAGAAGGTTATATCGAGATATAACTTTTTCCATTCATGGTTCAAAAAAACACGTTGATCAGAACCCTAAGCTATTGTTTAACCCTTTTGAGCAGCCTGTTTCTCCCTTTAAGAGTTTGGTCCATATCATCCTCCCAATTCACCTCAATACTTACTAAAAAAAACCTTACTAAAATTTGAATGAGTGAACCATCAATATAAAACCCAATAGAATAGCATTTCAATGATTCAAATGCAGTGAAAAAAACACAATCAAATACTCCCTGTAATTTGAAATGTCCCTTGATGACAACATATTTTTATCAATAAAACAATTCAAGCTGTCGTATATCCAAATAATAAATTAGACATACAGCTATGGATACTATTCTCCTATCAAAAACAAGCTAAAATTAACTTTACAGTTTTAAGAATTAAAAGAGAAATCACACCTTGCCAATGGCTATTTGGGCACCTAAAGAAGCAACTGTGTCTCTAACCTCTGCAAGGGGTAAGTAAGAAAAATGGCAATGTGAATTCAATTTTCTAAATCTGTATGCAACTATTAACCTCATATTCTTTAACATTAGCAATCTATAGTTTCAAGGCAGCATCCAGGAGGATTTTGAATTCTCCCAAAAAAAATATTCTCCCTCCTTTTCAAAATATAAGGCCATTATTGACTTTTAAAAGTCAACTTAACACATTTTCAAACTCAAAATTAGCATGAGTTTCTTTGGTTTTATTCAATAGATTAATGAAATTTGTAAACTATTCAAAAAATATTACTCATTTGTAATATTTATTGTTTCATATTTTTTGATGAATCAACTCAATTTTGAGTTTGAAAATGTTTCAAATTGATTTTCAAAAGTCAATACCAGAGGTAATATAAAATTTTTGTACGTCCAAATTGAGTTTAGACCATGTATAAGCATCAATGCTTTTAATTTTTATACAATTATTTATTTATCATTAATAATAATAAAAAAGACCAAAACTTGAAAAAAAGGATTACCAATTTACATCAGCCAAAAACATTATATAGGGGGGGAATATAGTTGTGACTAGATAGAACAAATATAAGAACTTACTGGCGTAGAACTGGAGTTTCTTTTCAAATTTTTGGTCAGCACGAGTAGATGCTTCTGATCTGGAAATGCATCAAAACAAAAGTAACAAAAAAAATTAAGTGAAAAGCCAACATATAACATGTATATATATTAACCATATACATGGGTTTCATATGAATTTTACCTTGAGCTAGTCTTCCCCATTTCTTGACCTAAACCTTCGAAAAACTGTAACTAGGGTTTCAGATACCCAGAGAGAGGAGGCGGGGTGTGTTTATGGAGGGTGAGATATGGGTCGGTAATCTGCGAATGGGACGGGTTGATGAATTACATATTCTATTACATTTTTAAAAATAATTACAGCAATAGTGCACTTATAAAATTTTTACACAACTAATACACTTTCATATTTATTTACAATAGTAGTGCGATTAGGATTCCTTAATTTAGGGAATTAGTATTTAATTAGAATTTCTTAATTTAAGGATTAGTTATCTCTATGAAACCTTCTCTCTCTCTCATCATCTATAACAATTTGCGAGCTAGTATCACTCTTCTTCTTCATTCAACGTATTCTTTATTTATTTATATATATATATATATATATATATATATATATATATATATTAATATACATGCTTCTCATAAATCGCTTTTCTTCATTAATCATTTTGGACTTAAACACGAAAATATTAAGGGTGGGCTACTACTCGGTAAATTCACAGGGGTCGTCTTTTTCGGGGTGACGGAGGAGAGAAGCCTAGAGTCCCGCCCAACAATGCGGTCTAAAAAAGGGTCAGCGTGGTGGCGGAAGAAGATGAGAGAGAGTTATCGAAATTAGGGGGAGCAGAGATATTGAAGAGATAGAAATTGGAAGAAGATCGGTTGGGAAGATCGGTGCGCAAAAGGATCACGTATTCTTTCTTTCTATATATATATATATTTATATTTATGAGTCAACCAACTGTATATCTCTAGTAGCTTCTCAAAATGAAAGGTCAAAATGGAGGTGGTTATGAAGATTTAGGCGGTGGTGGCGATGGATATGAATACTGGATGATGGTAACCAAACCTTCATAACAAGGTAACCAAACTGTCATATCAAAGTAACCAATCAATCACCACACTTTAAATTTTTTCTTAGTACAGTTGGTTACCAAATCTTCAGATCAAGGTAAACAAATCTTCGTACCAAGGTAACAAAACCTTCATACCAAAGTAACAAATTCACTCCACACCTGCAGTTTTTTCATAGTGCAGTTGGTAGCCAAACCTTCAGACCAAGGTAACCAATTCAATTTTATTAAGTTACCAATTTCGTTTGAATGTGATGCAGTTGGTAGCCAATCATTCATACAAAGGTAACCATTTTATTATTTATGAGTAACAAAATAGTTATAAAAAAAAATTCAGAACATTAAAAGTTATATCTATTTATTTTTAAATTTCTTGTAGGGTGAATCTTCTTTTTATTCTCATTGGCGTTTTGGACAACGGAGATTCGCGGCGGTGTAGCGGCGGGGTATGTGAGGTGTAGCGGCGGACTATTATTTCAAAGTGTATGTGAGGGAGATGAAGATTTGAATTTGAATATTTAAATTTGAATTATTATTTTAAATTTATTTTTGTTGTTAGATCCAAATATTTGAATTTGAATTATCAATTATGGCACTTATTTGTCCTTGATTTTAGGTTTCCTTATTAATGTGAATTGTACTATTTTTTGTAATATGGCTCCTAATAATTACTTTCTATTTGTTTGTTGTATACTTATGTAAAGAACCCTTTAATCAGGTCCGACCGAGCCTTACCTTTTTAAGGCGAAGCCCATTGAAATATCAATATCACGGGGTCGAGTTGGACTAGTTATGGAATTATGTAGCAGTAATAAGAATGAAACTACATAGGACGGATGAATGTAGAGCCCAAATTCATGAGTTTGTATATTATGCATCATTTCTTTCTTTTATCACACATGAAGAAAGAGGTAAATGCATCATTATATGAGATATAAGTGTATAATAGTTGTGTAAAATATGTACTGCGTTTTGGATTGGAGTAACGAATGTGGAAATAAAATAACTCATTCTGATAAAATGAAAAAAAATTAAAACTAAAATGCTGACACGCAAAAAGTGTATTGGTCAATTGAACAAAATTAATTAATTTCTTAAAAGTTGACAATTTGGTGTAACATGTACACGTATTATATTCCACATTATTGGGGAATGTTTGGCTAAAGCATCTTGCCAACTGGCTTCTCACTTATGCTATTTAGGATTAAAGCTATATATATATATATATATATATATATATATATATATATATGAGTCCGGAACAGGAGCTTACCCTGATCCTTACATACTTTGCGGACCTATATAAATTCCCCCTTATTTTTTCTCTCTCCTCACTTACGACTCAGCCAAAAACAAAAAATGGACGCCCCATCTCTCTCTTCGACTCAGCTATCTCTCTCTTTCTCTTCGACTGAAGTCATCTCTCTCTTGGATTCATGTCGTCCATCTTCTTGACGCAGCCACGTCCGACTCAGCCATCTCCTCGCAAAACCGACAAGAATCAACTCCACCCATCTCGTCGATTCACACCAAGCCATCTCTCGATCCGTCAATTCACTTAAAGGTAGCAAAATTAGATGTGGGTAGATGGATTTTCTTGCTGTTAGTGTTGAAATTAGGCTTAGTTTTTTACATTTTGTGTTTTGGTTTTTAATAATTGATTTTTAGGGCTAATAATTTTTGAGGGTTAAACCCTAGAATCTGCAAGGAGTTTATTGTGACTGCAGCTGCCAAACCAGATTAATTATCCCTTCCTCAGAGACATCCAAAACCCTCGGGTTTTCTTTTCCTTCAACCACCCGATTCATAATCGTTGAAGTCATCTTTGAATTTACACAAATTTCTACAAATCTATGTATTAATAATCAACTGCTCAATTGTACTTGGGTAATTATTTTTCGGAGGGAATGACCGGGTTGTGATGTATGTGCCTTAACTAGGATGATGCATTAAACTATCAAATCGATTTTTTCTCGAATATATTTTCAATACGAGAAATTTGTAGGTGGAAAATTGATCTTTACTTGATTTCTTTATAGAGGATTGTGGCTTTTCGTATTTTTTTTTTTTTCATTTTTTAAAGATGTTATGTAATCAGTAGGTAATCCGCAATTTCATGCTTACACTAGAACCGTAATTGTTTTTGATTGATTAGGTTTATCGGATGTCAATCTCTTTATCAACTTGTGAATTATAAATTACTCCTTTTTTCCCCCACCCTAACAATGTAAAAAGAATTATTTATCCGCCATAAATCTGAAATATTGATGGTAGATACAATTGTTATGTGATGCTTTGTGTCATCATGTACATAGGGGTATGTCAACCTATTTGGTCAATTGTCTCGATAATTTGTGGGTCTTACAATAAAGGTTCTTGGGTGTATCTCACACTTTGATGTTGTTTGTGTTGATAAACAATTTTGCGTATTAAGGGTTTGCTTATTGAAATAAACATAAAATAAACTAAAGAGATTGTGTCTATCTGGATTTGGATTCAGTGAAGTTGGACAATATTGGTCACTTCATAGCACAAAGTTGCATTTGGATAGCAAATTATGTGCATTTGGATACCCATTTTAAAAAACATTTTAAAGAAGTTGTCTTCCTCCATACACATAATCACAACACACCTGCAACATGATCATCACCGTCACGTAATTGGGTTGAAACATGCATTGAACAATATAAAAGCGCCTAAAACAGTTCTTTCACAAACATAACCAGAAATCATTGATGTCCAAGAAACCAAATCTATGTTAGGCATTTCATCAAACACTTGACAAGCATAACCAAAAACTCCACCTTTCACATAAACATCAATCATCGTGTTGCAAATTATATATATATATATATATATATATATATATATATATATATATATATATATATATAACCTCTCAGATTAGTCTTTGTGATCAAACTACTAGCTAGCTAGTACTTAATATATATTATACTTCCTCCAAGTTGGCTGTAGACTTTACACTCACATGAAATACAGCCAGCCCAGTCGGTTATGTTTAAAATATATATACAGCTAGCCCAGTTACTTTCTTAAGGACTGTTTGAAGTAGTACACTAGTTCCTCTTTCTTAATGTTATATTTAACCCAAATCAACACTTAAATTAAAGTGCAGCTTCTGTGAGCAATTTAAATTCCTAGATTCATATCTGATTCTAACAAAAAAATACGAACATAGGTCAAAATTGGGGCTTGATTTGTTCAAATTTAGGGCCCAAATTAGGAGAGGAGAGAAGTTTGGTCTGTTTTGTTTGTGTTAGGGCTGAGATTTTATGAGAGATTCACAAAATTGGAACAAATATAAACCCTAGATTCATACCTGATTGTCGTTTGTTACTAGCGATGGTGGTGCTGAGATGGTTAAGGAGCAGAGCAGCGGGAGAGACGCGAAATTGGGAGAGGCGACGAGAGAGAGAGATTGAGGCGACGCGGAATCGATTTCTGAGAGGAGAAGAGCAGCGGGAGAGGGACTTGTTTTTGGGAGCGATGGTGTTATGTTATGTCCTGATATGAGGAGAGAGAAAAAATAAGGGAGAGTATCTATACAAATCTATCTATACAAAATAGAATGGTTTTTGATCCGGACCGTTAAAATTTTGGGATAAATCTAACCGTTCAAAAATTTATCTATCTCACTATCTATCTATACAAAATAAAATGATTTTTGATTCGGACCGTTAAAATTTGGGATAAATCTAACCGTTCAAAAATGTATCTATCTCACTATCTATACAAAACACGGAAGGGATTTTTGCTTGCTTCTTCTTCATTCTTCTTTTTCTTCATTCTCTCCCCCCTAAAACACGGAAACAAGGTTTCTTCTTCTTCTTCTTCTTCTTCTTCTTCTTCATATTGGATATTCAACTGCTTGAAGACCAAGTCTTTCTGGACTTGGAGAGTTGGAATTTGTTTACGTTTGTTTCATTAAATAAATCCTCGTTTGTAGGGATAAACATGCTTTAATTTGTTCTTCCTTTAGAATAGCTAGTTTGAATTCCTCTTACGTACTTTTCTTTTTTTCTCGTTGTAAAGGCTTTATAAAAGCCACAAATATTGTTAATAAATCTTAAGCTTTCACACTACATTCGAGTTTATATCACTAATATCGAATAATTGGTATCGAGCCCTGAAGGGCTTCGATTTTGAGAAAAGAGAGATAAAGGAAAGAAAAGGAGAGTGTTCGAGTGAAACACATAGAGAAAAGAAAGAAAAACAGAGAGAGATGGCTGACGGCAACAACTTCCTGAGTATCCCTAAGTTTGATGGGGATTACAGTCACTGGTCCATGTTAATGGAGAACTTGTTGCGCTCCAAGGAGTACTGGATCCTGGTGGAGAACAGCTATGAAGAGCCTAAGGATTTGGAGACACTCTCTGGAGCACAGCGCAAAGCATTGGAAGAACAGAAGTTAAAGGACCTGAGAGTAAAGAATTATCTTTTCCAGGCAATTGACAAGAACATCTTGAAGACCATCACTCAGAAATCAACCTCCAAACAACTCTGGGACTCGATGAAGAGAAAGTACCAAGGAAACAACAGGGTCCAAAGAGCTCAACTTCAGAAGTTGAGAAGAGATTTCGAGATTCTAGAGATGAAAGCTGGTGAGTGTGTAAATGACTACTTCACCGGAGTCGTGATGATTGCTTATGACATGAGAAGTCAAGGGAGAAGGAATGGAGGATTCGCAGATTGTTGAGAAAATTCTTCGCACACTCTCGGACAATTACAACTACATAGTATGCTCAATTGAAGAATCGAAAGGACATCGACACCATATGCATCCGATGAGTTGCGAGCTTCATTATTGGTTCGTGACGAAGCTTAAGAAGAAAGATGTGGAGGAACAAGTGTAAGACCCCAACTTATTATTAATGAAATTTAATTTTCTATTTATTATTTTGAAATAGTAAGGGTTGATTTGATTAATGTGAATAGTTATGGGTAAAATACGCAAATATTTCAAAATAAGCAAGTGGTTATAAAATATTCATTGTTGTTTGGGAATATTCGTTTGGTCGTGGAATATTCTTTATTGCTTCGGGAATATTCGTATTTACGGCGCTAGATTTTTGTGGGCCCCATAACTGAAAAGCGATTAGATGAAGAAAACGACAAATATAAGTGGTTTAAAAATAACGGCGTAGTTATTACTAATTAATCTTGTTAAAATACTACTTGTGGTTAAAACACGAGAAGCTTACCAGATTACACCAATTATTGATTCTTACGTAAGAAGGCACTACTTAATAATGGTTACTGATAATTACTTTTTCAAGATTTTATTGATTTAATAATTCTTTGCGTTGATATTTTATATTATTTGTTGTTTCAATAATTGTCATTACACAAGTATTTTTCATTATCGATGCAATAATTCATATTATCCGAATAATATTATTAGATAACATTATTGGCAATGTCTAGAAAGTTCATCTCAAGGAGAGGTTTGGTCACCTAATCAAGGCACCAAAGAAGAGAGAAATTCTTATTGAAAGCCCCTCTTTCCTGGAACCGCTCGTTGTCGATATTGTGATTACATAATATTATTTGTGAATAATTAATTATTGATTCATATGATGAGAAAAATATTGATTTTATGTGGATATAGATGGAGAAAAATTTTAATGTGACAATTGTTGAAAATTGAAATTTTATTTTTTTTCGATAAGATAATTCATTTAAATGTATTATTATATTTTAATAATATAATAATGGTGATATTTTTACAACGAATGTGGGATATATGAGTATCGAGGAGGAAGAGTATTTTTGTTGCAATAAATGTTTAAAACATGTTAAACATGTCTGTGGACCCCATTTATTGATGAAATTTGATTATAAACTGTAAAAATCGCTTGTTTGTGGATTTCGGTCAATTTCTGTTTGGAATTTGGAAAAACTTTCTTCTGTAAAGTTGTAGAGAATTGAATTTCCTATAAAAAGTCGCGAGATTAGAATTTTCTGATAAAATGGCTATTTATTATAAATTATTGAAGTTCTGAAGCTCCGAAATAATTAATTTTTGGAAGTTTAAAATATTTTTAATTACAAAAACGTGTTTTACATTGTTGGGACTCATTTAACATGTGTTAAGATTGCTGATTTCAGATGCTAAGTGTGCGTGAGAGGATTTGTAATATATATAATATTATTATATTAAATTTTACGCTTTGGTGTTAAAGTAATTTTCTATAAATAGGGTGCTTAGGTTAGAATTGAAAATCACACCGTAAATCAAAGTTTTCTCTCTATATTATCGAGCATATTCTTGTGAGTATTTTGAGTATACTTTGAGTATTGCTATACGGTCTGGTCTAGTTCAAGTCATAACCTATATCCTGTTTTTTATTTAGAAATCTTGTCTTTCGAGGTAATGGATATTATTTTTTCAGAATGATATTATTTCTTCAATATCATTATGTTGAAATATTGATCTGAAGTTTTTATCAAATTTGAAACTTTTGGTGTCGAAAGTTACTATTCACGATATCTGGCCTATTCACGATATCGACCTTATTCACGAATACTTTACTATTCATCGAAAAATGAAAAATTTTCTTTTAAGTCTAAAATATCTATTCGGATACTAGCTTTGATTGTATCCATGTTTTGATCATTCTGAATTTTACACCACTGTGATTATTTTTGAGGTATTTTTGGGCGTGGATAAAACAAAGTACGAATCCTTAATCCTTAATCCTTGTCGTTTTGTTTCACCTGGATTCGCTTTCTTTAAAAATATTTTCATCATCTTCATCTTAAATGATGATATTATGGAATATCTTTGGCCCAGTAGTGCAAAGATGAATGATTTCTGAAGAATATCTTTGGCCCAGTAGTGCAAAGATGAACATGTGTTTAGATGAACATGACCAATGATGAATATCTTTGGCACGTAGTGCAAAGAGATGAATATTTGATTCCGTATATATATTGATTGATGTTACAAGGATAAAAGATAGAGCGATGAACTTTTAAATTCATACATAGAAGATAGTAGTTTGCATTCTCTACTTAACTCTTCTAATGAATTATTATTTCATTGCGAATATATTGATTTAAAATTTGTTGTCTATTGTATTCTATTAGATTTTTCCTCGTTGAAGACTAACGATAATTTGTTGTATATTATCTTAGTCATAATATTCTTTAATGGGCTAGTTGACCTCACCCTTTTCCTTTTTGTTCCATTTTTCTCTCTCGAGGCGAGAATATAGCGAAGTACTGCAGTGGGGTATGGAATGAAAGTTCTAGAGAGAGAGTTGTTTAGTAGTCCTCACCATTTTGTAAAATAATGTATCAATAAATGTGATGAGAATTTATTTGAGTATAGATATTGTCTGAAGATAATATTTGTATTCAAACTCACGCTTTCTTGTTGTAATAATAAAGTTATAGTTGTTTCTGTACCATGTATTGACAACTCAGAATGGGTGATGTATACCTATTTTGGGGGCGTCACATTTATGTTTGTGTTTTAAATATATTGTTTGAATTTTTTTTTGTCTTTAAATTGGGTCAAAGTAGTCATTTAAATTATGCGGGCTAATAAATATTAATAAGTGATAGATAATATTATGTGGTTAAAATTTGGGCCTTAATATTAATTTAACCCAAATAGAAATTTATTAGGGTAACTTAATTAAT
Source organism: Panax quinquefolius (assembly GCA_020205615.1). Lineage (NCBI taxonomy): Eukaryota > Viridiplantae > Streptophyta > Magnoliopsida > Apiales > Araliaceae > Panax > Panax quinquefolius. The sequence goes on from CM035165.1 coordinate 106,494,817, forward strand.
AAATTGCTAAACCTAATATTACTTCATTATACAAACTGAATAAGAAGAGGTGGCTAATTTGGAGATAAAGGGAACAGCTACAAAGGGGGCTCGGGTGAAGAAAGACTAGAGATTTTGATCACTAGTGGGAAAATTTCATCAGTAATAAGTATATTATACATTATATAAAGTGGGGATAAATCACGTGGTTCCATATTAAATTATTAAATTTAGTATGTTATTTTTTTTCATCATGAGCAAGTACTTTTGTAATTCAAGAACTAAGAGCGATCTTTAAAGATGGGAGAGTTTATTTATTAATGTAATACTTATACGGATGTAATTATTATTATCACTTTATTCCAATCGGTGAGCAGATGGAGTAATGCATGATTGATTTTGGAGATCCTAAAATAATAAATTGATGATTTCTTTAAATAAAAAATATATATAGCAAGAGTAATTAAAGTTTACGAAAACTTGCATAATTTGCAAGAGATGTTATACAAATAAATATGTAAGAATATATGGAATGAATTAAATCTTAATATTATAAGTAATTATATTTTATAGTCGTACCCAAATAGAAGTGTTCATATTTTTATAAATGTACTTACATTTAGTATTATTAATTTGTGTAATTAGTTCGGACGGAAGGAACTTAAAGAGTTGTATTTGGAATATAAATTTTGGAGTATTAATAATTGATATAAGGCGATGATTAAATGCATATTAAATAGATTATTAATTATTTTGGAATTATTGAATTGGATTATATTTAATTTGAGGTGAATATGTTTAGGTGATGAATAAAGTTTCGTATTTGATATCATTTGTGACGCCCCCAAAATTAGGTATACGTCACCCATCTTGGGTCGCCACTTACATGGTACATAAATTCAAATACAACTTACTAACCTAAGCGTAATGGTACAATACGACATAAACTGGTGAGTTTGAATACAAATATTGTCTACTAGATATTATACAAACTCAAAAGGAGTCCTCATTACAACTATTATCACACTTTTTCACAGAATAGGGAGGACTACTAATGCTATCCTCTGGACCATTACTTCGTTCCCCGACTCGTCCCAGCTATGTTCTCATTTCAAGAAGAAAACGGAAAAAGAAAGGGTGAGCTCAACTAGCCCAATGAAGAACTATTATGACTAAGATAATGCGAATAAATTATCATTAGCCTTCAACAATGTTAAACCGATAAAATACAATAGACAACCAGGTTTAATCTAGCAATGGAATAAGCAACCCATTAAAAGAGTCAAGTAGAGAATAAAGTCTACTATCTTTTAGGTTTTAAAAGGTTTTCATCAATTTTTATCATTTGAGACTCAACAATAATAAATAAACCACCACATCTAATCATCCCCGCATACCACGGCCAAGGATTTTCATCAAATTATCAATGGTCATGACTATACCGAATCACCCCCGGTCATAATCATACCAAAAACTATCCATCAACGCATTCATTACGTGCCAATCGAGGACTTTTGTCACATCATTTATATCAAGTCATGATTATACCGAATGATCCTCGTCATAATCATACTAAGTTCATCTATGCACGTAAGCCAAAGATAACATAATATAACATGAGGATGATGACAATGACATAATAATTCAATAAAACAAGTTCAAGAATTATTTAATCCATGAATTATTAACGTCTAAATTGTCAACACGATATCGTTTTTAGTGAGAGTAAAATTCAAGAATGATCGTAAGAATATTTCCATGAAAAGATATCTTTGGATGAAACGCAAATATCAAGGATATTCTACTAATTTCATGGAGTATAGAAGTCAAAGTTTTAACTAACCGGGTATAATAAAGAATGGAATAACAAAAGAAATCACCATGCATGCGGTGCCAGATCAGATGAGTTTATTCAGCAGAATAATAATAACGGAACCAGGTCGGGTGAAATTCACACAATCGAGGATGTTCCAACGAATAATAAAGATGGAACCAGGATCCGGTGTAAAACACACGATAGGATATTCCAACGAGAATGATAAAGATTTTAACCAGTCCTGTAAAAAACACATGCATGTGATGTTCCAATGTAATAATAGAAGAATGTCACCAAGTATAGGGTAAATCATGATACAAAGTTATTCCAATGAATAATAAGCAATGGAATAACATAAGGATTTCACCAAGTATAGGTAAATCACAGACACAAAAGTTATTCCAATGTAATAATAAGCAATGGAATAACATAAGGATTTCACCAAGTATAGGGTATGCCACGTATCACAAGGTTATGTATAGGGTATGCCACTTTTACAAAGTTATTCAACGTAATAATAATGAATGGAATAATGTAAGTTCTCTTCAAGAAGAAAGAATAACACCCCTTACTAGTAAAAAGAATCTAATATGTAAGTAGTGAAGTAGCGAATACTCTTCTTCTTCTTAATTTTTCTCTCTATAACCTTCTCTATAATTTCTCTCTCTAGAGTTTCAATGAATTCGTAAAGAAAATAATGAAGGAATGAGCTTTCATTTATAGGAAAATGGAATGCATAGTAATTAATCCATGAACGGTCCAGATTGATTTACTTTTAATCGACGGTCCATATTTAAAGAAAAATCTTTTAAATAAAATATAATATATTCTATTTATATAAAAACATTTTACTATCGCAGACACACTATGCAATACTATACAAAACACTATGCAACACTATGCATAATAAAATATAATATATTCTATTTATGTAATAACTTTAATAAAGTATTCTATTTTATATAAAAAATGTTTCGCTTTTATTACGTTAATAATACTGAATAAAACAAAACGTCATTATCGCTATAATAATTCATATTATTAATCGACAATAATGGAATCAAACCGAGTGACTTCTCACATAAGCATCAATAATCAATACCGCCGTCTTTCTATGCAACCACACGACATCGTACTTTTACTACCGAAGTAGTTCAACAAAAGAACCACCAGTAAAACTTCCACCAGTTATTTCAATAAAATATTTTTGTCGCTTTCAATCCGACAATAATTACATTGTGGGGTCCACCAATGATTGAGTAGTTGTCATTTAATATTCCTCGCTAAACCTAATATTCCCCACCAATCGAATATAATATAACCACTTGCATACTTTGCAAAATTTATTAATACTACCCACAACTATAATATTATCTCAAATTCACACCATAATATAAAAAATTTATTTTGACAAAATTTAAATCTTTATTAATAAAATCTGGGGTCTCACAATCTCCCCTCCTTATGGAATTTCGCCCTCGAAATTAGGGTACGTACCTGGTATGATAAAGAAGTGAGGATACCTTGAATACCTTTATCGTTTAAAAATATTAAATTCATCTTTGAAATCTGCCAAAGCTATTCATTAACAATTCATCTTTGCACTACAGGCTAAAGATATACAACCAGAAACCAATAATGCTAAGACGCAGACTTAATAGTATCACGACCACGAATTATCCACGCACCAATTTGGCCAAGGATATTCGTGTTTTTCAATTACTTTATGATTATACCGAACAATCCACTCGTCATAATCATACCAAGTCCATCTATGCACGTAAGCCACGTATGACTTTGAACGCATCCATGAATTAATATTTCATTCTTTGAGACTCACCAATAATTAATCCACATCATCGAATCATCCCCGCACTACGTGCCGAGGATATTCATTAAGATCCGACCACAAATTATCCATGCACTACGGGCAAAGATAATTGTGTTTTTTCAATTACTGTTATGATTATGCCGAACAATCCTAAATCATAATCATACTAAGTCCATCTATGCACGTAAGCCATGGATGACTTTGAACACATCCATGAATTAATATTTCATTCACGAGACTCATTTCAATAATTAATCCACATCATCGAATCATCCCTCGCACTACACGCCAAGGATATTCATTTAGTATCACGACCACAAATTATCCATGCACTACTACCAAAGATAATTGTGTATTCATTTACTTGCTTATGATTATACCGAATGATCCGTGGTCATAATCATACCAAGTCTATCAATGCACTACTACTAAAGATGACTTTTAACATAATATAAACATGAGGATAATGATATAAAGAATCAATCAATCACTTAATAATCTCATAATCTAATAACATTAATATTATAACAATATTTTAATCACTTCTTAAATTTATAAACAATTTATCTCAATTGTTTACGCTTTACCATATAATGCATTTAATCATTCAAAATGCCATACTCATAAAATATCATCACCAATTATCAAATCCTCATCAAAAATATGCATATATTCTATATAGGATTCTCTAGCCATAAAATCCTATTTTCAACTTTGTTACTTCACATAACATATTTAACTCATATGTTCAGAAACTAAACTATTTTCATGAAAAATACCAAATTAGTCCCAAAAATATTTCTTTTCTGGGATTTAGCATAATATAGTCCCATAATGAAAATATATTTTTCTCGAATTTTTAAAATTCATTTACTATTTTTAAAAATCAATTTCTAATTAATTCCTTAAGAAATTAGCTACCTCAAGTTTAACTCCAAAATTTCCCAAATCTTGGCAGGACCTTACACATGTTAACGTGAGCTTCTAGTTTAAATTTCATGGTCATCCTGAGTTATAGAACTCCGGTTATAGCGTTTTTTCGAAAAAAAACCTAAATATTGAAATAGTCATAACTTGCTCATTTTAAGTCGAAATGAGCTCATTTTTGGACAGGAGATACTTTATACCATATACCTTCATGTCCCAAAAGGCCAGAATTTTTCTCATAATTTAAGTGGCCGAAACAGCCTCTCTAAAATCATGGCGAAGCTTTTTTCGATTTTTGCAGCTTTGCACTCCTTTGCTAAAATCAGTCCCCACAAAATCTACAACACCTTTTCCAGTAATTCCACTTGTATTAGTTAGGTAACTCATAGATCTAACTCTAGGACTTGACCACATTCAAAAATTCAAAATATAATAAGAGATATAGTCAATTGAATTTCATGTTACGCTTTTCACCAAAATCGATTTTCAACTCTTTGTGATTTCTAAGAAACTTTCATGTTTTCACATACTAACCAACATAACTCACCATAAAACTTACTAATACTTCATATACCCATGATTTTCATTATTCCAATGCTTTTATTATGACTTTCAACATAAACCACGTAAACTGCTTCATTTTAATCAAGAAATATTTGAGGGTTTAAGAAATGGGTTTTTATCTTCGGGTCAATACAAAATTCGATTTCACGCTCTAGGGTAGGCTAGGAAATCTTCAAGAATACGTCAAGAAATTTATTAATGATAGAAATATCATTCAAAAATCGCTACTCTTATCCAAGACTTGGATAAGACGTTACATTGATACCAACCGTGACTTCTATCCCTTAACCTAGATAGCCCTCACAATGATACCTATAAACTTGCCATCTTCATTCACGATGTCGCCTACGAAAGTCCGCCGGCATTCCACACAAGGAAGTCAACAACGAAAGGTTCGGAGCTCTTTACTTATGGCTTGATATTACAATGATTAACTTTAGGGTTTGGTTACTTTGAATTAAGATAACAGTTGGTTAGGAATATGAAAGCTAACAACCTTACAAAAAGAATAATGAGTAATTAATCAATCGTTTTCAAAAATTACCTCAAAGGCAAGTATTTTCAAAGAGATAATATCGACAGGTAACGTGAAAGTGTTTATTTGAATCAAACAAGATTTAAAAAAACAGTGGAGGTAACGAAGGTTTCTCCCAACGAAGTTTCAATAGATAAATCAAAGTCTAATTTTTTTCGGAGTCAAATTTAAACATTGAACACAACTAGGTAGAATAAAAGAGTGGGTAGAACTTGTATTGAATAAAGTATAGACTTCGCAATAATTAATTTACCCGTAATAACTTCGTTCGGTTTCTCGACAAACGCCTCGCTTAAATTACCGAAGTTTGACTTTACTATATAAAAGTACATTCCACCCTTAAGTGCTTCTTCACATTCCCCGATCCATGATTTGAATCATTATTCTCCGATCCATATCGAATTCGGGTTGACCGCCATGCACAGTGGTAATTCCGAATTGATGTTGGGTTCTCCCAATTCTTCATCAAAAAGCAAAGTCCATTTCATCTATTTTGGCTTTATTGATCGGACGTCTTTTCTACACTATCAACGCGTTGTGCAGTAACTTTTACCCACGCATCGCCTATTCTCCTTCGTTCGATTGTTTCTTCTTTCAAATGATCTTTGATTTTTAAATTCTCGATTCCAACTTTAATATCTTACACCTCGCCAAAGCGTGATTTTGTTCGAGCATCACATACTCGGGTAACCCAATTTTGAATTGTTGTATCCCTTTGTTCCACGACGTTTTGCCGCTCTTCAACTTTGTTCTTCTAGCTCACGAACACGATTTTGTAATTCTAAGTTTTGATCATAAATTTCTTCTAACCAATTCTCCTCGTGTTCCTCTTCTTCTTCTCTTAACTTCCTCTTCTTCCTCACTTTCACCGCTACCTCTGCGCAAACTAGCTCTCAGTGCAACAATTAGTTCTTCATTTACTACGTGGATATCTCTAATTTGTTCCTCGTCTCGACAATCGCATTAACTTTGATTAGTGATTAAAGGTGTCACAACTGGTCACATTCACTCCATTGTGAATATTTTCAAATGCCATTTTCAAACACCGCCACAACACAAGGGTTAATTAATATATCAAATATTATCCCTATACTCGAATTCGACCAATTAAATACCAAATAAACTTAGGTAGGTCATACTAATGAAGGAATTTCCGCCTCTCTCCTCCTAGTTCTTATCTCACATCTTAGCAAGGGATCATATCCCTAAGCTCTGATACCAACTGTGACGCCCCAAAATTAGGTATACGTCACCCATCTTGGGTCGCCACTTACATGGTACATAAATTCAAATACAACTTACTAACCTAACTGTCGTGTACAATACGACATAAACTGTGAGTTTGAATACAAATATTGTCTACTAGATATTATACAAACTCAAAAGGAGTCCTCATTACAACTATTATCACACTTTTTCACAGAATAGGGAGGACTACTAATGCTATCCTCTGGACCATTACTTCGTTCCCCGACTCGTCCCAAATTATGTTCTCATTTCAAGAGAACAAAGAAAGAAAGGGTGAGCTCAATCTAGCCCAAGAAGAACTATTATGACTAAGATAATGCGAATAAATTATCATTAGCCTTCAATGAAGTTAAACCGATAAAATACAATGACAACCAGCTTTAATCTGCAATGGAATAAGAAACCCATTAAAAGAGTCAAGTAGAATAAAGTCTACTATCTTTTAGGTTTTAAAAAGGTTTTCATCAATTTTTATCGGCGAGACTCAACAATAAATAAACCACCACATCTAATCATCCCCGTACCACTACCAAGGATTTTCATCAAATTATCAATGGTCATGACTATACCGAATCACCCCGGTCATAATCATACCAAAACTATCCATCATCGCATTACAGCCACCGAGGACTTTTGTCACATCATTTATATCAAGTCATGATTATACCGAATGATCCTCGGTCATAATCATACTAAGTTCATCTATGCACGTAAGCCAAAGATAACATAATATAACATGAGGATGATGACAATGACATAATAATTCAATAAAACAAGTTCAAGAATTATTTAATCCATGAATTATTAACGCCTAAATTGTCAACACGATATTGTTTAGTAGAGAAGTAAAATTCAAGAATGATCGGAAGAATATTTCCATGAAAAGATATCGGATGAAACGCAAATATCAAGGATATTCTACTAATTTCATGGAGTATAAAGTCAAAGTTTTAACTTATTTGGGTATAATAAAGAATGGAATAACAAAAGAAATCACCACGCATGCGTATTGCATGTATGACAAAAGTTATTCCAATGTAATAATAATAACGGAACTGTGTCGTGTGAAATTCACACCGACAGATGTTCCAATGAATAATAAAGATGGAACCAGATCCGTAAAACACACGTATAGGATATTCCAATGAATGATAAAGATTTTAACCAGTCCTGTAAAACACATGCATGTGATGTTCCAATGAATAATAGAAGAATGTCACCAAGTATAGGTAAATCATAGATACAAAGTTATTCCAATGTAATAATAAGCAATGGAATAACATAAGGATTTCACCAAGTATAGGGTAAACCACAGATACAAAGTTATTCCAATGTAATAATAAGCAATGGAATAACATAAGGATTTCACCAAGTATAGGGTATGCTGCGTATCAAGAGTTATGTATAGGGTATGCCACTTTTACAAAAGTTATTCCAATGTAATAATAATGAATGGAATAATGTAAGTTCTCTTCAAGAAGAAAGAATAACACCCTTTACCGTAAAAGAACCTAATATAGAAGTAGTGAAGTAGCGAATACTCTTCTTCTTTCTATAATTTTCTCTATAGCTTCTCTCTATAATTTCTCTCTCTAGAGTTTCAATGAATTCGTAAGAAAATAATGAAGGAATGAGCTTCTATTTATAGGAAAATGGAATGCATAAGAATTAATCCATGAACTATCCGATTGATTTACTTTAATCGACGGTCCATATTTAAAGAAAAATCTTTTAAATAAAATATAATATATTCTATTTATATAAAACATTTTACTACGCAGACACTTATGCAATACTATCTGAAAACACTATGCGCAACACTATGCATAATAAAATATAATATATTCTATTTATGAATAACTTTAATAAAGTATTCTATTTTATATAAAAGATGTTTCGCTTTTATTACGCTAATAATAATGAATAAAACAAAACGTCATTATCGCTATAATAATTCATATTATTAATCGTGATAATGGAATCAAACCGAGTGACTTCTCACATAAGCATCAATAATCAATACCGCAATGCTACTATGCAACCACACGTATTCATCGTATTTTTACTACCGAGTAGTTCAACAAGAACTACTCAGAAAACTTCCGCCATTATTTCAATAAAATATTTTTACGCTTTCTCAATCCGACAATAATTACATTAGGGGGTCCACCAATGATTGAGTTATTGTACGAATATTCCTCGCTAAACCGAATATTCCCGACCAATCGAATATAATATAACCACTTGCATACTTTGCAAAATTTATTAATACTACCCACAACTATAATATTATCTCAAATTCACACCATAATATAAAAAATTTATTTTGACAAAATTTAAATCTTTATTAATAAAATCTGGGGTCTCACATCATTGGCATTTAAGGGTAACATTTTGTGGAGTGTGCTATAAATAGTTTGGAAGTATCGTACACGGATTTCGTACTCTTTCAAATGACATTATTGATACATTTGATTTGTTCGTTTTGTCCACTTATTTTAAATTTCGTTATTTTTTTCACATAATTGTTTCTCATGAAATTCATATAATAGTTTCATTTTGGAGTTGATACATATGACTTCAATTTGTACTCTTTGAATTAGGTTATAATGTTTAATTAATATTTATTTTTGATAATTGTAGGCCAAGTGCATATTCGCTACTTTCTTCTTTTGAGACATTGTGATTATAATTTGATTTTGTTCAACATGTATATATAGAACCCTTTTGTTGGTATTATGTCGCATGTGTTGTGATATGATATTTTGTTAGAATATAACGTAGGGTATATCTCGAAGTTATAACCACCGTGGGGTACCACGTACGTGTCGTTTTGGCACGAGAGACACGACACTTTCCGCGACGGTGTGATTAGTCCACTGCGTCTCGCTTTTTGGTCTCGGAGAAGTGGGCCATTTGGTCTTTTGTTGTGGGAGGCGTATGAGTTAACCCTAGTTTTTACATTATGCGGATTTGTGATGTTGTGCAAACACACATATCCGATTTTGCATCTACATTGGATTCGCGGTTCAATGTGTGATTTGCCTGTGTGGCATTATTTTGATTTGCCTGTGTGGCATTATTTTGACTTGTCTGTGTGGCATTATTTTAACTTGCCTGTGTGGCATTATTTTAACTTGCCTGTGTGGCAATGTATATTTTTGAGCTCACTCGGTATGAAATAACACCCAACCATTTGATTCAGCATATTATTTCATTGTATTAGTTTTGTTTATCCATGTTCAATTCAGTTCATTGAGTTAGTTACTTCAGTTCGTTAATTCTTTATTCTTCTATTGGTTTAGTCAATTCTGTTGATTCAGATATATTCCATTTTGATATTTAGAGATTATATTTTCGTCCGTATTTACACTTGAGGCTTTGTTAAGTATTTTGTCTCGATTATTTTATATATCGATTGTATATCTTTTGTATATTTGTATCCGTCTTTGGCAATTGGCTCATCTTGTGTTTTTCTTCCCAAGCGGTTTTGCGAGGGGGTGATTAAGGGCTAGTGTGATGAGAGTGTTGCCTTGACCATCTAGGTTGATTAAATTTTTGGTTTTGATTATTTTGATTCTAGTTGGAGAATTATATATTAGTACTTCATTGATGAATATCATTATTAATATTTTGAAGTTATTAGTGCTCTGCTTACTTATTTTGAGGTTTGTTGTTTTGTTAATGACCTCCTTTCCTTTTCGAAGAAGGGTATTCTGAGATAGTATCGAGCTTAGGTTCTTTCTTGTAGAAAACCTATTTAGGTTTGCCACATGAGTTCATGGGTAAACCATTGGGTAGACGGGGGAGTTGATTCGATTGTGTTCTTTGTATGGTTGGTCTCTATTTTGACCAACTGTCGATTTCTTTTCGATTTGTAGTTGATTTGAGGAAAATGGAATAATTCGTTAAGGTGATTGTGTAATGATATTAGTTATGAATTGTGATTTAATCATTGAGGTAAATAAAGTTATACTTTGTATAGATAAGAAATTATCTTATATAAGATGCAATTATGATGTGAGTATTTATATCGACGAGTATTTGATTCTGGAATTTTTTTTGTTAGAGTTGTTCTTTTTTTTTATGACAATTATTATGATCGTTAAATTGAGGATTTGATTTGAGTTAGGTTTTGATTTATGTTAAGCTTGTGGATAATTTGAGGTTTGTGTATTGATGGCATACTATGATAAATTGAAAATGATTAAGTATAGATGATTTCTTGTAATTTGAGTTGTTGATATTCGAGGTAATTTGATTAATCATTTGTAGTTAATGATCAATTTTGTGGCTATTTTATAGTAGGATATTGAAGTTATGTTTTATGAAGTTTCTTTGTGATAATATGGGGAGACATTGAAAGTTATTGGATTAAGGTTTGCAATAATGGATGATTGATTTATTATATGATTAAATAATAAGTGATGAAATTCAATTAATTTTGAGAGATCTTGAATATTTATAAGATAGTAGAATATTTGAATTAGAGTTGATATGATGATAAAAAGATCTTAGTAGTATATTCTTTGGTGTAATAATAATTAAGAACTAGCTAGTTCGAATTGAGGTTTGAATATTTTGAAGCTCTTGAGGATTAACGAAAAGTTGATATAATTTGTAGAGTTGTTTGGTTTATCCGATATCCTTGGAGTTTTGTATAATTTTATGTAAATTAAATAAAAATAATTTGTTAAATCCTTGTCATGTATGGAACATAAACATTTTACGAATTTAAAAATAATTTTAGATATTTTGGATATTCGAATCGTATTTAGATGAAGAAAATTTTTTGTGATTTCGAATTATGTTTCGAAGAATACGTACGTTTGCAAGAATGAAACTCAAAGATATTAGCGACGGCCCGCACCAACGGTGGATCATGTGATCTAATTTGATGCAACGCGAAGAACCTTACCAAGGCTTGGCACAGTAACTGACGAATCTTTTACAAATACATTGATAATTACATGGATCAAAGACTTATTTGCATTGATCGTTATAAATGGCGGCGCTACGTCGTAACTAAAATTTTTTTGTAGCTTATTTAAATTCCGAGGACGGAATTATTTTTAAGGGGTGAAAAATGTAATAACCCATATTTTTTAAAAATTAAATATTAATTAACTTTATTTTATACATTTGTATTCAAATTGGTAAAGGTAAGTGACTATTTTTTTTCTTTGTTTTGTTTGGAAAGTTAAATTATTTTAGTAGATAATTAAATAATCGATTAAATTAAAAATGAGAAGTCCATTAGAGTTTTTGGTAGCTCTTATATTGAGCTATATTTATATTTAAAGAGTGAAGTTGTAACTTTAATCATATTCTAATTTGATTAGTTGAATTTTCGAGTAGAATACTTATACGTCTTTCAAGATCCATTAGAAAAAATTATAATTAATTCATCGATATCTAATTGAGTGAATCCAAATCGAGTTCCTTGATTTTTTCGTCTCTACAATTTTGAAGAAGTAAGCAACTTGAGATTATTTTAGATTGTCAAAAGCGGGTTATGAGGAGGAAAGACAATCCCATTTGTTTAAATTTTGTGGAAAAAAATCATCATAACGAGCGCAGCTACTTGGGAGATTGAGGAGTCTATTCGAGCGAACATCCGCATCTTTTTGATAATTAGGTACTTTCCATTCTTTTGATTCCGGGGACGAAATCCTTTTTAAGGGGGAATTAATGTAATACCCGAAAAAAAAAGAAGTATTTATGTTTGTGTTTTAAATATATTGTTTGAATTTTTTTTGTCTTTAAATTGGGTCAAAGTAGTCATTTAAATTATGCGGGCTAATAAATATTAATAAGTGATAGATAATATTATGTGGTTAAAATTTGGGCCTTAATATTAATTTAACCCAAATAGAAATTTATTAGGGCAACTTAATTAATAAATAGCTAAACCTAATATTACTTCATTATACAAACTGAATAAGAAGAGATGGCTAATTTGGAGATAAAGGGAACAGCTACAAAGGGGGCTCGGGTGAAGAAAGACTAGAGATTTTGATCACTAGTGGGGAAATTTTATCAATAATAAGTATATTATACATTATATAAAGTGGGGATAAATCACGTGGTTCCATATTAAATTATTAAATTTAGTATGTTATTTTTTTTCATCATGAGCAAGTACTTTTGTAATTCAAGAACTAAGAGCGATCTTTAAAGATGGGAGAGTTTATTTATTAATGTAATACTTATACGGATGTAATTATTATTATCACTTTATTCCAACTCGGTCGAATTAGGAGTAATGCATGATTGATTTTGGAGATCCTAAAATAATAAATTGATGATTTCTTTAAATAAAAAAAAATATATAGCGATAGTAATTAAAGTTTACGAAAACTTGCATAATTTGCAAGAGATGTTATACAAATAAATATGTAAGAATATATGGAATGAATTAAATCTTAATATTATAAGTAATTATATTTTATAGTCGTACCAAATAGAAGTGTTCATATTTTTATAAATGTACTTACATTTAGTATTATTAATTTATGTAATTAGTTTGACTAAGGAAATTAAAGAGTTATATTTGGAATATAAATTTTGGAGTATTAATAATTGATATAAGGCGATGATTAAATGCATATTAAATAGATTATGAATTATTTTGGAATTATTGAATTGTATTATATTTAATTTGAGGTGAATATGTTTAGGTGATGAATAAAGTTTCGTATTTGATATCGTTGGCATTTGAGGGTAACATTTTGTGGAGTGTGCTATAAATAGTTTGGAAGTATCAGGTACGGATTTCGTACTCTTTCAGCGACATTATTGATACATTTGATTTGTTCGTTTTGTCCCTTATTTTAAATTTCGTTATTTTTTCACATAATTGTTTCTTGTGAAATTCATATAATAGTTTCATTTTGGAGTTGATACATATGACTCGAATTTGTACTCTTTGAATTAGGTTATAATGTTTAATTAATATTTATTTTTGATAATTGTAGGCCCAATTACATATTCTTTACCTTCTTTTTTGAGACATTGTGATTATAATTTGATTTTGTTCAACATGTACATATAGAACCCTTTTGTTGGTATTATGTCGCATGTGTTGTGATATGATATTTTGTTAGAATATACCGTAGGGTATACCTGAGCTATAACCACCTGTGGGGGTACCACATGCATGTCGTCTTGGCACGAGAGACATGACACTTTACGTGGCGGTGTGATTAGTCCACGGTGTCTCCGTTTTTTGCTCCGGAGGAAGTGGGCCATTTGGTCTTTTGTTGTGGGAGGCGTATGGGTTAATCCTAGTTTTCTGTTCTGCGGATTTGTGATGTTGTGCCAAACACACATATCCGATTTGCATACATTTGGATTAGCGGTCCAATGTGTGATTTGCACAATGGGCATTATTTTGATTTGCACTGTGTGGCATTATTTTGATTTGCTTGTGGCATTATTTTGACTTATCGTGTGGCATTATTTTAATTTGCCTGTGTGGCATTATTTTAACTTGCCTGTGTGGCAATGTATATTTCTTAGCTCACACTTCGTTGTGAAATAACACCCAACCATTTGATTCAAAGATATTATTTCATTGTATTAGTTTTGTTTATCCATGTTTAATTGATTCATTGAAGTTAGTTACTTCAGTTCGTTAATTCTTTATTCTTCTATTGGTTTAGTCAATTCTGTTGATTCAGATATATTCCATTTAGATCTTTAGAGATTATATTTTCGTTCGTATTTACACTTGAGGCTTTGTTCAGTATTTTGTCTCAGTTATTTTATATATCGATTGTATATCTTTTGTATATCTCAGATCCATACTTGCAATTGGCTCATATCATGTTTTTTCTTCCCGAGTTTGCGAAGGGGTGATTAAGGGCTAGTGTGATGAGAGTGTTGCCTTGACCATCTAGGTTGATTAAATTTTTGGTTTTGATTATTTTGATTCTAGTTGGAGAATTGTATTTAGTACTTCATTGATGAATATCATTATTAATATTTTGAAGTTATTAGTGCTCTGTTTACTTATTTTGAGGTTTGTTGTGCTTTGTTCGTGACCTCCCTTTCCTTTTCGGGAAGGAGGTGTTACAAGTTCACCTCTTCTGAGTTTAACAATTTTTGTAGTTCAAATGGGATTGGTCGTCAACTTACTGCGGCTTACTCACCACAGCAAAACGGTGTCGCAGAGAAAAGAAACCGAACCCTTAAGAACATGGTGAGATGCATGCTTGCTACAAGAGAAGTTCCCAAATAATATTGGCCAGAGGCAGCTATTTGGGTCGTTCATGTGCTCAACCGATGTCCTACCTCAGTAATACAAGATAAAACACCAGAAGAAGCATGGAGTGGAGTTAAGCCTTCTGTGGAGTACTTCAAAGTTGTTTGGGTGTATAGGGCATGTCCACATTCCTACCGTCAAGAAAAAGAAGTTGGATGAGAAGAGCTTCAAATGTGTATTTCTCGGTGTTAGTAAGGAATCAAAGGCCATCAGAATGTACAATCCAGAAGCAAGAAAGTTCATTGTTAGCCGAGATGTGGTTTTTGAAGAAAAAGAGAAATGGTACTGGAAGAAAACAGAGCAAGAAAAGCAGGCTGATACTCTTGAATGGGGTGATGATGAGAACAGAGCAGATGAAGGAGAAAAAAATGGAATAAATAGAGAAAATGAGGAAATCGAAGCAAGAAACTCTTCAACCCTAGGGAGGAGAATAAGAAGGCAGCCTGTATGGATGCAAGATTATGTCACCGACGAGGAACTTTCTGAGGAAGAAGAAGAAGTCGAGCAGCTCACAACGGAGATGCAGCAGCTTGCTATGTTTGCAAGCTATGTTCCAAGCACATATGAGGAGGCAGCTAAGAGTGTTGTGTGGATAGAAGCAATGAATCGAGAAATTGAAGCAATTGAGAAGAATGGGACTTGGGATTTGACTGAGCTGCCAAAGGGAGCAAAGAAGATTGGTGTTAAGTGGTTGTTTAAGACTAAACTGAACGAGAAATGAGAAGTTGATAAGTACAAAGCCAGACTTGTGGCTAAAGGATACACGTAACAAGCTGGAATTGATTATACTGAGGTATTTGCTCCTGTAGCTCGTTGGGATATAATCCGACTTACTCCCACACTTGTAGCTAGTAAAGGTTGGAAAGTTTTCCAACTTGATGTTAAGAGCGCCTTCTTGCATGGAGAAATCAGTGAGGAGGTGTATGTGGAGCAGCCAAAGGGTTATGAAGTGAAAGGAGAAGAAGAGAAGGTTTACAGATTGAAGAAAGCACTCTATGGGCTCAAACAAGCTCCACGTACTTGGTTTAGCAAAATTGAAGCTTACTTTGTCAAAGAAGGCTTTGAGAGAAGTGAGAGTGATCACACTTTGTTTGTAAAGAAGAATAGTGAGGGAGGCATTCTGATTGTGTGTCTATATGTTGGTGACCTTATATTTACAGGGAACAATGAGCAGTTGGCTCAGTAATTCAAGAGTTCAATGAAGAAGGAGTTTGATATGTTCGATCTCGGATGTATGAGATATTTCCTTGGTGTAGAAGTCACACAAAGCTCAGAAGGTATTTTTATATGTCAACAGAAATATGCAAATGAAGTGTTGGAGAGGTTCGGTCTGCAGAACTCCAAGGCTGTAAAGAGTCCAATTGTTCCTGGAGCAAGATTGATCAAAGATGAAGGAAGTTACAAGGTGGATGCAACAGGTTATAAACAAATGGTGGGCAATCTCATGTACTTGACTGCTACACGACCAGATCTTATGTTCGTCGTGTGTCTTGTAGCTCAATTTATGGAGGCTCCTACTACTTTACATCAACAAGCCGTGAAGAGAGTGTTTCGATATCTAAAGGGACTACCGAGTTGAAATTTTTTTATAGAAGAGAGAGAGAGCGAGGTTAGTTGCCTACTGGCGATGATTGATTACGCAGGTGTTTGGATAGTCGAAAAAACACTTCCGGATATGTTTTCAAGCTGGGAAGTGGTATTGTTGCTTGGAGTTCTAAGAAACAACTTGTGGTGTCACTTTCCACAACTGAGGCTGAGTTTATTGCTGCTGCTTCTTATGCGTGTCAGTGTGTGTGGATGCATCAAGTGCTAAAGAAGCTTGGAGTGAATTAAAGTAAATGTGTTATTTATTGTGATAATAGTTCTGCCATTAAGCTTCCGAAGAATCCGGTTTTACATGGAAGAAGTAAGCACATAGATGTTCGGTTTCATTTTCTTCGAAACTTGGCAAATGATGGTGTTGTGGAGCTGGTATATTGTGGCACAAAGGAACAGCTTGCCGATATCTTAACAAAGCCTTTGAAGCTGGATGTGTTCTTCAAGCTGAGAGATGAGCTTGGTGTGCGCAGTAAACTGACTGTTTAATCACAGTTCATTTTAAGGGAGGATTTGTTGGATATTCAGCTGCTTGAAGACCAAGTCTTTCAGACTTGGAGAGTTGGAATTTGTTTCTATTTTCTTCTGTTAAATAAATCCCCGGTTTGTAGGGATAAACATGCTTTGAATTTGTTCTTCCTTTAGAATAGCTAGTTTGAATTCCTCTTACGTACTTTTCTTTTTTTTGGTTGTAAAGGCTTTATAAAAGCCACAACAGTTGTTAATAAATCTTAAGCTTTCACAGCTACATTCTGAGTTTATATCACTAATATCGAACACTTCATTCCCTTTTTTTTGCTTCTTCTTCAAATCTTTGTTGATTTTTTTAAAAAACCCTTTGTGCTGTTAAGGTTTTGTTAGTTTCCACTGTAAGACCCCAAATTATTAATAAATAAAATTTATTTTCCTCTATTTATTATTTTGAAATAGTAAGGGTTGATTTGATTAATGTGGATAGTTATGGGTAAAATACGAAATATTTGAATAAGCAAGTGGTTATAAAATATTCATTATTGTTTTGAGAATATTAGTTTGGTCGTGGAATATTAAATGCACTCCAGTATGATCTTTGTGGGCCCCATAACGGAAAAACGATTGGATGAAGAAAACGACAAATATAAGTTGTTTATAAATAATCTGGGCGTAGTTATTCTGAATTATCTTGTTGGAATACCCGTTGGTTAAAACACACTGTCTGCGTTGTTGAGCGAAGCACGCAGTATTGCACCAATTATTGATTCTTACGTAAGAATGCACTACTCAATAATTATTACGATAATTCTTGTTCGGTATTTTATTTTATTGATTCAATAATTCTTTGCGTTGATATTTTATATTCTTGTTGTTTCAATAATTGTCATTACACGATATTTTCCATTATCTGAGCAATAATTCATATTATCTGAATAATATTATTGGATAACATTATTGGCAATGTCTAGAAAATTACATACAAGGAGAGGTTTGGTCACCTAATTGCTTGCCAAGAAGAGAAAAATTCTTATTGGAAAGCCCCTCTTTCTGAGGAACCTACACGATTGTCGATATTGTGATTACGTAATATTATTTGTGAATAATTAATTATTGATTTATATGATGAGGAAAATATTGATTTTATGTGGATATAGATGGAGAAATTTTTAAAAGTGACAATTGTTGAAAATTGAAATTTTATCTTTTTCTGATAAAATAATTCATTTAAATATATTATTATATTTTAATAATATAATAATGATGATATTTTTACGATGAATGTGGGATATATGAGTATATGTGGAGGAGGAGTATTTTTGTTACCAAAAATATTTAAAGCATGTTTTATGTGTCGGTGGACCCCATTTCTTGACTGAAATTTGATTATAGCTTGTAAAATCGTCCGTTTATGGATTTCGGTTAATTTCTGTTTGGAATTTGGAAAAACTTTCTTCTGCAAAGTTGTAGAGAATTGAATTTCCTATAAAAAGTCGCGAGATTCGAATTTTCTGATAAAATGGCTATTTATTATGAATTATTAAAGTTTCGAAGCTCCGAAATAATTGATTTTTGGAAGTTTAAATTATTTAAAATAGGAAAAACGTTTTTTGTGTTTGGTGGGCATCTTTAACATGTGCTAGAGACTGAATTCAGATGCTTGGATGTGTAGGAAGATTTGGAAAAATAAATAATATTAATTTATTAAATTTTCTACTTTGGTGTTCTAAGCGTTTTCTATAAATAGGGTCTTGGGTTAGATTTGAAAATCACACGGCGAAGTTTTCTCTCTATATTATCGAGCGTATTCTTGTGAGTATTTTAGTATACTTTGAGTATTGCTATACTGGTGCAAGTTCAAGTCATAGCCTATATCAGGTGTTTCAACTAGAAAGATCTTGTCTTTCGAGGTAAGGGATGTTATTTTATTCGAAAATGATATTATTTCTTCAATATCATTATGCCGAAATATTGGTTGGAAATTTTTATCAAATTTTAAACTTTTTTATGTCGTAGTTACTATTCATGAGTTACTATTCACGAGTACTATTCACGAAGCGTGAAGATGTTTTTTGTGAAATTTCTATCTTTTGGTGTCGGAGTTACTATTCACATATACGACATTATTCATGTACACTATTCACGAATACGACACTATTCATCGAAAAATAAAAATTTTCTTTTTGTCCAAAATATCTATTATGGATACTAGCTTTGATTGTATCCATGTTTTGATCATTCTTGAATTTTACTCCACTCTGATTACTTATGAAGTATTTTTGAACTTGGATTGTTTAAACTACGAATCCTTAATAATTGTTCTTTTGTTTCACTGGATTCGTTTCCTTTAAAATATTTTTCATCATCCTCGGTCCTAAATGATGATATTCTTGAATATCTTTGGCCTTGTAGTGCAAGATGAATGATTATTGATGAATATCTTTGGCGTGTGTAGTCAGAAGATGAGCAGTGTTGAGATGAACATGGATCGATCGATTAATATCTTTGGCACATAGTGCAAAGATGAATATTTGATTCGGATATATATATTGATTGATGTTACGGATAAAATATCGACGATGAACTTTTAAATTCATATATAGAAGATAGTAGTTTGCATTCTCTACTTAACTCTTCTAATGAATTGTTGTTTCCGATCGCGATTGTTGATTTAAAAGCTGGTTTGTCTATTGTATTCTATCGATTTTTCCTATTGAAGACTAACGATAATTTGTTGTATATTATCTTAGTCATAATATTCTTTACTAGGCTAGTTGAGCTAACCCTTTTCCTTGTTGTTCCATTTTTCTTCTCAGGAGGCGAGAATGTAGCGAAGTACTAGTCGGGTATGGAATGAAGGTTCTAGAGAGTTGTTTAGTAGTCCTCACCATTTTATAAAATAATATATCAATAATTATGATGGGGATTTATTTGCGTGTGGATATTGTCTAGATGGCAATATCTGTATTTAAACTCACAGTTTATATGTTTTAATATTAAAGTTGTAGTTATTTCTGTACCATGTATTTGGCAACTCAGAATGGGTTGGATGGAATGGACCTATTTTGGGCGCGTCACGGTTGGTATCGGAGCTTAGGGATATGATCTCCAAGCGGAGATCGGAGAATAGAACTAGGAGGGAGAGCGAGTAAATCCTTCGCTTAAAGTGTGTCCTACTAAGCTTATTTGTTAGTTGGTTAGTATATAGGGATATTATGTGATATATTGATTTCCTTAATTAACCTTTATTTTATGGCGATGTTTGAGAATGTCGTGAGAATATTAACAATGGAGTAAATGAGGCCGTGGAGATGCTGTCTTTACCAACGAGGAGAAACGTCTGCAACAGTGGCAATGTAACTCCATGAACAACACCACCTGTGGCGATGATGAGCGAGGGGATGTTTAGAAGCTTTTGAAGTTCATGCAAAATCAGACGAGGAGACTCGTGTTCAAAATCTGAGGAGGAAATGATAGCAATTTACTGGTGGTCACACACCCAAACAGTTCAAAGAGTTGGGACCACGAGACTGCAGGAAAGCGGATCCGATTAAAGCGCGAGGCGTGGGTCAAACAAATTACCAAGATATTCGATGTCTTGGGATGCGGAGAAATAGAAAGTTCCATTCGCTACTTTTATGTTCAATAACGAGGCGATTCTTGGTGGGAATACGTGAAGCGTACCCATCCAACACTTAGCATGTCGTGGGAGAGCGTTTGAAAGCAGTTCAATAACAAGTACTTCCCCTGAAAGTATTCGTCGTATGAAGGAAGTGGAGTTTATTAGACTGAGCGAGAATAACATGACGTTGTCCCAATCACGAGGCAAAGTTCATGGAGTTATCCGTTTGCACCTCATTTGGTGGAGAATGAGGAGCGTATGGCGGATGTTTACGAGAGGTTTGAAACCCGGCGTCGTCGATATCTCATTTCTCATAAATTTTCTCTCTATTCGGATGTTGTCAATAGGGCTCGGTTGTTAGGCGAGATAACGAGTACGTTCAACCGAGGGACCATAACCGAGGATCATACCAGAAGATAACGATCATCGAATAACGATAACCGGTGGAGAAAGAAGAATACTGACAAAGCGGTAACCACTCGGTGGTAATCGTAGCCATGAAAATAGAAGAAGCGAGTCGGGAGGAGATTTTAAAAAGAGGAGATTCAACAACGACCATGTGAAGGCGTCGGCGCCAAGATGTAAGAATCGGTTCCAAGGAGGAGAAAGACCACCGGTCGTATGTTATAAATCTTGGAAAGAGGACATATCATTGGCCCGCCCACAACAGTTTAAGGTATGCTATAATTATGGAAAAGAAGGACATATCGCTCGAGATTATGCGGTATCGAAACACAAATCCAATGGGAATGGTGACTCAAAAGGATGTCCCGAGAAAAGTCAAAGTCAACGGTTCTGGAAGAAGCGTTTGTCGTGGCCGGTCAAAATCGAGAGAACCCGAACGAAGTTAAGCGGGTTAGTTAATTATAAATTCTTGCGAAGTTTATACCTTACTAGATAATCTGGTTCTACCCATTCTTTTATCTCTCTCTTGCTTGCGCTCAACGTTTGAACTTGACTACGGAGAAAATAGACTTTGACCTATTTATGGAGACTCCGTTAGGAGAAACTTTCATTACATCCGTTGTTTAGAAATCTTGCTTAATTTAGGTTGGCACTATCACATTACCTGTTAACCTTATATCTATAGAGATATTTTCTTTTGATGTAATTTTAAGGTTAACTACTCATCATAGAAATTGATTACTTTAAGTAAGGTTGTTAGTTTTCATATTCTTAAGCAACTTTTATTTGAATTCAAGCAATCAAACCATTGTAGTCAAACATTTTCATATCAAGCCATAAAGTCATTCTTTTATTACGGATGTCAAGTTCTTAGTCCATGTTGTGGATTTGAATAAAGACACGTCAGATTTGAATAATATTCCTGTTGTTATTAATTTTTCCTGACGTATTTCCTGAAGAATTTCTTGGCTTACTCCCAAAGCCCGATATTAAATTTTGTATCGACTTTGAACCCTACAAAACTCATTTCTAAAATCTCATATCGAATGGCTCTATTGAACTTGAGGAGTTAAAAATTGAACTATAAATTTGGTACACGAGCCTTTATCTGGTGACTTCCTTTGTGGAATGCACCGAAGCCGGACTCTCCGTAGGGGACACCATATTCGTGCGATAGTAAAGCGATAGGTGTCATTGTAACGTCTTATCGAAGGTTGGGATATGAGTCACGATTGAGAACAACCTAAGTCGGTAATCGAAATACGTAGCTTTCTAGGCTTAGTTGGTTATTATCGGAGATTCGTTGAAGGATATTCTCGAATCGCTATTCCATTAACGCAAATTGACTCGTAGAGATAAAAAATTCGAATGGAGCGAGGAATGTGGGAAGAGCTTGAAGAACTCAAGAGGAGACTCATTTCAAAGACATGTTACGACCATGCCATCCGGAAAAGCGAACGTGGTAGGTGACGTGTTGAGTAGAAGATCGTATACTGATCTGAGTGCGATATTGTCAAAGACTCATTTCATTATAATTTATAAATAATAGAGATGGAGATGAAAACTCTAGGTACCCACGTGATGATATACGAGTATAATCGACTTTAATCGATAAAGTTAAAGCTGTTCAAGCTACACACCGGAGCTGATGAATTTGAAGAAGGAGGTGCAAGAAGTTGTTATTTCAAAAGCGAGAATCGGTGAGGTGAGGAAAGCTCAAACCTTCGATTTATTAATCCATTTGAAATTCTCGATCGAATAGGAACTGTGGCCTATAGACTCATTTTACCGCCAAGTATGGCGCGTGTTCATAACGTTTTTCACGTATCGATGTTACATAAATATGTGGACGACCCGAACCACGTCATTGAGTTAGAACCGGACGAGATAGCCAGAAGACTTAACGTCACGAGGAGGTACCGTCAAGATCTTGGATAGGAAAGAACATGTCTTATGTCTGAGGTTATACCACAAGTTAAAGTTTTGTGGAGAAACCATGCTATTGAGGAAATGACACAGGAGTTGGAAAGCGGAAATGAAAGCGAGGTATTTTCATCTTTTGAAACACAGTGTACGTCGTCAATTTCGAGGATTAAATTTCATAAGGGAGGGGAGGTTGTAAGACCCCAAATTATTAATAAATGAAATTTATTTTCCTCTATTTATTATTTTGAAATAGTAAGGGTTGATTTGATTAATGTGGATAGTTATGGGTAAAATACTGAAAATATTTGAATAAACAGTGGTTATAAAATATTCATTATTGTCGGGAATATTTGTTTGGTGGTGGAATATTCGTCTTTGTCGGGAATATTAAATGCGATGACTTGCAGATCTTTTATGGGCAGCATAACTGAAAGCGATTGGATGAAAAAATGACAAATATAAGTTATTTATAAATAACGGCGTAGTTATTCTGAATTATCTTGTTGGAATACCCGTGGTTAAAACACACTAATACGCGTTGTTGAGCGAAGAAGATGCAGTATTGCACCAATTATTGATTCTTACGTGAAAGGCACTACTCAATAATTATTACGATAATTATTTATTCAAGATTTTTATTTTATTGATTCAATAATTCTTTGCGTTGATATTTTATATTCTTTGTTGTTTGATAATTGTCATTACACAAAGATTTTCCATTATCTGAGACAATAATTCATATTATCTGAATAATATTATTGGATAACATTATTGGCAATGTCTAGAAAGTTACATCTAAGGAGAGGTTTGGTCACCTAATTGCTGCGCCAAGATGAGAAAAATTCTTATTGAAAGCCCCTCTTTCTGAGGAGCTGCGATTGTCGATATTGTGATTCTAATAATATTATTTGTGAATAATTAATTATTGATTTATATGATGAGGAAAATATTGATTTTATGTGGATATAGATGGAGAAATTTTTTAAAGTGACAATTGTTGAAAATTGAAATTTTATCTTTTTCTGATAAAATAATTCATTTAAATATATTATTATATTTTAATAATATAATAATGATGATATTTTTACGATGAATGTGGGATATATGAGTATATGTGGAGGAGTATTTTTGTTACCAAAAATATTTAAAGCATGTTTTATGTGTCGGTGGACCCCATTTCTTGACTGAAATTTGATTATTGCTTGTAAAATCGTCCGTTTATGGATTTCGGTCAATTTCTGTTTGGAATTTGGAAAAACTTTCTTCTGCAAAGTTGTAGAGAATTGAATTTCCTATAAAAAGTCGCAAGATTCGAATTTTCTGATAAAAGGGCTATTTATTATGAATTATTGAAGTTTCAAAGCTCCGAAATAATTGATTTTTGAAAGTTTAAATTATTTAAAATAGGAAAAACGTTTTTTGTGTTTGGTGGGCATCTTTAACATGTGCTAGAGACTGAATTCAGATGCTTGGATGCGTAGGAAGATGTGAAAAAATAAATAATATTAATTTATTAAATTTTCTACTTTGGTGTTCTAAGCATTTTCCTATAAATAGGGTGCTTAGGTTAGAATTGAAAATCACACTAGAAAATGAAGTTTTCTCTCTCTATATTATCGAGCGTATTCTTATGAGTATTTTGAGTATACTTTGAGTATTGCTATCTGGTTGAGTTCAAGTCATAGCTTTTATGTCCTGTTGTTTACTTAAGAAATCTTGTCTTTTCGAGGTAAGGGATGTTATTTTATTCGAAAATGATATTATTTCTTCAATATCATTATCTTAAAATATTGGTTAGAATTTTTATCAAATTTGAAACTTTTTCATGTCGAGTTACTTATTCATGAGTTCTTATTCACGAGTACTATTATTCACGAAGCGTGAAGATGTTTTTTGTGAAATTTTATCTTTTGGTGTCGAGATTCTTATTCACGTATCGACCTTATTCATGTATACGATACTATTCACGAATACGGCACTATTCATCGAAAAATAAAATTTTTCTTTATGTCCAAAATATATATTATGGATACTAGCTTTGATTGTATCCATGTTTTGATCATTCTTGAATTTTACTCCACTCTGATTACTTATGAAGTATTTTTGAACTTGGATTGTTTAAAATACGAATCCTTAATAATTGTTCTTTTGTTTCACTGGATTCGTTTCCTTTAAAATATTTTTCATCATCCTCAGTCCTAAATGATGATATTACTTAATATCTTTGGCCTGTAGTGCAAAGATGAATGATTATGATGAATATCTTTGGCCGTGGTGCAAAGATGAGCAGTGTTGAGATGAATATGATGGATCGATTAATATCTTTGGCTTTTATTGTGCAAAGATGAATATTTGATTCGGATATATATTGATTGATGTTACTGAGGATAAAATATCGACGATGAACTTTTAAATTCATATATAGAAGATAGTAGTTTGCATTCTCTACTTAACTCGTTTAATGAATTGTTGTTTCATTGCAGATTGTTGATTTAAAACCGGTTGTCTATTGTATTCTATCGATTTTTCCTGTTTGAAGACTAACGATAATTTGTTGTATATTATCTTAGTCATAATATTCTTCTTTGGGCTAGTTGAGCTCACCCTTTTCCTTGTTGTTCTATTTTTCTCTTCTCGGAGGCGAGAATATAGCGAAAGATCTTAGTCGGGGTATGGAATGAAGGTTCTAGAGAGAGTTGTTTAGTAGTCCTCACCATTTTTGTAAAATAATGTATCAATAATTATGATGGGGATTTATTTGCGTGTGGATATTGTCTAGATGGCAATATCTGTATTTAAACTCACAGTTTATATGTTGTAATAATAAAGTTGTAGTTATTTCTGTACCATGTATTTGGCGACTCAGAATGGGTTGGATGGAATGGACTTATTTTGGGGGCGTCACATCCACAACTCCCAAACCTTCATCAAAATCATGTTTAGGGGTTGTTAAGGCATTAAAGAATTGAAGTTGCAAGCTAACGTGGGAAGGGATTAAGATCAGCAGCAGTAAAGAAAGATTTCATAAACTGGTTATCAAGTTAAGACTACATTAAACTAATCTTTTGTAAGGTAAGCCATGTATTTGGTTAATTTTATGGAAATTGAAAGTTTACATAATATTTGTTATTCTGAAATTGATGTGCTTGGTCGGGAAACTATGTGTTGTGAAGGACTTCTATGAAATTTTTTGGCTAGAACCATGCCTAAACTTCTATGAATTCTGAAATTATAGGCTATGCCTTTAGGGTGTTTGAAAATTTGTCCCAAAGAGGTCAACATGTGTAAAAATTGAAAATTACTCAATGATTAGGACTAGGTAATATTTATAGATGTGTTATGATGTAACCCAAGTTGGTTAGGTAAATCAAACGGAGTTTAAAATCAATTTTATGAAGTTTGAATCAAATTGGATTCAATGAAAATCTGTGGTGACGGGGCATTTTCAATCCCCTGTAATTATCGTTTAAATGCTCTTTTTGGCTGTGTTATATTTTTATAAAATACTATGAAGTACCATCTAGAATATATTAAAAATGGGACTCAATCGGATGTATGGATCTCAAGTTACAAAATTGCCAAGTAGGTGAGGGAAAAAATCCAAACTGCAGAATGGGCCACCTTGAGATTCAAACAACTTTTCATCCTTCATCATTTGGATAATTTTTTGGGTAAAACCTTGCATTGCTATCTGCAAACACCAAAAAGCACTTAAATAACTCATAAAAAAACTATGAATACTGCACATAGTAATAGAGAAAATAAATAGAGAGAGAAATTATACTTTTAGAAAGTAATAGAAATGTTGTCATTGTATTCTGCTTTGAAGACATACTAAAAAATTGTGAGTTTGAGAGAGAGATGGAAAACCTTGAAAGGTTCATTATCATTACGAAGTGATGCACGAACATACTTCAACCAAACGGGAAATCCCCTATGGTGAAAAATATGCAATCACATTATTGAACATAAAATAGCAAAACCCCCATTACATCAAACTATATAGAAAAATGGATATAAGTATTTACTACCCAAAATTCCACTCTGCACAAATATAAGGTCCAATGCGAAGATGTAAATATAATACCTTTACGGACCATCTTAACGAACCAAACCAAATCATATCTTCCTCCAAGTTATCTATAAACCCACAAATTAAAACCCATCAATACATAGAAAGCAGTTACATAATCTGGAGAAAATACTTAGAATATTAAAGAAAAGCAGGGAAAATAAAAGCAGGTATTTTTCCTCTCATCCCCAAAAGGAGAGGCATATTAAGATCTGTAAATAATACATTTAAAGCATAATTTTATCAAATGTAAACCTTAACATGCCCAAAAACAAAATGAAATTAGGCCCTCATTTTGGGACATAGGGGTTTTTAGCCAAAGCAAGATACTTACATTGCCAGCTGAAGGTTCATGAACATTCCAAAACACATATGTATCAATAACATCCAACCCGCCATCTTTAGCCTTCTGTATAAGATCTTCCCACATCTGCATAATTCCCATTTCAATTTTTTTTAATCATTTTACAAGAAAATACATTTTCCCAAGAAACTCGAGAATAAGAAAAAGGAAAGAAGAAAAAAAGTTGGGTACTTCATGGGTGCTTCTTGGGCAATGAATGGAGCCTGAGAAAAGAATTCTTCTTTGTCCATTGATGATTAGAGCCTTCCTATCGTATGTGACACTACATACTGTTAGCTGAATGCCCAATATTAACAGCATGCAGATCAAAATCTGCTTGGAAATTGAATAACATTGCATTTCTTCTTTCATTTCTAGAGACAGAGAGAGAGTTTCTTTTGGTTAGTGGAGAGAGAAATATAATATATATATCTACCTATACAAAATAGAACTTGGTTTGCAAATACTTAATTTCCCGCTTGCCTATTAAAAGATCCGGACTGTCAAAACATTGGGATAAATCTAACCATCGATTGAAATTATTTAGCTTCACTAATACTATTACTTTCTAAAACCGTACCATACTCAGCGAGGAAGAGAAAGATAGTCCACTACAAAGAAGGGAGAAACCAATCACTAATCTAGCAAGGTAACTTTAGAGTCTTTCCAATCCTTTTTCTCTTCATCGTTAACCCTAGATCATGTCTGGCGGTCACGAAGGCAACGGATCTGCTCCACCTCCAAGCAGCGGAGTTTACGGAGGTGGAGGCGGAGGTAGTTACGGTGGTGGATATGGCGAAAGTGGAGGAGGCGGAGGATATGGTGCCAGCGGTAGAGGCTATGGAGGAATAGACAGTGGATACGATAGAAGTGGTAGTGGGGGAAGGAGTTATGGTGGCAGGGTAGGAGGATATGGTGGAAGCGGCGGCCGTGATGGTGGAGGCAGAGGAGGTAATTAATATTCTGCTCCTTTTTTCTTTAAGTTAATAACAAATTTCTCCTTAATTCCGGCATTTATAGATATTTGCAGCGGCATGAGTCTTCTTAATTCCGGCATTTGTGCTTGAATTCTTCTTTCCTTTTTTTCCCTTCAATTATAAATTTTACCAGAGCTTTAATAGTGGTGTGAGAAATTAGAAAGAAATAGTGGGAAGTTGAATAGTAATGTTTTGGACCTAAATAAATCTATGTTTTCCCCTAATCTATGTTTTACCAGTACCGTCAGTGTAGTGAGAAATTATTCAAGATTTTTTTAGGCTAGAGATGTTGTAAGACCCCAAATTATTAATAAATAAAATTTATTTTCCTCTATTTATTATTTTGAAATAGTAAGGGTTGATTTGATTAATGTGGATAGTTATGGGTAAAATACATAAATATTTGAATAAGCAAGTGGTTATAAAATATTCATTATTGTTAGGGAATATTCGTTTGGTCGTGGAATATTAAATGCTGTCGGGGAATATTTGTACGACAGACGCAGATCTTTTGTGGAGCATAATGTGAAAACGATTGGATGAAGAAAACGACAAATATAAGTTGTTTATAAATAATGGCGTAGTTATTCACAATTATCTTGTTGGAATACCCGGTGGTTAAAACACACTATCTGGCGTTGTTGAGCAAGAAGCTTTGCAGTATTGCACCATTATTGATTCTTACGTGAAGGCACTTTTCGATAATTGTTACGATAATTCTTGTTCGATATTTTATTTTATTGATTCAATAATTCTTTGCATTGATATTTTATATTACCGTTGTTTCAATAAATTGTCATTACAATATTTTTCATTATCGAGAGAATAATTCATATTATCTAATAATATTATTGAATAACATTATTAGCGATGTCTAGAAAGTTACATCAAGGAGAGGTTTGGTCACCTAATTGCGCGTCAATAAGGAGAAATCTTTATTGGAAAGCCCCTCTTTCTTAGGAACCGTAAGTTGTCGATATTGTGATTCAGTAATATTATTTGTGAATAATTAATTATTGATTCATATGATGAGGAAAATATTG
The DNA here is from genome assembly GCA_020205615.1 of Panax quinquefolius. Taxonomy (NCBI): domain Eukaryota; kingdom Viridiplantae; phylum Streptophyta; class Magnoliopsida; order Apiales; family Araliaceae; genus Panax; species Panax quinquefolius. The sequence goes on from CM035165.1 coordinate 106,524,438, forward strand.
ATTTTATGTGGATATAGATGGAGAAAATTTTAATGTGACAATTGTTGAAAATTGAAATTTTATCTTTTTCGATAAAATAATTCATTTAAATATATTATTATATTTTAATAATATAATAATGGTGATATTTTTACAATGAATGTGGGATATATGAGTATCTGAGGAAAAAGAGTATTTTGTTGCAATAAATATTAAAAAGCAGATTTTGTGTCCAGTAGACCCATTTCTTAACTCGAAATTTGATTATAGCTTGTAAAATCGCCTGTTTATGGATTTGATCGATTTACATTTGGAATTTGAAAAAAATTTCTTCTGCAAAATTGTAGAGAATTGAATTTCCTATAAAAAGTCGCGATTTTAAGTATCTGTGTTATGAGCATAGTAAGATAGTCAAACTATTTATTGACTAAGAAATATGTATGAAGTATAAATTACCTAATAATCTGAATCCACTAAATACTAACATAATAATTAAGTTCTTCTTTTACTAATTAATTTCCATTAAGTTTTTCCTTCCTTTAAAAGTAATGTTTTTGCATAAATTATAAAAAATTCACAGATTAACTATAACTTATCAAAATCTAAGTAATTAATATAAGAACCTCAATGAATTTTGTGCAAAAGTAAAATGAAGGAGCAAACAATTAGGTATGAATATCGAAATAGAAAAAAAATATTATTATGTAATACTTAATTTCATCATCAAGATATTGGAAATTTAGTTAGTGGTGGAATTAAAAGTTAATACTACTAAATGAATGAAATAAAATAAAATAAATTTTATAAATATCAATAAAACACTATAGCATGAGTACTAAAAAGAAACAATTAATTTATTTATTATAACTATGTTATATAAAGCATGAGAAATAAACAAAATGTAACATTCTTATGGACTAAACTACTAACCGAAATGGAAGAGATTCGAGAGTACTGAAATCAAAATATTAAATTAAGTAATGATCCAACTACAATCATGTTCCTGCTTTCAATTAAGGAGAATGAAAAAGAATGTTAACATGTGCTAGAAGAAATTTATTATTATTATTATCAGGTAAACCAAAGAAGCCACTCTTATCTTTGCATTATGATCTTTCTCCAATTATAAAGGATGAAATGTATGTGGGTTTTTCTTCTTCCACTGGTTCGGTTCCTACATCCCACTATGTTCTTGGATGGAGCTTTATGGTGAATGGCATGGCCAGACCGCTCGATCTGTCTAAACTTCCTAAGCTTCCTCCACTTGGACCCAAGGAGAAATCAAAATTTTTAACTATTGGGTTGCCTTTGATTTTGATATTTCTGATGTCAATCATAGTCTCAGCCATGATTTATTACATCAGGAGGAAGAGGAGATTTGCAGAAATTCTTGAAGATTGGGAACTTGAATACGGACCTCACAGATTCAAGTACAAAGATTTGTATGTTGCCACTAAAGGGTTTAAAGACAGAGTTATTGGGGTCTGGAGGTTTTGGCAGGGTCTATAGAGGTGTGTTACCCTCCTCCAAAATTGAGGTTTCGAATTTTCTGATAAAAGAGCTATTTATTATAAATTATTGAAGTTTCGAAGCTCCAAAATAATTGATTTTTGGAAGTTTAAATTATTTAAAATAGGAAAAACGTTTTTTGTGTTTGGTGGGCATCTTTAACATGTGCTAGAGACTGAATTCAGATGCTTGGATGCGTAGGGAAGATGTGGAAAATAAATAAATTAATTTATTAAATTTTCTACTTTTTGTGTTAAAGCGTTTTCCTATAAATAGAGTCTTGGGTTAGAATTGAAAATCACACCGAAAAGCAAGTTTTCTCTATATTATCGAAATGTATTCTTGTGAGTATTTTGAGTATACTTTGAGTATTCTTTATCTGGTGCAAGTTCAAGTCATAGCCTATATCCCAGGTGTTTCAACTAGAAGTACTGTCTTTTCGAGGTAAGGAATGTTATTTTATTCGAAAATGATATTATTTCTTCAATATCATTATACCGAAATATTGGTTGGAATTTTTTTATCAAATTTGGAACTTTTTCATGTCGGGGTTACTATTCATGAGTTACTATTCACGAGTTACTATTCATGAGTTACTATTCACGAGTTACTATTCATGAGTACTATTCACGAAGCGTAAAGATGTTTTTTTTGTGAAATTTCTATCTTTTGGTGTCGGAGTTACTATTCACGTATACGACACTATTCACGAATACAACACTATTCACCGAAAAATAAAATTTCTTCTTTTTGTCCAAAATATCTACTATGGATACTAGCTTTGATTGTATCCATGTTTTGATCATTCTTGAATTTTACTCCACTCTGATTACTTATGAAGTATTTTTGAACTTGGATTGTTTAAAATACGAATCCTTAATAATTGTTCTTTTGTTTCACCGGATTCGTTTCCTTTAAAATATTTTTCATCATCCTCGACCCTAAATGATGATATTCTTGAATATCTTTGGCTCAGTAGTGCAAGATGAATGATTATTGATGAATATCTTTGGCCGTAGTGCAAAGATGAGCAGTGTTGAGATGAATATGACTGATGATTAATATCTTTGGCTTTGTAGTGCAAAGATGAATATTTGATTCGGATATATATTGATTGATGTTACGAGGATAAAATATCGACGATGAACTTTTAAATTCATATATAGAAGATAGTAGTTTGCATTCTCTACTTAACTCTTCTAATGAATTGTTGTTTCCATTGCAGTTGTTGATTTAAAACGGGTTGTCTATTGTATTCTATCGATTTTTCCTGTTGAAGACTAACGATAATTTGTTGTATATTATCTTAGTCATAATATTCTTTCTTGGGTTAGTTGAGCTCACCCTTTTCCTTGTTGTTCCATTTTTCTTCTCAAGAGCGAGAATGTAGCGAGTCTTAGTCGGGGTATGGAATGAAGGTTCTAGAGAGAGTTGTTTAGTAGTCCTCGCCATTTTTGTAAAATAATGTATCAATAATTATGATGGGGATTTATTTGCGTGTGGATATTGTCTAGATGGCAATATCTGTATTTAAACTCACAGTTTATATGTTGTAATAATAAAGTTGTAGTTATTTTTGTACCATGTATTTGGCGACTCAGAATGGGTTGGATGGAATGGACCTATTTTGGGGGCGTCACAGATATCCTATTCTTCATTTTCTATATGAATCTCTTTTGTCCATAACACAAAAAATGACAAAATACACATGCTATGGGGTAAAGACATGTAACTACTTATTTGCTCAAGTTAGTTTACTGCTGGTAAATGTGTATTGTGAAAGTCTATTATTTAATATTAATTGTTATTCCTTCTTTCAATTTTACCAGTAAATGATATTAGTTAGTTTACTGCTCTGATTTCTCCCTTTTTCTGTTTCATATGTTTTCCCATTTTGGTTGTTGAATATAGATTTCTTGGCTTTTTGCAAACCAACCAAGAAAAACAGAAGTAACTCCAACATTACACTCCCCCTGCCTCCTGCTGCTGCTCACGCGAGACACTTAATCTTCTTTCCAATATTTATGATGTTTTGGCTCCTTTCTGGGTGTTTTAGCTTCAACATTTTAGTAAGTTGATTAGAGGCTTCAAAAAAACTATCTTCCTTGATAGAATTCTCCGTATTAAGAGCGAAAATAACCTCATTGACATCCTCTTCAAGCTGAAGGGAAAGTAGGCTGCTAAATACCTGGAAAGAAATTATAATAGAAATAATTAGTCACCAGTTGGCTACTTTGTGGCGTATCACCTCAAAACTGGGGCTGCCTTAACACAAACACTTGACAATAGGACTGTTTGTTTACAATTATGTGGACTATTTTAACTTCTTTATATTAGCAATTAGTGGAATATTTTTTGTTTCTAAGGTAATTTATGAAAACTATATAATCTCAAGGAGGAATGTGGGATTAAATAGTATCAAATGACCTTAGGAGTTAAAAAAAAATAGTCCACGTTGACTGATGAAATAAGTTAAAAATAGTCGAATCTCACGGAAAATAATTGCAACAATAAAATGATAGCATACCTTCAAATTTGTAGCATATAAGATGAGTAACTTTGTTTGCTACCAACGGCTTTGAAAAGTTTGCTCCCATCAAACTAACCATTGTATGTATAGAAAATGGAAAGGTAAGATGCCACAGGATCATAACTTTCAAAGGTCAGAGATGATTTACAATGTTTGATTATAATAAAATTAAGAACATAATGAGTAGCTTCAAACCATAATGTCTTCTCGATCTTGGCGTTGGTATCCAGTCAAGCATACAACTAGATATTTGGCACCAGGAATTCCTTTCAAATCTCTTAGAGGTCTGTACATAATCTAAAAAGAAACCCAGGAGGTAAAATAAGAAATAAAAACACAAATTCTAAAAATCGTTAGGTGAACCTAGGCGGTGGAGGGGTGCCTAACACCTAGGCTGCCTAGGCATTTTCGTAGGCGGATTAGGCACTCTCATTTATTTTTATGAAATTGGTAGTTTCTCAAAAAATCATTGGTGCCCCCTTTTTTGATTTCTTTTTCTGTTTGATATGTTTCTCTATTTTGGTTGATTGACTGTAGATTTCTTGAACATTTCTGGGAAATCAAAATGGAGTAGTATGAGTCTCTTATAAGCCGTTTGATTAGGGTTCGCTTTCTTTAAAACCCTTCCCCCCTTTGTCTAATTAGGTCCAAATTTCGCTTTCTCAATGTAATCGGTAATTCAGGATGTTTTGGGTTTTGATTGGGTGATTTTGTCTTGAAATTTCATGAATGACTTTTTATTTATTTTTTGACAATTGAGGGGTGTTTTTGTTTAGTATATACTCCATCCGTTCCAAATTAATTGCTCAGTTTTGACTTTTTTAAGTCAAATTGACTATTTTTAGAATTAATAATTAAGCATATATAAATATATTTCTAAAATTATAAAAATTAGGATTAATAATAAATTGTATATACTTTCTTTTGGTTATAATCTCTCCACCTATATTTTAGCAAAAATAGTAAAAAGATTAGTTTTAAAAATGGTCAATTTGACTTTAAAAAGTCAAAACTGAGCAATTAATTTGGGACGGAGGGAGTATAATTTTTTGGGCTTCTTTGGGTATTGAATAAGTGAAATATATTGTATCTGTTATTCGTGATATAAGGGAGTTCGTATGAAGGATGGAACAAAATTATTGGGCTCTTGAGGTATAAAGCATAAACTTAAGAAATAAACATATGGCTTTATGATATGATGTACCTTAGGGGTTGATCATAGCCTCATAAAAGAAAATGCATAATGGTAAAATGAATTGATTGGGCATAGCCTCATGGAGTTGATTGGGCATGTGTGTGATGTGTGATTGTACTTGCATGTGACTCATTTAACACATTCTTCTTAGTATTTTCTATTGATAATGCAAAAAAAATTGCACGTAACTGGTGATTTTTCCCAAATGGTATACGTGTAGCTCAACTTTGGACTAAGGTAAATACATATCCATGGACAAAGGCAAGTACAATACTCCCCTTAAGTGAAGATGCCATGAGGACAAATAGCCTACATGATGAGTAATTTTGTGTTAATATACTTTAATAACCCACTTTTCCATATGTAAGAAGCTACAGAAACGCGTTCAAAGAACAACTCCCTAAAAAATGAGTAAAGAAAGACTTATAAGATAAACTCCCCATGGGATTCAAAGACTAAGAATGAGAACCAGGAGGAGGGACTTAAGGAGAGATGCAGAGTTAAGGTGGGTTAAAATCGCATTTATTTTGTATAGAATTAACTTATGGACATTATTTTTTCTTTATTTTCCAACATTACCAATTGGAGTGGACTCCATTATGTTAGGATAATATTCGAAGGAAACAATTTTTTTACACAAGTTTTAAAATCTTTGAAAGTTCTTGAAACAACAGTCACACAAGGTGTCTTCGCCCTTCTGGGTTATGAATGAGGTATCATATGAGGCTATGAGTCCACACCACAAATTATACTTTAAGGTATTCTAGAGTGTATAAAATACCAATTAAGGCTTTACAATCCCTTTGGGCTCAACATCAGCTCAGTTTTTTGTGAAATCAAAGTATCGTTAACACGTGGCAAACCTGAAGTAAAATTTGCATGACTGGTGATTTCAATTTGTAGCTAGACTTATCTTCTCTAATATTGATATCCACATGCATAGGAGGTGTCAATATTAATATGATAATGTTTTAATAAAATTTGGAATATTATAGTTTATTATCTGCAAAATTGGAATTTTATTCGAGTCCTACTTTTATTGTCAACTCTTTAATGTTATGTTTGCTTATCAATTTTTTTATTTTTTATTTTAGTTTTGAAATTAAATGAAACTTTGTGATATTTGGTCATATTGCTTATGCTTTTTTCGTCAGATAGCCACGATACCTCTAATGTTGATATTAGTTAGTAAGGAAATTGTAGTTAATTTTATGAAGCAATGTACTCAGATGTTCATTGTGAGGTCATTGAATAACCTCAAGTTGTTTGTATACAAGTATTTGCAAGGCGAACAACACATAGGATTTTTTATTTTGTGTGTATTATGTACACAATGGGCATGTAGTACATATATAACTGTGGCTGCTAACTCCATCTGATAAATAGGAACAATGAAACAGGATCCCATAGTTAGTAAAAGCTTTGAGTGTTGAGTTGATTTATATACAAGTAAGAAGTGTATCTTTTATTTCTACATTTATGTGTTTCAAGCTTCAACTAACTTTGTGCAATAATGAGAACTCTGTTTGGAGTGGACATTCCTCTTTCAGTTGTTACTTTCTGTCAACCGTTCAGTTCTTTTTCATTGTTTTCCACAATTTAAGATCTATTCTTGCTGAAAGGGTATTTACTTTTTAAAAAACTCTTTAGACTCCTAAGTCTCCTTTGGGTTTCCTCAGGCAGTGGCAAACTCTACATTCGCAACTTTCTTACGTGTTATAGAAGTGAATTGATCCAAAAATACCTTGGAAATAGTCCAAAATTGGCCGAATTGACAGGAAGATAGAATTCCCTCTCCTTGATATCAAAACTAGGAGGCGCATTTTTCAGGTACTACATGCATCAAAAGATTGTTTATATATTGAAATAACTACATGCATCAAAAGATTATCTGGTATGGAGTAAAGTTTCATGTTTTGTCTGATTTTTGGATTTCTGTTTTTCTTTAAATTAATTGGTTTTGTCTATAAAAGTTGATATGCCTTAAAAAATATTATTGTTCATGTTGATCTGTTTCTGGGCTTTGTTTATCTTTCATTTTTCTTTCTGGGTTTCGAGAGATTTGGTGACTGAAGGCGCTTCAGATGACTACTTGCAGTTTGTAGCCTTTTAGTTGATGAGATCATGAGAATCAGTAAGAAAATGAGGTGAATCTTTATGTGTCATGTTGTTTTTCTTTTAAGCTTACAGAAAGCTCTGTGAAAATGAGGGATAATAGTACACTTCTAGAAAGGATTAGTCAATGATTAGTTCACGTGGTTGTCCAATAATACTTCTAAGGAACATTGCACCGAAAGATGGCCTTTGTAATAGTATTAGACTTATCATAGTCAAGTGTGGTGCTTTAGTACTTGAAGCAAAGATTTTAACTGGTGATAAGCATGGAGACTTGGTATTCATTCCAAGAATTTCTTTGACTCCATCTTCGTTTGAGTTAAATATTAAAATGACAAGAAGACAATTACCAGTGAGGTTAGCGTATGCAATGACAATGAATAAATCACAGAGTCAGTCTGTCAAATTTGTTGGGGTAGATTTACGTATGCCAGTATTTAGTCACGATCAACTATATGTAACTCTGTCAAGATGCACAAGTTCTTCCCGCTTATGCATACTTCTTCGTGAATTAATTGACAAGTCCACAACAAATATTATCTATCTTGAAGTTTTGTTATAATTTGATATGTTTGAGGTACCATTTCTTATCTCCGTGCATTATTGATCTTCTTACAATAAAAGTTTTGATATTTATTTTTTAAAAGACATATAACTAAACGATTCATTTCAATTTTTACAGTCTTGGGATGATAATGCTATTGAATGGAAACATGTTAATTCAACACGTCGAGAATGGAGAAAAGTTAACACAGTTATGTGTATTTTATAATCACGTGTTAATTGTTTCTTTCTTGCGATACTATACTAACATTTTGCTTCTCTTATAAATAACAGATTTTTGTTACAAACAATATTTGTTGGTCGTAGACGTTACCGATAGATAGTATTTTTTTTCAAAGGTTTATGTACCGAAGACATGGTAGAGCTTGACAGATCTACAAGGAAAATGTTGTTATATGTATTTTTAAGAACATAGTTTATTAAAAATGGTAATATTTTTTGGTAGATAATTGGAAAATAGATTGTTGTAAAAAAAACTATTGATATACACGATGTTGTATTTATTATAAATTTGGTAGATAATTGGAAAATAGATTGTTGTAAAAAAATTAATTGATATATACGCTATTGTATTTATTATAAATTTATAATAATAAGTGTGTCATCCATTACGTGTATAGAGTTCGCAGGTGGTCGATACAATGGAGACATTGCTGTGAAGCTACATGTATTTTGATTATTCACTTTCCTCGAAGAAGTGTATAAGTGGAAAGTATTTTTTGGGGATAAATAACATTTTGGTCATTGTACTAGGGTCCCCGGTTTTCATTGTGGTTACCAAAACTTTTTTTATTACAATCGAATAACTGTACTCTCAAAATATTACAAAATGGTTATTACTTAAGATTTTCGTCCAGAAAAAATTTTAGACGGAATCTTGTTGTGCAAGTTGACGGACTTTTTTTTAAATGCTGAGTTAGTTAAACTTTTCATTGTGCAAATTGCTTAAGTTGACAATAACAATAATAATAGTTTTTAAAAATTTAAAAAAAGATTATATAAATTATAAAAATATTTTTATATGAAGTTGATGTGTATTTAAAAAATAATATTTTTATTATTTTATTAATTTAAATTATTTGAGCAAGGGTAAATTTGATAAATAATTTTTTATTCTCCATTAAAATAAAAAAAACAAATTTCATACAAATGAGTAGGGAACAAATCCTCAAATACAATTAATTTTATAAAATTAATTTTTATAATTATTATTATTATTTTGAAATTATTATTAATACTATTATTATTATTATTATTAAAAAAATTTATTAAAATTAAAGGTGTCTTCTGTTTCTCCGTGCATCCCAAGACATCGAATATCTTGGTAATTTGCTTGACCCACGTTTCCGCCAAGATCGGATCCGGCATTCCCTTAAATTCTGGTGGTCTCAACTCTTTGAATCTAACTTGGTTTGTGACAAAGGCCAAGATTACTAGCATTTCCACCCGTATTTTGTGCACGAGTCTCCCTCGTCTGGTTTTACATGAACTGCAAAAAACTTTTAAACATCCCATCATTCATCATTTGTTTGGTAGCGTTATTTACAGGAGGAATATTGCCTTCCTATTGCACGTTCCCCTGGGTGGTGATCAAAGGTGTCTCCACGGTTTGATTTACTCCATTATTAACGTTCTCAGCTGCCATTCTTAAATACTTCCATAAAACAAGGGTTAATAGTCATGTCATATATTTTCCCTATACTCTGACCGACCAAATAAACACCAAATAAACTTAGTCAGGTCATACTAGTGAAGGAATTTTCCGTCTCTCTCCTCCTAGTTCTTGTCTCACATCTCAGCCAGGGATCATATCTCTAAGCTCTGATACCAACTGTGACGCCCCCAAAATAGGTATACAACACCCATTTTGAGTCCTCATTAATACAATTGTCGTGCAAAATACGACAACACATACTGTGAGTTTAAATACAAATATTGTCTTCTAGACAATATCCACCCTCAAATAAGTCCTCATTACAATTATTCAAACTGTGAAATAGTGAGGACTGCTAAAACATCTTTCTAGAACCATCACTCCGTACCCCGACTAGTTCCTTCTATGTTCTCACCTCCTGAGAAAAATGGAACAAAAAGGAAAATGGTGAGCTCAACTAGCCCAGTAAAGAATATTATGACTAAGATAGTATACAACAAATTATCGTTAGTCTTCAACGGGAGAAATCGATAAAATATAATAGACAACAAGTTTTAGATCAACAATCTGCGCGAATAAAGAATCCATTAGAAGAGTCAAGTAGAATGAGTTCTACTATCTTCTAATATTTAAAAGTCCATCATCAATATTTTATCCTGTAAATAACAATCGGATACATCTCAGTAATCAAATATTCATCTTTGCACTACGAGCCAAAGATATTCATTTGTATCACCAAATAATTAAGTTTCATCTCAACACATGTTCATCTTTTGCACTACGGGCCAAAGATATTCATCAGTTAATCATTTATCTTTGCACTACAGGCCAAAGATATTTAGTAATATCATCATTTAGGACTGAGGATGATGAAAAATATTTTAAAGAAAACGAATCCAGTGAAACAAAATAACAAATATTAGAGATTCGTGTTACAGTTTATCCAATATCAATAATACTCCATAATCACCAATTTCGAAGTAAAATTCAAGAATAAAGATCAAAACATGGATACAATCAAATATAGTAACCATAATAAACATCTTGGACAAAAAGAAGAAAATTTCATTTTTCGGTGAATAGTGCCGTATATGTGAATAGTAATGTGACGCCCCCAAAATTAGGTATACATCACCCATCTTGGGTCGCCGATATCATGGTACAAAATTCAAATACAACTTACTAATACAACTATGGTAGTATACAATACGACAAAACATAAGCTGTGAGTTTGAATACAATTATTGTCTACTAGAGATTATACAAACTCAAAAGGAGTCCTCATTACAATTATTAACACACTATTTCACGAATAGTGAGGACTACTAATCTTTATCCTCCGGACCGTCACTCCGCTTCCCGACTAGTCCTTGCTATGTTCTCATTTCACGAAGAAAACGGTGAAAAAAAGGGTGAGCTCAACTAGCCAAGTAAGAAATATTATGACTAAGATAATGCATAATAAATTATCGTTAGCCTTCAACAGTGTTAAACTGATAAAATATAACAACATCAAGTTTAACTGCAGTGGATCAAGCAATCCATTAAAATAGTCAAGTAGAGAATAAAATCTACTATCTTTTATGTTTTAAAAAGTTTTTCATCACTTTTATCGCTGAGACTCAGCTTAATAAATAATCCATATCATCCACGCACTACTGGCCAAGGATATTCATTAGGGTCACGACCACAAATTCCATGCCTACGGGCGAGGATATTGTGTATTCATCAATAATCATGATCATGCCAACAAGCGCCCTTCATACTTCTACGGGCCAATGAGGACTTTTACCACATCATTTGTAACATTACGGTCATGATTACACCGAATAATCCCTAGTCATAATCATACCAAGTCCATCCATGCTTTTACAGGCCACAGGTGACTTTCAAAAAATATAAACATGAGAATGATGATAATGATATAAAAATTCAATAAAACAAGTTCAAGAATTAAGTTATTCAGGAACTAATAACGTCCAAATTGTCAACATAATATTACTTTGTAGAGTAAAATTCAAGATTTCTCAGAAGAATATTTCTATGAAAAATACTGGATGAAGCGCAAATATCAAGGATATTCCACTAATTTCATGGAGTATAGAAGTCAAAATTTAACCAACTGAGAATAATAAGGAATGGAATAACAACAAAAATCACCATGCCTGCGGTACTTTGCATAGGCAGGTTATTCCAATAGAATAATAATAATGGAACCAGGTCAGGTGAAAATCACACCGGCAGGATGTTCTAACAGAATAATAAAGAATGAAATAATAAAGATTTTAACCAGTCCCATTAAAACTTAAAAGCTGAAACAGGATGTTCCAACGGAAAATAAAGACGAGAATAATAAAAAGCGGAACCCGTCCTATAGCGTAAAGACATGACGGGATGTTCCAACGGAATAATAAAGACGAATAATAGAAGAATGTCACTACGTTATAGGGTATTCAGCGTATACGAGGTTATTCCAATGTAATAATAAAGAAATGGAATAATGTAAGTTCTCTTCTCAAATACAAAAGAATAATATTCCTTACTAGTAAAAGAAAGCTGAATATAAAAGTAGTTAAGTAGCGAGAATACTTTTCTTCTCTCTCTATAGTCTCTCTATATAGTTTCTCTCTCTGGAGTTCAATTGAATTAAATAAAAAATAATGAAGGAATGAGCTTCATTTATAGAAAAATGGAATGCATAATAACTAATCCATGAGCAGTTCAGATTGATTTACTTTAATCGACGGTCCATAATTAAAGCAAAATCTTTTAAATAAAATATAATATATTCTATTTATAATCTAATAAAACAAAACTTATAATATATATATAAATATATATATTTAAAAACTTGCCTTATACTGACAATTCATACAAATTAACGATTTATATAATATATATATATATATAAATCGGCACATGCCTATATGTATATATATTATACTTAGTAAAATCCTTACACCCCAATAATTTTCCCACCCCATTACACCCATGACATCCTCGCACTTAAACATATATATATATATATATATATATATATATATATATATATATAATAACAATCATAATAATACCACCAACTTGATTCCACCAAATCAATTCATATATAAAACAACCAACATTAATCAACCAAACACTCCACCCCCCCGAAAGTCAAAAGTTCATATATATATATATATATATATATATATATATATATATTATACTCATAACACTATTTTGAAAAAATGAGTAAATGAGGGTCCATAAAATACGTCAAAATTTACAACAAATACTGTGGCAATAATTAAACAAAACTGAGTGACTTCTCACGTAAGCATTAATAATTAATACCGTGTGCTACTATGCAACCACGCGTATTAATGTACTTTTAACACCGGGTGTTTCAACAGTTAACGGTAAAACTTAGTAGTTATTTTTATAAAAAGTATTTTTTGTCGTTTTCTCAATCCGAATGATAATTTCGTTGTGGGGTCCACCAACGATTGTCTTGGTTATATCTGAATATTCCCTGTTAAAACGAATATTCCCCGACCAATCGAATATTATATAACAACTTGCGTACTTTGGAAAATTTTAAAAATATTACCCACAACTATAACATTATATCAATTTCACTCCATAATATTCAAAAATAATATTTATAGAAAATTCATCTTTATTCAAAAAGTTGGGGTTTTACAAGTAACCCCGACACAAAAAGTTTCAAATTTGATAAAAAGTTCATACCAACATTTCGGTATAATGATATTGAAGAAAATATCATTTTAAGAAGAATATAACACCCCTTACCTCAAAATATCAGTATTTCTGATCGGAATATCGGTATAAGGCTGAAGAAAACTTGCACTGATGAATAGAAACTCACAAAGTATCTAAATACTCACAAAATACACTCAATAATCTAGAGAGAGAAAGAGAAACATGTTTACGGTGTGATTTTCAATTCTAACTTAGCCTCTCTATTTATAGGAAAATGTTAGCAGACTTGACCTGCAACCTGATGGCTTTACCTGCTACTATTCCCACCCACCATATTTGAAATAAAATTCAGCACATTTCTTCACCAACCACAAGTGGGGCCCACTCAATTCTAGAATTTTTCACCAAAATACTAAATTCGGATACTTCAACAATTTTTGAACCAGTCACCTCTTAAAATTCATAACAAATCATACGTTCATTTTAATTCGTTCAAAATTTGTGGACATATACTCAACTTATATATGTATAACATATCCAAAAATTACAACGATCCAGCTGGTCGGATTAAAAATTATAACTCACGAATATATCTCAAAAAATACTTTGGTTTAATTTTTAATACCTTCATTCCGGCTAAAAATAATTGAAAAACACCTCAACATTAACTCTTTCATTTTTAACCACAATAAATATATCCAACATTTATATCCACATAAAATAAATATTTTCTTATCATATGAATCAATAATTAATTATTCACAAATAATATTACGAATCACATTTATAATGACCAGGTAGTTCACGGAAGAGGGGGCTTTCAATAAGAATTTCTCCTTCTTGGCCAATGAATTAGGTGACCAAACCTCTCCTTGATGTAACTTTCTAGACATTGCCAATAATGCTATCTAATAATATTATTCAAATAATATGAATTATTGATCCGATAATGGAAAATCTTTGTGCAATGACAATTATTGAAACGACAATAATATAAAATATCAACGTAGCAATTATTGAATCAATAAAATAAAATATTGAACAAGAACTCACTGTAACAATTATTGAGTAGTGCCTTTTCACGTAAGGATCGATAATTCATCAATCTTACATCCACGCCGTATTCTTGTATTTTAACCACCGGGTATTCCAACAATGTTAATTCGTAATAACTACTGTAGTTATTTATAACAACTCAAACTTGTCGTTTTCTTTTATCCGAGCGATTATTACATTATAGGGCCCATAAATGATATGGCTACCAATCGTATGAATATTCACCACAACAAATGAATATTCCACGACACCAAACGAATATTCTCCGACAACAATGATTATTTTATAACCACTTGCTTATTTTGTAAAATTTGTACATTTCACCCATAACCAGAGAATTATATCAAATTAATACCTTATTATTCACAATAATAATTAGAGGAAATTCGATTTTATTTATAATAAGTTGGGGTCTTACAGATACAATTTGTGGCCAAATTCTTGACTTCATTACATTTTGGTGGGATGTATATTTTGATTAGAAATTTTCTAATTTACAACAAATAATTATGAAATATTTCAATTTTTATCAAATATATACTCTTTTCACATTGTCAACTCGCATTTTTCGTTTATATTAATCTTTAAGTATTAAATAAGTACATGAATAATCGTAGTGTCGAAAGTACGGGTTAACCCTAGTATAATATATATAAAAGAAAATTTTTGCCTCCTAAGAACTAGAGAGTTGTTATATGGGAACTTAGTTTATGTAATATTATAATTCTGGCGGGAATAAAACCAATTAAATTTTATGTTTATGTTTTTGGTTTAAGTGAGCATCATAAAGAAAGTATTATGGTCAAAGATTTTATCAGCTTGTACAATTGCTGTTAACAGATAATAAAGTGAAAATAATAATAATACTAATAATAATTTGTTTTACTTAATTTATTCTTATTTTTGGCATTATTCAAATAATCGTAATTATAATTTGAATGAAAATTTTCACTTATTTTTTTTAGTTTAAAATTTTATAAACAACCAATTTAAGACCTCAAAAGTCAAACCTAGTGGGGACACGCCTTCTGCAAAGAAAATCTCGCCCTCACAAAGTGGTGGGGAAGCCATTATTGTCCTTGCAAAAGCTCTCGTCCTTATTCATATATAGTTAAAAGTATCTAACAAAGTTTGTCGCCGACCTCTACCATGTACACCAGATATGGTTATAAAATCAGATCTCACTGGCTACGCATATAATTTTTCTACCATGGTAAACTTTTTATCATTGTAACATATTATAATTTTAAAATATTTCAATCATTTAGACTGTTTCAAAAAATATATATTAGGATATTCGTTGTGCATTATCAAACCTTTTGCCTCTTTTTTTGATAATTTTATATTAATAATTTTTTAAACCCCAACTTAATGAATATCACCAAATGCCCTCATATTAAAATTATAAATATATAAAGAAAAAAAATGTATATACACATTTGTGTAGTATACAGTAGTTTATGACGACGGTTTTTTTTAGACTATGATGACGGTTCAACTTCTAGTATATGAATCATCGCTATAGTCAAAAAAAATCGTCGCCATAGCACGACTGCATACTACACAATTGTGTATATACATATAGTCTATATATAAATACCCAATTTAAAAAGAACAATATTCCCTCAAACCGTCTAAACTTTTCAAGTGATCAAGTATATTTCCTAAATCCAGAAATTATTAGTACTATATAAAAACAAAAACAATGATACAACATACTATTTTATCACACAGAAAATTGATATTTTACCTTTACATTTCTCTTACATCTCCTGTCAAACAAATTTACATAATTTTAATTTAACATTCTGAGAAATGTAGAGCTGAGATATCATTTTCCTATTAAAAAATTAAAACTAAAACAATATTAATAACTTTTGAAACCATGGAGTATGGACTGACACTGACACTACAATCTTGGTTTCCCATATGTTCGCCGGCAAATCCACGTAGGTTTCTGTGATTTTACACACAGTGGTGAAGAAACAGGGCAACTCTGTAAACAATTGTCCCCTAAGCTACCGGAAACCACCGCCTCGCCGGAAAATAACCCCTTCGGCGGCGATCCATTCAAGAAATTCCCATCAAGAAATAGCCTCTTAAACTTCTTGCTGTACCCCAACGGGATTGATCCATTTAGCCGATTGTAGCTCAAGGTGAGAGAAGATAACATTGGGTAGGCAGGGAAATTAATGGGCAAATTTCCTCGTAGCTTATTGAACCCAATATCAACGGCCACGATGTTGCTGTTGAGGTTTACGGGCCTCCAGATTTCGACACGTGTGAACTTGTTTTTGGATAAATTGACTTGTTGAAGTGAAGGTAAGAGAAAGAACCATGGCTGAAGTACTCCGACGAGGGAGTTTTCACTGAGTTCGACCGTGTCTAGCCGAGTTGACTCTGAAAATGACGATTGTAAGAGAAACCCAGATAAATAATTGTTCTTTATGGCTAGCTGTACAAGGTTCGGCGGTAATTTGGGGATTGACCCGGTGAATTTGTTGAAGCTGAGGTCGAGTCGACTCAGGCTGGTGAGTGAGTTCAAGGTGTTTGGTAATATGCCTGAAAGAGAATTATGAGACAAGTCGACGAACTGTAGCGACTTGAGGGCGGAAATAGAGGCAGGAACTGAGCCGGAGAACGAGTTGAATCGGAGAGTCAAAGTTTGGAGGTTGGAGAGGAGGAGAGAAAGAGGGATTGGGCCGAAGAAGTTGTTTTCGGAGAGGTCAAGGTGGGTGAGTTTAGTGAGTTGGGAAATGAGTGGGGAGAGAGATCCCGAGTAACCCGCTGGGTCAAGAGTGAGTTGGGTAACTCGAGAGTCGGTGCAGGTAAGGCCGCAGGTGAAATGGTTGATGTGAGGGGTTGAGCATGGGTCGGAACTGAAGATCCAAGAGGCTAAGCAGGAGTAAGATGGGACGGTGGTGGGTTTAATGGATGCTTTGAAGGCTTGGAGGGCTGCTATGTCGGAGGGGAAAGTGAGGGAGGAGGTGGCGGTGAAGACGATGAGTGAGTAGAGAGAAAGATAGAGGAGGAAGATGAAGAAGGTAGACATGGGAACAAGTTAAAGTTATAGGATGAGAGATGTGGGTGCTGAAATTCTGATGGAAAATGGAGTAGTGCTACTTTTTGGCTTTTGCTATGGTTGGACTTTGGACAGGACTGAAAACCTGGAGAAATAGATTTGATACTCATACTCTCGAATATATGTATATATATATTGGATCCGGTTAATATGAAATTATTTTTTTTTGAGAAGTTAATCGATTGGTATCAGAATCTTGACACACATATAACTTCGCCACGCCACAAGATTTTATTGATCAATTGACTAACTTACTCCAAAATAAATTTTATACTAACCACTTCCATATATATTGCAGAGTCCCCTTTCGGAGTGCCAAATTTGTCTGTTCCATTATGATGGTAAAAAGGATTGGGAATACTATTTTTACATATATTTTACATGATTTTTTTTTCACATACAATAAGACTTATTTTATATTCATGTTCATGTGATAAAAAATTATTTAAAAATATTAAAAATATATATAAAAATATCAGTTACCTAAAAATTATTATCCTTTTTATTTCAAATTGTCCAAATTTAAAATATATTAAAATATAACATCATTATTAACGCCAAAATCTTTTTTCCACGTCCCAATCACCAAGACGCGTCCAATATCCTCATAGCGATTCAACAAGTCAACACCAAAAGCTTGACTACCGATCATCGAGGATAAATCCTACGTGTAGTCAAGACAGAGCGATCACAAGGTCAACAATGAAGAGAAAATATTATCTAATGCTCGAGAGAGATAGAATAAGAATTCTATTGAAATGTGTGTATTCTTTACCTCTTATGTGATCTTAGCCCCACGATACTCCACTCCCGGGTTCGTACACCCACCACCTCCTCGACACCTTTTTCCTCACTTCCTATTACACTTCAAATTAAAATAAATATCTACTTTCACACTTTCCATTCTTCTTGTTTGCCACCACGCAATATCATCGAGTCCCATCTTCATTAATGCCATGCAAGAAAGTGCGATATAATAGTCATTGTCATTCGCATAATGATTCTTGGTCAAAGTTGGGTTAAGTGACAATTTGTATAATGGGCCAATATAATGACTAAGCCCAAATAATAGAAATGACCCAAGTGGCCGGATCCAACCATGACTTAAGATAACATGATCCAAGGAGGAGCCCAATAAGTTCTACCAATAAGGAAAGGATTATGGCCAATGATTACCCCCTTTAGTCTTATATTAAACGAGTGTTTAATGAAAGACTATAAACGATATAGGCCGGGGCGTAACCAACTATGATAAATCATAAGAGATCCAAAGTGAAACTTGCCAAAGCCCAAATTGTTATCAGGTATAGAAGTGAGAAGCCCAATAGACGCAAGCCCACATAGGTGAAGATATTTAGGTCTAAAACGGACGAAACCTCTTCCCATTCATCATCATTGCGATTGAATTAAATGTGCCGCCTTTAATTACTGTGGAAATCACAAGATAAAAGGTAAACTTTACCAATTCTCGACGGTTTTACCTGCTAATTCGAAAGTTGAACCTTAGAGCTTTCTTCTTCTCTGTAAATTTCTTTCTCTGCTTCACAAAATCTTAACAATGGTGACCGAAACCTCTGGCCAGAACTCTCCTCTTCTTGCAACTCCTATCAGTATCGTTTCTCCCAACCCAAACCCTAACCAAGAGGGTTCGAGTTCCAACCCCCAATCAACCACCACGGGGGGAAACCCTTCTCTGATCTCCTCTACCTCTGATTTCTTCAAGGATGGGGAACAATTCCCTAATGCCAACATCCGTTCCTCGGTCACGGAATCTGAAATATGCATGCTCAGGACTCGTTATCAGATTCCTGACATGTACGCGATAAGGGCCCTCGCTCTCCCAAGAGTGTATGTACCAAATGACCGGACGGTTGGGTCGCCATACCTGCCACTCTTACCGAAAAGGGGTTCGCTTACCTCTCCATGTCTTCATCATTACCTCCTAGGGTTTATTGGAGTGGGCTTCGCCCAGTTAGTGCCCAACTCCTACATCCACATCTTGGCATTTATTGCCTTTTGCCATGAACTAGGGATTGCTCCCTCTGTCGATATCTTCTTCACCCTCTTTTCTGCTGGTAGGTCTCGAGAACGAGGCTTCAAAGTGTTAAGCAAGCAATCTCCTCGACCCTGACCCGGTCAGAGGTAGTCCAGTCTGGAAGAGAAGAGATCTCAGGTCCCGTGATGAAAAACCACTTCTCATGCCAACCCTTGTTGCTGGAAGGAGTATCCATCAGGGATCTCCTCTCGAACCTGGTTAACCCCCCTACTGCCGACCCACCAACTTCTTCCCTTCAAACTGACGAACCTCAAACTGACGAACCCAACATACCCGAAGAAAACCTCAGACCTCGCCGAAGAAAGAGATCCGCCAAACGATCCAAAACCACCCAATCAGAAACAAACCCTGAAAGTGACCCTGAAACACTTCCCGAAGCAACCCCCCAAACAACCTTCTCAACTAATCCCAATCCTCCAACCTCTGAACCTACCCTTTGAGGAGGAGCTTCACTCGATATTCCTTTGCACGATCGGGCTAAGGTCCTTCGTGTAAAGAAAATAAGAACCAAGATAACCCCCCTGACTGCCGAAGAGCTTTGAGTCCCTACCTCTTCGGCTGTCACTCCTCCGACGACATCCACAGAAACCCACGTGCCTGACAATGAACCAACCGGGTCGATCCTCACTCCTTCCCGAAAAAGAAAACAGCCATCAGACATCCACCCTGGTTCATCTCCTGCTCCTTCGCCAACTCCTGAACGCATTCCTGCCCGATCTCCTGAAAGTAGTATGCACACAAGCCAATCATGTTTGATGATAAAGCATATACTTTGTAACAATCTTATTCATTTATTAATAAAAAGTATTAATTTATTAAAGGCTTTTAATTATCTACATGATCTTTGTTTTATAATATGTGATAAACCCATAGTTTTAAGCAATGCTTTTAGAATAATGATGATGAACATTCTAATGAGATCTAAATTCTTAGAAAGCTTAAAACTAAAATAGTTCCCAATCGTTGGATTACTAAATTGGGGATTAGTGAATCCGGATAGATTGGTACATACGTTCTTTTCATCGGATGAGGATGATTGATCTCATGATCATTTGTGTGGAGACACTAAAGCAAGTATGTAGGTGCTTATTAGAGAATAAGTTCAATTGAACGTTGGCTCGCTAAGGAATACCTAATGGAGTTTTATTTGCTGTCAATAGGAATTCTCAGTAGTGGTAGTAGTCTGAGTAATCCTTGGACTTGAGATCATCATAGTATCTTGTGTATGATGAGTTATACTTTGACTTATTCCTTAAGACCCTTAGGGTATATCAAAAGGTATGCTTGGGTATAATAAGTTGTACATGGAGATAATGTATGATCAATAAAGAATCTACCACTTCTAATAAAAGAAGAGAAATGTCCTATGTGATTCGATAAATGACAACCCAATAGTCCTCGGCAGCGAGAATGAAATTAGAAAGGAGTTTCTAATTTGCATTATTTGGAGTTGTGCATTTAAGGATCGAAATACATATAATTAAATAAAATAAGACTTGACGAAGAATTCCATGTCTTATATTTAATTGGGACATTGTATGGTGGAAGATCGATTGAATTGTGCGGTAACTATTTACTCAAAGGTTCTTTAATGATTAATGTTGAAATCTATATTATCCGGAAAGTCGTTGATCGCTAGGGAGACTTATCCCTATTGTAGAATAAATATTATTTATTTAAATAAATTAATTATTTAATTTATTTATTTAAATAAGATTAGAATTGTTCTAATTGATTTATTCACAACCTAGGTTTAATATGAAGAACCTAAAGGGTCACACCATAAAAGGAAGAATAATTATTTAAGAAGTTAATGGCATAATCGTAATAATATAAAGTTAAGTATATTTAATTTAATACTATGGTGATAGAATAAATTAAATAGCTTAATATTTATTATTTAATATTTTAGAAATATTAAATATAAATTAATAAGAGGAGTCTTATTAATATTATTACAATTATTATTATTTTAATTTCTAAAAGAGTTTAGGAATTAATTTAATATAAGTACTCTCATTTATTCCTAATTAGATTAGGAAGGAAAATTAGTTAAAGGAGTTTAATTAATTATCCCTAATAAGATTAGGAGAGCTTAATTAATTAAAAGAATTTAATTAATTAAATAAATCCCAATTCCTTAATTGTTAAGGTGGGTTGCCCACATCTATAAATAAGAGGAGTCTTATTATGGGTAAAAGGGTTGTTGACGTTTTGAACATACGACGTAATTCCAATTGTTGGAGAGACACCTTTTCTATGTAGAGATAGAAAACTAGGGTTTGAGCCAAATACACCATCTTCTTGAATTCTTTATTCTTCCTCATGGATCACCTCTAGAAGCCAAACATATGGGTGGTTGACGTTGATCAAAGGAAGGAACCAAACCCGGTGGATTCAAGTTGAACGCGAAAGGATTTGGAGGTGAACTTGTACCTGAGGAAGCTCGATCTTCAAGGGTATGATTTTATTCTTTATCTTTTCGTTTAATTAATAATTATGCATAAAGGGTGATCCGGGTTTATGGTTTGTAAATTTTTTTTTAAACTCTGATTTTTACTCGCTTCCGCTTAATTTTGCAATTTTGATTGCGTTATGAATATTACATCCCTAACAGTGGCATCAGAGCCAAACCTTTATGCGAATTATTAATTGTTCAGATTTAATATGTATATTGATATGTGTTTAGAATAATTTAATTGGGCATAATTTTATTGTATAAAATTTAAAAAAAAAAAAAACAAAAAACAAAACGTGAACAGTTTTTAAAATCACGTGGCATTGATTCTTAAATCACAGCTTCCTTTAACTGAAGTACTCACGTGATATATGATTATCATGTTAGCTAATCATGCAAGGTTATTATATATATATGATTATTATCATGTTAGAATCTTGTTCCTTTTTTTTATAGTGAATAGGAATAGATTATATATATATATATATATATATATGATTACTGTGATTACTATATATATATATTATATATATATATATATATAACATATACCGTATAATATATATTTTAATATATAAGGATATTATATATATATATTAGGTTTATATATTATATATATATATATAATATATATATTTACGTAATATTTATATATATATATATATAATAATTTTATAATTAAAATAAAATATTTATTTAAATTTTAAAATAAAGGTTTATTTTAATCTTAAAATAAAAAGATTTATTTTAATTTTAAAATTAAATTTCATGCTAACTAATTAGAGTTAAATTGGATTCCATGATAACTAATTGGAGTTGAAATTGGATTTTATTTTTCCTTAAATAAAGGAGTTTGTTTAGATATGAAATAAGATTTCATATTATTCAAAATAAAAGAGTTTATTTGTGAATAGGAAAGAGAATCCATGTTTCCTTAAATAAAGGAGTTTATTTAAATATAAAATAAGATTTCATATTATTCAAAATAAAGGAGTTTATTTGTGAATAGGAAAGATAATCCGTGTTTCCTTTAATATTTTTTTTATATGGAATTGGATTCCATAATTAATTAAAATAAAGAGTTTATTTTAATTAAAGATTTTTTTTACATGGAATTGGATTCCATAATTAATTAAAATAAAGGAGTTTATTTTGATTAAAATTTTGATTAAAATAAAATAGTTTATTTTATTCAAAATTAGATAAATTAAAATAAAATAGTTTTATTTTGATTTAAATTTTGATTTAAATAAAGGAGTTTATTTTATTCAAAATAGATTTTATACTAACTAAATTTGCCCATTAAATGATATCAATATATATATTAAATGTTTATTATTCATAGGATGAATGTTATTTATTGATCGTATATGATGATGTGTATGATAATAAATGGGATTGATTATGGAAAATTGACCAATGTGATTGGATTTTATTTTAGTTGGATGCATGAATGTATGGGTTTATTAAATGGGGATTCTGCATACTCGCCTTCTCTAATTTTTCTTAATGTAAATTCTATCTCCTCCTATGTACTTCCCTCGATCACGATCGAGGTTTCTATTTATTTTAAAATAGTTTTGTAATAGGAATAATTAGAATTATTTTGAAAAATTGGAGATCGAGGAGCAAGGATGTGAGACCCCAGTTTTATCAATAAAGATTTAAATTTTGTTGAAATAATTTTTAATATTATGGTGTGAATTTAAGATAATATTATAGTTGTGGGTAGTATTTATAAATTTTGCAAAAGTATGCAAGTGGTTATATTATATTCGATTGGTCGGGGAATATTCGGTTTAGCGAGGAATATTCGTGTAAACTACCAATCATTGGTGGACCCCACAATGAATTATTGTCATTTGAGAAAACGACAAAAATATTTTATTGAAATATAATCTACGAAGTTTTACCGTAGTTCTTGTTGAACTACTCGGTAGTAAAATACGATGTCGCGTGTGGTTGCATAGTAAGCACACCAGTATTGATTATTGATCTTATGTGAGAAGTCACTCAGGTTTGATTCCATTATTGTCGATTAATAATATGAATTATTATAATGATAATGACGTTTTGTTTTATTCAGTATTATTAACGTAATAAAACGTAAACATCTTTTATATAAAATAGAATACTTTATTAAAGTTTTTCTATAAATAGAATATATTATATTTTATTATGCGTAGTGTTTTTTGCGTAGTGTTTTGCATAGTATTGCATAGTGTTTTGCATAGTAAAATGTTTTTATATAAATAGAATATATTATATTTTATTTAAAAGATTTTTCTTTAAATATGGACCGTCGATTAAAGTAAATCAATCTGGACCGCTCATGGATTAATTCTTATACGCATTCCATTTTCCTATAAATAAAGCTCATTCCTTCATTATTTTCTTACGAATTCATTAAAACTACTAGAGAGAAAATTATAGAGAGAAGCTATAGAGAGAAAGTTATAGAAAGAAGAAGAGTATTCTCGCTACTTCACTACTTCTATATTCAGGTTCTTTTTACTGTAGTGGTGTTATTCTTTCTTCTTGAAGAGAACTTACATTATTCCATTCATTATTATTCTCATTGGAATAACTCCGTAAAAAAGTGGCATACCCTATACATAACCTCATATCACGCCAGCATACCCTATACTTGGTGAAATCCTTATGTTATTCCATTGCTTATTATTACGCTGGAATAACTTTTGTATCGCTGATTTACCTATACTTGGTGACATTCTTCTATTATTACATTGGAACATCCTCATCTGCATGTGTTTTACACCGACACGGTTAGCTTTTTATTATTCTCGTTGGAACATCCTCATGCGTGTGTTTTTACACCGGACCGGTTCCGCTTTTATCATTCTGTTGGAATATCCTATCTGTGTGTTTTACACCGGATCCGGTTCCATCTTTATTATTCTGTTGGAACATCCTCGCTTTGTGAATTTCACCCTTGACTGGTTCCGTTATTATTATTACATTGGAATAACTCATCATGTATGCAAGCACCTGCATGTATGGTGATTTCTTTTGTTATTCCATTCTTTATTATACCCAATTAGTTAAAACTTTGACTTCTATACTCCATGAAATTAGTAGAATATCCTTGATATTTGCGTTTCATCCAAAGATCTTTCATGGAAATATTCTTCGATCATTCTTGAATTTTACTTTACAAAACGTTGTCTTGTTGACAATTTGGACGTTACTTAATTCTGGATAAAATAATTCTTGAACTTGTTTTATTGAATTATTATGTCTTTGTCATCATCCTCATGATATATTATGTTATCTTTGGCTTACGTGCATAGATGAACTTAGT
Source organism: Panax quinquefolius (assembly GCA_020205615.1). Classification (NCBI taxonomy): domain Eukaryota; kingdom Viridiplantae; phylum Streptophyta; class Magnoliopsida; order Apiales; family Araliaceae; genus Panax; species Panax quinquefolius. Next base: position 106,549,660 of record CM035165.1, read on the forward strand.
ATGATTATAACCGAGGATCATTCGGTATAATCATGGCTTGTTATAAATGATGTGATAAAAGTCCTCGGTGGCACGTAATGCGATGATGGATAGTTTTGGTATGATTATGACCAGGGTGATTCTCGGTATAGTCATGACCATTGATAATTTAATGAAAATCCTTGGCCAGTAGTACGGGGATGATTAGATGTGGTGGTTTATTTATTGTTTGAGTCTCAATGATAAAAAATTGATGAAAACCTTTTAAAACCTAAAAGATAGTAGATTTTATTCTCTACTTGACTCTTTTAATGGATTGCGATATTCCGCTGCAGCTTAAACTGGTTGTCTATTGTATTTTATCGGTTTAACATCATGTTGAAGGCTAATGATAATTTATTCTCGCATTATCTTAGTCATAATATTTCTTCTTTGGGCTAGTTGAGCTCACCTTTTCTTTCACTTATTCTCTTGAAAAATGAGAACATATTTGGGACGAAGTCGGGGAACGGAGTAATGGTCCGAGGGATAGCATTAGTAGTCCTCACTATTCTGTGAAAATAATGTGATAATAGTTGTAATGAGGACTCCTTTTGAGTTTGTATAATATCTAGTAGACAATATTTGTATGCAAACTCACGCTTTATGTCGTATTGTACACGACAATTAGGTTAATAAGTTGTATTTGAATTTATGTACCATGTAAGTGGCGACCCAAGATGGGTGACGTATACCTAATTTTGGGGGCGTCACAGTTGGTATCAGAGCTTAGGGATATGATCCTGGCTAAGATGTGAGACAAGAACTAGGAGGGAGAGACGGGAATTCCTTCGCTTAGTATGACCTACCTAAGTTTATGTGGTATTTATTTGGTCGGTCAGAGTATAGGGATAATATGTGATATGTTATTTAACCCATGTTTGGTGGCAGTATTTGAAAATGACATCCGAAAATATTGAGATAAGCAATGAAGCACATGAGGCCAGATTGAGTCATTTCAACCAAAAGGTAATGAAACAACAACACGATAATAATCATCAAGGTGGCAGCGGTCGGCCATCTAACAATGATAACCATCGTGGGGAAATTATCATGTCAAGAATGGTAACCATTTCTTGGTAATCATGGCCAAGATAATAAGAATGGACATTTCAAGAAGAGAGGTTCAACAATGTCGTGAAGACGTCGATCGAAGACCCGTTTCAAAGAAAGAAGAACGACCACCGGTCAGTATGTTTCAAATGCGACAGAGGGAGGGACATCCGTCCAGTCAAACCTGTCTGTGACAATCCAAAGCGTGTTTTAATTGCGGAAGAGAAGGTCACTTAGCTCGATTTTGTCGTATGGTGAAGTCAACTCCGGTTGAGATAGTGATGCCAAAGGATGTCCCGCACAAGCCAAAGCCGGTGGTAGTTTAAGAGAGGCGTTTTTTTTCGTGACGAGGAACACGAATAAAATTATCACGGGTAAGTTAATCATAAGCTCTTGCGAAGTCTATATCGTATTCGATCTGGGTTCTACCTATTATTTTATCTCTCTTGCTTGCGTTCAACGTTTAAATTTGACTCGAGGAGAAATTGGACTTTGATTTATCTGTTTAAACTTAGTTGGGAGAAACTTTACCTCCATTGCTTATAAATCTTGTTGATTCAAATCGAAACTTTCACGTTACTTGTCAATCTTATCTCTTTGAAAATACTTGCCTTTTATTTTAGGAATCAATTGGTTAACTACTCATCATGCTTTTAAGTAAGGTTGTTAGCTTTTATATTTATAACAACCTCATTACCAATTCAAAGTAACCAAACCCTAAAATTAATCATTGTCATATCAAGCCATAAGTAAAGAGCCCCGAACCTTTCGTTGTTTACTTCCTTGTGTGGAATGCACCGCTTTACTTTCTCGTAGGCAACATCGTGAATGAAGATGGCAAGTTTATAGGTATCATTGTGAAGTCTATCCAATTTAAGGGATAGAAGTCACAGTTGGTATTAATGTGACGTACTATTCAAGTCTTGGACGAGAGTAACAGTTTTGAATGATATTTCTATCATTAATAAATTTCTTGACATATTCTTGAAGACTTCTTAGCCTACTTAGAACGTAAAATCAAATTTTGTATTGACCCCAGTACAAAAACCCATTTCTTAAACCCTCAAATATTTCTTCAACTAAAATGAACAGTTTACGTGGTTTATGATGAAAGTCATAATAAAAGCATTGGACTAATGAAAATCATGGGTATATGAAGTATTAGTAAGTGTTATGATGAGTTATGTGGTTATTATGTGAAAACATGAAAGTTTCTTAGAAATCACAAAGGTTTGAAAAATCAGATTTTGGTAAAAAACGTAACATGAAATTCAATTGACCATATCTCCTATTATATTTTGAATTTTTGAGTGTGGTCAAGTCCTAGAGTTAGATCTATGAGTTACCTAACTAATCCAAGTGGAATTACTGGAAAAGGTGTTGTAGATTTTTGTGGGACTGATTTTTAGCAAAGGAGGCCAAAGCTGTAAATTTCGAAAATGCTACTGCCCAGAAACTTTAAGGGACTGTTTCGGCTACTTAAATTATGAGAAAAATTCTGGCCTTTTGGGACATGAAGGTATATGGTATAAAGTACCTCCTGTCCAAAAATGAGCTCATTCGACTTAAAATGAGCAAGTTATGACTATTTCAATATTTAGGTTTTTCCGATTTAAAAACGCTATAACCGGAGTTCTATAACTCAGATGACCATGAAATTTAAACTAGAAGCTCATGTTAACATGTGTAAGGTCCTGCCAAGATTTGGGAATTTTGGAGTTAAACTTGAGGTAGCTAATTTCTTAAGGAATTAATTAGAAATTGATTTTTGAAAAATAGTAAATGAATTTTAAAATTCCGAGAAAAATATATTTTCATTATGGGACTATATTATGCTAAATCCCAGAAAAGAAATATTTTTGGGACTAATTTGGTATTTTTCATGAAAATAGTTTAATTCTGAACATATGAGTTAAATATGTTATGTGAAGTAATAAAGTTGAAAATAGGATTTTATGGCTAGAGAATCCTATATAGAGTATATGCATATTTTTTGATGAGGATTTGATAATTGGTGATGATATTTTATGAGTATGGCATTTTGAATGATTAAATGCATTATATGGTAAAGCGTAAACAATTGAGATAAATTGTTTATAAATTTAAGAAGTGATTAAAATATTATTATAATATTAATGTTATTAGATTATGAGATTATTAAGTGATTGATAACATGGGGATATTCTTGAATCTGGATAAATTATATTATAAATGTTTAATATTTATCCTTTATCTCATTTGATTGATTCTTTATATCATTATCCTCATGTTTATATTATGTTGAAAGTCATCTCGTGGCTGTGAATGCATAGATGGACTTGGTATGATTATGACCAGGGATTGTTGGGGTATAATCATAACAGTAATTGAAAACACAATTATCTTTGGTAGTAGTGCATGGATAATTTGTGGTCGTAATATTAATGAATACACGATTATCTTTGGTAGTAGTGCGTGGATAATTAAGTGGTCGTGATCTTAATGAATACACAATTATCTTTGGCCGTAGTAGTACATGGATAATTTGTGGTCGTGATACTAATGAATACACGATTATCTTTGGTAGTAGTGCATGGATAATTTGTGGTCGTGATACTAATGAATACACAATTATCTTTGGTAGTAGTGCATGGATAATTTGTGGTCGTGATACTAATGAATACACAATTATCTTTGGTAGTAGTGCATGGATAATTTGTGGTCGTGATACTACTGAATACACGATTATCTTTGGCCGTAGTAGTGCATGGATAATTAAGTGGTCGTGATCTTAATGAATACACAATTATCTTTGGTAGTAGTGCATGGATAATTTGTGGTGCGTGATACTAATGAATACACAATTATCTTTGGTAGTAGTGCATGGATAATTTATGGTCGTGGATACTAATGAATACGATTATCTTTGGTAGTAGTAGTGCATGGATAATTCGTGGTCGCGATATTAATGAATACACGATTATCGTGGTAGTAGTGCATGGATAATTAAATGGTCGTGATCTTAATGAATATCTTTGGCACGTAGTGCGGGGATGATTCGATGATATGGATTAATTATTGAAATTGAGTCTCGTGAATAAAATATTAATTCATGGATATGGTAAAAAGTCATCTTTAGGTAGTAGTGCATTGATAGACTTGGTATGATTATGACCACGGATTATTCGGTATAATCATGATCAGTAATTAAAAACACGAATATCCTTGGCGATGGTGCGTGGATAATTACGTGGTCGTGATACTATTAAGGCTGCGTCTCGGCATTATTGGTTTTACTGATTTGTATATCTTTAGCTTTGTGTGCAAAGATGAATTGTTAATGAATATCTTTGGTAGGATTGCAAAGATGAACTTAATATTTTCAACGATAAAGGTATTCAAGGTATCCTCACCTCTTTATCATATCAGTCGTGCACCCTAATTTCGAGGGCTAAATTCCATAAGGAGGGAGATTGTGAGACCCGATTTTATCAATAAAGATTTAAATTTTGTTGAAATAATTTTTAATATTATGGTGTGAATTTAAGATAATATTATAGTTGTGGGTAGTATTTATAAATTTTGCAAAGTATGCAAGTGGTTATATTATATTCGATTGGTCGGGAATATTCGGTTTAGCGAGGAATATTCGCATAACTACTAATCATCATTGGTGGACCCGCAACGTAATTATTGTTTGATTGAGAAAATGACAAAAATATTTTATTGAAATAACGGCGGAAGTTTTACCGTAGTTCTTGTTGAACTACTTTCGGTAGTAAAAGTACGATGTACGTGTGGTTGCATAGTAATGTACGACGATATTGATTATTGATGCTTATGTGAGAAGTCACTCGGTTTGATTCCATTATTGTCGATTAATAATATGAATTATTATAGCGATAATGACGTTTTTGTTTTATTCATATTATTAACGTAATAAAATGAAACATCTTTTATATAAAATAGAATACTTTATTAAAGTTATTACATAAATAGAATATATTATATTTAATTATGCGTAGTTTTGCATAGTGTTTTGCATAGTATTGCATAGTGTTTGCATAGTAAAAACGTTTTATATAAATAGAATATATTATATTTTATTTAAAAGATTTTCTTTAAATATGGACCGTCGATTAAAGTAAATCAATCTGGACCGCTTCATGGATTAATTCTTATGCATTCTATTTTCCTATAAATAGAAGCTCATTCCTTCATTATTTTCTTACGAATTCATTAAAACTCTGAGAGAGAATTATAGAGAGAGAAGCTATAGAGAAAGTTATAGAAAGAAGAAGAGTATTCTGCTACTTCACTACTTCTATATTCATTTCTTTTTACTAGTAAGGGTGTTATTCTTTCTTCTTGAAGAGAACTTCATTATTCCATTCATTATTATTACATTTGGAATAACTTTTAAAAAGTGGCATACCCTATACATAACTTTGATATCGCCAGGCATACCCTATACTTGGTGAAATCCTTATGTTATTCCATTGCTTATTATTACATTGGAATAACTTTATACTGCGATTTACCTATACTTGGTGACATTCTTCTATTATTCTCATTTGGAACATCCTCATCTCATGTGTTTTACACCGGACTGGTTCCGCTTTTATTATTCTGTTGGAACATCCTCATGCATGTGTTTTACACCTGACCGGTTAAAATCTTTATCATTCTCCGCTGGAATATCCTATCTCATGTGTTTTACACCGGATCCGGTTCCATCTTTATTATTCTGTTGGAACATCCCATCGGTGTGAATTTCACCGACCGTTCCGTTATTATTATTCTCATTGGAATAACTTTTATCTGCAAGTCACCGCATGCGTGGTGATTTCTTTTGTTATTCCATTCTTTATTATACCCAGTTGGTTAAAACTTTGACTTATATACTCCATGAAATTAGTAGAATATCCTTGATATTTGCGTTTCATCCAAAGATCTTTTCATGGAAATATTCTTCCGATCATTCTTGAATTTTACTTTACAAAACAAAGGTCTTGTTGACAATTTGACGTTACTAATTCTGGATAAAATAATTCTTGAACTTGTTTTATTGAATTATTATGTCATTGTCATCATCCTCATGATATATTATGTTATCTTTGGCTTACGTGCATAGATGAACTTAGTATGATTATAACTAGGGATCATTCTAAGATAATCATGGCTTGTTATAAATGATGTGATAAAAGTCCTCGGTGGCTTTGTGTCTGCGATGATGGATAGTTTTTGGTATGATTATGACCGGTGGGTGATTCGGTATAGTCATGACCATTGATAATTTGATGAAAATCCTTGACCGTGGTAGTGCAGGGGATGATTAGATGTGGTGGTTTATTTATTAAAATTTGAGTCTCGTGATAAAAAAATTGATGAAAACCTTTTAAACCTAAAAGATAGTAGATTTTATTCTCTACTGACTTTTTTAATGGATTACGATATTCATTCACAGCTTAAACCGGTTGTCTATTGTATTTTATCGGTTTAACATTGTTGAAGGCTAATGATAATTTATTCTCGCATTATCTTAGTCATAATATTTCTTCTTGGGCTAGTTGAGCTCACCTTTCTTTCACCGTTTCTCTTGAAATGAGAACATAAATTTGACGAAGTCGGGGAACGAAGTAATGGTCCGGATGATAGCATTAGTAGTCCTCACTATTACGTGAAATAGTGTGATAATAGTTGTAATGAGGACTCCTTTTGAGTTTGTATAATATCTAGTAGACAATATTTGTATTCAAACTCATGGTTTATGTCGTATTGTACCTACGCTTAGGTTAATAAGTTGTATTTGAATTTATGTACCATGTAAGTGGCGACCCAAGATGGGTGACGTATACCTAATTTTGGGGCGTCACGGTTGGTATCGAGCTTAGGATATGATCCTGGCTAAGATGTGAGACAAGAACTAGGAGGGAGAGACGGGAATTCCTTCGCTAGTATGACCTACCTAAGTTTATGTGGTATTTATTTGGTCGGTCGAGTATAGGGATAATATGTGATATGTTATTTAACCCATGTTTGGTGGCGATGTTGAAAATGACATCTGAAAATATTGAGATAAGCAATGAAGCACATGAGACCGTTGAGTCACCAACCAAAAGGTAATGAGTAACAACACGATAATAATCATCTGCAAATGTGGCAATTATCTAACAATGATAACCATCGTGGGGAAATTATCATGTCAAAAATGGTAACCATTTCGGTGGTAATCATGGCCAAGATAATAAGAATGGACATTTCAAGAAGAGAGGGTTCAACAATGACGTGAAGACGTCGGCATCAGCACCCGTTTCAAAGGAAGAAGAACGACCACCGGTCGTATGTTTCAAATGCGGACAGGAGGGACACATCCGTCCAAACTGTATGCAGCAATCCAAAGCGTGTTTTAATTGCGGAAGAGAAGGTCACTTAGCTCGATTTTGTCGTATGGTGAAGTCAAGTCCAGTTGAGATAGTGATGCCAAAGGATGTCCTGACAAGCCAAAGCCGGTGTAGTTTAAGAGAGCGCGTTTTTTCTCGTGACGAGGAACCCGAATAAAATTATCACGGGTAAGTTAATCATAAGCTCTTGCGAAGTCTATATCGTATTCGATAATCTGGGGTTCTACCTATTATTTTATCTCTCTTGCTTGCGTTCAACGTTTAAATTTGACTCAGGAGAAATTGGACTTTGATTTATCTGTTTAAACTTAGTTGGGAGAAACCTTCGTTACCTCCAATCGCTTATAAATCTTGTTGATTCAAATCGAAACTTTCACGTTACTGTCAATCTTATCTCTTTGAAAATACTTGCCTTTTATTTTAGGAATCAATTGGTTAACTACTCATCATGCTTTTAAGTAAGGTTGTTAGCTTTTATATTTATAACAACCTCATTACCTAATTCAAAGTAACCAAACCCTAAAATTAATCATTGTCATATCAAGCCATAAGTAAAGAGCCCCGAACCTTTCGTTGTTGACTTCCTTGTGTGGAATGCACCGAAGCCAGACTTTCTGTAGGCAACATCGTGAATGAAGATGGCAAGTTTATAGGTATCATTGTGAGGTGCTATCCAATTTAAGGGATAGAAGTCACAGTTGGTATTAATGTGACGTACTATTCAAGTCTTGGACGAGAGTAACAGTTTTGAATGATATTTCTATCATTAATAAATTTCTTGACATATTCTTGAAGACTTCTTAGCCTACTTAGAACGTAAAATCAAATTTTGTATTGACCCCAGTACAAAAACCCATTTTTTAAACCCTCAAATATTTCTTCAACTAAAATGAACAGTTTACGTGGTTTATGATGAAAGTCATAATAAAAGCATTGGACTAATGAAAATCATGGGTATATGAAGTATTAGTAAGTGTTATGATGAGTTATGTGGTTATTATGTGAAAACATGAAAGTTTCTTAGAAATCACAAAGGGTTGAAAAATCAGATTTTGGTAAAAAACGTAACATGAAATTCAATTGACCATATCTCCTATTATATTTTGAATTTTTGAGTGTGGTCAAGTCCTAGAGTTAGATCTATGAGTTACCTAACTAATCCAAGTGGAATTACTAGAAAAGGTGTTGTAGATTTTTGTGGGGACTAATTTTAGCAAAGGAGGCCAAAGCTGTAAATTTCGAAAATGCTACTGCCCAGAAACTTTAAGGGACTGTTTCGGCTACTTAAATTATGAGAAAAATTCTGGCCTTTTGGGACATGAAGGTATATGGTATAAAGTACCTCCTGTCCAAAAATGAGCTCATTCTGACTTAAAATGAGCAAGTTATGACTATTTCAATATTTAGGTTTTTTCGAATGAAAAATGCTATAACCGGAGTTCTATAACTCAGGCGACCATGAAAATTTAAACTAGAAGCTCACGTTAACATGTGTAAGGTCCTGCCAAGATTTGGGAATTTTTGGAGTTAAACTTGAGGTAGCTAATTTCTTAAGGAATTAATTAGAAATTGATTTTCGAAAAATAGTAAATGAATTTTAAAAATTCCGAGAAAAATATATTTTCATTATGGGACTATATTATGCTAAATCCCAGAAAAGAAATATTTTTGGGACTAATTTGGTATTTTTCATTAAAATAGTTTAGTTACGAACATATGAGTTAAATATGTTATGAACAAGCTAGATATCAGCTTTGCTGATTTGCTTAACATGTTGAAAAATGTTGAGAGTCACTTTCCAACCAAGAAAGACCATGTCTTACTGGTAGGGGCCAAAGGATCTTCTGAAAAGAAGAACGATTCAAAGAAGGTAAATAGAAAGGCATAAACAAAGGATAATAAGAACAAAACCGTCACGGATAAGAAAGGTTTGTTTGCTTCAATCGCTATAAGCTTTGACACCGGAAAGAAAGCTGCGAGAAGCATCTTGCAGAGGCTAACCGAAAGAAGCTTAGTGAAGTTTGATTCATAATACGATTTTTTGTTCATGATTGAAATAAATTTTTCTTTAAGTCGAGGTTCTACTTGGGTATTGGATACTGACTTTGGTTATCATAAATATAGATTTATGAAGGGACCAAGCAAAGTAAGTAGAAAGCTAAACAAATATAAGTAATCCTATGTGTGGAAAATGAAATGAAGGTTGTCTTTGCATTAGCCATAGAACTTATAGTTTAGCAATGCCTACGGCAAGTCTATTAAGTCAATAAGTTGTTATTGTATTCCAGTTCTCGTTGGAAATATTATTTCCATTTTATTGTTGGACAATAAAATTTTTGGTATTATAATTAAGAACAATTGTTGTTCTATTTATAATAATAATGTTTCGTATAGAACTGAAAGATTACTTAATGGATTTTGTATACTTGACTTACGTGAAAAATTATTTTGTAAATTGAACAAACTAGTATAAGAAAAGGAGATGATCATTCAAAGAGTTGAATGTGTGTATTTGATACAAGTATGAATTATTTGAAAGGTTCAAAGAATTTAGAAGTGAAACAAATTGGCAATGTATTAAGATTCTTTGATTAGATCAAGGAATAAATACTTGTGCAATAAGTTTCTAGATCATCTCAAATGGTTTTCTCATAATGGACACATCCTGATACGCAATAATTGATTGATGTATCTGAATGGAAAAATCGTACCTTGTTGGACATGGTGCGGTCCATAATGATTTTACCGACATTCCAAAGATCCTTCCGGATAATGTCCTAGAAATGGTCTGCATATCTACGAAAATGGTAACCTCAAAATCCATTCCAAGACTCCATAAAAGTTATGGATGGGGAGAATTCTAATCTTAAGTATGTTAAGATAAGGGGTTGTCCAACTTATGTGAAAAGGTTTCAAAGGATAAGCTTGGGACAAGATTTGACAAGTACAATTTGTGGGACATCCTAAAGTAAGTTTAGGGCATATGTTCTATAATCCTACATAGCAAAAGGTGTTTATTGCGAAACACCCTGCCTTCTAAGATAAAGGTGTTTATCATTAAAAGGGGGCTAGTGGGAGGATAATAGATCTTGAAGAGTTCAAGAACCACAAAACACAATAAGTCAAATAAGAGGAACACATAGATAGACTATTGTACCACAAATAAATCGTAAATCTGGAATAGTACTAAAGATACCTAGGAGGTATGAATTCATCATAGATGATGATGATGAGGTACACATCATGAAGATGATGATCCGATTACATTCGATGAGGTAAGACTTCTAGTGTGTACAAAAGGGACGATTAGGCACGCAGTGACATTCCTAATATTATATGTTGATATACTACGGATAAGGAATGACATACCAATGCTACAATCGAGAATGATAAAGTTGTCTAAACATTCCTCCATGAATGGTTTGGGAAGAGTATCTTAATTGGGAATAAAATCTATATAGATAGATTCAAGATGATGCTCGACTTAACCCAAGGAACGTATATTCATTTGATGTTAAAGTTGTTTAGCATGGCAAACTCCAAGAGATGTCTCATGTCGATGAGCTATGGAGTGTATCTCTCTTAATAGTCCCCACAGGACTCTAAAAGAGAGATCGCATGAGTGACTATCATGTATGCAATGAAATATACGAGACACGATGTTGATCGACCATATTCGGAGAAGTTCACTATGAGTTAGTGAAAAACATCTTAAAGTGCTTAACCCAAGCACTAAGGATGTGATCATATTCATGGTGGGTCCAAATTAAAACTAGAGGGCTTAACAGAGACTCAAGTTTTCTAGACGCACCAAGATGATGTAAAAATCCACTTTAAGGTAAAGCGTTATCTTGAATAAAGGTGCGATGAATTGGAAAGATTCCAAACAAAGAAAGAGTTCTTGGTTTAGTGATAAAGACAAAGTATATAGCTATAAATGAAGTCGCAAGTTGATTGTTTGGATTAAAAGTTCATTACGAGAACTAGGAATAGTTCTAAAGTCTCATCTTGGATCTAAACATGTGTTGTGGCACTTTCATTTGATTATTAGAATCATTGAAGATGGGAAATCACTATAGAGATAGTGAAATCTCATGAACAACATTACATATCCATTAACTAAAAGCTTATCCAACAAATGGGATAATCGTCACTTAGAGAAGAAGAGTATGAGATACCATGACGATTGGCTTTAGTGCAGTGGGAGATTGAAAGTAGTATGCACACAAACCAATCATGTTTGATGATAAAGCATATACTTTGTAACAATCTTATTCATTTATTAATAAAAAGTATTAATTTATTAAAGGCTTTTAATTATCTACATGATCTTCGTTTTATAATATGTGATAAACCCATAGTTTTAAGCAATGCTTTTAGAATAATGATGATGAACATTCTAATGAGATCTAAATTCTTAGAAAGCTTAAAACTAAAATAGTTCCCAATCGTTGGATTACTAAATTGGGGATTAGTGAATCCGGATAGATTGGTACATCGTTCTTCTTTCATTGGATGAGGATGATTGATCTCATGATCATTTGTGTGGAGACACTAAAGCAAGTATGTAGGTGCTTATTAGAGAATAAGTTCATTTGAGCGTTGGCTCGCTAAGGAATACCTAATGGAGTTTTATTTGCTGTCAATAGGAATTCTGTAGTAGTGGTAGTAGTCAAGTAATCCTTGGACTTGAGATCATCATAAGATATCTTGTATGATGAGTTATACTTTGACTTATTCCTTAAGACCCTTAGGGTATATCAAAGGGTATGCTTGGGTATAATAAGTTATGCATGGAGATAATGTATGATCAATAAAGAATCTACCACTTCTAATAAAAGAAGAGAAATGTCCTATGTGATTCGATAAATGACAACCCAAAGTAGTCCTTGGCAAAGCGTAATGAAATTAGAAAGGAGTTTCTAATTTGCATTATTTGAGTTGTGCGTTTAAGGATCGAAATACATATAATTAAATAAAATAAGACTTGTGATAATTCCATGTCTTATATTTAATTGGGACATTGTATGGTAGAAGGATTGAATTGTCATTTGTAACTATTTATTCAAAGGTTCTTTAATGATTAATGTTGAAATCTATATTATCCGGAAAGTCGTTGATCGCTAGGGAGAACTTATCCCTATTGTAGAATAAATATTATTTATTTAAATAAATTAATTGTTTAATTTATTTATTTAAATAAGATTAGAATTGTTTCTAATTGATTTATTCACAACCTAGGTTTAATATGGAGAACCTAAAGGGTCACACCATAAAAGGAAGAATAATTATTTAAGAAGTTAATGGCATAATCGTAATAATATATTAAGTATATTTAATTTAATCTATGGTGATAGAATAAATTAAATAGCTTAATATTTATTATTTAATATTTTAGAAATATTAAATATAAATTAATAAGAGGAGTCTTATTAATATTATTACAATTATTATTATTTTAATTTCTAAAAGAGTTTAGGAATTAATTTAATATAAGTACTCTCATTTATTCCTAATTAGATTAGGAAGGAAAATTAGTTAAAGGAGTTTAATTAATTATCCCTAATAAGATTAGGGAGCTTAATTAATTAAAAGAATTTAATTAATTAAATAAATCCCAATTCCTTAATTGTTAAGGTGGGTTGCCCACATCTATAAATAAGAGGAGTCTTATTATGGGTAAAAGGGTTGTTGACTTTTTGAACATACGACATAATTCCAATTGTTGGGAGAGTACACCTTTTCTATAGAGATAGAAAATTAGGGTTTGAGCCAAATACACCATCTTCTTGAATTCTTTATTCTTCCTTGGTGGATCACCTCTAGAGGCCAAACATATGGGTGGCTGACGTTGATCAAAGGAAGGAACCAAACCCGGTGGATTCAAGTTGAACGCGAAAGGATTTGGAGGTGAACTTGTACCTGAGGAAGCTCGATCTTCAAGGGTATGATTTTATTCTTTATCTTTTCGTTTAATTAATAATTATGCATAAAGGGTGATCCGGGTTTATGGTTTGTAAATTTTTTTTTAAACTCTGATTTTACACGCTTCCGCATTATTTTGCAATTTGATTGCGCACATGAATATTACAAACCTAACATCTCCTTCTCCCGAAACCATACACGCAGACCCCTCACCAAGTCGCGAAGAACCTCCACCTTCTCCTCCAAGACAACCAACTACCGAAATTGATCGGGATGCCATGGCCTCTCCAACAATGTGGCCCCGACTCAATGCCCATTTTCCCTTCCAACTGTTCAACACCTTTGTTCGTGAAACCGCGATCATCGGTTCGAGAGCGATTCGAATGAGGATCTACTTCGTGAAGGCATGAGCTACTTGGCGAAGGTAAACGAGTATCTTCTTTATTTACGAATTTATCTGCATACTTATATATCTCGCCCGATCAAATGGTATTGGAAACACATAGGCCAATCGGTGTTCTATCGTCTTCGTCCAAGGTTTCTCGGTTTAATCGGAAGAAGAGATCTTGAGGAAGGAGAATGCCATGCAAAGTCTACCTTGGCGAAGGAGAAAACTCAACGTGAATGCCTTCTTCATACAAATGAAGGTCTTCAAAAGAGTTAGCCCAAGCCAAAGGAGATGTGAAGGCCTCGAGGAAGAACTAAAGTCAACCAAAGCACAAAGACGAGGAGATCGTCAAAATGAATGTTGACTTGGTTCGGAGGAGCGAGATAAGGATGGAGAAGATCGAGGAATTAAAGGTCACGATGCGAAGATCTTGACCAAGACTATCCATAAAATTTGGAAGCGCAGAGACTAAATCACATGAATAAAGCGGCTCAAACTCGAAGAGGAAATCCAAGAACTCAAGGCTCTTGGGACCTTGGGCCCCTTTAACCGATCGACCTTCGCAAACAAATATCAAGAAAATCTAACCCTTCAGACGAAATCAATGGGGAAATAATGAAGATATACTCAAGGAGTTCTGAGCTTTGCCAGAAGTCGTGGCAAGGAGAAGTCGTCTGCACCAACTGGACCCATCCTTACTCGATTCTTGAGACGAAGAAGATGGGCGCTGAAGTGATGTTCTGTTTATGTCTTTTACATCTTTAATTTACGATATTTATAAGAATTATCAATAGTGTAATTAAATTAAATATTAATGAAAATGGCTTCATTCCTTATGACTTCGGTATATTTATTTTCTGCCAATACTCCAATATTTATTTAAGTGAAAAGATGCACAAACCCTTTCATGGGCTGAACCCGAATTGTTAGGTAACAACTAAACATGCCATATAACACTTAGAAAAAATTTAGGTAATAAAGTAAAGGGATACTTATTAGTTACCGAAGTGTGAGATATATCTGCTTCATCAGGAATTTGTTTACCCCTAAAGGTCTAACAAAACCAAAAGATGACATTTACTTACCACGAAGGGCTGACAAAGTCTAAAGGATGACACTTGCCTTACCCCAAGGGCCGACAAGGTCTAAGTGTCGACAATTGCCTACCACGAAGGGCTGACAACGTCTTAAAGATGACACTTGCCTACCACGAAGGGCTGACAAGGTCTAAGTGACCACACCAAAGAGGTCGCCATCGAATGGCCAAATAGTACACCCCGAACCTCCTAACTTTCAATGACGTTTGCCTACCACGAAGGGCCCGACAAACTCATAAGGACCACTAGAAAAAAGGCCGCCATCGAATGGCCAAATGAAGTCCACCCGAACCACTAACTTCAATGACGTTTGCCTACCAAAGGGCTGACAAACTCATAAGGGACCACTTAGCCTTAAAAGGTCGCCATCGAATGGCCGCCGAGTCCACCCGAACCTCCTAACTTCAATGACGTTTGCCTACCACGAAGGGCCTAACAAACTCATATAAGACCACTGCCGAAAAGGCTACCATCGAATGGCGGTGAGTCCACAGAACCTCCCAACTTCAATGACGTTTGCCTACCACGAAGGGCTGACAAACTCATAAGGACCATCTGCCGAAAAGGCGCCATCGAATGGCCGGTGAGTCCACCCGAACCTCCTAACCCGATGATCCGATCAAAGATGAAGACAAAATTTGTTCGAGAAAAAGGAACTTTTATTGATGATGACATAAATATTTACGAGACTTCCATGTCTTGACATCATTTCTCTTGAAAGTACTTTCTAAGCTTTGCCAAATGCGTGCAAGTATTCTTAATTACGACCCATCTAATGCTTTCAATCGATAAGTTCCGGCTTGACTTCGGTTATTTCATACGGTCCTTCCCGGTTTGGCATCGACTTTCCAGATTACGAGGTGTAGATGCTTGACTTCTCTCGAGACAAAATCTCCCACTTCAAACCTTGACATTTTACCCCTTATTATAATGCTTAGCCACTCTTGATATAAGTCACAACCCGACTGATTAAAATTTTGTTTACGTGGCGCCCCAAAATTAGGTATACATCACCCATCTTGGGTCGCCACTTACATGGTACGTAATTTAAATACAACTTACTAACAACGAACTTTGTATCTTTCCGAGTCAATGAGTCGATGGAGTAGCGATTCGAGAAAATCCTTCCACGAATCTCAGATAATAACCATTTAAACCGAAAGCTAATACGTGCTTGATCATTGATTTAGGTTGTTCCCGACTTTGAATAGCTTGATCTTTCTTTGGGTCAACGGATATTCCATGACTTGATACCACGTGCCCAAGGAATGCTACTTCTTCAACGAAACTCACATTTCTTTAACTTGGCATAAAGCTTATATTCACGAAGCTTTTGGAGTGTCGACCTCAAGTGTTGCTCATGATCTTCACGGCTTTTGGAATAAATAAGGATGTCATCAATAAAGACGACCACAAAGTGATCTAAATATTCCTTGAATACTCGGTTCATCATATCCATGAAGGCGGCGGGGCATTAGTCGATCGAAAGGACATGACTAGGAATTCATAATGCCGTCTGGGAGGTTACGGCCGAAAGTCGCTTTGGAATGTCGGTGGTTCTAATCTTCAATTGGTGATATCCGGAACGAAGATCGATCTTTGAAAAGAATTTGGCTCCTTGCAACCGGTCAAACAGGTCATCAATACGTGGCAATGGATACCTATTTTTTGATGGTGACATGATTGACTCCAGATAATCAATACAAAGTCGCATACTCCCATCTTTCTTCTTCACGAATAGAGCGGGAGAACCCCGAGGAGAAGTACTTGGGGCCGAATAAAGCCATGTCTAACAATTCCTGCGGTTGGGTCTTTAACTCACGAAGTTCAATAGGAGCCATTCGATATGGGGCTTTGGAAATAGGTTTTATCTTAGGGTTGAAAGTCGATACAAAATTCAATTTCACGCTCTGGGGGTAGGCGGGAAGTTCTTGAGAAATCGTCGGAAATTTATTAACAATAGAATATCGTTTAAAAGCGGCGTATTTTTATTTAAATCGTGACATGAGCTAAGAAAGCTTGACATCCGTTTTTCAATAAGCGAATAGCTTTATGGCTTGAGATGACCAGTGATTGATTTTAATGGTTTGGTAGTTTGAATTAGCATAATAGGTTGATTAGGAATATGAAAGTTAACAACCTTACGAAAACAATCAATTTTTGTATGATAAGTAGTTAACCAATCAATCCACTAGAATCACGTCAATCTGCAAGTATTTTTAATGAAATAAGATCGACGGGTAATGTGAGGTGCTGATTTGAACCAAACAATACTTATAAACAATGGATGTAATGAAGGTTTCTCCCAACGGAGTTTCCACATATAAGTCGAAGTCTAATTTCTCCGAGTCAAATTTAATCGATGGCGCAAGTAGGAGAAATAAAAGAATGGGTAGAACCAGGTATCAAATAAAGTATAGACTTCATTAGAGTTTATGATAAGCTTACCCGTGATGACCTCATTCGGTTCCTTGCTCTTTGGGAGGTCACAACAAACGCTCTCTCCTTGCAGCTCTGGGTTTGAATTTTACGGGATGGCCTTTGGTGCCTCCATCCTAGCTTTGAATTTGTCTTGATGGCAATAAAATAGAGCTAAGTGACCTTCTCTTCCATAATTATAACATGCTTTTGGGCGGCATGGCGCTTGATTTGGTGATGTGTCCCTCTCCTCGCATTTGAAGCATATGATAGGTGGTCTTTCTCCTTCCTTAACAATGGGTCTTTGGTCTTGGCGTCTTTCCACCATTGTTGAATCTCTTTTTCTTGAAATGTCCATTCTTATTGTTTTTACGATGATTACCACAGAAGTGGTTACCATATCTGGCACATTGATTCCCTCCACGCTTGTTGTCACCGCTTGATGACTACTTTCTCATTTGGTATTATAATTTTTAAATTTGCTCTCTTTTTTAGTTGTGTTGACTCATTATCGCGCTCCACTAAGCGAGCCCTATTTACAACATCCGAATACAAACACGGTTTATGAGAAATAAGATGTTGGCGTATCTCCCGACTTCAAACCTCTTAAAAACATTCGCGCCATTCTCTCTTCATTATCCACAAAGTGGGGCCTTGGCCGTGATAACTCATGAAATTTTGCCTCGTGTTGCGCGACACGGTCATATTGTTTTGTTCGACTTGATAAATTCCACCTCCTTCATGTGGCGAATACTTTCGGAAAGTATTTGTCGTTGAAACGACTCTGGAACTTCTCCCAAGATATCTTGATGCAATGAGGTTGAGTACGTTTTCTGGATTTCCACCAATGTCCGCCTCTCCGCATGCAACATAAAGGCGTGAAAGGAACCTTTTGCTCCTCGGAGCATCCTAAGACATCAAATATCTTGGTAATCTGCTTTATCCATGCTTTCTTGAAAGTGGTTTTGGCTCTCCCTTAAACTCCGGTGGTCCCTCCTTGAATTGTTTAGCGGTGGCCTTGAGAGTTCAGTGTTTCCACCTCGTTTTGGATGAGAGTCGTTCTACTTTCTTTGTTGCATAAATTACATAAAAGCCTCTGAACATTTGATCATTCATCATTTGGTCGGTGTTGTTGTTTTTGCGTGAGGATTATCGCCTTCACGATGCACATTATCACGATTATTGATATGTGGTGAATCAGCGATCGCTTTGCGCTCCATTCTTATTCTCAACATTCTCGGATGTCATTTTCGAATCTTGCCACAAAACAAAAGGTTAATTGACGTATAACAAATTATCCCTATTTTACGACCAACCAATAAAATAGCACATAAACTTAGGTGTAGGTCATACTAAGCGAAGGTATTCCCGTCTCTCTCCCTCTAGTACTATTCTCACATCTTAGCAGGGATCATATCCTAAGCTCACGATACCAACATGGCGCCCCCCCCAAAATTAGGTATACATCACCCATCTTGGGTGCGCCACTTACGTAGTGCAATTTAAATCTGACTTACTTAATATAAGCGTAGGTATGCAATACGACATAAAACGTGAGTTTAAATACAAATATCGTCTACTAGATATTAAACAAACTCAAAAAGGAGTCCTCATTACAATTATTATCACACTATTTTACGAATAGTGAGGACTACTAATCTTATCTTGAGGACCATCACTTTCGTTTCCCAGACTCGTCCCAAATATATTCTCATTTCACGAAGAGACGGTGAAAAAGAAAGGGTGAGCTCAACTAGCCCGATGAAAAATATTATGACTAAGATAATGCGAATAAATTATCAATAGTCTTCAACAATGTTAAAGCGATAAAATACAATAGACAACCGGTTTAAGCTGCGGTGAATATCTGATCCATTAAAAAGAGTCAGTAGAAAATAAAATCTACTATCTTTTAGGTTTTAAAAGGTTTTCATCAACATTATATATTTGAGACTCGACTTTAATAAATATTCAACACCATCGAATCACCCACACTTTTTCTACGGCGAGGATATTCTTTAGTATCACGACCACAATAATTCATGCACTTGCTACGGGCGAGAATTTTTGTGTATTCATTAATAATCATGATCGTACCAACAAGCGTCCCATCGATGCACTACTGACCCTTTGAGGATTTTTATCACATCATTTGTAACATTACGGTCAAATGATTACACTTAATAGTCTCTGGTCATAATCATACCAAGTCCATCTATGCACTACTGAATACGAGAGACTTTCAACATAATATAAACATGAGGATGATGACAATGATATAAGAATTGATAAAACAAGTTCAAAATTATTTTATCCGGGAATTATTAACGTCAAATTATCAACATGATCTTTGTTTTGTAGAGTAAAATTCAAGAATGATCGGAAGAATATTTTCATGAAAAGATCTTTGGATGAAATGCAAATATCGAGGATATTCCACTAATTTCATGGAGTATAGAAGTCAAAGTTTTATCCAATGGGTATAATAAAGAATGGAATAACAAAAGAAATCACCGTAAATGCGATGTACCGCGCAGACGAGGTTATTCAATGTAATAATAAATAACGGAACGGGTCGGTGAAATTCACACAAAACGGGATGTTCAACAGAATAATAAAGATGGAACCGGATCGGTGTAAAACACACGAGATAGGATATTCAAACGAGAATGATAAAAGGCGGAACTAGGTCCTGTAAAACACACGAGACGATGTTCCAACGAATAATAATAAAAAAAAACCGGTCAGGTGTAAAACCATGAGCGAGGATGTTCCAATGAGAATAATAAAAAGCGGAACCGGTCGGTGTATAAAACACCACAGAGCGAGGATGTTCCAATGAGAATAATAGAAGAATGTCACCAAGTATAGGGTAAACCACGTATCTGAGTTATTCGATAGAATAATAAGCGATGGAATAACAATAGTTCTCTTCGTGAATAAGAAAGAATAACACCCTTACATTTTGGTAGGAGATTGAATCTTTGTGGCGATTAGTAACAAAATACTCTTCTTCTTTCTCTCTTATTCTCTCTATATTTTTCTCTCTCTATAAGCTTGAATGAATTAAGTGAAAAATAATGAAGCCCTAGGCCTCTATTTATAGAAGATTTCTAAACTTAGCTTTTCTTAGTGTGAAAAGGCAGTGGCTCGCTTAATGATTACTATTGAAAAAAACTAGTGATGTGAAAAGAAAAAAGTGGTTTGAAGCCTTTTCAGGGTAATGTGAAGCGACAAGTGGTTCGGCGCTTCTTAGATGATGACATATGGGCCCCATAATGTGAAACGACAGTGGTATTTAATCTTTCGACGTCATTTTATAAAGGTATTTAATTATTATACTGATTAACGAAGGTAAATACTATTGATGAAGGTAAATACTATACATGGTACAAAAAAAGCAAACTACAACTTCAATAATACAAATGTAGTGTGAAATCGACAATATATCTTAATGAGTTTAAATATAATATTGTCTTACAGACAATATCCACATCTGAAATAAATCCCCATCATAATTATTGATTCATTATTTTACAAAATGGTGAGGACTACTAAACAACTCTCTCTAGAACCTTCATTCCATACCCACAGAGCTAGTACTTTCATTACATTCTAGCCTCTGAGAAGAAAAATGGAACAACAAGGAAAGGGTGAGCTCAACTAGCCCGATAAAGAATATTATGACTAAGATAATATCTGACACAAATTATCGTTAGTCTTGACGAGGAAAAATCGATAGAATCTGATAGGCAACAAGTTTTGGATCAATATTAGCGGTGAAATAATAATTCATAGAAGAGTTCGTAGAGAATGAAATCTACTATAATCTATGAATTTAACGATCCATCATCAATATTTTATCCTGTAACATCAATCGATATACATACGGAATCAAATATTCATCTTTGCTTTTGAAGCGAAGATATTCATCGATTAATTAAGTATTCATTTAAACACTGTTCATCTTTTTCACTTTCTGAGGCCAAGATATTAATCAATCGATCGTATTCATCTCGACACTGTTCATCTTTGCTTTCTGGGCCAAAGATATTCTTGAAATCATTCATCTTTTGCTTTCTACGGGCGAAGATATTCAATAATATCATCATTTAAGGCGAGGATGATGAAAAATATTTTTTAAAAAGCGAATCGGTGAAACAAAATGACAAGGATTAAGGATTAAGGATTAAGTACTTGGTTTTATCCGCGTCCAAAAATACCTCAAAAAATAATCATAGTGGTGTAAAATTCGAGAATGATCAAAACATGGATCTGATCGAGTTAGTATCCGAATAGATATTTTGGACGAAAAGAAGAAATTTTATTTTTAAATTGAATAGTCTTAGTATCGTGAATAGTCTTGAGTATCGTGAATAGTCTTAAATATCGTGAATAGTAACTCAGAAACCAAAAGATAGAAATTCCACAAAAAATCATCTTCACGCTTCGTGAATAGTACTACTGTGAATAGTAACTTCGTGAATAATAACTTCGTGAATAGTAACTTCGTGAATAGTAACTCATGAATAGTAACCCATGAATAGTAACCCAGAAGCATGAAAAAAAAGTTCCAAATTTGATAAAAACTTGGATCGACATTTGATATAATGATATTGAAGAAATAATATCATTCTGAAAAAAATAATATCCACTTACCTCGAAGATCGATCGATCTTACAATTGAAACAGGATATAGGCTATGACTTGGACTTGCAGTAGTATAGCAATACTCAAAGTATACTCAAAATACTCACAAGAATAAACTCGATAATATAGAGAGAAAACTTGATTTACGGTGTGATTTTCAATTCTAACTAAGCACCTTTTTTATAGGAAATTCTTAGAACACCAAAGCGAAAAAATTTAATATAATATTAATATATATAATAATATTCTCTCACACACATCTAGAAATCTGATCTTCAGCCATCAAACACATGTTAAATTGCCACCAACAAATTTGAAAAAAAAACGTTTTCTTAAAAAAATAATTTTAAACTTCAAAAATTAATTATTTGAACTTGAACTTCAATAATTCATAATAAATAGCCCTTTCATCAGAAAATTCGAATCTCGCGAGTTTTTATAGGAAATTCAATTCTCTACAACTTTGCAGAAGAAAGTTTTTCCAAATTCCAAATAGAAATTGGCCAAAAAATCCTGAAGCGGGCGATTTTACACAATTATAATCAAATTTGATCGATAAAGGGGTCCACAGACATGTTTAACATGTTTTAAACATTTATTGCAACAAAAATACTCTTCCTCCTCGTATACTCATATATCCCACATTAGATTGTAAAAATATCACAGTTAATATATTATTAAAATAATATATTTAAATGAATTATTTTATCGAGAAAAAGATAAAATATTAATTTTCAACAATTGTCATTTAAAATTTTCTCCATCTATATCCACATAAAATCAATATTTTCCTCATCATATAAATCAATAATTAATTATTCACAAATAATATTACGAGAATCCTGATATTGTGACGACGAGGCGGTTCAGGGAAGGGGCTTTCGATAAAATTTCTTCTTCTTGGCGGCGCGATTAGGTGACCAAACCTCTCCTTAGAGCGAACTTTCTAGACATTGCCAATAATGTTATCTAATAATATTATTAGGATAATATGAATTATTAGCCGATAATGAAAATCTTGTGTAATGTGATTATTGAAACAATGATGATATAAAATATCAATATGACAATTATTAACTTCGATAAAATCTTTGAGCGATAATTCTGTAACCATTATTGAGTAGTGCCTTCTTACGTAAGAATCAATAATTGGTGCGATCTGGTATCTTCTTGTTGTCGACAATGGCGTATTAGTGTGTTTTAACCACCGGGTATTCAGCGATATTACTTGGTAACAACTTCTGCAGTTATTTAAAAACAACTTATATTTGTCGTTTTCTTCATCCAATCACTTTCCGTTATAGGGGCCCCACACATGGGCATTTGTTGTAGTCGTGCGAATATTCCCAAACGATCTGAATATTCCACGACCAAACGAATATTCCCAAACGATAATGAATATTTTATAACCACTTGCTTAATTTGAAATATTTGCATATTTAACCCTTAACTATCCACATTAATCAAATCAACCCTTACTATTTCAAAATAATAAATAAAGGAAATTCCTTTTTATTTAAAAATTTGAGGTCTTCTGACCTCCCTCCTTATGAAATTTAGTCCTCGAAATTGGCGTCGTACTGGTGTTTTGAAAAGGTGAGGATACCTCGCTTTCATTTAGTTTCAACTCCGGGTCATTTCCTCTATAGCATGATTCCTCCACAAAACTTTAACTTGTGGTATAACCTTTCTTGGCGTAGGACATGCTCCTTCTATCCAAATCTTGGCGGTACCTCCTCATCGTTAAGTCTTGGCTATCTCGTCCGGTTCTAACTTTCTATAACGTGGTTGGGTCTTTCACATATTCTGAAATGCGGATATATGAAACACATTATGAACACGAGACATACTCGGAGATGCTTGATGAAGTCTATAGGCTACATTTCTACTCGGTCGAAAATTTGAAATGGACCAGATAAATCGTGGATTGAGCTTTCCTCTCTTCCCAAATCTTGTAACTCCCTTCCATGGAAGCGACTTCATGACAATCATGATCCCCACATTAAATTCCCGTCCTTTCGATGAAGATCCGCATAACTCTTTTATAGATCTTGTCTTGGTTTGTATCGTTGTCGAATCATTTGGATCTTTTCGGTGATCATACGTCTTAACTTCGGGTCCCAACAATGTTGCTTCACCCACCTCATCCCAACATATTGGAGAGCGACATTTTTTCGTCCATATAATGCTTGAATGGAACCATACTATATTTGTTTAATAACTATTGTTGTATGAGAATTCCACGATGGCAAGTACTTATCGACTTCCTTTGAAATCTAGGACCTGAGTTTTAATATATCTTGAGTTTGAGTAGTCCTTTACGATTGCCCATCCGTTTGAGGATGGTATGCCCAAGCCAGATAAATAAATTAGTGCCCGTAGCTTTTTACTAAACCCAAAATCATGAAGTGAATCTTGGGTCACGATCTAAAACTATGGATCTTGGCATGCCATACAATCTCACAATCTCATTTACGTACATCTGAGAAAAAGGCGTTCGAGGAATAAGTCTCTCGTATCGGTAAAAATGAAGCGGACTTGGTTAATCTATCAACAATAACCCAAATAGCATTGATGCCTTGAAAAACCTGGGAAGACCCGTAATGAAATCCGTAGTAATGTGTTCCCACTTCCATTCCGGAATCTCAGTGGTTCTGAGCGGACCCTTAGGTACAAGATGCTCACCTTTACGTTAGCAAGTTAAACACATCGAGATAAACTTTGCAATCTCTCTCTTCGTATTGTTCCACCAAAATGTATGTTGAAGATCACGATACATTTTAGTACTTCGAGATGGATTGCAAATGGCGTGTTGTGTGCCTCCATCATAATCTTGTACTTCAAATCAGTCGTTAGGAACCTGAAAGTCTAGAGTGGACTCGAAGTATTCCTTCTTCATCGATTCTAAGCTTAGGAATAGCTCCTTCTTGTACTTTCTTCTTCATACGCATCGACTCAAGGGTTGGTGGCTTGAAGCGACCTTAACTTTTTCTATTAAAGTTGGCTCTGTCGTATACTTGACATCATCGCTTTTTTTCGTTCGCATATAATCTTCTACTCATCGCGTCGGCTACCGTTCGCTTTTCGGGATGGCGTGTCGAAACATGTCTTTGAAATGAGTCTCTCTTGAGTTCTTGAAGCTCTTCCCACATTCCTTGCTCCATTCGATTTTGTATCTCTCTGAGTCAATTGCGTTAATGGAATAGCGATTAGAATATCCTTGACGAATCTCAGATAATAACCAACTAAGCCTGAAAGCTCGTCTTTCGATAAGCGACTTAGGTTGCTCTCAAGCTGTGACTCGTATCCCATCTTGGATAGCACGTCACAATGACACCTATCGATTTACTATCGCACGCGAATATGGCGTCCCTACGAGAGTGCGGCTTGGGTGAATTCCTGAAAAGAAGTCACAAGATAAAGGCTCGGTACCAAATTCTATAGTTGAATTTTAACTCACGAAGTTCAATAGGAGCCATTCGATATGAGATTTTAGAAATGAGTTTTGTCTGGGGTTCAAAGTCGATACAAAATTTAATATCGAGCTTTGGGAGTAAGCGAAAAATTCTTGAAATCGTCGGGAAAAATCAATAACAACGGGAATATTATTCAAATCGGCGTGTCTTTATTCAAATCCATAACATGGACTAAGAAAACTTGACATCCGTAATAAGCGAATGACTTCATGGCTTGATATGAAAATGTTTGACTCTGATGGTTTGATTGCTTGAATTGAATAACGGGTTGCTTAGGAATATGAAAACTATGACCTTACAAAAAAGCAATCAATTTGGCGTGATGAGTAGTTAACCTTAAAATCACATCAAAAGCAAATATCTACTATAGAAATAAGGTTAACGGTAATGTGATAGTGCTGACTTGAATCAAGCAAGATTTTTAAACAACGGATGTAATGAAAGTTTCTCTAATGGAGTCTCCACGAGATAGGTCAAAGTTTAATTTCTCGTAGTCGAGTTCAAGCGTTGGCGCTTGAGTAAGAGAGATAAAAGAATGGGTAGAACCATATATCTAGTAAGGTATATACTTAGCGAAAATTTATAATTAACTAACTTGTCTGCTAACCGTTCGGGTTCCTCGCATTTTGACCGATCCTGACAAAGCGCTCTTCCGGAATCGTTGACTTTGACTTTTACGGGACGATCTTTTGAGTCACCATCCCCATTGAACTAGGTTTATTCTTTCGTCTGATCTCGGCGATATGTCCTTCTTTCCACAATTATAAGCATACCTTGAGCTGTTGTGGGCGGTTTGGTGATATATCCCTCTTTTCGCATTTGTAGCATATGGGGGTGGTGTTCTCCTCCATAAAACTAGTTCTTCTTGGGCGGCGTCTTCACATGGTGGTTGTTGAATCTCCTCTTTTTAAAATCTCCTCCCAGGCTAAACTTCTTATTTTTTTCATGGCCCACGATTACCACGGTGGTTCTGCCTTTAATCTGTATTCTTCTTTCTCATTGGTTATCGTTATTACGATGGCTACTATCTTGATATGATCTGGTTATGGTCCCTCGGTTGAGCGTACTTTCGTTATCTCGCTCTAACAATGAGAGCCTGTTGACAACATCTGAATAGAGAAAATTTATGAGAAATGAGATCTTGGCGTATGTCGGGTTTCAAACCTCTCGAAACATCCGCGTCATCGTTCCTCATTCTCCACCAAATGAGGTGCAAACACGGATAACTCATGAACTTAGCCTCGTCTTTGGGACACGTCGTCGTGTTATTACTGCTCTGATCTAATAAACTCCACTTCCTTCCGTATAGCCGAATACTTTCGGGGAAGTACTTGTCGTTGAGCTATTTCTGAAACGTCTCCCGGCGACATCTTTGAGTGCGGTTTGGATGGAGTGCAACTTCCTGATTCCCACCGATGTCTGCCTCGCCACGGAACATAAAAGGTGGCGAATGGAACTTTCTGTTCCTCCGTGCATCCCAGACATCGAATATCTTGGTAATTTGTTTGACCACGTCTCGCTTGCTTAATCGGATCCGGCTTTCCCCGAGTGCAGGTGGTCCCGACTCTTTGAGCTTGCTTGCATGTGACCACGGTGAATTCTTATCATTTCCTCACATATTTTTTGAACACGAGTCTCCTAAATGCGATTTTGCATGAGCTGCAAAAAGCTTACAAACATCCCTCGTTCATCATCTGCTCGGTGGTGTTGTTCACGGGAGGAACATTACCCGACTGTTGCCGCGTTCTCCTCGTTGGTAAAACTGAGGCATCTCCACGGTCTCATTTACTCCTTTTATTAATATTCTCGATCGACATTCTCAAATCTTGTCATAAAATAAGGGTTAATTAAGAAATCGATATATCACATAATATCCTATATCTTGACCAACTAACAAATAAGCTTAGGTAGGACACCTTTAGCGAAGGATTTACTCGTCTCTCCCTCTGGTTTATTCCCGATCTCATGTTCCGATCTCATACCTGTCGGTTTGCCACGAGATCGTATCCTACTAACTCACCGGCTACGATACTTATAGCTCGATACCAAGCTGTGGCGCCCCCAAAATAGGTATACCTGACACCCGTTACGAGTGCATGAATACATGGTACAAAAAAAGCAACTACTGACTTGATAATCTGAATGTAGTGTGAAATACGACAATATATCTTAATGAGTTTAAATATAATATTGTCTTACAAACAATATCCACATCTCAAATAAATCCCCATCATAATTATTGATTCATTATTTTACAAAATGGTGAGGACTACTAAACAACTCTCTACAGAACCTTCATTCCATACCCCAGAGCTAGTACTCATTACATTCTAGCCTCCACGAGAAGAAAAAAAATGGAACAACGAGGAAAAGGGTGAGCTCAACTAGCCCGATAAAGAATATTATGACTAAGATAATATCTGACAAATTATCGTTAGTCTTGACGAGGAAAAATCGATAGAATACAATAGGCAACAAGTTTTGAGATCAATATTACATGGAAATAATAATTCATAGAAGAGTTACGTAGAGAATGAAATCTCTTATAATCTATGAATTTAACGATCCATCATCAATATTTTATCCTGTAACATCAATCGATATACATACGGAATCAAATATTCATCTTTACACTTCTGAGCGAAAGATATTCATCGATTAGTCGTATTCATTTAAACACACATTCATCTTTTGCACTCTGAGGCCGAAGATATTAATCAATCGATCGTATTCATCTCGACACATTTCATCTTTTACTTTCTGAGGCCAAAGATATTCTTGAAAATCATTCATCTTTGCCTTTCTGGGCCAAGATATTCAATAATATCATCATTTAAAGGCGAGGATGATGAAAATATTTTTTTAAAAAAAATATTTTTAAATCGATGAAACAAAATGACAAGGATTAAGGATTAAGGATTAGTACTTGGTTTTATCCACGTCCAAAAATACCTCAAAAATAATCATAGTGGTGTAAAATTCGAGAATGATCAAAACATGGATCTGATCGAGTTAGTATCCGAATATAGATATTTTGGACGAAAAGAAGAAATTTTATTTTTTAAATTGAATAGTCTGCAGTATCGTGAATAGTCTTAGTATCGTGAATAGTCTTGAATATCGTGAATAGTAACTCAGACACCAAAAGATAGAAATTCCAAAAAAAACATCTTCACGCTTAATGAATAGTACTTTCGTGAATAGTAACTTCGTGAATAGTAACTTCATGAATAGTAACTAAATGAATAGTAACTTTCATGAATAGTAACCCATGAATAAGTAACCCAGAGCATGAAAAAAGTTCCAAATTTGATAAAAACTTGAGATCAACATTTCGATATAATGATATTGAAGAAATAATATCATTCTGAAAAAAAATAATATCCACTTACCTCGAAAGATCGATCTTACAGTTGAAACAGGGATATAGGCTATGACTTGGACTTGCCTTAGTATAGCAATACTCAAAGTATACTCAAAATACTCACAAGAATCGCTCGATAATATAGAGAAAAACTTGATTTACGGTGTGATTTTCAATTCTAACCTAAGCACCTATTTATAGGAAATTGCTTAGAACACAAGCGAAAAAATTTAATATAATAATAATATATATATATATATATTTCTCTCATCATCTAGACAATCTGATTTCAGCCATCAAACACATGTTAAACCTTCTAGAAAAAATTCAAAAAAAACGTTTTCTCTAAAAAAATAATTAAAACTTCAAAAATCGATTATTTGAACTTTGAACTTTCAATAATTCATAATAAATAGCCCTTTCATCAGAAAATTCGAATCTCGCGAGTTTTTATAGGAAATTCAATTCTCTACAACTTTGCGAAGAAAGTTTTTTTCAAATTCCAAATAGAAATTGGCCAAAAAATCCTGAAGCGGGCGATTTTACAGTTATAATCAAATTTGATCGATAAATGGGGTCCATGAGCATGTTTAACATGTTTTAAACATTTATTGCAACAAAAATACTCTTCCTCCTCGTATACTCATATATCCCACATTAGTTGTAAAAATATCACAGTTAATATATTATTAAAATAATATATTTAAATGAATTATTTTATCGAGAAAAAGATAAAATATTAATTTTCAACAATTGTCATTTAAAAATTTTCTCCATCTATATCCACATAAAATCAATATTTTCCTCATCATATAAATCAATAATTAATTATTCACAAATAATATTACGAGAATCCTGATATTGACAACGAGGCGGTTCAGGAAGAGGGCTTTCGATAAAATTTCTTCTTCTTGGCGCGCGATTAGGTGACCAAACCTCTCCTTAGGCGAACTTTCTAGACATTGCCAATAATGTTATCTAATAATATTATTAGGATAATATGAATTATTAGCCGATAATGAAAGATCTTGTGTAATGACAATTATTGAAACAACGATGATATAAAATATCAATATGACAATTATTAACTTCGATAAAATCTTTGAGCGATAATTCTTTGTAACCATTATTGAGTAGTGCCTTCTTACGTAAGAATCAATAATTGGTGCAATCTGGTATCTTTCTTGTTCGACAATGCGTATTAGTGTGTTTTAACCACAAGGGTATTCAGCGATGATTAGCAGTAACAACTTCTGTAGTTATTTAAAAACAACTTATATTTGTCGTTTTCTTCATCCATCACTTTTCCGTTATGGGGCCCACACATGCATTGCGTTGCGAATATTCCAGAATAATCGATATTCGAATATTCCCACGAAATATTTTATAACGATGAATAATATTCCACGACCAAACGAATATTCCCAAGCGATAATGAATATTTTATAACCACTTGCTTAAAATTTGAAATATTTGCATTTATTTAACCATTAACTATCCACATTAATCAAATCAACCCTTACTATTTCAAAATAATAAATAAAGGAAATTCCTTTTTATTTAAAAAATTAGATGATTTAGCCGCCATATGGTCGCCACAGATACCTTCATGTATCTTCCCGAAGAGCATATTCGACCAGATGGAGTCGGACATTTTAGTAGTGGAGATGAAAGCTCTTGAAGCAGGATGATCCCCATCAATCGTCAACAAAAAATTAGCACTTTTATACTTGATTTTCTTAGCGAGCATCCGTCCAAGGTAAGACGCCATCTGCGGATACTCATATATGGAGTCAACCAAATAGGTTGGTTCGATCAATGCACATTACCGATTCACAATGGACGGTAGGATGTTGCAAAGTTTCTAAATAAACCGATCCATCAAAGACGTTAACATCCGTAGTGGCTAATTTGGAAGTGCGTCCAGATTGAATTGTTATTACGCTCGACCCTTGAAACTCGTGGGATTGGAAATCTGAAGTTGTTCCTTCAATTACATTAGATATTTGATCATTTTTGGGCCTCGAGCTCAGATTCCCGTAAAGTTGCTTAACGACTAACGAGAATCACTAAAGATGATTATTCTTTGCACTTCAAGATTCTTTGCGGTCGTAACCTCTGCAAGTACCGCTTTATACTCAACCGTTGTTTGTTAAACTTTGAGCCCAAATCTAATGGCTGTTGTACCTTGAATCCCTCCCGACTCGTCGTAATAATACCTGCTCCATCGACGTCAGGTGGTAGAAGACCCATCTACATCTGGCGTCCATTTAACTCGCTTTAGTTGAAGAATCAGAATCGCCTCGTCTGATCGATCCTTGACCGCCACAACTTCATCGACTTCTTGAAAAAGAGCATTCAACAACAAAATCAGCGAAGGCTTGCCTTTTGATGGCGGTTCGGGGATGATATTCAATGAAAAATTGTAACAACTCCATCGTCCATGTAGCTAATCTCCCAGACACACCTCGTGTTTGCCCATAATCTTCTTTAAAAGGTCGATCTGTATATACACTTATTACCAATCTACCACGGAAGTATTGCCTAAGCTTTCGACTAGCGAGTTATTAAAGCAAAAGCAATTTGAGACCCCAGATTTTATCAATAAAGATTTAAATTTTGTCAAAATAATTTTTAATATTATGGTGTGAATTTGAGATAATATTATAGTTGTGGGTAGTATTTATAAATTTTGCAAAGTATGCAGTGGTTATATTATATTCGATTGGTGGGGAATATTAGGTTTAGCGGGAATATTAAATCTGACTGGCTCAATCATTGGTGGACCCTAGCAAATTATTATCGGATTGAAAAAGCGACAAAAATATTTTATTGAAATAACGGCGGAAGTTTTACTGGTGGTTCTTGTTGAACTACTTTCGGTAGTAAAAAAATGCGATGTCGTGTGGGTTGCGTAGTAAGCACTACGGTATTGATTATTGATCTTTATGTGAAAGTCACTCGGTTTGATTCCATTATTGTCGATTAATAATATGAATTATTATAGCGATAATGACGTTTTATTTATTAAGTATTATTAACGTAATAAAATAGCGAACATCTTTTATATAAAATAGAATACTTTATTAAAGTTATTACATAAATAGAATATATTATATTTTATTATGCATAGTGTTGCGTAGTGTTTTGCGTAGTGTTTTGCATAGTATTGCATAGTGTTTGCATAGTAAAATGTTTTTATATAAATAGAATATATTATATTTTATTTAAAAGATTTTTCTTTAAATATGGATAGTCAAATTAAAGTAAATCAATCTGGATAGTTCATGGATTAATTCTTATGCATTCCATTTTCCTATAAATAGAAGCTCGTTCCTTCATTATTTTCTTACGAATTCATTGAAACTACAGAGAGAAATTATAGAGAAATCTATAGAGAAAATTATAGAAAGAAGAAGAGTATTCTCTTTACTTCTTATTTCTTACATATTAGGTTCTTTTTACGGTAGGGGTGTTATTCTTTCTTCTTGAAGAGAACTTACATTATTCCATTCATTATTATTACATTGGAATAACTTTTGTAAAAGTGGTATACCTATACATAACTTTGTATCTGTGCGGCATACCTATACTTGGTGAAATCATTATGTTATTCCATTCTTATTTATTACATTGGAATAACTTTGTATCTGTGATTTACCTATATACTTGGTGACATTCTTCTATTATTACATTGGAACATCACATGCATGTGTTTTACAGGACACAGTTCCGTTTTTATTATTACATTGGAACATCACATGCATGTGTTTTACACGGACTGGTTCCGTCTTTATCATTCTGTTGGAATATCTATCATGTGTTTTTGCAGGATCTGGTTCCATCTTTATTATTACATTGGAACATCACATCGGTTGTGAATTTCACGGACACTGGTTAGATTATTATTATTACATTGGAATAACTTTTATCTACATCTGAAATCTTTGCATGCGTGGTGATTTCTTTTGTTATTCCATTCTTTATTATACCCAGGTTGGTTAAAACTTTGACTTATACTCCATGAAATTAGTAGAATATCCTTGATATTTGCGTTTCATCCGATATCTTTTCATGGAAATATTCTTGATCATTCTTGAATTTTACTCTACAAAAGCGATGTCGTGTTGACAATTTGAGCGTTAATAATTCATGGATTAAATAATTCTTGAACTTGTTTTATTGAATTATTATGTCATTGTCATCATCCTCATGATATATATGTTATCTTTGGCTTACGTGCATAGATGAACTTAGTATGATTATGACCGAGGATCATTCGGTATAATCATGACTTGATATAAATGATGTGATAAAAGTCCTCGATGGCACAATGTAATGCGGTGATGGATAGTTTTTGGTATGATTATGACCGGGGGTGATTCGGTATAGTCATGACCATTGATAATTTGATGAAAATCCTTGGCCAGTAGTGCGGGGATGATTAGATGTGGTGGTTTATTTATTAAAATTGAGTCTCGATAAAAATTGATGAAAACTTTTAAAACCTAAAAGATAGTAGACTTTATTCTCTACTTGACTCTTTTAATGGATTGCTTATTCATTGCAGATTAAGCTGGTTTATCTATTGTATTTTATCGGTTTAACAACATTGAAGGCTAATGATAATTTATTACGCATTATCTTAGTCATAATATTTCTTCTTGGGCTAGTTGAGCTCACCCTTTCTTTCACTTTGTTCTCTTGAGAAATGAGAACATAGTTTGGAGACGAGTCGGGGAGCAGTAATGGTCGGAGGATAGCATTAGTAGTCCTCACTATTACGTGAAATAGTGTGATAATAATTGTAATGAGGACTCCTTTTGAGTTTGTATAATATCTAGTAGACAATATTTGTATTCAAACTCACAGATTTATTTATGTCGTATTATACCACAGCAGTTATATTAGTAAGTTGTATTTGAATTTATGTACCATGTAAGTGGCGACCCAAGATGGGTGGCGTATACCTAATTTTAGGGGCGTCACGGTTGGTATCGAGCTTAGGGATATGATCCTGGCTAAGATGTGAGATAATACTAGGAGGGAGAGCGGGGAATACCTTAGCTAAAATGACCTACCTAAGTTTATTTGGTATTTAATTGGTGGTTCGTTAGAATATAGGGATAATTTGTTATATGTCAATTAACCCTTGTTTTGTGGCGGTGTTTGAGAATGGCATCTGAAAATCTTTGAGATAAGCAATGAAGCACATGAGAGTGTTGATTCATTTAAACAAAAGGTAACGACCAACAACACGATAATAATCATCTTTGGTGGCAGCGGTATCGAACAATGATAACCATCGTGGGGAAATTATCATGCTAAGAATGGTAACCACTTGGTGGTAATCATGGCAAAAGATAATAGAAGTGGAAATTTCAAGAAAAGAAGGTCATTTAGCTCGATTTTGTTTGTGCACCATAGTGAAGTCGAGTCCAATTTGGGATAGTGGCACCAAAAAAGCGGATATGGACAAAACAAAGTCGATGGTTTCGGAAGAGCATTTTCATGACTTCTCAAAAAAGTGGGTAACCCGAGAGCGAAGTTATACGGGTTAGTTAATTATAAATTCTTGAAGTCTATACCTTATAAGATCTGGGTTCTACCCATTCTTTTATCTCTCTTGCTTTGCGCGTTCAGCGTTTAAATTTGACTCAGGAGAAGTTAAACTTTGACTTATTGGTTGAAACTTCGTTGGTAGGAACCTTACGTTACCTCTTACTATTTTTTAATCTTGTTGATTCAAATAAACATTTCACGTTACTGTCGATCTTATCTTTTTGAAAATACTTGCCTTTGATGTGATTTTTAGGAATCGATTGGTTAACTAATCATCATGCTTTTAAATTAAGGTTGTTAGCTTTCATATTCCTAACCAACTTGTTATCTGAATTCAAAGTAACCAAACCCTAAAGTTAATCCTATTGTTATATCAAGCCATAAGTAAAGAGCCCGAACCTTTTCGTTGTTGACTTCCTTGTGTGGAATGCTGCAAAGCGGGACTTTACGTAAAAGCGACATCGTGAATGAAGATGGCAAGTTTATAGGTATCATTGTGAGGTCTTTATCTAGGTTAAGGGATAGAAGTCACGGTTGGTATCAATGTGACGTCTTATCAAGTCTTGGATGAGTATATGATTTTGAATGATATTTCTATCATTAATAAATTTCTTGGCGTATTCTTGAAGATTTCCTAGCCTACCTAGGCGTGAAATCAAATTTTGTATTGACCCCGATCTGAAAACCCATTTCTTAAACCCTCAAATATTTCTTCAACTAAAATGAGCAGTTTCGTGGTTTATGATGAAAGTCATAATAAAAGCATTGGAATAATGAAAATCATGGGTATTATGTGGTATTAGTAAGTTTTATGATGAGTTATGTTGGTTAGTATGTAAAAACATGAAAGTTTCTTAGAAATCACAAAGAGTTGAAAATCAGATTTTGGTGAAAAACATAACATGAAATTCAATTGACCATATCTCTTATTATATTTTGAATTTTTGAATGTGGTCAAGTCCTAGAGTTAGATCTATGAGTTACCTAACTAATCCAAGTGGAATTACTGGAAAAGGTGTTGTAGATTTTTGTGTGGACTGATTTTAGCAAAGGAGGCCAAAGCTGTAAATTTCAAAAAATGCTCTTGCTTGAGAAACTTTAAGGGACTGTTTCGGCCACTTAAATTATGAGAAAAATTCTGGCCTTTTGGGACATGAAAAGTATATGGTATAAAGTACCTCCTGTCCAAAAATGAGCTCATTACGACTTAAAATGAGCAAGTTATGACTATTTCAATATTTAGGTTTTTAAATGAAAAATGCTATAACTAACGAGTTCTATAACTCAGATGACCATGAAATTTAAACTAGAAGCTCACGTTAACATGTGTAAGATCTGCCAAGATTTGGGAATTTTGGAGTTAAACTTGAGGTAGCTAATTTCTTAAGGAATTAATTAGAAATTGATTTTTGAAAAATAGTAAATGAATTTTAAAAATTAGAGAAAATATATTTTCATTATGGGACTATATTATGCTAAATCCCAGAAAAGAAATATTTTTGGGACTAATTTGGTATTTTTCATGAAAATAGTTTAATTCTGAAACATATGAGTTAAATATGTTATGTGAAGTAACAAAGTTGAAAATAGGATTTTATGGCTAGAGAAATCCTATATAGAGTATATCATATTTTTTTTTATGAGGATTTGATAATTGGTGATGATATTTTATGAGTATGGCATTTTGAATGATTAAATGCATTATATGGTAAAAAGCGTAAACAATTGAGATAAATTGTTTATAAATTTAAGAAGTGATTAAAATATTATTATAATATTAATGTTATTAGATTATGAGATTATTAAGTGATTGATAACATGGGGATATTCTTGAATCTGGATAAATTATATTATAAATGTTTAATATTTATCCTTTATCTCATTTGATTGATTCTTTATATCATTATCCTATTTATTTATATTATGTTGAAAGTCAATACGTGGCTGTAGTGCATAGATGGACTTGGTATGATTATGACCACGGTTATTGGGTATAATCATAGCAAGTAATTGTAATTATCTTTTTGGTAGTAGTGCATGGATAATTTATGGTTAATTGATCTTAATGAATACCACAATTATCTTTGGTAGTAGTGCATGGATAATTTGTGGTGCGTGATCTTAATGAATACACAATTATCTTTGGTAGTAGTGCATGGATAATTTGTGGTCGTGATCTTAATGAATACACAATTATCTTTGGTAGTAGTGCATGGATAATTTGTGGTCGTGATACTAATGAATACACAATTATCTTTGGTAGTAGTGCATGGATAATTTGTGGTGCGTGATACTTAATGAATACACAATTATCTTTGGTAGTAGTGCATGGATAATTTGTGGTCGTAAGTAATCTTAATGAATACACAATTATCTTTGGTAGTAGTGCATGGATAATTTGTGGTCGGTAATCTTAATGAATACCACAATTATCTTTGGTAGTAGTGCATGGATAATTTGTGGTCGTGATCTTAATGAATACACAATTATCTTTGGTAGTAGTGCATTATAATTTGTGGTGCGTGATACTAATGAATACCATTATCTTTGGTAGTAGTTGTGGATAATTTGTGGTCGTGATCTTAATGAATACACAATTATCTTTGGTAGTAGTGCATGGATAATTTGTGGTGGTAATCTTAATGAATACACAATTATCTTTGGTAGTAGTGCATGGATAATTTGTGGTGTGATACTTAATGAATACGATTATCTTTGGTAGTAGTGCATGGATAATTTGTGGTGCGTGATCTTAATGAATACACGATTATCTTTGGTAGTAGTGCGTGGATAATTTGTGGTGCGTGATCTTAATGAATATCCTTGGCACGTAGTGCGGGATGATTCGATGATATGGATTAATTATTGAAATGAGTCTCGTGATGAAA
Source organism: Panax quinquefolius (assembly GCA_020205615.1). Taxonomy (NCBI): domain Eukaryota; kingdom Viridiplantae; phylum Streptophyta; class Magnoliopsida; order Apiales; family Araliaceae; genus Panax; species Panax quinquefolius. The sequence goes on from CM035165.1 coordinate 106,586,882, forward strand.
TATTAATTCATGGATGTGGTAAAAGTCGTCTTTGGTAGTAGTGCATTGATAGACTTGGTATGATTATGACCAAGGATTATTGATATATAATCATGGTAGTAATTGAAAACACGAATATCCTTGGCGATTGGTGCATGGATAATTCGTGGTTGTGATACTTATTAAAATTGCGTCTCGAGCATTATTGGTTTCTGATTTGTATATCTTTGGCTTTGTAGTGCAAAGATGAATTGTTAATGAATAATATCTTTGGCGGATTTCAAAGATGAATTTAATATTTTTTAAGCGATAAAGGTATTCAAGGTATCCTCATCTCTTTATCATACAGTCGTACCCCTAATTTGAGGCGAAATTCCATAAGGAGGGAGATTGTGAGACCCAGTTTTATCGATAAAGATTTAAATTTTGTCGAAATAATTTTTTAATATTATGGTGTGAATTTGAGATAATATTATAGTTGTGGGTAGTATTTATAAATTTTGCAAAGTATCAAGTGGTTATATTATATTCGATTGGTGGGGAATATTCGGTTTAGCGGGGAATATTAATCTGCAATGACTCAATCATTGGTGGACCCCAGCGAAATTATTATCGGATTGAAAAAAGCAACAAAAATATTTTATTGAAATAACGGCGGAAGTTTTACTGGTAGTTCTTGTTGAACTACTACTCGGTAGTAAAAGTCTGATGTCGTGTATGGTTGCGTAATAGCACACGGTATTGATTATTGATCTTTATGTGAAAGTCACTCGGTTTGATTCCATTATTGTCGATTAATAATATGAATTATTATAGCGATAATGGCGTTTTGTTTTATTAAGTATTATTAACGTAATAAAAGCGAAACATCTTTATATAAAATAGAATACTTTATTAAAGTTATTACATAAATAGAATATATTATATTTTATTATGCATAGTGTTGCGTAGTGTTTTTGCGTAGTGTTTTGCATAGTATTGCATAGTGTTTGCATAGTAAAATGTTTTTATATAAATAGAATATATTATATTTTATTTAAAAGATTTTTCTTTAAATATGGATAGTCAGATTAAAATAAATCAATCTGGGCCGCTTCATGGATTAATTCTTATGCATTCCATTTTCTATAAATAGAAGCTCGTTCCTTCATTATTTTCTTACGAATTCATTGAAACTACAGAGAGAATTATATAGAGAAAGCTATAGAGAAAATTATAGAAAGAAGAAGAGTATTCTACTTTGACTTCTACTTTTACATATTAGAGTTCTTTTTGTACGGTGAGGGTGTTATTCTTTCTTCTTGAAGAGAACTTACATTATTCCATTCATTATTATTACATTGGAATAACTTTTAAAAAGTGGTATACCTATATACATAACTTTGTATATGGCGTACCTATACTTGGTGAAATCCTTATGTTATTCCATTCTTATTTATTACATTGGAATAACTTTTGTATCTGTGATTTACCACTATACTTGGTGACATTCTTCTATTATTACATTTGGAACATCACATGCATGTGTTTTACACCGACTGGTTAAAATCTTTATTATTACATTGGAACATCACATGCATGTGTTTTACAGGACTGGTTAAAATCTTTATCATTACATTTGGAATATCCTATCATGTGTTTTTACACAGGGATCTCAGTTCCATCTTTATTATTACATTGGAACATCACATCGGTGTGAATTTCACGACTGGTTCCATTATTATTATTACATTGGAATAACTTTGCATCTATCTGCAATCTTGCATGCGTGGTGATTTCTTTTGTTATTCCATTCTTTATTATACCCAGTTGGTTAAAACTTTGACTTATACTCCATGAAATTAGTAGAATATCCTTGATATTTGCGTTTCATCCGATATCTTTTCATGGAAATATTCTTGATCATTCTTGAATTTTACTCTACAAAAGCGATATCATGTTGACAATTTGGGCGTTAATAATTCATGGATTAAATAATTCTTGAACTTGTTTTATTGAATTATTATGTCATTGTCATCATCCTCATGATATATTATGTTATCTTTGGCTTACGTGCGTAGATGAACTTAGTATGATTATGACCGAGGATCATTCGGTATAATCATGACTTGATATAAATGATGTGATAAAAAGTCCTCGATGGCACATGTAATGCGATGATGGATAGTTTTGGTATGATTATGACCGGGGGTGATTCGGTATAGTCGTGACCATTGATAATTTGATGAAAATCCTTGGCCGTAGATGCGAGGATGATTAGATGTGGTGGTTTATTTATTAAAATTTGAGTCTCGTGATAAAAATTGATGAAAACCTTTTAAAACCTAAAAGATAGTAGACTTTATTCTCTACTTGACTCTTTTAATGGATTGCTTATTCAATTGCAGATTAAGCTGGTTTGTCTATTGTATTTTATCGGTTTAACAACATTGAAGGCTAATGATAATTTATTACGCATTATCTTAGTCATAATATTTCTTCTTGGGCTAGTTGAGCTCACCCTTTCTTTCTTTTGGGACGAGTCTTGAGCGAAGTAATGAGAACATAAATTAGTAGTCCTCAGTTCGAGGAGAAATAGTGTGATAATAATTGTCGAGGACTCCTTTTGGATAGCATTAGTAGTCCTCACTTTATTATTGTACGAAATAGTGTGATATTTGAATTTATGTTGTAATGAGGACTCCTTTTTGAGTTTGTTTATATATATCTAGTAGACAATATTTGTATTCAAAAACACTCATCGGTTATATATCGTATTGATAGTACAAGATCATTTATATTTAGTAAGTTTCTATTATTTGAATTTATGATATCCCATGTAATGGCGATAAAACCAAAGCATACCCAAGTGTATATCCATATGTCGTATATTTCGCTTCACGAGTACTTCCATAGCTCTATCCGCTTCATCTCGCCATCTTAGCCAATCGAAGCTTTTTCATTCGTCCTCTCTGTACTCGTCCGAGTTCTAGGCGCGTGCCTTCTCCACTTTCGCTTCCGACCACGGCCGAGACTTTTTTCATTCTGGTCCTCTCGGTATCGGAAGACTTACGTGCCTTCTCTTTCGTTTAGCCATGGCGACGCTTTTTATCGATCGGGAAGACTTACTACGTTTAGCCTTGCGTCCTTGGTAGGAAAATCTTGAGGGGATCGGATCTTTGTCTGTAAGCATGAACACTTATCACGGTCCCCAAACGATCTTTACCGACACTCGTGGTGTCGATTCACCGGCGACCCTCTACGCCGCTTGATGTAGGTGTTCTACTCTTCACCATGAATACTAACGTAGAACAAACACGATGCGTGATTGAAAAATACTCGGACACTAGAACTCGACCCTCCTTACGTGGAGCGCCCGAATGTTAACGCCAAGATCTTTCTCCACGTCCCAATCACCAAGACGCCGTCCAATATCCCCGCAGTTGATTCAACAAGTTAACACCAAAAGCTTGGCGGCCGCCACGAGAGGATATTCCGGCGTGAGAGTCAAGACTGAAGCGATCACAAGGTCAACAATGGAAAGAAAAATATTATCTAATGCCTCGAGAGAGATAGAATAAGAATTCTATTGAAATGTGTATATTACTTTACCTCTTATGTGATCTTAGCCCCATGCATACTCCACTCCGGTTTCATCGTGCCACCCACCACCTCCCGACACCTTTTTCCTCACTTCCGCCACACTTGAAATTAAAGTAAATGATCTCTTTCACACCACTTTATTCTCGCTTTGTCACTTGCATGGGTCATCGAGTCCCATCCTCATTAATGCCATGCAAAGAAAGTGGCGTATACAAGAGTCAACCGTCATTTGACATAATGATTCTTGGTCAAAGTTGGGTTAAGTGACAATTTGTATAATGGGCCAATATAATGACTAAGTTCTCAAATAATAGAAATGATCCAAGTAATTGGGATCCAACCACGACTTAAAGATAATACGATCCAGGGAGGAAATTTCAATAAATTCTACCGAATAAAAAAAAAGGATTATGGCGTAACAATCATAATAATAAATTAAAGAGAGAGATGATAATGAAAAATAAAAACTCTTCATTTCATTTTAAACGAACTGAATCCTAATCCTCAATAAAGTCGGTCCTTTAATAAGAGTATAGACCTGGCATTAAAAAAGCCCAATAATTTTGATGACTCTCATGTCACGTGTAAGACCTGATTTCTAATGTTGGCCGCTCATCGTCTGCAGACAACCACAACACTATGGTGTGTTTGATAGTATTTTAACGTAGGTAAGCGATATTTTCATAATAATTTTTGATATTTTTACACGTAAAATATCATTGTAGATGTAAAAATCGTCGCTATAGGATTTATATCGACACTTTTCGTGTAAAAATATCATTTCCCTTTAATGTATTATAGATTATTTTTTAATATATTATAATATTATTTTAATATAAATAATTTAAACTCGTATTTATATTTTAATAATTCAGAAACATTTAGGAGAAAAAAATTAACTTAATTTTAACATTAAAATAAATTAAGAGATTGAATTATTAAAATATAATCAAACACTCCCGTAACGTTAGTCTCACTAACAAAATCAGACTGCATCACTTGGTCTATCAAATATTCAATTGAATTAATATTCAAATTTGAATCAATGATAATACATAATAAAAAAATTTTTTTTATTCTCAGCAAATATTATTACTTGTAGTTTAAATACATTATCTATGGAATTAAAGTTTAGTACATGAATAGTGTTAGGGCAACGACACATTATCAGTTAAGTAGTCAAGTCAGATGAAATCATTTATATTTTATTAACTTGTTATGATTCTAACATTAATTGTATATATATTATTAATTTGTCAATTTTAAATTATTGTTTATAATTGTGCAAAATTCTAAAGAATTCAAATATCAGAATAATTTTATCCATATAGTAATATTTCGGGCATGTTTGACGATGACTATACGCCTTGTAAAAATTGTGAGGTATCGTCACCCATCTCTTGGCCACCACTTACGTAGTACATAAATTCAAATACAAACTTCATTATACATCTCGTCGCAGAATATACGAACAATACATAAACCGAGAGTTCTTATAGGAATATTGTCATTTAAATAATATCCATACTCAAGAAGTCCTCAATACATTTAATATCACACTATTTCACAAAATAAAGTGAGGACTACTAATCTTATCCTCTGGACCATTACTCCGCTCCCACTCGTCTCAAAATTTATATTCTCATTTCACGAAGAGAAAAAAGAAAGAAAGGTGAGCTCAAATTAGCCCAAAGAAAAAATATTATGACTAAGATAATGCGAATAAATTATCGTTAGCCTTCAACAAAGATGTCAAACCGATAAAATACAAAAGACAACAAGTTTAATCATGCAGGAATAAGCAATCCATTAAAAGAGTCAAGAGAAAATAAAATCTACTATCTTTTATGATTTAAAAGGTTTTCATCATCATTATAATTTGAGACTCAAACTTTTAATGAATAAACCACAATATCTAATCATCCTCATGCCACTTGGTCAAGGATTTTCATCAAATTATCAATGGTCATTACTATACCGAATCACCCCTCATCATAATCATACCAAAAACTATCCATCACCGCATGTAATGTGCCAATCGAGGACTTTTGTCACATCATTTATATCAAGCCATGATTATACCGAATGATCCCCATGCATAATCATACTAAGTTCATCTATGCATCGTAAGCCAAAAGATAACATAATATAACATGAGGATGATGACAATGACATAATAATTCAATAAAACAAGTTCAAGAATTAATTTATCTAGAACCAATAACATCCAAATCACAACATTTACTACTTTGTAGAGTAAAATTCAAGAATCTTGAGAAGAATATTTCCATGAAAGGATACTCTGGATGAAACGCAAATATCAAGGATATTCTAAATTTCATGGAGTATAGAAGTCAAAGTTTTAACCAACCGAGTATAATAAAGAATGGAATAACACAAGAAATCACCATGCGTGCAGATTGCGATAGATAAAAGTTATTCCAATGTAATAATAATAATAATCGGAATCAAGTCGTGAAATTCACAATCGGCAGGATGATCCAATGAATAATAAATGTTTGAATAATAATAAACAATGGAACCGTGTCCGTGTAAAACACACGCATGAGATATTCCAAATGTAATAATAAATGCGGAATAATAAATAATGGAACCAGTCCAAAGGTAAAACACACGATGGATATTTCAACGTAATAATAAAGAATGGAATAATGTAAGAAGATCACCAAGTATAGGGGATTCACAGATACAAAAGTTATTCCAATGAATAAATAAGAATGGAATAATATAAGGATTTCACCAAGTATAGTATATGGTATCTGCATATACAAGTAGTTATGTATAAGGTATACCACTTTTACAAGTTATTCCAATGTAATAATAATGAATGGAATAATGAAGTTCTTCTTCGTGAATAAGAAAGAATAACACTTACTACGAATACAACAAATAATATCCCTTACCGTAAAAGACACTTTGGATATCAAAGTAGTGAAGTACTGAATACTCTTCTTCTTCTATCTATAGATTTTCTCTCTATAGCTTCTCTCTATAATTTCTCTTTCTGTAGTTTCGGAGAATTAAAAGAAAATAATGAAGGAATGAGCTTCTATTTATAGGAAAATAGAATGCATAGTAATTAATCCATGAACTATCCCAGTATTGATTTATTTACTTTAATCCCACGGTCCATATTTAAACCAAAATCTTTTAAATAAAATATCATATATTCTATTTATATAAAAACATTTTACTATGCAAACACTATGCAACACTATGCAAAACACTATGCAACACTATGCATAATAAAATATAATATATTCTATTTATAGAATAACTTTAATAAAGTATTCTATTTTATAAAAGATGTTTCGCTTTTTATTACGTTAATAATACTGAATAAAACAAAACGTCATTATCGCTATAATAATTCATATTATTAATCGGCTAATAATGGAATCAAACCGAAGTGACTTCACATAAAGATCGATAATCATCTACTGCTAATTACTTGTGCAACCACACGTATTATCAGATTTTTTACTACTTCGAAGTAGTTCAACAAGATCAACCAGAAAACTTCGCCGTTATTTCAATAAAATATTTTTGTCGTTTTCTCGATCCGACAATAATTACGTAGGGGTCCACCAATGATTGAGTAGTTGTACGAATATTCCTCGCTAAACCAATATTTCATGACCAAATCTAATATAATATAACCACTTGCATACTTTGCAAAATTTATAAATACTACCCACAACTATAATATTATCTCAAATTCACACCATAATATTAAAAATTATTTCGACTAAATTTAAATCTTTATTGATAAAATCTGGGGGTCTCAATCTCCCTCTTTATGAAATTTAAGCCCTCGAAATTAGAATGCGACGTGACAGGTATGATAAAGAGGTGAGGACACCTTTGTAAGACCCCAAATTTTTAAATAAAAGGAATTTCCTTTATTTATTATTTTGAAATAGTAAGGGTTGATTTGATTAATGTGGATAGTTAAGGGTTAAATACTGTGAATATTTCAAAAATAAGCAGTGGTTATAAAATATTCATTGTTGTTTTAGGGAATATTCGTTTGGTCGTGGAATATTTAAATGCGATTCGAAATATTAAATGCGACGGTAGCGACCATGTGTGGGCCCCATAACGGAAAGCGATTGGATGAAGAAAACGACAAATATAAGTTGTTTTTAAATAATCTGCGTAGTTATTACCAAGTTATCTTGTTGGAATACCCTTATGGTTAAAACACACTAATCTGCGTTGTTGAACAAGAAGACACCAGATTGCACCAATTATTGATTCTTACGTGAAAGGCACTTTACTCAATAATGGTTACGATAATTATTATTCGTATTTTATTGAGTTAATAATTGCTTGCGTTGATATTTTATATTCTGTTGTTTCAATAATTGTCATTACACGATTTTTTTCTTTATCGAAGCAATAATTCATATTATCCTGAATAATATTATTAGATAACATTATTGGCAATGTCTAGAAAGTTACGTCTAAGGAGAGGTTTGAGTCACCTAATTGCGGCGCCAAGTAGAAGAAATTCTTATTGGAAAGCCCTCTTCCCTGAAACCTACCAGGTTGTCGATATTGTGATTACATAATATTATTTGTGAATAATTAATTATTGATTTATATGATGAGGAAAATATTAATTTTATGTGGATATAGATGGAGAAAATTTTTAAAATGACAATTGTTGAAAATTAATATTTTATCTTTTTCGATAAAATAATTCATTTAAATATATTATTTTAATAATATATTAACTATGATATTTTTACAACGAATTTGGGATATATGAGTATACGAGGAGGAAGAGTATTTTGTTGCAATAAATGTTTAAAACATGTTAAACATGTCGGTTGGACCCCATTTATTGATCTGAAATTTGATTATAAATTTTGTAAAATTGCTGCTTATGGATTTCGGTCAATTTCTATTTGGAATTTGGAAAAACTTTCTTCTGCAAAGTTGTAGAGAATTGAATTTCCTATAAAAACTCGCGAGATTCGAATTTTCTGATGAAAGGGCTATTTATTATGAATTATTGAAGTTCCGAAGCTCCGAAATAATTAATTTTTGGAAGTTTAAAATAATTTAAATTACAAAAACGTTTTTCTTACTTTTTGAGAGGTGGGCTACATGTGTGGCTGATGGTTGAGTGTGCGTATGAGGATTTTGAAAAAAATATAATAATATTTAATAAATTTTCTGCTTTGGTGTTCTAAGCAATTTCCTATAAATAGGGTGCTTAGGTTAGAATTGAAAATCACACCGTAAACCCAAGTTTTCTCTCTATATTATTGAGCGTATTCTTGTGAGTATTTTGAGTATACTTTGAGTATTGCTAGAAGCGGTGAAGTTCCTTCAAAGACTATACCCTAGATTCTACAGCTAAATCTTGATCTTTCGAGGTAAGGAATATTATTTTTTTCAGAATGATATTATTTCTTCAATATCATTATCTTTGAAATGTTGATCTGAAGTTTTTATCAAATTTGGAACTTTTTCATGTCGGGGTTACTATTCATGGGTTACTATTCATGAGTTCTTATTCACGATTCTTATTCATGAAGTTCTTATTCACGAGTTACTATTCACGAGTACTATTCACGTAAGCGTGAAGATGTTTTGTGTGAATTTCTATCTTTTGGTGTCGAGTTACTATTCACGTACTACGGCACTATTCATGCACGATACTAAGACTATTCACGATATCTGTATTATTCAATCTAAAAATGAAATTTCTTCTTTTTAAATCAAAACATCTATTACGGATACTAACTCGATTGTATCCATGTTTTGATCATTCTTGAATTTTACACCACTATGATTATTTTTGAGGTATTTTGAACATGGATAAAACAAATTACTTAATCCTTAATCCTTAATCCTTGTCATTTTGTTTCACCGGATTCGTTTCTTTAAAAATATTTTTCATCATCCTCGGTCTTAAATGATGATATTATTGAATATCTTTGGCTTCAGTGGTGCAAAGATGAATGATTTCTGAAGAATATCTTTGGCACCGTAGTGCAAAAGATGAGCAGTGTTGAGATGAACATGACCATCGACCGATTAATATCTTTGGCACAGTAGTGCAAAGATGAGCAGTGTTTAAATGAAATATGACCCGGTGATGAATATCTTTGGCTGTAGTGCAAAGATGAATATTTGATTCCAGATGTATATTGATTGATGTTACGGGGATAAAAGATAGACGATGAACTTTTAAATTCATACATAGAAGATAGTAGTTTGCATTCTCTACTTAACTCTTCTAATGAATTATTATTTCATTATGCGAATATTGATTTAAAATTTGTTGTCTATTGTATTCTATTATATTTTTCCCTGTTGAAGACTAACGATAATTTGTTGTATATTATCTTAGTCATAATATTCTTTAACTTGCTAGTTGAGCTCACCCTTTTCCTTTTTGTTCCATTTTTCTCGGGGAGGCGAGAATATAGCGAAGACGAGTCCTCTGGGTATGGAATGAAGGTTTTAGAAAGGATTGTTTAGTAGTCCTCACCATTTTTGTAAAATAATGTATCAATAAATGTGATGAGGATTTATTTGAGTATAGATATTGTGCAGAAGATAATATTTGTATTCAAACTCACAGTTTCTTCATTGTAATAATAAAGTTGTAGTTGTTTCAGATCAGGTGTATTGACAACTCGTAATGGGTAATGTATACCTTTTTTGGGGGCGCCACAGGTTGGTATCGAGCTTAGGGATATGATCTCTGGCGGAGATCGGGGAATAGAACTAGGAGGAGAGCAGAGTAAATCCTTTCGCTAAGTGTGTCCTACCTAAGCTTATTTGTTAGTTGGTCAAGATATAGGGATATTATGTGATATATTGATTTCTTAATTAACCCTTGTTTTATGGCATGATTTTGAGAATGTCGATCGAGAATATTAACAATGGAAATGAGATGGAGATGCCTGTACTCACCAACGAGGAGAACGTACAACAGTCGGCAATGTTCCTCCCGTGAACAACACCATTGAAGCGATGATGAACGAGGGGATGTTTAGAAGTTTTTGCGATTCATGCAAAATCGAATTTAGGAAACTCGTGTTCAAAATACTGAGGAGGAAATGATAGCAATTCACGGGTTATCACAAACCAAGCGCTTCAAAGAGTTGGGACCACCGAATTTAAGGGAAAGCGGATCCGATCACCGGCGAAAACATGGGTCAAACAAATTACCAAGATATTCGATGTCTTGGGATGCGGAGAAACGAAGGTTCCATTCGCCACCTTTATGTTCCATGGCGAGCGGACTCTTCGGTGGGAGTCTGTGGAAGCGTACTCCATCCAAACTTGCACTCAAAGTATGTCTTTCGGAGACGTTTGAAGCTATTTAATGACAAATACTTTCCCGAAAGTGTTACGTCGTATGAAGGAAGTGGAGTTCATCGATTGGAACAAAACAACGTGGCGGTGTCTCGATGACGAGGCAAAGTTTGCGAGTTATCGAGTTTGCACCTTATTTGGTGGAGAATGAGGAACGTATGACGCGGATGTTTCTTAGAGGTTTGAAACCCGGCGTACGTCGAAGATCTCATTTCTCATAAATTTTCTCTTTATTCGATGTTGTAAATGGGCTCAATTATTAGGCGAGATAACGAAAGTACGGTCAACCGAGGACCACAACCGGGATCGTGCTCGTAGATAGCGAATAATGTAATAATGATAACTGCGAAGAAAAGCAGACGGACAGAAATAGTAACCACTCTGGTGGTAATCATGGCCATGAAAATAGAAGAAGCGAGTCAAGAGGAGATTTTAAAAAGAGGAGATTTAACAACGACCGTATGAAGATGATAAAGGTCTTAAAAGAATCGGTTCTAAGGGAGGAGAATGACCACCCATTATATACTACAAATCTGAAAAAGAGGACATATCACCAAACCGCCCCCTAACAGCTTCAAGGTATGCTATAATTGTGGAAAGGAAGGACATATCGCCGAGATTATACAAAGATGCGAAACCTAGTTCAATGAGGACGGTGACTCAAAAGATCATCCCGTAAAAGTCAAAGTCAACGATTCCGGAAGAAGCGTTTGTTGTGGATCGTCATAATGCGAGGAACCCAAACGAGGTGATCACGGTAAGCTATTTATAAATTCTTGCGAAGTTTATACCTTACTTGATACTGGTCTTTACCCATTCATTTATCTCTCCCCGCATGTGCTCAACGTTTAAACTTGACTCGGAGAAATTAGACTTTGACCTATCTGTGGAAACTCAGTTAGGAGAAACTTTCATCACATCCATCGCTTATAAATCTTGTTTGATTCAAGTTGGCACCATTACCTTACCTGTTGACCTTATCTCTTTAAAGATACTTGCTTTTGATGTGATTTTAGGGATTGATTGGTTAACTACTCATCATGCCAAAATTGATTATTTTCGTAAGGTTGTTAGTTTTCATATTCCTAACCAACCCGTTGTACGAATTCAAGCAACTAAACCATTAAAATCAATCACTGTCATATCTAATCATAAAGCTATTCGTTTATTAAAAAACGGATGTCAAGCTTTCTTAGCCCATGTTATGGATTTGAATAAAGACACGTCAAATTTGAATAATATTCTGTTGTTATCGACTTTCCTGACGTATTTCAAGAACTTCCTGGTCTACCCCGTAACGTGAAGTTGAATTCTTTATTGATCTTGAACTTTGTACAAGCCCATTTCTAAAACCCCATATCGAATGGCTCTATTGAACTTCAGGAGTTAAAGGTCCAACTACGAGGAATTGTTGGACATTGGTTTCATTCGTCCTAAGACATCTCCTTGGGGTGCTCCTGTTTTATTTGTAAAGAAGAAAGACGGAGTATGCGACTTTATGTATTGACTATCGAAATTGAACCATGTCACCATCAAGAATAGGTATCCTCTACCTCGTATTGATGACTTATTTGACCAATTCTGAGGGGCACAATTCTTTTCAAAAATCGATCTTCGCTTACGGATATCATCACCAAGATTAGAATCGAGGATATTCCAAAGACCGCCTTGAAACTTCGGTATGGGCATTATGAATTCTTAGTCATGTCTTTCAGATTAACTAATGCTCCTGCGACTTTCATGGATATGATGAACCGAGTATTCAAGGAATATTTGGATCAATTCGTTGTTGTCTTTATTGATGACATCCTCATATATTCCAAAAGCCGTGAAGATCATGAGCACCATTTGAAGTTGGTACTCCAAAGGCTTCGTGAAAACCAACTATATGCTAAATTGAAGAAATGCGAGTTACGCTTGAGGAAGTAGCATTCCTTGGGCACGCGGTAATTATCGAAACATGGAGTATCTGTTGATCCGTGAAGATTGAAGCAATACAAAGTTAGAAGCAACCAAAGCCGATTGATCAAGTCGTAGCTTTTGGGCTTAGTTGGTTATTATCATAGATTAAGTGGAAGGTTTTCTCGAATTGCTACTCCATTAACTCACCCTAACTCGGAAGGATACAAAATTCGTTTGGAGCGAAGAATCGAGAAAAAGTTTCCAAGAGCTTAAGAGGAGACTTATTTCTAAGACTGTTAACAATACCATCCGTTCGGATGGATTTGTTATCTACGATGATGCTTCAGCAAAGGGTTAGGATGTGTTCTCATGCAACGTGGGAAAGTCATAGCCTTTATGCCTCGCGACAACTTAAAGAGTATGAGAGGAATTATCCTACTCATGATCTAGAGTTAGCGGCCCGATCGTTTTCGCTTAAAAATATGGAGGCACTATCTATATGGGGAGAAAGTGGAGATATATTCGCACCATAAAAGCCTTAAATATTTCTTCACTCAAAAAGAACTCAACACGCGGCGTGACGTTGGTCTCGAACTATTGAAAGACTACGACCACACTATTCAATACCATCCCGGTAAAGCGAACGTGGTAGGCGATGCATTGAGTAGAAGATCATATCAGAACGAGTTCGATGATGTCAAGTATACGACGTAGAGCCAACTTTAATAGAAAAGTTAAGGTTGCTTTCAAGCCACCGACCCAGAAATGATGCGTATGAAGAAGAAAGTACAAGAAGGAGTCGTCTTAAGGCGAGAATTGATGAAGAAAGAATACTTGAGTCCACTCTAGACTTTGTGTTCCTAACGACTACGATTTGAAGTACAAGATTATGATGGAGGCACACAATCGCCATTTGCAATCCATCCGGAAGTACTAAAATGTATCGTGATCTTGACGGCATTTTGGTGGAATAATATGAAGAGAGAGATTGCAAAGTTTATCTCGATGTGTTTAACTTGCTAACGTGTAAAGGCGGAGCATCTTGTACCTAAGGGTCCGTTGCAACCACTTGAGATTCCGGAATGGAAGTGGGAACACATTACTATGGATTTCGTTACGGTCTTCCTACGGTTTCTCAAGGCATCAATGCTATTTGGGTTATTGTTGATAGATTAACCAAGTCCGCTCATTTCTTGCCGATCGGAGACTTATTCCTTGAACGCCTCTTGCTAGTATGTGCGTGAATGAGATTGTGAGGTTGCATGGCATGCCAAGATCCATAGTTTTGGATTGTGACCCAAGATTCACTTCAAGATTTTGGGTTAGCTTGCAAAAAGCTATGGGCACGGATTTGCCATTTAGTTCAAAGATACCATCCCCAAACGGACGGACAATCGAGAGAGGACTATTCAAACTCTTGAAGATCTATTAAGACTCGTGTCCTAGACTTCAAGGGTAGTTGGGATAAGTATTTACCATTGGTGGAATTCTCCTACAACAACATTATCGAGCAAGTATAGGTGTGGCTCCATTTGAAGCATTATATGGACGAAAAATGCTTGGTCTCAATATGTTGGGATGAGGTGGGTGAAGCAACATTGTTGGGACCCGAAGTTAATCGTATGACTCACCGAAAAGATCCAAATGATTCGACAACGATATACAAATGGCACAAGATCGACAAAAGAGTTATGCGGATCTTCATCGAAAGGACGTGGAATTTAGTGTAGGGATCATGTATTGTCATGTTGCTCCATGGAAGGGAGTTACAAGATTTGGGAAGAGAGGAAAGCTCAATCCACGATTTATTGGTCCATTTCAAATTCTTGACCGAAAGTAGGAAATGTAGCTTATAGACTTGCGTTACCTCCGAGTATGTCTCGTGTTCATAATGTGTTTCACATATCGTCATCTTCAGAATATGTGAAAAGACCCTAACCACGTTATTGAGTTAAGCCGGGACGAGATAAATCAGAAGACTTAACGTGTGAGGAGGTACTGCCAAGATCTTGGATAGGAAGGAGCATGTCCTACGCCAAGAAAGGTCATACCACAAGTTAAAGTTTTGTGGAGGAATCACGCTATATAGAGAAATGACCGGGAATTGGAAATCGGAAATGAAAGCGAGGTATCCTCACCTTTTCAAACACACAGTATCGTCACGTCAATTTCGAGGACGAAATTTCATAAGGAGGGAGGTTGTAAGACCCTCAAATTTTTAAATAAAAGGAATTTCCTTTATTTATTATTTTGAAATAGTAAGGGTTGATTTGATTAATGTGGATAGTTAAGGGTTAAATACGCAAATATTTCAAAATAAGCAGTGGTTATAAAATATTCATTGTTGCTTGGAATATTCGTTTGGTCGTGGAATATTAAATGCGGTTCGGGAATATTCGTACGACGGCCAAGCGCATGACCATGTGGGCCCCATAACTGAAAGCGATTGGATGAAGAAAACGACAAATATAAGTTGTTTTTAAATAACTGCGTAGTTATTACAGATTAATCTTTGTTGGAATACCCGGTGGTTAAAACACACTAATACGCTGCGTTGTTGAGAAGACACCACGATTGCACCAATTATTGATTCTTACGTGAAAGGCACTACTCAATAATGGTTACGATAATTACTGCTTCGTATTTTATTGAGTTAATAATTGCTGCGTTGATATTTTATATTCTGTTGTTTCAATAATTGTCATTACACAAGATTTTTCTTTATCGAAGCAATAATTCATATTATCCGAATAATATTATTAGATAACATTATTGGCAATGTCTAGAAAGTTCTCATCTAAGGAGAGGTTTGGTCACCTAATCAAGCTACCAAGATGAAGAAATTCTTATTGAAAGCCCCTCTTTCCTGAAGGAGCTCGTCATTGTCGATATTGTGATTCTCGTAATATTATTTGTGAATAATTAATTATTGATTTATATGATGAGGAAAATATTAATTTTATGTGGATATAGATGGAGAAAATTTTAAAATGACAATTGTTGAAAATTAATATTTTATCTTTTACGATAAAATAATTCATTTAAATATATTATTTTAATAATATATTAATGGTGATATTTTTTACAACGAATTTGGGATATATGAGTATACGAGGAGGAAGAGTATTTTGTTGCAATAAATGTTTAAAACATGTTAAACATGTCGGTGGACCCCATTTATTATCGAAATTTGATTATAAATTTATAAAATTGCCCGTTTGTGGATTTCGGTCAATTTCTATTTGGAATTTGGAAAAACTTTCTTCTGCAAAGTTGTAGAAATTGAATTTCCTATAAAAACTCATGAGATTCAATTTTCTGATGAAAGAGCTATTTATTATGAATTATTGAAGTTCAAGCTCAAATAATTAATTTTTGGAAGTTTAAAATAATTTAAATTACAAAAACGTTTTTCTTACTTTTTGAGAGGTGGGCTACATGTGTGGCTGATGGTTGAGTGTGCGTGTGAGGATTTTGAAAAAATATAATAATATTTAATAAATTTTCTGCTTTTTGTTCTAAGCGTTTTCCTATAAATAGGGTCTTGGGTTAGAATTGAAAATCACACCGTAAACCCAAGTTTTCTCTCTCTATATTATTGAGCGTATTCTTGTGAGTATTTTGAGTATACTTTGAGTATTGCTAGATTTTGCAAGTTCCTTCAAAGACTATATACTAGATTCTAGCTAAATTCATCGATCTTTCGAGGTAAGGAATATTATTTTTTTGTAATGATATTATTTCTTCAATATCATTATCTTTGAAATGTTGATCCGAAGTTTTATCAAATTTGGAACTTTTTCATGTCAGGTTACTATTCATGGGTTACTATTCATGAGTTACTTATTCACGAGTACTATTCATACGGCGTGAAGATGTTTTTGTGGAATTTCTATCTTTTGGTGTTGAGAGTTACTTATTCACGTGTCGCGGCACTATTCATGCATCGATACCAAGACTATTCACGTGATACTGGTATTATTCAATCAAAAAATGAAATTTCTTCTTTTCGTCAAAAACATCTATTCGGATACTAACTCGATTGTATCCATGTTTTGATCATTCTTGAATTTTACACCACTATGATTATTTTTGAGGTATTTTTGAACATGGATAAAACAAAGTACGAATCCTTAATCCTTAATCCTTGTCATTTTGTTTCAATCGATTCGTTTTTTAAAAATATTTTCATCATCCTCGGTCTTAAATGATGATATTATTGAATATCTTTGGCCCGTGTAGTGCAAAAGATGAATGATTTCGAAGAATATCTTTGGCACAGTAGTGCAAAGATGAAACAGTGTTGAGATGAACATGATCGATCGATTAATATCTTTGGCACAGTAGTGCAAAGATGAACAGTGTTTAAATGAACATGACTAATCGATGAATATCTTTGGCCCAGTAGTGCAAAGATGAATATTTGATTCCGGATGTATATTGATTGATGTTACGGGATAAAAGATAGAGCGATGAAATTTTAAATTCATACATAGAAGATAGTAGTTTGCATTCTCTACTTAACTCTTCTAATGAATTATTATTTCATTGCGAATATTGATTTAAAATTTGTTGTCTATCAGATTCTATTATATTTTCCTGTTGAAGACTAACGATAATTTGTTGTATATTATCTTAGTCATAATATTCTTTATGAGATAGTTGAGCTCACCCTTTTCTTTTTTGTTCTATTTTTCTCGTGGAGGCGAGAATATAATGAGTGCAGTCGGGGTATGGAATGAAGGTTTTAGAAAGGATTGTTTAGTAGTCCTCACCATTTTGTAAAATAATGTATCAATAAATGTGATGAGGATTTATTTGAGTATAGATATTGTCTGAAGATAATATTTGTATTCAAACTCACGCTTTTGTTGTAATAATAAAGTTGTAGTTGTTTCATCACTGTGTATTGACAACTCGTAATGGGTGATGTATACCTATTTTGGGGCGTCACACTTCGTGCAAAGGGTTAGGATGTGTTCTCATGCAACGTGGGAAAGTCATAGCCTATGCCTCATGACAACTTAAAGAGAGTATGAGAGGAATTATCCTACTCATGATCTAGAGTTAGCGGCAATGTTTTTCAGCGCTTAAAGATATGGAGACACTATCTATATGGGGAGAAAGTGGAGATATATTCGGACCATAAAAGCCTTAAATATTTCTTCACTCAAAAAAGAACTCAACATACTGGCGGTGACGTTGGCTCGAGCTATTGAAAGACTACGACCACACTATTCAATACCATCCTGAAAAGCGAGCGTAAATGACGCCGCGTTGAGTAGAAGATCATATGCGAACGAAAAGTGCGATGATGTCAAGTATACGCAAAAGCCACTTTAATAGAAAATTGAAGGTTTCTCGAGCCACCGAATCTTGAGACTTATGCGTATGAAGAAGAAAGTACAAGAAGGAGCTATTCCTAAGCGAGAATTGATGAAGAAGGAATACTTGAGTCCACTCTAGACTTTGTGTTCCTAACGACTGATTTGAAGTACAAGATTATGATGGAGGCACACAATACACCATTTGCAATCCATCCTGGAAGTACTAAATGTATCGTGATCTTCGACATACATTTTGGTGGAACAATATGAAGAGAGAGATTGCAAAGTTTATCTCAATGTGTTTAACTTGTCAACTTGTCAACGTGTTAAGTAGTCAAGTCAGATGAAATCATTTATATTTTATTAACTTGTTATAATTTTAACATTAATTGTATATATATTATTAATTTGTCAATTTTAAATTATTGTTTATAATTTTGCAAAATTCTAAAGAATTCAAATATCAGAATAATTTTATCCATATAGTAATATTTCGGGCATGTTTGACGATGACTGTGACGCCCCCAAAATTAGGTATACGTCACCCATCTTGGGTCACCACTTACATGGTACATAAATTCAAATACAAACTTAATTATACATCTGTCGTGTAACATACGACAATACATAAACTGAGAGTTCTTATAGGAATATTGTCATTTAAATAATATCCATACTCAAGGAGTCCTCAATACATTTAATATCACACTATTTCACAAAATAGTGAGGACTACTAATGCTATCCTGTGAGACCCCAGATTTTATCAATAAAGATTTAAATTTTGTCAAAATAATTTTTTAATATTATGGTGTGAATTTGAGATAATATTATAGTTGTGGGTAGTATTTATAAATTTTGCAAAGTATGCAAGTGGTTATATTATATTCGATTGGTCGGGAATATTCGGTTTAGCGGGGAATATTAAATACAACGGCTCAATCATTGGTGGACCCTAATGTAATTATTATTTGGATTGAGAAAACGACAAAATATTTTATTGAAATAACGGCGGAAGTTTTACCGTGTGTTCTTTGTTGAACTACTTTCGGTAGTAAAAGTACGATAATAAGTGTGGTTGCATAGTAGCACTTGGTATTGATTATTGATGCTTATGTGAGAAGTCACTCAGGTTTGATTCCATTATCACGATTAATAATGTGAATTATTATAATGATAATGACGTTTTATTTTATTCAGTATTATTAACGTAATAAAATGTAAACATCTTTTATATAAAATAGAATACTTTATTAAAGTTATTCATAAATAGAATATATTATATTTTATTATGCATAGTGTTGCATAGTGTTTTGCATAGTGTGTTTGCATAGTAAAATGTTTTTATATAAATAGAATATATTATATTTTATTTAAAAGATTTTTCTTTAAATATGGACCGTCGATTAAAGTAAATCAATCTGGACCGTTCATGGATTAGTTACTATGCATTCCATTTTCCTATAAATAAAGCTCATTCCTTCATTATTTTCTTACGAATTCATTGAAACTCTGTAGAGAGAAATTATAGAGAGAAATATAGAGAAAGTTATAGAAAGAAGAAGAGTATTCTCGCTACTTCACTACTTCTATATTCAGTTCTTTTACGGTAAGGGTGTTATTCTTTCTTCTTGAGAGAACTTCATTATTCCATTCATTATTATTCTCGCTGGAATAACTCAGAAAGTGGTATACCCTATACATAACTTTTGTATATGCGGCACCCTATACTTGGTGAAATCCTTATGTTATTCCATTCATATTTATTCATTGGAATAACTCAGTATACGCTGATTTACCCTATACTTGGTGACATTCTTCTATTATTACATTGGAACATCCATGTCATGTGTTTTACACCCACCGGTTCCGCTTTTTTATTATTCTGGAACATCACATCCTGTCATGTGTTTTACACCGACTGGTTCCGCCTCTTTATCATTCTGTTGGAATATCCTATCGTGTGTTTTACAATCGGATCGTTCCATCTTTATTATTCTGTTGGAACATCCTCGCTTGCGTGAATTTTACGACCGTTCCGTTATTATTATTCTCATTGGAATAACTTTTATACATCATGCAATCTTCGCATGCATGGTGATTTCTTTTGTTATTCCATTCTTTATTATACCCAGTTGGTTAAAACTTTGACTTATATACTCCATGAAATTAGTGGAATATCCTTGATATTTGCGTTTCATCCAAATCTTTCATGGAAATATTCTTCCGATCATTCTTGAATTTTACTCTACAAAACAAGATCATGTTGACAATTTGGGCGTTAATAATTCATGGATTAAATAATTCTTGAACTTGTTTTATTGAATTATTATGTCATTGTCATCATCCTCATGATATATCATGTTATCTTTGGCTTACGTGCATAGATGAACTTAGTATGATTATGACCGAGGGATCATTCTAAGATAATCACGACTTGATATAAATGATGTGACAAAAGTCCTCGATGCTTTGTAAATGCAGTGATGGATAGTTTTGGTATGATTATGACCGGGGTGATTCGGTATAGTAGTCATGACCATTGATAACTTGATGAAAATCCTTGGCCGTGGTGCGGGGATGATTAGATGTGGTGGTTTATTTATTAAGTCGAGTCTCAAATGATAAAAATTGATGAAAACCTTTTAAAACCTAAAAGATAGTAGATTTTATTCTCCACTTGACTCTTTTAATGGATTGCATATTCATTGCAGCTTAAACTTGTTGTCTATTGTATTTTATCGGTTTAACATCATTGTTGAAGGCTAATGATAATTTATTCTCGCATTATCTTAGTCATAATATTTCTTCTTGGGCTAGTTGAGCTCACCCTTTCTTTCACCGTTTCTTCGAAATGAGAACATAAATTTGACGAGTCGGGGAGCGGAGTAATGGTCCGAGAGGATAGCATTAGTAGTCCTCACTTCTTACGTGAAATAGTGTGATAATAGTTGTAATGAGGACTCCTTTTGAGTTTGTATAATATCTAGTAGACAATATTTGTATTCAAACTCACGCTTTATGTCGTATTATACCACCTACGAGTTATATTAGTAAGTTGTATTTGAATTTATGTACCATGTAAGTGGCGACCCAAGATGGGTGATGTATACCTAATTTTGGGGGCGTCACGATTGGTATCAAAGCTTAGGATATATGATCCATGGCTAAGATGTGAGAATAGTACTAGGAGGGAGAGCAGGGAATACCTTCGCTAGTATGACCTACCTAAGTTTATTTGGTATTTGATTGGTCAATCGAGTATAGTGATAATATGTTGCATGTCAATTAACCCTTATTTTGTGGCGGTGTTTGAAAATGGCATCCGAGAATGTTGAGAATAGCAATGGAGCACAAGAGACTGCTTGATTCTCCACGGATCAATAATCGAGACAATGTCGCAACAGGATGGCGATAATCCTCCACAGTAACAACAATCTTGATCAATTGATTTAACGACGCAGACGTTTAAAAGGTTTTTAGAATTCATGCAACATCGGTAAAGCGACTCACTCGTCCAAAACGTGGGTGGAAACACGGAAAACTCTCGGCGGTCACCGCTAAACAATTCAAGGAGCCGGGACCACCAAAGTTTAAGGGAGAGCCAAAACCACTTCTGGCGGAAGCATGGATAAAGCGATTACCAAGATATTTGATGTCTTGGGATGCTCAGGAGCAAAGGTTCCTTTTGCCGCCTTTATGTTGCTTGGAGAGAGGCGATTCATTGGTGGGAATCGGTAAAACGTACTCAACCTGTTGTACTGAAGATATCTTGGGAGAAGTTCCAGGAGTTGTTCAACGACAAATACTTTCCTGAAAGTATTCGCCACATGAAGGAGGTGGAGTTTATCAAGTTGGAACAAAATAATATGACCGTGTTAATACACGAGAGCAAAATTTGCGGAGTTATCACGGTTTGCGTCCCACTTGGTGGATAATGAAGAGAGAATGGCGCGAATGTTTTTAAGAGGTTTGAAGCCGGAGATACGTCAACATCTTATTTCTCATAAACTGTGTTTTTATTCAGATGTTGTAAATAGGGCTCGATTAGTGGAAGTAGCGATAACGAGTCAACGAAACTAAAAGAGAGCGGTAGGCAAAATTATAATACTAGCGAGTAGTCATCGAAGCGGTGACAACAATCGTGGAGGAATCAACAGGGCGAGATATGGTAACCACTTCGGTGGTAATCGAGGCCAAAATAATAAGAATGGACATTTCAAGAAAAGGAGATTCAACAATGATGGAAAGATGTCGGCACCAAAGACTGTTGTTAAGGAAGGAGAAGGACCACCTATTATATGCTTCAAATGCGGAGGAGAGGACACATCATTCCGAATCGCGCCATGCCGTCAAAGCATGTTATAATTGTGGAAGAGAAGGTCACTTAGCTCGATTTTGTCGCCATCAAGACAAATTCAACTAGGATGGAGGCACCAAAGGTCATCCCAGCACAAACCAAAGCCGAGAGTTTAAGAGAGCGTTTTTTTCTCGTGACGAGGAACCCGAATAAAATTATCACGGGTAAGTTAATCATAAGCTCTTGCATGAAGTCTATACCATGTTAGATACCGATTCTACCCACTTTTTATTTCACCTAGTTGTGTCAACGCTTTAAATTTGACTCAAGAAGTTAAACTTTGACTTATTGGTTGAAACTTCGTTAGTAGGAGCCTTCGTTACTCGCTACTATTTTTAAATCTTGTTGATTCAAATAAACATTTTCACGTTACTGTCGATCTTATCTTTTGAAAATACTTGCCTTTGATGTGATTTTTAGGAATCAATTGGTTAGCTAATCATCATGCTTTTAAATAAGGTTGTTAGCTTTTATATTCATAACCAACCTTGTTATACTGAATTCAAAGTAACCAAACCCTAAAGTTAATCATTTGTTATATCAAGCCATAAGTAAAGAGCTCCAGAACTTTTCGTTGTTGACTTCCTTATGTGGAATGCAATCGGCCGGACTTTCTGTAGGTGACATCGTGAATGAAGATGGCAAGTTTATAGGTATCATTGTGAGGTCTTATCTAGGTTAAGGGATAGAAGTCACAATTGGTATCAATGTGACGTATTATCCAAGTCTTGATAAGAGTAAGATAGCTTTGAATGATATTTCTATCATTAATAAATTTCTTGACGTATTCTTGAAGATTTCCTAGCCTACCCTAGAGCGTGAAATCGAATTTTGTATTGACCCCATCTGGCTTCATTTCTTAAACCCTCAAATATTTCTTCAACTAAATGAGCAGGTTCACGAGGTTTATGATGAAAGTCATAATAAAAGCATTGGAATAATGAAAATCATGGGTATTCGTGGTATTAGTAAGTTTTATGATGAGTTATGTTGGTTAGTATGTAAAAACATGAAAGTTTCTTAGAAATCACAAAGAGTTGAAAATTAGATTTTGGTGAAAAACGTAACATGAAATTCAATTGACCATATCTCTTATTATATTTTGAATTTTTGAATGTGGTCAAGTCCTAGAGTTAGATCTATGAGTTACCTAACTAATCCAAGTGGAATTACTGGAAAAGGTGTTGTAGATTTTGTGTGGACTGATTTTAGCAAAGGAGGCCAAAGCTGTAAATTTCAAAAAAGCTACTGCCCAGAAACTTTAAGGGCTGTTTCGGCCACTTAAATTATGAGAAAAATTCTGGCCTTTAGGGACATGAAGGTATATGGTATAAAGTATCTCCTGTCCAAAATGAGAGCTCATTCTCGACTTAAAATGAGCAAGTTATGACTCTTTCAATATTTAGGTTTTTCCGATTTAAAACGCTATAACCGAGTTCTATAACACCGATGACCATGAAATTTAAACTAGAAGCTCACGTTAACATGTGTAAGGTCCTGCCAAGATTTGGGAATTTTGGAGTTAAACTTGAGGTAGCTAATTTCTTAAGGAATTAATTAGAAATTGATTTTTGAAAAATAGTAAATGAATTTTAAAATTCCAGAAAATATATATTTTTATTATGGGACTATATTATGCTAAATCCCAGAAAAAGAAATATTTTTGGGGCTGATTTGGTATTTTCATGAAAATAGTTTAGTTACTGAACATATGAGTTAAATATGTTATGTGAAGTAACAAAGTTGAAAATAAGATTTTATGGCTAGAGAATCCTATATAGAGTATATATGCATATTTTTTTGATGAGGATTTGATAATTGGTGATGATATTTTATGAGTATGACATTTTTGAATGATTAAATGCATTATATGGTAAAAGCGTAAACAATTAAGATAAATTATTTATAAATTTAAGTGTGATTAAAATATTGTTATAATATTAATGATATTAGATTATGAGATTATTAAGTGATTGAAAACATGGGGATATTCTTGAATCCTGGATAAATTATATTATAAATGTTTAATATTTATCCTTTATCTCATTTGATTGATTCTTTATATCATTATCCTCATGCTTATATTATGTTGAAAGTCATCATGGCTTTGTAGATGGACTTGGTATGATTATGACCGAGGATTGTTAGGGTATAATCATAACCAGTAAATGAATACACAATTATCTTTGGTCAGTAGTGCATGGATAATTTGTGGTCGTGATATCTTAATGAATACACAATTATCTTTGTCAGTAGTGCATGGATAATTTGTGGTCGTGATACTAATGAATACACAATTATCTTTGGTAGTGGTGCATGGATAATTTGTGGTCGTGATACTAATGAATACACAATTATCTTTGGTAGTAGTGCATGGATAATTTGTGGTCGTGATATCTTAATGAATATCCTTGGCACGTAGTGCGTGGGATGATTCGATGATATGGATTAATTATTGAAATGAGTCTCAAAGAATGAAATATTAATTCATGGATGTGGTAAAAGTCATCTTTAGTAGTAGTGCATTGATAGACTTGGTATGATTATGACCATGGATTATTAGGTATAATCATGGCCGTAATTGAAAACACTGAATATCCTTAGCCAAGAAGTGGTAATGGATAATTTATGGTTGTGATACTATTAAGCCGAGTCTCAATATTATTGGTTTTACGATTATATATCTTTGGCTTGTAGTGCAAAGATGAATTGTTAATGAATATCTTTGGCTAGGATTTCAAAGATGAATTTAATATTTTAAGCGATAAAGGTATTGAAGGTATCCTCATCTCTTTATCATATCAGTACGTACCACTAATTTGAGGGAAATTCCATAAGGAGGAGATTGTGAGACCCAGATTTTATCAATAAAGATTTAAATTTTGTCAAAATAATTTTTTAATATTATGGTGTGAATTTGAGATAATATTATAGTTGTGGGTAGTATTTATAAATTTTGCAAAAGTATGCAAGTGGTTATATTATATTCGATTGGTGGGGAATATTCGGTTTAGCGAGGAATATTAAATCTGACTACTCAATCATTGGTGGACCCAATACAAAATTATTGTCGGATTGAAAAAGCAAAAAATATTTTATTGAAATAACGGCGGAAGTTTTACTGTGGTTTCTTGTTGAACTACTTTAATTAGTAAAGTAATCTTTGTAATAAGTGTGGTTGCATAGTAGCAGCACGCGGTATTGATTATTGATCTTATGTGAGAAGTCACCTTCGGTTTGATTCCATTATTGTCGATTAATAATATGAATTATTATAATGATAATGACGTTTTATTTTATTCGTATTATTAACGTAATAAAAGCGAAAACATCTTTATATAAAATAGAATACTTTATTAAAGTTATTCTATAAATAGAATATATTATATTTTATTATGCATAATGTTGCATAGTGTTTTTTGCGTAGTGTTTGCATAGTAAAATATTTTTATATAAATAGAATATATTATATTTTATTTAAAAGATTTTTCTTTAAATATGGATCGTCAGATTAAAGTAAATCAATCTGGACCGCTTAATGGATTAGTTACTATGCATTCCATTTTCCTATAAATAAAGCTCATTCCTTCATTATTTTCTTACGAATTCATTGAAACTCTAGAGAGAAAATTATAGAAAAAGCTATAGAGAAAGTTATAGAAAAAAGAAGAGTATTACTGCTACTTCACTACTTATATTCAGTTCTTTTACGGTAAGGGTGTTATTCTTTCTTCTTGAAGAGAACTTCACATTATTCCATTCATTATTATTACATTGGAATAACTTTTGTAAAAGTGGTATACCCTATACATAACTTTGTATATCGCGGCGTACCTATACTTGGTGAAATCCTTATGTTATTCCATTCATATTTATTACATTGGAATAACTCGCATACGCTTTTACCCTATACTTGGTGACATTCTTCTATTATTACTGCCGGAACATCCTCATACGTATGTTTTTTGCAGAACTCGGTTCCGCTTTTTATTATTCTGTTGGAACATCCTCATGCATGTGTTTTTACACCGACTGGTTAAAATCTTTATCATTCTGTTGAATATCCTATCCATGTGTTTTTTACACCGGATGCAGTTCCATCTTTATTATTCATTGGAACATCCATCCGGGTGTGAATTTCACCCGACCGGTTCCGTTATTATTATTACGCTGGAATAACTCATACATCTTTAATCTTTGCGTGCAATGGTGATTTCTTTTGTTATTCCATTCTTTATTATACCCAAATTGGTTAAAACTTTGACTTCTATACTCCATGAAATTAGTGGAATATCCTTGATATTTGCGTTTCATCCAGTATCTTTTCATGGAAATATTCTTCTGATCATTCTTGAATTTTACTCTACAAAACAGTATCATGTTGACAATTTGGACGTTAATAATTCATGGATTAAATAATTCTTGAACTTGTTTTATTGAATTATTATGTCATTGTCATCATCCTCATGATATATCATGTTATCTTTGGCTTACGTGCATAGATGAACTTAGTATGATTATGACCAGGGATCATTCGGTATAATCATGACTTGATATAAATGATGTGACAAAAGTCCTCGATGGGCTCTGTAATGCGATGATGGATAGTTTTTGGTATGATTATGACCAGGGGTGATTCGGTATATAATCACGACCATTGATAACTTGATGAAAATCCTCGGCCAAGTGGTACGAGGATGATTAGATGTGGTGGTTTATTTATTAAAATCGAGTCTCAAATGATAAAAATTGATGAAAACCTTTTAAAACCTAAAAGATAGTAGATTTTATTCTCCACTGACTCTTTTAATGGATTGCATATTCCATTGCAGTTAAACTTGTTGTCTATTGTATTTTATCGGTTTAACATCATTTGAAGGCTAATGATAATTTATTCTCGCATTATCTTAGTCATAATATTTCTTCTTTGGGCTAGTTGAGCTCACCTTTTCTTTCACCGTTTTATTCTTCGGAAATGAGAAACATAGCCGGGACGAGTCGGGAACGGAGTAATGGTCCGAGGATAGCATTAGTAGTCCTCACTATTACGTGAAATAGTGTGATAATAGTTGTAATGAGGACTCCTTTTGAGTTTGTATAATATCTAGTAGACAATATTTGTATTCAAACTCACGCTTTATAATCGTATTGTATACCTACAGCTTATATTAGTAAGTTGTATTTGAATTTATGTACCATGTAAGTGGCGACCCAAGATGGGTGATGTATACCTAATTTTGGGGCGTTACATATCCTCCGGACCATTACTCCGCTCCCCGACTCGTCCCAAATATATTCTCATTTCAAGAGAATAAAGTGAAAGAAAGGTGAGCTCAACTAGCCCAAAGAAGAAATATTATGACTAAGATAATGCGTAATAAATTATCGTTAGCCTTCAACAAAGGTCAAACCGATAAAATACAATAGACAACAAGTTTAATCAAGAGAGAATAAGCAATCCATTAAAAGAGTCAAGTAGAAAATAAAATCTACTATCTTTTATGATTTAAAAGGTTTTTCATCATCAAGTATAAATTTAGACTCAAATTTTAATGAATAAACCACAATATCTAATCATCCCTCGCACTACTGGCCAAGGATTTTCATCAAATTATCAATGGTCACGATTATACCGAATCACCCCCGTCATAATCATACCAAAAAACTATCCATCATCGATAATGTACCATCGAGGACTTTTGTCACATCATTTATATCAAGCCACGATTATACCGAATGATCCCCTCATCATAATCATACTAAGTTCATCTATGCATCGTAAGCCAAAAGATAATATAATATAACATGGCGGATGATGACATACGACATAATAATTCAATAAAACAAGTTCAAGAATTAATTTATCTAGGAACCAATAACATCCAAACTGTCAACACGTTATCGCTTTGCAGTAGAGTAAAATTCAAGAATCTTCGAAGAATATTTCCATGAAAGGATACTCGATGAAACGCAAATATCGAGGATATTCTACTAATTTCACGGAGTATGTAAGCCAAAGTTTTAACCAACCGAAAGATAATAAAGAATGGAATAACAAAAGAAATCACCACGACGCAGATTGCGATGTATGTGTTATTCCAATGTAATAATAATAATCTAACTGTGTCAAAGAAATTCATAATCGATGTGATGATCCAAATGTAATAATAAATGAATAATAATAAACAACGGAACCAGTCCTATAAAACACACGCATATTAAGCGATATTCCAATGTAATAATAAATGCGGAATAATAAATAATGGAACCAAAGTCCGTAAAACACACGCATGATATTCCAAATGTAATAATAAAGAATGGAATAATGTAAAGATCACCAAGATAGGGATTCACAGATACAGTTATTCCAATGTAATAAATAAGAATTAATAATATAAGGATTTCACCAAGTATAGGTACGCCGTGATATACAAAGTTATGTATAGGTATACCACTTTTACGAGGTTATTCCAATGCGAATAATAATGAATGGAATAATGTGTTCTCTTCATGAATAAGAAAGAATAACACTTTACTTCTGACAACAAATAATATCCCTTACCGTAAAAGACATACTGGATATCAAAGTAATGAAGCATCAAAAAATACTACTTCTTCTTTCTATCTATAGATTTTTTCTCTATACTTTCTATAATTTCTCTGTAGCTTAATTGAATTAAGTAAGAAAATAATGAAAGAATGAAGCTTTCATTTATAGAAAAATAGAATGATAAGAATTAATCCATGAATCAGTCAGTATTGATTTACTTTAATCTGACTATTCATATTTAAAGAAAATCTTTTAAATAAAATATCATATATTCTATTTATATAAAAATATTTTACTACGCAAAACACTATGCAACACTACGTATAATAAAATATAATATATTCTATTTATGTAATAACTTTTAATAAAGTGATTCGCTTTATATAAAAGATGCTTCGCTTTTATTACGTTAATAATACGAATAAAACAAAACGTCATTATCGCTTATAATAATTCATATTATTAATCGTGAATAATGGAATCAAACCGAGTGAATTTCTCACATAAAGATCAATAATCAATACCGCAGTGCTACTTACGCAACCACACGTATTATCGCATTTTTTTACTACCGAAGTAGTTCAACAAAGATCAACCAGAAAACTTCCGCCGTTATTTCAATAAAATATTTTTGTCGCTTTCTCAATCCGATAATAATTACATGCAAGTGTCCACCAATGATTGATCCGTTATACGAATATTCCCTCGCTAAACCTAATATTCCCTCACCAATCGAATATAATATAACCACTGCATATACTTTTGCAAAATTTATAAATACTACCTACATAACTATAATATTATCTCAAATTCACACCATAATATTAAAAATTATTTCACCAAATTTAAATCTTTATTGATAAAATCCTGAGGTCTCACAATGACTAATAAGTTAAAATTTAAAATAATTTATGAGCCCATTTTAAATTATAATTTATAAATAAAAATGTTCGACATTATTTGTACTTATAAGTTATAAATTAAGTTAAATAAGTTATAAAAGTGTTTGACTAAAATAATTTATAAGTTAAAATAAATTGTAAAAATAATTAAAATAAGAGTAAAAGAGTCATTACATTTGGTCACATTCACTTATTTTAAAATGACTTATAAATTATTTTTTAAAAGGCAAAACATTGTTGCTTCTCAAAAATGATTTATAAGTACTTGCCGAAGAGCCCCTTCCATAATTCTCAAGAGAATAATTTTTTAAAAGAAAAAAGTGATTAATATTGTAAAAATAAAAATTATATTACAAGAACAAATTTATATTTAAAAATATTTGATCTTTATTTTAATAATATTTAATATTTTAAAAGGGGTTAATGGAGATACACATGTGCATATTCTTAAATATACATAGTTTACGAGTTAAGTCATTCTACGATCGTAGATTATTTACTCTACTATTTGATGATTCGCATTACATTTTTACTATATTACTCTATGATCGTAAATCGTATATATTTATAATTTACAGGTATGTGTATCTCCATTTTTTTTTTCTATTTTAAAATATACTTAATATTCTGACAAACTTATCAGTCAGTCAGTAATAAAACAAAATTAAAAAAGGATTGTAAACTCACTTTTTTTTCTTTTTTGAAAAGGAGTTCGATCAACTTTCTAACTCTAATTTCAACCTTATCCAGGAAAAAGTATTATGTTAATAAAGATATAATTATATCTTAAACGGATTTGATTAGTTTATAACTCTCACTTCATCTTCTTCATCTCTCAGTCCCAACGGCCAACGCAAACATGAAAAATTCGTCGATTTTGCTAACATGCGCCGCCGTGATACTCATCCTTTTCACTCTAACAGTCTCCACCACCACCATCGACTCCGCATATCTCTCCCCCTACGGCGGCGTCGGGGCAGCGTGCATATCCTCCTGTGCCGATGATCTCGTTCCTGTCCGGAGAGAAATTTACGATGACGGACGAATATTCGATATAAGCCATAGGTACCAACCCGAGATGCCGTCGTGGGACTCCGAAGACGGTATTGGTCAATTTATTTGGCTTCCGAATAGTATGAAGAACGGGTCACTTGCTAACAATTCGGAGATGAAGATTCCCACTCACACTGGCACACATGTCGATGCGCCGGGCCATGTTTTCGATCATTACTTCGACGCTGGATTTGATGTGGATACTCTGGATCTTGCAGTACTTAATGGTATATTGATGAAGCAATAGTGAAAAGCATTATCCTTTGTCACTTTTTCATCAATTAAACTTGTTTTCCCAGTATAGTATACGCCAATTCCACTGTCCCCAAAAGATAGTCACTTTAGAAAAAGTAAAAAATTGATAATAATTTTAATTATTAGATAATGGCTGGCGGACTATAACTTACTGTAATTAATTACAAAGCCATTTTTGGTAATATTGATTTTGAAATTGGACACTTATTTTTGGACATGCTATAAAAAGTGGATTATTTCATGAGGGACTGTGACACCCTTTTAGGTTGAACAAAATTTCAGAGCCTTTAAGAGCTTAAACCTTCATGCTTTTAAATGTCCTGGTTTCATAATTTATCATGTCTGAGTTCTTTTTTAATTTTTATGTGTTTTATTTCCTTTGGTTGATTGGTTTACCTCTTGTCTACATGGGTGGTTATCTTTTTCCTGTTGTAGTGATGGTACTTAATTACTCGGTGGGAAAATGTTTCCTAACATGAATTTAATTTTTAAATGTTTATTTTGCAGGCCCTGCATTGTTAGTCGATGTTCCAAGAGACCTGAACATAACAGGTATCCATTTCAAGAAAAATTATTTGAAATTTGATTGAACACAAACGCATATCGAGTGATGTTTGTGTTCTAGGATTCATTCTATTGATTGATTATTGTTAATTAGCAATTTTTTGAGATGATTGTATTGTATGGGATATTCGCGATTGTTCAGTTTTATTCTATCTATTCTTGATGTTAACTCTTTGCGATCGATATTGGATTGAATACATCATAAAAACTCTATCTTTATGCCTGTAACCATTACATGACCACTTGTAGAACCCTGCTTAGTCTTGATAATAGAGAAATAAATAGTATTAGTTGACAGCTGGAACCTAATCTATTGATGAGGGAAAATTTATATGTATTTATGACAATTTTAACTTATTCAGATGAATCAGTTATTAAGGTCTGAAGTCTGGTCTTCGATTTGAACAACTGAACAATATGAAGCATGGTTAAATCAGTCTTGAAATTACTAAATAGTTCTTGGTTTTAGGCTTATAAGTTCCTCTACGAGCTTTAAGATCTTGATTATGGTTTATTCTCTCATTCCAAGGAAATTAGCTTCATTGACGTCTGAAGTCATTCCCACCCACGCATCTTCTTTAATTTGGTAAATTTATAGTAGCATCTCCTCCCAGATTTCAACAATCTTGGAGTTCCTCTTGAGTCAGCATGCTGGCTAACCATTTCCCAGCTTTCAATCTCTTTAAAGAGTGAAGGAATAAATCTGATCTGCTAAGAGAGTTCAGTTTGGCATGCGCACATCTGTTACTTCAGCAAACTCGCAATTTTAGTTGAAACTATGTTCAAGACATTGGTTGATTATTTGTTTAACTTTCTAAGCTGGGCATGTACAACCTTGGATGTGCAGACCTATATTCCTCACGTCATGACAGCATGTGTAGTTGTCTGTTTTTACGCGGCAGTTAAAACAGTTTTTACTGTGTTATTGTAATGCAAAACTATAAATACCTTAAATATATTCAATTTAAATTGATACTTCACTGCCTTTCATAGTAACTGTCAATGGCCATGGCCATTTGAACTAGCTGCTTTTTACTTTGTTTTTTGTCTGGGTTTATTTTGAGCATTCTACTCTTTTCAATTTTTATGCTTGACGTAAAATTGTCTCTATCCACACCTCTCAGCTGAAGCTATGAAGTCCTTAAATATTCCCAAGGGAGTAAAGCGCGTCCTGTTCAGAACGTTAAACACTGACAGGTATATGATAATCTTATGATTCTGTAATAATCATAGTACTGGACCATGTTTGTTTAGCAACTCTTCTGATTTAATGACGTGTTGCTGTTTGGTAGCATGTTATGATCTGTAGAACTTGCAGTACTGTGAATAATGTTAGTAGATTTCTTAGGTTTGTTGGGCATCAGCAAGCTGAGTTGGTATTCTCGTCAAGTTATTAGCCTAAAGTTATACATTAGTGACATTTAGTTCGCTATATGACGCAGTTGTGTTCAAAATTCATATGCCTAATACTATTTCGGAATTAAAAAAATCAGTGAACTAGAAGTGGGATCCAGTTACTGGTGTAATATTGCAATGCCTTCTTCTCTCTTGTACTACTTCATGTAACACTTTGGCATGATTAACCATTTTGGTAAACTATCTGAAAGAAAAGTTGATATTCCACATAGCCTACTTATGTTTGTGAATATCTAGAATAGGAAAATACATGCTTCTTGTGGTACACTGCAACAAGTACATGAAAGTATTCTTCTTGCACCGAGTTGACATATTCATTGCATGTTTGGAACATTCAATTCAGTAACGAACAAATACGAGGTTAAATTTATATACTCTCTCGCATTGTCATATGTGTTGAGAAGTTTCAATCTCAATTCTAAACTGAGCAAATTTTCTGTTGATATTACTAATAGAGATAGAAGTGTAGACATAGACATGTAGGTTATACACATTATCATTCAATTGTCAATATAGGATAATTAAAGCCCAAATAAAGAAAAGTGATGTAATATAATATAATTCAAATAAAGAATAGTGGTGTAATATTATTTGGCGGAGGGAAGGAGAGAGGAATCCTAGAATTTTTCTTGTGGGTTTATACTTGGAGGAATCCTAGGTTTTTTGTGGTTGGTTAGTGAATGTTGGTTTTCTTTGCTAATTGTTGGTACAGAGTTTCTCTTTCCCCCCTTCTCTTTGAGCTCATGCAATGGGAGCTTTTCGTGCTATTTCTTTATCATTCTACATTGCAATTGACAGGCAGTGTTTCACTTATGCCCGGATAATTTTAATCATCACACTTGCTTCTTTGCTCTTCTTTTCGAAGTACTTCTTGTCCTCTACATGCATTGTAATTCCTTTTTCTCATATTTACTGAAATCTTCATCTTTATTCAATTTTTTTAATCATCTGCTGAACTTGCATAGTATACAAGGGTAAAACAGAATGTGTTAAATTGGTGAAGTTAAAAAGAGAGCAGCTATTTCTATTACATTTACATCTCTGCAAAACGGTTTTACCACCATTGTTAATTAGCAATCAATTACTGGAATGTTCGTTTGTCTTAGTTTGCTGTTATATACAACACGGTAACCTGTTAACAGTTGTCATTTGAGGAGATGCCATGTGTTTAATTTTCCCTCCTCTTATTTCAGACGCCTTATGTGGAAGAAGGAGTTTGACACAAGCTATGTGGGATTCATGAAAGATGGGGCACAATGGCTGGTCGATAACACTGACATCAAACTTGTTGGTAAGATAGTGACTATCATCAAATATTTTTTATTTTTTTATTTTTATGGATAAGGTCCACAATATTACAAGGACATCTAGAATTTTCTTATTTAATTTTCAGGATCACGTATGCATTTAATATTGGGTTCCACCATTCTGCTCATACTTATGCATGAGATAGTGCGTGAAATCTATAACTACTGGCTATTTATTGTAAATACATTTTATGAAATAATTTCTGTTGAGTTGCAGCGAAGATAACTTGAGGATTAACTCTGGTACCATTTGTTTTAGTCATGAAGTTACATGATTCTTCTTGCATTCATCACGTCATTGTTGGCTTTATTTTTTGTCTGTTTTTTTGGGTAGAAGTGTGTAACCTTGAGTTTGGACTGTAACACTACTACCTCAATCTATGCTCCTTAGAAAACTGTGTTCCTTGTGTGCTTTCAATGTTAGTTGCATCACTTTCAACCAGTGCAGTCAGTATAATCTTTCTGGCTTAGGTTTTGCCATCTTTTGTATTGCACTTTGGAAACTTTTTGAGTTATTATTCAACTCTTATTTCTTTCTAACTCATCCATTTCGACAACCTTGTTTTAGCTTTGCTCACCTTTGAAATTATTTTCACTTTTTCAGTTGTCTATAATTTAAAAGTTGCTGCCTCGTATTGATATATAAATATATATTTGCCAACTTGGTTTCTCCTTAACATTAGGTTGGGAAGATATGCACTATGATACCATAGTGTTTTTCAGCTGTATACTTTTTGTCGTATCACATTTGCTCCTCTTTACTGAGTCTAACAGCTGCTAGTATGAGCTTTTACAAGCTTTTGGTTGAGGAATTAATTTAACAGTCAACTTTTTTTTGCCAATTGATACAACTATTTTTTTTCTTCTTAAAGTAGAACAGGGGATTTATATTCTCTTAATAGGATACAGTTTTCTACTGTAAAAGTGTAAAAAAAAAAAACTGGTACTTTTACTTGTTTTCTTTCTGAATGGAGCAATGAAGTCTGCAATGCACACCATTCAAATCAAATCCAATACAATCCTTGTTTGTATGATATTACATTTTGGTCCTTTGTTTTGGTACTTGTTGAGTTATTTGATGAGAAAATTTTACCAGAAGTCTATCTTGGTTGTTGAATCTAAACATTTTTACTTGGTTGCAAAAGGAGTGGTTTACTGACACTTTTCATTTGTTCATGAATGCAGGAATTGATTACTTATCTGCTGCTGCCTATGCTGATTTGATTCCTTCTCACCTTGTTTTCCTCGAAGGCAGAGTAAGAAATTTATCCTCACTGAATAAGGAATTGTTAGCTTCTGCTTTTGGAAGTTATTTTTCTTTTCTTGATAGATATTATTGGATGGTATATGTTCAATTTTGAAAGTATACATGCGTGGAATACTTCTAATTCTCTGAGATCTGGTAATCCTATATCGACCTACTTGAAGAATAACATTTTTTGCCCTACTTTTGAATGTTCATCCTGATCTTCGTGCTTGTAAATTTGCAAGTGCTGAAAAGTTAAATTAATTAAGAATTGTCGGGCAGTGGTCATTTTAGCGGTTTTAAGTATTTACATAATGGTCTCATGAAATCTACTTTGACAAACCAGCATGTCTGTTAATGAATCCTTACACTTGGTAGGATATATTCTGCTTCTTCTCTTTGTTGTCTTTTCTGATCCAGTTGCGTGATATTGTTGATTGCTCAATGTGGGATAATTTCAAATCAGCTTTCTGTTTTTCTCAAAAAAAGAAAAAAGAAAAGATCTTTTATGTTTCCTTGCTTCGTTCCTATGCATGGGATCTGAACTTGATTTACTAGCTTTATGAAATAAGTACTTAGCTAACTATGATCTATTGTATCAATACTAACTCTGCTGAAATGCGATAGGAAATCATTCTCGTTGAAGGTCTTAAACTAGATGATATTGAAGCCGGAATATATACTGTCCATTGCTTACCACTAAGATTGCTCGGTGCTGAGGGATCTCCTATAAGATGTATCCTGATCAAGTAATATTACTCTTGTAAGTGTTTACATTGCACGTAGTAGACTGTCCATAACATACTGCAAATAAATGCTAAAACCTGCCTTCATATCAACACTTCAGAAGATACTATGTTTTCCACAATCCTTTTACTTATCTGATACTGTATGCACCATTACCAGTATAAGCTTTTGAAAAGTTTTGAGAAGTTTGGTTGCTTACCTTACGTGATAACATATATTTTTCAGCAACTGCAGAAAGCATGGAGAGCCAATGAGGTTTTGAATGGACTAACATGGTGCAAGGGTTCTCCATTGGAAAGCTGGTTTAAGATCATTCTGAGAAATATTTATACACCCATGGCTACTGCCAGGGGCGGAACTACCCTAGGGAAGGGGGGGCACCTGCGCCCACTGGATTTTGGCTCCTTCCCTTTTCCTATAGTACACACCCCCATCACCATCCTCTTTTTGTATAAGTGACTTTTTAAAATAATGATAATTTTGTACAACTTTTTTTATTTCTCGTGTAATATTTTTGGCTTAAAAAGTAAGTACTTTCTACTTTTTTTTCTTTTTTAACTAACATCCTGTAAAAAAATTTAGTTGTAAAAAAAAAATGAGAAATTTTTTTTTGATTCAAAATACACTCATTTTTTTTCTAATTAAAACTCAAAAACACCACTTTTCTTAAAAAAAAATCTCTTATATTATAAAACTGACATTATCTCTTTTTGTTTTCATTAGCTTATTTTTCTTTTATCACCAAATTAAAATTCAAAGACAAAATCTTAAAACCCCAAGACTATTTACTTAGTTTTTTATGAATACACACACACACACACACACACACATATATATATATATATATATATCAAACTTAACGATTTAAGTGTTGAAAAATTATATTGAATTTAATATATATATATATATATATATATAGTTATAATTTTCATTCTTAACAAAAAAAAAATTTAAATTTGACCCCACTGAATTTTATGTCTGAATCCGCCCCTGGCTACTGCTTAGTATAAGTGTTCAGAGTAGATAAACTTTAGAACCTTAAAAGTTTTTATTTTTATTTTTGTTAAATTTTGAATATTATGTGTGCAATATCAGTAATCTTTAGAGCAATATTTACTTGGTTGAATGCGGCTTAAAATAAGTGTTGGAAAAAAACCACCTCTTAAATATTATTGTCTTTGATAAATTAAATATATAAAATATCAGCACATGCTATACAGATTAAATTTGCAGTTTCATCAAAATAATAATCACGATAAGAAATAATTAATAGAAAATATCCAATCACGAGACACCAAAATTTTTACGTGGAAAATTTTCTAAGATTAAAGAGGTAAAAACTACGGGACGATCTCCGAAAAATTTATTAGATTTATAAACTCAAATTACTTCACCACAATAATTATGTGATGGAACTTAAATAAAACGCCTATTTATTTGAACTATCTTTCTCTCTATTTTTTCTCTTTTTCTTGCTCTCTTCCACCTCTCCTCGATGGGATTTCTCTCACCCACTTTTTTCTTTTCTCTCCATTCTCGAATGAGAGCGTGTGTTTTGATGCGTATTTTTTTCATTCCATTTGGCTGCCTTTTTAGCTAACAATGAGGAAAAGAGAAGTAAATGAGGAGAAGGTTGAGGGCCAAGTGCATGGAAAATTCAAAGGGCCAAGGAATAATAAATGGGTGAGGACTTTGACCAACAATCTCTCCATTCGAACCCATTAGAGAATGTATTCACCATGACTTCGTCATTTGGAGTCGATTCTTGTGTTAAATCCAACTCTTGAAGAAAATACAACATTTCGTTGTTAACTCAATAGTAGACAAAGCAATACACTTCTGTAACTTGGACTGTCATAACATGGCCCCCCCTGCAAAAGTAAACAAATATCCTGAAGTGACTTCTTCTCTTCGAAACCTGCTATGTCTGCTTCTGTATAACCTTCCAAGACTGAATTTGCACATCAACCCATAACTCATCACTTGGAGTTAATCCCAACGAAGCCTTGACTCAACTCAAACTTCTTGAAATTTTCAACTTTCTTAATGTCCGACTTTATCTCATCGGCATTGCTCTTCTTGATAGGAGGATATATATAACTCAAACATGGCATATTTTTCTTATCAAATTCTTTCACAACCGCTTTGTACCCTGGTTATGAGTTATCTATTTCTTTCTTCACTTTTGGTACCCCGTTTAAAGTCAAAAGCTTTCTTCTCGTGATTCTCATGTAAGGCTTGTCTTCCATCCTGCATGGTTCTGTACCACATTTTTTTGCCTAGCTCCCCCATCTTCAACACCCTCCACATGCACCTGCATCGTGTAAAAAGTGTTTATCTTCTTTCCTTTAGTCACCACTAGAGACCTTTTTAGCGAGGTTCTCCTGCGAAACATAGTGGAACAAACTTTGATCAATCCAATTCTCATTATGAATTGATCATCTTTTCTTCAATCACCGCGGATCACCAATTCTTGGTTAACCATTCTTGGAACCAATTCTTGGCTAACCCATCAAGAATTCGATATCACCATCTAGAGCACCTCAAGGGAAACACCAACCCTTCATCGAGAATTCACCACGTCATTACGCGTTCTTTTGAAGAGACTAATTTAATCATGGCTCCAATTAATTCCTCCATAAAATTATCAAAAATAATTGCGTAAATAACCTTAGCTCTGATACCACTTGTTGGGAAAAATTACTTCCCAAATATTGTTGTCTTTGGTAAATTAGATGTATAAAATATCATTACATGTCAAACATATTAAATTTGCAGTTCCACCAAAATAATAACCACAACAAAAAATAATGAATAGAAAATATCCAACCACGAGACACCAAGATTTTTACGTGGAAAATAAAAATTACGGGACAATCTCTGAAAAATTCACTAGAATAAACTAAGAGAATACAAAGTTTTCTTAATTTGAGTATAAATCCAAATTACTTTACCACAATAACTATGTGATGAAACCCAAATAAAATACCTATTTATTTGAACTATCTTTCACTTTATTTCTCTCTCTCTTTTTTTACTCTCTTTCACCCTCTCCCGAATGAGATTACTTTCTTCCATCCTCCGGACGAGGGCTTGTGTTTTGATGTGTCTTTTTTCATTCCATTTGACTGTCTTTTATAGCCAACAATAAAGAGAGGAGAAGTAAACGAGGAAAAGGTTGATAAAATTTTCAAAAGACCAATTGCATGAAAAATTCAAAGGGTCAAAAAATAATAAATGAGTGAGGACTTTGACACATGTGTATTACCATATTGCCCTTTAAAATTTACATTTCTTTTCTCTATAAACAACATGAACGAAAGTTATTAGTTTTTCATTTCATTTTCTTTTCTTTCTTAATTTAATATTCAGTGCTACAGTCTACAGATGCCAACCAAAACCTTCCAATTTCTGGGGTTTTAAATCCCAAAACCTTATTTTCAAAAAAAAAAAAAATCCCAAAACCTTCATCACTCCACTTCATGAAAGGTTTTAAAAATGATGATTGTTATTCAATGTAAATGTTATAATATAAATAGTTACACTTATGAGAAGTTAAAACAAAGATAAAGATGTACCAAGTCTATACATATCTATACAACAACTTAGAGATAATAACTTAGACTATGTCAACTCTTATCTCCAACATGCCCCCGCAAGACGGACGGTCTGTCTGATAGTCCGATCTTGGATAGTAGAAGATCAAGTCGCGGTCGTAACAGAGGCTTGGTAAGAAAGTCAGCTAGCTGATCACCTGTGGGAACATGAATGACACGAAGTGTACCATTTTGTACTTGTTCTCGAATGAAATAATAAGCAAGAGCCAAGTGTTTTATCTTCGAATGGAACACCGGATTGGCACTGAGATGCGTGGCACTAAGATTGTCACAGTAGATGACTGGAGTATGCACAAGAGTAACACCCAACTCAGTAAGGAGATTTCGGACCCACATGATTTCAGTCGTAGGCTACAGCTCGATATTCTGCCTCGGTGGATGATCGGGCCAATGATTTTTGCTTTTTGGAACTCCAAGTAAGAGGATTACGACCAAGAAATACTACATGACCCATGGTGGAAG
Source organism: Panax quinquefolius (assembly GCA_020205615.1). NCBI lineage: Eukaryota > Viridiplantae > Streptophyta > Magnoliopsida > Apiales > Araliaceae > Panax > Panax quinquefolius. The sequence goes on from CM035165.1 coordinate 106,627,511, forward strand.
TGTAATCATCTTTGTCACCGGCCCAATCCGCATCGGAAAAGGCATGAAGGTGAAGTGGTGAGTCACTATAAATGTTGATACCCTTGTCCAAGGTACCACATAAGTAGCAGACATGAGGCGTTTTAAAGGCTGCCCAATGGTCACCTCGCTTACTTATGCATGAATTGAGAAAACTTGTTAATCTAAGAAAGCGGCGCGTACGGTCTCGTCAAAGTGAGCTACCAGTAAATGTAAGACCCTCAAATTTTTAAATAAAAAGGAATTTCCTTTATTTATTATTTTGAAATAGTAAGGGTTGATTTGATTAATGTGGATAGTTAAGGGTTAAATACGCAAATATTTCAAAATAAGCAAGTGGTTGGTTATAAAATATTCATTATCGTCTTGGGAATATTCGTTTGGTCGTGGAATATTCGCATCGCTTGTGAATATTCGTATTTACGACTGCCAAGCAGCCCATGTGTAAAATTCCATAACTGAAAGCGATTGATGAAGAAAAAACGACAAATATAAGTTATTTTTAAATAACTACGTAGTTGTTACCAAGTATCATGTTGAATACCCGGTGGTTAAAACACACTAATACGCCGTTGTTGACAGTAGAATATACCAGATTGCACCAATTATTGATTCTTACGTAAGAGGGCACTACTCAATAATGGTTACATGAATTACCGCTCAAAGATTTTATCGAGTTAATAATTGTCATGCGTTGATATTTTATATCATTGTTGTTCAATAATTGTCATTACACAAAGATTTTTCATTATCGAAGCAATAATTCATATTATCCTAATAATATTATTAGATAACATTATTGGCAATGTCTAGAAAGTTCTGCTTAAGGAGAGGTTTGGTCACCTAATCATGCTACCAAGAAGAAGAAATTCTTATCGAAAGCCCTCTTCCTGAACCGCCTCGGTCACAATATCAGGATTCTCAGAATATTATTTGTGAATAATTAATTATTGATTTATATGATGAGGAAAATATTGATTTTATGTGGATATAGATGGAGAAAATTTTAAAATGACAATTGTTGAAAATTAATATTTTATCTTTTTCCGATAAAATAATTCATTTAAATATATTATTTTAATAATATATTAATATCTATGATATTTTTTACAACGAATGGGGGATATATGAGTATAAGAGGAGGAAGAGTATTTTTGTTGCAATAAATGTTTAAAACATGTTAAACATGTCTGGGACCCCATTTATCGATCGAAATTTGATTATAGCTTCAGTAAATCGCCTGCTTGTGGATTTCTTTTGGTCAATTTCTATTTGGAATTTGGAAAACTTTTCTTCTGCAAAGTTGTAGAGAATTGAATTTCCTATAAAAACTCGCGAGATTCGAATTTTCTGATGAAAGGGCTATTTATTATGAATTATTGAAGTTCCTGGATTAATTATTATCATTTTTTGGAGTTTTAAGTAACTTTTGCATGAAAAACGTTTTTGTCACTTATGGGACATGTGTTAGTGGTTGATTTCAGCTGATGGTGTGCGAGGAAGATGTGGAAAAATAATATTATTAATATATTAAATTTTCTCGCTTTGTGTTCTAAGCATTTTCCTATAAATAGGTGTGCTTAGGTTAGAATCGAAAATCACACCGTAAATCAAGTTTTCTCTCTATATTATCGAGCGATTCTTGTGAGTATTTTGAGTATACTTTGAGTATTGCTAGATTTGCAAGTTCCTTCAAAGACTATACCCTCTTATTTCTAAATTGGCACCGATCTTTCGAGGTAAGGGATATTATTTTTTTTTTCAGAATGATATTATTTCTTCAATATCATTATAATCGAAATGTTGATCCGAAGTTTTATCAAATTTGGAACTTTTTCATGCTCTGGGTTACTATTTATGGGTTATTATTCATGAGTTACTATTCACGAAGTTACTATTCATGAGTTACTATTCACGAAGTTACTATTCACGAGTACTATTCATGGCTGCGTGAAGATGTTTTTTTTGTGGAATTTCTATCTTTTGGTGTCTGAGTTACTATTCACGATATACTAAGACTATTCACGATACTAAGACTATTCACGATACTGATTATTCAATTTAAAAATAAAATTTCTTCTTTTCGTCTAAAATATATATTCGGATACTAACTCGATTGTATCCATGTTTTGATCATTCTCAATTTTACACCACTATGATTATTTTTGAGGTATTTTTGACGTGGATAAAACAAAGTACGAATCCTTAATCCTTAATCCTTGCCATTTTGTTTCACCGGATTCGCTTTTAAAAAAAAAATTTTTCATCATCCTCACCTTAAATGATGATATTATGGAATATCTTTGGCCCAGAAAGTGCAAAGATGAATGATTTCTTAAGAATATCTTTGGCCCCAAGGCAAAGATGAATGATTTCTGAAGAATATCTTTGGCCCAGTAGTAAAAGATGAACAGTGTTTAAATGAATACTGACCAATCGATGAATATCTTCGCTCAGAAAGGCAAAGATGAATATTTGATTCCGTATGTATATCGATTGATGTTACAGGATAAAAGATAGACGATGAACTTTTAAATTCATACATGAAGATAGTAGTTTGCATTCTCTACTTAACTCTTCTAATGAATTATTATTTCACCAAGCGAATATTGATTTAAAATTTGTTGTCTATCAGATTCTATTATATTTTTCCTCGTTGAAGACTAACGATAATTTGTTGTATATTATCTTAGTCATAATATTCTTTACCGAGCTAGTTGAGCTCACCCTTTTCCTTTTTGTTCCATTTTTCTCGTGAGGCGAGAATATAAATGAAAGTACGAGCCTGGGTAATGGAATGAAGGTTTTAGAAAGGATTGTTTAGTAGTCCTCACCATTTTTGTAAAATAATGTATCAATAAATGTGATGAGGATTTATTTGAGTATAGATATTGTCTAGAAGATAATATTTGTATTCAAACTCACAGCTTTATTGTTGTAATAATAAAGTTGTAGTTGTTTCGCATCATGTATTTGACAACTCGTAATAGGTGATGTATACCTATTTTGGGGGCGCCACAATTGGTATCGTAGCTTAGGATATGATCTCCAAGTGAGATCGGGAATAGAACTAGAGGGGAGAGACGAGTAAATCCTTCGCTAGGTGTCCTACCTAAGCTTATTTGTTAGTTGGTCAAGATATAGGGATATTATGTGATATATTGATTTCCTTAATTAACCCTTGTTTTATGACAATATTTGAGAATGTCGAATCGAGAATATTAACAATGGAAATGAGACCGTGGAGATGCCTCAGACTCACCAACGAGGAGAACGTGGCAACAGTCGGGCAATGTTCCTCCCGTGAACAACAACACCATCGAAAGCGTGATGATGAACGAGGGATGTTTAGAAGTTTTTTTGCGCTTCATGCAAAATCGCATTTAGGAAACTCGTGTTCAAAATACAGAGGAGAATGATAGCAATTCACGGGTTGTCACAAAATGCAAGCAGCTTCAAAGAGTTGGGACCACCAGAATTTAAGGGAAAGCCGATCCGATCATGGCGGAAACATGGGTCAAACAAATTACCAAGATATTCGATGTCTTGGGATGCACGGAGGAACAGAAGGTTCCATTCGCCACCTTTATGTTCCGTGGCGGCGAAAGGCGATTACATCGGTGGGAGTCTCATGAAGCGCACCATCCATCCGCACCGACTCAAAGATGTCTTGGGAGACGCTTGAAAGCTATTTAATGACAAATACTTTCCGAAAGTGTTCGTCATACGAAGGAAGTGGAGTTCATCGATTGAACAAAACAACACGATTTCGGTGTCTCAAAGACGAGGCAAAGTTTGCAGAGTTATCCAGTGTTCAGACCTCATTTGGTGGAGAATGAGGAACGATGACGCTGGATGTTTCTTAGAGGTTTGAAACCCGATATACGCCAAGATCTCATTTCTCATAAATTTTCTCTTTATTCGGATGTTGTAAATGTGGCTCAATTATTAGAGCGAGATAACGAGTACTGCCAACCGAGGACCACAACCAGATCAGACAGAGATAAGCGAACAACGTAATAATGATAACCAAATGGAGAAAGAAACAGACGGACAAAAATGGTTACCACTCCGGTGGTAATCATGGCCATGAAAATAAGAAGAAGCGAGTCGGAGGAGATTTTAAAAGAGGAGATTTAACAACGACCATGTGAAGATGACAAAGCGGTCAAGAAGAATCGGTTCTAAGGGAGGAGAACGACCACCCATTATATGCTACAAATGCGGAAAAGAGGGACATATCACCAAACCGCCCACAACAGCTTCAAGGTATGCTATAATTGTGGAAAGGAAGGACATATCGCCGAGATCAGACGCAGAATAAAACCTAGTTTAATGGGACGGTGACTCAAAAGATCGTCCCGTAAAAGTCAAAGTCAACGATTCCGGAAGAAGCGTTTGTTGTGATCGGTCATAATGCGAGAACCCAAACGAGGTGATCACGGTAAGCTATTTATAAATTCTTGCGAAGTTTATACCTTACTTGATACCGGGGTATACCCATTCATTTATCTCTCCGCACGCATGCTCAACGCTTAAACTTGACCGAGAAATTAGACTTTGACCTATCTGTGGAAACTCCGCTAGAGAAACTTTCATCACATCCACCGCTTATAAATCTTGTTTGATTCAAGTTGGCACCATCACCTTACCCGTTGACCTTATCTCTTTAAAGATACTTGCTTTTGATGTGATTTTAGGGATTGATTGGTTAACTACTCATCATGCCAAAATTGATTGTTTTCGTAAGGTTGTTAGTTTTCATATTCCTAACCAACCCGTTGTACGAATTCAAGCAACTAAACCATTAAAATCAATCATCGCTATATCTAATCATAAAGCTATTCGCTTATTGAAAAACTGATGTCAAGCTTTCTTAGCCCATGTTATGGATTTGAATAAAGACACGCCAAATTTGAATAATATTCCCGTGCTATATCGACTTTCCCGACGATTTCAAGAACTTCCCGTGGCCTACCCCGTAACGTGAAGTTGAATTCTTTATTGATCTTGAACCCGGTACAAAGCCCATTTCTAAAACCCCATATCGAATGGCTCTATCAACTTCGTGAGTTAAAGGTCCAACTACGTGAATTGTTGGACATCTGGTTTTATTCGGCCCCAGACATCTCCTCGGGTGCTCTGCTTTTATTTGTAAAGAAGAAAGACGGAGTATGCGACTTTGTATTGACTATCTGAAATCGAACCATGTCACCATCAAGAATAGTATCCTCTACCTCAGATTGATGACTTGTTTGACCAAGGAATAAGCCAGGCACAATTCTTTTCAAAAATCGATTTTAATTCTGATATCATCACCAAGATTAGAACCGAGGATATTCCAAAGACCCGCCTTCCGTAACTTCGGTATGGGCATTATGAATTTTAGTTGTGGACGCCCCCAAAATAGGTATACACAACACCTATTCCGAGTCGCCAAATACATGGTACAAAAAGCAAACTACAACTTCAATAATACAAATGTCGTGTGAAATACGACAAATATATATCATGAGTTTAAATATAATATTGTCTTCTGACAATATCTATACTCAAATAAATCCCCATCATAATTATTGATTCATTATTTTACAAAAATGGAGGACTACTAAACAACTCTCTCTAAACCTTCATTCCATACTCCGACTAAGACTTCGCTACATTCTCGCCTCCCGAGAAGAAAAAATGGAACAACAAGGAAAAGGGTGAGCTCAACTAGCCCAAGAAAAGAATATTACGACTAAGATAATATACAACAAATTATCGTTAGTCTTCAACAGGAAAAATCTGATGAATACAATAGACAACAAGTTTCGCATCAATATTCGCAATGAAATAATAATTCATGTAAGAGTTACGTAGAGAATGAAATCTACTATAATCTATGAATTTAATAAATTCATCATCAATATTTTATCCTCAGTAACATCAATCAATATGCATCCGAATCAAATATTCATCTTTGCACTACAGTGCCAAAGATATTCATCACTGGTCATGTCATTTAAATACTGCTCATCTTTGCATTTAAAGATACAATCGCTTCATCTTTGCACTATCTTTGCACTAAAGCCAAAGATATTAATCAATCTTCGAATCATCTCAATATCTTAAGAAATCATCTTCTGCACTACAGCCCAAAGATATTCAATAATATCATCATTTAAGACCGAGGATGATGAAAATATTTTTTAAAGAAACGAATCCAAAGAAACAAAATGACAAGGATTAAGGATTAAGGATTCAGATTGGTTTTATCCACGCCCAAAAATACCTCAAAATAATCATAGTGGTGTAAAATTCAAGAATGATCAAAACATGGATACAATCAAAGCTAGTATCCGTATTAGATGTTTTGACAAAAAGAAGAAATTTTATTTTTCTATGAATAAGTACCAGATACGTGAATAAAGGTCAGATACGTGAATAAAGGCAGATACGTGAATAGTAACTCCGACACCAAAAGATAGAAATTCCACAAAAAAACATCTTCACGCTTCATGAATAAGTACTCGTGAATAAGAATCTCGTGAATAAGAATCGTTAATAAGAATCTCGTGAATAAGAACTCATGAATAAGAACTCATGAATAGTAACCCATATGAAAAAGTTCCAAATTTGATAAAACTTCAGATCAATATTTCAAAGATAATGATATCAAGAAATAATATCATTACAAAAAAATAACATCCCTTACCTCGAAAGATCAAGATTTCTAAATTAAACACCGATATAAAGCATGACTTGACTTGCACCAGATATAGCAATACTCAAAGTATACTCAAAATACTCACAAGAATACGCCGATAATATAGAGAGAGAAAAACTTCAGCTTCGTGTGATTTTCAATTCTAACCTAAGACCCTATTTATAGAAATCGCTAGAACACCAAAGCAGTAAAATTTAATATAATATTAATATATTTAATAAATTCTCTACGCCCATCTAAACAATCTGATATCAGCCATCAAGCACATGTTAAAGATGGCCAACAACATTTGAAAAACGTTTTTCTTAAAAAAATAATTAAAACTTCCAAAATTAATTATTTTGAGCTTCAAACTTCAATAATTCATAATAAATAGCCCTTTCATCAGAAAAATTCGAATCTCATGAGTTTTTATAGGAAATTCAATTCTCTACAACTTTGCAGAAGAAAGTTTTTCCAAATTCCAAATAGAAATTGACCAAAATCCACAAACGGGCGATTTTACAAAGCTATAATCAAATTTCACCAATAAATGGGGTCCACCGACATGTTTAACATGTTTTAAAACATTTATTGCAACAAAAATACTCTTCCTCCTCAGATACTCATATATCCCACATTCGCTTGTAAAATATCACCATTAATATATTATTAAAATAATATATTTAAATGAATTATTTTATCGTAAAAGATAAAATATTAATTTTCAACAATTGTCATTTTAAAAATTTTCTCCATCTATATCCACATAAAATCAATATTTTCTCATCATATAAATCAATAATTAATTATTCACAAATAATATTACGTAATCACAATATCGACAACCGTGCGCTCCTGTGAGCAGGGGCTTTCCAATAAGAATTTCTTCTTCATCATGCCAATTAATTAGGTGACCAAACCTCTCCTTAGATGTAACTTTCTAGACATTGCCAATAATGTTATCTAATAATATTATTCAGATAATATGAATTATTGCTTCGATAATGAAAGATAATCGCGTAATGACAATTATCAAACAACAAAGAATATAAAATATCAACGCAAAGAATTATTAACTCAATAAAATAATCGAATAAGAATTATCAGAACCATTATCGAAAGTAGTGCCTTCACGTAAGAATCAATAATTGGCAATACCGCGCTATCTGCTCAACAACGCCAGAATAAAGTGTTTTAACCACCGGTATTCCAACAAGATAATCTGTGAATAACTACGCCAAGTATTTAAAAACAACTTATATTTGTCGCTTTCTTCATCCAATCACTTTCCACATGGGGCCCACACACACATGGTCGGTTGCATTTAATATTCCCCGACAAAGATTTAATATTCCACGACCAAACTAATATTCCCCGATTTATAATGAATATTTTATAACCACTCTTAATTTGAAATATTTGCATATTTAACCCTTAACTATCCACATTAATCAAATCAACCCTTACTATTTCAAAATAATAAATAAAGGAAATTCCTTTTATTTAAAAATTTCTGGTCTTACAACCTCCCTCCTTATGAAATTTCGTCCTCGAAATCGACGTGACGCACTCGGTGTGTTTCAAAAGGTGAGGATACCTCGCTTTCATTTCCGCTTCCAATTCCTGTGTCATTTCCTCAATAAAGCATGATTCCTCCACAAAACTTTAACTTGTGGTATAACCTTTCATACAGTAGGACATGCTCCTTCCTATCCAACATCTTGACAGTACCTCCTCATACGCTAAGTCTTCTACTATCTCGTCCCCGCTTCTAACTCAATAACGTGGTTCGGGTCTTTCACATATTTACGGGTACGATACGTGAAACACATTATGAACACGAGACATACTTTGAGGTAACGCAAGTCTATAGGCTACATTTCCTACTCCCACCAAGAATTTGAAATGGACCGATAAATCGTGGATCGAGCTTTCTCTCTTCCCAAATCTTGTAACTCCTTCCACGGAGCAACTCGCAACAATAATACATCCCCCCACATTAAATTCCACGCCCTTTCGATGAAGATCCGCATAACTCTTTTGTCGATCTTGTGCCGCTTTGTATACGCTTGTCGAATCATTTGGATCTTTTCTAGTAGTCATACGCATTAACTCGGTCCCAACAATGTTGCTTCACCCACCTCATCCCAACATATCGAGAACGACATTTTCGGCCCATATAATGCTTCAATGGAACCATGCCTATATTTGTTTAATAACTATTGTTGTATGAGAATTCCACCAATGGCAAGTACTTATCCCAACTTCCATTGAAATCTAGGACACGTAGTTTTAATATATCTTCAAGAGTTTGAGTAGTCCTTTCCGATTGCCCATCCGCTTGAGGATGGTATGCCAAACTCGAATCAGAAATTGCGTCTATAGCTTTCTAACCCAAAATCATGAAGTGAATCTTGGGTCACGATCTAAAACTATGGATACCGGCATGCCATGCAATCTCACAATCTCATTTACGTATATACGAGAAAGACGCTCAAGGAATAAGTTTCTCGATTCGGTAAGAAATGAGCAGACTTGGTTAATCTATCAATAATAACCCAAATAGCATTGATGCCTTGAGAAACCGTAGGAAGACCCGTGAATCTAAATCCATAGTAATGTGTTCCCACTTCCATTCCTAATCTCAAGTGGTTGCAATCGACCCTTAGGTACTAGATGCTCCGCCTTTACACGCTGGCAAGTTAAACACATCGAGATAAACTTTGCAATCTCTCTTCATATTGTTCCACCAAAATGTATGTCAAGATCACGATACATTTTAGTACTTCCGTGATGGATTGCAAATGGCGATTGTGTGCCTCCATCATAATCTTGTACTTCAAATCGTAGTCGTTAGAACACAAAGTCTAGAGTGGACTCAAGTATTCCTTCTTCATCAATTCTCGCTCGAATAGCTCCTTCTTATACTTTCTTCTTCATACACATCACCTCGGCCTGCGGGGCTCGAGCAACCTTAACTTTTTCTATTAAAGTCGGCTCTATGCGTATACTTGACATCATCGCACTCGCTCCTCGCATATAATCTTCTACTCATCGCGTCACCACCACGCTCGCTTTTTCAGATGGCACGATCGTAACACGTGCTTAAATGAGTCTCCTCTTGAGTTCTTCAAGCTCTTCCCACATTCCTCGCTCCATTCGAATTTTGTATCTCTACGAGTCACCGCGTAAATGGAATAGCGATTCGAGAATATCCTTCAACGAATCTCCGATAATAACCAACTAAGCCTGTAAAGCTACGCCTTTTCGATAATCGACTTAGGTTGCTTCTCAATCGCGACTCATATCCCAATCTTGGATAAGACGTCACAATGACACCTATCGCTTTACTATCGCATCTAATACGACGCCCCTACAGAGAGTCTCGCTTAGTGAATTCCACAAAGGAAGTCACAAGATAAAGGCTCAGTACCAAATTTATAGTTGAATTTTTAACTCCTCAAGTTCAATAGAGCCATTCGATATGAGATTTTAGAAATGAGTTTTGTACCGGGTTCAAAGTCGATACAAAATTTAATATCGTGCTTTGGAGTAAGCCAAGAAATTCTTCAGAAATACGTCAGAAAAATCAATAACAACAGAATATTATTCAAATCGACGTGTCTTTTATTCAAATCCATAACATGGACTAAGAAAATTTGACATCCGTAATAAACGAATGACTTCATGGCTTGATATGAAAATGTTTGACTACAATGGTTTGATTGCTTGAATTCAATAATGTGTTGCTTAGGAATATGAAAACTAACAACCTTACGAAAATAATCAATTTCGGCATGATGAGTAGTTAACCTTAAAATCACATCAAAAACAAATATCTCTATAGAAATAAGGTTAACAGTAAATGTGATAAAGGCCAACTCAATCAAGCAAGATTTATAAACAACGGATGTAATGAAAGTTTCTCCTAATGGAGTCTCCACAGATAGGTCAAAGTTTAATTTCTCCGTAGTCAAGTTCAAACGCTGAGCGCAAGTAAGAGAGATAAAAGAATGGGTAGAACCCAGATATCTAGTAAGGTATAAACTTCGCAAGAATTTATAATTAACTAACCCGCTAAACTTCGTCGTTCTCGCATTTTGACCACCACAACAAACGCTTTTCCTAAATCGCTGACTTTGACTTTTCGGGACATCCTTTGAGTCACCGTCCCTCACGAACTAGGTTTCGCCATCGTATAATCTCGAGCGATATGTCCTTCTTTTCCACAATTATAGCATACCTTGAACTGCTGTGGGCGCTTGACCGATATGTCCCTCTTTTCCGCATTTGTAAAGATATGACCGGTGGGTCGCTTCTCCTCCTTAAAACTAGTTGCATCGGGCGCCGACGCCTTCACATGGTCGCTGTTGAATCTCCTCTTTTAAAATCTCCTCCCGACTCGCTTCTTCTATTTTCATGGCCACGATTACCACCAGTAGTGGTTACCGCTTTTTCCGTATTCTTCTTTCTCCGCCGGTTATCGTTATTCGATGACCGCTATCTTCAGATGATCCTCGGTTATGGTCCCCATTGAACGTATTTCGTTATCTCGCCTAACAACCGAGCCTCGCTGACAACATCTCAATAGAGAGAAAATTTATGAGAAATGAGATATCGACGTATGTCGGGTTTCAAACCTCTCGTAAACATCCGCCATAATCGCTCCTCATTCTCCACCAAATGAGGTGCAACTCGATAACTCCGCTAACTTCGCCTCGTCATCGGGACACCGCCATGTTATTCTCGCTTCTAGTCTAATAAACTCCACTTCCTTCATACGACGAATACTTTCGTGGAAGTACTTGTCATTGATCACTGCTTCAAACGCCTCCCATGACATACGCCGAAAGGCACCGATGGGTACGCTTACGATTCCCACCAATGTCGCCGCCGCCACTAACATAAAGGTGGCGAATGGAACTTTCTGTTCTCCGCATCCCAAGACATCGAATATCTTGGTAATTTGTTTGACCCACGCCTCCGCTTTTTATCGGATCCGCTTCCCTGCACTCGTGGTCCCAACTTTTGACTATCGCTTGGTCAGACCACCCGTGAATTGCTATCATTTCTCCTATTTTGAACACGAAGTCTCCTCGTCTCGATTTTGCATGAATCGCAAAAAACTTCTAAACATCCCCGTTCATCATCCGCTTCAACGGTGTTGTTCATGGAGGAACATTGCCACAATTGTTGCGCTCTCCTCGCTGGTAAAGACAGCATCTCCACGGTCTCATTTACTCCATTCATTAATATTCTCACCGACATTCTCAAATACTATCATAAAACAAGGGTTAATTAAGGAAATCAATATATCACATAATATCCCTATATACCGACCAACTAACAAATAAGCTTAGTAGACACACTAAATAAGGATTTACTCGCCTCCCCTCCTAGTTCTATTCCCCGATCTCCGCCAGAGATCATATCCCTAAGCTCGATATTAATCGTGACGCCCCAAAATAGGTATACACAACACCCATTCCGAGTCGCCAAATACATGGTACAAAAAAGCAAACTACAACTTCAATAATACAAATGTCGTGTGAAATACGACAATATATATCGTGAGTTTAAATATAATATTGTCTTCTGTATAATATCTATACTCAAATAAATCACCATCTTAATTATTGATTCATTATTTTACAAAAATGGTGAGGACTACTAAACAACTCTCTCTAACCTTCATTCCATACCCCGACTAAGACTTTCGCTACATTCTCGCCTCCCGAGAAGAAAAATGGAACAACAAGGAAAAGGGTGAGCTCAACTAGCCCAAGAAAGAATATTATGACTAAGATAATATACAACAAATTATCGTTAGTCTTCAACAGAAAAAATGATAGAATACAATAGACAACAAGTTTTAGATCAATATTCGCAGCTGAAATAATAATTCATGTAAGAGTTACGTAGAGAATGAAATCTACTATAATCTATGAATTTAATAAATTCATCATCAATATTTTATCCTCGTAACATCAATCAATATGCATCCGAATCAAATATTCATCTTTGCACTACAGCCAAAGATATTCATCACTGGTCATGATCATTTAAACACTGCTCATCTTTGCACTACAGCCAAAGATATTAATCAATCGGCCATGTTCATCTCAACACTGCTCATCTTTGCACTACAGCCCAAAGATATTCTTCAGAAATCATTCATCTTTGCACTACAAAAGCCAAAGATATTCAATAATATCATCATTTAAGACCGAGGATGATGAAAAATATTTTTAAAGAAACGAATCCAAAGGAAACAAAATGACAAGGATTAAGGATTAAGGATTCGTACTTGGTTTTATCCACGCCCAAAAATACCTCAAAATAATCATAGTGGTGTAAAATTCAAGAATGATCAAAACATGGATACAATCAAACTAGTATCCGTATTAGATGTTTTGGACGAAAAGAAGAAATTTTATTTTTCTAAGTGAATAATAAGGTCAGATATCGTGAATAAAGGCCGATACGTGAATAAGAATCTCACACCAAAAGATAGAAATTCCACAAAAAATCTTCACGCTTCATGAATAGTACTCGTGAATAAGAACTCGTGAATAAGAACTCATGAATAAGAATCGTGAATAAGAACTCATGAATAAGAACTCATGAATAGTAACCCCACATGAAAAAAAGTTCCAAATTTGATAAAAACTTCAGATCAACATTTCAAAGATAATGATATTGAAGAAATAATATCATTTGAGAAGAAAATAACATCCTTTACCTCGAAAGATCAAGATTTCTAAATTTAAACACCTGATATAAAGCATGACTTGACTTGCACCAGATATAGCAATACTCAAAGTATACTCAAAATACTCACAAGAATACGCCGATAATATAGAGAGAGAAACTTCAGCTTCGTGTGATTTTCAATTCTAACCCAAGACCCTATTTATAGAAATTCGCTAGAACACCAAAGCGCAAAAATTTAATATAATATTAATATATTTAATAAATTCTCTACGCCCATCTAGACAATCTGATCTCAGCCATCAAGCACATGTTAAAGATGGCCAACAACATTTGAAAAACGTTTTTCTTAAAAAACATAATTAAAACTTCCAAAAATTAATTATTTTGAGAGCTCGTAACTTCAATAATTCATAATAAATAGCCCTTTCATCATCAGAAAATTCGAATCTCATGAGTTTTTATAGGAAATTCAATTCTCTACAACTTTGCAGAAGAAAGTTTTTCCAAATTCCAAATAGAAATTGACCAAATCCACAAACGGGCGATTTTACAGTTATAATCAAATTTCACCAATAAATGGGGTCCACCGACATGTTTAACATGTTTTAAACATTTATTGCAACAAAAATACTCTTCCTCCTCAGATACTCATATATCCCACATTCGTTGTAAAATATCACCGCTAATATATTATTAAAATAATATATTTAAATGAATTATTTTATCGTAAAAGATAAAATATTAATTTTCAACAATTGTCATTTTAAAAATTTTCTCCATCTATATCCACATAAAATTAATATTTTCCTCATCATATAAATCAATAATTAATTATTCACAAATAATATTACGTAATCACAATATTGACAACCAGCAGCCTCCTGTGAAAGGGGGCTTTCCAATAAGAATTTCTTCTTCCATGCCGCAATTAGGTGACCAAACCTCTCCTTAGATGTAACTTTCTAGACATTGCCAATAATGTTATCTAATAATATTATTCAGATAATATGAATTATTGCTTCGATAATGAAAGATACCGTAATGACAATTATCAAAACAACAAAGAATATAAAATATCAACGCAAAATTATTATTAACTCAATAAAATACCGAATAAGAATTATCGTAACCATTATTGAGTAGTGCCTTCACGTAAGAATCAATAATTGGTGCAATACTGCAAAGCTACTGCTCAACAACGCGTAATAGTGTGTTTTAACCACCGGTATTCCAACAACAAGATAATCTGTGAATAACTACGCCAAGTTATTTAAAAACAACTTATATTTGTCGCTTTCTTCATCCAATCACTTTCCGTTATGGGGGCCCACACATGGTCATTACCAAGGTATTTAATATTCCCGACAAAGATTTAATATTCCACGACCAAACGAATATTCCCGACGATTTATAATGATATATTTTATAACCACTTGCTTAATTTGAAATATTTGCATATTTAACCCTTAACTATCCACATTAATCAAATCAACCCTTACTATTTCAAAATAATAAATAAAGGAAATTCCTTTTATTTAAAAATTTTCGGTCTTACATTAGTCATGTCTTTCGGATTGACTAATGCTCCTGCTGCTTTTTTCACGGATATGATGAACCGAGTATTCAAGGAATATTTGGATCAATTCGTTGTTGTCTTTATCGATGACATCCTCATATATTCCAAAAGTCATGAAGATCATGAGCACCATTTAAAGTCGGTACTCCAAAGGCTTCGTGAAAACCAACTATATGCCAAATTGAAGAAATGCGAGTTCGCTCGAGGAAGTAGCATTCCTCGGGCACGCGGTGTCGAAACACGGAGTATTTGTTGATCCGTGAAGATTGAAGCAATACAAAGTTGGGAGCAACCAAGTCTGTGATCAAGTACGAGCTTTTTGGGCTTAATTTGGTTATTATCGAGATTCGTGGAAGGGTTTTCTCGAATCGCTACTCCATTAACTCAAATTAACTCCTAAGGATACAAAATTGCTTGGAGCGAAGAATGCGAGAAAAGTTTCCAAGAGCTTAAGAGGAGACTTATTTCTAAGACTGTTTCTAACAATACCATCCGTTCGGATGGATTTGTTATCTACAATGATGCTTCGTGCAAAGGGTTAGGATGTGTTCTCATGCAACGTGGGAAAGTCATAGCCTATGCCTCGCGACAACTTAAAGAGTATGAGAGGAATTATCCTACTCATGATCTGTAGTTAGCAAAGCAATGCGCCAAGCTAAAAATATGGAGGCACTATCTATATGGGGAGAAAGTGGAGATATATTCGCACCATAAAAGCCTTAAATATTTCTTCACTCAAAAGAACTCAACACGCGGCAATGACATTGGCTCGAACTATTGAAAGACTACGACCACACTATTCAATACCATCCCGGTAAAGTTTAACGTGGTAAATGACGCATTGAGTAGAAGATCATATCACGGAACGAAAGGTGTGATGATGTCAAGTATACGCGTAGAGCCAACTTTAATAGAAAAAGTTAAGGTCGCTTTCAAGCCACCGAATTCGAGCCGATGATGCGTATGAAGAAGAAAGTACAAGAAGGAGCTATTCCTAAGCGAGAATTGATGAAGAAGGAATACTTGAGTCCACTCTGAACTTTCAGGTTCCTAACGACTCGATTTGAAGTACAAGATTATGATGGAGGCACACAATACATCATTTGCAATCCATCCTGGAAGTACTAAAATGTATCGTGATCTTCGACATACATTTTGGTGGAACAATATGAAGAGAGAGATTGCAAAGTTTATCTCGATGTGTTTAACTCCGCTAACGTGTAAAGGCGGAGCATCTTGTACCTAAGGGTCCGTTGCAACCACTTGAGATTCCTGGAATGGAAGTGGGAACACATTACTATGGATTTCAAGTACGGGTCTTCCTACGATTTCTCAAGGCATCAATGCTATTTGGGTTATTGTTGATAGATTAACCAAGTCTCGCTTATTTTCTTGCCAACGCGGAGACTTATTCCTCGAACGCCTTGCTAGTATGTACGTGAATGAGATTGTGAGGTTGCATGGCATGCCCGTATCCATAGTTTCGGATCGTGACCCAAGATTCACTTCAAGATTTTGGGTTAGCTTGCAAAAAGCTATGGGCACGGATTTGCGATTTAGTTCGAAGATACCATCCCCAAACCAGACGGACAATCGAGAGGACTATTCAAACCGTTGAAGATTTATTAAGACTCGTGTCCTGAGACTTCAAGGGCGTTGGGATAAGTATTTACCATCGGTGGAATTCTCCTACAACAACAAAGCTTATCGAGCAAGTATAGTGTGTGGCTCCATTTGAAGCATTATATGGACGAAAGTGTCGCTTCTCCAATATGTTGGGATGAGGTGGGTGAAGCAACATTGTTGGGACCCGAAGTTATTACGTATGACTCACCGAAAAGATCCAAATGATTCGACAACGATACAAACGGCACAAGATCGACAAAAGAGTTATGCGGATCTTCATCGAAAGGACGTGGAATTTAATGTAGGGATCATGTATTGTCATGAAGTTGCTTCCATGGAAGGGAGTTACAAGATTTGGAAAGAGAGGAAAGCTCAATCCACGATTTATCGGTCCATTTCAAATTCTTGACCGAGTAGGAAATGTAGCCTATAGACTTACATTACCTCTCCGAGTATGTCTCGTGTTCATAATGTGTTTCACATATCCGCATTTCAGAAATATGTGAAAGACCCGAACCACGCTATCGAAGTTAGAACCTGACGAGATAAACAAGACTTAACGTATGAGGAGGTACTTCGCCAAGATCTTGGATAGAAAGGAGCATGTCCTACGCTAAGAAAGGTCATACCACAAGTTAAAGTTTTGTGGAGGAATCATGCTATAGAGGAAATGACCCGGGAATTGGAAACGAAATGAAAACGAGGTATCCTCACCTTTTTGAAACACTGTACGTACGCCAATTTCGAGGACGAAATTTCATAAGGAGGGGAGGTTGTAAGACCTCAAATTTTTAAATAAAAAGGAATTTCCTTTATTTATTATTTTGAAATAGTAAGGGTTGATTTGATTAATGTGGATAGTTAAGGGTTAAATATGCAAATATTTCAAAATAAGCAAGTGGTTATAAAATATTCATTATCGTCTTGGAATATTCGTTTGGTCGTGGAATATTCGTGATCGCTTGGGAATATTCGTATTTACGACAAGCGCAACCATATATGTGTGGCCCCATAACTGAAAAGCGATTGGATGAAGAAAACGACAAATATAAGTTGTTTTTAAATAACTACGTAGTTGTTACCAAGTATCTTCGTTGAATACCCGTTGTGGTTAAAACACACTAATACGCGTTGTTGAACAAGAAAGACACCAGATTGCACCAATTATTGATTCTTACGTAAGAGGGCACTACTCAATAATGGTTACGATAATTACTGCTCAAAAGATTTTATCGAGTTAATAATTGTCAAGGCTGATATTTTATATCATTGTTGTTCAATAATTGTCATTACACAATTTTTTCATTATCGAAGCAATAATTCATATTATCTCTAATAATATTATTAGATAACATTATTGGCAATGTCTAGAAAGTTCTCATCTAAGGAGAGGTTTGGTCACCTAATTGCGCGCCACCAAGAAGAAGAAATTCTTATCGAAAGCCCCCTTCCTTTTAACCTACCTCAATGTCAATATCATGATTCTGTAATATTATTTGTGAATAATTAATTATTGATTTATATGATGAGGAAAATATTGATTTTATGTGGATATAGATGGAGAAAATTTTAAAATGACAATTGTTGAAAATTAATATTTTATCTTTTTCCGATAAAATAATTCATTTAAATATATTATTTTAATAATATATTAATTGGTGATATTTTTACAACGAATGGGGATATATGAGTATAAGAGGAGGAAGAGTATTTTTGTTGCAATAAATGTTTAAAACATGTTAAACATGTCGGTGGACCCCATTTATCGATCGAAATTTGATTATAAATGTAAAAATCGCCTCGCTTGTGGATTTCGGTCAATTTCTATTTGGAATTTGGAAAACTTTCTTCTGCAAAGTTGTAGAGAATTGAATTTCCTATAAAAACTCATGAGATTCGAATTTTCTGATGAAAGGGCTATTTATTATGAATTATTGAAGTTCCGGATTAATTGATTATCATTTTTTGGAGTTTTAAGTAACTTTTGCATGAAAAACGTTTTTGTCACTTATGGGACATGTGTTAGTGGTTGATTTCAGCTGATGGTGTGCGTAGGAAGATGTGAAAAAATAATATTATTAATATATTAAATTTTCTCGCTTTGGTGTTCTAAAGCATTTTCCTATAAATAGGTGCTTAGTTAGAATTGAAAATCACACCGTAAACCAAGTTTTCTCTCTATATTATCGAGTTTATTCTTGTGAGTATTTTGAGTATACTTTGAGTATTGCTAGACAGTGCAAGTTCCTTCAAAGACTATCAGAAGACCCTCAAATTTTTTAAATAAAAAGGAATTTCCTTTATTTATTATTTTGAAATAAGAAGGTTGATTTGATTAATGTGGATAGTTAAGGTTAAATACGCAAATATTTCAAAATAAGCAAGTGGTTATAAAATATTCATTGTTGTTTGGGAATATTCGTTTGGTCGTGGAATATTCAAATCGCTTGTGGGAATATTCGCATTTGACTGCAAAATGACCATGTGTGGGCCCCATAACTGAAAGCGATTGGATGAGGAAAACGACAAAATATAAGTTGGTTAAAAATAACTACAGTAGTAGATCGTTGAATACCCTTGTTGGTTAAAATACAATGAATACGCGCGGTCAGACAAGAAGACACCGGTATTGCATATGATTGTTGAATTATCGATCCTTACGTAAGAAGGCACTACTCAATAATTTTTACAAAGAGTTACTGCTCAATATTTTATTTTATTGATTCAATAATTGTCTGCGTTGATATTTTATATTATTGTTGTTCAATAATTGTCAATGCACATTATATCTCCATTATCGATCAATAATTCATATTATTTAAATAATATTATTAGATAGCATTATTGGCAATGTCTAAAAAGTTCATCAAGGAGAGGTTTGGTCACCTAATTGCGCTACCAAAGAAGGAGAAATCCTTATCTGAAAGCCCTCTTCCCTGAGAACTACTGGTCATCATAATTGTGATTCTCAGTAATATTATTTGTGAATAATTAATTATTGATTCATATGATAAAGAAATATTTATTTTATGTGGATATAAATGATGGATTTATTTATGTGGTTATAAATGAAGAAATTATTGTTGAGGTGTTTTATCGGTATTTTACCGATTGAGGTATTAAAATTAAATCGGGGTTTTGAGATATATTGCGGGATTATAATTTTTAATCCGACCGTTGGATTGTGATAATTTTTGGGTATGTTATACATACATAAGTTGAGTATATGTCCACAAATTTTGAACCGTTAAAAATGCACGAATGATTTGTTATGAATTTTAAGAGGTGTCCGATTAAAAATTAAGGTTATAATTGATTTTGGTGGAAAATTCTAGAATTGAGTGGGCCCCACTTATGGTTGGTGAAGAAATGTGCTGAATTTTATTTCAAATGTGGTGGGTGGCAATAGTAGCGAGTAAAGCCATCAGTGCAGTGGTCAAGTCTGCTTTCTACGGCTAACATTTTCCTATAAATAGAGCTAAGTTAGAATTGAAAATCACACCGTAAACAAAGTTTTCTCTTTCTCTCTATATTATCGAAAGCGTATTTTGTGAGTATTTAGATACTTTGAGAGTTCATTGCTCAAGACAAGTTTCATTCAAAGATCACTTCCGACCTTTCCTTCCGGCAATCTTGATTCTTTGAGGTAAGGGATATTATTTTTTTCAGAATGATATTATTTCTTCAATATCATTATCGCCGAAATGTTGATCCAAGTTTTTATCAAATTTGGAACTTTTCATGTTCGGGGTTACTATTCATGAGTTACTATTCACGAAGTTACTATTCATGAGTTACTATTCACGAGTTACTATTTACGAGTACTATTCATGAAGCGTGAAGATGTTTTTTTGTGGAATTTCTATCTTTTGGTGTTTGAGTTACTATTCACGATACGGCACTATTCACGATATCTGACTATTCATCGAAAAATAAAATTTCTTCTTTTCGTCTAAAATATCTATTTTTGGATACTAGCTTTGATTGTATCCATGTTTTTGATCATTCTTGAATTTTACACCACTATGATTATTTTTGAGGTATTGTTGGACATGGATAAAACAAAGTACTAATCCTTAATCCTTAATCCTTGTCATTTTGTTTCACTAGATTCGTTCTTTAAAAATATTTTCATCATCCTCGGTCTTAAATGATGATATTATTGAATATCTTTGGCCCGTAGAAGCAAAGATGAATGATTTCAAGAATATCTTTGGCCTCGTAGTGCAAAGATGAAAGCAGTGTTTAAATGAACACGATGACCGATCGATGAATATCTTTGGCCTTTAGTGCAAAGATGAACAGTGTTGAGATGAACATGACCGATTGATGAATATCTTTGGCTGTAGTGCAAAAAGATGAATATTTGATTTGAGATGAATATTGATTGATGTTACAGGGATAAAATTTTGATGATGGATCGTTAAATTCATAGATTATAGTAGATTTCATTCTCTACGTAACTCTTCTATGAATTATTATTTCAATGCGAATATTGATCCGAAACTTGTCATTCTATCAGATTCTATCGATTTTTCCTCGTTGAAGACTAACGATAATTTGTTGTATATTATCTTAGTCATAATATTCTTTATCGGGCTAGTTAGAGCTCACCCTTTTCCTTGTTGTTCCATTTTTCTTCTCGTGAGGCGAGAATGTAAATGAGTACTAGTCGGGAATATGGAATGAAGGTTCTGAGAGAGTTGTTTAGTAGTCCTCACCATTTTGTAAAATAATGAATCAATAATTATGATGGGGATTTATTTGCATGTGGATATTGTCTGAAAGACAATATTATATTTAAACTCATTAAGATATATATTGTCGTATTTCACACGACATTTGTATTATTGAAGTTGTAGTTTTCTTTTGTACCATGTATTTGGAGACTCGAGAATGGGTGTTGTGTATACCTATTTTGGGGGCGCCACACTTAGTATCGAGCTTAGGGATATGATCTCTCATGCGAGATCGGGAATAGAACTAGGAGGGAGAGAGAGTAAATCCTTCTACAAGTGTGTCCTACCTAAGCTTATTTGTTAGTGTCAAGATATAGGATATTATGTGATTGATTTCCTTAATTAACCCTTGTTTTATGACAAAGATTTGAGAATGTCGAATCGAGAATATTAACAATGGAGTAAAAATGAGACCGTGGAGATGCCTGTCTTTACCAACGAGGAGAACGTGCAACAGTCGGCAATGTTCCTCCCGCGAACAACACCACCGAAAGCGTATGATGAACGAGGGGATGTTTAGAAGCTTTTGCGCTTCATGCAAAATCGGATGAGGAGACTCGTGTTCAAAATACACGAGGAAATGATAGCAATTCACGGTGGTCACAAATGCAAGCGCTCAAAGAGTTGGGACCACCGAATTCCTGGGAAAGCCGGATCCGATTAAAGGCGAGACGTGGGTCAAACAAATTACCAAGATATTCGATGTCTTGGGATGCACGAGAACAGAAGTTCCATTCGCCACCTTTATGTTCCGTGGCGAAAGCGACATCGGTGGGAATCATGAAGCGTACCCATCCAAATGCACTCAAAGATATCATGGGAGACGTTTGAAATAGTTCAATGACAAGTACTTCCCCGAAAGTATTCATTATACGGAAGGAAGTGGAGTTTATTAGACTAGAGCAGAATAACACGACGGTGTCCCAAAGACGAGGCGAAGTTCATGGAGTTATCCAGTTTTCACCTCATTTGGTGGAGAATGAGGAACGATGACGCGGATGTTTCGAGAGGTTTGAAACCCGACATACGTCAATATCTCATTTCTCATAAATTTTCTCTCTATTCAGATGTTGTCAACAAGGCTCAACAAATAGAAATGAGATAACGAGTAATGCGTTCAACCGAGGGACCATAACCAGGATCATATCAAGATAAAGGATCATCGTAATAACGATAACCAAATGAAGAAAGAAATACGATAAAGCAGTAACCACTCCGTGGTAATCGTGGCCATGAAAATAAGAAGAAGCGCCTGGGGAGGAGATTTTAAAAGAGGAGATTCAACAACGACCATGTGAAGACGTCAAATATCAGAAGCAACTAGTTCTAAGGAGGAGAACGACCACCCATTATATGCTACAAATGCGAAAAGAGGGACATATCGATCCAAACCGCCCACAACAAAGCTTAAGGTATGCTATAGTTGTGGAAAGGAAGGACATATCGCTTTCGAGATCAGACGCAGAATGGCGAAACCTAGTTCAATGAGGGATTTGTGACTCAAAAGATCGTCCCCGTAAAAGTAAAAGTCAACGATTCCGGAAGAGCGTTTGTTGTGGATCGGTCATAATGCGAGGAACCCAAACGAGGTGATCACGGTAAGTTATTTATAAATTCTTGCGAAGTTTATACCTTACTTGATACCGGTATACCCATTCTTTTATCTCTCTTACTTAAGCTCAACGTTTGAACTTGACTACGGAGAAATTAAACTTTGACCTATCTGTGGAGACTCCATTAGAGAAACTTTCATTACATCCGTTGTTTAAAAATCTTGCTTGATTCAAGTTGCACTATATCACATTACCGTTAACCTTATTTCTATAGAGATATTTGCTTTTGATGTGATTTTAAGGTTAACTACTCATCATGCCAAATTAATTGCTTTTGTAAGGTTGTTAGTTTTCATATTCCTAAGCAACCGTTATTCAATTCAAGCAATCAAACCATTGTAGTCAAACATTTTCATATCAAGCCATGAAGTCATTCGCTTATTACGGATGTCAAGTTTTCTTAGTCCATGTTATGTATTTGAATAAAGACACGCCGATTTGAATAATATTCCTGTTGTTATTGATTTTTCCCGACGTATTTCAAAGAATTTCTTGGTTTACTCCCAAAGACCGATATTAAATTTTGTATCGACTTTAAACCCTAAGACAAAACTCATTTCTAAAATCTCATATCGAATGGCTCCAATTGAACTTGAGAGTTAAAAATTCAACTATAGAATTTGGTACTGAGCCTTTATCTTGTGACTTCCTTTGTGGAATTCACCTAAGCCGACTCTCCGTAGGGGACGCCATATTCGCGCGATAGTAAGAATCGATAGGTGTCATTGTGACGTCTTATCCAAGATTGGGATATGAGTCACAATTGAGAGCAACCTAAGTCAAGAATCTAAATACGTAGCTTTCAGGCTTAGTTGGTTATTATCGGAGATTCGTGGAAGGGTTTTCTCGAATCGCTACTCCATTAACTCAAATTAACTCGAAAAGGATACGAAATTTGCTTTGGGGCGAAAGAATGCGAGAAAAGTTTCCAAGAGCTTAAGAGGAGACTTATTTCTAAGACTGTTCTAACAATACCATCCGGTTCTTGGATGGATTTGTTATCTCACAATGATGCTTTAGGCAAAGGGTTAGGATGTGTTCTCATGCAACGCGGGAAAGTCATAGCCTATGCCTCGCGACAACTTAAAGAGTATGAGAGGAATTATCCTACTCATGATCTAGAGTCAGCGTACCGCCATTTTCATTTAAAGATATGGAGGCACTATCTATATGGGGAGAAAGTGGAGATATATTCGCACCATAAAAGCCTTAAATATTTCTTCACTCAAAAGAACTCAACACGCGGCAAATGACGTTGGCTCGAGCTATTGAAAGACTACGACCACACTATTCAATACCATCCCGGTAAAGCGAACGTGGTAATTGACGCATTGAGTAGAAGATCATATCGGAACGAGTGCGATGATGTCAAGTATACGACAGAGCCAACTTTAATAGAAAAAGTTAAGGTTGCTCGAGCCACCCAATCTTGAGTCGATACGTATGAAGAAGAAAGTACAAGAAGGAGCTATTCCTAAGCGAGAATTGATGAAGAAGGAATACTTGAGTCCACTCTAGACTTTGTGGTTCTAACGACTACGATTTGAAGTACAAGATTATGATGGAGGCACACAATACACCATTTGCAATCCATCCTCGAAGTACTAAAATGTATCGTGATCTTCGACATACATTTTGGTGGAATAATATGAAGAGAGAGATGCAAAGTTTATCTCGATGTGTTTAACTTGCTAACGTGTAAAGGCGAGCATCTAGTACCTAAGGGTCCGTCAGAACCACTTGAGATTCCTAATGGAAGTGGAACACATTACCATGGATTTCAATTCTTTTGTCTTCCTACGCTTTCTCAAGGCATCAATGCTATTTGGGTTATTGTTGATAGATTAACCAAGTCTGCTCATTTCTTGCCGATACGGAGACTTATTCACTTGAACGTCTTGCTAGTATGTATACGAAATGAGATTGTGAGGTTGCATGGCATGCCTCAGTATCCATAGTTTCGGATCGTGACCCAAGATTCACTTCAAGATTTTGGGTTAGCTTGCAAAAAGCTATGGAGCACGGATTTGCGATTTAGTTCGCATACCATCCCCAAACCCGACGGACAATCGTAGAGGACTATTCAAACTCTTGAAGATTTATTAAGACTCGTGTCCTAGACTTCAAGGCGGTTAGGATAAGTATTTACCATTGGTGGAATTCTCCTACAACAACAATTTATCGTGCAAGTATAGGTGTGGCTCCATTCAAGCATTATATGGACGAAAATGTCGTTCTCCAATATGTTGGGATGAGGTGGGTGAAGCAACATTGTTGGGACCCGAAGTTAAATACGTATTACTACCGAAAAGATCCAAATAATTCGACAACGATACAAACGGCTCAAGATCGACAAAAAAGAGTTATGCGGATCTTCATCGAAAGGACGGGAATTTAATGTAGGGGATCATGTATTGTTGCGAGTTGCTCCATGGAAGGGAGTTACAAGATTTGGGAAGAGAGGAAAGCTCAATCCACGATTTATCGGTCCATTTCAAATTCTCGACCGAGTAGGAAATGTAGCTTATAGACTTGCGTTACCTCCGAGTATGTCTCGTGTTCATAATGTGTTTCACATATCCGTACTTCAGAAATATGTGAAAGACCCAACCACGTTATTGAGTTAGAACCCATTTGAGATAGTCAAGACTTAACGATGAGAGGTACCTATCAAGATCTTGGATAGGAAGGAGCATGTCCCTACGCCAAGAAAGGTCATACCACAAGTTAAAGTTTTGTGGAGGAATCATGCTATAGAGGAAATGACCAGGGAATTGGAAACGGAAATGAAAGCGAGGTATCCTCACCTTTTCAAACACCAGTGTCGTCGTCCCAATTTTGAGGACGAAATTTCATAAGGAGGGAGGTCAGAAGACCAAAATTTTTTAAATAAAAGGAATTTCCTTTATTTATTATTTTGAAATAGTAAGGTTGATTTGATTAATGTGGATAGTTAAGGTTTAAATACGCAAATATTTCAAAATAAGCAAGTGGTTATAAAATATTCATTGTTGTTTGGGAATATTCGTTTGGTCGTGGAATATTCAGATCGCTTGGGAATATTCGTGCATTGACTACAAGCGACCATGTGTGGGCCCCATAACTGAAAGCGATTGGATGAGGAAAACGACAAATATAAGTTGGTTAAAAATAACTACAGTAGTAGAATTTGTTGAATACCCGTGGTTAAAATACGATGAATCTGGCGTGGTTGCCATAGAGAAAGACACCAGATTGTATTGACAAAGATTGTTGTTGAATTATTGATCCTTACGTAAGAAGCGCACTACTCAATAATTTTTACAAGAAGTTCTTGCTCAATATTTTATTTTATTGATTCAATAATTGTTTGCGTTGATATTTTATATTATTGTTGTTCAATAATTGTCAACGCATTATTATCTCCATTATCGATCAATAATTCATATTATTTAAATAATATTATTAGATAGCATTATTGGCAATGTCTAGAAAGTTCATCGAGGAGAGGTTTGTCACCTAATTGCGGCTACCAAGAAGGAGAAAATCCTTATCTAAAGCCCCTCTTTCCTCGAACTACTGGTTGTCATAATTGTGATTCTCA
The DNA here is from genome assembly GCA_020205615.1 of Panax quinquefolius. NCBI lineage: Eukaryota > Viridiplantae > Streptophyta > Magnoliopsida > Apiales > Araliaceae > Panax > Panax quinquefolius. The sequence goes on from CM035165.1 coordinate 106,654,071, forward strand.
ATATTATTTGTGAATAATTAATTATTGATTCATATGATAAAGAAATATTTATTTTATATGGATATAAATGATGGATTTATTTATGTGGTTATAAATGAAGAAATTATTGTTGAGGTGTTTTATCGGTATTTTACCGTTGGAGGTATTAAAATTAAATCGTGGGTTTTTGAGATATATTGCGGGATTATAATTTTTAATCCGAATCTGGATTGTGGTAATTTTTGGTATGTTATACATACATAAGTTGAGTATATGTCCATAAATTTTGAACCGTTAAAAATGCACAGAATGATTTGTTATGAATTTTAAGAGGTGTCTCGATTCGGAAATTAGGGTTATAATTGATTTTGATAGAAAATTCTAGAATTGAGTGGGCCCAACTTGTGGTTGGTGAAGAAATGTGCTGAATTTTATTTCAAATGTGGTGGGTGGCAATAGTAGCGAGTAAAGCCATCGTGTAGCAGGTCAAGTCTGCTTTTACGTAGGCTAACATTTTCCTATAAATAGAGGGCTAAGTTAGAATTGAAAATCACACCGTAAACAAAGTTTTCTCTTCTTTCTATATTATCGAGCGTATTTTGTGAGTATTTAGATACTTTGAGAGTTGTTTTATTAAAGACAAGTTTCATTCAAAGATCACTTCCGACCTTTCCTTTCAAGTAATCGATTCTTTGAGGTAAGGATATTATTTTTTTCGTAATGATATTATTTCTTCAATATCATTATCTTTGAAATGTTGATCCAAGTTTTATCAAATTTGGAACTTTTCATGTCTGGGTTACTATTCATGAGTTACTTATTCACGAAGTTACTATTCATGAGTTACTTATTCACGAGTTACTATTCACGAAGTACTATTCATGTAAGCGTGAAGATGTTTTTTTTTGTGGAATTTCTATCTTTTGGTGTCGAGTTACTATTCACGATATCGGCACTATTCACGATACTGACACTATTCACGATACTCTGACTATTCATCGAAAAAATAAAATTTCTTCTTTTCGTCCAAAATATCTATTTTGGATACTAGCTTTGATCAGATCCATGTTTTGATCATTCTTGAATTTTACACCACTATGATTATTTTTGAGGTATTGTTGGACATGGATAAAACAAAGTACTTAATCCTTAATCCTTAATCCTTGTCATTTTGTTTCACTAGATTCGTTCTTTAAAAATATTTTTCATCATCCTCGCCTTAAATGATGATATTATTGAATATCTTTGGCCTCGTAGTGCAAAGATGAATGATTTCTCAAGAATATCTTTGGCTCAGAGTGCAAAAGATGAAAGCAGGTGTTTAAATGAATACGACCGATCGATGAATATCTTTGGCCTTTAGTGCAAAAGATGAACAGTGTTGAGATGAAATACGACCGATTGATGAATATCTTTGGCAGTAGTAGCAAAGATGAATATTTGATTTGAGATGAATATCGATTGATGTTACAGGATAAAATTTTGATGATGGACCGTTAAATTCATAGATTATAGTAGATTTCATTCTCTACGTAACTCTTCTATGAATTATTATTTCCGCTGCGAATATTGATCTGAAATATCCTAGGCTTGTTTGGTGGTGTCAGCACGAGAGACTAGCGGAACAATGGTTGGTTCCAAGGTTCCAATGAGGGCTCCAAAGAGGAGCTTGTCTTGGCGAAACCAAGTGCTGTAAGCAGGGTTGTGTTTAGAGGTCGACTCTGTTGTGATGGTGGGAGATGGCGACGGAAAGGTACCATCTAAGAACTTAAATAGGCCATACCCAATAAGAGTAGCATGAATTTGGAGTTTCCATGACATATAATTGGTCGTGTTTAGCTTGAGAATGTTTGTAAGCGTAACAACGACGAGAGGTGATTTTGGGTCAGCATCATTGGGGATGGTAATGAATGCCATGAGGAAAAAAAAATAATTAGGTTGAGGATACAACCTACTTTGATATCATGAAAGGTTTTAAAAATGATGATTGTTATTCAATGTAAATGTTATAATATAAATAATTACACTTATGAGAAGCTAAAACAAAGATAAAAATGTACCAAGTCTATACATATTTATAGAAAAACTTAGATAATAACTTTGAATATGTCAACTGTTATCTCCAACACTTCACAGTTACAAAAGAGGAGAGAGAAAATGGAAGGAGCTTCTTACCAGCGATTTCCGACCGTGAAGATCAGAGAACTGAAAGATGACTACGCCAAGTTCGAGCTCCGAGACACCGACGCCAGCATTGCCAACGCCCTCCGGCGAGTCATGATCGCCGAGGTTCCCATTGTTGCCATCGATTTGGTTGAAATTGAGGTTAACTCTACTGTACTAAACGACGAGTTCATTGCTCACCGGCTCGGTCTCATTCCTCTTACCAGCGAACGAGCCATGAGCATGCGCTTCTCACGTGACTGCGACGCCTGTGATGGTGACGGCCAGTGCGAGTTCTGTTCCGTCGAGTTCCATTTGCGGGCAAAGTGTATCAACGATCAAACCCTAGATGTTACTAGCAAGGATCTCTACAGCTCGGACCATACTGTTGTTCCTGTTGATTTCTCTGATTCCTCTGGCTACGAAAATTCTGAACAAAGGTTTTTGCACTCTCCAAATTTATATCTGTATTTGCGTAAGTTATATGTTTTTGTGAAATTTTAGTCTTCAGCTTTGGATATATTCATTTTATTTCCTAGAGAATTTGGAGAGGAAGAGACAGTCATGCACCTAATATAGGCTCTGTTTCTGTTTTTTAAATAAAATTTTAAAAATAATGATGGTAATGTTAAAAGGCATGACAGTCATGGAGTTTAGGGAGCTTACCATGAGTCCATCACTCCATGACGACCATGACAGTCAATTAACTAATTAAAAGACATGACAGCCAAAAAATTTGATCTCAGGTAGTTTGTGCATTTTCGTTTTGTTGAACCCAGAGAGTAGTGCCATCTGCAATGTTAACAAAATCTTTGATAGGAGGAAAAGCTTCCCCACGTCAAGTCTACATGCCAACGGGCAACACCATCCCATCAAATCATCAAGGGCTCCATATCATGATTGCTTTACTTACCTACATATTCTAAAGCAGCTTTCCGAGCTTAAAGGATTAGTTGTTTATTTTGTTCAGAAAACTCTAATATACTTGTTTTAGATACCGTCATGTAGACTACTAATTTGTTAATTGAGATCTTGATTAATTTTTTGATAAGTAATTGAGATTCTGATTCGTCATCCAAAAATTCCTTCTTCATTCTTTGTGATAAACTCAATAAGAATAGAGAGCCGAATTTTTAGCATGTGCTTTGGTTTGTATTATTTTAGGGGAATAATAATTGTGAAGCTTAGCCGTGGACAAGAACTGAAGCTGAGAGCCATTGCACGAAAAGGAATTGGCAAGGATCATGCCAAGTGGTCATCTGCTGCAACTGTTACTTTCATGTATGAACCTGCCATTCATATGAATGAAGATATGATTGAGAGTTTAACACTACAAGACAAACAAAGTTTCGTCAATAGCAGTCCAACCAAAGTCTTTGAAATTGACCCTGAAACCCAACAGGTTAAGTTTTTCCCTTTTGTTCTTCTTGGCTTCTTCTTATTATTAATATTCAATTGACATAATGCTAGATTGTTAGCTAGAATATGCATCATGATTGCAATCATATGGAAGGTGGAATCTTTGTTCTTATGTGTGTGTATGTGTGTGTAGCTAATGATTGAATGCTCAAAAAGAATTATATTTCACTCTAGGGTACATAACATTCCTTACATCGGCTAGAAGCTGATGTTTAACACATCCCGTATAGGTTTAAAACGTGCATAGGTTTCACTGGGAAAGCAACCCCATATGGGATATCAGCACAGGCATTGGTTGCTATCAAATGTGATTCAATTTCATGCCCTCCAGCTGTTTCATTAGGTGCCTACTCTTATTAGTCTTCGTAACTTATGCCTCGGTCAGTGTAGTTCTTTTAGTAGTGGTACAATGGTGTATGTGATGACGATGGTTTGATTCAAATGATGTTTGGTTTTTCTCATAGACTGATTATTCAATTGTTCAAACTCTCAATCTTGCTAACTTGAGAGTCCATTCCGATTTTCTTCCATAGCATCACTTGGACCGATGAATGTTTGTTTTAAAATATTAAATTATTTATTCTGTCAATTTATACATGAGAAGATTCTAAAACTAAATAAGTGAAAAAATCAGATTGCTGCTACCTGGCTTTAATTTTAAACTCCCTATTTCAAGTCATGTATTTTTTAGTCAAGTGATGACTACGGCTTTGCTGAAAGTTGAGCTACAATAGGTGGCTCATTGGTTGGTTGTTTAACTAAAGAAGAATGGAATTCTTCTCCTTAAGGGTCACACATTTTCTGTGAGAATGTTTAATAATTTGAACTTTCTTAAAACTGCATTGGATCCTGAAACGAAAATTTATCAAAAGCTCTCATTTTTCAAACAAATCTTCATCTGCTTTTTTCCGTTCTCAGGTTAAGGTTGTTGATCCCGAGGCATACACGTATGATGATGAAGTGCTCAAGAAAGCCGAAGCTATGGGGAAGCCAGGACTTGTGGAAATCTATGCAAAAGAAGACAGTTTCATTTTCACAGTTGAATCCACTGGTGCGATCAAAGCTTCACAGTTGGTTCTCAATGCTATTGATATCCTGAAACAGAAGCTGGATGCAGTTTGCCTGTCAGATGACACTGTGGAAGCTGATGAACAGTTTGGGGAATTGGGTGCGCATATGCGTGGAGGGTGATCCATGGAGTCCCAGGATTGTTCAGATATTATGATGTAGTTTTCAATTAACAGCCCATGGGTGCTATCATCTTTTGTAAGTATGTCCTATGTCATGTTTCTGGTATATTTACCAACTTTATTTTTCTCTTCGACTTGTTTGCAGTTCAGACACTAACATAACATGTGCAGTAATTTGGAATAGATTGCATCTTTACATTCTTGTTGAAATTATGTTGTCCTTGTCCTGCCCAGCAAATTATCAGTTCATTCAACTTAAATGCATTCCTTAAAACAAAAGGGAGATATAATACAATCAGATTATCCTACTAGTTATAGATTGATATAAGCCTGTGAAAGTAGTACTCCATTAGATATGAAGAATGTAATCTTTATGAATACTTATATTTTTATTTGCAAGTGGAAACCAAGACTTGCTATTATTAGATGGAGGGTTTTGTTTTTACCTTTCTAGTCCAGAAATAAGAAATGGAAATGAAAATGAAATGATTTGAGAGGAGGAGGTCAACAAGTAGGCAAGTTGTTTTGTAAGAATGATGATTAAGCTAGACAATAAGCCATTAATTCTTCTACAATTATTGGTTTGGGACCTATTTGTTCCCTCCCTTCCTCCCTCCCTCCCTCCTTAAAAAACCAACTCTCTTTCTCTCTCAACTACTTTCTTTTCTTTCTCAACTAACTCATGACTATAACATAAATTTTATATTTGTGTCAAAATTAACAAATACTATAGTATCAAATAAACAATCTACAGTCCACCAAATTTAGGACAAGGGTAGGAGGACCATAGAAAATCAAAGACTTGGTCTCCCAGCCCTTCCAAGGCCTCTTTCTGGCCCATCAACAATCCTTTTCAATTGACTGCTGTTTTCTCCTTTTATTTTTTACTCCATCCTAAAAATAAGAATGTATATGTTTATTCTTATTTTCTTTTTTACAAATTTTAAAATTTGTACATGAGACATACAGTACAGTAATAATTGGTAGTCTTTTTATCACTAAACTTTAAAGACTAAAATGTATTATTATTAAAAATAAAATAAAAAATTGTTCACATTTTGTCAAATTGTTCCTTAAAAAAAGAATTATAATAAAAAGGTAATTTTTCAGATATCCAATCCTTGTGATCCTAAAAGCATTTATGAATTATAATAACACTAACAGTTTAAATCTCAGTAGCTGCCACGCATTTAAGTAAACTAATTTATATACAAAATGATTAACATTCTAATTCTTAATTTTTCTTATGAAGAAAAAATAAATAAATATGGATATATTAATGTGACATACCCGAATTCGAAACAAATCTCGGGTCAAATCCCAAGTCTTAACTAACTCATCACAGGCTCGGTTCACCCGAAAGATAATGACCGAAGATACTATTGATAATAACTTAATTTTTTATAAATAGATAAAAAAAAAATTATATCTTTGAAACTGAGGTGTTCCATAAAGGGATAAATAATGCGGCTCACTCACAGGCGGGGGGAAAAATAAGGCCTTTAGTTGTTGGTATTTGGTAAGCACATTTTTTGGCTCTACATATTTTTGTGATATAAGACGTGAAAAAGCTATAAATTTAACTACCCAAACCAACCAACCAAAAGCAATCAATAATACATGGAGTATTAAATTAATTAATTAATTAATTGTGGTTGTTGAAGTGCAATTAATTTAAATAACACATAATAGACTAGAGATGTTTGATTAAAATTAATTACTATAATCTCGTATAATTATGGAGTACCAACAAAATTATGAGGAGGAGGAGGAGATTTGTTGTCAAGTGTTCACGGGGTTTCTACGCTTGGCGCATAAACAAAATACATAAAACAATTGGGAAGAAGAAGTATGATTCTTTTTTTCTTTTTCTTTTTTATTGCATTGGTTATAAAAAAATATTGTATTGATAAGTTTTATAGTTTTTTTTATTACAATGATTAAAGCAATACTTTTTATAAATAATACAATAAAAATTATATATATATATATATATTTATTACGTGTCAATTTCGCAATAACCGAATTCAAATTTCACTATACTTAAAAAGTTTTTAATTTGACTTGTGCTTCTAATGTTGTAGATGCTGTTTGGATCATGCGCCACCACAGGAGCGTAAAAACACCCGTGAATTCAACAATTATTTCCCATCAATATTAATAAGATACAACCCATTTTGAATTTGGTAAAAGATCTGAGTTTCATTTTAATTGATTTGATTTTAAAAATTGGTGGGAGAGAAAGGAGGAGAGAGGAAATGAAAAATGAGATTATTGAAACAATTTTCGTTACGCTATTTCCAATTACTATATATATATTTATACTCATAAATTTTGCATTATCCCCTCCCTCCTCTACTAAGCTTTAATTTTATTAAATTTAACCCCCATAAATCCATTAATAGGCATTTTAATGGATCCTTCACTAAAACATGCCATAGCCTTGTTTTGAATATACTACATGTATATAAATAGTTTTATTTCTAACTTTTTTCACGTGTTATACAACAAAAATGACTTCATTTTTACAGATCTAGAGCCGAAAAATGTCCAAGTAAAGGGATTATTATCTCCCACCTGTGACTCCTAAGATCCATCTAATTATTAACCCTTTTTCTCACATGTCATCCACAAGTATCTTAACACATTCTCATATTCATATATAAATAGTAAATTTGTCATAATTAGCAGAGGACAAAAAAAAGAAAGATCTCCCTTTTTTCAAGAAAATGGCAATATTACAAGTAAATGATGAGCATCAACAAGACACCATTTCTTTCTTGTTAGATTCTTTATTTTGCGAGGAAGAAGTAATAGGAGTTGAGTGCTTAGAAGAAGAGATCAGTGACAAAGATTACAACTTTGAAATCAGTACAAGAAATGGAGAAGGCCCATCGGTTTCATTGGAGCAAGATTTGTTTTGGGAAGAGGAAGAGCTTATCTCTCTGTTTTCTAAAGAAACAGAAACCCACCTTTTTTCTGATAATAATGAAACAGAGAAACCTTTTCTCTATGTGGGAAGAGCAGAGGCTGTTGAGTGGATGCTAAAAGTGAAAGCCCATTATGGATTTTCAGCTCTAACTGCAGTTCTAGCAATTAATCTCTTCAACAGATTTGTATCTAGTGTTCAATTTCAAGAAGATGAGCCATGGATGATCCAGCTTGCTGCTGTAACTTGTCTTTCTCTTGCTGCAAAAGTTGAAGAAACCCAAGTCCCACTTCTTCTTCATCTCCAAGTAAGTTAACAAATAACTCATTTTGAAAATTTATATTAGGTGTTTTTTGTTGACACGAATCCGACATACCAAGAATTAAAAGGGATGATGGGTTAATAAGTATGATGGAGTTTAGGCTTTTGGGAAAGGAGGTGACCCAGGTGGTGTAAGCTCCACAGTTGAATCATACAATTCCTTGGCATTTTTAACTTTTGGTTATGTTTCTTGATTCAATAGGTGGAAGATTCAAAATATTTGTTTGAGGCCAAAACTATTCAGAATATGGAGCTGTTGGTAATGTCCACTCTTCAATGGAGGATGAATCCGGTGACCCCACTTTCATTTCTTGATCATATTATGAGGAGGCTTGGATTGAAGACTAGTCTCCATTGGGAGTTTTTCAAGAAATGTGAAGCTCTACTCCTTTCTGCAGTAGCTGGTAAGTCTCTTTTTGACCATAAAGATGTCATCTTTTTTGAAATATAACAGATAAATAAAGAAGAAAGTAACAAATTCTTTTAAATCTCACATTTGTTTTGTTGATTATTATAAATGTAGATTGGAGATTTGCACGTTATTTACCTTCTGTATTGGCCACTGCAACAATGCTTCATGTTATACACCAAGTCGAGCCTTTGAATGCCATTGAATATCAAAACCAGCTTCTGGGTGTCCTCAGAACCACCAAGGTTAGCTAATTTGCATTTAATAATTACTTTTTTTCTCTCTCTCATTTCTTCATTTTTTTAATAAACTGTAAGTTTATAAATAAGACTTGCGCTTTTAACAGGAAAAAATAAATGAATGCTATGAACTCATTGGGAACATATCAAACACTTGTTGCATTGTTCAAAAGAATTCTCACAAGCGCAAGTATGAAGAAGAAGAAGAAGAAGAAGAAGAAGAAGAAGAAATTCCAGGAAGCCCAAGTGGGGTAATTGAAGCTTCGTTTAGCTCCGATAGCTCAACTGATTCTTGCAATAGGGGATCATCAGTTTCTTCTTCACCACAGCCTCCTCTGTTCTTGAAAAACAGAGTTCAAGAACAGGGTCTGCAAATGCCATCACTCAAAAGGGTGTTTTTGGATGTTTTTGGCAGCCTGGATTCTCTCTCCTAACTTCTTTTTGTTTATTTTCATTTTGATTATATCCGTAGTGATGGGAGTTAGAGATATGGCTGCCATTTTAACAGAGAAAAAGAGATTAGATTAAGAAAATATGAACATTAGACTATTAGAGTAGAGTTGGAGGAGATATTAATATGAAATTAAATTGATCAATCTGATATTGTGCGTGGTAGGTGGGTGATTTCTCTACGCCACAAGATCATGTTGATTAATCGATTAACTTACCATAAAATTAAACTTCATAGTAATCTGACCGAGTTGGGGTAACAAATGGATCTATAATATTTTTATAAGTGAAAATGTTAGTTCCATAAGTTTCTCTCTACATACCAATTGCATACTGTGGAAGTAATATTTTCGCTTGTAAAAATATTAATTTTCATTTGTTTTCCAAATTAATTTTCTTTTTCACTAACTTTTATAATGTGGGTTTATTTTGAAATTCTACTCCATATTTTCTCCATTCCTATTTATAGTTTCTATTTTCATTTTATTTCTAATTAAAATTTGTCATCAACAACAGATCATTCGTTCCACCAGAGTTTTCATCTTGATCAAAATAATTTGAACTCCTAAACCAAAAAATTACACTTTGAAATGAAAATTAAACAAAAATAAATTTAAAAAAGTTACACAAACACTAGATTATTGTATAAATATATTTAATCTTACTATATAGAGTATAGGAACAGCCACCATTTGCAATTTATCAACTAAAAGGATTGGTTAATGCTCACAAGGATTTTGAAGTAAGAGTCTTCTTATATATTGCAAAAGATTTTTGTCAAATTACGTTTACAACGTATAGCAATATATAAGATTGAATAAATTAATAAAATTAGTCTATTGTGTTAAATACATCGTAAAAGTATTACCCTTTTAGATTTATCATATAATTAGCAATAAAAAAAAATTTACATATAAAATCGCAATATATGTCATGAAAAGTAATACTATATGATGTTTCAAAATTTGAGTAGTCATTCAGCTTGTCTATCTTACCGATTCAACCATTCGGAACTCTAAACAAACACATAACGATTTTATTCAAATTATTTTATTTTGTAAAAAATTTCAACTCTAAACAAACACCCCCTAAGACTATCTCATGAATTGATGTCATATGGATTAAATATAGTCCATAATATAGTCCACTTTGATGGAGATGCTTATGGACCCAAATTAATTTATTAATTTATATACAAAAAATAAGATACATGTAATTAAAATAATATTTTTATATGAACCTCTCTCATAGAATATGCTTGATATAACATGTATATACTGATGGAAATGCTCGATTAACTCTGCACCATCTCAAATATGAATGTTAATGAAAAAATAATGTGTAAATATCTATTAGTAGGTTTTTTTTGTATTGTTGGTTCATAACTTTTTATTTATAATTTGTGTGCATAAATGTCAAATAAATTACACACTGCCCGAGATCTTTGCAAATTTAACCAGCTTGGAGTCTTTGTTTTGTGTTTTATTAGTATTAAATTAACTTTGTTTTAGAAAAAGAAGTATTCTCATATTCAAACAAATAAATAAAAAAAGTTCAAATTTGAAATCATCTTAGTGATGTTAATAGAATAAATAAAGAAGTATACTCAACTTAATTTGTAATGTTAAACCATCAAGTCAAATACAAAACGCATACATTCATTTGCATCGACAATCTCTTATAATTAAGGGCGTAAATATAATCGAATCGAAATGAACATGTAGAGTATATCTTTCGAATTCAACTATAATTTTTAAATGATAAATTTGTACTCGAATTATTAGACTATAATTGAATTATATTTAAAAATCCTGCTTTAAATTATAATAATAAGAATATTTATTCTCGAATTAGATCCTATATCTTTCATTCGACTCGAACTAAAATATTTATTCAAAACTCAAATTGAGGAGATCTCCATGGATAATAACTAATTTTATAATAAATATAATTATAAATTGAATTTGTTATTTTACTTAAAAATGAGAAAATATAATTATTATTACACTTTACAAATATAAATCACAATTAAAATTAAAAAATAAAACAAAATAATAACTAATTATCCTAATTTGATTTAAATTTGTATATATTATAAGTGCGCATAATGTTTCAAACATCTAAATTAATACTGTATTAAAACTTAATCAGCTTGAAACGGATGAGTCTTTGTTTTGTGTTTTATTCTATTAAATTATTTTTGTTTTAGAACTATTTTAATATTCTCATATTCAATCAAATTATTAATAAAAAAAAGTTCAAATTTGAAATTTTTTGATGTTAACAGAATAAATAAAACTTCGTTAGGCTTGTTTACCGCCTTACTTATAATCATCAAAAGAGTAGGAAGGAGGAAGTACCATTATATAACTACATAACTATTCCATTCAAACCAAACTATATCTTCTTTTGTATGGTAAATTCAATAATTAACATCAATATTACTGGGATAATATTTATACCTTCCCAGAATAGGGTAGAGAAAACAATCAATCAAAGAATACCTTCTATTTTATCAATAAAATAAATAAATAAACAAAGAGGCTAAAAACATTTTTAAAAAAAAGAAGAAAAAGAGAGAGTATCAGCAATTTCTAGTTAAATCAATCAACTGTTATCAGAAGTGATGATCGTTGATGTTAGACAACAGAACTACCAAGCCACTCTTGCAAGTCCCTATACATATATTGCTTCTTCCCTTCATCTGCAGGAGTTTTTATCTCAAGAGGGTGAAGGCCTAAGACGCGAATATTTGTGAATGATGTTCCTCCCTTCATCTGCAGGAGTGTTATCTCAATATGGTGGGGGATAATGTCCCGGGTACGGACCTGCAAAAACAAAGATTTATTACTTATGGCATGATGGGTGGAGAAAAATACTATGCACAAGACATTGAACAGTTACCTGGAGGATAATGGTTTGAGGACTGCCCATGTGGTGGATATGGTGCTGGAGGATATGCTGATGGTGGTGGATATGGTTGAGTAGGATATGCAGCTGAATGAGGGGGCGGGTATGGAGCAGGTGGATAGACTGCAGAATCATGAGGATATGAAGGATAGGATGGCGTAGGGTAAGCTGAGGCTGGTGGTGGGTAAGGAGATGCTGCAGCTGGTGGTGGGTAAGGAGCTGCTGAGGTTGGTGGTGGGTAAGGAGCTGCTGAGGGTGGTTGAGGGTAATAAGCTGATGGAGGGTACGAGGCTGGTCGCAGGTAAGAGTATGCCGATGGTTCTGGTACAGGCGATGCTGTATATGGTGGGGCTGATGGGGCATAATTCTTTGGTGGCTTCTGTGACTGCACAAGAATTCCACAATTACATCGCTTCAGTTATAGATTAATCTTCAAGTGTTATTTGAAAATAGAATGTTGCGAGTTAAAGAAGAAAACATTTCTAACAAACAAAACCATGGAACTTACATTGGCATTTGAATAGTGCATTATGAGTCGAACCTCTCCTGCATACCTGTAAAGGTCAAATTGTGCTTTAGAAGTTTGAATGTTTTAGGGACCACTTGGAGAGGTCATTTTAAGGATTTTTACATTAGCAAAGGGAGCATGATAAGATCACATACTGCATTAAGAAGAACAATCACAAACTATATCTCACAAGCTATATTAACAGGATCAATCACATATATATCTTATTAACAGTATCGTGGATAGTGCATAAAAACTATATTCCCTCCCTCCTAATATGCTTTGAAAGCCCCTAAACATTCACCTCATTCCTAAATTAAGCATCAAACACTTGCCTACTCTTCTTGCAAGTGGCTAGCCTTAAAACCTAAATCTCTCCTGCTCTTTAGCCACAAATCCAGAGGAAGTCATAAGAAAAACCTTGCTTATGTTAGCAAGATTTAAGTATTAAACCTTCACTGCTCTTTTCACTGTCCACTTATCCTTTCCAATAGATAGAATCCATCCCTTTTCATTTAATCAATTCGCAAAACAATTCAATCTTTTTTGGCAAGGAATAATGTAAATGAATAAATAAATTTCCCAGTGACTAATAGAAATATAATATATTGAAAAAGGATTACAAATCTGACATTCATATATGGAGTAAAAGTTCAAACAAGGGAGTGTAGGAGGAACCATGTGCAATATATAGTTAAAAGTAATGACATAATTGATATTATATTAACATAAAACTTTCAGCCAAGGGTTGATTTATAATTTGATAAATAATCATATCTAAATCTTTAAGAGTTCTTAGGAATTAAAAAGGAATAACCATAATTTTCAATCCTTACCAGTCCACACGGCAATTACACGATATGATAGGGTTTCATATTGACTTAGCTTATGAGAAAAAGTATACAACTCAGTAAGTTTATGATCTACAAATTTTACATGCACGAAGATAAACTCAATGAAGTTGCATAATGAGTACTTCAACCAAATTCTATCCACTAACAAGTCAAAGTAAAACTGCTCACTAGTCACTTGGATTGAAAAAAAATACAATGCATATTTTTTGTACATACATCAGCAATAGCAGTTCGTCAACAAACAAAATAATCTGTAGTAAGTTGTAATCTGTAATTTGTACTCTGTCAAAATTATGAAAGGAATCTGTAACAACTTCAGAGTTCAGTAAATCTCAAGCTTATGAACACTCTCCTGTCACACTTGTATTGTATCAAAAATTCTCTAGCCTTGTTGTCATAAAATATAACAAAGAGAAAAAATATCATAAAGATGGTACTTCATTCTTTATTAGTAGTGTTTCTTCCCATGTTTGGGACCAAATTTAACCTATTAAATAACAGATGGTAATTCATTCTCCTGTCTTAGTGAATAATCCCAGGCCATCCCGCGAAGTATGGATGACTCGATTACTAAAAAAACAGTTTTTTTTATTAGCAAGAATTAGACCATTTTATCCGACAAAAAGTACTTTCTAGTATAAATAAAAGAGCACTCGATGCCACAATATTGAACTGGATTATATGACAAGACCTTTGGAAACAAATAATATTTACAAAGATACATATATACAAACATGCATATATCTCTTATATGTAAAAGAACATCAAAAACTGATAATGTGATAATGGAGTCGAGGCAGTACCTGCCGGTCTTAGTCTGAATTGTCCACGGTGTATCATCATATCCTTGAGATAGAACCTTCTGCAATTGAATCCTAAGAAATAGCCACAAAAGAAGTCAGGTAATTTATAATTTTACAGCAACAGAAAAAGGTTGTTGAATCAAACAATCTGAGAGCATAAATTCCAATGTGTATAAAGCACTTACTTTCCTGTGCCGATCAAATCATCATAAGTGATGGAATTGCTATTCCAGACAGCAACATTCAACTCTCTTAACCCTTCAATTAGGGTAAAAACAAATTTCTCTTGGAAAGTAGGATTTTTGCCTCCATCTAAAAAAATCCTCACACAAATTCAAATTTCCAAATTCCAAATCCCAATTGAATATTAATAGCAATAAATCCCTCCAAACATCAATCAAAGTTGGATAAAAGCTCAAACACGCAAATCAGCAGATACATATAGAGAGAAGAAAATTAACCTGTACAGGTTCTGGTGCGGAACTTGTTGCTACCGTATTCAAGAATAACGTAAGGATCTTGCCTTGAAAACCATTCGGTGTCTTTCAATTTGTTACAGCCAACAACTTGCATTATTCCAAAATTAATCATTAAAATTACACAAATATATAAACACATATGCATATACAGGTGAAGAAAAAGAAAAGGAAGGAGGAAGTACCAGTTACTTCAAGAAGTTGGCCGTGAATACCAGAAATCGAGGTCGCCATAGACGACGTATTTAAGAAAACGACGTATTACTAAATTAATCAATCAATATACTAAAAACACTTCAATTTTTATATAAAACCCTTCAGAAACTTGCAGACAAAACTTTGGATAATTCAATTTTGTGGAAATCTAAAGAGTTCTGAAATTACGAGCTCCAGCTTCTTCTTCTTCTTCTTCTTCAGCGTTGCAGAAATTTAATTTACTTTCTTCCATTTCCTTAAAAAGCTTTGCCAACGCGGCCAAGCTAGCGCGTTCACGAAAGTGTATGGACAGTTCGCCCACGGCCCGGCCCATTTAAAAAAGTAGTATACGTTTATTAGGTTATTACCATTTGTTCATAAATTAATGACCCAATTATGTTGATTGATGCTTTTCTTTGTTTAATTTATCAGATTTTACTACAATTGGAATTACATTAGTAAAAATAATGATATATGATAATATATATATATATATATATATATAGCGAGATCGAAGCGTTCACTCCTTAAATAAATAACTCCTTTATTAAAAGCTACGTGCGTTTTGGGTGGTGGCATGGTGTCGTTTTGTAAATAAAATGAAAATGCAAGTGGTACTCATCTCTTTTAAATCACCCAAAACGCATTTACGTAGTTTTAATAAAGGAAGTTATTAAGGAAAATATTATTTAGATGAATCTTTCTTGATCCTTACTATATATATACACGATTTTTATTGCAAGTACATGTCTCTTATTATAAAGTTTCTGACTTTTTTAACAATTATTTTAGTTTTTTTTAATATTATTTGCGTGACAATTCACCATTTTATCCTCTACTATCACATAATAACTTATTGTGGGGAATTTCTAAAACTCACCTTCAAAATGTTCGTAGGTAATTATTGGTTGCTATCATGTGATTTTTAAAACAATACTCTTTCATATTTGAATAATATTATTGGTGATTACTTATAATTTTAGAGATTTTTTAGCCATTAACTTGACATTGGTCTTGTTGAATAACAACAAATATATAGATATTAACTATAAAAATAAAATAAAAGAAATATTCTTCCATGTCCTAAAATAATTGAAAAACTCTGTACAGACATGATAATTAGATATAAAAATTAAACACGGGTACTTTATAATTTTACAAATGAGATTAAAATATAAATAAGAAAAATTATAAAATATTCGTGTTTAGTTTTTATGTTCTATTTGTCAACACAAACTAGTGATTAGTTAAGGGGCGAAAGTTCTCGTGTTGTAGTCTTAATACCGGGATAAATCTCTATCACACGCCCGTACAAGTTCATTAAATTTCTAAAGTCATGTTAAACGTGGAATAATCGGTCTCATGATTCGGTGTGCCACTTCATACACCCTTATCCAATGTAGCACCACAAAAAAACATTTAGTATATGCAAATTATGTAACATGATAATTACTCATATTTACACCCAACAATACATTAGTTTTTTTTTTAAATTGTTAGGCGAAAGCTAGGCGGCATATGGGGTGCTAGGCATTTTTTTTGGTCTACGAATTTTTTTAAACGCTTTCATTTTTTATTTTTATTTTTATATTATACAAAACATATATCAAGCATATTTTTTAAAATAAAATTACATGAAACATTACTGAGATAATATTTTAATGCTTAATCAATTCATTTTAAGTATTATAAAGTTTCAAAATAAAGATACGAGAATTAATCAGATCTAAGTGGGACAATTTCTTTATCCTCAACAATTAAGTAATAAAATAAATCTAGTTGCACTTGTATATACAAATTTCATGCAACAATAATCCTTACCTCCAGCTGACTTTAGGTTTTAGTAACACCATTGATCCAAACTCAAGGCTAGGACTAAATAGAAAGAAAAGTACGAAATAAACCTTCAGAAGTGAGGCGCTTGTAGTGTCATTTTCATGGAAAATATATGTGCACCATAGTTGTTTCCTATTTCTTCGAAATCAGGGGCGTAAATGAAATTTTAATGTACAACTTCCAGCTGTTCAATCAAATGTAATGGAGTTATTTACAATAATGTAACTTAAAAACACTGCTATGTGTCAAGGGGTTCAGGGAGCCTGCACAAGAATCAACCGACACATGCCCAACAATGGGTTGGGCGGGGTGGCAAATCAAGGAAAAAACAGTGTCTTCAGCATCACAGTAACTTTTCCTTCAAAGCCCAAGAAAATCAAACTTGTTTTCCGAAGCACCAACAATCTTACAGCCAATACGCATGGAAGTTCAGTGGCGTCTAGCAGGACTTTGCTTCATTGCTTTTACTCCCACTGGATTGTCCTTGCTCTGTTACATTACATGATAGCATTAGCAGCAAAAAACATATATGGATATAGATTTTCAGTTCGCTACCGCAAACATAGTTAAATTACCAGTAGGCAAGTTCCAGCATCAATGTCACAAACTGGGAACTCTTGAGGGCAGCAGCTAGAGTGATCATTGCAGCAGGTGGCTGACTCGAGGGGACAACATCCCCAACCAAAGCAGTAGTTACCATACTCATAGATACAGCAGCATGTAGCTCCCTCAGGACAACTGTAGTAATCATCGCAAACTGATGGGGGCTTTACTGGAGATGGAGGGGATGGGCCAGGTTTAGGAGGGTTCTTGCCCGTCTTCAAAGGATATGAGGGCTCAATTGCTATCCCACACTTCCCAGTGTTGGTACTAGCCAGGTTGCGCTCCAACCTAATGTATCCACTCTCTCCCCAGCTGGGACCCCATGAGTTCCTCACTATCCAATAATCTTTACCATCTTCTGTGCCGTATCCAACAGCAACAACGCCATGATCTAATTCTGTCCCACAGAATCCAGTAAAGACGCCCTGTGTATGTTAAGGAATTGTCAAATACAAGTAAAAAGTGTTGCCGATTGTAGTAGAAGCAAAAAGAAACTCTGATCACGCATATGCATGCAGAGAATGCAAATGGCAATCTGTCAATCAGTTTTTGGAAAAGGTAATAAGCTTGACCAAGTGTGGGAAGTGGAACCAGTAACCTTGAGAATAGTCCTCCAAAGCCTCTGCCATTTCTCCCGGTCTTTTGAACCTATGACTAATGGTTATAAATGTTTCAAGCACAAAAAGGTACAGTTTAGACTCTTTTAAGATTTGTTCAAATGAGAAAAGTCACAAGGTCAGAGAGATATTCACTATATGCTTTTCTTTCTTAATACATTGTATATACGCAGAGGTAATAATCTTTAAGAAAACCTGAACATTCATGAATCTTAATTACCGATTGGTAGAGTTGGAAAGCCCTGCCACCAGCTTCAATGGCAACACTAATTGGTTGGTTTGCCAAAGCCTTCTTAAGTGACTTTTCGTCATTTTGTGGTACATCTTCATAACCATCTATGGTGACGACCTTGGCATTTTTCTGAAAGAAGAGTTGACGAAAAGCATGACATACCACATCCTGATTTAACTAACAAAGAAAGATAAAAGCTTTTGTTGTTCTTCCAAATAATGAAAAACAAAACTTTCTCATGTTTAAATTAGACATTTACCCGATTCTGATCACATCTGCCATCAACACCTTTGTAAGGATAATCATCCTCAGAATCAATGCCACCATTTTTAGTGATGAATTCAAAGGCATAGTCCATCAGACCCCCATTGCATCCCTGGTTAAAAGCTTTGTCACAGTCCACCAACTCCTGCTCTGAGAGAGTGATTAGCTCACCAGTTACTATCTGATTTATCCCTTCCACTGCGCCTATTGTAGAAAATGCCCAACAACTCCCTACATGTGGGGAAAAGTATTAATCTTTAATACAAGAAAGATAAAATCTATGAAAGTTTTCAACAAAAAAAACAAGAAATTACAGATTACAGCTATAAAAGCCCAATTATTATATCCCAAAGTAAAAATAAATCGAATTAAAATTCACCCCTAAAAGAAAAGTACATAAACTTTAAAAAGGTTGTATGCTATAAAGCATGAGTAGGCAGCAATACTTTCTCTTGCTTTCCATTTTTTCCACCCTTGTTCTTTAAGGAATACTTTTACATAGCCTTAAGCAACGATTTTGGTCATGGCAAAACACTCAGTAATCAAAAGAGTAAGTTAATTCTATCTACATATCTAACCCAATTCTAACCTTTCGTCTATGACATTACATCCTGCAATTATCACTTTAATAGACCTCACAGTCATAAGACGGGACCATAAACAACATTAATAAAATAAAAACAGCCATCAAGCGTGAACCTTTTTGTTATTATATACTCCCTCCGTCCCAAAAGAATAGGGGAAGTACAATTTTCATACAAATTAAAGTAATAAAAAAATTAGGAGAGAGTATATATTTTGAGATCTGATATTTTCATATAAAAAAATTCATATTTCCACATGATTCCTCTAAGATGAATAGTGAGTGCGTCCCACCTCCATGTGAGATAGACTCACGTAGAAATATCATTTTAACATTTCCTATATTTTTCTTCAATCTAACTTTATCCTCAAGTAGTGTGATGAGTTGATATTTATATTGAATTAATATATTTAATTGAGTTCATAAATTTTTTGGGTTGAGAGAATTAGTGGTGTGAGTGGTTGGTAATTTTGTCCAAGTAAAAGAGTAAATATTTTAGCTTTAGGCACAAAAAATCCTGCCTCCAATCTTCACTTCACATACAAAATTACCAATAGCTAAAGTTATTGTACCTTTTTACTCAAAAATATTTTCCCACCAAGAAGTTTCCATCCAAAGTCCAAACAAACAATACCTATCTAAAAGATCCCATTTTTGGGACCAATCCACAGAAAAACCAAATCAACCCCAATCATTGACCATGTCAAAAACACAAATTCCCTTGTCCCTACTATCACATACAATATACAAGTTTCCACTTCCCATACCCATAGCACTAAAATTAATCAATACAAATTCTATTCATCAAACACACAAAAATATGCCAAAAATTATGCATATGCAAGATTTACATATGCTAAATTGATAAAATTATTCAAATAAATTGTTGTACTGACCGCACTGGCCTTGATCTTTCATCGGAGCAACAGCCCCTTTCTCTCTCCAATCCACCGACTCCGGCAACTTCTCACCGTCCTTAAATGCATATCGATCGCTCTTGGGGCTGAAAAGCTTGCTCTTCCTCTCCATTTTAGCACCCAAAAACTTGGATCGGTACTCCTCATTGGTCAGATCAGCAAACCGGTTCAATATAAGCTTATACGTCCGATTCTCAACGCCGTTATGTTCATCAATAAACTTCAAATTGTCCTTAAAAAACTCAAATCGCCTCTCTTTTTCTCCGAGGGCATTGTAGTTTTTGTGATTTTTAATGAGCCAGGACTCATAAAGGGACTTAACCTCGTCGTGCGTTCGGAAAAAAGTCGTTGTTAGGCCGTGGGCTTCGTCGTAATTAATGATTGACATGTCCATAGCAGAAGAGACGATGAAGAAGGTGAAGAGGAGGAGAGAGAAAGGAGACATGGTGAAGGAAGCCATTGATGAAAAAGCAGGAAAAAGTGGAGGGTGTTTTTCTTTTTTGTAGATAGGAAAGAGGAGAGAAAGGAAAAGTTGTTTTGGATTGGGGAAGAGAGAATCTGGAGAGTCCCATTGAAATCGGAATGACTCCGAACGAGGAGTAGTTCTGTCACGAGCTCATCCTTCGTGGAAATGAGTGTGCCAAAAATCAATTCAACTCTTTTTTCTTTTTTCTTTTTTGACCATAAATAATATTATTGGAGTAAATATATTTTATCCTATACTTTATACTTATTTTAACTATATTTTGTAGTAATAATATCATTTAATACTTTCTTTTTGAATTCAAAAGATGAACAAAGTATATTTTACGTACAAATTAAGAAAATAAAAAGGGAGGAAAGATAATAAAAAAAATACCTAAGGTAACGAATTCTTTTTTTTTTTTTTTATACTAATGAGTTCCACTAAATAATATTTTTATCTTTTATTTTATGTATTTTATTATCATTCTTTTATGAACAAAAATATATATATTTTCAATAATTTTTTGAGTACTAAAGGAATAACATTTATGTTTTGGGACATGATCCAAAAGCTAAGTTCCCATATAGTGATATTGGTGATAAAACGGCTATAAAATCTATGTGATAAAGGCAATTTAATTACTAATGATAATCTTGTCATTTAAATTTTTTATTAATAAAGATTTTTTTTTTCATTTCACCAATTCATATTCATTGTTGGTTAATCTTCAATTACTCCATGAGTTTTCAAATAAGTTCTTGATACTATATATTTAGGTGTATATGACATTGTTTAACTCATTTTTTAATTATATTTTTTTCTCGATTTTTTTTTAATGTGAGATTCCTCAATTATAATCGGAGTAATCTCCCACTTCAGATCTAACTTTTTTTTTTGAACCAACTTGCGTTGGCTGTCCTTAACAATATTAGGTTCGACTGATTTAAAGCCTTACGCCACGCTAGTGTATTTGAGAAGTCATTTGATTGAACTCCCTCTGGTAAATATTTGATCTAGTAATTTTTATATAGTTTTTTACAATATTTATAATTGTATAATAAATTCGTATTGATTTCAAGTTTTTTTAAATATTATATGATTATTTTCAAAAAGTCAAAATATTGTTAGAAAATAATAAATCGGCCAAAACAATAGCAAAGAGAAAAATGAAAGAAAAACAATTACACAAAATACAAAATTTACGTGATTCACCTAAATGTTGGACAATTTACAGTCGGCGACTGGTTAGTTGCATTGTCTTTTGGAAATTCCGTACATAATACAATTGCAAGTTCATCTCCTTAATAACACAATATAAGAATCTCTAGTTCTATCTAAAAGTACAAAACTGTTGGCCCTTTGCTCCAAGAACAAGTCCAATTACCTTTAGGTAACTTTACAATCACTTCAGAATTAAAATATCGAATTAATTTTCACCAATAACATGGATATAGTGGGTATGATTACGGTTTAGAAGTATGAAAACATATGAGGCTGTCCAAAATTCCAACTACAAGGTATATAGTGTATGTTTAGTTAATCGGGAATTATAATTATAATATCATGAATTATAATTTCGGGATTATAATATTTACAAATAAACATAGTCTTAAAATTTTAAACGCTGCAAACACCAACAACGGAGATAGATCGTACAATTCCGCTATAAATACGAATAATACTTTGTGTAATTTTAACAAACGTTTCAATGAAAATAATGAGACAGAGACGTGTGGCGGAGAAGTAGGCCAGGGGGAGCTGCAATTGTAATGGACCATCCTACAATATAGGAAAGTGACAATTGTAGTACTAACATATTCATTATGGGGTATATGTATATTTGACAGTACATGACCCTTCTTCATGTGATCGATTGAGATTAGAATGATTTCAAGTAGCAAATATCATGTGAGATATATATAATAATTTTGACTTTGAAACTGAAAGATGGAAATGTAGATGCTGCCATAAAATTTTGGTGTTTACACGGGGAGGAGAGCTGGAGAGGAGGTGAATACCTATAATTAGTAAAATTCTTTTGTTATTCTATTTTTTATTATTCTATTGAAAAACTAATCAGAGAAACAAGTGAGTAACTGTAACGGTTGGTAGGTAGTAACTAGTACGTGACCATTGGCCCAACATGTTGCTCAAATCAAACACCACTAAAAATAAATAAATAAAAATGAAAGCCTAATGCCACCCCTCTACTCTCTCTACACCGACACTCGCCTTCTCTCCAAGGCAACAACCACCAGCCATTTTTTTTAATTTAATTGTAATACTTTTTACAATGCTATATTTAATTTTTAATATGAGAATATATATATATCTGTGGTTTATACATAATGACGATTTTTTAGATTATAACTACGAATTGTTAGGTAAATGCATAAAATAGGAGTAGTATATATAACCTAAAAAAAAATTAAATATAATAAATATATATATATATATATATATCCTTTTAATATGATTGTAATTGTTCAACATATATATAATAATAAATTAATAATCCATAAACTGCAGTCGAGTTAAGGTGTATCATAAGTAAAAAAAAAATCATTTCAAAATTTTACATAATTAGTGGTGATACATGATTGAATCAAGTTTTTACCATTCTACATAATTACATAAACAAACTCATCTGAAGTTTCAAATCATGTGAATTTTGTCAAAATGGCAATTAGCAAATTTTGGAAGTATGACAATTTTAATATTGATTAAACTTGTATTCGTGGGTGGACCTCCACTAGCAAAATCTGAGTTGTTCATCATTCCTTCCTTCGTAATAGGAAATGCAAACATTTAAAACAAGTTTATTTACAATTAATTCAAAATGTAAATATTTTACAATTTCAAGTCAACTCCCAATTCTCTTTCCATCACTCCCACCAAACACTAACAATTTTTAACAACTTTTGGACCTATCAAATTCACACATTGAATCATCAAAAACCCAAAAGAGAACAAGTGATAATCCTACTAATAATTAACTCTTTTTTTATATATATAATCTCAATCTCAATAATCTTAATTAATTTAGAGATTTCTAAGATGTTGAAGCTAATTTTGATGAAGAAGAATTTGGACAAAACTCTGATGTATTCACCACCCCATTTTCCACCACAAAATGCCCCAACAAATCACTTGACTCCACCAAATTCTCCCTGCACAAAAAGTCTTCACTGCAAACACTCTCCACTTCTCTGTAAACTTCATTAACAAACACATGGGTTTTTCCAGCGCCACCCTTTTTGTTCCTCGCCAACACTCCGGCGGTGAAAATCGCCGACATCCTTCCCGGAGCTGCCGGAAAAACCCACGTGGCCCGTCCACCAAAATCACATCCCACCCCATTTCATAAATATGATTTGGGAGGTCATTAATGGCTAACTTACAGTCGGAAAACAGAAGATTCTGAACCGGCCGACAGTCTTTTCCGATTTGCTCCTTTGAGTATTCTAAGAGATCGTACAATTCACTGACTTTTGTTGTGAATTGAACATCGTAAGCTTCGATATAGGGGTGTTTTTCTTCCAATTTTCCCACAAAATATGCACTCTCGTCGACGAAGATTGTCCGGCCGTTGTGGTTGAGCGATTTCCACAGAAGGGTCTCGTGGGTGAGGCCGAAAACGAGGAAATTACATGGGGCGGGGCAGCGGCGGAGGACGGCGGCGATGGTGTTGATGTCAGTGGCGGACATGTGGGAGTGGGTCGTGGAGTTGGCGGAGGCGTAGTGGACAAGCGCATCGAAAATGGGGATGGGGAGTTGGGAATTGGGGGCGGTGGCGGAGGAAGCGGTGGTTCTGGAGGTGGAAATGATGACGCGTTTGGTGGCGAGTAGAGCGAGAGCGGAGGCAAATGTGAATAAGGAAATGAGAATGAAAAGGGATTTTCGGCGGTGAGAGGCGGTGGGGGATCCGGGTTGTTTGTGTAAGGAAGGGTGAAGGAGGAGGAGTTTTGTGCTGCTGCTGGTCTTCATTTTTAGAGAGAGAAAGTGAGTGAGTTTGAGAGATGATACGGAAGGAGTATTTAATTTTCTTTTGTGTATTTATTTGGAATCCTCATTTTCAGTGATTCAAAATGGACATTTTTAATTGTCTTTTTTACAAAAGTTATATTTTGAATGACTTTTATTATATAATTATAGAGGACATATCTAAAGCAAACGCGTGCTCTCTTAAATAACATTTTTTTATTAAAATTATATCGTTTTGAAGATTTTTTAAAAAAATAAATAGAAAGTAGTGATATTTTTATAAATAAAAGAAAAAGCGAGTGAGAACATAACTCTATTTTAATATTATTTTAAATTTTAAAAAGTCTCCAAAACTACCTAACTTTAATAAATGAGTGTTATTTAAAAAAACTTTTATTTAAGAGAAATACTTTAGATCGGCTATGTATAATTATAATAGAAAAAGAAATATAAGATGTCTTAATTATTATTATTTTTTTTTGATAACAATGCACTTTAAAAAATATACTCCTTTTGTTCCAAATTATATGATCATTATTTATTTTTGAAAGTCAATTTAAAACATTTTCAAACTCAAAATTGTGGTGACTCTTTAAAAAGTATGAAATTTTAGATTGTTTACAATATTCATCATTTTATTGATTTAAACTAAAAGAATCAATGTCAATCTTAAATTTAAAAATCTCTTAAATTAAATTTAAAAGTTAATAATGATCAAATAATTTTAAAAATATTGTTTTTAAAATACATTATAGTAAAATTTGGTTAAAGTATGTCTTAATTTAATCTTTTTTGTAATTATAATTATCTACTGTACAAATATAATTATCCAAATTTGAAGTCCAAATAATATTTATATAAAATTACTAACATGGACTGTCTAACTTAAAATGTTTAGATTCCAAATTCATTTATTTTTAACTTTTTTTTATCACCTTTGAGAGGATGAGATAGAAAAGAATTTGGGAGTAAAATTGAGAAAGAGGATTATAGTCATAGTATAATTTATGGATTCGGTTATCATGAAGTTATTTTTTTGATAAATTGGTTAATTGACCAATAAAATACTGACACACATATAATTTTGTCTGCGTGTCAATATTTTATTAGTCAATTGACCAACTTATCTTAAAATAAACTTCATACTAACCACTTCAATAAGTTTTTATGTCTGAAGGAATGAGTGTAAGACCCCAAATTATTAATAAATAAAATTTATTTTTTTCTATTTATTATTTTGAAATAGTAAGGGTTGATTTGATTAATGTGGATAGTTATGGGTAAAATACGCAAATATTTGAATAAGCAAGTGGTTATAAAATATTCATTATTGTTTGGGAATATTCGTTTGGTGCGTGGAATATTAAATGCTTTGTCGAGAATATTAAATGCGACGCGCTTGATCTTTATGGGCTCCATAACTGAAAGTTTGGATGAAGAAAGCGACAAATATAAGTTGTTTATAAAATAACGGCGTAGTTATTCACAGTTATCTTTGTTGGAATACCCTGTGGTGGTTAAAACACACTAATCTGGCGTTGTTGAAGCGATGATACTCAGTATTGCACCAATTATTGATTATTACGTAAGAAGGCACTACTCAATAATTATTACGATAATTATTGCTTCGAAGATTTTATTTTATTGATTCAATAATTCTTGCGTTGATATTTTATATTATTGTTGTTTGATAAATTGTCATTACACATATATTTTCCATTATCAGAGCGATAATTCATATTATCCTGAATAATATTATTGGATAACTTTATTGGAAATGTCTAGAAAGTTCGGTCTGAGGAGAGGTTTGGTCACCTAATTGCTACCAAGAAGGAGAGATCCTTATTGAAAGCCCCTCTTTCTTAGGAGCAGCACTGTTGCCAAGATCTTTGTGATTCTGTAATATTATTTATGAATAATTAATTATTGATTTATATGATGAGAAAATATTGATTTTATGTTGATATATATGGAGAAAATTTTAATGTGATAATTGTTGAAAATTAATATTTTATCTTTTTCGATAAAATAATTTATTTAAATATATTATTATATTTTAATAATATAATAATGGTGATATTTTTATAATGAATGTGGGATATATGAGTATCTGAGGAGGAAGAGTATTTTGTTACAATAAATGTTTAAAACATGTTAAACATGTAAATTGGACCCCATTTATTGAATGAAATTTGATTATAGCTTGTAAAATCGTTTGTTTGTGGATTTCGGTCAATTTTTGTTTAGAATTTGGAAAAACTTTCTTCTACAAAGTTGTAGAGAATTGAATTTCCTATAAAAACTCGCGAGATTCGAATTTTCTGGCAAAAGGACTATTTATTGTGAATTATTAAAGTTTCAAAGTTCTGAAATAATTGATTTTTGTAAGTTTTAATTATTTATTTTATGAAAAACGTTTTTTATTACTTTTTCTAGAAGGTTGGCATGTGGGAAATGTTAGGAGCTGATTTCAAAAGAGGCGTAGGAAAATTTATTATTTATTAATAATATATTATATTAAATTTTCTATTTTGGTGTTCTAAGCAATTTCCTATAAATAGGGTGCTTAGGTTAGAATTGAAAATCACACCAGAAATCAAGTTTTCTCTCTATATTATCGGAGCGTATTCTTGTGAGTATTTTGAGTATATTTTGAGTATTGCTATACTGGTGCAAGTTCAAGTCATAGCCTTTATATCCGTGTTTTAACTAGAAGTCTTGTCTTTTCGAGGTAAGGGATGTTATTTTATTCAAAATGATATTATTTCTTCAATATCATTATCTTAGAAATATTGGTTGGAAATTTTATCAAATTTGGAACTTTTTCATGCTCGAGTTACTTTATTCAGAGATTCTTATTCACGAAGTTACTTATTCACGAGTACTATTCATGTGAAGCGTGATGATGTTTTTTGGAAAATTTCTATCTTTTGGTGTCGAGTTACTATTCACGTGTACGACACTATTCACGATATCTGACACTATTCAATTAAAAATGAAATTTCTTCTTTTTGTCCAAAATATCTATTCGGATACTAGCTTTGATTGTATCCATGTTTTGATCATTCTTGAATTTTACACCACTCGATTACTTATGAAGTATTTTTGAACTTGGATTGTTTAAAATACGAATCCTTAATATTTGTTCTTTTGTTTCACTTTGGATTCGTTTCCTTTAAAATATTTTTCATCATCCTCGGTCCTAAATGATGATATTATCGAATATCTTTGGCTCAGAGTGCAAAAGATGAATGATTTCTTGATGAATATCTTTAGCCGTGTAGTCTGAAAGATGAGCAGTGTTGAGATGAACATAATGGATCGATTAATATATCTTTGGCCCGTAGTGCAAAGATGAGCAGTGTTTAGATGAACATGATCAATCGATGAATATCTTTGGCACAGAGTCAAAGATGAATATTTGATTCGAGATATATATTGATTGATGTTACAGGGATAAAATATCGACGATGAACTTTTAAATTCATATATAGAAGATAGTAGTTTGCATTCTCTACTTAACTTTTCTAATGAACGCTGTAGTTGTTGATTTAAAACTGGTTGTCTATTGTATTTTATTAGATTTTTTTCATGTTGAAGACTAACGATAATTTTTGTATATTATCTTAGTCATAATATTCTTCTTGGGCTAGTTGAGCACACCTTTTCCTTTTTGTTCCATTTTTCTTCTCGTCGAGCGAGAATATAGCGAGTACTAGTCGGGTATGGAATGAAGGTTCTAGAGAGTTGTTTAGTAGTCCTCACCATTTTGTAAAATAATGTATCTATAATTATGATGGGAATTTATTTGCGTGTGGATATTATGCAGATGGCAATATACGTATTTAAACTCACGCTTTATATGTTGTAATAATAAAGTTGTAGTTATTTACATACTCCATGTATTTGGCGACTCGTAATGGGTTGGATGGAATGGACCTATTTTGGGGCGTCACGATTGGAATCGAGCTTAGGATATGATTTACGAAGGAGATCGGGAATAGAACTAGGAGGAGAGGCAGAGTAAATCCTTCGCTAGTGTGTCCTACCTAAGCTTATTTGTTAGTTGGTTAGTATATAGGGATATTATGTGATATATTGATTTCCTTAATTAACCCTTGTTTTATGACAGTATTTGAGAATGTCGACTGAGAATATTAACAGTGGAGTAAATGAGACCGTGGAGATGCCTGTACTTACCAACGAGGAGAACGTCAGGCTGGCAATGTACCTCCTGTGAAACAACACCCACCGAGCGATGATGAGCGGGGATGTTTAGAAGTATTTTGCGGTTCATGCAAAATCGACGAGGAGACTCGTGTTCAAAATACAGGAGGAAATGATAGCAATTCACGGGTGGTCACAGCCAAGCAGTTCAAAGAGTTGGGACCACCAGAATTCTGGGGAAAGCCGGATCCGATTAAGGTGGAGACGTGGGTCAAACAAATTACCAAGATATTCGATGTCTTGGGATGCACGGAGAAACGAAAGTTCCATTCGCTACTTTTATGTTCCGTAACGAGGCAGCGGATTCTTGGTGGTGAATCAGAAGCGTACCCATCCAAATTGCACCCAAAGTCGTCAGAGAGACGTTTTAGAAAGCAGTTCAATGACAAGTATTTCCACAAAGTATTCGCTATATGAAGGAAGTGGAGTTTATTAGATTGGGCGCGAATAATATGATATGTGCGGCCGCCCAAAATAGGTATACATCACCCATTCTGAGTTGTCAATACATGGTACATAAACAACTACAACTTTATTATTACAACAAGAAAATCGTGAGTTTGAATATAAATATTATCTTCTGCATAAATATCTATACTCAAATAAATCCTCATCATATTTATTGATACATTATTTTACAAAATGGTGAGGACTACTAAACAATTCTTTCTAAAACCTTCATTCCATACCCCACTGCATTACTCGCTTATATTCTCGCCTCCCGAGAAGAAAAATGGAACAAAAAGGAAAAGGGTGAGCTCAACTAGCCCAAAGAAAGAATATTATGACTAAGATAATATACAACAAATTATCGTTAGTCTTCAACAGGAAAATCTAATAGTAATACAATAGACAACAAATTTTAAATCAATATTCGCAATGAAATAATAATTCATTAGAAGAGTTAAGTAGAGAATGCAAACTACTATCTTCTATGTATGAATTTAAAAGTTCATCGCTCATCTTTATCCTCAGAACATCAATCAATATACATCTGAATCAAATATTCATCTTTGCACTACGTGCCAAAGATATTCATCACCGGGTCATGTTCATCTAAACACTGCTCATCTTTGCACTACTACCAAAGATATTCTTCGAAAATCATTCATCTTTTGCACTACAAGCCAAAGATATTCAATAATATCATCATTTAAGACCGAGGATGATGAAAAATATTTTTAAAGAAACGAATCCAAAGGAAACAAAATGACAAGGATTAAGGATTAAGGATTCGTGACTTTGTTTTATCCATGTTCAAAAATACCTCAAAATAATCATAAGTGGTGTAAAATTCAAGAATGATCAAAACATGGATACAATCAAAGCTAATATCCGTAATAGATATTTTGACAAAAAGAAGAAATTTTATTTTTCGAATGAATAGTGCAGATACGTGAATAGTAACTCAGACACCAAAAGATAGAAATTTCCCAAAAAAACATCTTCAAGCTTCATGAATAAGACTTCACGTAATAAGAATTTGAATAAGAACTTCATGAATAATAATCATCGTGAATAATAACTCATGAATAAGAACTCATGAATAGTAACTCCCGACATGGAAAAGTTCCAAATTTGATAAAAAGTTTCAACCAATATTTCAAAGATAATGATATTGAAGAAATAATATCATTTGAGAAAAAATAACATCTCTTACCTCGAAAATTAGTACTTAAATTTAATGAATACCGTATAAGTCTTTGAAGGGGAACTTGCACCGCCTAACAATACTCAAAGTATACTCACAAGAATACGCTCAATATATCGAGAGAAATAGAGAGAAACTTTAGTTTCGTGTGTTTTTTAATTCTAACCCAAGACCCTATTTATAGGAAAATGCTTAGAACACCAAAGTAGAAAATTAAATATAATATTAATATATTTTTACATTTTCTTTAGCCTACCTTAGAACAACTGATCTCAGCCCATTTGAATCACATGTGAGGCCAACTTAGTTGCAAAAAAACGTTTTTCTCAAAATAATTAACTAAAACTCCCAAAATTAATTATTTCAAACATCTTAACTTCAATAATTCATAATAAATAGCCCTTTTATCAGAAAATTCAAATCTCGCGAGTTTTTATAGGAAATTCAATTCTCTACAACTTTGCGTAAGAAAGGTTTTCCAATTCCAAATAAAAATTGACCGAAATCCACAAACAAACGATTTTACAAAATATAATCAAATTTCACCAATAAATGGGGTCCACCGACACATGTTTAACATGTTTTAAATATTAATTGCAACAAAAATACTCTTCCTCCTCAGATACTCATATATCCCACATTCAGTTGTAAAAATATCACCATTATTATATTATTATAATATAATAATATATTTAAATAAATTATTTTATCGTAAAAGATAAAATTTCAATTTTCAACAATTGTCACATTAAAAAATTTCCCATCTATATCCACATAAAATCAATATTTTCCTTATCATATGAATCAATAATTAATTATTCACAAATAATATTACAAAATCACAATATCGATAACTGCATGCCTCTGTGAAAGGGGCTTTTCAATAAGAATTTCTCCTCATCGGCGCAAATTAGGTGACCAAAAACCTCCTTAGATGTAACTTTCTAGACATTGCCAATAATGTTATCCAATAATATTATTCAGATAATATGAATTATTGCTCGATAATGAAAATATCTTGTGTAATGACAATTATCAAACAACAAAGAATATAAAATATCAACGCAAAGAATTATTAAATCAATAAAATACTCGAATAAAGAATTATCGTAACCATTATCGAGTAGTGCCTTCACGTAAGAATCAATAATTGGTGCAATACCGTGCTACCGTGTTTTAAACCAATTTAAAGTATTTTAACAAAGATAATCTGAGAATAACTACAATCAATTATTTTTAAACAACTTATATTTGTCATTTTCTTCCATTCAATGGGCCCATAAACGACTCACATTTAATATTC
This sequence comes from Panax quinquefolius, assembly GCA_020205615.1. NCBI lineage: Eukaryota > Viridiplantae > Streptophyta > Magnoliopsida > Apiales > Araliaceae > Panax > Panax quinquefolius. The sequence goes on from CM035165.1 coordinate 106,685,599, forward strand.
CCACACATGGTCGCATATTCCACGTATTTAAATATTCTCCGACAACAATGAATATTTTATAACCACTTCATTATTTTGAAATATTTATGTATTTTTTAACCTAACTATCCACATTAATCAAATCAACCCTTACTATTTCAAGATAATAAATAGAGAAAATTAAATTTCATTAATAATAAGTTGGGGTCTTACAACCTCCCTCCTTATGAAATTTCGTCCTCGAAATCGACGTACGACGCACTGTGTGTTTTCAAAAGGTGAGGATACCTCGCTTTCACTTCTTTTCCAATTCCTGTGTCATTTCCTCTATAAAGATGATTCCTCCACAAAACTTTAACTTGTGGTATGCCCTTTCATGGCGTAGGACATGCTCCTTCCTATCCAAGATCTTGACAGTACCTCTCTCATAATACGTTAAGTCTTCTACTATTATCCTCGAATAATATTATTAGATAACATTATTGGCAATGTCTAGAAAGTTCTATCTAAGGAGAGGTTTGGTCACCTAATTGCGGCGCAAGAAGAAGAAATTCTTATTGAAAGCCCCTCTTTCCTCGAACTGCACGGTTGTCAATATTGTGATTCTCAGAATATTATTTGTGAATAATTAATTATTGATTCATATGATGAGGAAAATATTAATTTTATGTGGATATAGATGGAGAAAAATTTTAATGTGACAATTGTTGAAAATTGAAATTTTATCTTTTTCTCGATAAGATAATGTATTATTATATTTTAATAATATAATAATGGTGATATTTTTACAACGAATGTGGGATATATGAGTATACGAGGAGGAAGAGTATTTTTGTTTGCAATAAATGTTTAAAACATGTTAAACATGCTCTGGGACCCCATTTATTGATCGAAATTTGATTATATACCGTAAAATCGCCTGCTTGTGGATTTCTTGGTCCAATTTTTGTTTGGAATTTGGAAAAACTTTCTTCGTAAAGTTGTAGAGAATTGAATTTCCTATAAAAAATCTGGCGAGATTCTCATTTTCCGATAAAAGGGCTATATATTATGAATTATTGATGTTCAAATTCCTGAATAATTGATTTTTGGAAGTTTTAATTATTTTAAATAATAAAAACGTTTTTGATTTGTTTGGTAGACTTATTTGTTTTCAAGCATGGCTGAATTCAGATTATAGATTGTGTAGGAATTTAGTATATACATATTTATATATAATTTCGTGTTTTATTAATATTATATTAAATTTTCTCGCTTTTAAATGTTCTAAGCAATTTCACATAAATAGGTGCTTAGGTTAGAATTGAAAATCACACCCGGAAGTCAGTTTTCTCTTATCTATATTATCGAGCGTATTCTTGTGAGTATTTTGAGTATAATTTGAGTATTGCTACTACTGACGCCTTTTTAAAATTAGGTATACATCACCCATCTTAGGTCGCCACTTACATGGTATGTAATTTTAAATACAACTTATTAACATAACTGTCGCCACTGGTATAATTTACGACATAAACTCGTGAGTTTAAATACAAATATCGCCTACTAGATATTATACAAACTCAAAAAGAGTCCTCATTACAATTATTATCACACTATTTCACGTAATAAAGAGGACTACTAATGCTATCTTCGTGACCATCACTGCTTCCCGACTCGTCCCAAATATATTCTCATTTCCTCAAGAGAATAAAGGAAAGAAAGGGTGAGCTCAACTAGCCCAAGAAGAAATATTACGACTAAGATAATGCGTAATAAATTATCAATAGTCTTCAACAATGTTAAACCGATAAAATACAATAGACAACCAGCTTTAATCATAATGAATATGCAATCCATTAAAAGAGTCAAGTAGAAAATAAAGTCTACTATCTTTTAGGTTTTAAAAGGTTTTTCATCATCATATAAATTTAGACTCACTTTTAATAAATATTCCACATCATCGAATCACCCCGCACTACTACCAAGGATATTCTTTAAGATCACGACCACAATTATTCATGCACTACGCCAAGAATATTTGTGTATTCATTAATGGTCATGATCATGCCAACAATCGTTCATCAATGCACTACTACCATCGAGGATTTTTATCACATCATTTGTAACATTACTACCATGATTACACACCGGTCAGTCTCTCGTCATAATCATACCAAGTCCATCTATGCACTACAAAAGCCATGTATGACTTTCAAATAAATAAAATACGAGGATGATGATGACAATGATATAAGAATTCAATAAAACAAGTTCAAGAATTATTTTATCCAGAATTATTAACGCCCAAATTATCAACATGATATCGCTTTTGTAGAGTAAAATTCAAGAATGATCGAAGAAGAATATTTCCATGAAAAGATATCGATGAAACGCAAATATCAAGGATATTCCACTAATTTCATGGAGTATAGAAGTCAAAGTTTTAACCAACCGGGTATAATAAAGAATGGAATAACAAAAGAAATCACCATGCATGCGATAGATCAAGATGACAGCAAAAGTTATTCCAATGTAATAATAAATAATCTAAATCCAAAGTCCAAAAACGCACACATGTGATGTTCCAATGTAATAATAAAGAATGGAACTGTGTCCTACAGAAAACACATGCATGTGATGTTCCAATGTATAATAATAAAGATTTTAACTGTGTCCTGTAAAACACATGCATGTGATGTTCCAATGTAATAATAATAAAGATTTTAACCAGTCCTAAAAACACACATGCATGTGATGTTCCAATGTAATAATAATAAAGACGGAACTCCAGTCCTGTAAAACACATGCATGTGATGTTCCAATGTATCAATAAAGAATGTCACCAAGTATAGGGTAAACCCGATAAAAAGTTATTCCAATGTAATAATAAGCAATGGAATAACAACAGCTTCTCTTCATGAATAAGAAAGAATAACACCCCTTACTTTTGGTAGAGATTGAATATCGCAGTTAGTAGTAGTAACAAAATACTCTTCTTCTTTCTCTCTTCTTCTCTATACTTCTCTCTCTATAGCTCAATGAATTCGTGAAAATAATGAAGCCCTAGCCCTCTATTTATAGAAGATTTCTAGCTTAAGACCCCGCCATGTGAAAAGGCAAGTGGCTCGACGAATCGAATGATGTGAAAAGAAAAGTGGTTTGACGCTCAGAATGTGAAACGACAAGTGGTTCGGCGCAGAATGTGAAACGACAAGTGGTTCGACGCTCGAAATGTGAAACGACAAGTGGTTCGACGTCTCCGTAAAGGTAATTACTATCGACGTTGGTAATTACTATTCACAAGGGTAATTACTATCGACGGGTAATAATTACTATTCACAAAGGTAATACTTATTATTACTAATTACTATCGACGAAGGTAATTACTATTCGACGAAGGTAATTACTATTCACAAAGGTAATTACTATCGATTTAAGAGACTTTAGATGATGACATATATAGAGCCCCCATAAAATAATCAAACTTACCACAAATCATTTTATTTTTAATCAACACATATTTAATCTTTCAACAATTATTAATCATTTATAACTTGTCGCCTCAATTATTGATTTAATACTATAACATATTATACGTATGATACCGTGACAATAATCAATCAATAATATAAGAGATATGATGCAAAGAATTATCAGAGTAATAATTAAGCATAAATGAAAGTGACTTCTCACGTAAGATCAATAATCAATACCGTAGTGCTACTATGCAACCACGCCAGACATCGCATTTTTACCACCGGGTAGTAGTTCAACAGCTTTAATTCAGAATACCTCCGCCGTTATTTTTATAAAATATTTTTGTCGCTTTTCAATCCGACAATAATTTCATTGTGGGGTCCACCAATGATTGAGTCATTGTATTTAATATTCCCTAACAAAAAGAATATTCCCCACCAAACGTAATATTTTATAACAACTCAGCATACTTTTGCAAAATTTATAAATATTACCCACAACTATAACATTATATCAAATTTATTCCATAATATTCAAAAATAATATTTATAGAAAATTCATCTTTATTTATAAAAGTCAGGGTCTTACAACCTCCCTTTACTCTGAAATTTCGCCTCGAAATTAGGGTACGACTGGTATGTCAAGAGGTAAGGATACCTTGATTTCATTTCGATTCTAACTCCCAAGTCATTTCTCAACATCGTGGTTCCTCCACAAAACTTTCGACTTGAGGTATAACTCTCGAGCGTAGAATATGTTCCTTCTTATCCAAGATTTGAACAGAACCTCTTCATACGCCAAATCTTCCGCTATTTCGTCCCGGCTTCTAACTCAATAATATGGTTCGGTCTTTCACATATTTACGTAATATGGATATGTGAAAAACGTTATGAAACACGAGACATATTTCAAGCAGAAAGCGAGTCTATAGGCCACGCTTCCTACTCGATCGAGGATTAAAATGGACCGATGAATCGAGGATTAAGTTTTCCTCTCCAAATCTTGTAACTCCTTTCCATGGAGCAACTTTTAACAACACACGATCTCCTATATCGAATTCCACGCCCTTTCGATGAAGATCAAGATAACTCTTTTGTCGATTTTGTGAGGTTTTTATACGTTGTTTGATCGTTTGAATCTTTTTCGTAGTCATACGCATCAACTCCGGCCCCAACAACGTTGCTTTCACCCACCTCATCCCAAAGATACCGAGAACGACACTTTCTTCCATACAACGCTCGAATGGAGCCATGCCAATACTTGCTTGATAACCGCTGTCAGAGGAAAACTCCACCAATGGTAAGAACTTGTCCCAACTCCCTTGAAATCAAGGACACAGAGTCTTAATAGATCTTCAAGAGTTTGAATAGTCCTCCCGATCGTCCGTCTGTCTCGAGGATGATATGCCGAAGCTAAATCGTAAGTCCGCGCTCATAGCTTTTTGCAAACTAACCCAAAATCGTGAAGTGAATCTTGGTCTCGATCGTAAACTATGGATACCGCAGATACCATGCTTTTTACAATCTCTCTTTTATGTACATACGAAAGCAAGACGCTCAAGTGTATAAGTTTCTCGATTTGCAAAGAAATGAGCGACTTGGTCAATCTATCAACAATGACCCAAATCGCATCAATGCCTTGAGAAACCTTAGGAAGACCCAGAACGAAATCCATGGTAATGTGCTCCCACTTCCATTCTGAATTTCAAGTGGTTGCAATGGACCTTTTGGTACTTGATGCTCCGCTTAACTCGCTGACAAGTTAGACACCTTGAGATAAACAAATACTATCTCTCTCTTCATATTGCTCCACCAAAATGTATGACTTAATATCATGATACATTTTGGTACTCCTGTGATGGATTGCAAATGGTGTGTCAGGCGCCCATCATGATATTATACTTTAAATCGTATCGTTAGAACACAAAGTCCGGAGTCGACTCAAGTATTCCTTCTTCATCGATTCTTGCTTCCTAGATATAGCACCTTCTTGCACTTTCTTCCTCATACGCATCACCTCCGTGTCCGTAGCTCGAGCAAATTTAACTTTATCGATTAAAGTCTGCCTCTACTCAGATACTTCTGCTATCATCACACGCGTCCCGAGTCTTTAACTCTATCTCCATCCTTTGCAAGTCACACAAAATGGGCCTTTCATACGACAATATCGCACTCGTGATTGCATATGATTTTCTACTCAATGCGCCACCTACCACGCTCGCTTTTCCAGATGGTATCGATGGTACGATCATAATCTTTCAATGCAGCTTCAAGCCAACGCCGTTGTCGCATGTTGAGTTCCTTTTGAGTGAAGAAATATTTGAGGCTTTTATGATCCGTAAAGATCTCCACTTTCTCCCCATACAAGTAATGCCTCCAAATTTTAAAGTGTAAAGATAATAAATGCTAACTCTAGATCATGAGTAGGATAATTCCTCTCATATTCTTTGAGTTGTCGCGAGGCATAGGCTATAACTTTTCCATGTCAGCATAAGAACACATCCCAACCTTTTGCCCAAGCATCATCAGATGACAAATCCTCCGAGCCGATGGTATTGTTGTAACAATGTGTCAAATAAGTCTCCTCTCGAGTTCTTGAAAACTCTTCTCACATTCTTCGCCCAACCGAACTTTGTATCTTTCCGAGTCACCGAAATAATGGAGTAGCGATTCGAGAAAATCCTTCCACGAATCTCCGATAATAACCAAATAAACCGAGAAAGCTACGATTTCTATTATCGATTTAGGTTGTTCCCACTTTTGAATAGCTTCAATCTTTGTCGGGTCAATGAGATATTCCACGACTTGATACCACGTGCCCAAGGAATGCTACTTCTTCAAGCCGTAACTCACATTTCTTCAACTTGCATAAAGCTTATATTCACTTAAGCTTTTGGAGTGTCACCTCAAGTGTTGCTTTCGATCTCTCACTACTTTTGAATAAATAAGGATGTCATCAATAAAGACGACCACAAAGTGATCTAAATATTCCTTGAATACTTTGCTCATCATATCCATGAAGGCAAAGAGGAGCATTAGTCAATCCAAAGGATATGACTAGAATTCATAATGCCCGCATCGAGTTCTCGAAAGCCGCCTTTGAATGTCACGGTTCTAATCTTCAATCGGTGATATCCTAACGAAGATCAATCTTTGAAAAGAATTTGCTCTCAGAATCGGGTCAAACAGTCATCAATACGTGGCAATGGATACCTATTTTTGATGGTGACATGATTCAACTCCCGATAATCAATACAAAGTCGATACTCCCATCTTTCTTCTTCACGAATAGAACAGAGCACCCCAAGGAGAAGTACTAGACTTAATAAAGCCAATGTCTAACAATTCCGCAGCATTGGGTCTTTAACTCCTCAAGTTCAATGAGCCATTCGACATGGGCTTTGGAAATAGGTTTTGTACCGGTTCAAGGTCGATACAAAATTCAATTTCACGCCTGGGGTAGGCCAGAAGTTCTTCTGAATACGTCAGAAATTTATTAACAATAGAAATATCGCTCAAAACCGACGATTTTTGTTTAAATCAGTGATATGAGCTAAGAAAGCTTGACATCCGCTTTTCAATAAACGAATAGCTTTATGGCTTGAGATGACCGTGATTGATTTTAATGGTTTGGTCGTTTGAATTCGCATAATAGGTTGATTAGGAATATGAAAGCTAACAACCTTACGAAAACAATCAATTTTTGTATGATAAGTAGTTAACCAATCAATCCCTAGAATCACGCCAAATGCAAGTATTTTTAATGAAATAAGATCGACAGTAATGTGAGGGTACCGATTTGAACCAAACAAGACTTATAAACAAAGGGATGTAATGAAGGTTTCTCCCAACTGAGTTTCCACAGATAAGTCAAAGTCTAATTTCTCCTGAGTCAAATTTAATCGATGAGCGCAAGTAGAGAGAAATAAAAGAATGGGTAGAACCGTATCAAATAAAGTATAGACTTCATTAGAGTTTATGATAAGCTTACCCGTGATGACCTCATTCGGGTTCCTTGCTTCTTTCGGGAGGTCACAACAAACGCCTCCTCAGACTACCGGCTTTGAATTTTCTGACTACTTTTGGTGCCTCCATCCTAGTTGAATTTGTCTTCTAGAACGACAAAATCGAGCTAAGTGACCTTCTTCTTCCACAATTATAACATGCTTTGACTGGCATGGCGCAGCTTTGATCGATGTGTCCTCTCCTCCGCATTTGAAGCATATGATAGTGGTCTTTCTCCTTCCTTAACAACGGGTGTCAGTGTCGACGCCTTTCCATCATCATTGAATCTCCTTTTCTTGAAATGTCCATTCTTATTGTTTTGGCCCCGATTACCACCGGCGTGGTTACCATATCCGCCCGTTGATTCCTCCACGCTTGTTGTCACCGCTCGATGACTACTCGCCGGTATTATAATTTTGCCACCGCTTCTTTTTAGTCATATGACTCATTATCGCTACTCCACTAATCGAGCCCTATTTACAACATCCTAATACAAACACACGCTTTATGAGAAATAAGATGTCGACGATTCCTACTTCAAACCTCTTAAAAACATTCACCATTCTCTCTTCATTATCCACCAAGTGGGACGAAAACCGTGATAACTCCGCAAATTTTGCCTCGTATCATGACACTCGGCCATATTATTTTGTTCCAACTTGATAAACTCCACCTCCTTCATGTGGCTAATACTTTCAGAAAGTATTTGTCGTTGAATGCCTCCTCGAACTTCTCCCAAGATATCTTCAAGATAAGAGTCGAAAGTACGCGCTTTACCGATTCCCACCAAGAATCCGCCTCTCCCGCAACATAAAGGCGGCAGTGGAAACCTTTTGCTCTCTGAGCATCCCAAGACATCAAATATCTTGGTAATCTGCTTTATCCATGCTTCCGCCAAGTGGTTTTGGCTCTCCTTAAAACTCCGTGGTCCCAGCCTCGAATTGTTTAATGCGGTGACCGCCGAGAGTTTTCCGTGTTTCCACCTACGCTTTTGGATGAGAGAGTCGCTCTCTCGTCATTGTTGCATAAATCGCATAAAGCCTCCAACATTTGATCATTCATCATTTGGTCAAGTTGTTGTTGTTTGCATGAGGATTGTCGCCTTCCTCGATGCACATTATCCTCGATTATTGATATGTGGTGAATCAACGATCGCTCAAGCGCCCATCAAGTATTCTCAACATTCTCGATGTCATTTTCAGATATCGCCACAAAACAAAAGGTTAATTGACATGTAACAAATTATCCCTATCTTCCCACCAACCAATAAAATAAAGACATAAACTTAGGTAGGTCATACTAGCGAAGGTATTCCCCGCCTCCCTCCTAGTACTATTCTCACATCTTAGCCAGGATCATATCCATAAGCTCGATGATACCAACCGCGACGCCCCCCAAAATTAGGTATACATCACCCATCTTAGGTCGCCACTTACATGGTACGTAATTTAAATACAACTTACTAAAATAATCTGTCGTGTATAATACGACATAAAATCGTGAGTTTAAATACAAATATCGCTCTACTAGATATTATACAAACTCAAAAAGAGTCCTCATTACAATTATTATCACACTATTTCACGTAATAGTGAGGACTACTAATGCTATCTTCAGACCATCACTGCTTCCGACTCGTCCCAAATTATATTCTCATTTCAAGAGAACAAATAAAGAAAGAAAGGGTGAGCTCAACTAGCCCAAGAAGAAATATTATGACTAAGATAATGCGTAATAAATTATCAATAGTCTTCAACAATGTTAAACCGATAAAATACAATAGACAACCAGCTTTAATCACAATGAATATGCAATCCATTAAAAGAGTCAAGTAGAAAATAAAGTCTACTATCTTTTAGGTTTTAAAAGGTTTTTCATCATCAAGTATAGCCGAGACTCAAACTTTAATAAATATTCCACATCATCGAATCACCCCCGCACTACTACCAAGGATATTCTTTAGATTCACGACCACAATTATTCATGCACTACGCCAAGAATATTTGTGTATTCATTAATGGTCATGATCATGCCAACAATCGTCCACCAATGCACTACTACCACCAGGATTTTTATCACATCATTTGTAACATTACTACCATGATTACAATCAATAGTCTCTCGTCATAATCATACCAAGTCCATCTATGCACCACTGTGCCACGTATTTACTTTTAACATAATAAAAAAATACGAGGATGATGACAATGATATAAGAATTCAATAAAACAAGTTCAAGAATTATTTTATCCAGAATTATTAACGCCCAAATTATCAACACGATATCGCTTTTGTAGAGTAAAATTCAAGAATGATCGTAAGAATATTTCTATGAAAAGATATCGATGAAACGCAAATATCAAGGATATTCCACTAATTTCACATGGAGTATAAGTCAAAGTTTTAACCAACCGGGTATAATAAAGAATAGAATAACAAAAGAAATCACCATGCATGCGATAGTATCGCATACATGCAAAGTTATTCCAATGAATAATAAATAACTCTAACTGTGTCCAAATGTAAGAAACGCATGATGTATGTGGATGTTCCAATGTAATAATAAAGAATGGAACCAGTGTCCAAGTAAACACATGCATGTGATGTTCCAATGTAATAATAATAAAGATTTTAACCAGTCCGGTAAAAACACACGCATGTGATGTTCCAATGTAATAATAATAAAGATTTTAACCAGTCCCAAGGTAAAACACACGCATGTGATGTTCCAATGTAATAATAGAAGAATGTCACCAAGTATAGGGTAAACCACGATACAAAGTTATTCCAATGTAATAATAAGCAATGGAATAATAACAGCTTCTCTTCATGAATAAGAAAGAATAACACCCTTACTTTTGGTAGGAGATTGAATATCGCAGCAGCAGTAAAATAACAAAATACTCTTCTTCTTTCTCTCTTATTCTCTCTATACTTTCTCTCTATAGCTTGAATGAATTCGTGAAAATAATGAAGCACTAGCCTCTATTTATAGAAGATTTCTAGCTTAAGACCCGCCAGTGTGAAAAGGCAAGTGGCTCGACGAATCATGATGTGAAAAGAAAAGTGGTTTGACGCCAGTAATGTGAAACGACAAGTGGTTCGACGCTCGTAATGTGAAACGACAAGTGGTTCGGACGCTCAGAATGTGAAACGACAAGTGGTTCGACGTCCGTAAAGGTAATTACTATCGACGAAGGTAATTACTATTCACAAGGGTAATTACTATTAACGAAGGTAATTACTATTCACAAGGGTAATTACTATTAACGAAGGTAATTACTATTGATTTAAGGTAAATACTATCGACGAAGGTAATTACTATTCACAAAGGTAATTACTATCATGAAGAGACTCTTAGATGATGATATATATAGCCCCCATAAAATAATCAAACTTACCACAAATCATTTTATTTTTAATCAACACATATTTAATCTTTCAACAATTATTAATCATTTATAACTTATCGCCTCAATTATTGATTTAATACTATAACATATTATACGATGATAATCGTGACAATAATTGAATCAATAATATAAGAGATATGATGCAAAGAATTATCAGAGTAATAATTAAGCATAAATGAAGTGACTTCTCACGTAAGATCAATAATCAATACCGCAATGCTACTACGCAACCACGCCAGACATCGCATTTTTTTACCACCGGTAGTTCAACAGCTTTAACGGTAACAATACTTCCGTCGATATTTTTATAAAATATTTTTGTCGCTTTCTCAATCCGACAATAATTCATTGTGGGGTCCACTAATGATTGAGTCATTGCATTTAATATTCCCTAACAAAAAGAATATTCCCACCAAACGAATATTTTATAACAACTTGCATACTTTGCAAAATTTATAAATATTACCCACAACTATAACATTATATCAAATTTATTCCATAATATTCAAAAATAATATTTATAAAAAAATTCATCTTTATTTATAAAAGTTGGGGTCTTACATCTTTGGCACAGAGTGCAAAGATGAACAGTGTTTAGATGAACATGACCAACCGATGAATATCTTTGGCTGTAGTGGAAAGATGAATATGTGATTCCGTATATATATTGATTGATGTTACGAGGATAAAAGATAGATTTATGAACTTTTAAATTCATACATGGAAGATAGTAGTTTGCATTCTCTACTTAACTCTTCTAATGAATTATTATTTCACCATGAATATTGATTTAAAATTTGTTGTCTATTGTATTCTATTAGATTTTTCCCCTGTTGAAGACTAACGGTAATTTGTTGTATATTATCTTAGTCATAATATTCTTTACCGAGCTAGTTGAGCTCACCCTTTTCCTTTTGTTCCATTTTTCTTCTCGTGAGGCGAGAATATAATGAAAGTACGTAGCCTGGGGCATGGAATGAAGGTTTTAGAAAGAATTGTTTAGTAGTCCTCACCATTTTTGTAAAATAATGTATCAATAAATGTGATGAGGATTTATTTGAGTATAGATATTGTCTGTAAGATAATATTTGTATTCAAACTCACGCTTTCTTGTTGTAATAATAAAGTTGTAGTTGTTTCGCATCATGTATTGACAACTCGTAATGGGTGATGTATACCTATTTTGGGGTGTCACAGTTAGTATCGTAGCTATAAGTAAAGAGCCCCGAGCCTCTCGGTGACTTCTTCGTGATTGATGGGGATGCAATCAAAGCCGGACTCTCCGTAGGGGACGCCGCTTTCTTGTGTGGCAAACCGATAGGTACCATTGTGAGGTCTTTGTGGTTGAAGCACCATGAGGGGTCACAATTGGTATCGAGCTTAGGGATATGATCTCTGGCGAGATCGGGGAATAGAACTAGGAGGGAGAGAGACAAGTAAATCCTTCGCTAGTGTGTCCTACCTAAGCTTATTTTTTAGTTAGTCAAGATATAAGGATATTATGTGATATATTGATTTCCTTAATTAACCCTTGTTTTATGACAAGATTTGAGAATGTCGATCGAGAATATTAACAATGGAAATGAGACCGTGGAGACGCTCAGACTCACCAATGAGGAGAACGTGCAAAGAGGTCGGCAATGTTCCTCCCGTGAACAACACCATTGAAAGCGATGATGAACGAGGGATGTTTAGAAGTTTTTTGCGCTCATGCAAAAATCGCATTTAGGAGACTCATGTTCAAAATACGGAAGAAATGATAGCAATTCACCGCAGGTTGTCACACCAAGCGCTTCAAAGAGTTGGGACCACCGAATTTAAGGGAAAGCCGGATCCGATCACGGCGGAAACATGGGTCAAGCAAATTACCAAGATATTCGATGTCTTGGGATGCACGGAGGAACGAAGGTTCCATTCGCCACCTTTATGTTCCGTGACGAAAGGAATCATCGGTGGGAGTTCAGAAGCGTACCCATCCAAATTTACTTTCAAAGGCATGTCTTGGGAGACGTTTGAAAGCTATTTAATGACAAATACTTTCCCGAAAGTGTTCAATGCATATGAAGGAAGTGGAGTTCATCGATTGGAACAAAACAACATGATGGTGTCTCAAGACGAGGCAAAGTTTGCAGAGTTATCCGTGTTTGAACCTCATTTGGTGGAGAATGAGGAACGATGACGCGGATGTTTCGAGAGGTTTGAAACCCAAAGATACGACAATATCTCATTTCTCATAAATTTTCTCTATTCAGATGTTGTTAATGTGGCTCAATTGTTAGAGCGAGATAACAAGTATATTCAACCAAGGACCATAACCGTGATCGTATCGGAGATAAAGCGATCAATGTAATAATGATAACAAGCGGAGAAAGAAAATGATTTGGACAAAATGGTAACCACTCTGGTGGTAATCACGGCCATGAAAATAGAAAAGCGAGTCGAGGAGATTTTAAAAAGAGGAGATTTAACAACGACCATGTGAAGACGGCAAAAGTCTGAAGAATCGGGTTCTAAGGAAGGAGAAACGACCACCTGTTATATACTATAAATGCGGAAAAGAGGGACATATCACCCAAACCGCCCACAACAGTTCAAGGTATGCTATAATTGTGGAAAGGAAGGACATATCGCTTCGAGATCAGACGTAGCGAAACCTAGTTCAATGGGGGACGGTGACTCAAAAGATCGTCCTGTAAAAGTCAAAGTCAACGATTCCGGAAAGAGCGTTTGTTGTGGGATCGGTCATGCGAGAACCCAAACTAGGTGATCACGGGTAAGCTATTTATAAATTCTTGCAAAGTTTATACCTTACTTGATACCGGTGCTACCCATTCATTTATCTCTCCTGCATGTGCTCAACGTTTAAACTTGACTTCGGAGAAATTAGACTTTGACCTATCTGTGGAAACTCCGTTAGGAGAAACTTTCATCACATCCACTATTTATAAATCTTGTTTGATTCAAGTTGGCACCATCACCTTACCTATCAACCTTATCTCTTTAAAGATACTTGTTTTTGATGTGATTTTAGGGATTGATTGGTTAACTACTCATCATGCCAAAATTGATTATTTTCGTAAGGTTGTTAGTTTTCATATTCCTAACCAACCCGTTGTTTAATTCAAACAACTAAACCATTAAAATCAATCACCGTCATATCTAATCATAAAGCTATTCGCTTATTGAAAAGCGGATGTCAAGCTTTCTTAGCCCATGTTATGGATTTGAATAAAGACACGCCAAATTTGAATAATATTCCTGTTGTTATTGACTTTCCTCACGTATTTTCCAAGAACTTCCTTCGTCCTACCCCAGAACGTGAAGTTGAATTTTTATTGATCTTGAACTCTGGTATAAAGCCCATTTCTAAAACCCCATATCGAATGGCTCCTATTGAACTTCAGAGTTAAAGGTCCAACTACGAGAATTGTTGGACATCGGTTTCATTCGTCCCAGTACATCTCCTTGGGTGCTCTGCTTTATTCAGAAAGAAGAAAGACGGAGTATGCGACTTTCAGATTGACTATCTGGAATTGAACCATGTCACCATCAAGAATAGGTATCCTCACCTCGTATTGATGACTTGTTTGACCAATTGTAAGAGCACAATTCTTTTCAAAATCGATCTTCGCTTACGGATATCATCACCAAGATTAGAATCGAGGATATTCCAAAGACTGCCTTCAGAACTCGGTATGACTTGAACTTGCACCGAATAACAATACTCAAATTATAATCAAAATACTCACAAGAATACGCTCGATAATATAGAGAGAGAAAACTTCAGTTTCTGGTGTGATTTTCAATTCTAACCCAAGCACCTATTTAAAGGAAATTGCTTAGAACACGCAAAGCGAAAATTTAATATAATATTAATATATTATATATAAATTCCTACGCACAACAATCTATGATCTGAATTCAGCCATGCTTGACAACAAATAAGTCTACCAAACAAATCAAAAACGTTTTTATTATTTAAAATAATTAAAACTTCCAAAAATCAATTATTCGTGAATTTCGAACATCAATAATTAATAATAAATAGCCCTTTTATCGAAAATTCAATCTTGCGAGTTTTTATTGAAATTCAATTCTCTACAACTTTACGTAAGAAAGTTTTTCCAAATTCCAAATGTAAATTGACCGAAATCCACAAACTGACGATTTTACAAAGCTATAATCAAATTTCACCAATAAATGGGGTCCATTTTACATGTTTAACATGTTTTAAACATTTATTGCAACAAAAATACTCTTCCTCCTCGATACTCATATATCCCATTTCGTTGTAAAATATCACCATTATTATATTATTAAAATATAATAATACATTATCTTATCGTAAAAAGATAAAATTTCAATTTTCAACAATTGTCACATTAAAATTTTTCTCCATCTATATCCACATAAAATCAATATTTTCCTCATCATATGAATCAATAATTAATTATTCACAAATAATATTACGAAATCACAATATTGACAACCGTGCGCTTCCGGAGAAGAGGGGCTTTCCAATAAGAATTTCTCCTTCTTTGGCGCCCCAATTAGGTGACCAAACCTCTCCTGTAGACGTAACTTTCTAGACATTGCCAATAATGTTATCTAATAATATTATTCAGATAATATGAATTATTGCTTTGATAATGAAAAATATTGTGTAATGACAATTATCAAACAACAAACAATATAAAATATCAACGCAAAGAATTATCAATCAATAAAATACTTGAATAAAGAATTACCAGTAACCATTATTGAGTAGTGGCCTTCTTACGTAAGAATCAATAATTGGTGCAACACCGCAGTGCTACCGTGTTTTTAACCAAATTAGTATTTTAACAAGATTAATGGTAACAACTACGCCGTTATTTTTAACCAACTTATATTTGTCGCTTTCTTCATCCAATCGCTTTCACATGGGCCCACACATGGTCACATGCCGTCGCATTTAATATTCCCCAACAAAGATTTAATATTCCACGACCAAACGAATATTCCCCGACAACAATGAATATTTTATAACTACTTTAGCTTATTTTGAAATATTTGCGTATTTTACCCCTAACTATCCACATTAATCACATCAACCCTTACTATTTCAAAATAATAAATAGAAAATTAAATTTCATTAATAATAAGTTGGGGTCTTACAACCTCCCTCCTTATGAAATTTCGTCCTCGAAATCGACGTCACGTACTGGTGTGTTTCAAAAGGTGAGGATACCTCGCTTTCATTTCCGCTTTCCAATTCCCGTGTCATTTCTCTATAGCATGATTCCTCCACAAAACTTTAACTTGTGGTATGCCTTTTCTGCGCGTAGGACATGCTCCTTCCTATCCAAGATCTTGACAGTACCTCATCATACGTTAAGTCTTGGCTATTTCGTTCGGCTCTAATTCTATAACGTGGTTCGTCTTTCACATATTTACGAAGTACGATATATGAAAACGATTATGAACACGAGACATACTTGGAGGTAACGCAAGTCTATAAAGGCTACATTTCCTACTCGGTCAAGAATTTGAAATGGACCAATAAATCGTGGATTGAGCTTTCCTCTTTCCCAAATCTTGTAACTCCTTCCATGGAGCAACTCAACAATACATGATCCCTACACTAAATTCCACGTCCTTTTGATGAAGATCCGCATAACTCTTTTGTCGATCTTGTGCCGCTTGTATATATCGTTGTCGAATCATTTGAATCTTTTCGGTGAGTCATATCGCATTAACTCTCGGGTCCCAACAATGTTGCTTCACCTACCTCATCCCAACATATTGGAGAGCGACACTTTCGTCCATATAATGCTTCAAATGGAGCCACACCTATACTTGCACGATAACTGCTTGTTGTAGGAGAATTCTACCAATGGTAAATACTTATCCTAACCGCCTCAAGTCTAGGACACACAGTCTTAATAAATCTTCAAGAGTTTGAATAGTCCTTTCGATTGTCCGTCCGCTTGAGGATGGTATGCCGAATCAATCAGAATCTGCGCCCATAGCTTTTTGCAAGCTAACCCAAAATCTTGAAGTGAATCTTGGGTCACGATCCAAAACTATGGATACAGTATGCCATGCAACCTCACAATCTCATTCACGTCATACTAGCAAGATGTTCAAGTGAATAAGTCTCCGTGACGGCAAGAAAAATGAGCGGACTTGGTTAATCTATCAACAATAACCCAAATAGCATTGATGCCCTGAGAAACCGTAGGAAGACCCGTAATGAAATCCATGGTAACGTGTTCCCACTTCCATTTCAGAATCTCAAGTGGTTGCAATGGACCCTTAGGTACTAGATGCTCCGCCTTTACACGTTGACAAGTTAAACACATTGAGATAAACTTTGCAATCTCTCTCTTCATATTGTTCCACCAAAATGTATGTCGAAGATCACGATACATTTTAGTACTTCCAGGATGGATTGCAAATGGTGTATTGTGTGCCTCCATCAAAATCTTGTACTTCAAATCAGAGTCGTTAGGAACACAAAGTCTAGAGTGGACTCGAAGTATTCCTTCTTCATCAATTCTCGCTTCCGAAATAGCTCCTTCTTGTACTTTCTTCTTCATACGCATAAGCTCCGGGTCGGTGGCTTGAGAAACCTTAACTTTTTCTATTAAAGTTGGCTCTATGCGTATAGTTGACATCATCGCACTCGTTCCTGCATATGATCTTCTACTCAACGCGTCGCCTACCACGTTCGCTTTTCCGGGATGGTATTGAATAATGTGGTCGTAGTCTTTCAATAGCTCGAGCCAACGTCACCGCCGCGTATGTGAGTTCTTTTGAGTGAAAAAATATTTAAGGCTTTTATGGTCTGAATATATCTCCACTTTCTCCCCATATAGATAGTGCCTCCATATCTTTAAGCGAAAATGATCACTTAACTCTCTAGATCATGAGTAGGATAATTCCTCTCATACTATTTAAGTTATCGCGAGGCATAAAGGCTATGACTTTCCCACGTTGTATGAGAACACATCCTAACCTTTTGCACGAAGCATCATTGTAGATAACAAATCCATCCGAACCCGGATGGTATTGTTAGAACAGTGCCAAATAAGTCTCCTCTTAAGCTTTTGGAAACTCTTCTCGCATTCTTCGCTCCAAACGAATTTTGTATCCTTCCGAAGTTAGTTTGGGTTAATGGAGTAGCGATTCGAGAAAACCCTTCCACGAATCTCCGATAATAACCAACTAAGCCCAAAAACTACGTACTTCAATCACCCGACTTCGGTTGCTTCCAACTTTGTATTGCTTCAATATTCACGGATTAACAGATACTCCATGTTTTTCGACACCAAGTGCCCAAGGAATGCTACTTCCTCGCCGTAACTCGCATTTCTTCAATTTGGAATATAGTTTGTTTTCACGAAGCCTTTGGAGTACCAAATTTCAAATGGTGCTCATGATCTTCACGACTTTTGGAATATATGAGGATGTCATCAATAAAAACAACAACGAACCGATCCAAATATTCCTCAATACTTGGTTCATCATATCCATGAAATCCGCAGGAGCATTAGTCAATCCGAAAGACATGACTAAGAATTCATAATGCCCGTATCGAAGTTCTAAAGGCGCCTTTGAATATCCTCGCCTAATCTTCAATTGATGATATCCGAATCGAAGATCGATTTTTGAAAAGAATTGTGCCTTCTGAATCGGTCAAACAAGTCATCAATACGAGGTGAGGATACCTATTCTTGATGGTGACATGGTTCAATTCCCGATAGTCAATACAAAGTCGCATACTCCCGCCTTTCTTCTTTTTCTTAATAAAACAGAGCACCCCAAGGAGATGTACTAGGGGCCAGAATGAAACCGATGTCCAACAATTCTCGTGGTTGGACCTTTAACTCCTCGAAGTTCAATAGAGCCATTCGATGTGGGGTTTTAGAAATGGGCTTTGTACTGTGTTTAAGATCAATAAAGAATTCAACTTCACGCCTCGGGGTAGGCAGGAAGTTCTTCAGAAATACGTCCGGAAAGTCAATAACAACAGAATATTATTCAAATTTGACGTGTCTTTATTCAAATCCATAACATGGGCTAAGAAAGCTTGACATCCGCTTTTTCAATAAACGAATAGCTTTATGATTAGATATGATAATGATTGATTTTAATGGTTTAGTTACTTGAATTGCATAACAGTCAAGTTGGTTAGAATATGAAAACTAACAACCTTACGAAAACAATCAATTTTGGCATGATGAGTAGTTAACCAATCAATCCCTAAAATCACATCAAAAGCAAGTATCTTTAAAGAGATAAGGTCAACGGTAGTGAGGTAATGGTGCCAACTTGAATCAAACAAGATTTATAAACAAAGTGGATGTGATGAAAGTTTCTCCTAACGAGTTTCCACAGATAGGTCAAAGTCTAATTTAAACATTGATCACAAGCGGGAGAGATAAATGAATGGGTAGCACCCCCAGATCAAGTAAGGTATAAACTTCGCAAGAATTTATAAATAAACTTACCGTGATCACCTCGTTTGGGTTCCTCGATTTTGACCAAATACAACAAACGCCTCTTCCCGTAATCGCCGACTTTGACTTTTACGAGATGATCCTTTCGAGTCACCGTCCCCATTGAACTAGGTTTCGCCATCAGCACAATCTCGAAAGCGATATGTCCTTCCTTTCCACAATTATAGCATACCTTGAATCGTTGTGGACGGTTTGGACCGATATGTCACTCTTTCCGCATTTATAAAGATATGACCGGTGGTCGTTCTCCTCCCTTAGAACCGATTCTTGTCACGCAAGACTGCTGCCTTCACATGGTCGTTGTTAAATCTTCTCTTTTAAAATCTCCTCCGCACTCGCTTCTTCTATTTTCATAGCCATGATTACCACCAGAGTGGTTACCATTTTGTCCGTCTGCTTTCTTTCTCCGCTGGTTATCATTATTCATTGGATCGCTATCTCGGTACGATTACGGTTATGGTCCTCAAATGACCGTACTCGTTATCTCGCTTCTAATAATTGAGCCATGTTTACAACATCCGAATAGAGAGAAAGTTTATGAGAAATGAGATACCGACGTATGCCGGGTTTCAAACCTCTAAGAAACATCCGCGCGTCGTTCCTCATTCTCCACCAAATGAGGTGCAAACTCGGATTACTCGCAAACTTTGCCTCGTCTTCGAGACACCGCCATGTTGTTTTGCTCTAATCGATGAACTCCACTTCCTTCATACGACGAACACTTTCGTGAAAGTATTTGTCATTAAATAGTTTCAAACGTTTCCCAAGACATGCCGAAAGTCGCGGTTTGGATGGGTACGCTTCACGCACTCCCACCAAAGATCCGCCTCGCCACGGAACATAAAGGTGGCGAATGGAACCTTCTGTTCTCCGCATCCCAAGACATCGAATATCTTGGTAATTTGCTTGACCCATGTTTCCGCCATGATCGGATCTCGCTTTCCTTAAATTCTCGTGGTCCCAACTCTTTGAATCGCTTGGTTGTGACAACCCGTGAATTACTATCATTTCCTCTCAGATTTTGAACACGAGTCTCCTCGTCGATTTTGCATGAACCGCAAAAAGCTTCTAAACATCCCTCGTTCATCATCTCGCTTCGATTGGCGTTGTTCACGGAGGAACATTGCCACTGACTGTTGCGCTTCTCCTCGTTGGTGAGTACAGCGTCTCCACTAGCCGCATTTCTATTGTTAATATTCTCAATCGACATTCTCAAATCATCGCCATAAAACAAGGGTTAATTAAGGAAATCAATATATCACATAATATCCTTATATACCGACTAACTAAAAAAAAATAAGCTTAGGTAGGACACACTAGCGAAGGATTTACCTGCCTCCCTCCTAGTTCTATTCCCGATCTCCGCCAGAGATCATATCCCTAAGCTCGATACCAACCGTGACGCCCCCAAAATAGGTATACATCACCCATTCTGAGTTGTCAATACATGGTACGAAACAACTACAACTTTATTATTACAACAAGAAAAGCGTGAGTTTGTATACAAATATTATCTTCTGACAATATCTATACTCAAATAAATCCTCATCACATTTATTGATACATTATTTTACAAAAATGGTGAAGACTACTAAACAATTCTTTCTAAAACCTTCATTCCATACCCCACTGCATCGTCTTCTCTATATTCTCGCCTCCCGAGAAGAAAAATGGAACAAAAGGAAAAGGGTGAGCTTAACTAGCCCAAGAAAGAATATTATGACTAAGATAATATACAACAAATTACCGTTAGTCTTCAACAGGAAAAATCTAATAGAATACAATAGACAACAAATTTTAAATCAATATTCATGGCTGAAATAATAATTCATTAGAAGAGTTAAGTAGAGAATGCAAACTACTATCTTCTATATATGAATTTAAAAGTTCATCGCTATCTTTTATCCCCAGTAACATCAATCAATATACATCCGGAATCAAATATTCATCTTTGCACTAAAGCCAAAAGATATTCATCGATTAGTCATGTTCATCTAAACACATGTTCATCTTTACACTACTACCAAAGATATTCTTCAAAAATCATTCATCTTTTGACTACAGCCAAAGATATTCAATAATATCATCATTTCGAGATCGAGGATGATGAAAATATTTTAAAAAAACGAATCCAATGAAACAAAATGACAAGGATTAAGGATTAAGGATTCAGTACTTTGTTTTATCCATGTTCAAAAATACCTCAAAATAATCATAGTGGTGTAAAATTCAAGAATGATCAAAACATGGATACAATCAAAGCTAGTATCCGAAATAGATATTTTGGACAAAAAGAAGAAATTTTATTTTTGGTGAATAGTCGATATCGTGAATAGTAACTCTCGACACCAAAAGATAGAAATTTCCCAAAAAACATCTTCAAGCTTCAATGAATAAGTACTCGAGAATAAGAATCGTGAATAGTAACTCGTGAATAAGAACTCATGAATAAGTAACCCCGATATGGAAAAGTTCCAAATTTGATAAAAGTTTCAACCAATATTTCAAATAATGATATTGAAGAAATAATATCATTTGAGAAGAAAATAACATCTCTTACCTCGAAAGATTAAGTACTTACAAAATTGGAATAACGGGGTATATAGTCTTTGAAGGAACTTGCACCGCCTAACAATACTCAAAGTATACTCACAAGAATACGCTCAATATATCGAGAGAAATAGAGAAAACTTCAGTTTACGGTGTATTTTCAATTCTAACCTAAGCACTTATTTATAGGAAAATGCTTTAGAAACAAAAAAGTAGAAAATTGAATATAATATTAATATATTTTCACACATTTCTTTTAGCCTACCTTAGACAACTGATCTCAGCCCATTTGAATCACATGTGAGGCCAACTTAGTTGCAAAAACATTTTTCTCAAAATAATTAACTAAAACTCCCAAAATTAATTATTTGAACTTCTAACTTCAATAATTCATAATAAATAGCCCTTTTATCAGAAAATTCAAATCTCGTGAGTTTTTATGGGAAATTTAATTCTCTACAACTTTGCGTAAGAAAGTTTTCCTAATTCCAAATGAAATTGACCGAAATCCATAAACCAAGCGATTTTACGTGCTATAATCAAATTTCGGTCGATAAATGGGGTCCAATTTAGCATGTTTAACATGTTTTAAATATTTATTGCAACAAAAATACTCTTCCTCCTCGTATACTCATATATCCCACATTAGTTGTAAAAATATCACCATTATTATATTATTATAATATAATAATATATTTAAATAAATTATTTTATCGTAAAAAGATAAAATTTTAATTTTCAACAATTGTCACATTAAAATTTTCTCCATCTATATCCACATAAAATCAATATTTTCCTTATCATATGAATCAATAATTAATTATTCACAAATAATATTACAAAATCACAATATCGACAACCGTGCAGCCTCTGGAAAGAGGGGCTTTTCAATAAGAATTTCTCTCATCTTGCGCATAATTTAGGTGACCAAACCTCTCCTTAGATGTAACTTTCTATACATTGCCAATAATGTTATCTAATAATATTATTCAGATAATATGAATTATTGCTTCGATAATGAAAAATACTTGTAAATGACAATTATCAAACAACAAAGAATATAAAATATCAACGCAAAGAATTATTAAATCAATAAAATATTGAATAAGAATTATCGTAACCATTATTGAGTAGTGCCTTCTTACGTAATCAATCAATAATCGCGCAATACTGGTATCTTCTTGTGTTTTAACCAAGAGTATTTTAACAAGATTAGCGAATAACTACAATCATTATTTTTAAACAACTTATATTTGTCGCTTTCTTCATCCAATCGCTTTCCGTTATGGGGCCCACACATGGTCATACTAGGCCGTCGCATTTAATATTCCCCGACAACAATGAATATTTTATAATCACTTGCTTATTTTGAAATATTTAATATTTTACCCCTAACTATCCATATTAATCAAATCAACAATTACTATTTCAAAATAATAAATAGAAAATTAAATTTCATTAATAATAAGTTGGGGTCTTCTGATGATTTGTGTCCCAAAGACGAATGAAGTTCATGGAGTTATCCAGTTTGCACCTCATTTGGTGGAGAATGAGGAACGATATGACGCGGATGTTTCGAGAGGTTTGAAACCCAAAGATACGTCAAGATTCTCATTTCTCATAAATTTTCTCTCTTCCGAGATGTTGTCAATGGGGCTCGGTTGTTAGAGCGAGATAACGAAATGTACGTTCAACCGAGGACCATAACCGAGATTATACCAAGATAGCGATCATCGAAATAACGATAACCAATGGAGAAAGAAGAATACTGGACAAAGGCGGAACCACTCTGGTGGTAATCGTGGCCATGAAAATAGAAAAGCGAGTCGGAGGAGATTTTAAAAAGAGTAGATTCAACAACGACCATGTGAAGACGCGTCGGCCAGAGAAGAATCGGTTCCAAGGAGGAGAAAGACCACCCGTCGTGTATGTTACAAATGCGGAAAGAGGACATATCACCCCAAACTGCCCACAACAGTTTAAGGTATGCTATAATTATGGAAAAGAAGGACATATCACTCGAGATTGCACTGTAGCGAAACCCAGTTCAGCGGGGACAGTGACTCAAAAGGATGTCCCAGAAAAGTCAAAGTCAACGATTCCTGGAAGAGCGTTTGTCGCGACCGGTCAAAATGCAAGGAACCTGAACGAGTTTAGCACGGGTTAGTTAATTATAAATTCTTGCGAAGTTTATACCTTATTAGATACCGGTTCTACCCATTCTTTTATCTCTCTTACTTGCGCTCAATGTTTGAACTTGACTACGGAGAAATTAGACTTTGACCTATTTATGGAGACTCCGTTAGGAGAAATTTTCATTACATCCGTTGTTTAGAAATCTTGTTTGATCCAAGTTGGCACCATCACATTACCTATTGACCTTATTTATTTAAAGATACTTGCTTTTGATGTGATTTTAGGGATTGATTGGTTAACTACTCATCATGCCAAATTGATTGCTTTTGTAAGGTTGTTAGTTTTCATATTCCTAAGCAACCTGTTATTCGAATTCAAACAATCAAACCATTGTAGTCAAACATTTTCATATCAAGCCATGAAGTCATTCGTTTATTATGGATGTCAAGTTTTCTTAGTCCATGTTATGGATTTGAATAAAGACACGTCAGATTTAAATAATATTCCTGTTGTTATTGATTTTTTCCTGACGTATTTCCTGAAGAATTTCTTGGCTTACTCCCAAAGCTCGATATTAAATTTTGTATCGACTTTGAACCCTTGTACAAAACTCATTTCTAAAATCTCATATCGAATGGCTCTATTGAACTTCGTGAGTTAAAAATTCAACTATAGAATTTGGTACTGAGCCTTTATCCGGTGACTTCCTTTGTGGAATGCACCGCCGCATCTCTCCGTAGGGGACACCATATTCGATGCGATAGTAAATCGATAAGTGTCATTGTAACATGCTATCCAAGGTTGGGATATGAGTTACAGATTGAGAACAACCTAAGCCGATGTCCGAAATACGTAGCTTTCTAGGCTTAGTTGGTTATTATCGGAGATTCGTTGAAGGATATTCTCGAATCGCTATTCCATTAACGCAACTTGACTTCGTAGAGATACAAAATTGAATGGAGCAAGGAATGTGGGAAGAGCTTGAAGAACTCAAAAGGAGACTCATTTCAAAGACATGTTCACCATGCCATCCTGGAAAAGCGAACGTGGTAGGCGGCGTGTTGAGTAGAAGATCGTATACAAGTACGAGTATGCGATATTGTCAAAGACTCATTTCAGAGATAATTTACAATAATAGAGATGGAGATGAAAACTCTAGGTACCCACGCAGTGATATACTGAGTATAATCGACTTTAATCGATAAAGTTAAAATCGCTCAAGCTACACAATCGGCTGATGAATTTGAAGAAGGAGGTGCAAGAAGTTGTTATTTCAAAAGCGAGAATCGGTGAGGTGAGAAAGCTCAAACCTTCGATTTATTAATCCATTTGAAATTCTCGATCGAATAGAACTATGACCTATAGACTCGCTTTTACCGCCAAGTACGATGGCGCGTGTTCATAAAGTTTTTCACGATCGATGTTACGTAAATATGTGGACGACCGAACCACGCTCATTGAGTTAGAATCGGACGAGATAAATAAAGGCTTAACGTCTGAGGAGGTACCTTTCAAGATCTTGGATAGGAAAGAACATGTCCTATGTCTGGGGGTTATACCACAAGTTAAAGTTTTGTGGAGAAACCATGCTATTGAGGAAATGACCTGGAGTTGGAAACGGAAATGAAAGCGAGGTATTCTCATCTTTTCAAACACACCAGAATCGTCACGTCAATTTTCGGAATGACGAATTTTCATAAGGAGGGAGGTTGTAAGACCCCAAATTATTAATAAATGAAATTTATTTTCCTCTTTTATTATTTTGAAATAGTAAGGGTTGATTTGATTAATGTGGATAGTTATGGGTAAAATCATGAAATATTTTGAATAAGCAAGTGGTTATAAAATATTCATTATTGTTGGGGAATATTCGTTTGGTCGTGGAATATTCGTCTCGTCGGAAATATTCGTATTTAACGGCGTAGTCTTTGTGGTCCCCATAACGGAAAGCGATTGGATGAAGAAAAACGACAAATATAAATTATTTATATATAACTTGGCGTAGTTATTACAAGATTATCTTGTTGGAATACCGATGGTTAAAACACACTAATACGTGTTGTTGAGCGAGAATATTTAGTATTGCACCAATTATTGATTCTTACGTAAGAAGGCACTACTCAATAATTGTTACGAATTACTGCTTCATATTTTATTTTATTGATTCAATAATTCTTGCATTGATATTTTATATTACCGTTGTTTCAATAAATTGTCATTACTGCGGTATTTTTTTCATTATCGAAGCAATAATTCATATTATCTGAATAATATTATTGGATAACATTATTGGCAATGTCTAGAAAGTTCATCTAAGGAGAGGGTTGGTCACCTAATTGCGGCGCCAAGATGAGAGAGATCCTTATTGAAAGCCCTCTTTCCTGAAACTACTTACCACAAAGATCTTGATTCAGTAATATTATTTGTGAATAATTAATTATTAATTTATATGATGAGGGAAATATTGATTTTATGTGGATATATATGGAGAAAATTTTTAATGTGATAATTGTTGAAAATTAATATTTTATCTTTTTCTCGATAAAATAATTCATTTAAATATATTATTATATTTTAATAATATAATAATGGTGATATTTTTATAATGAATGTGGGATATATGAGTATCTGAGGAGGAAGAGTATTTTGTTACAATAAATATTTAAAACATGTTAAACATGTCGGTTGGACCCCATTTATTAGAATGAAATTTGATTATAAATTGTAAAATTGTCCGTTTGTGGATTTCGATTGATTTCTGTTTTGGAATTTGGAAAAACTTTCTTCTCAGAAAGTTGTAGAGAATTGAATTTCCTATCAAAATTGCGAGATTCAATTTTTCGCAAAAGGGATATTTATTGTGAATTATTAAAGTTTGAAGTTACAAATAATTGATTTTTTGTAAGTTTTAATTATTTATTTTATGAAAAACGTTTTTATTATTTTTTCTAGAAGGTTGGCATGTGGGAAATGTTAGGAGCTGATTTCCAAAGAGGCGTAGGAAAATTTATTATTAATAATATATTATATTAAATTTTCTAACTTTTGGTTTCTAAAGAATTTCTATAAATAGGGTCTTTAGGTTAAATTGAAAATCACACCGTAAAGCAAGTTTTCTCTATATTATCGAGCGTATTCTTGTGAGTATTTTGAGTATTGCTATACTGATGCAAGTTCAAGTCATAGCCTATATCCTGTTTTTAACTAAAGATCTTGTCTTTCGAGGTAAGGGATGTTATTTTATTCGAAAATGATATTATTTCTTGATATCATTATCTTAAAATATTGGTTGGAAATTTTATCAAATTTGGAACTTTTTCATGTCAGTTACTTATTCATGAGTTACTATTCACGAAGTTACTATTCACGAGTACTATTCAATGAAGCGTGATGATGTTTTTGGAAAATTTTATCTTTTGGTGTCGAGTTACTATTCACGTGATACTACCTTTATTCACGTGATACTCTGACTTATTCACGAATACTGCACTATTCATTCTAAAAATGAAATTTCTTCTTTTGTCCAAAATATCTATTCGGATACTAGCTTTGATTGTATCCATATTTTGATCATTCTTGAATTTTACACCACTCGATTACTTATGAAGTATTTTTGAACTTGAATTGTTTAAAATACTGAATCCTTAATATTTGTTCTTTTGTTTCACCTGGATTCGTTTCCTTTAAAATATTTTTCATCATCCTCACCCTCTAAATGATGATATTCTTGAATATCTTTGGCTGTAGTAGTGCAAAGATGAATGATTTCTTGATGAATATCTTTGGCAGTAGGTCTGAAGATGATGCAGTGTTGAGATGAACATAATGATCGATCGATTAATATATCTTTGGCCCAGTAGTGCAAAGATGATGCAGTGTTTAGATGAAACATGATCAATGATGAATATCTTTGGCCAGTAGTGCAGAGATGAATATTTGATTCGGATATATATTGATTGATGTTACGGGGATAAAATATCGACGATGAACTTTTAAATTCATATATAGAAGATAGTAGTTTGCATTCTCTACTTAACTTTTCTAATGAACGCTATTTGTAGTTGTTGATTTAAAACCCATTTATCTCAGTATTCTATTAGATTTTTTCCATTGAAGACTAACGATAATTTTTTGTATATTATCTTAGTGTAATATTATTCTTCTTGGCTATTGAAAGACACCCTTTTCTTTTGTTCCATTTTCTTCTCGGGAGGCGAGAATGTAGCGAAAGATTTAGTCGATTATGGAATGAAGGTTACTAGAGAGTTGTTTAGTAGTCCTCATCATTTTATAAAATAATGTATCTATAATTATGATGGGAATTTATTTGCGTGTGGATATTATGCAGATGGCGATATCTCGTATTTAAACTCACAATTTATATGTTGTAATAATAAAGTTGTAGTTATTTTTGTCTACGATTTTTATGATTCGAGAATGAGTTGAATGGAATGGGCTCTATTTTGAAGCGTCACAATGAGTATAGATGCAATTGGGATGGTTGGATTAAATTTAGAATTAAAACGTGGGTCCCATGTCTGGTAGTATTACTTCTCCATGGACCATAGCCATCAACTCTTAAGGGGACTTTTCATGTTGGGATACTTGAAAATCACTAAATTGTAAACAAGCCCTTCAATATATTCTTGTTACATAAAAACAAGTTGAATTAAAATTTTGTTTTATTATTTTATTGAGTGAGACATAACTCAAATTTTATTAGTTTAATATTAATATATAATAGTAATAACAAAAGAAATAATTAATATCACTAAAGTTCGATCTCAGTCATGACCAACTCATTTGTTTTCAAACTTGCATACATTTTCTGTCCGTCCATTTCAGATGAAAAGGGCGCTAATAATCAAACGAGCAGCAGAAAATATTTAGACTTTTCAATCACTAAAGGGAGGATTTAGACGAGGCTACAAAAGGGAAATAAATAACCCAAAATGACAATTTATTATTTTATTTTATAGATAATATATACATGAGGAAAATTATATTTAATATTTATAATTTTTGCAAATGAGACGAATTATGTGTATGTTTAGTTACTCAGTGTTTGGTGCGTTTAAAATGTTTGAAAGTTCAAAGTTTAGACCGATTTAAAAATTTTATTCGTCTATTAGCAGTAGCTTATTTTAAACATAATTTATTTAATTCACAAATGCAACACATCAAATTGGCGCTTACCGCAAACGCAAGTATCCGAACAAACTTTGTATATGACAAGTATGGAGTGTTGTTAAGAAGTAAATTCATAATCGTACAACATTCCAATTGAAGAACATTCCTTCTTTTAGGAAAAGGAAAAGGAAAACTGGAGGCAAAGGTGTTTTTCCAGCACCAAATATCATTTGTAAATACAGTCGCCAACTATTCACTTCATCTTTTTGTCGATTTAATCAATCACCTCCTCTTTAATCATCTCAAAATCATTTGAAATCTTACCAACATTTGATTTTTCAAATATATATGTGAGTTAAACAAAGAGAATAATATATTCTATGATTTTTTCGACGATCTTTCAGTTGATTAGACACAATAAATAAATATTTTACAAAAAATATAGTTATTTAATTGACTGAAAAGTAACATGGTTCTATGAATAGACGGTTTTAAAAGCATCGTTTTTTTTTTCTTTTTTTAAAAACATAAGCATAAGCATAAGCATAAGCATAAGCATGTTTTTAATTAATTCATTCCTTATTCCATTTCCTTTTAGGTGATACACATACAATGAAGGAGCTGATGAGCCCCCTACAATTTATAATTATCAAAAGTATTTATTATGATGATTAGTCGTTTTCTTTGACCAATACATTTATCATTATTATTAAAGAAAAGTATCAATCTTAAGTTAAATACCTTACTTTATATAACGGATTTTTTCATTAGTTTACATTATATATATATATATATATATATATATATATACCTTAAGTCATTTTTTAAAGATGGATGGAGTAATTTAAAAATGATTAAATTTTAAAATTTCTTAATAGGTTTTATTATTATACCTTAAGTCATTGTTATTTCTAGGTTTTAATGTTAAGTACGAGCACCGAATTCAATGGATGAGGTTCACTGAAAATTATATTTCAGTAGACTCCATCCTTTGAATTCAGTGTTTATCTTTTGAATTTCGTGCTTAGCGTGTGCTCTAAAGACACATGTTAAGAAAATTAATAATATAAAATGTTACTATAAATAATATAGACATAAATTATGAAAAGATTGTAAATCATAAAATGGACACCAAGTCTATATAAAGCAAGCAAACTCATCCTCACCCTCACCCTCACCCTCACCCTCACCCTCACGTAGTGTTAGACAAAATATAAACTCAATAAGAGTCCAATCCATAGACAAAACAGCTAGGAGAGGCGACCACCCCACTTGACCCTCTTTGGGTTCGTTCCGGTAGTTAAAATAAAATTATACTCCCTCCGTTCCTAAAAGATTGTCGTTTTAGAGGAAAAAATTTGTTCCAAAAAATTTGTCGTTTACAATTTTCGATGAAAATAAAATATTTACTTTCCTATATTACCCCTACCTTCTCTCATTATCCCAAGAAATTCTCTTTTTTGTATTAATAGTTTTCAACTTCCTATAAATGGGTAGTGGTGGAATTTCAAATAAATTTTACTTGTTAAATGATACTTTCTTAATCCATGTGTCAAAACCTTAAACGAGGTAATAGTACTATATTAATTTCTAGTTGTAATATGTCAGTCAGTATATATAGCACGACTACGCATGATATCTGATCTAATACTTAAGTTTTCTTTTGATTTGGCATTGCTAGGAGTAACCTAGCAATGATTACTGTTGTTTTCACGCCGCATAAGGCAAATTATTGTTTGGCCATGTCTCGGATTGGTATCATATGGCCATTAGCATTAGCCAGAGCCAGTAGTGGAAAAAAAAACAGATAAACAAGACAACTGAATTTCTTGGGTGCAATAAAGATTGTATTATAGGCACAGAATATCTGAACTAATACAATTAACACGGAAATAGTTAGTATGAAGTTTATTTTGGGGTAAGTTGGTCAATTGACCAATAAAATACTGACACGCAGATGAGGTTGTATGTGTGTCAGATTACATTGTCGAATCAATACAATACTCAAAAAAAAATAACTTCATGCTAACCGGATCCAATTAACACATGTAAGGCGCAACATATTAAACTGGGTAGATTGTTTTTCTCTATCTTTTCTTGGTTCAAGAATGATAAGAACTTAATTCTTTGATCAAAGCACTCAAATCTGAGTAAGATGATCCACCACCTTCAATAGCCTTCCTTGCCATCTCTTTTAGTGCCTTTGCTCTGTTTCTTCTTCCCTCGGCTTCTTCACCCACCATTATATGCTTTATTGCCATTTCTATGGCGTCCCTTTTTACGCCGTCAGTTCCCAATGCAACCCATTCTTGAGAACCAACAGCAACCCCAATTCTCAAAATCTCAGTCACTAACTTTTCATTATAGAACTGTTCAGCGAACGTTGGCCATGTCACCATTGGCACCCCAGCAGATATTCCTTCCAGAGTTGAATTCCACCCGCAATGAGTCACGAAACCACCAACAGCTTTATGATCAAGAATAAGTACTTGTGGCGCCCAGCCCCTTATAATTAGGCCCTTCCCTTCAATTCTCTCCTCAAATCCTTCGGGCATCCACTTCTCTTTTTCATCTTCATTTTCCCCTTTCCTCACAACCCAGATGAATTGTTGCCCAGAAGCTTCAAGTCCCATCGCTAACTCGTATAATTGAGAAGAAGGGAAGTTGCAGACACTTCCAAAACACACGTAGATAACCGAATGGGGGTTCTTCAAGTCCAGCCATTTCAAGCATTCAAACTCATCAATGGCCGGTTTCTTGCCTCTTTCTGCTTTTTCTTCGACTCCCCTGTTGCATAATGAAACCGGACCTACATGCCATGCCTTCATATTCAACACATTTCTATAGTGATCAGCATAATCGGGTTCAAGCTCGTAGAAGCTATTTACAATCACTCCATAGCTTCTTCTATCGGATTCCTTTATCCGGATCAGCATCCTAGAAAAGTCTGTCTCAATCCCTCCTCGCTCATGTGGAGGCAATTGGCTTCTAGATAACTTAATCTCATGCGGAAGATTAGGCACGACAAACGGCTCTAAGTCGTTCGATAAGTTCTTGAATGGCTTGTGGAGTCTGAGTTGCTCTGAGGCACAAAGAGCAAAGAAGCTTGTTCCATGGAAAACCAATCTTGGGATATCAAACTTGGCTGCAGATTCAGTAGCCCATGGGAAGAACATGTCGGCGATGAGGCAATCAGGGCGAGATTCTTCTAAGACTTGCTCAACTTGTTCCCGGAGCATGAGAGTGGCCTTGAAGAAAATTGGAAACATGTCGGGAGAAGTGAGTTGATCAGTATTTTCGCACCCTTCGGGTAAACCAATCACTACAGGGAATTTGATGATTCGGATGCTCATTTGGAAACCCAAATCTTTGGTTCTTTCTATTGCCTTTGAGAAAAAAGGAGCGTTGAGCGGCGTGGTGACGATTGTTGCTTTTACGCCGTGAGAGGCAAATAGTTTAGCCATGTCTAAGGTTGGTATCATGTGGCCATGCAACGGCATTGGGAAAAAGAACACATTAAGCTGACCCATTGCTCCTTTGCAATGTGATTGATGTGAAGAGAGAGAGAAGAGGGTGCTTAATTTATTGTGTGACTAATTTGGAATCGCTATTGCAAGAATATGGTGTGTGTATGTATATATATATAGGGTGTTCAGTAGTAAATGGAAGTGAGAATTTTCAACCATAAGCAGAGTGTAGAAGTAGGAAGAATTCTCTCTATCTATGGACTATTGGTAGGAGTAGAAGGGAAAATGTCAAAATGGTGCAATTCCTAGAAACTGAGTCGGGTAAAAGTTTTGTAATATCCACCACCAAAACTACGTCATTGTAACCATCATATTGTTTCCGGCGTGCACTTCAAGAAAGAAAAGGACAGGAAAGGAAGGGGTGGTGGGGCAGTGCATCAAGCCGGCCACGGATAGTTCCAACCAGTCAATTCAACACTACAAGGTCTTCTTTTCACACCTTAAAGTCAGCAGAATTGGCATCATCTTATGAATCTCCCATACCTTGCTTGGCGGAAATGAATGAGGATTTGTACACATTCGAAGACATACTTAAAGGTAAAATAATAATAAAAAAAGAAAATATTTATATATACGCTCAAATTGTACATCCAAAAAGCCCACTCAACCATAAGCAGAGTGTAGAAGTAGGAAGAAATCTCTATCTATTGGAGTAGAAGCCAGAAGGGAAAACGGTGCAATTCCGCCAATACATCATTGCAATCATCATATTGTTTCTGGTCAGCACTTTAAGAAAGAAGAGGGCAATGAACCAGTCAATTTCATTGACTGTAAGACAACAAGGTCATTTTTAGCACCTTAAAAGTCGGCAGAATGGCATCATCTTACGAATCCATATATATATATATATATATATATATATATATATATATAGAGAGAGAGAGAGAGAGAGAGAGAGAGAGAGAGGAAATATTGACAAACTAACTGAAAATTCCGTAGTATAAAAATGTTTACTTCCGTAATTTAAAAATGTATACTTCAGGATAGGGGGAAATTCTGCAAATATATATGTTACATCAATTCTATAAACATTATGTAGAGGGCTCTGATAATGTTACAATGTGTTTGCACAAGAGAGCCTCCTAGCCAGCTCGACCCAGGCATCAGTTGAGAACAACGTCTAGCAAAACATATTGAGGTGCAAGCTAGGAGTTCGTACAGTAAGGGATTACTCAAATCACTCACCTCTACTAAATGCCATATAAGCCATATATTTGGGGGACAAATATGAGTTGCTTCTCCAGGTGATGCTATATTCTTCCCCAAGTACATTCGTGGGATAAGCAAATGCATGGATATTATGCAGCAAAAATTCAACCAACTTTGGCTTGCCTCAAGGAGCCTGAGTCCCTCAATTTTGGTCCTTAGCAATTCTCTCACTAGCAAGTTTTATCTGAAGAGCTGCTCTAACTATATTTCCCCTGGTAATAATCCCAACCTGTATGATATTGCATCAAACAGAAACCATTCAGTACCACGCATTGAAATTCACAACCAATATTCCTATAATGAAATTCTAAAAATGGAACACAGAGTAGAAACACGTTACCAGCTTGCCATCACCATCTACAACTGGCAACCGACGGAACTTTGTTTCAAGTAACAACCTAATGATCAAAGTAATAAGAGGTTATCTAGCATTCAAACTTTTGCAGCCAAGAGAATGTCCGTTACATCTTTTAATTGCATGAGAATAACACGTGCCACAATGTATTCAAAAGTAACGTGCAAAATGTGGGCTATGTTGCTGTTTGCAATTGTGCCTTTTATAGAATATATGTGGCAAAAATAATAAAGAGCTGTTCCAACAGACCAAAGTACCCTTTTTAGACGGTCATAGAAGTTATAACACGTGTTCTACTCCTACCAAATCATCTTAACAGGAAGCAGTTATGATACATGTGTGATTAAAAACTCTTTGTGCTTTGTTTGTTAGTCGAGACCAGGAATGGACTATTAAGAGTTAAGAGTGGTAAGAGAATGGAAGAGGTAACACCTAGTAAAGGCAGTTAGCCTTCTTCATGGGATTCATAGATAATTAAGAAAACATGGAAACCACAGGAAAGCAATGAGATTTGCAAATTGTACTGTTAACTATTACGAGTATTGTGGAAAGGTAAGGTGTAAAAGAATGATCTTTCTTTCCTACAACTCAACCCCTTACTAACAAAGTAGCATGTACAAACGGTCGCAAACTTGGTCAATACCCCACATACTACCAGACAGACGACAAGAAGATTAAAGTAAAGTACCTCACAGCATCCTCCAAATTAGTGGCTTCACGAACAGAGAGGGGAACGGGCGTCATCAAATCCCCAACAACTTTTCCATTAGTTTTACCAAGTAATCTTTGAATCTCATTGAACGACTGCATCATTATCAAGATTTAGAAAGACCAGTCACTGGGGAAAAACTTAATCATACATTGTAGCTAAAAGGTCATTAGAGCACTTTTTTCCATGCCCAAAGGAAGTCATAGCTAAAGGATTTGTTTTGATAGTTCGTTAAGCAACAAAAAATTAAAATAAGGAGATCAAATATAATCTACTCTCATATCATATTAAATCATATCGAGACGTATGTAAATATATACAATATAGTCTCTCCTACTTTTGCAGCATTTGAAACCCTTTCAGTTTCTGATGATAAGCTCATTGTTTTCTTTATGCCAACTTATAGGAACACTCGCATGCACCAGCTTGAAGGGCAAATATGCTAAGCCAAATCCAAGCACTAGATTTTTAAGAGTCACTTACATATATAAAATTAATGAAAGAAGATATAACATATCTACTACAATGAAAGTAAACCAATACAATAAAGATCGGATAATTAATTATCCATCTCTATCAGAAATCTGTGAGAGATCCTAGCCTTCTAAATTGAGCTCTCTTGTTTGTTTGTTTTTTATAAGCAACATATTTGTTAGATGAATATAGGGATATAAGCATAGGAGGACAAGGAGTTCAGTCACCCTACAAGAAGTGTGCATGTGTATATAATATAGAGAGAGGCATAAACATACATGAATATGTAAGTACTTAGAATTGTAATTAAAAGCATGAGTCCAAGGTTACCAAAAAGGAGGCTCTTACATACTTTCCAAGAACTATCAACATCAGGAAACAAGTTTGTGTCAGCTTGACCAGCACCTAAGATCCAGAAACAGGAAAAATACTAACGCATCAGCACCTAAGTCCATGAGCACTTGGGGAATAATCCAATGAAAGTTTGTCCATGGGAAATAGCCAATGATGACAACCTTAAAGAGCAACACCAATTTCTAAAAAGATTTGTTTCCTCGAGCATCATAGATCAGGTGGAGGAGAGGAACAATGATTTATACATAAGCTTTGATCAAGCAATGATCAGATATAGAAACATCATACGACCCAGAAAGATATTGATAAAAAAAAATGAAGGGCAAAAGTGCATAAACTGTGAACTTGGACGTAACTGAATCATTTTCTATGGCTAAAAACAAAATATATCGGGCTTTAGGAATTGTAGATGAAGGAAAACAACAAGGGTATTAGAATTGAAGGGCAAACGCTGTGGAGCTTTACGGGAACTTTTTGACAAGTACTGTCCCCATCAGCAACAACTTTTGTCTTTTGTGCAGTAGGTGTCTAAGGTTGATTTATTGTTGAATCATCATGATTCATGAATGAAAGGTTTGGGCTTATCAAGTTGGTTTATAAAAAAGGCTGCTTTACATGGTATCATTGCAAATATACAAAAGCATAGATCATTAACTAATAAAATTATAAGGATTTACTAAACAAAATAAACTCTAAATAACACATTTACTTCCCAAATCAAACCCCTTGGTCAAACAGACAACTCTTAGCAGTATCTCACTTTCCTCATTACGCTTCACTCTAAATAACTGCTAACATGCAAAAGTGACTGGCAGCATACAAATATGGAAAATAAAACAGGACTGTTCTAAAGATAAAACTTGACCATACAACATCCTAAGGGAATGCTCCCTAAAAGTCTGGTTAATTACCAAAATCTGTCTTCTTTAGAAATATAGTTTGATCAACTTTTATTAGACATCATCACATTGTTGTAGGTTTAGCACTGTCAAAAAGGACCTAAGACTCAAAAATATTAGAATCAAAGGACCAGGTGGAGAAAATAGTAGCAAAACAAAATCAACCAAAACAGTTCAAACTTTGGTAAAATAATTCCCATAACACCTGATATGGAGTCAAGTGCTAACAAGTCATAATCTGAAACAACGCCAACCTGCAAAAAATATACCCATTGTCAAGGACTCAAGTTAATTAAAGGATTATCCTTCATTCCAACTTTCCAAGGGATAATTACAGAGACAGAAATTGAAAATTTGACCACAAAAATAAATATTCCAAAAGACGAAGAAAAATTGCTAAATGCTAAGAGGTAGCATCTAATACCAAGAAATATTATTATAATAGTATAAAAATATTATTTTTCTTGCTTATTTTAATTATGATGCAAATGAGGATAGGTTGCCTTCTAATCTTTTTAAAGATATTGTTTACACACTAAGTCAATATATCTTCCGATATTCTTAAAAGATTGGGATGTATATTTTCTGATATCCCCATTTTTACCTAGTAACTAGAGTTAGTATGAAACTCATTCTGAATGTCCATAGTAAAATTTTCTGCTCGAAACTGGGAAGGATATGTATTAATGGACGTTCCACAAAATTGCACTTTCCTTTTCCTTTAAAAGTAAATTATACTTGCTGGCAAAATATAAACTTATTGATAACTCCAAATCAGAAGAAAACAAATGTAATAGAATAACATACATTGTGAAGATTTTTTTCAACCTTGTTGATCCATGTAGCTTATTCATCTCCAAATAGTACTTTTACAACATAAGCGAGCCAAAATCATATAGATACATTTTGTTAAGAAAAAACAAACTGCTTTCGTACAACCATAATCCTGAGGAGGTGGGGATTACTTTCACTATTCTTCCCATTACTAGAGATTATACAAAAATATGTTGCATAACTTTCACTTGGAATGAGGGGACACGGCCTCACTGCATCATGGTTCAGCTGCCAATAATGAGAGTAAAATTTGCAGCTGTTTGAATCTCATAATAACCGAAATTAGGTCCATATCTAGTCTACCCGTGACAAAACTCCACGTTGGCAACAATAATACCAATAAAACTTTAACTATAAATATTAATGGAGAACACAGTTTGAATCCAAGATAATCCACGGTTTGAATCTCAGAGTAGCCCAAATTACTCTAGCCCCACTAGCAATGCACATTGGCAGAACCAAATGCCAGAATCAGGGTTCAAAGTCAGGAGACTCATGGTATCAAAAGAAGTATAGGACAGTCAATTCTTTGATATAACTGGGAATGAACTTCAACCAATGTAACTGGAGTCACTGGACTTCCACAGTACATTTACCTCTTAAATCTAGATGGTTCTTTAATTTTTGTCTAGCTAAACATTTTTTATAAAAGTACATAAACACCATCTTCTCAAATCAAACTGCTTTTTTTTTCTTGTTCCAAGTACCAACAGAATTTGCATATCCAGGTCAAGTTATTATTTCTTTTTTTCTACTCTCATAGTACAAGGATGAAAGCCAAAAAGTTAACCAACATTAATCTCAACTTCATAATCAAGTATGGACAAAATAGAAAAGCCTTAAAGTTGAAGGGTCATTAAGGGTACAATCCAGAGCAATATAATTTATAGGAGACGTGAATGTAGTTTCTATCAAAATGAGGAATCATATAAAAAGGAACTAAGAGATGAAAATAACTAAAGTTACCAGCTTCCAGTCATCATCAATCACAGGGAACCCGGTAATCCTTTTCTCCACAAGAGTCTCCAGTGCTGTTAAGCAAGGTTGAGTGAGATAAAGAACAAATCTTGAGGAATTTAGAATAAAGAAATTGAAGGAGTAAATATACCTTCCTCAACAGTTGTTGTGGTTTTTACAACATGTAAATCCTCTTTCTTTGTCATAAAATCACCAACTGTATATATTACATCTCTTGGCTGCAGAGTTACATACCAATTACATGGATCAACATAACGATGCTAAACAGAGAAAGTTGAAACAAAAATCCTCCTAGCCCTTGTGCCCACCTTGGGAAGACAGAAGAGAAAGGAAACTGTTATTGAAAAAATAACTATGGTTGCACTCACTGCTTCTCGAAAATAGCTATCTACCTAGCTGCGATGGTTTGTTAAGGAAGTAATCTCAACTCAATAATGTCTTTTGACGCAACGGAATATAGTTAGATTGTAACGCTCTAACACAAACGTGATTTGAATGTTTAAACGTACCAACAAGAACGTAAGATTAACCCTTAAATCCACAAGGAAGATAAAACTCTCAAAGAGAAATTCATATAATTGTCAAAATTGTATCTCATAAAACCCTAAGATAACATATTTATAATGCAAAACTACTTTCCTACGACAAAACAAAAAAGGAAAATAATTAAATCATAAACTAAATAAATTAAAAACTAATTCCCAAAACATAAACGGGCTAAATATAAATTTAGCTACTAAATTTTCCTAACGAATAAATAAAAATACATCAAATAAATTAAAGTTGAAAAATATTAAAATATATAGAAATCCAAATCTTTCTCATTATTTTCCACCGTATCATCTTTTGTCACAAACTAGTTATGGTAGACTAAAAAAAATCTATATGAACGTATCAAAGTAGAAAGTCAAGACAAAACTAAAAACACAAAACAAATTAAATAAGAAAAAGAACAAAATGAATAATGTCAAGGAAGCAGTATGCTTCCTCCAAAATGCAAAGGAAATGGTGCAACAAACTTATTCACAAATATAATGGGCATCGCCATTTTGAATTTAACAAGGTAACAATATGAAAGGAAAAAGAAGAAAAAAACTGAAACTTCTGGTCTCCACAAACCACTTCCTTTATAATTCCATTTTATCTTAATTTTTATCTATTTGCTTTGGAATCCCTACCTATTTGATAACCCATTTTCCCCCTTCTCACCTTAATCACTATATTACTAAAATTTTATTCTTTATGTGTGAAAGAGAACCAAACTCACTCTAAAAGTAAAGCTTTTTATCCTGTTTGAGAAAAATATATCAAAATTCCAAAAAAAATCCAACAAAAAAGACTCATCAATTTAAGAGAGCATAATGAAGGCAATGCACAGCCTAAAATATATGTAAAAATTGAAATATTAGGAGAGAGGGGAGGCAAACCGGCATAGAATTGGTTAATCCGGCGGTGGCGGAGGGAAGCGCGGGGAAACGGCGAGAAACAGAGACGGGATCGGAGTTTAGTACCCCTCGGCGGCGATAGAGGCGGTTGCTGCTGTGAAGGAGGGTACAAGGGAAATGTTGGTGTTGATAAACGGCAGATATCATCGGTACGGGAACTGTGGCGAAGGCGAAAATGATGGAATCCATGGCCACCGAGGGTTTAGCAAAAGCAGAAGTGTGTGTGGTTTAGTGTGTGAGAGAGAAAATCACACTGGCATGTGAAGTAGTAGTAACAGAGATATTGGGCAGCAGAATAATTGTGTTACGAAACGACTTGCGTGTAAGGTTAGAAGTTGGGAAAACCAAAATACTCTCTCTCTCTCTCTCTCTCTCTCTCTCTCTCTCACACACACTACTGTGTGTGTGAACGAGAGAGAAAAAAGAAAGTGTCAAGTGGGTCGGTGGGGAATTTTAACTCCGACAACCCGGTAACGGATGTGACGCCGACACATTTAAATTTGACCCAATAAAAAAATTATATTTCTTTCATCTTATAATTTATGTACCAACATACCAACTTTATCATTTGCGTTCCTTCTAATCAGGTTCTAATCATGTTGTGCCTTACTACTGTTTGCTCTAAATAATTCTGGACTTCTGTGGCTTTAAGATATGAGTATGGACTCCTCGGTGCATTTTTACATGGTAGAATTTGAGTGTGTCTGAATCCATGGTTATGGTTCACAAGTCTCATTGAAGGTAAGTGATACTCCAAGGTTTAGATTCAAGTGCCTTATCAAGCATGCTTTAAGGAAGTGTTCTACTTCTGGTAAATATGGGAAATTATATATTGCTCTTATTTGTTGAGAAATTTATATACTTTTAACTGTTTCACATTACCTCAACTATGTACCAAGGTTTAAAGTTTAAACTAAAGTTCCTGCCATTGAGCATATGATTTCTTTTAACCCGGTATTCTTACCCATATAATGTATGCATTCACTTGATCTAGTTGTGATACAATTGTATGTATATCCAAGCAATAGGATGCACATGTATATTGCTAACAAGAATACCAAAATATTCTACACGTAAAGAGGTGATCCAAGGTCTGCTTAAATTTATGTATACAGCATAATCACCCAAAATATGTAAAATAACACACAAGAGTGCTGGTTTACATCTTATGATAACTAAACTGGACACATTATATTCACAAACTAAAAAACTGGAGTACATAGCACAAACCCTGAGATGGCATACAACCATCTGTTGACAGATAGTGTACATACTCTTTTTTGATGCTATAGGTAACCACTAGCTTATATGATATGATCTCTCTCGGTCAGTCAGGCATCATCTTGTCTAATAGCACGCCTCTGTCTCAAACCTACATCAGCTTCTTCACCATCCTGTACTATCAATCCATTCTCCTGTACATTAGCATCTTGCATTTCTGAATCAATCTCTGCCTCCTCTTTATCTTCTCCAAAGTTGTGAAGCCTCCGACCAATCAAATAACGGTCATCACGTATCGAGTTGTGGAGGTTGGTGAACCACACATGAAACCTCTTGGCACAAAAGCACGCCAAACTGAAGCCTAGGCATCCCAACCAGGCAAATCGGTAGACAGCCGAATTAACTACTAATGGATACCCCAATACTGGAAATACCCCTCTAGCTAATACGTAAGGAACACACAGTGCAGTCAGCAGCTTCATTATGATTGGGAACACAATCTCCCGCAGAACCCAAAATCCCTGCAGCCTGGAGAAACCATCTTCTCTCACCCTCTCAAATTTTATCCTCCAACTCTCATCCACCAAGGGCATCATGTGATCCAGCATAACCTGATTTCAGTATATGATATAATGACTCAAAATGGAACATTCTGAATTTTAACCACAAAATTTATGGGATAGAATTTCAAAATATTAAAACAAGTTACCAATATCATTTCATAGTATAAGAAAGTAATTAGTACATAAACTTTGAAACTTAACAATTCTTCGATTTCCATTAGTCTCATTAAATAGTTAAAGTTTCAAAAACAAAGATCATCATAGAAGATGATTCAAAGACTGGAAAAAAAATGACTAATGATTTGTTGAGCACGTGATTCATCTTAAATTAGTGTATATTTGCACTTTTAGGGTTCAACCAACTTCTTAAATGAAGCTCACAATAATGAAGCATCCCGCTCGTACATATAGAATCATACGTTAGACTGTCTAGTGGATGCTATAAGAGTATAGCTTGTCTGATAGACTATCTGGCGAATAATTAAATCGAGGGAGTTTTGAGACTGAATGGATAGAGGGCATAATAGTAACTTCTAAATTCAACCACGTCTACCAGCCTGTTTGGCACCACCTGCTAGATAGTCTAGCGGATGTGTTTGAAACTTTTTAAATTGCGTCCAAACTAAATCACAGTTGGAGATGGATTGGCAAGAAAATAGTCCATAAGTCAAAGCCGGTTATGGATCGGTTAAAAGGGAATCCACTGGGGCCCAAAGAATGAACCAAAGTTAAGAAGAATGAAGGGACCACCTAACAAGTTATCCAGGGCAAATGAACAATTGCCAACGTAATAGACAGATCTCTCAAAACTAGAGCCTCTCAGCAAAAAGGGCTCGATAGAAAATTGGCAAATGATTCAGGTACTTTATCATAACCTTATTTCGCAAGGAAATATAACCTCTATAACATTTATGGCTATACTACAGTGTCATTTTAGTTGTAAAAGTTAATGGTGCAGTTAACTTTAAAATCTATAATATAACAAATATTATTGAACAAACACCATTCAAAATCAATTCAGAGGGGCCATAAAGAGAAAGGAGGGGAGAATTCATTAACGAAATTACTCACTCACTTTTTTCAAAAGAACAAAATTCCTAAATCACCAAAGAAAGAAGAACGTGGTAATTGAGTATATTAATCATATTGTCTTTGATGACAAATAAACTTGGTTAAAAAAATATAAGAGAAGACAAGTCAAAGAGACTCTGGGAAAATTAAAAGAAGGAACCAAAGGAAATTAAGAAAAGACAGAACAAAGCTATCACATATCCAGCAGGAATGTTAGTAATCAAGTTTTTTATCAAAACAGTAAAGAACAGCAAGTGCACGTTAAGTGTTGGTGCCCATAATTGCTTTAAATATATGAACATAAGACAAGATAAAGTTGTATAACACTCACCAATCTGGTCCAGATCTTAAGAAAAATGAGTCCCAGAGCCCAATCCTGATACAAAAGGAATACTGGACTTTCATCAACAGGTACCCGCATTGGCACAATTACCAGAAGTTCAAAGAGCAATCCAATTAAAACTGGGATGACAAAAATCTGGAAAACAAAGGATTATTAGAATTGAACATAAAAATAACCAAAAAAAGCAACAAAGAAAAAAGTTCTTACCCATATTGACAACAATGCAGAGCTCTTCATAACAATGCCACACCATTTCCATATATGGTTTAACAAAACCGCAGCTCTCCTAGTTTTAATGTACTCAATGGAGTACCTTGCTCCAGCTACGGCAGTCCAAATGACATAACTCCCGATGACGAAAGCATACAGATCTAAAATAGATGGGCAATATGAATCAAAAGTCATTTTCTCATCCCAAAAGCACAATAATTCAATAATAAAAAACCTATTGACTAAAACTCTCACCATTGCACTTGATGCCATGGGTTATAGGGAGAAGAGGTAAAGCGTTGAAAAGTGCTCGTCCAAGTGAAATGGGTATGACTATTAATGCAGAGTTAAAAACAAGAAGAGTCACCCAGGCCACCACCAACAAGAGC
Organism: Panax quinquefolius; assembly: GCA_020205615.1. Classification (NCBI taxonomy): domain Eukaryota; kingdom Viridiplantae; phylum Streptophyta; class Magnoliopsida; order Apiales; family Araliaceae; genus Panax; species Panax quinquefolius. Next base: position 106,729,355 of record CM035165.1, read on the forward strand.
ACGATACGAAGCACAAAGCTGTACCTGCTAAAAAAATAAAATCTTAAAAATATTAGATAAGAGCATTAAGGTTTAAAAGCAGTATTAACAGTTGAAAATAACAAATAAACCCATCTTTATGAAGGCAAAAATTAATACAAGAATTGCTCATGAGAAACGTGATAATTCATGCATTTCACCGAAAAATAACGGCACAAACTAGATCAGAATTAAAGAAATACTTTAATATGTATCAAAAAAGATCTGCAATGATGTCAACTAAACATTTGGTTCAAACCAACATTACTCAACCAAAAGTTGAAAACAACAAAAATGTAATACTCCATTTGTGAAATACACAACATATGGCAAATAAGAGATCCCTTTTCTCTCACTTTCATGTATGTGCGTTGATAGGGATCTGCCTTAAACATATAACTATGAAGCAGTATGGATCACGATAACATCGACTTACAGGGATTGGAGGGGGGAAGGGAAGAAAAAGGGCAGCACCTGGTAAAATTATGAATTTTGACCTCTAGCACATCAGTGGATATAAAAAATTAACATCACTTATGAGAGGTTATTTTGTTCTATTTTATCACAAGCAAAACGATCAGTCAAGAAGTAGGCCAAGTGTTTTAATAGTTAGATTAGTTAAATGCTTATTGAACAACATAACATACACTTTCTTTTAGAAAAGTAATTCTTACAATAACATAAGCCAATATAATGAAATTTAGAAAAGGAGAATATCAATAGAAGCAAAAATAGTTCAATCTGCAAGCAGCCACAAACAAAGCATGTTTGCTTGTTTTAATTTAGTCGCAAAAGGCATATGACATTAGGTAATTCCCAAATGAGCAACAAGCAAATTGGATGATTTAGTATTCACTAACAACAATATGGGTATAAAGAATAGCTATATATACCATGTCTGTGTTACTATAGGTAACATGAAATGACGTTATAATAGAACATACTCTGGATCATATTGTTCATCACCATCATACTCTTCTGCAAGATTAGCATTAGTTGCCGCATGCCTGTTGCTGTTCAAATCATCATGGACAACAAGTCCGAAGGCCCGATCTTGTCCGCCTAGTTGTGCTAGCTGTCTATCCTGCCTTACAGGCTCCCCATTTCCATTTTCCTGGCCACCATTATCCTCAGGTGTGGGCAGCAAAAAGTCTGTCAACCCAAGTGCCCAGCCAACTGCGGTTAACCAATAGCGAAGAAGGGACTTGATTGTTATTCGTAACTTGAAATGCTCGATAGCAAATGGAATGCAGATTTGAAATAGAAGCATGTCAGCAGGAATTTCAGTAAATGGGTCGGTTACACTGCAATACAGAGGAGTAAGTTTAAGAAAATTCATCAAGCCAACTGGAAAATGCAACAGAAACAGTACATGCGCTTATAACAGCAGAGCTATCTTACGATATATCCAGAGGAAAGATGGAAGGAGCCACTCGCATCGCAAGTTTGACCGGTAAAAATACAAGCATCACTATAAGACTACCATAAACAGCAACTGACAAAAGAACCCTGCGAGCATGCTTGTGAACAGGATCGTCTATCAGGTCACGAAATGGATTGTAATTAGGATCAGCTGGATCTCGAAGGAAGTAAAGAACCCCATTACGCAAAACCTATCCATAACACATGAGTAGTAGATAGTTAAAATCTAAAAGAATCAGATTCAGATACCAAAATTATCACCTAGCAGAATACCATACCCCTCGAAGAAGGCTGACAAAGATACTTATTTGAAGCATATAGACAATTCCAACAACCCAATGAATCAACGAGCTCGCTAAAGGAGAAACTGAGAAGAAATCCACTCTTTGTGCAATTGACTTCCCAAACATCCTTATGGTACAAACATCCAGCCACCACCCACACATCAAAGGAAAAACACCAAGTTCAATGACCAGAAGGAAAGCAACTTTAATCATAGTCAGTAAATGTCTCATTGCTGCCAAGAACTGCCTGAACAGGGATGGAATGGTCTCTGCAATCGAAGCAATACCGTAGAACCTCCCCATAGTCAAAGGCTCACCTTTCGAGTACCGAATTAATGCAACAATCCCGAGGTAGAAAAAGACTAATGAGAATATAAACATATAGCCAACAGCAAGGGTTGTAACATCAGAAAGCCGTGAAGCCCCATTAGCTGCCCCTTTCAAGAGATCAGCTGAAAGTGGTGTAGTACCATTCAATGACAGGTCGGTCAGTACAGTAGCATTTACTTGCAATTTTTCTGCAACATGGTTAAGCAGATTTTGATGATTATCAGATGACATATTTGTGGTTTCAGTTAATGCATTCTTCAGAGTGGTATTGGCCACAGAAAGAGCTGATTCTGTGAGTGGTACAACTGTTGCCAGCAATGGAGTTGTAGCAGAGGACAAAAGCCATGACAAGTAATAGAGTATAATTCGTCCTAAAGAAAAGGGCACAAATATAACAACGCCAAGAAATATCATATTGCTTGCAAGAACCTGCATGGAAAAGATGATAGAAAATATAAAACAAGCTTATCAAAAGATCCACTGCTAATAAAAGGGGAAAAGCGAATACAGAATTTAATGACCTAGGAATTTTTTATTTTGATAAGTAACTCCGGAAACATTTTTAAATTCCTTTTGGCTTTATTTGGGGGGAGGTACTTGCCACAAGAAAGAAGCATGTTTCATAGAGTGGCTGTAATGAAAATTTTCTGATACTACTCTTTACTGCTTTAGGCGTTGAAAGTCATACATTACCACTATGAGGTTTCATAACAAGTTAAAAAAGAGTCGAACTATTTGGCACCACCTTGTGCAGCTTACTTCATTAAAAGTTTCTATATCACCGTGTATTTGTTGTAAACTACTTGGAAATGTTAAGATGACTGTGCAACTTATATGGATATATTTTTAATACTGAAAAAAAGTTTAATGCTACGAATAGATACTCACAGTGAATGCATTTTCCACCAAGTGAAAGACAGGCCCTTGCATGCCGACTAACTCGTCGAAAGGCACATCTTCCGCACCATCAGCGTCATCCATACCATCAAAAATCTGTTCCATATGAGCCTCAAGACGAGCTGCCTGCATCTCCCATCGAGCAGCAACATTTTCTGCATTCCTTCTAATCAATTGTCCAGCACCACCAACTCCTTGTGCTCCACCAGCATCTTCACCATTTCCATCACCAACGATATTCCTGTTTGCTTGTACAGGAGGTCTTCTAGCAGCATGAGCACCATTTCTATCACCTTCATCTTCTCTGTCACCATCCTGCCCTCCAATTTCTCGTAAGTGCCTAAAGTAATCCCTTAGAGAAGTGGCCCCGAGAAAAATAAACACAATGCTAGCCGAGAGTAAGAACCCATGAAGGCAGTCAGTAAGAACAGCTGTAGTTGAGATGTGACTCAAGAATAGTCTATGAGCTTCACCAAAACTCCTAACAAATGCCAATCGCCAGATCCAAAACGTAATAAATGGTATGATTAGAAGCCAAACAGAAAGTACAAAACTAAGTCGCAAAAAGAATTGCAAAACATGGCACGCTTTCATAGCTATTCCAACTACAAACTCATGAAAAGGAAGCCTTGTTGGAGCATTCTCAGCATAAACAGGGGAGAATGAGAAAGCATGTTTGCAGACCTGCAATGCATATTAAGAGAACCAATTGAGAACCGCAACTCAAAAAAACAACGAAGTTATGCACAGCTAAAAGAAAAAAGGCAAGCAACAGTCAATAAAGATCAACAAAAATTACGGCTATATAAAAGATCTATCTGTTGTTAATTTGCTTAATACACTTTCAGCATGGACAGCATGAAAAGAATTTCTATTCTATGTGATCAAAAAATTACCCTGTCATTGATTATGTTAGGCAACTTTTTTCATATAAGAATATTTTGGTATTTCAAGTTTGATAATGTGTCTAGACTAATAGTTTTAATGAGTTAATGTAGTACTTTTAGCATAATTAGTTTAGTCTTGATTAGATTTTTTTATATAGGAACTACGATATTATTTTCTTAGTAGGATACAAGGAAAAAGTGCTTTATTTTCCTCTAAGCAAGCAACGTATAGACAATTAGAACAGAGTAACATCTCCAATGGATACCTGTACGTCTTTAATGAAACTCTAAGAATTCTCCTTCTCCTCCTATACTTCTCTTCATATTTCTGCTTGTTTGAGTCTATAATGGATCTGAAACTCATTAAATCAACTTTTAACATCAGATGTTATTCGACCAGATTAATCCTTTCTTGAACCCTTAGCTCATGGTACTGTTAATACATCAGAACAGATCATGATCCTCATTCTTCAACACCATAAATTGTAACCACTCTTCTTAAAATCAAAATCTAGCTTCATTTCATCAATAAAATCCAATATTTAAACATTTTCCTTTTTCTTTTTTATTTATTTATTGAAGGACTGCATTACATACAGTATCACCTTCAGTTTCAACAATAAATTCACTTCTACCACTGCCACTAGCCTAACATTTCCAAATTAAATCCACCTCTCTCAGAATGGCCCTAATAACCCTATGACCAACATCTGCGCAAAAGTAACTAAACGAGTAACGCACTCACTTATAACATCTCAGCCTTGTCTATTGATTCACATTATACAGTAGCCAATGTTCAATGGAAAAATATAAACTTTTCCCCCAATATCCAACTTCCATATACCATCTCTTCCTCGAAATAATAAAAGAGAGACAAGCCTAATCCAAGCCAAAAACAAATTAAGAATAACACTACCTCCATTCCAAATTTTTTGAGATTCATATCAATTTTGAATGGGAATTGATATTTCTACATGGAGATCTGATATTTGCACAACCCCCATATTGATTTGGGGTCCGTTCACTATTCATCTGAGAAGAGCCTCATGGAAGTATAATATTTTCATCTCGAAATATCATTTTCCATTTAGAATTTCAAAATGTCTCAAACTGACATTAGAAGTTAAAAAGATCCTCCCTTTCTTCTCATCATCTCTAATAACCAAATGGACCATTAAAATAGTAAGGGTTATTTGGAAGTCAGAAATTGTGATTTGTGAGGAAACATCTATCTAACACACTTAATTTTAGCACTCTACTTCATATTTCAATTTTTAGTTGAACATATAGTTGAAATTGTATTCAATAAGAGGATTTTAGTAGTTTATATTTCCAGTTTCTTTGGGCACTTTCTGTCCCCTAACTCACTCTTTCCAAGTTCCTAAAGAAAGGCTAAAGCTTGTTAACGATTCTTTAAAGCTCAGTATTGCTCAAGGATCATGCACAAATTACCACATAAACACAGAAAAACAGTATCCACAAATAATAGAGAGAGAAATTGAACCTCGCATTGGCGAGCGTTGCTGTGATTGAGCCACTGGAGGAGGCAATCTTGGTGAACAAATTTGATGCTTCCACTACAAGCGCAAGGATACCGGAGAGGGTTATCAACGTCACCAGGGTTCCGGCAGATCCTGCACACATCTCCTTCTTCATCATCATCATCATACTTGCTCGAAACATTATAATTATTAGTATTCTCTTTTTCTGATGAAGGCGTAGCGGAATCAGATGACTTGATGGCCTCATCAGAGGCAGATGTAGCGCCTCCCACAACGCCGCCGTGCGACGCCAGCACCGCCGGTGCGATCTCCATTCGCAACGAGTCGAGACTAGGGTCCCGCGGCCTTCTCTTACCTCTCTCTCTCTAGGGTTAGGGTTTGGGTTTGGGGGAATTCAATGGGGATTGCTTACGCTTCCAGAAGGTACTTTCGGTTGGAAGTGGATGGATCCTGGAACGGCCGTATTTTGCTTTATCCCACTTTTGCCCCTTCTAGTTATTCATGGTTTTTATATTCGGAAATTAACATTTAGTTATTCATGGTTTTTACATTAGGAAATTAACATTTTTCACATTTAAATAAGATATTTCTGCATGAAATATATATTATGAATTAAATATTTTTATATGAAAATATCAATATTTTTGTTTTATATATTTGTGTTTTAAATTAAAATACTTGAAATGGAATTAAGGTGAGACAAAGTGTTCGAATTATTAATCAAATGTCTGGTGACATGATCAATCGTAAGCTATGTTCTCCATCACAATATCAAATGAAACTATTCATGAAATCGTGTGCAGTGTGATACGAACTCCTCTAAAGTTCTTAGGATAATTCAAAATTTGGAATTATTTAAATCTAGACCCTTTATCTGATTTTAAGGGTCAAGATGAAACCACGAAAGATAAATTAATTTCTTTTGCCACATAATCTTCCAACTCAGCTACCAAGTCAAATTCTATCTCCTTCGTCCCTTGATATAACTCATTTTAGATATGTATATACAAAAATAATTTAATTATTTAGCATTAAATATAATATTAATTGTCTATATTATTCTCGTATTGAAAAAAAATAATATTACTATCACATAAAAAATGACATATAACGCTCAAATACACACACGCATGCAACTGCATGGCCCACATTTCATGTGGTGGCTCACGGTATATATAATGTGTATGTAAAATAAGTATGACTTTCTTTTTATGATAATAAACGATTGTTCAATGAAAAAGGATAATGTTATTTATTGGGCATAAAATAGTGAAAGAACCAAAGTTATATTACGTTTTTTTGTAAATTTTTTTGGAAACTGTTACGTCCACTTAAAAAAATAATATTTTTACATAAAAATATTTCAAATATAAATATATGAAAATGAGTTTATTCTTATTTTACCTCAGTTCATAGATGAGACGTGAATACCAAGATATTTAATGAATTCAATTATAAAATGGTCCGTGGGGTAATGGCTGCTAGTTAGTTGCATGACTATTTATTTTGTTCGAGTTGTGAATTAAGTAGTCTTCTTGTCGTCTAAACTTAACCTTATTTTCTTGAAGTTACTTTAACTTATAATTTTGAGATTATAAAAATTACAATTATATACAAAATTAGGAGGACAATGACCCACACAACCCAATATAATTAATTATGTTACTTGGAGAAAAGATAAGATATGCATATTTCTCATATTTAATTTGGAAGCATGAATCACGATTATATAGTGTTAACTGCATATTGACAAAGCTAATTGGTCCCATTAATAATGTTATTACCAAAGATGCTCATTTGTCTTTTTTTTAATAATTATTTTCAATTTTAATTGATGAAAGTGTTAATTTCTTTTATATGTAATCGTGGACTTGTTTTATTTTTAAAATCTCTCGCATAAATAATGGAGTAACTGATCAGTCGAATGAAATAGCTGCTTATATCATTTTTATAATAATATTTCACTACATCATATTTTTCAAATCAAAAGTGAAATAACTAGTTGTAAATTTAAAAGTTATGTTATCATAGGAAAGCATATATAACATCGATAGTATGAAATATATAATAATCAATTAATCATAAAAAAAAAACATGTCCAAAGGAATTTGATTACACCCTCTTTTTCATCCCTATACTCATTGATAAACAAATAAAATATTCCAAAGGAATGGACTACACCTTAATTCCACTTCAAGTTTTTTGCCCCACAAGATAAATATATATATATATATAAAATAATATTTATTAATTGTGTATACATCTCCATTCGTCCATCCTTCACTGTCAAAAAAATAATAATATTGAGTGATTATGTATACTGTATACATCTCTAACCCCACCCTCACCCTTCCACTCTCAAAAAAAATAATATTCAGTATTATATATATATATACACTCTACCCACACCCTCCCCACCCCCCCCCCCCCCCCTCCCCCAATTTTTTTTTATAATAATATTTAGTCTTTGTACTAGTAAATTTTAAGTTGTCAATAATAATAAAAGAAATTATAGGATATGATGGTCATTTTTAAAAAAGATCGAGGTTAATTTTGGCTAATAATTTTTAAACCAAAATGGTAGGGATTATAATACCAGGTAGAACATGGTATTAAATAATCCCTCATCTTAAGCTATTTATAATTTCAGCATTAATAGTTTCAAACTCAAATTTAAAAACAAACAAGATACTTGAAATTAATAATTTTATCCCAAATATAATTCTTACAAACAAACATATGCTTAATATTATTTATAGTCGAATACGTTGGTGTTTAGTAAAACAAAACCTTAATATTTGCAAGTTGAATGTAAATTATACTCCATTCATTTTAAAATATAAAATTACTCTTTTTTGTTAATGTATGAATTCAGTTAGTATGAAGTTTATTTTTTGGTAAGTGAATCAATTGGTTAATAGAATGACGAACACACATAGAGTATTGTCTGTGTGTCAGCATTCTATTGACTAATTGACCAACTTATTTAAAAATAAACTTCTTAGAGGACAGTTGTATACACGCATTTCGAGACAAAAAATACCTAAAAAGAAACAAATCATGCCCATGCCCATGGATAACTTTCCTTGGAGAAAGTGTTGTTTTGGGATCAAAGCGGAGTGGTGCTATTAAAAAATAAAGAAAAAGAAAAAGAAAAATTTCTTCCCACTTTAATTTAATTTTCTATTCATTCCTTCCCGTTACAAAGTCTTACCAAACCCACCCGTCTTACCTTTACGTTGTACTCCACCCATTCTTTTTATCTATTATTTTTTAGAGGATTTTTTTTGTTTTTATTTTTCATTGGTCATTTCTAAATTTTAAATAAGTACCAAAGTATTCTATTTTATCTCTAAAGATTAATATTATTATCTTGTTTATCAATCACACATGAATCGTGTCTATCACGCAGCTTTCATACGCGTGAGCCTACACCGTCCGTTAGCAATTGATCAACCGCTAAAACGACTCCATCACGTTAAAGAAAAACTGTTAAATACTCTCTTCTACTCTTTTTCTTTACCGTTCTTTGTCCCCTTTATCACCTTTTGACTTTTTTTTACCTTTGGTTTGGCCACCGTTACTTACACGTCTCTCTCTCTCTCTCTCTCTCTCTCTCTAGCCCTATAAGTTTCTCTCAGTAAAAGTGTTGTTTACCATCCCAAGTGTTTGTCGGTGGGTGCGAGTTAGTATAATCTTATTCGCTGGACAAGTGTTTTTGTGGTTGAGGGCCAGTGGGGAATTCTACTATTTCACTTTCAGACATCTCCATATTGTACAGCTAGCTACCTATGTATCTCTGTATTTGCGGTGCATTCAATTCCTACGATTTCCCCAAATCCTCTTCTTTCATGGCGATAATGGTGGGTGACCCATCAAAATCCAAGGCATTCATGCTATTTTGAGCTAGGTACTGAAACCCCTTAAACCCATATATAAACCCCCAATTTTTACTCCTTTCTTTTTCTTTTTATTATTGACTTTTGGGTTTCTTGCTTCAAGTTAGTTGCAATGTGTTTTCCCATTTTTTGTTCTCGGTCTTTTCCCCTCTATATCTTTCAAAAATGTTAAGCTGCATGTGCAGTACTTTAGTAATTTAGCATTGCTCTTTTTAGGGATTTTTTTAATAAAAAAAACATCATAGTTTCTACTATGTAAAAGATTATGCGACTGACTGGTCAATTACCCGAAAAGGGCTCTTGATGTGGTGGAAATTATAGCATTTTGATTTTGAGTACCTTTTTGTTTTGTGATTTTTTGATGAAAACATCTCTTACTTGGATCATGATGGAATTGCCCCTTGATTGCAAGATTACAGACATGACATTGTGTACCATTCTGTATGTATACGTGTGTTTGTGTATGAGTATGTTTATGTGCGTGTACTTTATGTTTACTTATTCGGATACGGTGAAATTAGGTCTGATTGTCTTTGATCATGGTTGATTGCGACACATTTGCTCATTTGGTAAAATTTTCTCTTAAATTTTTAGGCCATCCTGTCGCTGTCGAAAAAGTTTGCTTCACACTGATTCCTACTGTAATACTAAACTGTTTTGGGTCTCTCCTTGCCCCAGTTAGATTGATTAACTATGAGACTGTAGAATTTAGATGACCTTGAAGTTGACATGTTAAGGTTTTTAACTCATTGTCAGATCAGTTATTTATGCATCAGCATGTAAACATTGTTCACAAGCGAGTAGATGCGTTCGAGGCCTTGATCTAAGAGCATTGGTGTAATTATTGACCTTCTCGGCATGTCATACAGTTTCCTTCTAGCTGCTTGTATGTTGAATGCTTTGAACTAATAAATACAATGTATATAGAGGAATTCTTTACTTACGGTAATTGCCTGATCCTATTATGTTCTAAAATCACCTACAATCTTCTGTTTTATCCCCTCTATCTTGTAAACATTTCTGGCATGTATTCATTATTTACCATGTCATCCTGATTTCTCTATTTTTACCTGACTTATAAGTATGATTTCATGGACTTGTTTCACCTAGTGTATTGATCAGACATAAATCATGGACCACAAGGCATGGCTTTGGAGGAAAAGATCTTCTGAGAAAACAATTGTCGTAAAGGATAAAGCTGATCTTTCTTTGAAAGAAAATGAAGGAGAGGTAATGGAAGCTCATATTTTATTTGTTAAAATAGTGGTACTGTAGTACTAAAGCACTTTGTCTGCAACCAGATTTTCTGGTAGAATTATATAAACCGAAAATTAATTCAGCTTTCCCTCACTCTCTTGGTCTGCTCTTTTATGCTTGTTAAACGTGGTATGATCTCTTGTCAAAGTATGAACTTTTCAGTGCATATTAGCATTATTAGACTTTTTGACGCATTGGCAATGTTTTATTTAAATATTACATACATGTGCTTCCATCTCAGAAAGAAGTGACTCTGGAGAGTCTTGTCAGACACTTAAATGAGAAGTTAGATTCTGTCCTTCATGAGAGTAATGCTAAAGATGATTTGGTGGCAAATCATGCAAAAACGGCTCAAGAAGCTATTGCAGGTGATTATTATATTTTCATTTATGTAAATGCTTACTGTGCTATATATTCCTCAGACATTTTCTTTTGTTATTTAATGTAATTGATACCCACTGAATTTTCGGCAATTGATTGATCTCAATGAGAATAAATAGGCCGGGAGAAGGCAGAGGCAGAAGCGGTGTTTCTGAAACAAGAACTGGATGAAGCTGTATCGCAGAAAGTATCTGCAAATGAAAGGATAAGTCACCTAACTTCTGCTTTAAAGGATTATATGCAGCAATTAAGTTCTGTTAGAGAAGATCAGGAGCAAAGGGTGCATGATGCTGTTATGAATACATCAAGAGAATTCGAGAAGGCGCATAAGAAACTAGAGGAGAAGTTTTCAGAAACAAGTAAAAGGTTAGCAAACCTAATGGTTGAGAATTCTCATCTAAGTAACGCCCTTCTGTCAAAGGAGAATGTGATTGAAGATCTAAATAGATGCAAGTCTCAGGCAGAAGCAGAGTTCAATGCACTAATGGGTAGACTAGATTCCAACGAGAAAGAAAATGATTTCTTGAAGTATGAGTTTCGAATGCTTGAGAAGGAGCTTGAGATTCGAAATGAGGAGATGGAATTCAACCGCCGATCTGCAGATGCATCACACAAGCAACATTTGGAGAGCATGAAGAAAGTCTCAAAGTTGGAAGCAGAATGTCAAAGATTAAGAGTCCTAGTCCGAAAGCGATTACCTGGTCCAGCTGCTTTGGCACAGATGAGGAGTGAAGTTGAAATGCATGGAAGAAATCATACAGAGATGAGGAGAAATATGAATCCTATGACAGGAGGGTTAATTGTTAGAGACTCTACTGTGGAAAACCATTCCGAAAGTATGGGTAAAAATACAAGTTTCTTGATAGAACGATTATGTATAGTGGAAGAAGAAAACAAGATTCTTAAAGAATTCCTAGCTCAAAGAGATGATGAAATCAGTTCTTTAAGAACCTCATTTGCTCGAACAGCTTCCAAGTTATCACAGGTTGAAGTTCAGTTCAGAGATCTTTCAAAAGATGAAATGTCCCTGACATCCAGTTTTGACGTAGGGTATGATCATGATATTGCTCGGTCTGGATCATGGGCTTCTGGCTTAATTTCTGAAGTGGAACATTTCAAACATGAGGAAACAAAAAATACATCTGAATGTAAAATGATTGGAGTATCAGACATGAGCCTAATGGATGATTTTGTTGAGATGGAGAAATTAGCAATAGTTGCTGTCGATGCATCATTGGAAAGTTATCATGTTTCTTCAGATGTGAGTTGCTTGAAGAAATCATGTGAACATCATTTCAATGTTACTGGTAAGGAACTAGTTCCAGTGGACAGTCAACCTGAAACAGGAGACCTATCCCCACAAAACAGTGTTTGGCTTCAGGATGTCTTGAAGGTGATCTTGGAGCAACATCATGTTTCAAACAAATGTCTTGATGAACTCTTGGAGGAGGTTAGAGTAGCTTTATTTTGTACGAATCAAACAAGTTCAAAGCATTCTGAACAATCTGAGCTGCTTCCTATTAGTGGTTACATCACTTGGAAAACTCCTACTAGCTCTCCGAGGATGGATTGTCTGAAAAAAATGTCTGATATTGGCATTTTCGTGGATAAAAATGAAGGTTTAAGGAATGAGTTGAAGAATATGAAAACTCCGGAAAAAGATTTGGAGGTGCTGCAACTGGCAAATGAGAAGAGTGACAGATTGATGAATCAACTTCGGGAATCAGAAGAAAGGATTGGAAGCCTACAGACTGAATTGGAAACCCTGAAAGAATCAAAAAGGATAACAGAGGACCAAATGGAACATCAGAAGTTGATAAATGAGGATCTAGATACCCAGCTTACAGTTTCCAAATTAAATTTGAATAAACTTTTTCAGAAGTTATCATCTCTTGAAGTGGAACTGGAGGAGAGAAGTCATTGCTGTGAAGAACTAGAAGCTACTTGTCTTGAGCTCGGACTCCAACTAGAAAGGTAACCTATGGTTTTTCTTGTTTTTACTTTTCTGATGAAACTAGACATTATCTTCCGTTAGTACACAAAGGAAATGCAAAAGTATCTCAATGCAGAATATCTGATGTGCAGTGTGACCAATAAGGGACTTCCAAAGGAAAACATAGATAAAGAGCAAAAACTACTCCAAACAGTAAGTTCCTTTTATCTTAATAAGCAGCATTTCTTTTTGGCTAACTGACTTCATGTAGTTTTTGGCTACTTTTGCAGCCAGTGAAAGGGAAGGAAAAGGAATTACTTTTTACATGATGTATGATGTATTGATGAAGCAAGTGGTTTAAAAACTAACACTAATATTCTTTGAAAGTAGCTTATCTTATGATTACGAAGTTATACTATAGGAAATTTGTTTAATGCCATTTTGTTCCGTTCCGTTTTGTTTTTGTTTTTCAAATTGTATATCAAATGCAATACTGAATAAATAGCTGAAATTGAAATTTTCAGGACTGGGAGATCACAGCTGCTTCTGCAAAATTAGCTGAGTGTCAAGAAACCATATTTAACCTTGGAAAACAGTTAAAAGCATTGGCTTCCCGGAAGGAAGCAACTGAATTTGACAAGGTTGTCTCTACCACAAACACCTTTGAGCTTAATAGTAAGCCAAACCAGCGCTCATCTCTGCGTGACCAAATGCTAGCCGAGGATGATGCTGAACCTGTAAATCTGGAGTCCCCAAAGACAAAAGAAATTATAAGCACTGAAGAAACAAAGAGACCATCCATTGTTCACCCCGAGAATTATCATGTCCAGGTAGCACCTAAATACCAGTATCTTGGTCAAAAGAATGATCTTTTAACTCCTGTGGTTGGGACAATGGCCATTGTTCCAAGTAAGAAGCATGCAGGAGGAAGCAGTTTACTGAAGAAACTTTTTCTTAGGAGGAAGAAAGGGAATAGGAAGAAGAGATCTTTCTCCTTTAGCACATAGTACATGCAGAGTGATGCTATTTAATAAAATTTCGCAGCTTTGAAGGTTTGTTATATAATGATTTTGGGGTTTATACAGTTTGCCTTTCGGTAGGTGAGAGTTCATATGCCTTGTTTATTCTGAATGTTGTATATGGCATTGTAAGTAAATTTGGTTGAAGTTTGAACAAACAGATTACTTAAGTTTTGCAATAAGTTGTGCCTTTGCGTTGAATGAAGATAAATCTCTTTTATTTCTTATTTCTGTTATACTTTCCCCCCTGTTAATTCTGAGGTTCTTAGTTAACTACTGCCTTGATCGAAAGTCTAGGATGATATTAAGTGTTTTGTTCACTTGAGGCCATACTATTTTTGCCGAAAGAAATCCTGAAGGCACAAGGATTATTCCCAGGTCAGAGAATTGGATGGAAAAAGGAGTGCCAAGTGTGTCGAAAAACTTTTCTTACCCTTTTTCTAAGTAGTTCTCATAGTCTTCTGGGGCTTGATGTTTCATAGATATGGAACAAATTACTTCCTATTTTCTTGTTGTTACAGACAGTTAGAGATATGTTCCATAGATATGGAACAAATTGCTTCTTGTTGTTTGAATACGTGTATTAGGTTGTGATGAACAAATTTATTATGTAATTATAAATAAAATGTTATCTAAAAAATTTAATTTTAAAAATATAATCTTAGGAATAAAACACTATTAATAACATTGTATAGTTCATAAAATCAAAACAAAAGACTACAACAACATTCATTAAATTGGTTATCCAATTTGTACATAACAAAAATTGTTTACAATAGTAAACAAGATGAATATTGAATGTAAATTTTAATTGTCTATAAGAGTATGCAAGTAAAAATATCATTCAACACTACTTCTTACTCATTCAACCATAAATTTTTAATGAATCGTCCACACCTATTCAGAGTTAAAAAAGTGTTAAATAAACGGGCCGAATGACTTATTAGATCAGATTTAGTAAACAAACAATCCCTAATTAAAAAGTAGGAAGGCCTTGAGGCTTGAAATATCAAAGGCCTTGCATTTTGCCCTCAGGTTTTGGCTGCAGCAGCCAATGCGGCTTCCTTCATTTCGAGCAAGGCGTCTTGGAAACATTTGGCAAGAAGTTGAGGGTCAGGGATTATATCTTTAGCCACCAGGATTTGCATGTCTGCTCTTCCTGCGTAACTCACCATGTGCATTGTAATTGCCTGCAATTCCATCCCATGTCAAAAGAAAAAAAGTATTAAAATAAAAATATATATATAGACACCAAATTGGGTTAGAAGTTTTACATGGGGGATGCTTGTGGAAGTCACTCTAATGTATTCTACTGGATTGCCTGCAATAGTTACCTCCTCCTTGGGACCAACCACATTTGAGAAAGTGAAAGTTGTATTACAGCAAATTCTGTAGTTTAGCAACCCTGCAAACTAGAATCAATTATCAATAACAAATGCAAACCAAAACAAAAAATACCCGAATTTAACATTTACTATTTGGTAGATCCCGGTTTACAAATGCATTATTGAACTGAATTTTTTTATGATCAACTCATTGAACTATACATTATTTACAAAAAGTGATTTTGCCGTCGTCTATGTCTGTTAATCATTTAACAGAAAAGAGACGTGGCAATACTGATAAGGAGAGAGAAACTGAGTTGGATAATTAATTAAATTATACTTAATTCTATAACAAATAGTTAAACAAAATATAAATCAAATTAATATATATAACAAAGAATTAAATTAAATTAATTAATTAATAATAAAATAAATTAATGAATAATTTTTACAAATGTATTTATATAAATTAATGAATTCATATTTTTTTAATTTTTAAATATTTTAATTTCACTTTAAAAATATGATATTATCTAATATTTTGAAATGGAGGGATTATTATTATTATTATTATTATTATTATTATTATTACTGTTCGTCTTTTTCTTCTTCTTCATCACCGATTGAGCCACTGAACCACCAGCACCGAAATCACGGCCTGACCACCGAACCACCAAAATCGGTGCTCAACATTGCCGTCACATATGCAAAGCTACCGCCTTACCACCACAACCCCACCTTCTTCTATCTCACTCATCTCTCCCTAAATCAAATCAGGAAGAATGTGAATGAAAGATTTGTGAGAAGGAATGGCCTAAATCGAGTCAACTCAATGGCCTAAATCAGATATGTGAGAAGGAAA
The DNA here is from genome assembly GCA_020205615.1 of Panax quinquefolius. NCBI lineage: Eukaryota > Viridiplantae > Streptophyta > Magnoliopsida > Apiales > Araliaceae > Panax > Panax quinquefolius. Next base: position 106,745,371 of record CM035165.1, read on the forward strand.
ATAATATAATTTTTGAACTCTGGTCTTGAGAACTATTGTTCTTCGATCTCCAATTCCATGGCGTCAGGAAGAATGGAAATGAAAGAAGATGTGGAGAGTCCTCCTCTGCCTCCTTCAATGGAGGAATCTGAATTAGGAATATAAAATGGGATATGGTCTGCTTTCACAAATCTAGAGAGAAATGAAATGGGATTTGAATTTGGAGAGAGAAATTTAGGGATTGATCTGATTTGGTTTTCTTTATCTTTTGATTTGTTTTAATTTCTTTTCTTTTAATTTTCAATGTGGCAACAGCTAGGATGATAGCACATGAAACAACTGACGTGGATGTTAATTTAAAAGTTGATGTGGATGTTTTGTTAAAAGTCAACTCATTTAACGGATCTTGTAACGATTTGAAAATAATTTGTAGTTCAATGACTCGATTGTAAAAAAAATTAATTGATTCAGTGATGCATTTGTAAACCGAGGTCACCCTATTTAGTAGGTACCTTTGTTCCCAACAAGGACATAACGAGGAAGCCGATTTGGTAAGAAAAATAAGCCTCTAAGGACTTCTTTTTCTGGTCAACCATGGCCTTAGCTCTCTTTAGATGGTGTAAAGGATCAGAGCCATCTCTATGGTAATAAACAGGTAACAAAAGCATACCAAATTTGTTACCCCACCTTGTTCCTGAAGTGCTTCTCATCAACTCTGTAACATCCTGATAAGTGCCAGCCAGCCATAGATCAATTCTAACATAAAAACTCGGCTAGCCCTAGCGTATTAAAGTTTGCTTAGGACACACTCAACATATATATTTTTTTCTCGAATAAGTAAACAAAGTCGAATGAGAGGATCTTTTTATTAGTGATGAGGAAATTAAGAGAAATAGATGGTGTAATGTAATGAGCTGACCTGCAGTCCTGGAAGAGGCCTTAAGTTAACCATGGCTAAACCTGTGAGTTGAAATCCTTCTTGCAAAGCTAAAAACAAATCACTAAAAAAACTGAGTTTTAAGTGTAATTAATATCAAGGATATATGATATGATATATAGTTGAAATTGAAAGTAATGTTAACCTTTTGGTGATCGGATGTCTAAATATCTTGATAGTCCACATGAAATCACCCCAAAAAGAACATCATTAATAGTCTGCATTAGAGAGTAATACTTAGTTTAAACAATGTTGTTGTCATGAAATTAAACTACTACTCCCTCAGACGACGATGGTATATTAAAATTTCAAATTAATATGGTTAATAAAAGTTTAGAATAAAATAATATTATTTAGTTTATATATCTTAATAAATTTATATTGGATAATTTTATTAAAATAATAAGGGCTTTATCTCTATTTTGTCCTTTTTATATCAATTTTTTAATATAAAATAATAAAATAAAAATATGAGTAAAGTTGTAGGGATAAAGAGAGAGAAGAAATAATGCAACGCAATTACATTCCAGCGACTCCATACCATAGAGCCGTTTTATAATATATAGATAGATAGATATAGATAGCTCCATAAATGTCTGAATTTTCTAACTTTTGACACACAACGGGGACCATTTGAGACAACTTTGATGATTATATTTGTTTATAATGATTATAATTTCATATTATATTTTATATATTATAATATTAAAATTAAATAATTATAATCACATATTTATTTTTATAGAATTATTTATGAGATAATTTAAAATAATTTTATTATATATTTCTTTTATCCTGAATTATTTAAAATTTATCGTTTGGACTATTATACCCTTACTTCTAATAACAAATATATCATATCCTCATTAGTTTAAGTACAAAGTCAAAGGCTAATTTTGTTCATAAATTTTTAGTATCAAATAATAAAGATTCTAATACCTAATATAATTAATATAACACTAATTTTAATAAATCTCTCCTTTCAAATTATAGATTATTTTACAATTTTACTAGAAGTTTTACACCTTTATTTGACATAAGTGTACTTAATATAAAACTAATTTTAATAAATTGACCAATATAATATGGATCCGATTAGTATAAAATTTATTTTTGAATATATTTATTTTATTTAATTAATAAAATCTAATAAATATTAAATAAGAAATTAGATATCAAAAACTTAGAAAAAAAGAAAATTTCATAATACCTACTTCCATATAATATCAACACACACACGGGTCCGCATCCCCTATTTTACAAAGAAACATATACTCCAATTGTTTTGGTGGTAGAAAAGTACACCTGATTTGACATAAGTATACTTCCGTCACATCCCTTTACTTTTACACACCTACTACAAAGATGAATCTATTTATTTACGAGATAAAAGCATAATTTTAAATAAAGTTAATGCATGCTTTTTGGTCATTCTTTTTTTAAAAAACTGTTGGATAATATAGAAGATTAAATTAATATTCCTTACCGCGTCAGCAACTGAATTTTTGACCGTCTTCATGTCGTCAAGTCTAAACCGGGCAGTGGCCAATTTCCTCGGCCAGAGCTCCACCCCGGCTCCGCCGCTCACGATGCTTCTCTCATCCTTCTTCCACAAACTCCTCAGCGCAAACTCCAACACAAACACCACCGTAAACCACACCGCCGTCATCACTCTCCACACCATTCTAACAAAATCCCAACCCCCATTCTTATTCTTCTTAGTAGAAGAAGAACCCAACGTTTTAATTTCTGGAGGCTTACTAGGATCGTCGGCTTTCCGGCATATCGACAACAAAAACGACATCAACGAAATCCCATCTCCCAGCGCATGATGGAGCCGAAAAACGGCGCACTTGTGCGCCATCAAGAGGTGAATTTCCCAGAGCGGCTTGGTGGTGTCGAGCGGCGAGGAGACGGACAGATCGGCGAGGTAATCGTTGACCGCTTCCTCGCCGTCGACGTTGACCCGGCCGACGGGTTCATGGCGGATGATGAGGTGGCGGTCCAAGTCGACTTGGGTTTTTCTCCAGTGCTCCCGGCCGTGAGGGTCTGTGACCAAGAGGCAGTTGAATCTAGACTGTTTCAGTAAGAAAGAATCTTGAATGAGGGATTTGACGGCGGGAATGTGGATGGGGTGTTTTCCGGCGATGACGCAGTGGATAATGGTGCTCATTTCTGGGCGGAGGAATAGGCGGCCCGCCGGCGTGACTGCCTCGTCTACGTCTGTATCCATGTGAAGAGAGAGAATATAGGGAGGAAGAAGCTAGAAAGTTAGTTTGGTTTGTAACTATATTAGGTTGGTTTGTAATTGTACGTTTATGCATGAGGAAACATATTAAAAGCCATGTCGTTACTCAGAAGACTGAAAAGCTTTTTATTTTTTGGTTGACGGTAAGGGTATCTTCAACCAGCTTCTCTGGAGGAGCCGATCGATGACTTTGTGTTGGGATTAATTTTTGTTTTTGTTCTTCTTTTTTTATTTTCGTTTTTACAGTTTAAATTATATTATTATTTAATTTAATTCAATTTTAATACATGTAGTAATATTTATTTATACTATTATAAAAATAATACAGTATGTAATAAATGTATATATAAAGTTGTAAGATATAGTTGAGTAGTATTAACTTTGGCTCGTTTGTCTATGTATCCATGTGAAGAGAGAGAAGCAATAGAAATTTTGTTTAATTGGTTTGTTATTGTACGTACGTTTGTGCAGAGAGATAAAAGTTAAAGCATGGTCGAACGCAGACATTGGCGGAAGGGTTGATAAGTACTACTCTTGGAGATGTATCAATATTTTTGAAAAATGTTTGGTAAAACAGAAATATTTAATTGTTTATTTATGTAGCCTGTCATAATTAATTTTGGCTATAAATCATGTCTAAAATGAGCACCATAGGTTGATAACGGATCCGGTTAGCATGAAATTTATTTTTAGTTAAGTTAGTCAATTGATCAATAGAATGCTGATACACACATGCGTGTCAACACTCTATTAATCAATTGACCAACTTATTCAAAAATAAACTTCATGCTAACCACTTCCGTTGATGAGACGTGCATTCCACTACTAAACTTGGTCAATTTTATGACAACGTTAAAAAGAATAGACACTAGCACTTTTATATTAACAATAGGGTTATGCCGTCGGCACAACCTTGTTGTTCGTCCTGACTGCCACCCACTAAGAAAATGATGATTGTTACCAGATTAATACTAATATGGCTTGGATTAATAGTATACTGTTTAATTTCAGAAATAAAATTGTCTTGCCAAAAAAAAAATCAAAATGACAAAATAAACAAGAAATCACAAAAGAAGGTAAAAATTTGCAATCTTCTTGAGTAATCAGCTGATGCGGCGGCACAGAGTAACTCCATCGCCAACAGGAAGCATACAGATCTCGATCCTAGGATCAACGGCCAGGGCTTTGTTAAGCTCAATCACGAAGTCCCTGTAGTACCTTACATACTTCCTCATTGGAGCATCCGCTGGGGCCGCCACGGAACCATTCCATAGGGTGTTGTCGTAGCCAATAACTCCCCCAACCTTGACCAAATCAATCAGCCTTTTGTGGTAGTTGATGTAGTTGTCTTTGTCTGCGTCAACAAATATGAAATCAAACGTCCCATGATACTTCCCCTGAAATGAAATTTCACCACAACAAATCATACTCCAATTAATATACATATCTGATCCGTCTATAATAAATACAGAAATACAGAAAGAGAGATGGGGTTGGGTTGGGTTGGGTTGGGTTGGTGAATGATAATTACATCTTCAACCATTTGGTCAAGAACTGGTAAAGCAGGGCCCTCCCTAAAATCAATTTTGTGAGCAACGCCGGCCTTTTCAATTATGGGAAGACCAATTTCGTAGTTTTCCCTGTTTATGTCCATTGCTAAAATCTGCAAAATTTACATAACAATGAATGTTAGGAGTAGTAATGATGATCTACAGACATGTTTGTTCATTTTCATTTTCTGTTGTGGATTTATCAGTTTTCAAAAACAATTATATCCTGGATTACGCCCAGGCTAACAACAAGTCAATCTAGTCATGTGTATAAATATACCTTTCCATCATCTGGAAGAGCAAGGGCAGTGGCAAGGAGAGAGTAACCGGTGTAAACACCAATCTCCATGGTGTTCTTTGCATTGATCAGCTTCAAAAGCATGCTCAAGAACTGCCCTTCATCAGCAGATGTTGTCATCAGATTCCTGAAATTCACAAATCCAACATTTATTTCTCATTTCAACACACATATGTATATATAAAGTAAATTAAGCTCAACCACTAATTAATACTCCCTCTGCTCCAAAACTGAAGATATGCTTCGATTTTTTTCAAGTCTAAAATTAAAATCAATACAAACTCATTCGAATTTAGTATAAACACCTATAACTATGATAAACTATTTTATTTTTAAAAAAAAGTACTACTAATTATATTTGATGTGTTCAGTGCTTAAATGAATTCTTATCAATAATGAATTTTAGAAATTTGTAAATTGATTTCAAAAATTAAAATGAACAGATCTGAGTAAATTTGATTGTGTAGAAACTAACCATGGATGCTTGGCAGTCACATCTCTGAGTTCTTTCATGGCCTCTGGTTCTCTTGGGTATACACTAGTTTCAAGTATATACTAAAAAAAGAAGGGGGAAATTCAATCAATTTATAAAGAAAACATCAATTTGGGAAAAAAAGTGTTGATCTTTCTGATAAGAAAGAAATGGGTACCTGGTAAAGAGCATCACTCTGCAAAAGGCTCTTGTGGCCAACCTCCTGATGTTTGGATTCACTATTTGAAGCCATTTCTGTAAAATATTTCTGGGTTCTTTTATATTTTCTTGGCGGAATTCAGATTATAGATAAACCGTGAACCTGAGATTTTGAGGACAGAAATGAAAGGGTTATATAATGGTAGGGAAATCCGGTTCGAACCGGTGATGTCCTCCAAGGTGGCTAGACCGCTTCCACCAACCCGGTTTGGGGTTTCTGAAAACTCTAACTAGTGGAGGCCACTGTTTTTTTTTTAAAATGTTTGATGAGTAAATCAATGGTTGAGATTGTTTGAGATATGAGAGAAGTTGTTGAAGTGGGACTTTAGTACGTGGGTTGGGGGTTGGTAAAGAGTTGGTAAACAGAGCTTGTAATTATACAAGTAAATAGCTGGTGACCATCATATTATAGTTATAAAAAAATAGTATAAAAGACTGGTATTTTATTTCACCAAATTATTCTCAATACGAAAAGAGTATTGCATTAAGAAAATAGAATACTGTTACATATTAGGACGAATTTATATTAATAATAAATATCAATTATATGAATATATGAGCATTTATTCTGATATACCATGTTGTTAGCCTATTACTATTGTAGTAGTAAATTAGCTTGTAGCTTCTAACTTTGTTGCTTGGAGATTTTGGAAACGGTCATGTGTAATAGCCGGAGGGCAGAATTCGTATCTATCTGTCTGCAGTCCGTATGTAGGTATGTCCAGCGGTCCAGCCAACAGCGTAAATACTACTCTTTTTTACTGTTAGTCCATCCAAATTTCATTAGGTTGATAGTTTGATCGAGGCGTGAAGGCTTATGATCCTAAGTTAGTATGAAATTATTTTTTGTGAGTTGGTTGATTGGTAGATAGAATCTTGTGCACATATAACCTCGCTCAAATACTGTTACTATTCTATTGCCAATCAATTCAACTTACCTCAAAATAAACTCCATACTAACCACTTCCGATCTAGAATGCCCAACTTGAGGGGTCCCACATAACAATACTATCTCGAGTGGTGTGAAAAACAGATGATGGGACGCTGTCTGCAGAGTCTGCCATGCTCATATCTATGGGACACTTCAAGTAGGACAAAATGTGTGAGACTATAAATAGAGATAATAAAGAGATGTTAGATACTTTTTATACTTGAAACTCAAATTGTTTACTTATCTCTCTGTTATGTTCACTAATTCTCTAACGATCTACGACTATCCCAACGTTTGTACAAATACGGACAAACAGAAATCCATAACTGAAGGCTTGATCCGAGTCGTCATAGGTCTCTATCTATACGTGCATATATGGTATATTTCACAAACCAAGTAAACAAAACAAAACAAAAATAATAATAATATACGAGCGACTCGAGAGATCACCAATCCATTCGTTTTAAACGATGGAAGCATGAATGTAAATATGGTCTACAAATGCAAAGCAAGACAAACTTATGACATGGATGTCTTAACTCTTACCAAACACAAAAAAGTGAGGTTAAATGTAACAATTAACATACCATACTAGTACTAAATTATTAATTGATTATTTGGACCAATATAAATTGTCAGTCCAGCCTAGTTTGACAAGGTGTTCAGCCCACCCACAAGGAAGGGTTGTGGGGTCCGCTTGAGTTTTGGTCAAAAAAACAGAGTAATGAATAATGCCACTAAAAACAAAGAAAGTGATGGGTTAATTTGGTAGGTAAGAGTGAGTCCAGTTTTGTTGAGGCTGAAATAGATTTTTTTTCAATAGCTATGAAATGCGAAATCTTCACCTCCAAAGTCACTTGCTGCAGTTTGCAGGTGAAGCCAGAAAGGAGTTGTTGTTTTCACAAGGCATTTTGAGGATGATATAGCATTAGCAAAAAGTAGTAATGCATAAAATTCGAGGGCTAGGCAGAATGGAACTCAGTCGATTCATTGTCCAGAAGCAAAGCTGGGGTGATATACACTTGAAAAACTTTTCTTGCAAAACCCTTCATGGAGTTACTTTTACCTTCACCTTCACCTTGATAATTAATTAGATCAAATTTATCATGTGGTCAGTTCATCATTTAGTTTGAAAACAGTTATACAATTTGTTGCAGAATATATAGAAAGTAACCTATAGAGAAGATGCTAAAGCAATCACCTAAAACGAAGAATTTGAAGCGGAATAGTTCTACTAGAGTTTTTGTAAGCTCTTGTGTAGTAGCTTTAACTTTGATGGAGTTGGTAAATGGTAAGCTCCCAAAAGTACTTCTCTCTTTTTTTTTTTAACTAACAACATTTCGACTCAACTTATCTCTAAAGTTTAATGCTGCCTCAGTTTAGGGAGAATATCAGAAAATTTCAAGGCAAATTCTTACTCTTCTTGGATACTTCTCTTAAACTACAAGGTCCACAACCTAATGGATTATTTAAAATAAGTTATTGTCATGTCTTACCGCATATATAGAGACCCACAAAAGCCTTATTCTAGTCTCCAAGCTCAACTCTTCAAGATCAAATAAACAATATCCTTTATTCACTCAAACACTAATTTAAAGCTGTCAGAATTTAATTCCAAAACCTAGAATCTCTTGCACCCTGTCTGGGAAATGAGAATATGAGAGAAAGGAAAGGAAAGTTGGGGAAAATAAAATGTGGTGGGTGTCTTGGAGTTTTTTTAGGAGAGAAAAGAAAAAAGAGTTGTGGAAAATATGGGCCACTTTCCTCTCAAAGATTTCTTCTCAAAATTGAGAAGATAGGGAGAGAAAGGAAAACTTGGTTTAGTAATATTTTCATAATATCAACTTTACCCTTAAGTTTTTAACTAACCACAATTTATTTATATTCATGTCCTAGGAATACTAACAAACCAATTTAGTAAAACTGTACATTTTCTTTTCTTTTCTTCTCAACTCCCAGACAAGATTGAAGAAAATATATCAACTCACTTTTTTTTCTCTTCACAAACTCTCAGACAAGACTAAACAAAACTATCCATTTTCTCTAACTTTCTTTTCTTTTCTTCTCATTGAAAACTATCAGAAGCAGTGTTAAAGAAAATAAGCAATACAATAATGCATTCTAATCTGTAAAGCCTAGAATTGCCTCTACCACCTTCTTATACATAAAGGCTTAAGCAATATGTCCTTTTCCTTAACAAGAGCTCTCGATGAAACAATTTTAGGAGACACGATTCTAGGTTCCCTTAAAGGTGCAGTTAGAAGTCCTCAGTTTCTCACTACTTCCTACATATATTTAATTAATAATCACTGGATTAGAAAGTAACTACACACTTCTTCCAATTTACCTACAAAACCCAGTTTTGTCAGGGCGTTTCAGTGCCTACTTTAAATCTTACCACAAAAAATCCCCTCAGGGAAAGAACATGTAATGTAACAATTAGAAAGCATTCAATTGAAATATATAATAATTCAAGGGTGAAGAAGCTGAGCATGTGTTATCTTGATAATCACCAAAACTACAAGAAGACAAATTTTATCGTGTATGATCACTTTGTCAAGTGAACTCCATCAAACATTTTGGACCATATTTTGCTATTAGAGTACTAGGTATCCAGTTTCATACCTCTGCTACTCACAGGAAATTTAACAGATGACAAGCCTTGTTCACATAAAAGAGTGAAATCGCATTCACTATATTGAGAAATATGTCCAACTACCATAGGAAGTAGACAATATCGACATTCAAAACAGCAAAACAACCCTTGTATTGCACTTGGATCATAAAAGATATTGTTACATCTTCAAGAATCAATTGGCAAAAAACCATAACAATGACATAAAGGTAATTAAAGCCTGAAAAAATCTAGATCCAATGGAAAAAATGCTTATTGCTATCAACAAAATAAAAATGAACCTTAATTATTTACCTATTTCAAAATTGTTGTTTCAATGCCTCTTATCTCCATCTCAACAAATAAGGAATCTCCTAATTCTGCTGAGGCTGCACCGAGCTTATGGGATCCTTTGAATGATCTGATTGACCAAGCTTTCTCGCTCTTGTAGCTAATGCACTTCTTATTTCAAACCCCTTGTTTTCAATCAAATTCTCCTCCAAACTAACATCCCTGAAGTAATCGGACTTCTGATCATGCAATGAATAATCACCCAATTCATCACACAAAGCCGAATAATCATCCCTCATGAGCAAACAATTATGAAGTATGGAACAAGCCCCAATATAAGCCACTGCAGTCTTAAACTCGGCCTCAATTGGCCTACTCAAAACACCCCAATTCTTCAAACTGGCAATGGTTTTAAGGGCTGAAATGCGCATCAATTTATGTGTTGAATTGAAATTCTCTTCACTCGAACCGGGCATTGGATCAAGAAATGGAACAACTAACCAAGGAAGCAAGGGATACCCTGTATCCCCAACTATATACTGAGGTATAGCTACAGAATTTATATCTATAGGATGCGAGTTCAATAATTTATTGGATTCTATATCTTTGTATAAAGTTGAAGACTTTAGAACTTGAAAATTACCCTTTTGGCCATGAAAACCAGCTACTATGCTAAGAATTCTTGATGATGAATCAACTACAATTTGAGCTGCTATGCTTTCTTCTTCAGCATTATTTTTCTTATTTCTCAGAATCTTGAACCGGGTGCAATTGATAATCCCACAGCAATTAGGAAGTCCGGTTAGGGTTTCAAATGCGGTGGATACTTCTTCAAGCTCATTTGGGATCGGGAATCCGACCCAGAACCGGAAATTTGTGCAAAGAACTCGGCACAGCTGTTTGACGCAGAATCTGGAAATGGGTTCTGACACCCCAAACCGGCGTGAGATTTCAGGGTAATCGGAGCCGGTGGCCAGCCGGAAAAGTCCGATACCGAGTCTGATTTCGGCGGAGAGGTTGATGGGCGAGTTGACCGGGTCACGGCACTCGAGTAACGGCTCGAGAAGAGCAGAGAGCCACTCGAAGGTCGAAGATGTCATTTTGAAGCATTGCTTGAACGAGTCGGGGTTTTGGGAAATGACTGAGTTGGCTCGGTCGAGTCGCGAAGTGGGCTCTGCGCCGCTGCCGTCGTCCTCCGCCGGGGAATCGGGTTCTGCTAAATGGGTTCGCTTCCGTTTTCTGGAAAAAGGGATGAGAGAGAGTGAGGCGGCGATCTCTGAAGAGGAGAGAAAATGGTGGAGCAGAGGGAAAATGTTTCCGATTGAATTGGAATTGAGGGGATGTGGGGAAGGAAAAAGATGGAGGAGAAGGAGAAGGAGTTGGGAGATTAAGGAGGAGAGAAGAGCTGCGAGAGCTCGGGAATCCATTTTCTGTCTCTTGGATTTGTCGGGCGGAATCATATTTTCGATTTCAGAGCAAATCAAAAGGACAGGAGACAGGACTGAGGACTGGCAGAGGTTGAATCTTGGTGGACGAAACACATATTAACACCTGGCTTGTGTTTCATTTTAGAAGTTTCTTTAAATACACGTGACCAAATATCTTACTACTAGTCTACTACACCCATTTTCATTTCACAACTTTGTTGCAATTATGGCAAGGATATAAAATAAAATAATAATAATAATAATAATAATAATATAATTGAACTTGTATAATGATTTTTAAGGAAAAATATAGTTTTTAAATATATGTAATTTAGTAGTGATAGTGTGACATAGTGACATATCATAAACTTTATATCATTTTATTGTACCTAAATAAAAAAATTCTCAATTTTAAAACAAAATGGAAAAAATTGAATAAGAAGGAGTAATTGATAAATTGAACGTATCATTAAAGATTTCTTTCAAAGTATTAATGCTTTCATGGACTCACTCATGCTTTGGTCTTTTATGGAAGACATTGTTATATAATAATTCATCTGTTTTTTAATACGAAATGCTTTTAGAGTAGTACTTGAAATATTAAATAAATAATTATATAATATTAAATATAATATCAATTGTTTATATTAGAAAAATAGAGTGTTATTTATTGGGCAAAAAATTGCGAGAGAACCAAAGTTATATATATTATTTAAGGTAATATTGAAAACTAAGCAATTAATAGTTACTTGAAATTCTCAAACGATTTATATTAAAGAACAAAAATAATTCTCTAAAACGGTTTATATTAAGGAACGGAAGGAGTAGTATACTAGTTAAATAAGAGGCAAGGGTATAATTTTATTTCATATTTTGTCATTGTATTGGTATGTGTGTTAATTGTTTTAATTAGTGCTTGAATTTGTGGAGAATGAGTGAATTAATTTGGGTAAGTCATTTATGATATGATTGATACTGTTTTGAATAAGTTGTAATATAGGAGTAGTTGATAGATAGTAAATTAGTCGATAGTAAAATTTTATATAATTAATTTATATATACTTTCGACATCCTTTTGAGGACAAATTTTTTATCACCTAAGGGGTTGTTTGATAAAAACTTAATGAATCTGAATTTGAATTTGAATTTGAGTGAAAAAAGTTATTTGATAATTAACATGTCTGAAATATTAGAATAACATAATTTTATTATTTTACCCTCTGAAAAAATTCAAAGTTATTGTAATTTATTTAATATTACTTAATATAATAGTTAATATTTTTATATTTTTTTAATTTTTTCATCACTTTTATTCAAGTCTTTCATTCAACTAAAAAATATGAAACTTTCTGGTTCAATTTCATCATTCAAACACATTTTGTCCAAAACAAAAAAAGACTCTTGGGACGGAGGGAGTACATGAGTAACAATGTTCTGTTGATTCATCTAACCAAACGGTCCAAACCAACCTCCCTCCCCCTCTTCCTCTTCCCAAAAAAAGAAGGAAAAATCCTTGTGATAAGGCAAAATTGGATCCAAAACTGGCCCAACATGTGGAAGCCCAAAAGCCTATAGTTCCTGTCAAATACTGGGCCAGAAGTAGATTGACTTGCCAAGGTAGTGCCCCATCTAGACTAATAGTCTATACTATTGTCTTGATTCTTCAAAATTTCATGCATTCAACGTAAAGCATGGTTTAGTCGGCTGGTGCAATCTTTTTTGGCTTACTGGGAATTAGGGGTTAGATTAATTTAGCTTAGCTTTGGATTATGTAACCCATGCTTTTTAAAAAGAAATTGCAAATTTAAAAGATTGTACTATCTCTATTTCAAATTATTAGATCAATATTAAGTTATTAACCTTTTAAAAATTCATTTTAAATATTTTCAAACTCAAAATTAACATGATTTTTTTAATTTATATCAATACAATTATAAATATTATAAATTACTTGTAAAATACTACTCCTTCCGTCCCACGATAAAAGTCCTGGTGGACTTTTCACGCATATTAAAAAGAGGAATAAAATGACAAAATTGCCCATAATAATGTCATTAAATATGGAGAGAGAATTAGAAAACTACTAAGAACAGTATGAGATATTTAATATTCTTTAGGCGTAATAGGAAAAAATGTGTAAAAATTTGGTTATTAAAAGAAAGAGGACATTTAACATGGGACAATCCAAAATAGTAATAAGGACTTTTATCCTGGGACGGAGGGAGTACTAGTTATGACCAACTATTGATGACTTTCTCAAAAATATCTTTTTTCTGGGAACATGACCAACTATTATGTTCTCGATTATTCGTTCACTTAGAAAAAATGCTCCAATTTTCATTATCAGATGACGCAAAAAATTATTATTTCATATTAACAAAAATATTTCAATTTTAAATTTGAAAAATATTTTAAATTAACTTTCGAAAGTCAATTTTGATCAACGGAAGAAATATTTACCATTTTACAAGTTTTTTTTTGTTTTCATTTTTAACCGGCAATTTAACAGGGAAAATAAGCTTTCTCATCAATTTAGATCACATATACTACTTATATTATCCCAAACCCCCACCCACCAAAAGAGAGAATAATAAATACAGAAAAATGCAACCACCATTAAGACATTGACTACTTTAGAAATCACATGTTACTTGTGATTTATTATTCTTTAGCAATGATTATATATGTTAACTCATTTATTTAAATGAGTTAACATATATAATCATTTGCTAAAGAATAATAAATCACAAGTAACATGTGATTTTAATAAATGTTTTAAAAAAATTAATTGGATTAGCGATTTTATCAATTAAAAAGAATATGAAGAAAATTGATTATAAAAGTTTAATCAATAATTTTGCATCTAAAATAGTAAAAAAAAAAATGAATTTCTAATTAACAAAATAGTATTGAATGGTTAAAAAAGCACTATTTTAAGTTAAATAGTTAGTATTCAAAAATATCCTAACTTCCTTATTAATTTAGCAATCAATATTTACATTAAGTTGTTTGTAATTATATGTGATTACATAAAAGGAAAAGTATTTTTATTCAATCTTTACCATACTTTAATTACTCCCTTCATTCTAATTTATTAATAGTTAATACATAAAACAAAATGTCATTACTTTATAATTAATACTCCCTATATAAATTGTTTTAGAGATTTTTTTTTTCTTCATAAGGCATTTTTCATAATAAGGAAATTATGAAAAAAATGAGAAAAAAAAATAAAAAGTTACATGTTGGGCTCACGAAATTGAGCAGGTTAGTAGTAATTGAGAGGAGAGGAGGAATACTAGTGGGTAAAATAAAATTTTACAATAAAATTAATTATCTATTTTTTGACAAAGTAAAATTAATTATCTATTTCATAATTTATGAGTTATGTCTTAAACAACTTACATAATAAAGGAGGGAGTATAGGTCTCAAATTTCATATTTATTCTTTTATGTTTTATTTAGAAATATCAAATAAGAGAGAGGAAAGAGAATAGTGTTTTTTTTAAGAATAGATTTTTTTGAAAATAAAAGAGAAAATAAGAATGTAGATAACTTTCTACCTTGATAATAGAAAACCACTATTAAATTTGAAATAGAAAAAAAAAGTCCTAAACGACTACTATTGAAATGAAAGGAGTAATATAAATTCTCATTTAATTTTTATAGTCAAATTTGTGACGTCCTCAAAATGTATACATTACTTATCTTGAGTCGCCAGATATATGGTACAAAATTCAAATATAACTTACTAATACAACTGTTGTGTACAATACAACAAAACATAAACTGTGAGTTTGAATACAAATATTATCTACTAGAAATTATACAAACTCAAAAGGAGTCCTCATTACAATTATTATCACACTATTTCACAGAATAATGAGGACTACTAATGTTATCCTCTAGACCATCACTCCGTTCCCACTCATCCCAAATTATATTCTCATTTCACGAAGAGAACAAAGAAAAGAAAGGGTGAGCTCAATCTAGCCCATAAGAAGAAATATTATGACTAAGATAATGCGTAATAAATTATCATTAGTCTCCAACAATGTTAAACCGATAAAATATAATTGACATCAAGTTTAACTACGGTGAGAACAAGCAATCCATTAAAAGAGTCAAGTAGAAAATAAAATCTACTATCTTTTATGATTAAAAGGTTTTTCATCGTTGTTATCGGCGAGACTCAATTTCAATAAATAATCCACATCATTAAATCATCCTCGCACTACGGGCCAAGGATATTCTTTAAGTATCACGACCACGAATTATCCATGCACTACTGAGCCAAAGATAATCGTGTTTTCATCAACGGTCCCGATTATGCCATAAAACAATTCATCTTTGCTCCACTTGGCAGAAGAATCTATAGCCATAATCATACCAAAAACTGTCCCATTAATGCACTACGGGCGATGAGGACTTTTAATTTTCACATCATTTGTAACATTACTATTAAGCGATTATCTTAGAATAATCCATTGTCATAATCATACCAAGTCCATATATGCCTTCAAGCCACGGATGACTTTCAACATAACATAAACATGAGGATGATGACAATGATATAAGAATTCAATTAAACAAGTTCAAGAATTAATTTGTCCGGAACCAATAACGTCTGAAATTGTCGACATGATACTTCTTTGTAGAATAAAATTCAAGAATCTTTGAGAAGAATATTTCCATGAAAATCTTTGGATGAAGCGCAAATATCGAGGATATTCCACTAATTTCATAGAGTATAGAAGTCAAAATTTTAATCAACTCGAGTATAATCTGAATGGAATAACAAAAGATATCACCACGCACGCAAAGATTACTTGATGTATCTGCGGTTATTCCAATGAATAATAATAACGAAACCGGTCGGTGAAATTCACACGACAAGATGTTCAACGAGAATAATAAATGCGAATAATAAATGATGGAACCAGTCCCACAGATATATATGCAGACGGATATTAAATGTAATAATAAAGACGGAATAATAAAAATGGAACCGGTCCTGCATATAAGCACGCATGGTGGATATTCCGATGCGAATAATAAAAGCAGAATAATAGAAGAATGTCACCAAGTATAGGGTAGCCCGCATGTATCTGAGTTATTCCAATGAAACAATAAAGAAATAGAATAATGTAAGTTCTCTTCTTGAATACAAAAGAATAATATCCCTTACCGTAAAATAATACTTGATATAAGAGTAGTGAAGTAGCAGAAAACTTTTCTTCTATCTTTCTATAGTCTATCTCTATAGTTTCTCTCTCTAGAGTTCAGTGAATTCGTAAGAAAATTATAAGACCCCAACTTTTATAAATAAAGATGAATTTTCTATAAATATTATTTTTGAATATTATGGAATAAATTTGATATAATGTTATAGTTATGAGTAATATTTATAAATTTTGCAAAAGTAAGCAAGTTGTTATAAAATATTAGTTTGGTTAGGAATATTCTTTTTGTCGGAAAATATTTCGTCTGACGGCTCAATCATTGGTGGACCCCATGCGGAAGTATTATAAGTAGTTAAAGCGACAAAATTATCTTTCTATAAAAATAACGGCGGATGTGTTACTGTTAAAACCGTTGAACTACCCTAGGTAATAAAAGTACAAAATACGATGTCTGGCGTAGTTGTATAGTAGCAGACACGATATTGATTATTGATCTTTACGTGAGAAGTCATCCATTATGCTCAATTATTACTACAAGATAATTCTTTGCGTCATATCTCTTATATTATTGATTCAATTATTGTCATAGTATCATCCATATAATATGTTATAGTATTAAATCAATAATTGAGACGACAAGTTATAAATGATTAATAATTGTTGAAAGATTAAATATGTGTTGATTAAAAATAAAATGATTTGTGGTAATATTTATTCAATCCTTGATGTATATAAAGAGTCTCATTATGAGACGTTTGTGGTAAGTTTGATTATTTTATGGGGGTCATATGTCATCATCTAAGAGTCTCTTCAATCGATAGTAATTACCTTCGTCGATAGTAATTACCTTTGTGAATAGTAATTACCTTCGTCGATAGTAATTACCTTTACCAGACGTCAAACCACTTGCCGTTTCATATTACAAAGGCGTCGAACCACTTGTCGTTTCACATTCACAAAAGGCCGAACCACTTGTCGTTTCACATTACAAAGCGTCGAACCACTTGTCGTTTCACATTACAAAGGTCGAACCACTTTTCTTTTCACATCACCAATCGTCAAGCCACTTGCCTTTTCACGTGGCATGTCTTTAAGCTAGAAATCTTCTATAAATAGAGGCCTAGTGCTTCATTATTTTTCACGAATTCATTCAAGCTATAGAGAGAGAAAGTATAGAGAGAATAAGAGAGAAAAAGAAGAGTATTTTGTTACTACACTCTGCGCAGATTCAATCTCCTACCAAAAGTAAGGGGTGTTATTCTTTCTTATTCATGAAGAGAACTGTTGTTATTCCATTGCTTATTATTCATTGGAATAACTCAGATATGCGTGGTTTACCCTATACTTGGTGACATTCTTCTATTATTACATTGGAACATCATCACATGCATGTTTTACACGGACTGGTTCCGCGTTTTTATTATTATTCTATGGAACATCATGTATGCATGTGTTTTACAGGACTGGAAAATCTTTATTATTTATTATTCATTGGAACATCCTCGTGCAATGCGTTTTACGGACGAGTTCCATTCTTTATTATTCTGTTGAATATCCTGTCACATGCGCGTTTACTGGCAGGACTGAATTCCGTTATTTATTATTACATTGGAATAACTTTTCACATGCGATTACATCGCATGCATGGTGATTTCTTTTGTTATTCCATTCTTTATTATACCCAGTTGGTTAAAACTTTGACTTCTATACTTCATGAAATTAATGGAATATCCTTGATATTTGCGCTTCATTCAGTAACCTTTCATGGAAATATTCTTCTCAATATTCTTGAATTTTACTCTACAAAGCGATGTCATGTTGACGATTGGATGTTATTGGTTCCTAGATAAATTAATTCTTGAACTTGTTTTATTGAATTCTTATATCATTGTCATCATCTGAAAGTAGTATGCACACAAGCCAATCATGTTTGATGATAAAGCATATACTTTGTAACAATCTTATTCATTTATTAATAAAAGTATTAATTTATTAAAGGCTTTTAATTATCTACATGATCTTTGTTTATAATATGTGATAAACCCATAGTTTTAAGCATGCTTTTAGAATAATGATGATGATCATTCTAATGAGATCTAAATTCTTAAAGCTTAAAACTAAAATAGTTCCCAATCATTGGATTACTAAATTGGGGATTAGTGAATCCGGATAGATTGGTACATACGTTCTTTACTCATTGGATGAGGATGATTGATCTCATGATCATTTATCCTTGGAGACACTAAAAGCAAGTATGTAGGTGCTTATTAGAGAATAAGTTCAATTGAGCGTGGCTCGCTAAGGAATACCTAATGGAGTTTTATTTGCTGTCATAGGAATTCACAGTAGTGATAGTAGTCTGAAGTAATCCTTGGACTTGAGATCATCATAGTATCTTATGTATGATGAGTTATACTTTGACTTATTCCTTAAGACCCTTAGGGTATATCAAAGGTATGCTTGGGTATAATAAGTTATGCGTGGAGATAATGTATGATCGATAAAGAATCTACCACTTCTAATAAAAAAGAGAAATGTCTATGTGATTCGATAAATGACAACTCAGTAGTCCTTGGCGGCGGAGAATGAAATTAGAAAGGAGTTTCTAATTTGCATTATTTGAGTTGTGCATTTAAGAGTCGAAATACATATAATTAAATAAAATAAGACTTGACGATAATTCCATGTCTTATATTTAATTGGGACATTGTATGGTGGAAGGATTGAATTATATCTGGTAACTATTTACTCAAAGGTTCTTTAATGATTAATGTTGAAATCTATATTATCTGGAAAGTCGTTGATCATTTGGGAGGCTTATCCTATATTGTAGAATAAATATTATTTATTTAAATAAATTAATTGTTTAATTTATTTATTTAAATAAGATTAGAATTATTCTAATTGATTTATTCACAACCTATTTAATATGGAGAACCTAAAGGGTCACACCATAAAAGGAAGAATAATTATTTAAGAAGTTAATGGCATAATCGTAATAATATGTTAAGTATATTTAATTTAATCTATGGTGATAGAATAAATTAAATAGCTTAATATTATTATTTAATATTTTAGAAATATTAAATATAAATTAATAAGAGGAGTCTTATTAATATTATTACAATTATTATTATTTTAATTTCTAAAAGAGTTTAGAAATTAATTTAATATAAGTACTCTCATTTATTCTAATTGGATTAGGAAGGAAAATTAGTTAAAGAGTTTAATTAATTATCCCTAATTAGATTAGGGAGCTTAATTAATTAAAAGAATTTAATTAATTAAATAAATCCCAATTCCTTAATTGTTAAGGTGGGTTGCCCACATCTATAAATAAGAGGAGTCTTATTATGGGTGAAAAGGTTGTTGACTTTTACAACACACGTAATAATTCCAATAGTTGAGAAAGACGTCTTTTCATAGAGATAGAAAAATTAGGGTTTAACCAACCACCCATCTTCTTGAATTTTCTTCTTCCTTGGTGGATCACCTCTGAGGCCAAACATTTGGGTGGCTAACATTGATTAAAGGAAGGAACCAAATCCGGTGGATTCAAGATTGAGCGAAAGGATTTGGAGGTGAACTTGTACTGAGGAAGCTTTCGATCTTGAGGGTATGATTTTATTCTTTATCTTTTCGTTTAATTTAATAATTGTGCGTAAAGGGTGATCCGGGTATATGGTTTGTAAATTTTTAAACTCTGATTTTACACGCTTAGCATTATTTTGCAATTTGATTACATACATGAATATTACAAACCTAACGATGGCATCGAGCCCAAACTTTATCGCAATTATTATTTGTTTTAATTTGATATTATATTGATATGTGTTTAGAATAATTTAATTGGGCATAATTTTATTGTATAAAATGTTAACAAGTTAAATAAATAAAAAAAAGGCAATCCGTGGGAAATCAAAAGCAATCAGTATGCAAAATCAAGTTAAAAGAATGGATATATATATATATATATATTATGGTTATATATATATATATATATATATTATATATATATATATATATATATATATATATATATTCTTAATTATTATATAATTAAAATAAAAGTTTATTTTAATTTTAAAATAAAAGGTTTATTTTAATATTAAAATATAAAGTTTTATTTTAATTTTAATAATTTATATAAAATAAAAAAAAAGGTATTTTATTCTTTAAATAAAAGGTTTATTTTAATATTAAAATAAAAATTTATTTTAATTTTAAAATTAGAATTTCATGCTAACTAATTAGAGTTGGAATTGGATTCCATGATAACTAATTGGAGTTGAAATTGGATTCTATTTTTCTTTAAATAAAGGAGTTTATTTAGATATGAAATAAGATTTCATATTATTCAAAATAAAAGAGTTTATTTGTGAATAGGAAAGAAATCCTAATTTTTCTTAAATAAAGGAGTTTATTTAGATATAAAATAAGATTTTATATTATTCAAAATAAAGGAGTTTATTTGTGAATAGGAAAAGAAAATCAAGTGTGTTTTTTTAATAATTTTTTTTTTTACATGGAATTGGATACCATAATTAATTAAAATAAAAGAGTTTATTTTAATTAAAGATTTTTTACTGGAATTGGATTCCATAATTAATTAAAATAAAGGAGTTTATTTTGATTAAAATTTTGATTAAAATAAAATAGTTTATTTTATTCAAAATTGGATAAATTAAAATAAAATAGTTTTATTTTGATTTAAATTTGGATTTAAATAAAGGAGTTTATTTTTATTCAAAATAGATTTTATCTTAACTAAATTTGCCCATTAAATGATATCAATATATATATTGAATGTTTATTATTCATCGAGATGAATGTTATTTATTGATGCGTATGGTGATGTGTATGATAATAAATGGGATTGATTATGAACTATTGACGATGTGATTGGATTTTATTTTAGTTGGATGCATGAATGTATGGGTTTTATTAAATGGGGTTACTGCGTACCTGCCTCTTCTCTAATTTTTCTTAATATAAATTCTATCTCCCTCTATGTACTTCCCTTGACTTTAGCGATCAAGGTTTCTATTTATTTTAAATAGTTTTGTAATAGGAATAGTTAGAATTAATTTTGAAGAATTGGAGATCGAGGAAGCGAGGAAGCGCTTGAAGACCCGTTTGTAATGGAGCAGGGTTTAAATGTAATAGTTATATTTAAATATTAATTTCTTGCACCCCAAGGGTTTGACCTTTTGGTTCACTTGGTGGCTCTAGTGAACCAAACTAGAATAAAAGTCCATAATCAATCCGGGTAGAATATAGTATTCTATATGCGCATGCTTATACTATATATATTATATATTATGCAAACATGCTTCTTGTGTTAATTAATATATTGCGTATTTTATATATATATATAATAAATGCATATAGCTAAACAAGATGAGACAAATTAATAACAAACCCCTCAATTTTTATATTAAGTCCTAAAGCGTTCAAAGATATTTGGAATATCGAGCGTCAAGCCTTCTAGCATGATAAAATTAATATAGTATTAAATATTTAATATGAGTTTGTTGTGTCACCACAAGGCAAGTATTAAGTATTTAAGATGTTAATTTATCACATTTGATGCTTATAAAGAAAATTGAACAATATTGTTTTGTTGTGTCACCACAAGGATGATATTTTTCTTTTTGAATATATGGAGTGATAGGTTGGACTTAACTTGGATAATTTTTATTCGGATGTGCCACCACTTGATCAAAATAATCTAAGAGGCAAAATCTGAAGAGTTGCATAGTTGATGTAATTGACAAAAGTTGTCTACCTATTTATTTATATATAGTTTGTTGTGTCACCACAAGGCTATATACATTTGAAATGGGATCCTTATTCTCACTAGCAAATCTTTAATTAGATTTTGCTAGAACTATATATAAGTGAGGTAATATAGTTTGAAAAAAATAGTGGGAGATACCAATTTAAAACAAGACCTAAATTATTTTGGTAATTAATAAAAGAATGTATGTTAAAATGTTGTTAATTACAAATTCATTTACGAAATTTTACAATGTCTATAATTACTATCAACTGAAGAAGCATATTAGGTGCTAAATTAACTGTGGGCCAATTAAGCGGATTGGTTAAGGAATTTGAGAATAGTTCTACATGGTGAAAATCTATCTTATGTCCTTAATCGCCTATCCTCGCAATAGTTGCGAGACAATGCCTCTGAGGAAGACATTGCGCTTTTAGAAAGTGGCGAGATGATGATGCCTGATTGACTCGATGCATCATGCTCGCATCCATGAGTAACGAGCTTGACGTCGACATGAAACTATGGATGCTCTCTACTATATTCCTTCACATCAGTAGTTGATGGTGAGGAAAGTGGGGTGATAGATATCGAGATATCTAAGGAGCTCTTAGATCTAGAATGGCCATATGGCACTATAAATGCAGATAAAAGTTCTTAACATAATCAATTTGATTGATCGATTAGGACAACTGGTTTTGTCATGGATGGAGAGTTGAGCCAAGATTTGATCTTGCACTCACTCCGGACTCCTTTCACAATTGTTGTGAATTTTTTATATGAACAAGCTAGATATCGACCTCGTTGATTTGCTTAACATATTGAAAAATGTTGAGAGTCACTTTCCAACCAAGAAAGATCAAGTCTTCTTGGTAGGGGCCAAAGGATCTTACGAAAGAAGAGCGATTCAAAGAAGGTAAATAGAAAGGCATAAACAAAGGATAATAAGAACAAAAGCGTCACGGATAGCAAAGGAGTTTGCTTCCACTTTGCAATAAGCTTTGACCTTTGGAAAAGAAAGCTGCGAAAGCATCTTGCGAGAGGCTAACGAAAAAGAAGCTTAGTGAAGTTTGGTTATAAATCTGATTTTGTTCATGATTTGAAAATAAATTTTTTTTAAAGTCGAGGTTCTACTTGGGTATTGGATCTGACTTTGGTTATCATAAATATAGATTTATGAAGGGACCAAGCAGAAGTAGAAAAGCTAACAAAGATAAGTAATCCTATGTGTGGAAAATGAAGCAAAGGTTGCTACATTAGCCATAGAAACTTATAGTTTAGCCATACTACGGGGGAAAATCTATTAAGTCGATAAGTTGTTATTGTATTTCGATTTCTTGTTAAAAATATTATTTCCATTTTGTTGTTGACAATAAAATTTTGGTATTATAATTAAGAACAATTGTTGTTACATTTATAATAATAATGTTTTGTATATAAACTGGAATATTACTTAATGGATTTTGTATACTTGACTTATGCAAAAATAATTTTGCAAATTGAACAAACTAGTATAAGAAAAGGAGATGATCATTCAAAGAGTTGAATGTGTGTATTTGCTGAAATACAAGTATGAATTATTTGAAAGGTTCAGAAGAATTCATAAGTGAAACAAATTGGCAAAGTATTAGAATTCTTTGATTAGATCGAGGAATAAATACTTGTCTGATAAGTTTCTAGATCATCTCAAATGGTTTTCTCATAATGGATACATCGTCGATACGTGATAATTGATTGATGTATCTGAATGGAAAATTCGTACCTTGTTGGACATAGATGCGATCCATAATGATTTTACTGACATTCCGATATCCTTACAGGATCATATCCTACAAAATGGTACGCATATCTACGAAAATGGTAACCTCAAAATCCATTTGAGACTCCATAAAAGTTATGGATGGGGAGGATTCTAATCTTAAGTATGTTAAGATAAGGGTTTGTCGAACTTATGTGAAAAGGTTTTCAAAGGATAAGCTTGGGACAAGATTTGACATGTCTGATTTGTGGGACATCCTAAAAGTAAGTTTAGGGTATATGTTCTATAATTCTACTTAGCAAAAGGTGTTTGTTCTGAAACACGCTTCCTTTCAAGATAAAGGTGTTTATCATTAAAAAAATTTAGTGGGAGGATAATAGATCTTGAAGAGTTCAAGAACCACAAAATACTATAAGTCGAATAAGAGGAACACATAGATAGACTGTTATACCACAACCAGATATCGTAAATCGGAATAGTACCAAAGATACCTAGGAGGTATGGATTCATCATGGATGATGATGATGAGATCTACACATCATAGAAGATGATGATCCGATTACATACGATGAGGTAAGTGTTGTAGATGAGAGAAATGGATTGAAGCAAGTTTCTCAAATATGGAACATTCGTTTTGATGAAATGATCAAAAGAGTTTGATTTTATCAAAAATAGAATGAACCTAGTGTGTACAAAAAGAATTCGATTGGGAGCTTCGTGACATTCCTAGTATTATATGTTGATATCTACGGATAAGGAATGACATACCAATCTCTGATCGATAAATGATAAAGTTGTCTAAACATTCCTCCATGAATGGTTTGGAAGAGTAT
Organism: Panax quinquefolius; assembly: GCA_020205615.1. Taxonomy (NCBI): domain Eukaryota; kingdom Viridiplantae; phylum Streptophyta; class Magnoliopsida; order Apiales; family Araliaceae; genus Panax; species Panax quinquefolius. The sequence goes on from CM035165.1 coordinate 106,769,888, forward strand.
CTTAATTGGGGATAAAATCTATATAGATAGATTTAAGAGGATGCTCGACTTAACCCGAGGAACGTATATTCATTTGATGCTAAAGTCGTTTAGCATGGCAAACTCAAGAGATGTCTCATGTTGATGAGCCATGGGTGTATCTCTCTTAATAGTCCCCACGGACTCACGAAAAGAGAGTCGCATGAGTGACAATCATGTATGCAATGAAATATCTGAGACACGATGTTGATCGGTCGTATTATGGAGAATTTCACTATGAGTCGGTGAAAAACATCTTAAAGTGCTTAGCAAGGCACTAAGGATGTGATCATATTCATGGTGGGTCTTAATTAAAACTAGAGGCTTTATGAGACTCAAGTTTTTCGAGACGGACCAAGATGACGAAAAATCCACTTTAAGGTAAAGTGTTACCTTGAGCAGGTGGTGCGATGAATTGGAAAGGTTCCAAAAGCAATGAAAAGAGTTCTTGGTTTAGTGATAAAGACAAAGTATATAGCTATAAATGAAGTGCAAGTTGATTGTTTGGATTAAAAGTTCATTCTGAGAACTAGGAATAGTTCTAAAGTCTCATCTTGGATCTAAACATGTGTTGTGGCACTTTCATTTGATTATTAGAATCATTGAAAGATGGGAAATCACTATAGAGATAGTGGACTCTCATGAACAACATTACATATCCATTAACTAAAAGCTTATCCAACAACGGGATAATCGTCACTTAGAGAAGAAGAGTATGAGATACCATGACGATTGGCTTTAGTGCAGTGGGAGATTGAAAGTAGTATGCACACAAAGCCGATCATGTTTGATGATAAAGCGTATACTTTGTAACAATCTTATTCATTTATTAATAAAAGTATTAATTTATTAAAGGCTTTTAATTATCTACGTGATCTTTGTTTTATAATATGTGATAAACCCGTAGTTTTAAGCAATGCTTTTAGAATAATGATGATGATCATTCTAATGAGATCTAAATTCTTAGAAAGCTTAAAACTAAAATAGTTCCCAATCGTTGGATTACTAAATTGGGGATTAGTGAATCCGGATAGATTGGTACATCGTTCTTTGCTTTCGTTGGATGAGGATGATTGATCTCATGATCATTTGTGTGGAACACTAAAAGCAGTATGTAGGTGCTTATTAGAGAATAAGTTCACTTTGAGCATTGGCTCATTAAGGAATACCTAATGGAGTTTTATTTGCTGTCGATAGGAATTCTGTAGTGATAGTAGTCTGAGTAATCCTTGGACTTGAGATCATCATAGTATCTTGTGTATGATGAGTTATACTTTGACTTATTCCTTAAGACCCTTAGGGTATATCAAAGGGTATGCTTGGGTATAATAAGTTATGCATGGAGATAATGTATGATCGATAAAGAATCTACCACTTCTAATAAAAAAGAGAAATGTCTATGTGATTCGATAAATGACACTCAGTAGTCCTTGGCGAAGCGAGAATGAAATTAGAAAGGAGTTTCTAATTTGCATTATTTGGAGTTGTGCGTTTAAGAGTCGAAATACATATAATTAAATAAAATAAGACTTGTGATAATTCCATATCTTATATTTAATTGGGACATTGTATGGTGGAAGGATTGAATTGTCGGTAACTATTTACTCGAAAGGTTCTTTAATGATTAATGTTGAAATCTATATTATCTGAAAAGTGATTGATCATTGGGGAGGCTTATCCTATTGTAGAATAAATATTATTTATTTAAATAAATTAATTGTTTAATTTATTTATTTAAATAAGATTAGAATTATTCTAATTGATTTATTCACAATAGGTTTAATATGGAGAACCTAAAGGGTCACACCATAAAAGGAAGAATAATTATTTAAGAAGTTAATGGCATAATCGTAATAATATGTTAAGTATATTTAATTTAATCTATGGTGATAGAATAAATTAAATAGCTTAATATTATTATTTAATATTTTAGAAATATTAAATATAAATTAATAAGAGAGTCTTATTAATATTATTACAATTATTATTATTTTAATTTCTAAAAGAGTTTAGAAATTAATTTAATATAAATACTCTCATTTATTCCTAATTGGATTAGGAAGGAAAATTAGTTAAAAGAGTTTAATTAATTATCCTAATAAGATTATGGAGCTTAATTAATTAAAAGAATTTAATTAATTAAATAAATCTCAATTCCTTAATTGTTAAGGTGGGTTGCCCATATCTATAAATAAGAGAGTCTTATTATGGGTGAAAAGGTTGTTGACTTTTTACAACACACGTAATAATTCCAATAGTTGGAGAGTACATCCTTTTACATAGAGATAGAAAAACTAGGGTTTAGCCAACCACCCATCTTCTTGAATTTTTTCTTCTTCTTGGTGGATCACCTCTGAGAGCCAAACATTTGGGTGGCTAACGTTGATCGAAAGGAAGGAACCAAACCGGTGGATTCAAGATTGAGCGAAAAGTTTGGAGGTGAACTTGTACACGAGGAAGCTCGATCTTGAGGGTATGATTTTATTCTTTATCTTTTCGTTTAATTAATAATTGTGCAAAAAGGGTGATCCGGGTAATGGTTTGATCTCGGGCATATGGTTTGTAAAATTTTATTAACTCTAACATTTATGTTTATATTATGTTGAAAGTCATCCATGCATTTTTATATGGATTTGGTATGATTATGATTGACTATTGCCGTTGTAATTATAATAAAAATGATGTGGTAAAAACCTCGGTGGGCCGTAACAATTAGTAGTCCTCACTATTACGTGAAATAGTGTGATAATAATTGTAATGAGGACTCCTTTTGAGTTTGTATAATATCTAGTAGACAATATTTGTATTCAAACTCACGCTTTATGTCGTATTGTACACCGGCAGTTATATTAGTAAGTTGTATTTAAATTACATGCCATGTATCCGACTACCCAAGATGGGTGATGTATACCTAATTTCGGGGCGTCACAAAAATAATGAAGGAACGAGCTTCTATTTATAAGAAAATGGAATGCATAATAACTAATCCATGAACGGTCCAGATTGATTTACTTTAATCGACAAATCCGTATTTAAATTAAAATCTTTTAAATAAAATATAATATATTCTATTTATATAAAAGATTTTTACTATCTGCAAAACACTTATGCATAATAAAATATAATATATTCTATTTATAGAATAACTTTAATAAAGTATTACTTTTATATAAAAGATATTTCTATTTTATTACGTGAATAAAACAAAACTTCTAAATCAACAATAATTGAATCAAATAATGTGAGATACTTGTCAAAGAACTATTGTAGCTATAATTGAACAAAACCGGTGACTTCTCACATAAATATCAATAATCAATACCGTATGCTACTATGTAACAACGCCATTCATCGTATTTTTACTACTGAAAGTAGTTCAATAGTATCAACGGTAAAACTTCCGCCGTTATTTTAATAAAATATTTTTGTCGTTTTCTCATTCCGATGATAATTTTCGTTCTTGAGGTCCACCAATGATTGTGTCGTTGCACGAATATTCCCTGATAAAACAAATATTCCCCGACCAATCGAATATAATATGACAACTTGCATACTTTGCAAAATTTATAAATACTAACCACAACAATAACATTATATCAAATCCATACCATAATATTCAAAAAAATATTTTGAGAAAATAAAATCTTTATTCATAAAATCTGGGGTCTCACAATCTCCCCTCCTTATGAAATTTTGCCCTCGAAATTTACGTGACGCGTTACTGGTATCTTAAGAAGAGGTGAGGATACCTTGACTTCACTTCAAATTCTAACTCTTGAGGTATAACATTTGTGCGTCGAATATGATCCTTCTTATCCAAGATGTTAAAACGTATCTCCTCATACGTTAAATCTTCTGCTATCTCGTCCGGTTCTAAATTAATAATGTGGTTCGGGTCGTCCACATATTTAAGTAACCTCGATACGTAAAAAAAAACGTTCTGAACACGCAACATATTTGGCGGTAAAACGAGTCTATAGGCCACAGTTCCTACTTCATCGAGGATTTCAAATGGGCTAATTAAATCGAGGGTTGAGATTTTCTCTCTTCGTCGATTCTTGCTTCTAGAATAACGCCCTCTTGAACCTTCTTCTTCACATTCATCAGCTTCGGGTGTGTAGCTTGAACGACTTTAACTTTATCGATTAAAGTCGATTCTACTCGTATTTTCGTTATCTTCACGTGGGTCCCTAGAGTCTTTAACTCTATCTTCATCATTTGTAAGTTATACGAAATGAGTCTTTGTGTTAACAACATCGCACTTGTAAACGCATTTGATCTTCTACTCAACGTCAATTTGCCACTTTCGCTTCTTCCACGATGATATTAAATAAGACGATCGTAATCTTGAAATTTCGAGTCAACGTCTTTGGCGCATTATCGTTCGCTTTTGGTTGAAGAAATATTTGAGGGTTTAAGAAATGGGTTTTGTCTTTGGCGTCAATACAAAATTCGATTTCACGCTCTGGGGTAGGCTAAGAAGTCTTCAGGAATACGTCCAAGAGATTTATTAATGATAAAAATATCATTCAAAATCACTATCGCATCCAAGACTTAGATAATACGTCACATTGATACCAACTGTGACTTCTATCCCTTAACCTAGATAAAGACCTCACAATGATACCTATCAACTTGTCATCGTCATTCACGACGTCGCCTACAGAAAGTCTGGCTTCGGTGCATTCCACACAAGAAAGTCAACAACGAAAGGATCAGGGCTCTTTATTTATGGCTTGATATGACAATGATTGACTTTAGTGGTTTGGTTTCTTGAATTCGCATAACAGGTTGGTTAGGAATATGAAAGCTAACAACCTTACGAAAAGCATGATGAGTAGTTAACCAATCGATTCCTAAAATCGCATCAAAGGCAAGTATTTTCAAAGAGACAAGATCAACACGTAACGTGAAAGTGTTGATTTGAACAAGATTTATAAATAATAGAGGTAACGAAGGTTTCTCCGAACTGAGTTTAAACAGATATATCAAAGTCTAACTTCTCCGGAATTAACTTCAAACATTGAAACACAACTAGGTGAAATAAAAGAGTGAATAGAACCGGTATCTAACACGGTATAGACTTCGCAAGAGCTTATGACTAACATACCTGTGATAATTTTATTCAGGTTCCTTGTCTCGAAAAAAAATGCTCTTTCTTAAACTACCGGCTTTGGCTTGTTTAGGACATCCTTTGGCATTACTATCCCAGCTGGACTTGACTTCACCATACGACAAAATCGAGCTAGGTGACCTTCTCTTCCGCAATTAAAACACGCTTTGGATTGCTACGTACAGTTTGGACGGATGTGTCCCTCCTGTCCGCATTCGAAACATACGATTGATGGTCGTTCTTCTTCCTTTGAAACGGGTGATGGTGCTGCTGTCTTTCCATCATTATTGAACCTTCTCTTCTTGAAATTTCCATTTCTATTATCTTGGTCATGATTACCACCGAAGCGGTTACCATTCTTGGCATGATAATTTCCCCCGCGATGGTTATCATTGTTCCGATGGCCGTTGCCACCGGTATGATTATTATCGTGTTATTGGTCATTACCTTTTGGTTGTGATGACTCATTATCGCGCTCCACTAACTGAGCCATATTCACAATATCTGAATATAAACAAAGTTTATGAGAAATGAGGTATTGGCGTATATCGGGTTTCAAACCTCGCAGAAACATTCGCGCCATTCGCTCCTCATTATCGACCAAATGAGATGCAAACAGGGACAACTCCATAAACTTAGCCTTGTACTGCAACACGGTCATATTGTTTTGCTCCAGCTTGATAAACTCTACCTCCTTCATGTGACGAATACTTTCGGGAAAGTACTTATCGTTGAACAGCTCTTGGAACTTCTCCCAAGACATCTTGAGTCAAAGTCGATCTGGAGTGCGTTTATAGATTCCCACCAATGATCCGCTTCTTCACGCAACATAAAGGTGGCAAAGGAACCTTTTGCTCTCGAGCATCCCAAGACATCAAATATCTTGGTGATCTGCTTTAACCACGTCTCCGCCTTTAGTGGTTACGGCTTTTCCAAAAACTCCGGTGGTCCCAGCTCCTTGAATTGCTTAGTGGTGACCAACCGTGGGTTGCCATTGTTTCTCCTCTGCATTATGAGCAGGAGCCGCCTTACTTTAATGTTGCATGAATTCTAAAAAGCTCTTAAACGCATCACCGTCGTTCATCAATTGATCGGTGTTATTGTTAACTTCAATAATACAAATGTCGTGTGAAATACGACAATATATCTTGAGAGTTTAAATACAAATATTATCTTCTAGACAATATCTATACTCAAATAAATCCTCATCACATTTATTGATACATTATTTTACAAAAATGGTGAGGACTACTAAACAACTCTCTCTAGAACCTTCATTCCATACCCCATTTAGTACTACTCATTACATTCTACGCCTCTGAGAAGAAAAATGGAACAACAAGGAAAAGGGTGAGCTCAACTAGCCCGATAAAGAATATTATGACTAAGATAATATACAACAAATTATCGTTAGTCTCCAACGAGGAAAAAATCGATAGAATCTGATAGACAACAAGTTTGGATCAATATTATTGAAATAATAATAATTCATAGAAGAGTTACGTAGAGAATGAAATCTACTATAATCTATGAATTTAACGGTCCATCATCAATATTTTATCCTGTAACATCAATCAATATTCATCTCGAATCAAATATTCATCTTTGCACTTTCTGGGCCAAAGATATTCATCAATCGGTCGTGTTCATCTCAACACTGTTCATCTTTTGCACTAAAGGCCAAAGATATTCATCGATCGGTCGTATTCATTTATTTAAACACTGCTTCATCTTTGCACTTCTGGGCCAAAGATATTCTTGAAAATCATTCATCTTTGCACTACTGAGCAAAGATATTCAATAATATCATCATTTAAGGCGAGGATGATGAAAAATATTTTTAAAGAAACGAATCCGGTGAAACAAAATGACAAGGATTAAGGATTAAGGATTAGTACTTTGTTTTATCCATGTCCAACAATACCTCAAAAATAATCATAGTGGTGTAAAATTCAAGAATGATCAAAACATGGATCTGATCAAAGCTAGTATCCAAAATAGATATTTTGAGACGAAAAGAAAAATTTTCATTTTTAGGTGAATAGTCTTGCCGTATTAAATGAATAGTGCGTATCGTGAATAGTCTTAGTATCGTGAATAGTAACTCAGACACCAAAAGATAGAAATTCCACAAAAAAAACATCTTCACGCTTCATGAATAGTACTACTCGTGAATAGTAACTCGTGAATAGTAACTCATGAATAGTAACTTCGTGAATAGTAACTCATGAATAGTAACCCCAGAGCATGAAAAAGTTCCAAATTTGATAAAAGTTCCAACCAATATTTGACGTAATGATATTGAAGAAATAATATCATTTGAGAATAAAATAACATCCACTTACCTCGAAGAATCGATTACTTGGGAAGGAAAGGTCGGAAGTGATCTTTGAATGAAACTTATCTTGAGCAACAACTCTCAAAGTATCTAAATACTCACAAAATCGCTCGAATAATATAGAGAGAAAGAGAAAACTTTGTTTACGGTGTGATTTTCAATTCTAACTTAGCCCTCTATTTATAGGAAAATGTTAGCCGTAAAGCGGACTTGACACTTTACACGATGGCTTTACACTACTTCTATTGCCACCCACCACATTTGAAATAAAATTCAGCACATTTCTTCACCAACCACAAGTGGGGCCCACTCAATTCTAGAATTTTCCACCAAAATCAATTATAACCCTAATTTAGAATCAGACACCCTCTTAAAATTCACAACAAATCATTCGTGAATTTTTAGCGGTTCAAAATTTGTGGACATATACTCAACTTATGTATGTATAACATACCCAAAAATTACCACAATCCAACGGTCGGATTAAAAATTATAACCCCATGATATATCTAAAAACCCACGATTTAATTTTTAATACCTCCAATCAGATAAAATCTTGATAAAACACCTCAACATTAATTCCTTCATTAATAACCACATAAATAAATCCATCATTTATATCCATATAAAATAAATATTTCCTTATCATATGAATCAATAATTAATTATTCACAAATAATATTACGAGAATCACATTTATAATGACGGTAGTTTCCCGGAAAGAGGGGGCTTTCGATAAGGATCTCTCCTTCTTGGCGCGCATGATTAGGTGACCAAACCTCTCCTTGACGAGAACTTTCTAGACATTGCCAATAATGTTATCTAATAATATTATTCAAATAATATGAATTATTGATCGATAATGGGAAATCTTGTGCGATGACAATTATTGAACAACAATAATATAAAATATCAACGCGACAATTATTGAATCAATAAAATAAAATATTGAGCGATAACTCTTGTGAAAATTATTGAGTAGTGCCATCTTACGTGCGAATCAATAATTCAACAATCTTGTGTGCAATCTGGTAATCTTCTCTTGTGCGACCACGCGTATTCTTGTATTTTAACCACAGGGTATTCAATGATCTTAACTTGGTAACAACTACTGTAGTTATTTATAACCACCCAAACTTTGTCGTTTTCCTCATCCAATCGCTTTTTCCGTTATGGGGCCCACACATGGCGCATTTGCAATATCGTCGCGAATATTCCCAAAGCGATCTGAATATTCCACGACCAAACGAATATTCCCAAGCAACAATGAATATTTTATAACCACTTGCTTATTTTGAAATATTTGCGTATTTAACCCTTAACTATCCACATTAATCAAATCAACCCTTACTATTTCAAAATAATAAATAAAGGAAATTCCTTTTTATTTAAAAAATTTTGAGGTCTTCTGACCTCCCTCCTTATGAAATTTAGTCCTCGAAATTGGCGTGCGTATACTGGTGTTTGAAAAGGTGAAGATACCTCGCTTTCATTTTCGTTTCTAATTCCCAGTCATTTCCTCTATAGCATGATTCCTCCACAAAACTTTAACTTGTGGTATGACCTTTCTTGCGTAGGACATGCTCCTTCCTATCCAAAATCTTGGCAGTACCTCCTCATCGTTAAGTCTTGGCTATCTCGTCCGGTTTCTAACTTTCGATAACGTGGTTCGGGTCTTTCACATATTTTCTGAAATACGGATATGTGAAACACATTATGAACACGAGACATACTTGGAGAGTAACGCAAGTCTATAGGCTACATTTCCTACTCGGTCGAGAATTTGAAATGGACCAATAAATCGTGGATTGAGCTTTCCTCTCTTTCCAAATCTTGTAACTCCTTCCATGGAGCAACTTCATGACAATACATGATCCCTACATTAAATTCCACGTCCTTTCGATGAAGATCCGCATAACTCTTTTTATCGATCTTGTGCTTGGTTTGTATCGTTGTCGAATCATTTGAATCTTTTCGGTGATCATACGTCTTAACTTTCGGGTCCCAACAATGTTGCTTCACCCACCTCATCCCAACATATTGGAGAACGACATTTTGTCCATATAATGCTTGAATGGAACCATGCCTATATTTGTTTAATAACTATTGTTGTATGAGAATTCCACCAATGGCAAGTACTTATCCCAACTTCCTTTGAAATCTAGGACCTGAGTTTTAATATATCTTGAGAGTTTGAGTAGTCCTTTACGATTGCCCATCCGGTTTGAGGATGGTATGCCAAATCAATCATAAATTCGTGCCCATAGCTTTCTACAAACTAACCCAAAATCATGAAGTGAATCTTGGGTCACGATCCGAAACTATGGATCTGGGCATGCCATGCAACCTCACGATCTCATTTACGTACATACTAGCAAGGCGTTCAAGGAATAAGTCTCCGTGTCGGCGAAATGAAGCGGATTTGGTTAATCTATCAACAATAACCCAAATAGCATTGATGCCTTGAGAAACCGTAGGAGGAAGACCATGTGAAATCCATGGTAATGTGTTCCCACTTCCATTTGGAATCTCAGTGTGGTTATGCAACGGACCCTTAGGTACTAGATGCTCGCTTTTTACCGTTGGCAAGTTAAACACATCGAGATAAACTTTGCAATCTCTCTCTTCATATTATTCCACCAAAATGTATGTCCGAAGATCACGATACATTTAGTACTTCGAGGATGGATTGCAAATGGTGTTTTGTGTGCCTCCATCATAATCTTGTACTTCAAATCGAGTCGTTAGGAACCTGAAAGTCTAGAGTGGACTCAAGTATTCCTTCTTCATCAATTCTAAGCTTAGGAATAGCTCCTTCTTGTACTTTCTTCTTCATACGCATCATTTCAAGATTCGGTGGCTTGAAAGCGACTTTAACTTTATTGATTAAAATCGATTATACTCGTATATCATCACGTGGGTACCTAGAGTTTTCATCTCCATCTCTATTATTTGTAAATTATCTGAAATTAGTCTTTGACAATATCGTTTCGTACTTGTATATCGATCTTCTACTCAACACGTCATTTACCACGTTAAACTTTTCGAGGATGGCATGGTCGAACATGTCTTTGAAATGAGTCTCCTCTTGAGTTCTTGAAGCTCTTCCCACATTCCTTGCTCCATTCGAATTTTGTATCTCTACGAGTCAATTTGCGATAATGGAATAGCGATTCGAGAATATCCTTGACGAATCTCCGATAATAACCAACTAAGCCTGAAAAGCTACGTATTTAGATTCTTGACTTAGGTTGCTCTCAAGCTGTGACTCATATCCCAATCTTGGATAGCGCGTCACAATGACACCTATCGATTTACTATCGCATCGAATATGGCGTCCCTACGAGAGAGTAAAGCTTAGGTGAATTCCACAAAGTAAGTCACCGAGATAAAGGCTCGGTACCAAATTCTATAATTGAATTTTAACTCACGAAGTTCAATAGGAGCCATTCGATATGAGATTTTAGAAATGAGTTTTGTCTGGGGGTTCAAAGTCGATACAAAATTTAATATCGAACTTTAGGAGTAAGCGAAAATTCTTCAAAAATACGTCGGGAAAAATTAATAACAACGAAATATTATTCAAATCGGCGTGTCTTTATTCAAATCCATAACATGGACTAAGAAAACTTGACATCCGTTTTTTCAATAAGCGAATGGCTTTATGGCTTAATATGAAAGAGTTTGACTTCAATGGTTTGGTTGCTTGAATTGAATAACGGTTTGCTTAGGAATATGAAATCTAACAACCTTACGAAAATAATCAATTTGGCGTGATGAGTAGTTAACCTTAAAATCACATCAAAAGTAAATATCTCTATAGAAATAAGGTTAACGGTAATGTGATAGTGCCAACTTTGAATCAAACAAGATTTTTAAACAACAACGGATGTAATGAAAGTTTCTCTAACGGAGTCTCCACAAATAGGTCAAAGTCTAATTTCTCCGTAGTCGAGTTCAAGCGTTGGCGCTTAAGCAAGAGATAAAAGATGGGTAGAACCAATTATCTAGTAAGGTATAAACTTACAAAGAATTTATAATTAACTAACCCGTGCTAACCGTTCGGGTTCCTCGCATTTTAATGGAAGTCACGACAAACGCTCTTCCGAGAATCGTTGACTTTGACTTTTACGGGACATCCTTTTGAGTCACCATTCCATTGGATTGGGTTTCGATATCGTCTGATCTCGGCGATATGTCCTTCTTTTCCACAATTATAACATACCTTAAAGCTGTTGTGGGCGGTTTGGTGATATATCCCTCTTTCCGCATTTGTAACATATCTGACCGGTGGTCTTTCTCCTCCCTTGGAACCAATTTGCCCTTTGGCGTTGGCGTCTTCACATGGTGGTTGTTGAATCTCCTCTTTTAAAATCTCCTCCCAACTCGCTTCTTCTTTTTTTTCATGGCCCACGATTACCACCGGAGTGGTTCTACCGCCTTTGTCTGTATTCTTCTTTCTCCATTTGGTTATCGTTATTTTTATGACTACTATCTTGGTATGATCCACGTTTATGGTCCCTCGGTTGAGCGTTACTTTCGTTATCTCGCTCTAACAATTGAGCCACATTGACAACATCTGAATAGAGAAAATTTATGAGAAATGAGATCTTGGCGTATATCTTGGGGTTTCAAACCTCTAAGAAACATCCGCGTCATCGTTCCTCATTCTCCACCAAATGAGGTCTGAAACTGGATAACTCCATGAACTTACGCCTCGTCTTTGGGACAAATCGTGTTATTACTGCTCCGATCTAATAAACTCCACTTCCTTCGTATAGCGAATACTTTCGGGAAAGTACTTGTCATTGAAGCTATTCTGAAACATCTCCCATGACATCTTGAGTGCGGTTTGGATGGAGTGCGCTTCACGAGATTCCCACCGATGTCCGCTGCCTCGCCACGGAACATAAAAGTGGCGAATGGAACCTTCATTCCTCAAATGCATCCCAAGACATCGAATATCTTGGTAATTTGTTTGACCCGTGTTTCGCGCGTGATCGGATCGGGCTTTCCCTTAATTACGGTGGTCCCAACTCTTTGAACTTCTTGGTTTGTGACCACGGTGAATTCTTATCATCTCCTCCTGTATTTTGAACACGAGTCTCCTAAATGCGATTTTGCATGAAGCTGCAAAAAGCTTCTAAACATCCCTCGTTCATCATCTGCTCGATTGGTGTTATTCACGGGAGGTACATTGCCCGACTGTTGCACGTTCTCCTCGTTATTAAAATCTGAGCATCTCCACGGTCTCATTTACTCCACTATTAATATTCTCGATTCGACATTCTCAAATCTTGTCATAAAACAAGGGTTAATTAAGAAATCAATATATCACATAATATCCTATATCTTGACTATAACAAATAAGCTTAGGTAGGACACCTTTAGGAAGGATTTACTCGTCTCTCCCTCTGGTTCAATTCCCCGATCTCATGGAGATCATATCCTAAGCTACGATACCAATGTGGCGCCCCCAAAATAGGTATACACAACACCCATTACGAGTGCGCCAAATACATGGTACAAGAAGCAAACTACAACTTCATAATCTGAATGTAAATGTGTGAAATCGACAATATATCTTAATGAGTTTAAATACAAATATTATCTTACAGACAATATCTATACTCAAATAAATCCTCATCACATTTATTGATACATTATTTTACAAAAATGGTGAGGACTACTAAACAACTCTCTCTAACCTTCATTCCATACCCCAGAGCTAGTACTACATTACATTCTAGCCTCCACGAGAAGAAAAATGGAACAACAAGGAAAAGGGTGAGCTCAACTAGCCCGATAAAGAATATTATGACTAAGATAATATACAACAAATTATCGTTAGTCTCCAACGAGGAAAAATCGATAGAATACAATAGACAACAAGTTTGGATCAATATTACGTGTGAAATAATAATTCATAGAAGAGTTACGTGAGAGAATGAAATCTACTATAATCTATGAATTTAACGATCCATCATCAATATTTTATCCACAGTAACATCAATCGATATTCATCTCAAATCAAATATTCATCTTTGCCTTCTGAGCCAAAGATATTCATCAATCGGTCGTATTCATCTCAACACTGTTCATCTTTTGCACTAAAGGCCAAAGATATTCATCGATCGGTCGTATTCATTTAACACACATCTTTTCTTTTATTCACTGGGCCCAAAGATATTCTTGAAATCATTCATCTTTCATCTTTTCTGAGGCCAAGATATTCAATAATATCATCATTTAAGGCGAGGATGATGAAAAATATTTTTAAAGAAAGCGAATCGATTGAAACAAAATGACAAGGATTAAGGATTAAGGATTAGTACTTTGTTTTATCCATATCCAACAATACCTCAAAAATAATCATAGTGGTGTAAAATTCAAGAATGATCAAAAACATGGATCTGATCAAAGCTAGTATCCAAAAATAGATATTTTGGACGAAAAGAAAAATTTTCATTTTTAGATGAATAGTCTTGATATCGTGAATAGTCTTGAGTATCGTGAATAGTCTTGGTATCGTGAATAGTAACTCAAACACCAAAAGATAGAAATTCCACAAAAAAAAACATCTTCACGCTTCATGAATAGTACTTTCGTGAATAGTAACTAACGTGAAATAGTAACTCATGAATAGTAACTTCGTGAATAGTAACTCATGAATAGTAACCCAGAGCATGAAAAAGTTCCAAATTTGATAAAAGTTCCAACCAATATTTGACGTAATGATATTGAAGAAATAATATCATTTGAGAATAAAATAACATCCACTTACCTCGAAAGAATCGATTACTTGGAAGGAAAGGTCGGGAAGTGATCTTTGAATGAAACTTATCTTGAGCACAACTCTCAAAGTATCTAAATACTCACAAAATCGCTCGATAATATAGAGAGAAAGAAAAACTTTGTTTACGGTGTGATTTTCAATTCTAACTTAGCCCTCTATTTATAGGAAAATGTTAGCCGTAGAAGCGACTTGACTGCTACACGATGGCTTTACTTTACTACTACTACTATTACCACCCACCACATTTGAAATAAAATTCAGCACATTTCTTCACCAACCACAAGTGGGGCCCACTCAATTCTAAATTTTCCACCAAAATCAATTATAACCCTAATTTAGAATCAGACACCTCTTAAAATTCACAACAAATCATTAAGTGAATTTTTAGCGGTTCAAAATTTGTGGACATATACTCAACTTATGTATGTATAACATACCCAAAAATTACCACAATCAGCGGTCGGATTAAAAATTATAACCCCACTATGATATATCTGAAAACCCACGATTTAATTTTTAATACCTCGATCAGATAAAATCTTGATAAAACACCTCAACATTAATTCCTTCATTAATAACCACATAAATAAATCCATCATTTATATCCACATAAAATAAATATTTCCTTATCATATGAATCAATAATTAATTATTCACAAATAATATTACGAGAATCACATTTATAATGACGAGTTTGTTCCCGGAAGAGGGGCTTTCGATAAGGATCTCTCCTTCTTGGCGGCCTTGATTAGGTGACCAAACCTCTCCTTAGAGGCAGAACTTTCTAGACATTGCCAATAATGTTATCTAATAATATTATTCAAATAATATGAATTATTGATCGATAATGGGAAATCTTGTGCGATGACAATTATTGAACAATGATAATATAAAATATCAATAGCGACAATTATTGAATCAATAAAATAAAATATTGAGCGATAACTCTTGTGAAAATTATTGAGTAGTGCCATCTTACGTGGATCAATAATTCAACAATCTTTGTGCAATCTGGTGTCTTCTTTGTCTGCGACCACGCGTATTCTTGTATTTTAACCACTAGGGTATTCCAGCGATCTTACTTGGTAACAACTACTTCTAGCAGTTATTTATAACCACCCTTACTTTGTCGTTTTCCTCATCCATCGCTTTCCGTTATGGGGCCCACACATGGCATTTGCTTGTCGTACGAATATTCCAAAAGCGATCTGAATATTCCACGACCAAACGAATATTCCCAACAAAAATGAATATTTTATAACCACTTGCTTATTTTGAAATATTTGCGTATTTAACCCTTAACTATCCACATTAATCAAATCAACCCTTACTATTTCAAAATAATAAATAAAGGAAATTCCTTTTTATTTAAAAAATTTGAGTCTTACAACCTCCCTCCTTATGAAATTTAGTCCTCGAAATTGGCGTGCGTACACAGTGTTTGAAAAGGTGAGGATACCTCGCTTTCATTTTCGTTTCAATTCCCGGTCATTTCCTCTATAGCATGATTCCTCCACAAAACTTTAACTTGTGGTATGACCTTTCTTGGCGTGGGACATGCTCCTTCTATCCAAAATCTTGGCGGTACCTCCTCATCGTTAAGTCTTGGCTATCTCGTCCGGTTCTAACTTCAATAACGCGTGGTTGGTCTTTCACATATTTACGAAATGCGGATATGTGAAACACATTATGAACACGAGACATACTTGGAGGTGCTTGCAAGTCTATAGGCTACATTTCTACTCGGTCGAGAATTTGAAATGGACCCGATAAATGCGTGGATTGAGCTTTCCTCTCTTCCCAAATCTTGTAACTCCCTTCCATGGAAGCAACTTCATGACAATACATGATCCCCTACATTAAATTCCACGTCCTTTTCGATGAAGATCCGCATAACTCTTTTGTCGATCTTGTGCCGGTTTGTATCGTTGTCGAATTATTTGAATCTTTTCGGTGATAAATACGTACTTAACTTCGGGTCCCAACAATGTTGCTTCACCCACCTCATCCCAACATATTGGAGAGCGACATTTTTTGTCCATATAATGCTTGAATGGAACCATGCCTATATTTGTTTAATAACTATTGTTGTATGAGAATTCCACCATGGCAAGTACTTATCCCACTTCCTTTGAAATCTAGGACCACGAGTTTTAATATATCTTGAGAGTTTGAGTAGTCCTTTACGATTGCCCATCCGTTTGAGGATGGTATGCCAGCCAGATCATAAATTAGTGCCCGTAGCTTTCTACAAAAACTAACCCAAAATCATGAAGTGAATCTTGGGTCACGATCAAAAACTATGGATACGGGCATGCCATGCGACCTCACGATCTCATTTACGTACATACTAGCAAGGCGTTCAAGGAATAAGTCTCCGTGTCGGCGAAAATGAAGCGATTTGGTTAATCTATCAACAATAACCCAAATAGCATTGATGCCTTGAAAGCCGTAGGAAGACAAATAACGAAATCCATGGTAATGTGTTCCCACTTCCATTTCGGAATCTCAAGTGGTTATAGCGGACCCTTAGGTACTAGATGCTCGCCTTTTACGTTAGCAAGTTAAACACATCGAGATAAACTTTGCAATCTCTCTCTTCATATTATTCCACCAAAATGTATGTAGAAGATCACGATACATTTTAGTACTTCGAGGATGGATTGCAAATGGTGTTTTGTGCCTCCATCATAATCTTGTACTTCAAATCGAGTCGTTAGGAACCTGAAAGTCTAGAGTGGACTCAAGTATTCCTTCTTCATCAATTCTAAGCTTAGGAATAGCTCCTTCTTGTACTTTCTTCTTCATACGCATCGATTCAAGATTCGGTGGCTTGAAGCGACTTTAACTTTATTGATTAAAATCGATTATACTCGTATATCATCACGTGGGTACCTAGAGTTTTCATCTCCATCTCTATTATTTGTAAATTATCTGAAATTAGTCTTTGACAATATCGTACTTTCGTACTTGTATCACGATCTTCTACTCAACACGTCGTCGGCTACCACGTTAAACTTTTCGAGGATGGCGTGGTCGAGAACATGTCTTTGAAATGAGTCTCCTCTTGAGTTCTTGAAGCTCTTCCCACATTCCTTGCTCCATTCGAATTTTGTATCTCTACGAGTCAATTTGCGATAATGGAATAGCGATTAGAGAATATCCTTGACGAATCTCCGATAATAACCAACTAAGCCTGAAAAAGCTACGTATTTAGATTCTTGACTTAGGTTGCTCTCAATTGTGACTCATATCCCAATCTTGGATAGCGTCACAATGACACCTATCGATTTACTATCGCTTGCGAATATGGCGTCCCTACGAGAGTGCGCTTGGGTGAATTCCACAAAGTAAGTCACCGGATAAAGGCTCGGTACCAAATTCTATAATTGAATTTTTAACTCACGAAGTTCAATAGGAGCCATTCGATATGAGATTTTAGAAATGAGTTTTGTCTGGGGTTCAAAGTCGATACAAAATTTAATATCGAGCTTTAGGAGTAAGCGAAAAATTCTTGAAAATCGTCGGGAAAAATTAATAACAACGGAATATTATTCAAATCGGCGTGTCTTTATTCAAATCCATAACATGGACTAAGAAAACTTGACATCCGTTTTTCAATAAGCGAATGGCTTTATGGCTTAATATGAAAGAGTTTGACTTCAATGGTTTGGTTGCTTGAATTGAATAACGGGTTGCTTAGGAATATGAAATCTAACAACCTTACGAAAAATAATCAATTTGGCGTGATGAGTAGTTAACCTTAAAATCACATCAAAAGTAAATATCTCTATAGAAATAAGGTTAACGGTAATGTGATAGTGCCAACTTTGAATCAAGCAAGATTTTTAAACAACGGATGTAATGAAAGTTTCTCTAACGGAGTCTCCACAAATAGGTCAAAGTCTAATTTCTCGTAGTCGAGTTCAAGCGTTGGCGCAAGCGAAGAGATAAAAGAATGGGTAGAAGCCGGGTATCTAGTAAGGTATAAACTTAGCAAAATTTATAATTAACTAACCCGTGCTAACCGTTCGGGTTCCTCGCATTTTAATGGAAGTCGCGACAAAGCGCTCTTCCGAGAATCGTAGACTTTGACTTTTACGGGACATCCTTTTGAGTCACCATTCCCATTTGGATTGGGTTTCGATATCGTCTGATCTCGGCGATATGTCCTTCTTTTCCACAATTATAACATACCTTAAAGCTGTTGTGGGCGGTTTGGGCGATATCCCCTCTTTCCGCATTTGTAACATCGACCGGTGGTGGTCTTTCTCCTCCCTTGGAACCAATTGCCCTTTGGCGTTAGCGTCTTCACATGGTGGTTGTTGAATCTCCTCTTTTAAAATCTCCTCCCACTTCGCTTCTTCTATTTTCATGGCCCACGATTACCACGGAGTGGTTCTGCAGCCTTTAATCTGTATTCTTCTTTCTCCATTGGTTATCGTTATTTTGTTGACTACTATCTTGGTATGATCCACGGTTATGGTCCCTCGGTTGAGCGTACTCGTTATCTCGCTCTCTAACAATAAGCGAGCCTGTTGACAACATCTGAATAGAGAAAATTTATATGAAATGAGATCTTGGCGTATCTTAGGGTTTCAAACCTCTAAAAACATCCGCGTCATCGTTCCTCATTCTCCACCAAATGAGGTCTGAACACGGATAACTCATGAACTTAAGCCTCGTCTTTGGGACAAAATCGTGTTATTACTGCTCGATCTAATAAACTCCACTTCCTTCGTATAGCGAATACTTTCGGGAAAGTACTTGTCATTGAGCTGTTTCTGAAACATCTCCATGACATGTTGAGTGCGGTTTGGATGGAGTGCGCTTCCTGATTCCACCGATGTCTGCTGCCTCGCCACGGAACATAAAGGTGGCGAATGGAACCTTCTGTTCCTCCGTGCATCCCAGACATCGAATATCTTGGTAATTTGTTTGACCCGTGTTTCCTTGCCGTGATCGGATCGGGCTTTCCCTTAAATTACAGTGGTCCCAACTCTTTGAACTTCTTGGTGTTGTGACCACGGTAATTGCTATCATCTCCTCACATATTTTGAACACGAGTCTCCTCGCGATTTTGCATGAGCTGCAAAAAGCTTCTAAACATCCCCTCGTTCATCATCGCTTTCGGTGGTGTTATTCACGGGAGGTACATTGCCCGACTGTTGCGTTTCTCCTCGTTATTAAATCTGAGACATCTCCACGGTCTCATTTACTCCACTATTAATATTCTCGATTCGACATTCTCAAATCTTGTCATAAAACAAGGGTTAATTAAGAAAATCGATATATCACATAATATCCTATATCTTGACCAACTAACAAATAAGCTTAGGTAGGACACCTTTAGCGAAGGATTTACTCGTCTCTCCCCTCTGGTTCAATTCCCGATCTCATGGAGATCATATCCTAAAGCTACGATACCAAGCTGTGGCGCCCCCCAAAATAGGTATACACAACACCCGTTCACGAGTGCGCCCAAATACATGGTACAAAAGCAAACTCTGACTTCAATAATACAAATGTAGGTGTGAAATACGACAATATATCTTATGAGTTTAAATACAAATATTATCTTACAGACAATATCTATACTCAAATAAATCCTCATCACATTTATTGATACATTATTTTACAAAATGGTGAGGACTACTAAACAACTCTCTCTAGAACCTTCATTCCATACCCACAGAGCTAGTACTTTCATTTACATTCTAGCCTCTGAGAAGAAAAATGGAACAACAAGGAAAAGGTGAGCTCAACTAGCCCGATAAAGAATATTATGACTAAGATAATATACAACAAATTATCGTTAGTCTCCAACGAGGAAAAATCGATAGAATACAATAGACAATGACAAGTTTCGGATCAATATTACGGCGGAAATAATAATTCATAGAAGAGTTACGTAGAGAATGAAATCTACTATAATCTATGAATTTAACGATCCATCATCAATATTTTATCCTGTAACATCAATCATATATATTCATCTCAAATCAAATATTCATCTTTGCTCTTCTGAGGCCAAAGATATTCATCAATCGGTCGTATTCATCTCAACACACATTCATCTTTTGCACTAAAGGCCAAAGATATTCATCGATCGGTCGTATTCATTTAAACACTGCTCATCTTTTACTTTCTGGGCCAAAGATATTCTTCTTGAAATCATTCATCTTTTGCACTACTGGGCCAAGATATTCAATAATATCATCATTTAAGGCGAGGATGATGAAAATATTTTTAAAGAAAGCGAATCCGATGAAACAAAATGACAAGGATTAAGGATTAAGGATTAGTACTTTGTTTTATCCCATGTCCAACAATACCTCAAAATAATCATAGTGGTGTAAAATTCAGAATGATCAAAACATGGATCTGATCAAAGCTAGTATCCAAAATAGATATTTTGAGATGAAAAGAAAAATTTTATTTTTCGATTGAATAGTCTTGAAATATCGTGAATAGTCTTGTATATCGTGAATAGTCTTAGTATCGTGAATAGTAACTCAAACACCAAAAGATAGAAATTCCACAAAAAAAACATCTTCACGCTTCATGAATAGTACTGCGTGAATAGTAACTTCGTGAATAGTAACTCATGAATAGTAACTTCGTGAATAGTAACTCATGAATAGTAACCCCAGCATGAAAAAGTTCCAAATTTGATAAAAAGTTCCAACGATATTTGACGTAATGATATTGAAGAAATAATATCATTTGAGAATAAAATAACATCCACTACCTCGAAGAATCGATTGCTTGGAAGGAAAGGTCGGAAGTGATCTTTGAATGAAACTTATCTTGAGCGACAACTCTCAAAGTATCTAAATACTCACAAAATACGCTCGATAATATAGAGAGAAAGAGAAAACTTTGTTTACGGTGTGATTTTCAATTCTAACTTAGCCCTCTATTTATAGGAAAATGTTAGCCGTAGAAGCGGACTTGACACTTTCTTTACGATGGCTTTACACTACTTTCTTATTGCCACCCACCACATTTGAAATAAAATTCAGCACATTTCTTCACCAACCACAAGTGGGGCCCACTCAATTCTAGAATTTTCCACCAAAATCAATTATAACCCTAATTTAAGATCAGACACCTCTTAAAATTCACAACAAATCATTAAGTGAATTTTTAGCGGTTCAAAATTTGTGGACATATACTCAACTTATGTATGTATAACATACCCAAAAATTACCACAATCAATGGTCGGGATTAAAAATTATAACCCCATGATATATATCTCAAAAACCCACGATTTAATTTTTAATACCTCGATCAGATAAAATCTTGATAAAACACCTCAACATTAATTCCTTCATTAATAACCACATAAATAAATCCATCATTTATATCCACATAAAATAAATATTTCCTTATCATATGAATCAATAATTAATTATTCACAAATAATATTACGAGAATCACATTTATAATGACGAGTAGTTCCCGGAAAGGGGGGCTTTCGATAAGGATCTCTCCTTCTTGGCGCATTGATTAGGTGACCAAACCTCTCCTTAGAGCGAACTTTCTAGACATTGCCAATAATGTTATCTAATAATATTATTCAAATAATATGAATTATTGATCGATAATGGGAAATCTTGTGCGATGACAATTATTGAACAACAATAATATAAAATATCAATGCAACAATTATTGAATCAATAAAATAAAATATTGAGCGATAACTCTTTGTGAAAATTATTGAGTAGTGCCATCTTACGTCTGCGAATCAATAATTCAACAATCTTGTCTGTCTGGTGTCTTCTTTGTGCGACCACGCGTATTCTTGTATTTTAACCATAAGGTATTCAGCGGTCTTACTTGGTAACAACTACGTAGTTATTTATAACCACCCAAACTTTGTCGTTTTCCTCATCCAATAAACTTTCCGTTATGGGGCCCACACATGGGCTGTAGCGTAGTCGTGCGAATATTCCCAAAAGCGATCTGAATATTCCACGACCAAACGAATATTCCCAAACAACAATGAATATTTTATAACCACTTGCTTATTTTGAAATATTTGCGTATTTAACCCTTAACTATCCACATTAATCAAATCAACCCTTACTATTTCAAAATAATAAATAAAGGAAATTCCTTTTTATTTAAAAAAATTTGGGGTCTTACAACCTCCTTCCATGGAAGCAACTTCATGAACAATACATGATCCCCTACATTAAATTCCACGTCCTTTCGATGAAGATCCGCATAACTCTTTTGTCGATCTTGTGCCGCTTTGTATCGTTGTCGAATTATTTGAATCTTTTCGGTGAGTCATACGTCTTAACTTCGGGTCCCAACAATGTTGCTTCACCCACCTCATCCCAACATATTGGAGAACGACATTTTGTCCATATAATGCTTGAATGGAACCATGCCTATATTTGTTTAATAACTATTGTTGTATGAGAATTCCACCAATGGCAAGTACTTATCCCAACTTCCTTTGAAATCTAGGACACGAGTTTTAATATATCTTGAGAGTTTGAGTAGTCCTTTCGATTGCCCATCCGTTTGAGGATGGTATGCCAAGCCAATCATAAATTCGTGCCCATAGCTTTCTCTGAAACTAACCCAAAATCATGAAGTGAATCTTGGGTCACGATCCGAAACTATGGATACGGGCATGCCATGCAACCTCACGATCTCATTTACGTACATACTAGCAAGGCGTTCGAGGGAATAAGTCTCCGTGTCGGCAAGAAATGAGCGATTTGGTTAATCTATCAACAATAACCCAAATAGCATTGATGCCTTGAGAAACCGTAGGAAGACCCGTAATCGAAAATCCATGGTAATGTGTTCCCACTTCCATTTCGGAATCTCAAGTGGTTATAACGGACCCTTAGGTACTAGATGCTCCACCTTTACACGCGTTGGCAAGTTAAACACATCGAGATAAACTTTGCAATCTCTCTTCATATTATTCCACCAAAATGTATGTCAAGATCACGATACATTTTAGTACTTCGAGGATGGATTGCAAATGGTGTTTTGTGTACCTCCATCATAATCTTGTACTTCAAATCGTAGTCGTTAGGAACCTGAAAGTCTAGAGTGGACTCAAGTATTCCTTCTTCATCAATTCTCGCTTTGAATAGCTCCTTCTTGTACTTTCTTCTTCATACGCATCATTTCCGATTGGTGGTGGCTTGAAAGAACTTTAACTTTATTGATTAAAGTCGATTATACTCGTATATCATCAATGTGGGTACCTAGAGTTTTCATCTCCATCTCTATTATTTGTAAATTATACGAAATTAGTCTTTTGTGAATATCGTACTCGTGCTTATATACGATCTTCTACTCAACACGTCGGCTACCACGTTAAACTTTTCCAGGATGGCATGGTGAACATGTCTTTGAAATGAGTCTCCTCTTGAGTTCTTTGAAGCTCTTCCCACATTCCTTGCTCCAATAGAATTTTGTATCTCTACGAAGTCACCACGATAATGGAATAGTGATTCGAGAATATCCTTCAACGAATCTCCGATAATAACCAACTAAGCTTAGAAAAGCTACGTATTTAGATTCTTGACTTAGGTTGCTCTCAATTGTGACTTCATATCCCAATCTTGGATAAAGACGTCACAATGACACCTATCGATTTACTTATCGCATCGAATATGACGTCCCTACAGAGAGTCCGGCTTAGGTGAATTCCACAAAGTAAGTCACCGGATAAAGGCTCGGTACCAAATTCTATAATTGAATTTTTAACTCACGAAGTTCAATAGAGCCATTCGATGTGAGATTTTAGAAATGAGTTTTGTCTGGGAGTTCAAAGTCGATACAAAATTTAATATCGAACTTTAGGAGTAAGCGAAATTCTTCAAGAAATACGTCGGGAAAATTAATAACAACAGAAATATTATTCAAATCGACGTGTCTTTATTCAAATCCATAACATGGACTAAGAAAACTTGACATCCGTTTTTCAATAAACGAATGGCTTTATGGCTTAATATGAAAGAGTTTGACTTCAATGGTTTGGTTGCTTGAATTCGAATAACAGGTTGCTTAGGAATATGAAATCTAACAACCTTACGAAAAATAATCAATTTCGGCATGATGAGTAGTTAACCTTAAAATCACATCAAAAGTAAATATCTCTATAGAAATAAGGTTAACAGGTAATGTGTGACGACCCCAAAATAGGTCCATTCCACCCAACCCATTCTGAGTCGCCAAATACATGGTACAGAAACAACTACAACTTTATTATCACAACAATAAAACTGTGAGTTTAAATACAAATATTATCTTCTAGACAATATTTATACTCAAATAAATCCTCATCACATTTATTGATACATTATTTTACAATAATGGTGAGGACTACTAAACAACTCTCTCTAGAACCTTCATTCCATACCCCACTAAGTACTCGCTACATTCTCGCCTCCCGAGAAGAAAAATGGAACAACAAGGAAAAGGGTGAGCTCAACTAGCCCAAGAAGAATGTTATGACTAAGATAATATATAACAAATTATCGTTAGTCTCCAACAGGAAAAATCGATAGAATACAATAGACAACAAGTTTCGGATCAATATTCGCAGCGAAATAATAATTCATGAAAGAGTTACGTAGAGAATGAAATCTACTATAATCTATGAATTTAATGATCCATCATCAATATTTTATCCTGTAACATCAATCAATATTCATCTCAAATCAAATATTCATCTTTTGCACTACTGAGCCAAAGATATTCATCAATCCATTATGTTCATCTCAACACTGCTCATCTTTGCACTAAAGGCCAAAGATATTCATCACTCGGTCATGTTCATTTAAACACCGCTCATCTTTGCACTTCTGAATGAAAGATATTCATCGATCGGTCATGTTCATTTAAACACCGCTCATCTTTGCACTACAGGCCCAAAGATATTCATCACTCGGTCATGTTCATTTAAACACCGCTTTCATCTTTGCACTACAGTGCCAAAGATATTCTTCTTGAAATCATTCATCTTTGCACTACAGCCAAAGATATTCAATAATATCATCATTTAAGACCGAGGATGATGAAAAATATTTTAAAGAACGAATCCAAAGTGAAACAAAATGACAAGGATTAAGGATTAAGGATTCATACTTGGTTTTATCCATGTCCAATAATACCTCAAAAATAATCATAGTGGTGTAAAATTCAAGAATGATCAAAACATGGATACAATCAAAGCTAGTATCCGCAATAGATATTTTAGACGAAAAGAAAAATTTTCATTTTTCTATGAATAGTCTTAGTATTCGTGAATAGTCAGATATCGTGAATAAAGGCCGATACGTGAATAAGTAACTCAAACACCCAAAGATAGAAATTCCACAAAAAAATATCTTCACGCTTCATGAATAGTACTCGTGAATAAGAATCTCGTGAATAGTAACTCATGAATAGAACTCGTGAATAGTAACTCATGAATAAGTAACCCCCCAACATGAAAAAGTTCCAAATTTGATAAAAAGTACCAACCAATATTTCAAAGATAATGATATTGAAGAATTAATATCATTTGAGAAGAAAATAACATCCCTTACCTCAAAGAATCGATTTTGGGAAGGAAAGGCTCAAGTGATCTTTGAATGAAACTTATCTTTGACAAAGAACTCTCAAAGTATCTAAATACTCACAAAAATACGCTCAATAATATAGAGAGAAAGAGAAAAAACTGTTTTCGGTGTGATTTTCAATTCTAACTTAGCCCTCTATTTATAGGAAGATGTTAGCCCGCAAGAAGGACTTGACCTGCTACACGATGGCTTTACTCGCTACTATTGCCACCCACCACATTTGAAATAAAATTCAGCACATTTCTTCACCAACCACAAGTGGGGCCACTCAATTCTAGAATTTTCCACCAAAATCAATTATAACCACGATTTAAGAATCGTACACCTCTTAAAATTCATAACAAATCATTCGTGAATTTTAACGGTTCAAAATTTGTGGACATATACTCAACTTATGTATGTATAACATACCCAAAATTACCACAATCCAACGGTTTGATTAAAAATTATAACCCCCATAATATATCTCAAAACCCCGATTTAATTTTTAATACCTCCAATCCGATAAAATACTTGATAAAACACCTCAACATTAATTCCTTCATTAATAACCACATAAATAAATCCATCATTTATATTCATATAAAATAAATATTTCCTTATCATATGAATCAATAATTAATTATTCACAAATAATATTACGTAATCACATTTATGACGATGACCCAGTTTGCTCTCGTGAAGAGGGGCTTTCAATAAGGATCTCTCCTTCTTGCGCATTGATTAGGTGACCAAACCTCTCCTTGGATGTAACTTTCTAGACATTGCCAATAATGTTATCTAATAATATTATTCAAATAATATGAATTATTGATCCGATAATGGGAAATATCAGCAGCGATGACAATTATTGAACAACAATAATATAAAATATCAACGCAAAAATTATTGAATCAATAAAATAAAATATTGAACAATAACTCACTGTGAAAATTATTGAGTAGTGCCATCTTACGTAAGGATCAATAATTCAACAATCATCGCAATACCGTGGTGTGCTCTTTATGCGACCACCACGCCAGACATCGTATTTTAACCACCGGGTATTCAACAATCTTAACTATGAATAACTACGCCGTTATTTATAACCACCCAAACTTTGTCGTTTTCTCATCCAATCGCTTTCAGTTATGGGCTCCACACATGGTCACTTGGCTTGGTCAGCATTTAATATTCCCCGACAAAGATCGTAATATTCTACGACCAAACGAATATTCCCACAAAGATTGAATATTCCACGACCAAACGAATATTCCCACAAAAAATGAATATTTTATAACCACTTGCTTATTTTGAAATATTTATGTATTTAACCCTTAACTATCCACATTAATCAAATCAACCCTTACTATTTCAAGATAATAAATAAAGGAAATTCCTTTTTATTTAAAAAATTTCGGGTCTTACATAATGTGATAGTGCTAACTGAATCAAGCAAGATTTTTAAACAACGGATGTAATGAAAGTTTCTCTAACTGAGTCTCCACAAATAGGTCAAAGTCTAATTTCTCCGTAGTCAAGTTCAAACGTTGAGCGCAAAGCAAGAGAGATAAAAGAATGGGTAGAATCCCAGATCTAGTAGTAAGGTATAAACTTCGCAAGAATTTATAATTAACTAACCCGCGTGCTAACCGTTCGGGTTCCTCGCATTTTAATGACCCATCGACAAACGCTCTTCCGTGAATCGTAGACTTTGACTTTTCCGGGACATCCTTTCGAGTCACCATTCCTTGGGATTGGGTTTCGATATCGTCTGATCTCGGCGATATGTCCTTCTTTTCCACAATTATAACATACCTTAAACTGTTGTGGGCGCGGTTTGGGTGATATGTCCCTCTTTCCGCATTTTGTAACATACGACCGGTGGTCTTTCTCCTCCTTGGAACCAATTGCCACTTTGGCCGACGCCTTCACATGGTCGTTGTTGAATCTCCTCTTTTTAAAATCTCCTCCCAACTCGCTTCTTCTATTTTCATGGCTACGATTACCACCCGTGTAGTTCTACCGCTTTCGTTCGTATTCTTCTTTCTCCACTCGGTTATCGTTATTTTGTTGACTACTATCTTCTTGGTATGATCCTCGGTTATGGTCCCTCGGTTGAACGTATTTCGTTATCTCGCTTCTAACAACGAGCCCCCCTCGCTGACAACATCCTAATAGAGAGAAAATTTATAAGAAATGAGATACTAACGTGTCGCCGTTTTTCAACCTCTAAGAAACATCCGCGTCATAATCGTTCCTCATTCTCCACCAAATGAGGTGCAAACTCGGATAACTCCGCGAACTTCGCCTCGTCTTTGACACACGGTCACATTATTACGCTCCGGCCTAATAAACTCCACTTCCTTCATATACGAATACTTTCGGAAAGTACTTGTCATTGAATCTGCTTTCTGAAACATCTCCCACGACATGTTGAGTGCAAATTGGATGGAGTACGCTTCGATTCCCACCAATGTCACCTCGTAAAGTAGTGAAGAAATGTAAAACTTTTTCTTCTATCTCTATAGTCTCTCTCATAGTTTATCTCTGAGTTCAAAGAATTGTGAAAAAATAATGAAGGAATGAGCTTCTATTTATAAGAAAATGGAATGCATAATAACTAATCCATGAACGGTCCAGATTGATTTACTTTAATCGGACGGTTCGCTATTTAAAGAAAAATCTTTTAAATAAAATATAATATATTCTATTTATATAAAAAGATTTTTACTATGCAAACACTATGCATAATAAAATATAATATATTCTATTTATAGAATAACTTTAATAAAGTATTCTGCTTTTATATAAAAAAAATTTACTATACAAAATATACTATGTCATAATAGAATATAATATATTCTATTTATAGAATAACTTTAATAAAGTATTCATTTTTATATAAAAGATGTTTACATTTTATTACGTGAATAAAACAAAACTTAAATCAACAATAATTGAATCAAATAATGTGAGATACTTGTCGTGAACTATTGTAGTAATAATTGAACAAAGTTTGGTGACTTCTCACATAAATATCAATAATCAATACAGGTGTACTTCTTGTGACAACGCCAGACATCGTGATTTTTACTACTGAAAGTAGTTCAACAAAGATCAATCAGTAAAAACTTCCGCCGTTATTTTTAATAAAATATTTTTGTCGTTTTCTCATTCCAATAATAATTCCGTTCTTGAGTCCACCGATGATTGTCTTGGTTGCCGCATCTAATATTCCTGATAAAACAAATATTCCCAGACCAATCGAATATAATATAATGACTTGCATACTTTGCAAAATTTATAAATACTAACCACAACAATAACATTATATCAAATCCACACCATAATATTCAAAAAATATTTAGAGAAAATAAAATCTTTATTCATAAAATCGGGACTCACAAAATTAATCATTTTATTTAATAATTAAATATAGTTCTTTTAATTTAAAAATATTATTTTAATGTATAAAATATCAATTTTCTTAATGAGATGTTTTTAAAAAAAAAATACGATGATAATTAAAGTAGCGCCAAAATATCCCTCTTATTTGTGAGACCCCAAATTTTATGAAATAAAAGTGTTCAATTTTTCTATTTTGGTGAATAGTTAAATTGATAAAAGTTTAAAGTTAAGGGTCATATTTGAAATTTTTCAAAGTAGATAAGTTATTATAAAATAATTCGATTACTATTCACGAGTTACTTATTCACTAAGTTCTTATTCACCTAAAATTACTATTCACTCTAGTATTGTTTGTAAGACCCAACTATTATAAATAAAGATGTTTTTCTATAAATATTATTTTTGAATATTATGGAATAAATTTGATATAATGTTATAGTTGTGGGTAATATTTATAAATTTTGCAAAGTATGCAAGTTGTTATAAAATATTCGTTTGGTGGGGAATATTCTTTTTGTTAGGAATATTCGTGCAACTACCAATCATCAGTGGACCCCATAAATGTAATTATTGTTTGATTAGAAAACGACAAAATATTTTATAAAATAATAACTATGAGGTGTTACCGTTAAAACTGCTTGAACTACCCTAATGGTAAAAGTATAGTAATACGCTGTGATCAGATAAGAAGACACTTGATTGATTATCGATGCTTACGTGAGAAGTCACTCAAATTATGCTCAATTATTATTACAGAAATTATTTGCATCATATCTCTTATATTATCGATTCAATTATTATCACAAATATATCATCTGTATAATATGTTATATTATTAATTGAGACGACAAGTTATAAATGATTAATAATTGTTGAAAGATTAAAAATGTGTTGATTAAAAATAAAATGATTTGTGGTAATATTTATTCAATCTTTAATGTATATAAAGAGTCTGTTATGAGACGTTTGTGGTAAGTTTGATTATTTTATGGGGGGGGGGGCCATATGTCATCATCTAAGAGTCTCTTCGTCAATAGTAATTACCTTTGTGAATAGTAATTACCTTCGTCAATAGTATTTACCTTCGTCAATAGTAATTACCTTTGTCAATAGTAATTACCTTTGTGAATAGTAATTACCTTCGTCAATAGTATTTACCTTCGTCAATAGTATTTACCTTCGTCAATAGTAATTACCCTTGTGAATAGTAATTACCTTCGTCAATAGTAATTACCTTTACCAGACGTCAAACCACTTGCCGTTTCACATTACAGGCGTCAAACCACTTGTCGTTTCACATTACAAAGGTCGAACCACCACCGTCGTTTCACATTACAAAGTCCGAACCACTTTTTTTTTCACATCACCAAATACAAGCCACTTGCTTTTCACATGGTAGTAGGTCTTTGCTAGAAATCTTCTATAAATAGAGGCCTAAGTCTTCATTATTTTTTCACGAATTCATTCAAGCTTTAGAGAGAAAGTATAGAGAGAATAAGAGAAAGAAGAAGAGTATTTTTGTTACTACACTACCGCAGTATTCAATCTCCTACCAAAAGTAAGGGGTGTTATTCTTTCTTATTCATGAAGAGAATTGTGTTATTCCATTCTTATTATTACATTGGAATAACTTTTGTATGCGTGGTTTACCCTATACTTGGTAACATTCTTCTATTATTCATTGGAACATCCGCTCATGTGTTTTACACCTACTCGGGTTCCGCTCTTTATTATTATTTTGTTGGAACATCCTCGCATGCATGTGTTTTACACTGGACCTGGTTAAAATCTTTATTATTTTGTTGGAACATCCATGTCGTGTGTTTTTTACACCTAATTCTGGATTTCTCGCTTTTATTATTACATTGGAATATCCTATCTGTGTGTTTTACACCGGATCTGTTCCATCTTTATTATTCTGTTGGAACATCCTGTCATTGTGAATTTCACCCGACACCCGTTCCGTTATTATTATTCATTGGAATAACTCATCATCAAGTAGCATGCGCATGCATGGTGATTTCTTTTGTTATTCCATTCTTTATTATACCCAAATGGTTAAAACTTTGACTTATACTCCATGAAATTAGTAGAATATCCTCGATATTTGCGTTTCATCCAAAGATCCTTTCATGGAAATATTCTTCCGATCATTCTTGAATTTTACTTCTACAAAACAAAGATCATATTGACAATTTGGACGTTAATAATTCCTGGATAAAATAATTCTTGAACTTGTTTTATTGAATTCTTATATCATTGTCATCATCCTCATATTTATATTTTTTTAAAGTCATCTCATGGCTCAGAAGTAGTGCGTAGATGGACTTGGTATGATTATGACCGAGACTATTCTGGTGTAATCATGGCCAGTAATGTTACAAATGATGTGGTAAAAATCCTCGCGGTTGGCCAGAAGTGCATTGATGGACGATTGTTGGCATGATCATGACCATTAATGAATACACAACTATTCTCGGCCAGTGATAAGCTGAATAATTATGGTCGTATACTAAAGAATATCCTTGGCATAAATGCGGGGTGATTCGATGATGTGGATTATTTATTAAAGTTCTAGTCTCACAATGATGATGAAAAACCTTTTAAATCATAAAAGATAGTAGATTTTATTTTCTACTTGACTCTTTTAATGGATTGCTTGTTCAACTGCAGTTAAACTTGATGTTTATTATATTTTATCGTTTAACATCTGTTGAAGGCTAATGATAATTTATTCTCGCATTATCTTAGTCATAATATTTCTTCTCTTGGGCTAGTTGAATTTCACCCTTTTTTTTCATTATTCTCTTGAAATGAGAATATAGTGTGGACGAAATCGAAAACGGAGTAATGGTCCGGAGGATAGCATTAGTAGTCCTCACTATTCTGCGAAATAGTGTGATAATAATTGTAATGAGGACTCCTTTTGAGTTTGTATAATATCTAGTAGATAATATTTGTATTCAAATCACGATTTATGTCGTATTATTACACTACGCTTATATTAAGAAGTTGTATTTAAATTACATATTACGATCCCACTCACCCAAGATGGGTGATGTATACCTAATCTTGGGGCGCCACATTGTTCACTCTAGTATTTGGGACACTTTTTGTGTCTGAGTTTCTTATTCACGATTCTTATTCACTTCAAGTTACTATTCATTAAAATTACTATTCACTCTAGTATTTTCACTCGAGTATTTGGGACACTTTTGTGTGTCGAAGTACTTATTCACGATTCTTATTCACTTAATTACTATTCATGAGTTCTTATTCAATTCAACAAAATATTTTATCAAATTAATCATGGAAGTTTTACTGGTTGATCTTGTTGAACTACTTCAGTAGTAAAAAATACGATGTACGTCGTTATGTGATTGCGTAGTAAGACACCGGTATTGATTATTGATCTTATGTGAGTAAGTCACTCACCGATTCCATTATCATTATCGATTAATAATATGAATTATTATAATGATAATGACGTTTTGTTTTATTCAGATTATTAACGTAATAAAAATGAAAACATCTTTATATATAAAACATAATACTTTATTAAAGTTATTCTATAAATAGAATATATTATATTTTATTATGATAGTGTTGCGTAGTATTTTGCGTAGTGTTTTGCGTAGTGTTGCATAAGATTTGCGAGTAGAAATATTTTATAAAAATAGAATATATGATATTTTATTTAAAAGATTTTGTTTTAAATATGGATAGTCAGATTAAAAGTAAATCAATCTGGATAGTTCATGGATTAATTACTATGCATTCTATTTTCCTATAAATAGAAGCTCATTCATTCATTATTTTCACGAATTCACCAAACTACTGAGAGAAATTATAGAGAGAGTTATAGAGAAAAATCTATAGAGAGAGAAGAAGAGTATTCTGGTGCTTTCACTTCTTTGATATCCAGGTGTCTTTTTACTAGTAAGGGATATTATTTGTTGTCATCTGTAAAGTGTTGTTATTCTTCTTATTCACGAAGAGAACTTCATTATTCCATTCATTATTATTACTCATGGAATAACTCAGTAAAAAATGGCATCTACCTCTATACATAACTTCAGATACGCTGTGACACTTCTATACTTGGTGAAATCCTTATATTATTCCATTCTTATTTATTTTGTTGGAATAACTCAGATACGCTGAATCCCTATACTTGGTGATCTTCTTCATTATTCCATTATTCTTTATTATTCTATTGGAATATCCTCGTTCATGTGTTTTTTACACCTAACCTTGTTCCATTGTTTATTATTCCGCATTTATTATTCTCATTGGAATATCGCATGCATGTGTTTTACACCTGACCTGGTTCCATTGTTTATTATTATTCAAAGATTTATTATTACTTGGATTGGATCATCCTGGATTAATAATTTCAATTGACCTTGTTAGATATTATTATTCTGCATTGGAATAACTCCGCTCATCACAATCTGGCATTTACTGGTGATTTCTTTTTGTTATTCCATTCTTTATTATACCCAACATTGATTAAATTTTTGACTTATACTCCATGAAATTAGTAGAATATCCTCGATATTCATAAGTCATCCAAAGATCTTTCAATGGAAATATTCTTCCGATCATTCTTGAATTTTACTTTCTACAAAACAAAGATTCTTTGACATTTTTTGGACGTTAATAAATCCTAGAGAAATTAATTCTTGAACTTGTTTTATTGAATTCTTATATCATTGTCATCATCCCCATTATTTTATATTATATTGAAAGTTATCTTTTACTTACGCCAAGATAGATGAACTTAGTATGATTATTATACCGTAGTTAATCTCGGTATAATCGTGAGCATTGATATAAATGATGTATAAAAGTCCTCGATGGCGCATCAGAATGTAGTGATTTGGATAGTTTTGGTATGATTATGACCAAAAATGATTCTATAGATAAATACGACCATCGATAATTTGATGAAAATCCTCGCCGCAGTAGATAAGGGGGATGATTAGATATTATGGTTTATTCATTAAACCGAGTCTTGAGTGATAAAAATTGATGAAAACATTTTAAAACCAAAAGATAGTAGAGACTTTATTTCTACTGACTTTTTTAATGGATTAAGTATTCCATTGCAGATTAAACCATTGTCATTGTATTTTATCGGTTTAACATTGTTGAAATATTGATAATTTATTCTGCGTTATCTTGGTCGTAATATTTCTTCTTTGAAATTTAATTGAAATTCACCCTTTTTTCATTTGTTATTCTCTTGAAAATGAGAATATAAATTTGGGACGAGTTGGGGAAGCGAGTGATGGTCTCCAAGATAACGTTAGTAGTCCTCACTATTCTCGCGAAATAGTGTGATAATAATTGTAATGAGGATTCTCGAGTATGGATATTATACAAACGACAATATTCCTATTAAAACTACTCGGTTTATGTATTGTCAGTATGTTACACTGCGGATGTATAATTAAGTTTGTATTTGAATTTATGTACCATGTAAGTGGCGACCCAAGATGGGTGACATATACCTAATTTTGGGGGCGTCACATTATTCCTCTCCCTAAAAAACAAATCTATGTGGAATAATTTTCGTATATTATTATTCTCAAATATATTCACCTATATTATATATATATATATATCTAATAAAATACAACGAATTTTAAATTTTTCGCTCACTCTAATAAATTATATCATCATTCAAAATTTTAGATAAATTCCACCTTACCTATCGAAGGCACGGACACAGGTAATATATATATAAAGTACAACTAATACTAATTACTTACTACAAGTATTAAAAACTCACCAAATGGCAATAGATTTCTATCATCATTATTGACGCCACAATCTTACTGCGGAGTCATCATCATTCTGACTCATCCGACGGCTTAAATCCGTTTAAATTTCCCATTGGATTGTAAGACGTCCAGATCCTCTAAATCTCGTACGTAAATTCCAAAAATAAAAAAAATCTTTAATTTTAATTAATAAATAAATAATAAAAATCATAGATTAGTGCTTAATCCTCTTCACAGGCCCCTCATCTCTCTCTCTTCATCCATACCAATTTTCATCCATGGCCTCGTCTTGTATCGAAACCGTAGACTAAAAGAGGAGAGAGAAAGAGCTCAGATTGTCACAAGCGTTTCTTACTCTTCACCGACTTATATTCTTTTACTTACCCTGAAATCGATCGGTCGATTTGTTCATCGATCATCTTTCTCAGGTACTGTTTCTCCCTAAATTTAAAATTTTTGGATACCCATTTATTTATTTTGCTTAGTAATCTTTAATTGAGTTTATTTTGTATGAGTTTTCTTTTTTGTATGGAAAAAGATTAAATTTTTCTTTCGTAATTGCGAGAGTGAGAAGAGGGATCTGTGAATTTGATAATATATTTGGGAATTTTGCTGTATTGGTTTTTTTTTTCCAATATAAATTTTGTTGTTGATTTGTTAGCTGGGTTTGTTTGAATTTTTGTGTTTTTGCATTGGGAATATCAAAAGATTCAATCTTTATTTGTCTCAGAAACACACACTAGTCAAAGAAGTGGCTTTGGTGATATTCGCAATGTTTACTAGTACGTATTTGTGTTCTCCTATCTTTTTTTATTGGTTAATATATTAATTATTTTTTGAAAAAATATTTAGTGGAGTTAAGTGTTGAATGCAGGCATCTTATGCTTGGACCGATGTTTTTCTGTGTAGTTTTCAATTTCTGTTTCTGTTTCTAATTAAAATCTTTGTATAATGCAATTTTATGCGAAGAAATCTTCTGTTTCTCTATTTAATTAAAAACTTTGTATAATGTAATTATATGCAATGAAAATGAAAGTGTTTTTTCATGCTTGCATTGTTGATGAAAATGTTATATTATGGTATTTTATTTTAATGAATTTATGTTTCGGTTTATCAGATTGTGATTAGATTTAATATTTTATTTGATTGATAGTTTTGTTAAGCCAATGTTTTTTTTAATACTATTTAGGCTTGATATTTTGATTTGTTCGATCTATTTTAGATGGTATGTATTGAGTATATCTGAATATTAATTTTCATTCTTTTTGGCTTATAGATTTACTTTCGAACTTCTGCTTCCACAGTACTCAAAACAATAAGGTGGTAAGAGTTTGGAGAATCACAGTAATGCTTTGATAGTGTGCTAATTAACTCAGGTGAGTTAATGAATTTTATTTAAATTCCTGGTAGTTATGTAGTGAGTAGTGACACTAAACATGATTCTCCCATTTAATGCTTCGGATGTTACTGTCCACAGCTCTCACATAAGGAGGATCATAATATTGTACTATCAATTCTGCTTCACTGAATTGGCCCTGATGCAAGGGCAAAGGAGTACGTTAGCTTCTTTCACTGAGACTGTTGATCTAAACCAGGAATCCCTTTCCAATAATACCAATATGGATCATCCTACTGCTCGGAATAATGTGCTAAATCCAGTGGAGAGTCGATTGCCACATAATGGTAGGAGTTTTAGTGGCTGGGACTTGGGTGAATCCAGCTCTAGTGCAAACTTGCGAGACCAGATCTCAGGTGATGGTTTAAAAGTAGAACATGGTTGGCTGTCTTCGTACAGTGCTTGTGCTGCGACTGAAACAAGATTAGAAGAATATCGATTTGAAAAGTCTAATGTCTTTCTTCGTGACAGAGTTAGTAATGATCCTGGCAGCAATCAGGTTACATGGGGACCTTCGAGTATGCACAATTCTGGTTCTGATCATTTTCCTGTGAACATAAATTTAAATGCTAGATACGCTGGAAACAATGATGACGGTGGGCAGGGTATTGGAGCAGGTATGTTTCCGAGTTTCTACAAGCCAGGCAGACTAGATGCAGAACAGATCCCATCTGTCGGTATGTCTTCTGGCAATGTTGGGACATCTTCCGGAAATTCTGGTTACTTTGTGGAGAATGATGATGAATCAGGTTCTTCTCTGGGAAGTTGGGGTTTATCTTGCAAGAGAAAAGCCCTTGAAGGTACTTCTGCTCAGCCTTATCCGGGTGGGAATACAAGCTTCTTTCCACAAGCTGAGAACTTTGTTCCCCATAATGTTCCATCCTGCCATAATGCTTCTAGAAGCTTGAGTATATCCTCACCAATAGTGAATTCTCTGGGTGTTATTCGTTCTGAACAGCTAAATCCAAGATTCGGGGTTGGTATGAGAGGAGTGGCTTCTGATGTCTTTCCTCCTTTAAGTGTTACAGGAACTGCAGAAAACTCCACTAGAAACTTCGGAGCAAGAGTAAATCTAGGACATCAGGAATCAGTACCATTTAATTTACCATCTGCAGGGAATGCCATAAGGCGTTCTAGTGTTCGCTATTCCCACCATTCATCTAGATCAATATCATTTAGTGATTCTTTAGAATTTAGACCAATAACTTCATTACCGAGCAATTCAAGCAATCCTTCAAACCAGCCTCATTTTATGCATGGTCCTGGTCCTGGTCCTGGTTTGACTAGAAATATGCCTGTTACTTGGAATAGTGCTCTTAATTCAAGAAGTGGCAGTTCATCAAGTTCTCTTACACTTCCTGGAGAGAGAGGTGCTGGAGTACAAGAGGAAGCAGGCTTTAGAAGTACCATAAGAAACAATGCGGAGCATCCCATGTTTGTTCCAGCAACTGAGACTAGAAATTTAGTTCAAGACCCAACTAATTGGAGTTTAGCTACCGGGAGTTCAAGCTCTCCCGGAGGTGTTGCTTCTAGTTCTCGAGCTGGCCCCAGTTCTAGTTCACGTACTTTTCCTACTGCCTGGCTATCACATCAGAATTCCTCGACACAGAATCAGCTCAGATTATCAGATTTTGCTCCGTGGACTCTCTTTCCGTCTGGCGAATCTGAGGCTGGAGTTTCGAGAGGGCATTTCCCCATTTTCTTCAGGGCCTTCTTCTCCAGAAGAAACAGTAATAACATCTGGAGCTAATAGCCAGGGCCATCATCGACCATATCCAAGGTCTGCTTTGTTGATGGAGGTACCAGGTGATGATGTTAGTGGTTGGCGTTCTTTAGCTGCTGATATTGATGGAAGGCAGAGGCTGGTATCTGAGGTTTGTGATCTGAAGTATTTCTTTTATGGTGCTTATATGATCTCTATACATCATGGATTACATTTAAGAAATTCCACATATGCTTCGACTTGCAGCATCTTAAGTGTTATCTGTGACGTTGGATGCATGTTAAAGAAATTTAAATTGTACATGGATTATGATGGGAAACTTGTGTAACTAGATTTTGGGATCAATTCAGTTTAACTTATGTTATCAGGGAATTGCAGACTCTTAAGAGTCTACGTTAGTTGAGTCAATTTTATCATATTTTTGGGTTTTGAATTTCTAATTATCAAGTCTAAGTTTTATCAGTAGTAGGGTTTTATACTAGTCCTATAAATATGATGTGAATCCCCTACAGTTTGAACAATGTTGATGACTATTTTGAGTATAGCTCTGTGCTTGTTGCTGGAGGGCTTCACTTGTTCATTGTGAGAAAAAAACATTCATTTGAATTAATCCTTGCCATGTCATTTTTAGTGGAGTTTGACATTATTATCTTGAACATGGTTTAACAAGGTGCTAACCATACCACAGTTTCGGAGATCGCTTAGTCATTATCATCATCCTTCTTTTCATTTCCTCTCTTTTACAATTGATCTGTAAAAAAGGTTCATTAATTGCTTGGAAATATGTGATATTCTTGAGGTTGATGGGATGTTCATATAGCCTTATTATCTCGAAGATTCCTCTCCTACTTTCTTCTCTTTTCCTTTTCTTTATTTATTTATATATTAAAGTTTACTAGTAGGGTACTTCTCATCTTTGTGATGGCTATCAAGTGTTTTGGTAAATGAGATAATATTTTTCTTCTTCTTTTTACCATGGTTGATCTTGTGCTTTAAGAAATTATTCTCTCACTCTTAGACACACTAACACAAACACACATACACACAAACAAATGCATGCGTGCACTCACACGGAAAGAGCGATAAAGATAGAGAGAGATACAAGCCAGTGAAAAAAGCATATAAGCTCTGAATTGGAATAAGGAAATGTGAGATGGTGTACTTGTGAGTCTACAAGATGTATGTTACGTATCAAAGCCTTCAGTTCTGTTCTCTTCTTAAGGATGGCATAATCATGTTAGTAGTTTGTTTTCTTCCTTTGAGTGAAGAATGAGTTTTTTGTTTAGTAGGCTCACTGTTATCCATTATACCGAGTTTAACATCTTTTGGTAACGCACAAGCAATCATTTTCCTGTAACTTCTTCCATCCACGTTTATTTTGGTCTTTCTATTCTCCTAAAATTCTCAACATTATTGACAATGTTACTGCATAGCATTGATTTTTTTGAAAGCTCCAACTAATATGATTCCACTGAATGGAAGCCTTATTTCGAGGAACAGTCACACTTAACTGATGGGAGTGTCTTGATAGTTTGAGTCATCTATGATGTTTTGGAATACAATTCTTTATTCCAGACTGGAAGTTATGGAGGGTTAAAGGTAGCTATCGCTTTGGGAGTAGAATTTGGTTGAGGGGAACACAAACGGTAGTTGTAATTTGGTCTAAGTTCAACTCTTTGTATTTCGGTTGCTATAGTCATTATGTGATACACTGACGCGGATTTTGTAGTTATTTATTTGTTTAAGTGGGACTGGGGTACTGGGGTACTGGGGAGGTGAGATGATCATGATGTTATTTTTGCTGTTCATATCATATCTCTGCACTATAAAGCTTTCTACTCCAATCTGTTCTGTTCATTTATTATAATTTTCTGGATGTTCTTTTAATGTCTGGATTGTTGTGGCATAGTTCCTAGTCATATGATCAAAGTTGCTATTTAGTAATAGTTTTTATTTACTAGTAAATTGTTATAAATTATAATGCTGTGGAACCTTCTGTACTTGTTTAGAAAATTATTGATTCTGAACTGACGTTGACACTTCATCTTACTTCCATATAACAGATTCGTCATGTCTTGAATGCCATGCGGAGGGGTGAGAGTTTACGGGCTGAGGTTTGATTTCTGACTTTTATGATCATTCACTATTAAATTATTTACTTTTATATGTTGTGTTGTCCTTGGAAGCATATAAAAGAATTGTCCTGTTTTTGGATCGCGTATGATTTTTGCTTTATTTGAACTAATCATTTTGTTGGGATAAATAAATTTTGTGATTGTTAAATTATAAAACTTTCTGGATTTGCTTTTCTAAACTTGTTGAAAGAGTCAAATAAGTAGAAAAACTGATTGCCATCCATTATTTCGGTACACTTTTGCCTTGGAAGACTGAATCAAATAATCTGAAAAAACAACTCCCCTTGGCTTCTTCAGAATTTGCCAAAATTTTGATTATTTAGAGACCAGATAAGTAATGAATCCAAACATTTGAAGTTTTCTTTCAAGTAAAACGATAGAAACAGCTTTCTTTTGAGATTCTCTTTTGATTATGACCATCTTCATCGACATCGATGATGAGCTTTATGTCTGAAATTAATTTGACATGCATTGGCTTATATGTCAGGATTATATGCTCTTCGATCCATTTATAAACGGGGTTGCTGAGTTGCATGACACTCATAGAGATATGAGGCTTGATGTTGATAACATGTCTTATGAGGTAACTTAGTGGCAGATCTGTTTTCTTTTCATTGTATTTTGATTGGAAGGCGTTATCCCTTAACAACATGAATGATTCTCAGGAGTTGTTAGCATTGGAAGAACGCATTGGCAATGTGAATACCGGATTGAATGAGGAAACCATTTTGCATTCCATGAAGCAGCGAAAATATTTACCCTTTATGACAGGAGCCCGGTCAAAATTAGAGCCATGCAGCATATGTCAGGTGAGAGGCTTCTTCAACTACTTTAGTGAAGTAAATGTTTCTTATTCTGTGTCGGACATCTCCCAACCAACAGGAGTAGGTGCTTTTGGAGTCCATAGTCACTTGAGAACAAGAATCTTGTTCGTCTAAACACACAGATTATTCCAAACACAGTTTTTTCCCCACACCAAAAGCGGTGCAGTGTGTTTGGGGATTAAAAACCTCCCAAACACACTTTTCAAACGCCCCAAATGTATCAAAACGAATGTGTTTACCTCTCATCACTCGCCTTTTCTTTTCACTCATGACGTGATATGAGAGAACATTGTGACAAGTAAATATGTTATTAAGCGGTGTTGAGTTTTGAATTTTTCTTCTGTGCAGGAAGAATATGTGATCGGAGAGAGTATTGGGACATTGGATTGCGGACATGACTACCACACTAATTGTGTTAAGCAATGGTTAATAGAGAAAAATCTGTGCCCCATTTGTAAAATGACGGGATTGGGCACTTGACAGTGTCCAAAATCTTGAAACTTTTTTTATTTTTTTCTCGCAAAGAATCACTGCGACTTGTTGCTTTACAGACTATTATTGTAACTTAATCCTCCATCAGAAACCCATACAACACCACCCCATGATTGACTTTAAAAGCCCTTGTGATATTTACCAGAATAATGTTAGTTACGTCCATGCATCTGTTTTGCTAATGCTTATGGCTTGTATAAATATATCACCATGCAAGTTTTTTTAAGCCTCTGTTGCATAATTTGTTTTTCGATTTAATTGCAAAGTCTTTTGGCAGGTAGTTTTGTTTGGATGGATTTGATTTAAATTTAAAATTTATTTTGAACTTGAAATTTGAGCGGTGGTCTTCCTTAATAAACAACATTTTATTAAAAAAAATATTTAAGAATTTTAGGGAAATACATATTTTTGGATTGTGGGACCCTAGAAAGCATGTATGCCACGTAAGGATGAAAGAAAGGTTGTTTGAGGGGCCGCGGTTTGTAGAAGGAGGGGGGGAGGGATGAAGCCATGGTGGTAGAGAAGAACGGAAAAGAAAAGAGACAGAAACCGCATATCGACAAAATGTTATGATTACTTGAAACCGTAACGCCAACCTTATGCATTACAAATCATAGAATACGTCACACACACGTCAACTATTTTTCAATTATTTTTTTATTAAATCTCGTTTACTCATATA
Organism: Panax quinquefolius; assembly: GCA_020205615.1. Classification (NCBI taxonomy): domain Eukaryota; kingdom Viridiplantae; phylum Streptophyta; class Magnoliopsida; order Apiales; family Araliaceae; genus Panax; species Panax quinquefolius. The sequence continues at coordinate 106,812,188 of CM035165.1, forward strand.
TGATGATAAATTTCTATGAATATTAAATACAAATTCCGATATATATATATTTTTATTCTATTTTATTGTTTATGAGAGTTTCACAAACCTCACAAATTTTATAACACCAAGATTTAGATTTAATATATGAATTTTTATTTCATTTACTCTTCTATATTCCTCTATTAAAATAAAATAAAAATAAAAAAATAACGTTCAAAAATACAAAAAATACTTGATTTAATAGTGATAACATGATAGTAAAATTTTATGCTTATATTTAAGGACAATTATATTATTAATTATTACTATAATTAATAAATAAGAAATTTTAAGTATCAATTCTTTTTAAAAAAATATGACTTATACCCAATTTTTTTGCTCTTTTCTTTTAGCTGGAACTACCGAATTAAGCAAGGAATTAAAATGGATTGTTGTTTTGATTGTGCTGAGCAAGGAAAGGACTGAAGATGATATAATATCATTCAATTCAAAACAAGATTAAGGTTAGTACTCTGTTTATTAGAAAGTAATATTAGAAAATTCATAATAAAATAGTTGATATAATGCGAATTGTGACTGTGGTATCTAGGTATTAGTAAAGGAACTTTGTTGTTATTGTGCTGAGCAATAAGGGAGGAAATTATAGCATAAGAATAAATGCAAACATCTCTGACCTCTACTTTAATTGGAAATGGATGCACTTATGGTGTTTGTTAAAAGTCCTAATAGGGACTGTTTTGTTCAAATATTAAAATTGAGTGGAGATTGATGCTAAAAATAAGTGTAAGGACATTATATATAGCTAATGAAATGATTTGTATGAATTGAGTTAAGTGGGAAAATTATTTTAAGAAAAACAACCTGTTAATGTTAGTTTAAAAAACTGTTTTGACAGAGTAAGTTTGTCATTCTATAAAACTTATTTAGAATACTTGTATGTGTTGTTATCTTTATCAAGTAAATTTTATTACTACATTATTTTTATTTTAATAAAAATATATTTTATAATGATGAAATTTAGTGATAAATATATATTATGTTATTAAAAAAATTATTGGTGCCAGTAAGATCATAACGTAATGCATGTCAGTGGATAGCAGTAGTCTTTATTAATACTTGTTTGAAGTTGTATTAATTTTTGGCATGGAAAATCTATGGCCCCATCCCATGCATGGCTATAAATAAACTTGGGACTAAACAAATTCATTCTGAATTACGTATAGCTAGTAAGATAAAATTTGCATCACCATCCCATAACTGTTATGCTGAGGTTTTGTCGCGACATTGAACAGGTCGATGATACATTTTTAATTAAAATAATGGAAGACAAGAAAATGAGTTTATATATATATATTTTAAACCTAGACTAAAAATAATCATTAAAAAAAAGGCCATAAATTTTCATTGTATACCAATGGAAATTGACAATCCTAGATATTAGATTTTTTTAATATTTTTTATTTTCATCTTTTTTACAAGAGAATTCTCATTTTGAGATGATGGAAATATAATTATGAGTTTAAACACACACACACACACACACACACTTATATAAATTATTTGATGAATAACCAATTAATGAGAACTTATAAAATGATTTGATTTCCAGATTATCACCACATGAAATATACCAAAAGAGTTAGAAATAATTTATCAAAAAGATCGATCGAGATCTAAAATTTACAAGATTTGTGGAGCTGTACTCCGCTGTTTCGGAACTCTAAAAGACTAAAAGCCAAATCACATGATACATTAGTTAAATTATAATATGTCACGGATGTGATTAATTAAAAGCCAAATCATACTAAATTATCATTTAAAACTTATCCCTATCATTAATTTGTTATTATTTAAGTAGCTAGATATATACTATATATGTCAAAGTTTTTTATACTACTAAATTTTATTTTAAATTAATTATCAATGCCACATTCATTAGAATTTTAGTTTTGACTTGTGATATTGTATAACAAGAGTGAAAATGTTTATATGTACGTAGTATATATGTCAACTAATGTTAAACGTAAATAATTAAAACTAAAAATTAATATATAGTAGGTCTTTTATATATTTACACCATTCTATATTCCATGTATTCACGTATATCAATATTTAATGTCAATATTAATTTGCAAAATAACACTCTTATAATGCAACTTGAACTCTTTTTTTTGTCCGTAAATACTAAAATTTTGTATGTAAAACAAAAATTATGATCTAGTATAAATAAAATCTTATCAGAGCAAGCTTGTCTTTTGGGTAGGATTTTTTGATCTGTCACCTAATACGAGTATGCTAACGTCGCACATACATAATCAAATTTTTTGGCGAAAACGCGCTCATAAAGACATTTGTCACGACTAATCATTACATATAGTAACCGTAACGCTTAAATTGGAAGCGATTAGCATGAAATTTATTTTTGGGTAAATTGGTCAATTGATCAATAAAGTGTAGACACTCTACGTGTGTCAGCATTCTATTAGTCAATTGACTAACTTTCAAAAAAATAAATTTTATACTAACCGGATCCCCTCAATTCCTTTTACCTCCTCATAATTAGACGGTTATTCTTTTTTTTTTTCACAAGATTAGATCATCTCATTGTGATAAACCATGTTTTCAAAGGAAAAAAAAGAAAAAAATTTCAAGCTTAGAGGGGTAATTCTTGCATGGACATTAGAGTAATTTCAAGAAATATATACTTAGTGTAAGAGTTTTGGCAAGTGGGGCCATTATTTATCATCCCTAATGAAGGACCCCACTTAGAGTGAGACCATATTTTTGGTACAATGTGCGTGCTTTATAGCTACCGTTTTTTGTTTTGAAGCCGGTAACGGCATTTTGCCTTATGATTGTATTTTGGGTTTTTCTTTTCCTTAGTCCGTCAAATCCTTACTACCTAAAAAAGCTTGCCACCTTTTCATAATTAAAAGCTTCCTTCTCACCCCTCTCATCTCTATACATAGAGAGTTCTTCACTCTTTCCTATTTATCTAAATAGCAAAAGTCTCTGATCTCCTCTCTCTAAATCTCTCTCTCAATATATATATATATATATATATATATATATATATATTTTTTTTTTGTTTGTTTATCTAATTGATAATTAGTCATGACTGATCAGGGTAGTGGTTTATTGTGGGAAAACCAACCATGGGCTTTCTCGAGTTCGGGTAATTCCGGTGGTGGTGGTGGTGGTGGCGGCGGCCATGAAAAATCCGGTGACAAGTTGCCGGATTCGAGCACCTCCAATAGCCAAACACCATCGGGGAATGAGCCGGTGGCCGAAGGTGGGGAAAAGAGATCAAGTGATGAGGATGAGGGTAAGAAAAATGGAAAGGAAATTATTGAAGGAAAAGGTGGTGGTGAATCATCAGATCATGAGATGCATATTTGGACGGAGAGAGAAAGGAGGAAAAAGATGAGAACTATGTTTTCTAATCTTCACGCGTTGCTTCCTCAACTTCCTCCTAAGGTATAATTTATACTATATGGAGTATATATAATTCAGATTTAATAGCTCGATCGATCTCTTTATGTATGTATGTATGTATATATGTATTGTTCACTTCCTTGTTCATGCAAAATTATTAATATTTTCTATATTGGGAAATTAGTCATCTTTTGTGAAAGGGAAAAGATTTAAAGGTACCTTTTGGATATAGTAGATGCAAAGTTTTTGTGTTTTTCATTTGTTTTCCTTCATAGGAAATTAGTGGGAAACGTGGTCATTAATTTTCCTTTATGATTTTTTAGTACTTCTAGATTGAGTAGGTTCGAGGAAAGTACTCGTCTAGTGATCCTGCATACCTAGTTATTTCTATATAATTAAGACTTGTTAATTTCTTTAAATATATGAAAGTTCTTTTTTTTTTGTGTGTGTCTGTGTGTCAAATGCATGAGTTTCTTAGAGAGAGATATATTAAATCCTTTTCTAAATTTTATATACATAATTTATTGACTTATCAAAAATTTCTCTTTTCTTTTCTTCACAGCATTAATCCTGGAATCCTTATTTTTTGATCTTTATATATACACACATTATATATATGAATATCTTTCATGGACAAAATAGCTTTACTATATGTTCTTAAAAAAATAAATTAAAAGCAACCTAGGTTAATATTGGCGCGACAATTTTTTTTATTATAAATGACAGTTTACGAACTGGCTCGTCATAATAACTATGTCGTCGATTTTTTTTTTGTATGTTATAAATGACGGAAAAAAAACATTTGCTTATAATGGTACTTTTTTTAGGTTCACTATTTAAAGCTAGCTGGAAAAATGGGATATATATATATATATATATATATATATATATATATATATATATATGTGTGTGTGTGTACGTATATATAGATAGGAACAAATGGGTAATTTCCATACTAGCTAGCTTGCAATTGACAGATATTTTTTCTCCATTTATTAGTTGTTTAATTAAGGTTTTTAATGCATGTAAAATGTCGCGAAGTGCTCCCTAATGAATTACGTACATGGACAAAATACTAGATTATCTATGTTCTGATAAAAAAACAATGAACAAGAATAAAGCGACATGTATATCTATAGTGCGTCATTATCTCTACACGTGTTACAAGTGCTAGTTCATAGTATATTGCAATAAATGAGCTGTTAGTGTTAATCCCTTAATTTCCTTCCTTCCTTCGAAATTATATACTCCCTCCTATTCATATTAAGTGTCGTTTTAGAGTTAAGTACACTTATTAAGAAATAATATAAAATATTTTTTGTATCCCTAATTAATTATTTCTCTCCATATGAATTGGCCCATGGAATTGCGATTACTTAAGCGTATTAAATAGAGGGTAAATTAGGAAAAATAGTGCTTGATATTAAGTAGGGATTTCAAAACTGACATCAGATTGAATAAAATGAAACTATAAAATCGATTAACTTAATATAAATAGGAGGGAGTATAAAACTAACAATAGGTTATATATATGGTCTTCCTCATATCCCACTATGGTGGGAATGGATGCACTCTGACCATAAGTGAGTGTACATGGAAGACATTTTGGCATATTTACTTTGACATTTTAACATAATATATATATATATATATTCAAAATTTATATATATTTCACTTGATCATTATGACTTCGAAAATTATACTTCCCGCATTTTATTTTTATAATAACATTTCTAAGTTATATTACAGGCAGACAAATCCATAATTGTTGATGAAGCAGTGACCTACATCAAAACCCTAGAGACCACACTCAAGAAGCTTCAAACACAAAAGTTACAAAGTCTTCATGGTGTCGCAACCATGAAGTATGATTTATCATCACTGATCACCCCTCCTAAGCCACCCATGGACACAAGGGAAGCTTTTATAGCTGATAATGTATCCTCAAATATCAACAACATGCAGGCCATGATCACTACTGCTACAAACTCTTCAAGGGTTCCTGGATTTCCTCCCATTTTTCAATCATGCATTGCAAATAATGTGATCTTGAATATTGTAGGTGGATTAGATGCACAATTTTGCGTGTTCGCGCCCAAGAAGCCGGGTCTTTTAACTGCCATCACGTATGTTTTGGAGAAGTATAAACTAGAGGTGATATCTGCTTCAGTCTGGTCCGATAATTATAAGAGCATGTACACAATTCAAACCCATGTAAGTCTATTAATTGTTCTTTCTTGATCTTAACTACCTACTCTCATAATAAATATTTAACATTTATTCTGCAAACTATACTACATTGCTATAATTAATGAAGCTAATTAATTAGGACTCCATAATATAACTATATCAACAGTAGAATATGCATGGTAGGTTTTGTTTTCAAAAATTAATAATTGGTTTAGTTAACTTGTGAGACACGTCCCATGCATACCTGAAGGGTTTAATTATAAGAGAACTGATATTAATTTACACATAAAAAATTAAATAGCGAGTGTTCTACTTTCATGTGAGAGAGACTCATGTATGTAAAAATATGTTTTCTAATTGTAATTATGATTTCTATTTTACTCTTTATATTTCTATTAATTATTTAATCTCACATTAAATTAATGTGAAGATGAGTTTATAGAATTAGCGACTAAATTAATTAAGTAAAGGGTGGTGAAAACAAACCGAATAGATAAATTTTATGCCAATTCTGTATATTAATTATTTAAGGAAAACGCTACTGGCTACATATATACATACTGCATATATTTTCAACATTTGATTGATGTTTTGATTAGGCATGTCGTGAGGGTCTGATTGAAGCATTTCCAGCGGAAGCAGTGTACAAGATGGCTGCGAGAGACATAGATTTCTTCATTAATTCCGAATCAACGAATTAGCTTGCAAATCCAAGACAATTAAACTTTAATTTGAAGATGAAGAAATTAAGGCTTAATTCAATTCCTTTGAACACTTAATTCGTATCACCGATCAGAAGACTAATGGCTAGCTATATAGCTAGCAAATGCATGTCGTTTGTATTAGTTAAGTGGAGGTGTATATATATATATATATATATATACACACACACACACACACACACACACACACTTAGCTGCAGAATTAATTAATGACGTGCCCTTATTTATGTTAGTTTCAGAAGACAAGTTCTAGTTGTTCTTAAATTAAATAGCTTTATTTTTCTGAGCATATATATCTGAATCAAAATAATTCTTTATCATTACCAAATTCTTATTACACAAAGTCTTGTTTTTTACAAATTCACATAACAATCTCAAATTAGACTCTTATAAGTATGTTTTTGTTTAATATTTTTCTTATTATACTATATATGTATAATATTGTTTCTCATGGACGGGCATTTAATTTGTTGCTATATGCTTTTTCAATATTTATGGCAATTAATTCTTATCAAAAACCATTAAATGTTGCTAATTAATCTGCAAAGTAATTAATGTCTATTGCTTTATTTTATGATATAAATTATTTGAAAATTTCTAGTTGGGTTCGCGGTTTGCTTTATGAGAGATATTCTTTTATTTATTTATTTATTAAATACTAATTAGGTTTATTTTAAAAATGACTTATAAATTAATAACATTATATTATACATTTTTAGATATATGTATTATGCATTTTTAAGATATAATATGACAATCTCACTTTGTATAAAAAAATTCATAGATATGATGTTTAATTATTTTGTTTGGGTCAATTGTGTTTTGCCTTACCTTAATTTGCTAAGGTTATTCCTTTTCGATTAGTTCGGAACTTATTTTTAAAAAGCTCTTGAAGCCTTATTTTTCCACTTTCTTTCAGTTTTTAGTTTATTTATTAGGCAATAAGCGAGATAAGGGATTACGTTGATTTGTATAATTACATATATAAAAAAAAAAAAATACTATTTCTCTCATGATATGTATAATAAGATATTTTGTAGGTGATTTTAAAAAGTAATAATCTTAATTTTGGGATAGTTCACGCACAAACGTGAATTGTCTCTCACCTCCTGTGTCTAAAGATGAAAGTAGGGTGTTTTAATACTACTGCATCCGATATGGCCCGGTTCAATTGATTTGGTAAAATTGGTCGAACTAATTGTTCGATCGGTAAAATCGGTTAAGTTGACTCATTGAATCGTTTTTTATTTTATTTTTTTAATATTTGTTTGTACCAATATTTTTAATATTAAAATTAACCTCTTTTATTAATATTTGTTTGATCATATATATATATATATATATATATGTGTGTGTGTGTGTGAGAGAGAGAGAGAGAGAGAGGAAGTTGACTAACATATAAATAATCAAGGTGGTCCATAACATACCAAGTTAATATTGTTTGTGCCTTTTGAGTCGCTCAGTTTGCATTAATTTAAAACTTTTATTGTCTAAAAAATAATTAATTGTACATAAATTAAAAAAAAAAAATCATAGGGGGCTAAGGGTGAAATACAAAAGTTGTGCTTTCTTACTTTTTCAAAAAACTTATCTTTTATGTTCAATCAAACACTACCTTTTCTTTTTTATTTTGACTTGACAAAATTATTACTATTACTACAAAAACCTATAAACCCATAAAGCCTCTTAATAAGTTATGTTAATTCTGCTTCTTTTCTTAGCAAAGTTTTTGTTGGTTGTTTGGGTATGTGAAAAGCCCAAATGTGATTATGGGAGTAGTATTTATCCATTTGCTATCAATATCGATCTGGAGTATATTATAAAGTGGTGAGCTGATGTCGTTCGTGTTATATTATTAATTTTTTTTATTTCTTATAAATTTAATTATATTATTATTTAATCTTTTATATATTATACTTTTATTTTATTCTATAAATTTTTTATTTTACTTCCCATAATTTTTCACGGACGTGAATGCTAATTATCAATAATAATGTGACTCCCTTCCTCCTTTTGGACTTTGACGTACGTTTGTGTTCCTCTTTATTAATTAAGTTGAAGGTGGTGGGGACAATATGACCCAAAATGTTGTTAGCTTTATATTATTCCTGCATGAAACCAACCTTTCGTAAGCATTCTCCTCCTCTGTACCTTTTTTCGGCACTCTATAGTCAAACGTGGATCCGATTAGCATGAAGTTATTTTTTCAGTAAGTTAATTAATTGGCCAATAAAATACTGACACACATACAATTTTGTCTACGTGTTAGTATTCTATTGGTCAATTAACCAATATACCTTAAAATAAATTTCATACTAACCACTTCTGTCAAACGCTATCAATCTAATCTCTTTATCATTTCCCTCCTTTTTGGTCTGCCAAACACTAAGTTTTAATATTAAAAGTGGGCCTGGTCCACTACTCCACTTCCATTTCCATCAATTTAAAGCGGAAGAGTGATTAGAATGATGTTAATTTTAGTCGATTAATAAGTATAGTCTAGATAAGTAGGTCGGAAGTTGATATCCCTGCGTATCAGTACTGTATTGATTAATTGACTAACTTATTATAAAATTAACTTTATAATAATTTGATCCATCTAAAATTGATGTAGACCAAGTTTAACATCCTTAAAATCACAATCAAAAGGTTTTTCCCGAGCACTCTTTTCTTTTTACTATTGTTTAATAAACTTGGTCATCCTTTTAGAGTAATATGATTTGCGAAACTAACAAAAAATATATATAAATATATGACGAAATTAAATGACAACTGACGTGAGAGTTTATGAGATAAAATTATTTTTAATTTATACATATCTCATATATACATAACAAGACTCAAATCAAAACAATCAACACATTCCACAAAAAAAATCAGCAGAAATATGATGGACTCTTGGTACAAATATTTACCATTAGCACTAGTTTGATCCCCAAAGTCTACATAGAGCATATAAATAAAATAAAATCAGAAAGTCATTTTTTTCCTGTCTAACCAAAAAGTTGGGCATAACAAAAATGCTTACATATAGACAAAATTTTCTCTATACACCATTGTTGACCCTCACTAATTTCTTTTTTTTTTTTTATTGTTTTTCAGTTTTATTTTACCATCTTATCCTCCTTTTGAGTCAAAATTACAAAAATATAAATGATGGACCCCATCATTTTTAGAAGATCCGGAGAAATTCTCAAAACGGAAAAACGTCGCTGCAACGGAAATCATACGAATTCGCAATCGAGTCTTCAGGCCACGAATCCCGGAGCAGTTTCAACAGCATTTGCGCTTTTCTCTTTGCTCGCTCCGTGCAATCGCTTTGCACTAGTAAAAGCAGCTGAGTCAACACGCCCGCCGCCACCGAGTCACGCTTACACTGTTCCGACGCCGAGCAAAGCGACAGCAGAGCTCCGGCGGCGTACTCCGTTGCTCGGTCCGATATCTTCAGTATAATCTTTACAAGCAACGGAACGGTCAGAGCGTGGGCCGCAAACGCCTCGCATCCTGATTGAATCCGGCAGAGGAGCTCCACCGTGGCTAAGGCTCTCTCCGCGTCGCATTTCTCAAAATCTGGCAATCTGTCGATGAGCGCCTCCACCGCCCCGGCTGTGACGGCGTTGTGCCTGTGTTGCTTTGCCAAGCACAAAGCGAATAAAGCCTTAATTCCAACTTTCAAGGCTCGCGGATAAGGAAATGGATAGTTCAAAATTCCGACGACTCCGGAAAAAATTTCGTCTGCATTGCTGATTTCTGCTCGCAGATCCGGTGATCTCGTTCCGGCGACGACGAGTTCAATCAGAGCTGTTGAATTCACACGCACATCGATTGAAGAATGAAAAAGGAGATTTACAAGATACGCAACTTTCTCAAAATCAGAAGATACAAACAAACATTCCGATTCTGAGAGCGAAAGCAACGACAAAATCCCCAACGACTCGTGACTTAACTCGGATGAATCTGAATCCATATCACAGAACACAATAGAGAGGAGAATTTCACGAGCTCTGTTCGTGGAAATCACCAATTTGTTCTTATCCGAGTCACGAGCGAGTCCTCTGAGTCGACGCAGAGCAGAGAGTCGGGAATACGTCGAATTCGACTCGGACGCTGCCTGATTCAGCAAAGACCGGACAGTGACAGGATCAGCCGGTTGCTTGGGTGTCGGAATCCGTTGCACTCCGAATGATCGGTTCGCGACGCACCATTCCTGGATGAGCCGGCGGAGGGTGTGGTTGGGTATGAAAGTGATATCAGTGAGAGCGGCACGGGTGACCGGACAAGTAGTATTACCGGTGGCAACCCATGACTCGATGCTGGATCGGTCGTAGGTTTGACCGGTGCTGAGTGTAACCGGGTCAGTCATGAGCTCAAGTGAAATCGGACACCTGAAGTGGTATGGGGTCTGAATTAATCCCACTTCCAACGGTTCTAAGCTCCCAGGCATGTTTTCTTTCCTTTTCTCTCTCTAAATACAGAAATATTTCTCTCTATAATATTATATATAGTTATATGAAGGAAAGTACTACTACTCAAATCAGAAGGGTTTCTGAAAAATTCTCTTTCAAAATGTTTTGGCTTTGCTTTCTCTTTATACGAGAGGAAACAGAGGGACAATATGAGCAGAGAGAATGGCCGTAGTAGTAAGGCTTTTATTTATTTTTTTTCTTCACACGTGTCTGGTCAAATGTTTGGTGCTGACTGCTAACTGGTTTGGTCCCACTTCCATGCTGAAATCTACTAACTCCTGTGGTGTAGTAGTAGTAGTAGTAATTAAGAAGGATTGTTTAGTGGATTTTACTACTACCGTCCAATTGTTCTTTGCATAAAAGCCCTCATGTTTGGTGCTTTTTCCCCTCTCGGTACATATTTAACATAATTTACCTATGGTGGAGTGAAAATATTTATACTTTATCTTTTTTAATCCAAGAACTATTTTTTTATTTTTTTTTAAAAAAATAGGAGTAATAACCATGTGGAAATTGAAACCATAACTCACGAGGCATCTTTATTGAAAACTTAGAAGAATCAAATTTCCTAGAGGTGCTCATAATTGTCAATATTTTAAGTAAAACTTTCTTGTGGAGTTTGTGATACAGAGACATTTAAGTCACCCGATAGGCCAGTTGGAAAAAATGTACAGATTCAAACGACAAGTTTCTAGGCAAAGGCCATAGGATAAAGGCACATAAATAATGGATATCAATAGTCTTCTTATATATTGTAAATATTTATCATTAAATAACAATTATGATATATATATATATATATATATAATAAAATATAAAATATATTATATTAAATATATCATTAAAATATTATCAATTATAATCATACACTTAATTTGTAATAAAAATATTAACATATGAAATCGAAAGATATATATACTCTCTTCGATTGATATTTTGCATATATATTAAAAAAAAATCATAAAATTGTTCATACTTAAATTATTATTTAGTTGCATACTTTACAATGAATGATAGTAGTACTCTATAAACATATTTAGAGAATACAAATATGATGGGAGTAATTAAAACTCCTATTAAAGATATTATTGAAAAATATTCCGAATGAGATGCAAGTGTGAAGATAGGGAAAGCACGAAAATACATGATGGATGCAGTAATTGAGGTTTGATGGAAAGTTTGTTGGATTTGGTGTGTGGTCAAAGTCAAATGAGAACAGAGGAATGTGCCGGAGGGGAGCCAGGTTGTCTCTCCACCTCTTTATTTGTGCCAAGTATCACAAATTCTCTCTCATGTGTGTGGATAAAGCTAGTTACTACTAGTACAGGTATTGCGTGGGTCCACTCCAAATCAACCAGAAAGGCAACCCTCTCTGGCAGTCTCAACAGGACCACTTCTACTTTTTTAGGATGATCATGTCATAACTTTCGAATCCATTAGAATAAACTGAAATTATCATATAGCAAAGTTACCTTAATAAATAAATCCTAATCCATAATGAGCGTAGCCAAATTAATAATTAACAAGTATTAGGATTTTAATAATTATAAAAATCAAAAAGTATTATATATTGAAACATAAAATTTCAAAAAACTGTTGAATGAAACGAGTATTTAGCCTAAAAATAACAACTAAAACTATAGAATGACCATTTCTTTTCAGACTATCAATGTTTAATTTAAATTATAAAAAACACCTTATTTAATAGATTAATTTAAGTATAATTTATTTTTAAGTATTAGGATTGACTCATACTTGATTCTTCTGCGAGTTTGACGAATGATAAACTACGACAGGATAGTTGGGAGTTTATTAGCGTTATTGTGTTTTATCAATGTAGTGAACCTCGTGATAAATGAGCCCATGTTATAGAAGGTAGAGTTTTCTAATTACTATAAAAATATTATTTGGTGTGTGAGGCATCTAATGAATACATTAGACAAACAAGACTAGCTAAATTTGTGAACCTAACTAAGTACACAGCGTATTCCTACTTTTTCGTATTTCATATAATATTTGTGTAATTGCAATATTATTCGTTCTTCAATTCTAACGATAAGTTTTAATATATATGTTTGGCGTGATTTTTAAAATGTTGCTTATTATGAGAATAAGTTGTTATGTTTTGCAAATAATTAAGTTGGTTTAACAATATATATTTACAAATGTCAAATAAATTATAAATGAGAATATAAACACAGACAATAATTTATTTTTTCTTGTATATTAAAAATGTTGCTCAGCTTATAATTTATTTCAAATATGCTGAAATAAATATTACTGTTGTAAATAAAATTCAAAATAAGCTATAAAAATAAGCAGCTACAAACCAGACATAATTTCTCTTTCTATGTATTATTGTATGATGTATGTATGATATCTATGGTCACTGGTCAAATGTTACCTCGGGTTAGGGGAAGGAGGAGAATCCAGTGAGTCAGGCCGTCAGGGGCGGAAGGAGGCTGTGTCGTATTGCGGCGCACGAATACATTTGTAAGAATAGAGAGAAAGAGAGGGGAGGAGAGACTAACTTCACGCTCACACTCAATAACTTTTTTCTTACAATAACTTTTCGTTTATTTATTTATATATAAAGTTGTATTATGTATTATAATAAATTTATTATGAATTTTAATTATTATAAACATTGGTAATATATATATATATATATATATATATATGATTATTCATCCATGATATGTAGGTTGTTGGGAGAAGCGGCCCCATTTATTTCATTATTCTGAATCCGTAACGACTTATAAAAATTTTTTTTTTGTAATGTCAATTACTGGTTTATAGCGGTTAGACTAAAATGAGTTGTTCCCCAATAACCAGTTGCTATGGATGAAATCCATATATATATATATATATATATATATATATGTACGAGAAATATGTGCATAGATATATATACTCTTCAGGAGTCACTCACAAAACTGTCTGCAGTCAACCGGGCAAGACTTTCAATACAGCCAAACCTTAACCCAGCTTGTTTCCCCCATGCACGTGCTTCTTCAACCTCGCACGTGTTCCCAGCTCAGCCCCAGTTTTCTTAATTTTACTTTTATTTATAAAAATTGAGAAATTATATACCCCATATATATATATATATATGTATATGTCGACTAATTAATTTATACTTTAAAATATCCTTTTGGTCATGTGTTTAAGAAAAGAATAAAAATTATTTCGTTTATATATATTGAAAAGGAGAGAGACATGCAGTATATTATTACCGCGATGAAACAGTAATGTTAGCAAAGTGTGGTCCATAAAATTAATTACTACTAGATTATTATATGGAGAGAGGGTGATATTGTGCAGAATGATTAAAGTAACCAAAGGTATTTATTTATAACTACAAAGTAAAAGGAGTGGTTTAGAAAAGTTAATTGGAATGATGTCCTCACTTTAGGGCAATTTCTAAATATCTATAGACAATAGATGTGGCTGACACCCAACATGTCAGAAATGCATGTCACGGAATAAGCATCTTTTAATTACCAGTACTAGTACAATCACGGACCTTTGATATATTTATTAATAATTTTACTCGGAAAAAATGACACCAAATAAACTACTATTGCATTAGTTGAACTTATCAAAATATGAATTTACCAAAAATTATTATATATTATTCTTCTTGTTGTATTTTTAAAATATTAATGTTCATGGTTGATATATATATATATATATATAAAATTAAAGAAGAACAAATAAAATAAGTTTTAACATCACCCTTATATTTATATGATTTTAGTAGACCTCGTAGAGTATCCCTTTTTTTTTTTCCTTTAATATATTATTTTGACTTAAGTAAATTTTGGTGGACAAAATAATTTATGTAGTAGGATACTCCCTCCGTCTCTATTTAAATGACCTTTTAGAGATGGGCACACCTATTAAGATAATGAATGAAAAATATTAAATATAGTACTCAATTATCTATAATACCCTTAAATTATTAATGAGTTTAAAATATCAAAAAAAATAGGTAGAGTAATGAGGGGTATTTTTGAAAAAATTATCATTAATTTTCCTAGATTTAAACAAATGTCAAATAATTAAGGACAAATAAAAAAGTTTAAAACGTCATTTAAATAGGAACGGAAGGAGTATATAGGAGTATTTTGTAGTCGTTACTTTGGATGATAGCTATAGTGGGTGATTGGTGGAGGAGCTAGCGAGGGGGATGGGAGTTTGTTCCATACCTTTAAATTTACTTTATAAAACTAAGAAAGAAAGAATGATTTTTATTTTTATTTTTTATAATCCTAGCTAGCTATTAATTACTAGTAATTGCTTGTATTGCAGCACTAGAGAGAGTGTGGTGTAAAGGAGACTAATGTAGCTGGCTTGTGATTAAGATGGGCAAAAAACAAATCTTCTGGCATGGTTCTATATATTTATTTTATGGATTTAATTTAATCAACTTTCGACGTGGCTTGTCCTGACATGGACACGTGTGTGCCTGAACATGTGAATCTAATTAATGTGGTCCGTCCATTTTCATTTTGTTACTACTAGTGTATTTCTTTCTGTAGTGTGATAGAGCTAGAAAAAGACGAGAGAGAGAGGAAGGTTAATTAGAGGGTATGAAGGTGGCCTTGTGTTTCAATTTTCAATGGTAGGAGAAATATCTTGGTTAATTCTCTATTATGGAGATTGGAGATGATATGTTTGGTAGACATACTGACATACATGGTTTATATATGTTAATTATATATCTTTAGTTGTATGTCTTGATGAGGGCTTGAACGGATCACTGTGGGTAACGGTATTGTGCCGTCGTTGTACGTACTAAGTGGAAAAGAGAGATAATATCAATCTTAAAAGTTTATATTATATCTCTCTTTCCATTATTAATCACCACATTGGAAGCGTCCCATATGCATGACGCCCCAACGTCATTACCTACCATGAGAACGTTCATGCAGGCACGAAAAAGTTGGGATCGTGCATGTGAGGGATATAATAATGGGATTAGATACAATGATGAAGTTCATAATTTATATATAATCTCATGAATTTTTAAGAGTATATATGTTTTAGATGATTATATAAACATCTCATCCCGCAAACTAGCTAGCTACTAATAGGAAGGTGAAGAGGTCCCTAAACTTAATCTTATCTAAAGCAAATTTGGAAAATAAGATAAGAGTAATGCTAGTATCACATAAAATTATTCATATACATATTGATATGATTAATATGACTTGCTCTGCACGTCGTCATACCAATATGTATGTGAGTGATTTTTATGTGATTGTAGACTTGTTGATAAAAAAATAATTATTTTACTAATCTTAATTTTGCACGGTCCATTGCCCGCTACCTTAACTATTCTGTCATGAACAAGCGGTCCCTTTCTTCAAGGCTTCTACTCCAAGAAGTCCCTACCTTTGATAAGGTAGACCCTAACCCAATTACACCATATCGAATGGTCCTTGTCCAAGCAGATATGCCAAAAATGCTTGAGCATAGCTGCTCTCTTCCATTCCAAAGATCCACTCCCTTTAAAGCCAAGCCTCCTTGTTTTTGTTTTTAATAAGTCTACTATCACATAAAATGATTCATCATATCGTTAAATCTGTTCACATGCGTATTGATATACTTTACGATGCGAAAGAAATATGTGAGTCATACCAATATGTATGTGAGTGTATGTGTAATAACCCATATTTTTTTAAAATTAAATATTAATTGATTTTTTTTTATTTTATACAATTGTGTTTAAATTGAAAAAGGTAAATGATTTTGTTTCCCTCTTTTCTTTCTTGTTTTGTTTGGAAAATTAAATTCTTTTAGTTGGTAAGTAAATAACTGATTAAATTAAAATGGAGAAAGATAATTCCTCTTGTTAAAGTCTTGTGGTAAAATCATTCGAATGGAAAGCTACTTGGGAGATAGAAAAGACTATTCGAAATGGAGATTCGCGATCTTTTGATAATTAGGTATGTTCATTCTTTTGATTAGGGACTAATCCTTTTTAAGGGTAGGTGATGTAATACAGATAAAATAATAATAATAATAATAATAATAATAATAATGATAATAATAAATAAATTAAATATCATTTAAATCTATGTTTTAAATAGAATAATTGGGCTTGTCTTTTATTTGGGTCGATTCGAAAATAATGTTTGTGAAATTTATATGATAAGTGACGAAAATATTAATCTTGTAAATTTGGGCTTTAAAACTAATTAAGTTCAATGTTATAAATCCTATTAGACAAGGATGATTAATTATATATATGACTCAAACCTAATTGTATTGGATTCCATCTATTATGAAGTGAAGAGAAAGTAGCTAGAGAGTCGAGAAAATAGAAAGAGAAAAATTCTCCCAACCAAGGTAATACCATTATTTTTATTATTGGATATTTTTTTAGTTATTTTATGATCGGATCTTACAAGCTTAATTAATTTGATTGTTTATTGTTATAAGTCATGCCCGGAGGAATCTCAATTAAAACTAGCAAATAAATAAAGTATAAATTAGATTAGCTTGTTTGGAACATGGAGTTAAATTTCAAAGTATTGTTCTCATATATTATATTGTGGTATCATGTTAGAATTTTTTTTTATATATTAGAACGAGTTTGGAATTATGATTAAGTTTGTAATTAATTAGAATTTGCTTGAGGATATCGGTTTATGAGTATTTCTTGTGAAGCAGAGGTAGAATAAATATAAGTACATAATTAGTACAATGGTATTAAAAAGAAAATATATGGAGTGTAATAATAATAATAATAATGATTTGATTGCATCTGGGTAGTATGTGAAATGAATTGCATAAGTGTGCCTTTAAAAAAAAAAAAAAAAAAAAAAAAAAAAAAAAAAACGTCTTCTGAATAAAATATGTCATGAATAGTAATTGTTTTATTAGACTTATGGATAATTAGACTTCTTTTGGAAATTACAGGAGTGTACAATAGGTGCATGCCTATTATATGGATACATATATATTAATTTGTAGTCTCCCGATCACATGTTCTTAATAAATGCGAATTTTCATGTTTATTGTTAAAAAATAAAAAAATTAATAATTACGTATATAGTATTGCAAAATATTATGTTATACAAAATCTAAATGAATAAATAAAATATTTTGAAATTATAGAGATTATTATTATAATAATAATAAAATGAATTTATCGATGGGTTAAAGATGAAAGAATATTTTTATAAGTGTACTTATATTTATTATTATTTTGTTTAGTTAGTTCGAACGAAAAGGCGATGATTAAAGGCATATTAAATAGATTATGAATTACTTTGGAATTATTAGTTTGGATTATTTTTAATTTGAGGTGAATATGTTTAGGTTGAAAATAACGATTTGTATTTGATATCGTTGGCATTTGAGGGTAAGATTTTATAGAGTGTGCCATTAATGGTTTGGAAGTATCAGGTACGGATTTCGTACTCTTTCTGCGATACTCTTGTTAAATTTGATTTGTTCGTTTTGTCGACTTGTTGAATTTAAGTATTATTTCACATAATTGTTTCTGTGAAATAAATATATTAGTTTCATTTTGGAGTTGATACATTGGACTCGTCTTTGTACTCTTTGAATCGAGTTATCATGTATAGTATTTATTTTGATAATTGTAGAAGCGATACATGTTCTTACCTTCTTTTTGAGACCTCGTGACTATAATTTGATTTGGTTCAACATATACATATAGAATGTGGCGCCCCCAAAATAGGTATACATCACCTATTCGAGTTGTCAATACATGGCATGCGAAAAACAACTACAACTTTATTATTACAACAAGAAAAAGCGTGAGTTTGAATACAAATATTATCTTACAGGCAATATCTATACTCAAATAAATCCTCATCACATTTATTGATACATTATTTTACAAAAATGGTGAGGACTACTAAACAATCCTTTCTAAAACCTTCATTCCATACCCAGGCTAAATACTCGTTATATTCTCGCCTCCACGAGAAGAAAAATGGAACAAAAAGGAAAAGGGTGAGCTCAACTAGCCCAATAAAGAATATTATGACTAAGATAATATACAACAAATTACCGTTAGTCTTCAACGGGAAAAATCTAATAGAATCTGATAGACAACAAATTTTAAATCAATATTCGCGGTGAAATAATAATTCATTAGAAGAGTTAAGTAAAGAATGCAAACTACTATCTTACATGTATGAATTTAAAAGTTCATCGTCTATCTTTTATCCTGTAACATCAATCAATATACATCTGGAATCAAATATTCATCTTTGCACTTCTGAGGCGAAGATATTCATCGATTAATTAAGTATTCATCTAAACACGTATTTCATCTTTGCACTTCTGACCCAAAGATATTCTTGAAAATCATTCATCTTTTGCACTACGGGCCAAAGATATTCAATAATATCATCATTTAAGGCGAGGATGATAAAAATATTTTTTAAAAAACGAATCCAAAGTGAAACAAAATGACAAGGATTAAGGATTAAGGATTAAGTACTTTGTTTTATCCATGTTAGAAAATGTGGCGCCCCCAAAATTAGGTATCGTCACACCATCTTGGGTGCGCCACTTACATGGTACATAAATTCAAATACAACTTACTAACCTAACTATCGTAGTACAATAATCTGACATAAAGCGTGAATTTGAATACAAATATTGTCTACTAGATATTATACAAACTCAAAAGGAGTCCTCATTACAACTATTATCACACTATTTCACGAATAGTGAGGGGACTACTAATCTTATCCTCTGGACCATTACTCCGCTTCCCAGGCTAAGTCCCGGTATGTTCTCCTTTCACAAGAAGAAACGGTGAAAGAAAGGTGAGTTCAACTAGCATTAAGAAATATTATGACTAAGATAATGCGAATAAATTATCATTAGCCTTGAACATGTTAAACCGATAAAATACAATAGACAACCGGTTTAATCTGCGTGAATATGCGATCCATTAAAAAGAGTCAAGTAGAGAATAAATCTACTATCTTTTAGGTTTTAAAAGGTTTTCATCAAATTTTTTATTTTATCGGCGAGACTCTCGACAATAAATAAACCACCACATCTAATCATCCACTGTACCACGGTCGAGGATTTTCATCAAATTATCAATGGTCATGACTATACCGAATCACCCATGGTCATAATCATACCAAAAACTATCCATCATTTGCATTCTGAAGCAATGAGGACTTTTATCACATCATTTATAACAAGCCATGATTATCTTAGAATGATCCACAGTCATAATCATACTAAGTTCATCTATGCACGTAAGCCCAAAGATAACATAATATATCATGAGGATGATGACAATGACATAATAATTCAATAAAACAAGTTCAAGAATTATTTTATCCGAGAATTAATAACGTCCAAATTGTCAACAAGATCTTGTTTTGTAGAGTAAAATTCAAGAATGATCGGAAGAATATTTTCATGAAAAGATCTTTGGATGAAAACGCAAATATCAAGGATATTCTACTAATTTCATGGAGTATAGAAGTCAAAGTTTTAACCAACTTGGGTATAATAAAGAATGGAATAACAAAAGAAATCACCACGCACGCTGCGGTGCTTGCATAAACGAGTTATTCCAATGAATAATAATAACGGAACCGGTCGTGAAATTCACAATCGGCGGGATGATCCAAATGAATAATAAATGCTTGAATAATAAACAATGGAACCCGTGGTTGATTGTAAACACGAGAGCGGAGATATTCCAATGTAATAATAAATGCGGAATAATAAACAATGGAACCGGTCCTGAAAAAAAAACACAGAGCATGGATATTCCAATGAAATAATAAAGAATGGAATAACGAAGAAGATCACCAAGTATAGGGGATTCAGCGTATCTGAGTTATTCAATGAGAATAAATAAGAATGGAATAATATAAGGATTTCACCAAGTATAGGGTATCTGGCGTATACGAGGTTATGTATAGGGTATGCCACTTTTACAAAGTTATTCAATGTAATAATAATGAATGGAATAACGAAGTTCTCTTCATGAATAAGAAAGAATAACACCCCTTACGGATACAACAAATAATACCCACTTACAAGTAAAAAGACAACTTTGGATATCAAAGTAGTGAAAGTACTGAATACTCTTTCTTCTTTCTCTCTATAGATTTTCTCTATATAACTTCTCTCTATAATTTCTCTCTACAGAGTTTGAAAGAATTAGTGAGAAAATAATGAAGGAATGAGCTTCATTTATAGAAAAATAGAATGCATAGTAATTAATCCATGAGCAGTCTCAGATTGATTTACTTTAATCTAACGGTCCATATTTAAAGCAAAATCTTTTAAATAAAATATCATATATTCTATTTATATAAAACATTTTACTATCTGAACACTATATTATGCAACACTATGCAAAAAACACTTATCAACACTATGCGTAATAAAATATAATATATTCTATTTATAGAATAACTTTAATAAAGTATTACATTTTATATAAAAGATGTTTACATTTTATTACGTTAATAATACTGAATAAAACAAAACGTCGATATCGCTATAATAATTCATATTATTAATCGATGATAATGGAATCAAACCGAGTGACTTCTCACATAAGCATCAATAATCAATACCGTAATCTTTCTTATGCAACCACACGTATTCTTGTATTCTTTACTACTACCGAGTAGTTCAACAAGTATCAGCGGTAAAACTTCCGTAGTTATTTTAATAAAATATTTTTGTCGTTTTCTCGATCAAACAATAATTACATTATTAAGGTCCACCAATGATTGAGTAGTTATACGAATATTCCTTCTTAAACCAAATATTTCCAGAACCAATCGAATATAATATAACCACTGCATACTTTGCAAAATTTATAAATACTACCCACAACTATAATATTATCTCAAATTCACACCATAATATTAAAAATTATTTAAAAAAATTTAAATCTTTATTAATTAAATGCTGGGTCTCACAATCTCCCTCCTTATGAAATTTAGCCCTCGAAATTAGAGTGCGATACTGATATGATAAAGAGATGAGGATACCTTGAATACCTTTATCGTTGAAAACATTAAATTCATTTTGCAATCCGGCGAAAGATATTTATTAACAATTCATCTTTGCACTACTGTGCCAAAAGATATACAACTTGTAAAACCAATAATCTGAGACTCGACAATAGTATCACAACCATGAATTATTCATGCACTTTCTTGGCTAAGGATATTCGTGTTTTCAATTACGGTCGTGATTATCTTAGAATAATCCGTAGGTCATAATCATACCAAGTCTATCAATGCACTACTGACGAAGATGACTTTTACCACATCCATGAATTAATATTTCATTCTTTGAGACTCAAATTCAATAATTAATCCATATCATCGAATCATCCACTTACTACGGCCGAGGATATTCATTAAGTATCACGACCACGAATTATCCATACACTACTGACGAAGATAATCGTGTATTCATTAAGTATCACGACCACAAATTATCCATGCACTACGGCCAAAGATAATCGTGTATTCATTAGTATCACGACCACAATTATCCATGCACTACTGACGAAGATAATCGTGTATTCATTAGTATCACGACCACAAATTATCCATGCCTTTCTGACGAAAGATAATCGTGTATTCATTAGTATCACGACCACAAATTATCCATGCACTACTACCAAAGATAATCGTGTATTCATTAGTATCACGACCACAAATTATCCATGCACTACTGACCAAAGATAATCGTGTATTCATTAGTATCCGACCACAAATTATCCATACCTTTCTGACCCAAAGATAATTGTGTATTCATTAATATCACGACCACAAATTATCCATATGACTACGACCAAAGATAATTGTGTTTTCAATTACGGTTATGATTATCTTAGAAACAATCCACAGTCATAATCATACCAAGTCCATCTATGCTTTACAGGCCACGAGATGACTTTCAGCGTAATATAAGCGTGAGAATAATGATATAAAGAATCAATCGAATGAGATAAAGGATAAATATTAAACATTTATAATATAATTTATCCGAGGATTCAAGAATATCCCCATGTTATCAATCACTTAATAATCTCATAATCTAATATCATTAATATTATAACAATATTTTAATCACTTCTTAAATTTATAAATAATTTATCTCAATTGTTTACGCTTTACCATATAATGCATTTAATCATTCAAAATGCCATACTCATAAGATATCATCACCAATTATCAAATCCTCAAAAATATGCATATACTCTATATAGGATTCTCTAGCCAAAAAATTACATTTTCAACTTTGTTCTTTCACATAACATATTTAACTCATATGTTAAGTAATTAAACTATTTTCATGAAAAATACCAAATCAGTCCCAAAAATATTTCTTTTCTGGGATTTAGCATAATATAGTCCCATAATGAAAATATATTTTTCTCGAATTTTAAAATTCATTTACTATTTTTCAAAAATTAATTTCTAATTAATTCCTTAAGAAATTAGCTACCTCAAGTTTAACTCCAAAATTCCCAAATCTTGACAGGACCTTACACATGTTAACGTGAGCTTCCAGGTTTAAATTTCATGGTCATCGGAGTTATAGAACTTGATTATAAGCGTTTTTCGTCGGAAAAACCTAAATATTGAAATAGTCATAACTTGCTCATTTTAAGTCAGAATGAGCTCATTTTTGGACAGGATGTACTTTATACCATATACCTTCAACAATTGTCACATTAAAAATTTTCTCCATCTATATCCTCATAAAATTAATATTTTTCTCATCATATAAATCAATAATTAATTATTCTTAAATAATATTACGAGAATCACATTATTGAATGACAGGCGGTTTTTCGGGATGATAGGGCTTTCAATAAGAATTTCTTCTTCTTTGGCGCGCATTAGGTGACCAAACCTCTCCTTAGCGGAACTTTCTAGACATTGCGAATAATGTTATCTAATAATATTATTCGGATAATATGAATTATTAGCTTCGATAATGAAAAATACGTGTAATGACAATTATTGAAACAATGACAATATAAAATATCAACGCAACAATTATTAACTCAATAAAATCTTTGAGCGGTAATTCTCAGTAACCATTATTGAGTAGTGCCTTCTTACGTAAGAATCGATAATTGGTGCAATCTGGGTATTATTCTTGTGTTTTAACCCACCGGGTATTTTAACATGATAACAGTAACAACCATAGCCAGTTATTTTTAAACAACTTATATTTGTCGTTTTCTTCATCCAATCGCTTTCCGTTATGGGGCCCACACATTTTGCTACTGCAGTGTGTATGAATATTCCCCGACAGCATTTAATATTCTCCAACAACAATGAATTTTTTTATAACCACTTGCTTATTTTGAAATATTTATGTATTTTACCCCTAACTATCCACATTAATCAAATCAACCCTTACTATTTCAAAATAATAAATAGAAAATTAAATTTCATTAATAATAAGTTGGGGTCTTACATAGAACCCTTTTGTTGGTATTATGTCGCATTTGTTGTGACATAGTCTTTTTTTGTTAGAATATACCATAAGGTATACAGCTATAACCACACAAGTACCACAGGCATGTCGTCTTAGCACGAGAGACACGCATTTCCTTCAAAATGCGGTGTGATTAGTACCTGCAGCGTCTCAGTTTTAGACTCCGGAGGAAGTGGGCCATTGGTGTTTTTGTTGTGGGAGGCGTATGGGTTAACCTAGTTTTTTACATTACCGATTGGTGATGTTGTGCCAAACACACCTATCCGATTCTTATCATTCGGATTCGCGGTCGATGTGTGATTTGCACAATAATGGCATTATTTTGATTTGCACAATGTGGCATTGTTTTGATGTGCTGTGTGGCATTATTTTGGTTGTTTATGTGGCATCATTTGATTTACATGTGGCATTATTTTGACTTGCTGTGTGTGGCGGTATATTCTGAGCTCATTCGGTGTGAAATAACTTGACCATTTGTTTGACTATTATTTTATTGGATTAGTTTTGTTGATTTTGTTTAGTTCAAGTCGTTGAGTTAGTTAATTGATTCGCTTATTTCTTTATTCTTTTATTGGTTTAAATCGATTATGTTGATTCATATATATTCCATTCAGATCCTTGGATATTATATTTTCGTTCGTACTTGCACTTGAGGCTTGTTCAGTAATTTGTCTCAACTGTTTTCGTATATTAGTTGTATATCTTTTGTATATCTGTATCCGTACTGGGCAATTGGCTCATGTTGTATTTTTCTTCTGGCAGGTTTGCAGGGGTGATTCAGGGCTAGTGTGATGAGAGTTTTGCCTTTGACCAGTTAGGTTGATTCAAATTTTAAGTTTTGATTATTTTGACTTCGGTTTAGAAATTGTCTTATTACTTTATTGATGGATCACCACTATTAATATTTTGAGGTTGTTAGTCTTTCTATTTATTTATTTTGAAGTTTGTTGTCTTTCTGCGTGACTTCCTTTTTCTTTTCGGGAAGGGGTGTTACGATGTCTGAAATTTTTTACGTAATATTATCATTACTCTTTTATTTATTTTTTTGTTTTTATTTTTAATTTTAGAAAATTGCAGGATTTAATATAAGTTTAATTAGGGAAATAAATATCTTTGTTTAATGGGTCAGCCCAACTCCTCCTCCAACACATGTATTTATCGTTAAATTGAAATAACAAAGCTTTATTATTATTTATTTATTTTTTCCATGGTGACTGGTGAGATTAGAAATCATATAGAGAGAGAAATAAAAAGCAAATATGTGATGAATGGGGTCTGGTTGAACATGCGTAGTTCGTAATCCATGCAGTCAAAATCAGTGATATTGGCTATCATCAATCTTTTGCTATATTTTTGTTTATTTTTTCGGCAAAGGCCAAAAATAAAATCTTCTGCTAGTTATTAGTAATTACTATATAAGATAACTTTTAATGTCCAAAAAGAAAATAAAATGATAAAAATACTATGATGGAGTAGCTCTCAAATTTAGTGGACAACTCGTGTTGTTCAACTCTTTTTTTTTTTTTTTAAATTTGAACGGTATACATATTTTCTTTATGCTTCACTGGGTACTTCAAGCATACCCAAAAAGTTGAACAAAAAATGAGATATATATAGCTAGTATATATGAAAAGGGAAGGGATCGAATATAGTATTGCACGAATTTTTTCAACATTAGTTTGGGTCACTATTAAATCAATAATGTGCTAAACTAGGATTAGTGACTTAATGTGCTAAGACATTTTTTTAACTTTAGTTGGAGTATATGTCAAAATTTAAAGTTTTTTATTTTTCCAATATCTTGATATTTTAATTACTTTTATTGAATAATATATTGCAGAAAATTAAACTTTATAAAAGAAAAGGTATCCTAAACATATTATTGTTATATATACTTCAAGGGTCTCATCCTCGATCAATGTCATCTACAAAGCTGAAGATATAGGGAGGAGGTTAAGTGGAGCACCCTCTTTTGTCATTCATTACCAACGAATCTTGAATTAACATGCGGTACAAATATTTATACACCTTAATACTATAAGTTAGCACTAACAAATAATAATAATAATACTTAATACTCATTCTTATATTAAGGGACAAAACTATTTCTTTAAAATAACTTATATTAAAGGACGGAAGGATCAGTAATAATTTAGAATATTCCATTTTATTGGGCTTATAATATTATTTTTATTACAGGATATTCTTGCCCCGGATTTCCCCTACCTACTTGCCTACATATTGTTTTAGTATTAAGTAGTATAATTGAGTAGTTTAGATCAGAGCGAGAGCCTTGATTTAGGAGGAGGATTTGAGTTGAGCTTGCCGCAAGTGCTAATTAAATGTATTAAGCTTGAGTCTCTAAATTTAGACATATGCCTGCCTGCCTGCCTAACTTTGTGTCTTGAGCCGTGCGCATTCTTATTTTACTTGGCCGATAAATATTTCTTCCGAGTAGTAACCAAATCTGGTGCCACATGAATTTAGGCTTTTAGCCATGTAATTATTTATATGCAACGTTAATTAGTAGTTCGTTCAAGTTCAACACATATTATGTCAGGCGTTGATGTAATTAATCAAGATTATAAATTATTTTATATCTAAGCATAATTTTGAGATATTTATTTCTTTAATGATTGGGTCCAAGCCCAATCAATTTTATGTTATGGATTTAGTCCATGGATCAGACATAACCCATTTGAGGTATTTTACCCATTTTACAAAATAAAGTAAAAAATTTCATACTTAGTCCAATATTCTATTTGGTAGCCCAATCATTGTGTTGTTCGGGCTAGCCCAGTGCTATTTAACCCAATTCATATTTGACTTTTAAAAGTTCATTTATAGATCTTAAAATTAAAATTTATATTTATTTATTTAAATTTTAAAAGTGTTAAAACTAATTTATTTTATAAAATCTAAATATATCATAAGTCTATGTCTGCACTGGCAAACTCTTAAAAATGAGTCTTACTAAAAAAAGAAAGAAAGTAATTTCCTAGCATATTGAGTCAATGAGCTTGCTTGCTGGGTTTACTGGTATTTCTTGAAATGCAGCTTTCTCCAACAATGGGTATTCCCGTTTCTGCAGGCTTATATAAATCAACTACTTTAATAATTTTCTTTACGGGGTTTTGTTGGGGGTTCACTTGAATTGAATTATGAATACCATACCTCAAAGTTGAAACCCATTTCATAATTTTATTTATCTTCTAGTATTTCTCGTTATTAATGTGCCCTTTTGGACTTGTTATGTCTTTTGCTCAAATTGGTAAATGGATGATATGGGTTCTATTAAGAATTTAGACCATCTGAGCTCTTGATTAGGCATTATTTGGAGTGGTGGGCAGCTATAATTAAATGAAATCCTGTTGGTATTTTTTTGAAGTGATGTCAAATATCAATCTTGTTTTATTCATATACTGTAGATCTAGTTTATCTTAGGTCTCCTTTTGTTATGGGTTTTGGAAAGCTAAATGCTAAGAAATTCATATTTCCTTGTCTGATTACCATGGAGAATAGGAGATTCAAAGAGATTGGGGAGGAGAGTAAGTAAGAGAATATTATTTTCACATTTCATTTTCTTTCTTAGGCCTTACAGTATGGAAACATTATTTAGCCATGAATATTAGAATATAAGATGGAGAGTTAGTGCAGGTAAAAAATTCCAGGACAGTCCGTTTATTACTTTATTGTGGGTCGACATCTTTTATTCAAAGAAAATTGATTTGTAAACCATGTTTAAAAGTCAGAGGTTTTAGTGTTATCTATTCCAAAAAGACGGAAAAGAAAGGGAGCTATATGTTTTTTGTTTGGGAGAGCTTGGATGAGAGTGTGGCTTCAATCAGCCTTCGTACATTGGTGACATATCAATCAGCCCCTCCCTTCCTATCATGCCATTATTTGACAAAATATTTGGTAGTATTCATGGCAACAACTTCTATTGTATAAGATCATTAATTTTAATGGAAAAGAAATATATTGATGTCTTTGCTTTATGCCTCATCAAGTTTAATTGTGCAGCTCCAGGTAGAAGTCATCCGAATTGGAGGACTAGAATTCAAATTGCCATCGATGTGAGAATGCTTTGGTAATCTCCAGCATAGATATTAATGTTTGAGTCAATTTTTTTTAAAGAAAATTCAAATTTCTTTTTCATCTTGGTACGTTATTTTGAGATTTGTCTTCCTCATTTAGCATCCTTGTATGCAGGAGCATCTCCACTTCTACTCTGTTCCACAGACATTAAATCCAGTAATATTTTAGTGGACTAAAATTTTGTCTCAAGGTAAGATACTATGTTTTGGTTTGTACTTCGAACTCAACTTTTATCTCGATTTCTTTTTCATCCGCCACGTCAAACATGGACAAATCAATGATGCCAGTACCATTCTCGACTCACCACAGCTGGTATATGTCAGCACTCTCTTCTCTCTCGACAACAGATGGTGTTTCCCCGGCACATCTCTATACCTACAATCATGTGATGGATGGTTTCAGTGCAGTTCTCTCGCGATACCATCTTGAACAACTAGAGAAAATGCCCAGTCATCTTGCCACATTTGAGGAGACATTTGGCCAGCTGCACACAACGCATACCCCGAAGTTTCCAGGCCTAAAGAAACATGTCGGGTTGTGGGCCACACTAACACACGCGGCTGAAACCTAGTAGCTAAAATAAATTTGTTTGCCGACGATGACACGCCTCCTCACTCCTGCTTTGTACCAGTGCACTCAAAATTCATGGATATGTCCATTTATATGGGGTTCATCATGTTGTTCAACTATACTTGATGATCTCTTTGGATAGTTCACTTTTATTGGGCTAAGTTTCACTAAGGCATGACCTCCATCCAACACCTTGATGATTATTTGAGAATCAAAGAACTGGAGCTGCAGAATGCTATATTCTATCGTCCGTCTTGTATGAGTTAGTTGTCACTTGAAACTTTTAACAGTTGGGATAAATGTAATCAACTGCTTCATTAACAGTCTTAAAAAGCATGCTAAACTGCTATTTGAAACTATTTATAAGCACGTTTT
Source organism: Panax quinquefolius (assembly GCA_020205615.1). Taxonomy (NCBI): domain Eukaryota; kingdom Viridiplantae; phylum Streptophyta; class Magnoliopsida; order Apiales; family Araliaceae; genus Panax; species Panax quinquefolius. The sequence continues at coordinate 106,841,532 of CM035165.1, forward strand.
ATGAAAAAAAAAAAGCATCAATTTGGTGCTTCTGTTTATAAGCAGAAATTCAATTAGCAGGTTTGACAAGGTATATTATTAATATTTTATTCCTATTTTATTTTATTTATTACTATTTCATCCCACATTTTATTATATTATTATTCTATTTTTTCCCGTCATTTTCTCGAAAATAAGGGATAAACACTTTCATTAGTAGCAAACACTTCTTTTTTAATGTTTTAAGCAAACTATTTTTCGAAACTGCTTATAAGTAAAGGAAATAAGCATTTTTAAAGTTTAAAAAAATTTTTAATTTTTAATGTAGATCGTGATAGGAGCGAATTAAGGGGATATGCAATTTGAATATCAAGATTGAATAAGGTGTTACACATTTTGTTGTGTTTTATATTTTTCCTTTTTTCCCTTCCATTTTGTTTCATTATAGCCATGTTTAACTTTATTTATTTAATTTTCAATCCTATCCTCTAAATATTCTTAAAATGTTATTAGTGTCAAGACTGACTCAACGAGATAAGCCTCGTCTACATTAAAATTTGTCATCTACTTTCAGAATTGTTTAGAAAACAAACTTGTAATAATACAACGCCACCGTTAACGCCTAAATCTTACTCGCGTCGTCGCGTAAGATGTTCGATCCTCGCAAAAATCTTGGGCGATTTCCTTGCTATTGAATAAAAATATGCCCAGTAGAATTCTTGATTAATGTTCGCTTTATCTCGCTTAAGATTCAAACTACTCTAATTCTAACAAAATAACTTTACGATTGAAATGATTCGATACATACTGATTAATACATATTCGATTAAATGTTGATCGTTCTCTTTATAATATATACAAATTTAAATCAAATTAGGATAATTAGTTATTATTTTGTTTTGTTTTTAATTTTAATTGTGATTTTATATTTGTAAAGTGTAATAATAAATATATTTTCTCATTTCCAAGTAAAATAACAAATTCAATTTATAATTATATTTATTATAAAAAAAATATAGACGGAAATTGGTTTAATTATTATATTAATCAACACATTTCTATTAATTCAAAACCTCTTGAATTTGAAGTTATTAATCAACAATAGTTTGAGAAAATATTTAAGTCGCCAAACAGATCAAATTTTCAGAATAATAAATATTCGAATGTTCTTACGAGTTGAGTAAATCGAATCAATCAATAAATTTTTATTACACTCTTATCGTTGACTAGGCAACGCTTTGATAAACATGCTTGTGGGTAATAAAATAACGGGACTGATTTGAGAAAATTACAATAAAAAGATAAATAAAATAAATAAATTAATGTATCCACCACCAAAATGACTGGCAGGTCACTTTTGAGTTTAGGCCATAAATTGTTATAATTCAAAATTTAAATAGAGAAAGTAAATTTGATGGGTGTGGACCCCACTTAGATCCAAACACTAAACACATTAATGTTTGCAGGTGTTCAACAAGAAATTTCAAGCTAAGAAGTTCATTGAAATCTAATACAGTAGTATCTATCTCCTCTATAAAGTCACCTCTGTGACCTACTTACTTTTAGCCCTTCAATTAACTCCTAAAATTTTGAAATACTAAATCTATTCAGCCAAATAAAGAATCTCTCTCACATAAATATACAATCCCTTAGCTGACTGAAGCTGTAAACCCAAAACAGACTCTTTTGAGTATTATTTGTAAACATCAAAACAAGAAGAATGTAACTTGTACTCTTGTACATAAGGTAAGAGGGGGTAACAACACTCTTTTTCTTCTAATAATAAATAAATAAAAACTTATATTGCTAATTTTTCAGCTCCAATATTTCCCAGAAAGATTATGGGAATGACGTCGCTCTAGATATTTTAGTTCAGCAGTCAGCACAGTACAATGTAAACCCATAAAAAGGCTGGATTACGTTGATTATTACAAGTTACAACAACTTGAATGAAAGTTAATATACAGAAAGATCTCCTATTTTTGGTCGGTCTCTGAAATTTTAGAGATCAACCTACAAATCTATGTGATGCACAATAGAAACCATGTGTGCTTCTAGCCTTCCCTAACATATTTATGGAACTCTGGAACCAAAACCCAAAAACAAGATAGCCAAAAGCATACCTGAAACAGTCATGTCAATTGAGTTAAGAATATAACTTTCAAAAGATGGGAGCAGTCAAGTTCTCTAGCCACCAACCGCAGCCAGAATTTTTTTCTTACTTACTGGTTCCTCATGCAACACCACAATATCTCTCAGCTTTTCAAACAACTCCTCCAGCTTATTCACACCGAACCTTTGATAGTCTAGAGGTCTCTTGTACCGTTGCTCATATATTGCCTCAAAGCAACCCAAAAAAATTCGACAAGAATAACTCACTAAAATCTCTTGAAGCTCACACTTGAACTGCTTGAGGCCTTGATCAGTAATTCCAGATTGATTTGCCATACCCAAATTAATATTATCTCCACCCCTCTTCTCGTCATGTTCATCAACGACCACCCTTTCATCATCTGAGAACTCATCCGAAGATCCCATGCCAGTGATAACATCAATGCTCTCTTCTTGAGTCCCCTTACCCTTTTTATCATTCTTTGCCAGATCTGATGGAGGACCACTTGGTCCAGCTCTCAAACCACGTAGGTAGACTAACTTCCTCTGGCCTTTCCCATCTACGCAGATCTTGTCAGCCATCTTCTTGAAAAGATTCATAAGTTTGAATGACCCATACTCAGAAACATAAAGAGGCCTCCCATATATTTTCTGGTACTCAGCAGGAACACGAATAAGGGGCATACAACCCCCAGACAGCTCAAGCAGCTTCACTAACTGGCCCTTCAAACCTTTCAGATCTCCAGGCTGTACCCACATCACATTGTTCTGCTCATAAGCAGCAACAGGTCCTGCTGAAACTTCATTCAGACCAGATGGAAGACTGGGTGATCTCAAAGTTGTTGGAAAATAAGGCCCAGAGATTGATGTGCTATTGTATTCTGATAGAGGCTGTGCCATAACTGAGAAATCCTTCAAGTTATATTGGCTCTGTGAGATCCCTCTATATACTATCGCTTCTTCTTCATTTTGACCATCTGGGTTGTCACTGATCTGGCATCCCATCAGAAACCCAGAAAAATCAGCTGGACCTCCACGGAGAGGAATTAATGCTTTAGCCGGGGGAACAAAGCCTTCCCCACGAACCACACTAGGCCAGTCCCAAACAAACCTACCTGCATTACTTAGTGCAGATGATACACCCACGCCAGAAGGAATGACAAGAATCACAGTATATCCACGTTGACCGAGAATGTGAAGTGCTGGAGCAAAATCAATGTCCCCTGATATCAGCATGATGGAAGATGGTGGACGGTTGTCCAGGGCAAAAAGGAACATGTCAACCAAGATAGCCTTATCAGCAGCATCCTTTCTCCCATTAGGTACATCTATGAGCTTGACACCAGTCCTCTGGCAGCCCTCTCTTAGTCGTCTAGGAAAGGCATTAAAATCCCCATATGCAGAAAACATTGTCACAGCTCCCTGAATTATAGGATGGACCCGCAATGCCATTCTGATGTTACCAGCAACATCTTCTGGGCGAACATCACTTGGAATAGGGCAGTTCTCAATGTCCCAAAGAATAGCAACAGGACCATCCATGGAGTTCTGGAGTTGGGAAGGAGGTTGAGGTAAGTTTGTGTTAGAAATTGCCACATGTGCTTGTGTTGAGGATTCAGAAGACAATATTAAAGCTGGCGTATTTGGATTAGCCATAATTGTCTATCGAAAGTTCAAAGGTCCTGGCAGGCTGTCAAAAGAAAGAATTATGAGAAGCAATGCAACAATTTGCTTCAAACTATAGAAATTAGAACCCACACCCATAAATTTAAATTTAACATAATTACAATACAGCTAAAAGAAAAAGAAAAATTACAAATAAACTCATAGCTTTACCCACATGAAATAGAAGTCCAAGGGTAACATCAGCCAATTATATATGCTATATAGCATAACAAGATAAGGAAGAGTTCAGATGTTGTGGGTATTATTGACATACAGTTTACGTAGGAAAAAGCTAGTTTGGATAGAAACAAAAACAAAACCTGCTTGCCTACTTGATAAATTCATTTTGTCCTAATCCTCACTACATAAAATGAAAGAATTATATTCTCAAGTAACTTTTTTCAACAAAAACAACATCTACTAAAACTGATACCCACCTAGCGCAGACAGAAAAAAGGAATCCAGAAGAAAGATTGAATTCACAACTTCCAATATGCGTAAATATGGAAAGCTTACATGAATAACGAACTTCGCTTATTTCATATGCATGTTTTGATTTGCAAAGGGGAGGGGGGAGTTCCTACAAAATGAAGATTACAAAAGGAAATAAAACATAGTTGTAAGTCCCAATTGTGCAAGGAATAATAAGCTGAATCTAGTGAAATTGAGCATAAGTAGAAAGTGACTTGTTTTATCTATCACTTTTTATAGCTAACAAAAGACAGACATATAGCTAATAAGTGAGCATCTTACTAAGGAATAACTCTAGCTGAAAGAGTGAAGACTTCCTAGAAATCTGTCACAAATCTATAAGTATCTGTATGCCGCGTCCCAGCTCTAGAAAATGCATTAGATAGCAACAAACTTAAAGCTATAGCTTGGTTAACATTGAACACCAAACCTGTAGATTAAATAGGTAATTTTAGAACCAAATATCAAGTGGGATCTCTCAATTTAAATTTCTAAAAGGATGCAGCATGATTCAACTTTCATCCAAAAACATGAGTAAAAAGTAAATGCAACCAAACGAACTAGACGCTGAGTTGACAATGCCAATGTATCAGACAAGGACTACGGTCGACAATGACAATGTAAGTGACAAGGATCAGCCTTGATACTTAATAGAAAGAAAGCAATCAACTTCAATCAGTTCAATCATAGTTTACATTTTGCAATTTTTAAACATTCATGTAATCAAACAAGATGCATAACTTATAATTTAGGTCACAAGTAAGTTCAAGTACCCAAAATCTTAATTATATGATTAAAAGAAAAATTAATAAAGAACAGGAAGAAAAAAAACTGTAATCTTAATTATAATCCCCCAAGACATATAATACAACTATAGAATTGAAAACCGAAAACAAAACCAACATAACAAGAATTAATTAAATGCTTAAAGAAAAGAATAGGAAAAAACATATATGTTGCCATATTAAGCTCCAACAGGGCTTATACTACCGTCCTACACCTCTAAGTTCAGATTAGTTTCAACTACAATTGAATTTAGACTACTTATGATTGTTCAATTTTTGAATAATCAGCAATTACACAAACACAAAAACGAGCTACCCATAAAAACGTAGTTTCTTACGATTAACTAGCACAACAATCAATCGCAAAGATCTGTTGCTTCCATCACAAAATAAGATCGCAATATCAATGACTTTGATATATATATATAGAGAGAGAGAGATCGAACCTGACGAAAGTAGATAGCTTTTCTTCTAACCCAACCCAACGGGGAGGAATTTCAAGTCGTCGGTAGCTCCGGTTCCAATACGAGGCTTTAGGCTGAACAAATAATCAAATTGGAATCGAAGTTCCAGTTCTAAAAATCGCAGGCTAGCCTCAATTAAAATTGAGGATTTACGATTCCGTTATTGTGTTTTTGGGTAGAAAAGGGACCAAATTCTGGGAAAAACATAAAATGGTTTGTTTTTTTAGTCAAAACCAAACCGCGTAAAATCGAAAACTTTTTTGTGTTTGTGATTATCTCAAAAAAATTTAAAATTTATGTTCACAGTAATATTAAAAAATTCCAAATTGCGTTGTCTTTTTTTTACCAATTAAAAGAAGATGTTAGAGGTTATAGAGTCAAAAAATTAAGCAATTGGGTTTTAAATTTTGAATTTGTTTGATGCTCGTTATTGGAGAACTTTTTAGTTGAGGGGCTCGAAAAGAAGTTGGTTAATGTCAATCTTATAATTGTAATAGTTTAATAGATTATTTTTAGTCCTCCCCGCAATATATTTTTATTCTATCTTGAAGATATACTTTTAATTTTGGAGAACTAATAAACATTCTTGTTTGTTATAGAATATATTTATAATTGTTTTATATAAGCGCATATTTTAGTTTTAAAGCATATTGATATAATTATCATTTTACTTTTGTCACCAAGTTAATTCTTCGATGTAAGTTTTATGTTAAATTTTCTTTGAAGGCTTAAATTTTTTTGTTGTTTCAATTGGTTTTGGAATAAGAAATAGCAAATTAAAACCATGTATTACACTTTAAAATCGCGACCGCACTAATTAAAAATTTTGGCGGTTTTGAATTTTCAAATATGGAAATTTTATATAATTAATTTTAAACCGCATCAAACCGCATCTACATTAATTTAATCTTTGCCTCAAAACACACAGTTTTACAGAATTTACACTATGTTATTGTGTTTTTAAGTAAAATTAAATGTTTATGTTTTTTAATTTTGGTATAAATGTTTATTGTTCACGTAATATTAAAAGTAAAGATTTTCTTTTCTTTTTTTTTAGTAATGTGATTTGCAGTAAAGTTTTAGGACAAATAATAAGATTTTCGATAATTTCAGAAATATAGAAATTTTATATAATTAATTTTATTTTCGCTCTAGCCTCTACATTAATTTAATATTGGACGAAAAGAGGTTAGAAAGAAGAAAACTACAGTAATATCTATTTCTTTTGTCCATTAAAAAATTCTATTGTTCCATTTAATTTCCTTATTTATATTATAGATTATCATAATATTCATAAAATAAATTAAACAAAAAATTCTACTTCTACCTTATTAGCATGAGGAGGCTTTATTATACCAAGGCTCTAAAAAAGATTAAACTTTTAAGGGGAAAAAATACTTTAAACTTGAGGGATAAAACAAGAAGATCCTTAAACATTGAGGATGAAAGTAAAAAAAAAGAGTTGAAAATTGTACTCTTTTTCCAACTGAAATACAAAACCACCGAATGACAACAATTCTTTCATTATTTCAACACAGCGCCGTTTACATATGCAATAATATCCAGTCAGTCTACATTCAGGAAAACGACTAGGAAACTGAAATATGTAGAGAAAGAGTTTAGTCTCATAATTAAGATAATATCAAAGAATAAGAAAACAAATGAGTCTGAACACATAAAACTTTACAAACCAGTTGAAACTGAACAACTGAAAAATCATGCCACAGAATTCAACTGAATGCGCGACTACCCTCTATGTTTTTAACTAGGAAGCCATGACCCTCTCTATAGCTGCTACATAGAACTCCTTTGGCATGGTACCAACCACAGATTCACGTTTCTCTCCGTTTTTGAATAACAAAACCACCGGCACAGCCTTAATATCATACTCATCGGCAATATTCAACTCATTGTCTGCATGGAGCATGAAGCAATTTATTCTTCCAGCATACTCTGTCGCAATCTCATCAATCACCCGGTGGACCATCGTGCAGGGACCGCACCAACTAGCGTAGAATTCGACCAGTACTGGTACTTCACTGTTTAAAACCAATTTCTCCCACGACTTTCCAGTGACCACTGCAGCAACAAATACAAATTTCATTCAGTGATTCAGATTTTAAAGTAATTCACGTTTCCCCTATTCAAGTAATGCTCAATACACAACCAGTCAGGTTCACGCAGGAAACTCCAAAAGTGTCGAATATCCATTTCTCTCTTATATAAATGATTCATCTCTGAGAAAGTAGCTAAATGTCTAGACTTCTATGGTTGCTCTATATTCTTTTGTAAGATCTAAGTTCTTGACAACCACGAAAACAGCTAGGCACTAAATTAGATAAAACGAGTGGAATATTCCACTACTTAATTTGCCTCACAACAACAATAGTTATGTCAAATCTAAAATGGAGTAGCTAAATGGAAATGTAACTATCTTTTGCATTCAAGAACTATTAATACAGCCAAGAGAGTAAAACCTATGTTTTACCTCCAAAAGCACAGGAAGAGAAGGTACAATATAAAGGTAATTAAGATATTACAGGCATTGTTTCGGGAAAAAAAGAAGATATTACAGGTATATTGAAAAAAACGTGAAAGCAATTAAACAACTTAGTATGTTAAATTAACAAAAACAAAGTGACATTAATTGTGAACTTTAGAGAGTAATCCCAATAAACAATCTGGAGACTACATGCTGAGAGATTCAGTGCTCACAATTTTCACTATGGAAACCTTCTAGGCAACTATTATGATATGTACAATGCAGGGTGAGGCTTGCAATAGGCAGAAAACAAATAACTACTGCAAGGTGAAAAGAGGTAGATAGTCAAATAGCCATTTTTGAAATGTTATCATGCATAATACTTGGTAATTAATTATAAACACTTAATGGTAATCTAAATAAACTTAGTCATGGATGAATGTGTAGTTTAATGGTTAATTTGTTACAGAATATTAATATTGCATTAAGTTGTGATGTGCATACAGGGTAGTGAGACTCAGTTGATTTCTATACTTGCAAGTATTTATACGATATATTGAGAATGTTCACCTTCCGATTTTTCTCCTCAATCAGTTGGAAGAGAAGTTATATCAACCAAATAAAAGGGTAAAGTGTATGATCCTAAATAAAGCAACTAGAACCAGGAAATGATTTTTTTCTGAAAAAAAACAACAATTATATTATAAACTTTTTTTTTTAGTATACAATCATTATATTATACATTGATACTAAACGTCCTGACCAATAAAAACCAGAAAGTAATTCAGTTCTTGAGCCTAAAGTTCTAAGCTAACGATTTCTTCAGGTTTATGTATCTTGTTTGAGTTGTTCCTTACGTGACATAAAAAAAACTAGTGCTACAAAGGTAAAACAGATGTTGGAAGCCAAAGATGATGAACCAAAAGTTCAATAAAATCCAGCTAAAGAACCTCATTAACCAATCATATTCAAGAAGTTTCTCTTCATCACAAAACAGTGAAACACAATAATATATGATTTGCTCACATAACAGCTAAAAGAAAATGTCATTCACATAGGTCCCCTTACCCATGGGGACCCAGCTGCACCCCACGCACGGAGAGACCTGTTGGAAACCGTAATATCACTATAAAATTCTTAACACTAACAACCAAAAGACCTCTTTCTATGAGAGTCAAAAACCAAAAGAATTGTCTAAGGGAATTTTTTCAAAACCACAAAAATAAATGATAAATGAAGCTCTCGACTCACAACTTCACTTTATATACGAAAAAAAGCCCTCACATCAACAAGAAAAATTTAAAGAATTTAAAAGAACCATCCCTTGACTGCACTTGCACCTTGTTAGAAGTGGCTTCTAATACCTTTGTAGCAACGTAATATGGGTTTATATTCATATATAATTGCGATACAACAACCCTATCCTTTTGTGATCTATATTCAAGCAAGTTGTAAAGATGTCAACCAAATCTCTCTCTCTCTCTCTCTCTCTCTCTCTATATATATATATATATATATATATATATATATATATAGACTCCACGACACGCTTACGTGAGGTGGTCGTCGCCTGAATAGTTTTTAGCAAAGTTGTAGGACTTGTGTCAATATATATCTCTATTGCTCTCCCTTTCATATGCTCCCTCCAGAGATACATTTGTAAAACAATGACCTATAAGAATAATTATAGTTTTCCAAACTTATGGCATGATAGTATTTAATCAACTAATAATAAAAATAAGGTTTAAATATATTTTATTACCTTAAACTATTCTCTTTTTTCACTTTGATGATTCACCTTTCAATTTTGTCAATTAGATAAGTAAACTATTAATTTTTTTCACTTCTGTCTAATTTCTCTTGACATATCAAAAATTGCTGACGTGGCCCCCTGAGTGGGGCCATGTCCAGCTGATGTGAATTAAAAAAATAATTTATTTACCATTTTATAAATTTAATTTGTTTAAGCAGGGGTAAAGTTGGCAAAGCAATAAATCAAGATGATCAATACGATGTTCTCTCTAGCTTTTTTGTTCTGCCTTTTCTCCTCTCTTTTCCCTAGCTGATTCATCTCGTTCTCACCGATTTCCTTTTCTGATTCTTGTTTGTCTCTTCTTCCTTTGGTTAATTCATGCTTTTCTTTTTCTATGGCTGACCCCTCCCTTCTCTTGGAGGAAATCTTCGTTATTAGCCATTCTAGGGCTTCTTTATCTGATTCGGGGTCTTCGGGCTCAGCTCCCTCGTCTCTTTCTCCAATCGTTAATATGGTCGAATCAGTTGCCTTGGTTGCTAATGCCTAATGTTATGATCAACTCGGATGATTCTGATGTTGAAGGCATACAAAGTTTGGATGTTCGAAATCCTTTGGTTGATTCCCAAATCCAATATATTTTTAAAGCTGCTAATCAGCTTTCTCAGCAAGACAAAATTGATGTGGTTGATGAGCGAAAAAAACCAAGTTTGTAAGACCCCAGCTTTTATAAATAAAGATGAATTTTCTATAAATATTATTTTTGAATATTATGGAATAATTTGATATAATGTTATAGTTGTGGGTAATATTTATAAATTTTGCAAAGTATGCAAGTGGTTATATTATATTATTAGATTGGTCGGGAATATTCGGTTTAGCGGGGAATATTCGTACAACGGCTCAATCATTGGTGGACCTAGCAATGTAATTATTGTCGGATTGAGAAAACGACAAAAAATATTTTATTGAAATAACGGCGGAAGTTTTACCGTTGATCTTTGTTGAACTACTCGGTAGTAAAAAGTACGATGAATACATGTGGTTGCATAAGTAGCACTGCGGTATTGATTATTGATGCTTATGTGAGAAGTCACTCGGTTTGATTCCATTATTGTCATGAATTATTATAGCGATAATGACTTTTTGTTTTATTCAGTATTATTAACGTAATAAAAGCGAAACATCTTTATATAAAATGTAATACTTTATTAAAGTTATTTTATAAATAAAATATATTATATTTTATTATGCATAGTGTTAAGCATAGTGTTTTGCATAGTGTTTTGCATAGTGTTTGCATAGTAAAATGTTTTTATATAAATAGAATATATTATATTTTATTTAAAAGATTTTGCTTTAAATATGGACCGTCGATTAAAGTAAATCAATCTGGACCGTTCATGGATTAGTTCTTATGCATTCCATTTTCCTATAAATAGAAGCTCATTCCTTCATTATTTTCTTACGAATTCATTGAAACTCTACAGAGAGAAATTATAGAGAGAAGCTATAGAGAAAGTTATAGAAAGAAGAAGAGTATTCTCTTCTACTTCACTACTTCTATATTCGGTTCTTTTACGGTGAGGGGTGTTATTCATTCTTCTTGAAGAAATTTACATTATTCCATTCACTATTATTACATTGGAATAACTTTGTAAAAGTGGCATACCCTATACATAACTCAGATATCTGTGGCGTACCTATATACTTTGGTGAAATCCTTATGTTATTCCATTATTATTATTACATTGGAATAACTTTTGTATACTGCTTGATTTACCTATATACTTGGTGACATTCTTCTATTATTCATTGGAACATCCTGCATGTGTTTTACACCGGACTGGTTCCGCTTCTTTATTATTATTCATTGGAACATCCTGTCATGCATGTGTTTTACACCGGACTGGTTCCGTCTTTATCATTCTTGGAATATCCTATCATGTGTTTTACATAACGGATGCGGTTCCATCTTTATTATTCTGTTGGAACATCCCGCTTGGTGTGAATTTCACCTCGACTGGTTTCCGTTATTATTATTACTGTTGGAATAACTTTGTCATGCATCATGCAAGTACCGCGTGCGTGGTGATTTCTTTTGTTATTCCATTCTTTATTATACCCAATTGGTTAAAACTTTGACTTATATACTCCATGAAATTAGTAGAATATCCTTGATATTTGCATTTCATCCAAAGATCTTTCATGGAAATATTCTTCCGATCATTCTTGAATTTTACTCTACAAAGCAAGCGATGTCGTGTTGACAATTTGGGCGTTAATAATTCTGGATAAAATAATTCTTGAACTTGTTTTATTGAATTCTTATATCATTGTCATCATCCTCATGTTTATATTTTTTTTAAAGTCATCTCGTGGCACATAGAGCATGGATGGACTTTGTATGATTATGACCGAGGGATTATTCGGTTGTAATCACGATAGTAGTAATGTTACAAATGATGTGGTAAAAATCCTCGATTAAGTAGTAGTGCATTGATGGATGATTGTTGGCATGATCATGACCATTAATGAATACACAACTATTCTTGGCCGTAGTGCGAGGAATAATTGTGGTCGTGATCTTAAAAATAATATCCTTGGCCGTAGTAGTGCGAGGGGTGATTCGATGATGTGGATTATTTATTAAAGTGAGTCTCATTTATAACAATGATGAAAAACCTTTTAAATCATAAAAGATAGTAGATTTTATTTTCTACTTGACTCTTTTAATGGATTGCATATTCACGCTGCGATTAAACCGGTTTTATCAGTATTTTATCGGTTTAACATTGTTGAAGACTATTGATAATTTATTCTCGCATTATCTTAGTCATAATATTTCTTCTTTGGGCTAGTTGAGCTCACCCTTTCTTTCACCGCTCTCTTGAGGAAATGAGAATATAAATTTGGACGAGTCGGGGAAGCGAGTGATGGTCCTGAAGATAAGATTAGTAGTCCTCACTATTCTGTGAAATAGTGTGATAATAATTGTAATGAGGACTTTTTGTTTGAGTTTGTATAATATCTAGTAGGCGATATTTGTATTTAAACTCACGCTTTATGTCGTATTATACATGAAGATGCTTATGTTAATAAGTTGTATTTAAATTCTGTACCATATAAGTGGCGACCCAAGATGGGTGATGTATACCTAATTTTGGGGGCGTCACAAAGTTCTTCTAGACTTTAATTTTGCTCATGGTCTTTTTGTTAATGATGGTAATGACTGTGTCAATTCTGGCTTTGTTGCTAGAAAAGTGTGTGTACTCGATCTGTTTGATAAAAGTCCTCAAAGATAAGTTTTTTTTATAGCCATTAATGCTCTTAAATGTTCCCCTGATTGTGTCAAGGGTTCTTCCCCCTCCTCCCCCCTCCCTCCCCCCCCCTCCCCCTTATTTGGGTTTGGAAAAACATCTTTGCTCGGATGGTATGAAGCTTTCGGCTATTGTTAATGCTCATGTTAATGTTAATGTTCATCTAAGAAACGCTTTGGAAAAGACTCTTGAGGAAGATAAGTTTAATCATCCTCTTCAAGACCCTGCTCCTGGAGGCCTGTTATATTTAAGGCTGATGATAGAGCAAATTTGAACCTCAATTTTTTTTCTCAAATGCTATTAATCCTGCTGCTCATGTTTCTCCTGTTAATAATTCTAATAGTAATAATATGTTGACCTCAGAAATCGGGAAATTTTTATTTTTCGAGACTAGGGTTCATCGATCGAAGTTTAGAGATTTTTGCGTAGTGGGAGATGGATTTGGGGATCGATAGATGTGTCTGAAATTTTGTTTGCTTTGTTTTAATGTTAAATAAAAATTTTTTTGCCAATTTTACCCCTGCTTAAACAATATAAATTAATAGAATTGTGAACAAATTATTTTTTAAATACACATCAGTTGGATATGGTCCCACTCAGGAGGCCACATCAGCAATTTTTGAATTGTTAAGAAAAATTGGACAGAAATGGAAAAAATTAATAGTTTACTCATAAAATTAAAAGATGAATCATCGAAGTGGAAAAAGGGTAATAGTTTAGGGTAGTAAAACATATTTAAGCCTAAAAATAATGGCAAATTATCAACATTTTCTTATCTAAAATAGAAATATATCTCTAATTTTGGAATATATTAAAAAGAAAAATGTATTATCTCTAATTTTGGAATGGAGGGTTATATTTAAGCACGAGAGTTGGTAAATGTTAATCTAACCTTGAGGGAATTAGGGAAATCTCTCTTTTTATGTGAAGTTATAAATACTTGTAAGTATTAGTTAATGCTGATCTAAATATTCTATTCAGTTTGAGAGTAATCCACCAACTCAAGCATGTACTTGTGAGTTCAATAACTTCCCACCCATTTCAGAAATAACATAATACAAAATTAAATTAAAAAAACATCAGAATAACAAATACAAAAACTCATATATCAATAGAGAGTAGGTGCAGGGCTAACTGACCTTTGGGGCCACGCAAAGAGAAGACCTGGAAACGGGAAGGCGAATTAGGAGCCCTAATGCCCAATTTGGGTTGAGAATAAGAGACTCCCAAGTAATTCAGAGGGTGAGAATAATAAGAAGAACTGGGCAATAGAGAGATTGTACGACCATACCCAAGGGAAAGAGGCGGCGATGAGAGAGAAAAAGGTGGATTTGATTGAATAGTATATGCACGATAAAAAGAAGCAGCCATTGTTGTAGATCAAAAAGAAACCCAGTGCAATCAAGAAGACGATATAGATCTAATCAAAATGAGATGAGAGAGAGTGTTTGAGAACAATTTAACCCCAAAAAATGGAAAACAAGAAATTATAAATTACTTGTGGATTTAAAACACGTTTCTTAGAATTTTGGATGGCGACAACCAAGAAGTGGCAAAAGTGAGAAAAAAACAAAATGATTTGGAAAATTTTAAACACGTGCTTCTCAGATTTTAATTTTGCTCATCTTCCATGTTATAAGAGGAGAGGGAGAAAAAAAAAATTTGAAATTGTGTAACAATTATACTTTAAAAAAATATTACAATTTTTAAGTTAAAGTTATATTTTTTTGAGTTTTTTTTATGTGGACAGAAAAAATGGAACAAGCAAATTGGATAAGAGTTGTATTTAAATACACTTTCGGTTTAATTTTCCGTACCATTTTTCTGTCCACCAAAAGTTTTTGTACTTTTTTACTTGACATACGACGACTATGTGTGACACGTAAGTGTTGAGAATTAGTATGATAACAAAAGTTGCTGGAATACTTGTTTATTGAATGCAAACTTTTGACTTTATATAGCCATACAACATAACAGAAACGAGAAATTACAGCCCACTAACATAGTGGTAAATTAACAGAAATCAAGGAATTCAAAGCTAACAACTACATCCTAACTTGTAGGACTATTATTTGACTGAAACTCTAAATAACCAAGTCTCCTACTTTCAAGCAACAAACAGCAACAAACAGCGACCAAGTCTTTCAACAATCCCTCCCTTAAGCTAGTGCGTTCAAGCACTCAACTTATGTTGTTTAAATCACAAACTCCCAACACCTTTCTGAGTTTCTCAAAGGTTTCCAGTTTCAAAGGCTTTGTGAATATATCTGCCAACTGCTCACTAGTATCACAATGAACTAATTTAACAACACCACCATGAGTTAAATTTCTAAGCAAATGAAACCTTACTGCAATGTGCTTGTTGCGTCCATGGAACACTGGATTCTTCGAGAGCTTTATGGTTGAACTATTATCACACCAAATCACAATGCTTTCATCTTGGTTGCTTCCTATTTCCTCTAGAACTTGTTTCAGCCAAATGGCTTGCTGAGCAAATTCATGTCCCAGCCAACAGAAATGCATTTTCAAGCTGCCAAGAGGGTGATGCGATATCTTAAAGGTACCACAAGTTATGGTATATTCTATAAGAAGAAGCAACCAAGATGGAAGCATTGTGATTTGGTGTGATAATAGTTCAACCATAAAGCTCTCGAAGAATCCAGTGTTCCATGGACGCAACAAGCACATTGCAGTAAGGTTTCATTTACCAACCCTCCTCCTTCATTCTTACTCATCTTGCAGCCTGGAACTATTGGACTTTTCACTTCTTTGCTTTCCTCCATCCCAAACCTCCTAAGCACCTCCATCACATACTGCCTTTGACACACAAAAATACCATTATCTCTTTGCAAGACTTCTAAACCAAGAAAGAACCTCATCTTTGTGACGACCCCAAAATAGGTCCATTCCATCCAACCCATTCTGAGTCGCCAAATACATGGTACAGAAACAACTACAACTTTATTATCACAACAATAAAAGCGTGAGTTTAAATACAAATATTATCTTCAGACAATATTTATACTCAAATAAATCCTCATCACATTTATTGATACATTATTTTACAATAATGGTGAGGACTACTAAACAACTCTCTCTAGAACCTTCATTCCATACCCCACTAAAGTACTTTCGCTACATTCTCGCCTCCCGAGAAAAAAATGGAACAACAAGGAAAAGGGTGAGCTCAACTAGCCCAAAGAAAGAATGTTATGACTAAGATAATATACAACAAATTATCGTTAGTCTCCAACGAGGAAAAATCGATAGAATACAATAGACAACAAGTTTCAGATCAATATTCGCGGTGAAATAATAATTCATAGAAGAGTTACGTAGAGAATGAAATCTACTATAATCTATGAATTTAACGGTCCATCATCAATATTTTATCCACAGTAACATCAATCAATATTCATCTTAAATCAAATATTCATCTTTGCACTTCTGGGCCGAAGATATTCATCAATCGGTCATGTTCATCTCAACACTGCTCATCTTTGCACTAAAGGCCAAAGATATTCATCGATCGGTCGTATTCATTTAAACACTGCTCATCTTTGACCTTCTGAGCCAAAGATATTCATCGATCGGTCGTGTTCATTTAAACACCGCTTTCATCTTTAGACTACTGGCCAAAGATATTCTTCAGAAATCATTCATCTTTGCACTACTGAATAAAGATATTCATCGATCGGTCATGTTCATTTAAACACTGCTCATCTTTGCACTTTCTGAAGCCAAAGATATTCATCGATCGGTCATGTTCATTTAAACACCGCTTCATCTTTGCACTACTGAGCCAAAGATATTCTTCAAAATCATTCATCTTTTGCTACAGGGCCAAA
The DNA here is from genome assembly GCA_020205615.1 of Panax quinquefolius. NCBI lineage: Eukaryota > Viridiplantae > Streptophyta > Magnoliopsida > Apiales > Araliaceae > Panax > Panax quinquefolius. The sequence goes on from CM035165.1 coordinate 106,858,408, forward strand.
GATATTCAATAATATCATCATTTAAGACCGAGGATGATGAAAAATATTTTTAAAGAACGAATCCAAAGGAAACAAAATGACAAGGATTAAGGATTAAGGATTAAATACTTTGTTTTATCCATGTCCAACAATACCTCAAAAATAATCATAGTGGTGTAAAATTCAAGAATGATCAAAACATGGATACAATCAAAGCTAGTATCCGAATATAGATATTTTAGAGCGAAAAGAAAAATTTTCATTTTTCTATTGAATAATCTTAAATGATCGTGAATAGTCAGATATCGTGAATAGTCTTGATATCGTGAATAAGTAACTCAGAACCCAAAGATAGAAATTCCACAAAAAACATCTTCACGCTTTCATGACTAGTGCTCGTGAATAAGAACTCGTGAATAGTAACTCATGAATAGTAACTCGTGAATAGTAACTCATGAATAGTAACCCCGACATGAAAAAGTTCCAAATTTGATAAAAAGTACCAACCAATATTTCAGCATAATGATATTGAAGAATTAATATCATTTGAGAAGAAAATAACATCCCTTACCTCAAAGAATCAGTACTTCGGAAGGAAAGGTCGGAAGTGATGCTGAATGAAACTTGTACTGAATAGCAACTCTCAAAGTATCTAAATACTCACAAAATACGCTCAATAATATAGAGAGAGAAAGAGAGAAAACTTGTTTCTGGTGTGATTTTCAATTCTAACTTAGCCCTCTATTTATAGGAAAATGTTAGCCCGTACCAAGACTTGACTTTCTACTGATGGCTTTACCTGCTACTATTTCCACCCACCACATTTGAAATAAAATTCAGCACATTTCTTCACCAACCACAAGTGGGGTCCACTCAATTCTAGAATTTTCCACCAAAATCAATTATAACCCTACTTTCCGAATCAAACACCTCTTAAAATTCATAACAAATCATTCGTTCATTTTTAACGGTTCAAAATTTGTGGACATATACTCAACTTATATATGTATAACATATCCAAAAATTATAACGATCCAACGGTCGGATTAAATATTATAACTCACACAATAAAGCTATAATAACACCGATTTGATCTTTTAATACCTCCAATCCGATAAAATACTGATAAAACACCTCAACATAATTTCTTCATTTATAACCACATAAATAAATCCATCATTTATATCCACATAAAATAAATATTTCTTTATCATATGAATCAATAATTAATTATTCACAAATAATATTACGAATCACAATTATAACCAACCCGGTAGTTCCTCGAAAGAGGGGCTTTCCAATAAGGATCTCTCTCATCTTGGCGCCAATTAATTAGGTGACCAAACCTCTCCTTAGACAGAACTTTCTAGACATTGCCAATAATGTTATCTAATAATATTATTCAAATAATATGAATTATTGATCTGATAATGGGAAATACTGTGCAGTGACAATTATTGAACAACAATAATATAAAATATCAACGCAAAGAATTATTGAATCAATAAAATAAAATATTGAGCGATAAATTCATGTGAAAATTATTGAGTAGTGCCATCTTACGTCACGAATCAATAATTCAACAATCTTCTTAATCTGGTAATACTTCGCTGCATGTAACCACAGCGCCAGATTCTTGTATTTTAACCACCGGGTATTCCAACAGTCTTAACGGTAACAACTACGCCGTTATTTATAACCACCCAAACTTTGTCGTTTTCCTCATCCAATCGCTTTCCGTTATGGGGCCCACACATGGTCACTACCCATTTAATGCGAATATTCCCGACAAAGACGATCTGAATATTCCACGACCAAACGAATATTCCCAAACAAAAATGAATATTTTATAACCACTTGCTTATTTTGAAATATTTGCGTATTTAACCCTTAACTATCCACATTAATCAAATCAACCCTTACTATTTCAAAATAATAAATAAAGGAAATTCCTTTTATTTAAAAAAATTTGAGGTCTTACAACCTCCCTCCTTATGAAATTTCGTCCTCGAAATTGACGTGACGATACTGGTATTTCGAAAGATGAGGATACCTCGCTTTCATTTCCATTTCCAATTCCTGTGTCATTTCCTCTATAGCATGATTCCTCCACAAAACTTTAACTTGTGGTATGATCTTTCTTGGCGTGAACATTCCTTCTATCAAAATCTTGGCAGTGTACCTCCTCATACGTTAAGTCTTGGCTATCTCGTCCGGTTCTAACTCAATAACGTGTTTGGTCGTCCACATATTTACATAACATCGATCGTGAAAAACGTTATGAACACGCGTCATACTTGGTGGTAAAAGCGAGTCTATAGGCCACGCCCCTATTCGATCGAGAATTTCAAATGGATTAATAAATCGAAGGTTTGAGCTTTCCTCACCTCACCGATTCTCGCTTTTAAAATAACAACTTCTTGCACCTCCTTCTTCAAATTCATCATGACTCGGTGTGTAGCTGTGAACAGCCTTTTTAACTTTATCGATTAAAATCGATTATACTCGTATATCATCACGCATCAGTATATCATCACGTCTTTCATTACTTGTATACGATCTTCTACTCAACACGTCGGCTACCACGTTCGCTTTTCGGGATGGCATGGTCGAAACATATCTTTGAAATGAGTCTCCTCTTGAGTTCTTGAAGCTCTTCCCACATTCCTTGCTCCATTCGAATTTTGTATCTCTACGAGTTAGCTACGTTAATTGAATAGCGATTCGAGAATATCCTTCAACGTATCTCGATAATAACCAACTAAGCCTGAAAACTACGCATTTCGATTCTGAACTTAGGTTGTTCTCAATCGTGACTCATATCCCAACCTTGGATAAGACGCGTCACAATGACACCTATCAGTTTACTATCGCACGAATATGACGTCCCCTACAGAGAGTCTGGCTTAGGTGAATTCCACAAAGGAAGTCACAAGATAAAGGCTCACGTACCAAATTCTATAGTTGAATTTTAACTCCTCAAGTTCAATAGAGCCATTCGATATGAGATTTTAGGAATGAGTTTTGTCTGGGGTTCAAAGTCGATACAAAATTTAATATCGATCTTTGGGAGTAAGCCAAGAAATTCTTCAGAAATACGTCGGGAAAATCAATAACAACAAGAATATTATTCAAATCGACGTGTCTTTATTCAAATCCATAACATGGACTAAGAAAACTTGACATCCGTAATAAACGAATGACTTCATGGCTTGATATGAAAATGTTTGACTACAATGGTTTGACCGCTTGAGTTGAATAACGTTGCTTAGGAATATGAAAACTAACAACCTTACAAAAGCAATCAATTTTGGCGTGATGAGTAGTTAACCAATCAATCCCCAAAAGCAAGTATCTTTAAAGAGATAAGGTCAACGGTAAGGTAATGGTGCCAACTTAGAATCAAACAAGATTTTTTAAACAACGGATGTAATGAAAGTTTCTCTAACGGAGTCTCCATAAATAGGTCAAAGTCTAATTTCTCCGTAGTCAAGTTCAAACGTTGAGCGCTTGCAAGAGAGATAAAAGAATGGGTAGAATCCCAGATCTAGTAAGGTATAAACTTCGCAAGAATTTATAATTAACTAACCCGTGCTAACTTCGTTCGGGTTCTCAGATTTTTAATGGGTCCACGACAAACGCCTTCCGTGAATCGTTGACTTTGACTTTTCTCGGGACATCCTTTTGAGTCACCATTCACGCTGGATCGGGTTTCGATATCGTCTAATCTCGAGCGATATGTCCTTCTTTTCCACAATTATAGCATACCTTAAACTTGTTGTGGGCGCTTTGGGCTGATATATCCCTCTTTCCGCATTTGTAACATACGATCGATGGTCTTTCTCCTCCTTGGAACCATTGCCTTTGGCGCACGCGTCTTCACATGGTCGTTGTTGAATCTCCTCTTTTAAAATCTCCTCCCAACTCGCTTCTTCTATTTTCATGGCCACGATTACCACCCAGAGTGGTTACCGCCTTTGTCCGTATTCTTCTTTCTCCACCGGTTATCGCTATTCGATGATCGCTATCTTTGGTATGATCCTCGGTTATGGTCCCTCGGTTGAACGTACTCGTTATCTCGCTTCTAACAATGAGCCCTGTTTACAACATCCGAATAGAGAAAAATTTATGAGAAATGAGATCTTGGCGTATCTGGGTTTCAAACCTCTCGAAACATCCGCGTTATCGTTCCTCATTCTCCACCAAATGAGGTGCAAACTCGGATAACTCCGCAAACTTCGCCTCGTCACAGGGGACACCGTCACGTTATTCTCGCTTCCAATCTAATAAACTCCACTTCCTTCATATGACCGAATACTTTCGGGGAAGTACTTGTCATTGAACTGCTTTCAAACGTCTCCCATGACATCTTTGAGTGCAATTGGATGGAGTCGCTTCACGATTCCCACCAAAGATGTCTGCCTCACCACGGAACATAAAAGTAGCGAATGGAACTTTCTGTTCCTCCGTACATCCCAAGACATCGAATATCTTGGTAATTTGCTTGACCCATGTTTCCGCCACGATCGGATCTGCTTTCCCAATTCTCTGGTCCCAACTCTTTGAACCTTGGTTTGTGACCACCCGTGAATTGCTATCATCTCCTCTCAGATTTTTGAACACGAGTCTCCTCAATCTGATTTTTGCATGAATAACTGCAAAAACTTTTAAACATCCCTCGCTCATTATCTGCTCGGTGGTGTTATTCACGGGAGGTACATTGCCGACTGTTGCACGTTCTCCTCGTTGTTAAATCTGAGGCATCTCCACGGTCTCATTTACACCACTATTAATATTCTCGATCGACATTCTCAAATCTTGCCATAAAACAAGGGTTAATTAAGGAAATCAATCACATAATATCCCTATATATCTTGACCAACTAACAAATAAGCTTAGGTAGGACACACTTTAGCAAAGGATTTACTCGCCTCTCCCTCCTAGTTCTATTCCCAGATCTCCGCCAGAGATCATATCCCTAAGCTCGATACCAACTGTGATTTACCCCAAAATAGGTCCATTCCATCCAACCCATTCTCGAAATCGCCAAATACATGGTATGTAAAACAACTACAACTTTATTATCACAACAATAAAATCGTGAGTTTAAATACAAATATTATCTTCTAGACAATATTTATACTCAAATAAATCCTCATCACATTTATTGATACATTATTTTACAATAATGGTGAGGACTACTAAACAACTCTCTCTAGAACCTTCATTCCATACCCATTGTACTTTCGCTACATTCTCGCCTCCCGAGAAGAAAAATGGAACAACAAGGAAAAGGGTGAGCTCAACTAGCCCGAGAAAGAATGTTATGACTAAGATAATATACAACAAATTATCGTTAGTCTCCAACGAGGAAAAATCGATAGAATCTGATAGACAACAAGTTTCGGATCAATATTACATGATGAAATAATAATTCATAGAAGAGTTACGTAGAGAATGAAATCTACTATAATCTATGAATTTAACGATCCATCATCAATATTTTATCCTGTAAACATCAATCAATATTCATCTCAAATCAAATATTCATCTTTGCACTCTGAGCCAAAGATATTCATCAATCGGTCATGTTCATCTCAACACTGCTCATCTTTGCACTAAAGGCCAAAGATATTCATCATCATCGGTCATGTTCATTTAAACACTGCTCATCTTTGCCTACTGAGCCAAAGATATTCATCGATCGGTCGTATTCATTTAAACACCTTTCATCTTTTGCTACAAAGCCAAAGATATTCTTCAGAAATCATTCATCTTTGCACTACTGGGCCAAAGATATTCATCGATCGGTCGTATTCATTTAAACACTGCTCATCTTTGCACTCTCTGGCCAAAGATATTCATCGATCGGTCGTGTTCATTTAAACACCGCTCATCTTTGCACTACTGGCCAAAAGATATTCTTGAGAAATCATTCATCTTTTTTGCACTACGGGCCAAAGATATTCAATAATATCATCATTTAAGGCCGATGATGATGAAAAAATACTTTTAAAGAATCGAATCCAATTGAAACAAAATGACAAGGATTAAGGATTAAGGATTAGTACTTTGTTTTATCCATGTCCAACAATACCTCAAAAATAATCATAGTGGTGTAAAATTCAAGAATGATCAAAACATGGATACAATCAAAGCTAGTATCCGAATAGATATTTTAGACGAAAAGAAAATTTTCATTTTTCTATTGAATAGTGCCGTGATAAGTGAATAGTCTCAGATATCGTGAATAGTCTTGAGTATCGTGAATAAGAACTCAAACACCCAAAGATGAAATTCCAAAAAAAACATCTTCACGCTTACATGACTAGTGCTCGTGAATAGTAACTTCGTGAATAGTAACTCATGAATAGTAACTCGTGAATAGTAACTCATGAATAGTAACCCCTGACATGAAAAAGTTCCAAATTTGATAAAAAGTACCAACCAATATTTCAAAGATAATGATATTGAAGAATTAATATCATTTGAGAAGAAAATAACATCCCTTACCTCAAAGAATCGATGCTTCGGAAGGAAAGGTCGGAAGTGATCTTTGAATGAAACTTATCTTTGAATAGCAACTCTCAAAGTATCTAAATACTCACAAAATACGCTCAATAATATAGAGAGAAAGAGAGAAAACTTTGTTTACGGTGTGATTTTCAATTCTAACTTAGCCCTCTATTTATAGGAAAATGTTAGCCACAAAAAGCGGAACTTGACACCTTTCACGATGGCTTTACTCGCTACTATTGCCACCCACCACATTTGAAATAAAATTCAGCACATTTCTTCACCAACCACAAGTGGGGTCCACTCAATTCTAGAATTTTCCACCAAAATCAATTATAACCCTACTTTCCTAATCAAACACCTCTTAAAATTCATAACAAATCATTCGTTTTTATTTAACGGTTCAAAATTTGTGGACATATACTCAACTTATATATGTATAACATATCCAAAAATTACAACGATCCAACGGTCGGATTAAATATTATAACTCACACAATAAAGCTATAATAACACCGATTTGATCTTTTAATACCTCCAATCCGATAAAATACTGATAAAACACCTCAACATAATTTCTTCATTTATAACCACATAAATAAATCCATCATTTATATCCACATAAAATAAATATTTCTTTATCATATGAATCAATAATTAATTATTCACAAATAATATTACGAATCACAATTATAATGACCAGTAGTTCCGGAAAGAGGGGCTTTCGAATAAGGATCTCTCCTTCTTGGCGCCGCAATTAGGTGACCAAACCTCTCCTTAGACGAACTTTCTAGACATTGCCAATAATGTTATCTAATAATATTATTCAAATAATATGAATTATTGATCGATAATGGGAAATCTTGTGCGGTGACAATTATTGAACAACAATAATATAAAATATCAACGCACAATTATTGAATCAATAAAATAAAATATTGAGCGATTAACTCTTGTGAAAATTATTGAGTAAAGCCATCTTACGTGCGAATCAATAATTCAACAATCATGTCTTAATCTGGTAATACCTTCTGTAACCACGCGTATTATTCAGACATCGTATTTTAACCAACGGGTATTCAATGATCTTAACTTGGTAATAACTACGCCGTTATTTATAACCACCCAAACTTTGTCGTTTTCCTCATCCAATCGCTTTCCGTTATGGGGCCCACATGGGCTGCTACCATTAGTATGCGAATATTCCCAAGCGAGTCTTAATATTCCACGACCAAACGAATATTCCCCACAAAAATGAATATTTTATAACCACTTGCTTATTTTGAAATATTTGCGTATTTAACCCTTAACTATCCACATTAATCAAATCAACCCTTACTATTTCAAAATAATAAATAAAGAAAATTCCTTTTTATTTAAAAAAAATTTCGGGGTCTTACAATCTTCCCCAAGTCTGTCATTTCGAACTCCTTCATCATAGAAGTCTTAAATTCTCTTAACATCACATCATCATTGCTAGTATAGATAAGATCATCAACGTAAACACTTACTAGCAAGATTTTACCTCCACTACTAACTTTAGAGAATAGAGTCTGCTCACTTCCACATTTTTGAAATCCTTCTTTGTTGAAGTAAGTATCAATTCGACTAAACCAAGCATGAGGTGTTTGCTTTAACCCATATAGTGCTTTCTGCAGCTTGTAAACTTTATCCTCTTCTCCTTTCTTCTCATACCCCAAAGGTTGCTCGACGTAGACATCTTCAATTAATTCACCATGCAAGAACGCTGATTTGACATCGAGTTGATACACAATCCAACCTCTCTGTGCGGCAAGAGCAAGCATCACTCTAATTGTATCCATTCAAGCCACCGGAGCATAAACCTCTGTAAAATCCACTCCTTGCCTTCGCGAGTAGCCTTTTGCTACCAACCGAGCCTTGTACTTGTCAATCTCCCCTGTCTCATTGTATTTAGTTTTGAAAACCCATTTTACTCCTATCCTTTTAGCTCTGGAGGCAAATTACCACTTCCATGTATTGTTCTTCTCAATGGACTTAATTTCTGCATCCATGGCCTTTCTCCACTTCTCACTTTCTACTGCATCCTCGAAACTTGTAGGATCATCGGACATCACTAATGCCATATTAGCTTGTAACTCTAAGTCCGAAAGTCCCGAACCTGGTGTATAATCATTCATCCAAGCTGGTGGTCCCCTTTCTCTGGCTTCCCTTGCTTCTGGTGTCTCATAACCCATAGGTGAGTTGTCCACATTTTCTTCTGCATTTCTTGAGTTCGAAGTACCTTCTCCAGAATTTTCAGCTTCTTGATATTTGCTCTCATCATTACTGTCAGATGCTTCATCTTCTATCTCGTCGATGTTACTTTGATCTTTTCCCCACTCCAGCTCCATTGACACTTGCTGCCCATAGCTTGTATTCCAGTCCCACTCTTTGTTTTATTCGAACATTACGTCTCTACTAATCATTATCCTTTTGGTGATTGGATTATAAAGTCTGTAGGCCTTTGTCTCTTCACTTACTCCAAGTAAGACGCAAGGCACACTTCTATTCTCCAATTTGGTTCTTCTAGCCTCTGGAACATGAACGAAAGCAACACAACCGAAGACTCTGAAGAATTCCATAGAAGGTTTCTCTCCGCTCCAGGCCTCCTGAGGTGTCATGTCTTTTACTGCATTTGTAGGGCATCTATTTAACAAAAACGTCGTCCAATTGACTGCTTCTGACCAAAAGGTCTTCGGCATCTTCTTTTCAGAAAGCATCGATCTCACCATGTTTAGAAGCTGCTACGTTCTTCTCTCCATCTGCAACTCGCTTACATTTGTGGTATCTTTCTTTATCAACTGCCTTTTGATTCCATTCTCCTTACAAAATTCATTGAAATCATTTGAATTGAACTCTCCACCTCTGTCGATCTGAAAGGCAATTGGATTGATAGACTGTTTCCTTTTCAACATTTCTTTTGAAAGCTACTGAAAGAAGCTAAATGTATCGCCTTGTTTGTCAAATAAAAGTCCATGCTCTTCGACTAAAGTCATCAATGAAGCATAGTATGTACCTTTTATTCTTTGTTGGATTCTCGGTGAGATCGGTCCGCAAAGATCTGCATGAACTAGCTCCAACCTCTGCTTTTGCCCTCCAAGTACTCTTCTTTGGAAAGGAATTTCTATCTTTGCTTTCCAATGAGGGTGCTTACACATTCCTCTTTGCAACATCAAATTTTGGCGACCATGAACCATGTTCTTACTCTGCAAAGTATTCGGACCCTTGTAGCTCGGTGACCAAATACACTGCAATGCCGAGTTGTGGCGGGTGTCAAGTGTTGAAGTGAGAAAGCAGGTTGGTAGGATTTGCAATCGTTAAATTTATGATAACAAACATTTTGTTTGCAGTTATTGTTGTTTCAATGATCAACCCTCTTTTTGGATGATAAATTCTGCACTTCCCTTCATGCATCAAAATAGCTAAACCCTTCTCTTGTAATTGGCCTACACTCAATAGGTTGTTCTTGAGCTTTGGTACATAATAAACTTATGTGACTACATGCTTCACTCCATTGATACACAATTGCACGCTGCCTTTTCCTTCTACATTCATCTTAGTGTTGTTCCCGAGCTTCACCAAGTGTCTGAACTCGCCGTCAAAATCTGAAAACATCTTCTTATCCCCACACATATGGTTAGAACAACCTGAGTCTACGAACCAAATCTCTGCTCTACTAACTCCATTTGCCTCTACTTGTCCCATCAATGTCAATTCTTCTTCATAACCAAGTTCCACCATTGATCCTCTTGCATAATTTTTGGTGACTTTAACATGAGACATAAGCAGCAAAGTCTCACCTGCATCTATGTTGGCATAGTTTGCTTCTTTCTCTGCTCCTGGACACTCATATTGAAAGTGCCCAAGCTTGTGACATCGAAAGCACTCAATCGTTGCACGATTGAGTGTTTGTCGGCCTCGTCCTCTACCTCTTCCACGAACAGCTCCTCGATTTCCTTGTCCTCTCCCACCTTCATATGAAACTTTTAAAGCGTGATCCTCATCAGTACTCCTTCTCTTCTGAAACTTTTGTTTATGGACTAGCAGGGAGCTTCGAAGTTGATTCACCAATTTTCATCTCAAGTACCTCAAAATCTCTTCGTAGAGTCTGCAGTTGTGCATTGCGCACCTTCTCATCTCCTTGGAACCTTGTCTTCATTGACTCCCAAAGCTGCTTAGTTGTGTCTTTTTGGGTAATAGTCTTCAAGGTTGTCTTGTCAATGGCTTGGAAAAGGTAATTTTTGACCTTTAAATCCTTCAGCTTCAAGTCTGCTAGCTCTGCTCTCTGGACACCATTCAGGACCGCGCCTCTCGCTGGTTCGGTGTAATCTGTCTCCACCAAATGCTACCACTCCTTTGATTGTATCAAATTCTCCATGAGCATCGCCCAATGCTCATAGTCTCCATCAAACTTAGGAATTCCCAGTATAACATCCTTCTATGCTGCCATTTCTGCACTCTCTAATTTCCGCACTTTCTAATTTCTCACTATTCACTCGTGTTTGCACTTACTCACAATCAGGCCCCTAGTGTGCTCTGATACCAATTGTTGAGAATTAGTATCAAGTTATCTGATAATAAAAGTTGTTGGAATACTTGTTTATTGAATGCAAACTTCTGGCTTTATATAGCCATACAACATAACAGAAACGAGAAATTGCAGCCCACTAACATAGTGGTAAATTAACAGAAATCAAGGAATTCAAAGCTAACAACTACATCCTAACTTGTAGGACTATTATTTGACTGAAACTCTAAATAACCAAGTCTCCTACTTTCAAGCAACAAACAACAACAAACAGCGACCAAGTCTTCCAACAGTAAGAACTAATTTAAATAAATTAAAAAAAAAAAGAGAATAAAGGCCAACACAACTTTTTGGCTGAATTTTTAACATATGTAAGCCGAACAGGGTAAGTTCATCATATTCAACTTTGTAACTCTACAAGAAGCTAAAAGGGGAAAGTAAAGAAAAACATCAACATACAAAGACGATTTCTGGTATCATGCCGAACTATGGATTCCATACCAATAAAACTAGTTTCAGAATGTCAAAACACATTTGCTCAAGTCAAAGGTATTTTTGTCTTCCCCATTTCTGGATATCATTCAACGCATACTGTATTTTGGACTCGTCACTACTCTCTACAAGTTCATTTCCATTGCAGAATTTGAAGCAAGACGATATGGATCACGGAATATGCAGAGGATTTAGTGTTGTTGTATTACATTCTGAACACGCCAAATTTTGTAGGCTCTGGGGCACGGTTACTGGAAGCAGATATGCATAGGCCTATAATTTTCCGAGTGTCAGCCGGATCAATGATGCCATCATCCCAAAGTCTTGCTGTGGAGTAATAGGCATTACTCTCTCGATCATATGCCTCCACAACTTTGGCTTTGAAAGTTTCCTCCTCTTCATTTGTCCACTATAAAGCATGCACACGTGTAAGCCAACACAGGCAGAGCATGATGTTCAAACTCGAGAAATGATCACTATGTTCTCGGGCTGAAATGAAATGATGCATTGTTTAGAAAAAAAATTGAAGCTGAGGGAGCAAAATATCACCTGAATACCCCTTTTCTCCTTGTTGCTCCGTTCTACTTGAGTCAACACACCAGCAGCCTAAAAAGGGAAGACAAATCAAGTAAATTTTCTTTATGAAGCATGCAATCAAAAAAATTGGATTTTGAACCAAAGGTCGACACGGCCACCTTTTTCTATCGACTTCTTTTCTTGGAATGAACGAACAATACGCTAAATGTTCAAATGTGAGCATTAGTAGGGTAAAAATATTACATTTTTGCATGCTAGTTTCTATTCTATCATTTTTTCATTGGACAGAGAAAGAAGAAGAAAAGAACATTTCCCACGATTATATAAGAATATATTTTAAACGCAGCTTGAAATTATCTTTTTAATTAGGTATAACAGAAGTTACAGAACCATATCCTAACTGGGAATGCTAACAACGAATGCTTGGCTTTTTTATTTTTCTACCATATCTTGCTTATAGATGATAGACCTAAGAAAACTATAGCATACGAGTTTATTGAAATTGAAATATAATTATTATGCTCATACAAAAGATAAGCGACTTGACCAGGTGATCAAGCCCGTAACATAAAATGCCAAGAACCGCGTATATATGCAATCTTCATGTTTTTCAAAGTTGATGCAATCATGCAAATGAAAAGGTTAAACTTAAGAAATGTTGAATGTTTGCAAACAAGGAATAGGCAAAAGACGATATTTCAATTAAAACATTGATTGGAAGATTGTGTTACGAACATATGCATGGTTGCAATTATTTTAGGGTTTTTATTTGTAATCAATTAAACATAGGAACTTATGGTTATATTCATAATTTTTGTGGTGTGATCATATAGTAGAACTACAGTTAGTGTAACAGCATGTAATAATTTTTAATCTTTTATGCTTATGGAGGTAATTTGGGTGTCCGGCTTTTTGTGCCTGCATGCATTACAACCCTTGGAAGGTTGAAGGGTTTCTCCTTATCCTTTTCCTGATTTGCACGCCTTAGCAATGTGAAAATCATATTAAAATTCTCAAAGACATGTTATATGAAATAACTTATTAGGTTAAGTAAATACCTGAGTACCCCCCATTACAGATATTTTTGCATTTGGCCAAAAGAACATGAAGTCGGGACTATATGCACGCCCACACATTGCATAGTTTCCAGCGCCAAAGCTTCCACCAACTACCACCGTAATTTTGGGAACCTGTCAGTAACATTATTTAAAAAGGAGGGGATTAATCATATATGTTCTTTCTTCTTTTTGTAAATTGAATTATCATCGAGGGACAAATTAAACAAATCAAAGGAGGGGATTAAATAGTCCACTCAGTAGCTATTCATGAATGGCTATTCTGCCATGTAATAAGAATTCTTCTTTTTACAACTTGAATTATCATCAAGGGACAACGTAAATAAATCAACAATAACTAACGACAGAAATCACAAAATAACAGTAAATTCACTAACTTCAAGAATTTATGTGCTGTATAAACTAGGTAATAAAAAATCCATCTGAAGTAGGAAAGGATGGTAAGAGTAACATCTTCATATTAAAAATGGAGAATGAACATGTTGCTAACTGAAGCATACTAATGAATAATATAGTAAAACATCAAATGGAAGAAACCTACCTTTGCACAAGAAACAGCCATCACCATTTTCGCGCCAGCTTTAGCTATACCACCTGCCTCGGATTTTGAGCCAACCTACCACATGAATAAGTTTGCTCTTTATTTTTTAACAAATAAAATAAGCTGAGGTTCTTAGAAAATGAAATACTTGGAGAAAAAAAAAAGATAGAAAGAAAAGTTGTCAAAACTTATTCTAATGTTTCAGTGCATAGCTGAGAAACATAGTCATAAAGCCCCTAAGCTTTCCATATATAACAAACATGAAACTGAAAGATTAGATCTTTACAGTTCATATATATATATATATATATATAGATATACAGATATATATCTATGACATATATGTTTGAACAATACCTTTTTTTAAGATAACAAAGTGTTCCGATTTCTCTCTTTCACCGACATAACAAGCTAAAATTGTATAGATTGGAGGCTTAAGGTGCGATTCAAAGAACCCAGTTATATTATTCTAAATTCCTTTTTGTTACTTCAGATTAGTTACCAGAAGGTCTATGAAAACCAGAAACGAGGGCAAAAACCTAATCAAGAGACGGAATTCAAAGATATTTTTGTCAATGAGACATGAGAGTTCACTAGAAATCGAACACAAACCTTAAAGAAACTTGTGGGAAACTTTAAGGGACCTCATCTTAATAAATACAATAGAAAGCAGCTGTTGTTTGCATCAATCTAGTTAAAAATGTAATACAACAGGGAGTGCAAATGTAAATGGCTATAGAAGTGTAAGTTTTTAGAATAATTATTAATATCACGATTCAAATAGAAATAATTCCCTTGAAATTTAATGTATTTCATACATAACTTTACATTTGCTCTTCTTTATATTGGAAATGATAACTCATACTAGTTGATGCATATAGATGAATAGTTACTTATCTTATTTTCCTAAACAAAGAAAGAAGCTAATTCAAACTAATTTCTTACGAGTTTTCTAATATCTACCATGCGTTTTTGAGAGGTTCCTATAAGTTTTCTGGAATTTCTGCATTATATTCAGATTTTATTTTTTTTGCTAAAGTTTCAGAGGTTCCAGATTCCACAACTCAAACCAAATTTTCAAGCAAATAGACTTCAGATTAAGATAAGCCTCAGCAACTATGATCCATATATGCAGCATAGAGTGAATAATTCACTCATCTGATCATTAAAGAAATAATTCCCAACTAAGTATACCTCTGGCTCCTAATCTGGAGAGTAGATATATCAACAGGAGGGTTATGATTCTATTAGATCAACTTATTTGCCTCATGTTAGAAGTCACAGAAAATAAAAGTAATGGGGAAATTCACCAAAACATTAAAGAACGAAGTTGGATTGCATACCATAAATCCTGTAATGTTTTGTAGAAAGACCAAGGGAATGTTACGCTGAGTACATAACTGAATGAAGTGGGCCCCTTTTAGAGCAGATTCATTGAATAATATTCCATTGTTTCCAAGGATTCCCACAGGCTGACCATGAATTTTAGCAAAGCCTGTGACAAGGGTCTGCAAAGGTGCAACAAAACTATGAGTTAAGGTACAGGGAAGAAGATAAAAAAAACAAGAGTGAGTCTCTACTTCATCTGATATTTATTCTAGTATCTGAAACACAAAATATGTGGAAAGGTTCATAAGATTATATTGCCCTCACAGTGCCATACAATTTCTTGAATTCATCAAATTCACTCCCATCAACTAAACGAGCAATAATAGATCGGATGTCAAAAGACTGTTTGAGATCTGTTGGTGCAATGGAACGAAGTTCTTTCACATCATACAGTGGCTCTTTGTAATCCGGAATGTTATGTTGTAATCCTTCTTTTGTCCCATGATTTGCAGCCATGTGCAAGTTCTTAATGATATTCCTACCTATTGCAAGTGCATGCAGTTCATCTGCAAAATATACAAAAATATTACACATCCTCCCTATCAGGTGAACATATAAATCTGCATCCTTGTTCGTTACATTTTCCTTCAAAAGCCAAAATGGCACTTCCCAATCATATGGCCAACTTCTAGCTTCTCTTCACATCCATATAAAAATTAGTAATACAAGTTTTTAACATCTTTATTTTTTTTTGCTTTTAGTGTTGGAGAACGATGAGATCCATAGCATTAAATTTCTTCAACAATCTTTATGTATGTATAGAACTTGATAAATGAATGTTGTCATGAGAACTATACTGACATGAGTAATGGAAAAAAGTAAGTAATCAACCTTCTTCTTCCTAAATAATAAATGTAATTGCTGATTAACTCATTGCATTCTAATGATTTGATTCCAACATAGCTTGCAAAAGGGAAAATGCAGTGCACTGAGAAGATCATCATCACTTCCAAAACCCATAAGATTAGAGAGCACATAAAAGCTCAAGGTATTACCTTGGGCAAAATGATCTGCGACACCTGATGTCTTGCAGTGCACAGTGGCACCTCCTAAATCTTCTGCAGAAATTTCCTCTCCGGTAGCAGCCTGCCAAAAAATCACTTTGAATTGTTACTTATGGGTTATGTCCACGCTTTTAAATGCATGTGAAGAAATGCAGATGCCTATGGCCATGCACAAACCATCACATAAAACATAGATACATCTTTATATTTTGTTCATGTATAATACTGCTGACTCCATACTTAAAACTAATATAACAAGATTTGAGTAGAATAGATATTGGGGCTACTGGATGAAGCGTTTTGGAAAACCAGAAACTCCTGAACTAACCTTCACGAGTGGAGGTCCAGCAAGGAAGATAGTACCATTTCCTTTGACCATCACACTTTCATCAGCCATCGCAGGTATATAAGCCCCACCAGCCGTGCAAGAGCCCAAAACTAATGCAATTTGGGGAATACCTTCCGAAGACATTATAGCTTGATTGTAGAAAATTCTTCCAAAATTATCCTTGTCAGGAAAAACCTCAGCCTGCTTTGGAAGGAAAGCACCTCCACTATCGACAAGATATACACATGGCAGTTTGCATTGAGCTGCAATCTCTTGTGCCCTAAGATGTTTCTTAACGGTTATGGGGTAGTAAGTTCCACCCTTAACAGTGGGGTCATTTGCAACGAACATACAAAGCTTCCCATGAACTGCACCTATTCCAGTAACAATCCCACCAGATGGTAATGGTTCTTTGTAAAGTTCATACCCTGCAAGCTTAATTTACAAAACACAAAATCAGGCACATACACAAAAATGAGATAAATCAAACTATCAAAATTTATATGAGGTCCAATTAAATGATAAGGAAATTTTATATCAATAGCTAGCAAATAATAATGTTTCTCAGCTAGTGCTGTCATTTGCATTTCTGTGTGTATTCGAGCAACGCTCTAATGCTGTATTCTAAAATTAATGAATGAGTTCCGAAACGGTGCAAGGAATATTTTCCTATAATCCTAAGTTCCTAACTGACCTAGTGTGATCGTTAATGAGCCAAATATCTCTTTCAAGAACTTTAGCAAGCACATTAATTTTTTATATAAAATTACAAAACCAGAGAATTAGTTCATCCAAAACATTTCCAAGTAAAAGGGTCCTGAATCCTATTTAATCTGGTGTAATCCTCTTGTAAAGGAAAAATGAATTCACTAGGCCAAACATAGACCAGTTTAACGTCTATACAATCTTGAAAATGTCAGGCTCTTACAATTGCTTATTGCTACAAACAGGTGTTGGAGAGCCAGCCGCTATCCAATAACTATAATTTAACATCACTTTTGTACTAATGCATATTATTCCAACTTAACCTAGAAAAGTATACATGTTCAAACTCAACATCAAATCTTTGAATTAGAATACTCAACCAGTAATCACTTACTGAGGCAAACCCTGAAGTATTCCAATATTGTAGCTACCAGTTGTCATAACCAAATGGGTTTCCACTAATGGACCATTACATACAACTTCATGTTAGCATTATTACCTTTTCTTTCCCAATAAAAAAATGAACGCATGACATATTCATCTTCCTTTTTCTTTTTCATAAAGGGGGCATAGTGTTGGGATTCATTTAAACCACTTGCTTCCGATTTGCTTCAATCAAAACATGATTTTTAGGTAAACCCAAATAAAGTCATTTGGGAAAGGGGGGGAAACTGAAAAACTTTAAATAAAGTAAAATGAAGTAGTTAAAATGTAGAGAACCTGAGAAAGCTCAAGGAAGGAAGAACCAGGGTCAAGAAGGCGATCAATTCTCTCTCTAGGCAGAAGCTTATTCCTACTTCTGTTTCTCTTTACAGCTTCAGCTCCTCCTCCCTCCATTATCTTTTTCCCAAAATAAACACAATCCATTAACACCCACTAAATGTAAATAGACATATATATATATATATATATAGAGAGAGAGAGAGAGAGAGAGAGGAGAGTATGAGTATATATACCTTATTGATGTGAGACTGAAGTTGGGAAATAAGAGCCTCCATGATCTCAGAGTTGCGAGAAAATGTTTCAGATTCTCGGTCGATTCCTTCAGGAAGAACCCCAAAACAAAATTCTCTTTTTCTTTGAAGAATATAGGATGAGGACATTGTAATTGGGCTGCTGTTCCGCCATGAAATTGAGCCTCTTCTTACCAATACACCTAACATCTCCTTGTTGAACGCTCCTTCCTCTCCTCTATATGTACTATATATATAAAAGTATATATGTATATAATATTCCTTTTCAATTATCTTGTTCCTATCATCCTATGAACTTTAATACTCCTAGGTATTTAGTCTGGTGAGCTTGTCTGGAATGCATATGGCTAATAAGCAGAAGAAGATAGGAGCCGAGTACGATCTGAGGTGGCAAACAAGGGAGTATTACTATTACCAGTATCCCCTTCTTCTTTCTAAGGCCTGTTTGGTATTCTTTTTTTATTTGACACTATGTTTTTGAGTTTTTTGGATGGAAAATTCAAATTAATATCGAAAGGAATATATAAAAAAAGAGGTTAAGTTTTACAATGGAGTTATCAATTTATTCTTATATTAATTTTGTTATAAAATAAAGTTTTTTCTAAAATCTATTCATTTTTAGTGAAAATTTTGGCAAGAAACAAAACGTTAAAAACTCTTTACAAATTTGTATAAAATTTAAGGTTTTTTTCAATCATTCTCTTCTTCAAAAATATTTTTGTCAAAACTTCATTTTATATCATCGTGTAAACTTAAATTTGTATAAGGTGCTTTTATTTCTGAATTATCAATTTTTTTTAAAAAGCATTCAAAAGATTTATTTTAAACTCAAATTATTCAACTTATAAACATAGTGTTCAAATCAAACACTGATGGAGTAAAAAGAAATTATAAACAAAATTCTACTATTCTTCTTTTGGTTGTTTTTGTTTGTGGACATCAGTATTTCTACCCAAGAATTCACAAACGCTAATAAACTTATTAAGATTTCCAAGAATAGTCCACGAGGAATAACCCACCCTCCATTCAACGGTTGACTTCTCTTTCTTTCCACCATTTTTCCTGGGAAGAAAAACAACAGGAAGATAATTTTTTTTTACTGTTTTATGACTATGATCCCAAATCAAAGTGCCGAAAAAAACAATCCTAAAAAGAAGAAATGGTCCAATTTGATGCCTTTATTTGTAGCCCTAGTTGTTATAGCAGAAATCGCTTTTCTGGCTCGACTCGACATTGCCAATAAGGCCTCCCTGATCAACTCATGGGCCGAATCGTTCTACCAGTTCACCACCTTGCCCTGGTCCTCTTCCATATTAACGTCTGATGATGACGAGGCTATCTGGTCGGGTGAGATTGGGGATATTGGGCGGAGCTCAGAACCCGATAAATGTGAGGAATGGCTGGAGAGAGAAGACTCTGTGGTTTATTCTAGGGATTTCACGAAAGAACCCATTTTTATTAACGGGAATAATGAGGTTTGTTCTATTTATATTTACCCATTTTTGTATTTGTTCTAATTTGATTGTAGAATACATATTTCTGTATTTCTTTAACTGGTTTAATCGCAGAATACCCAACTTGAATTGTAAGTAGTGGTATATGTGAATTGTGATTTTGTGCATCTATATAAACACTTGGATGATTATGCTTATAAAAATATCTATCTTTATGCTATTCTGAATTGTTTTGGCTTTTTTGTTATTATGGTTCAGTGATTAGTAATTATATTGTAATTTAGGAATCTAGTAAAGACATATTCGTGTGGATATTTATGTTTGTAAATGTAGGTTTTTTTAATTTGTGAAGATAGGATAATATTAAATTTGGATGTATGTGAAACTCTTTGTTTAGTTCAATGCTCAAGACTCGTTCAAGCTAACGCTAGTGAAGAGCCAATAACATGGAGAAGGATTATACAAGTTTGGGATCCGGGTAGCACTTGTCCTCATTCTTCTACTCAATGTTTCAATTACAAATTATAATAGTGTTTAGATGACTAAAAAATGAATATAAAAGTAAAATACACAATGACGTGTATGGTTGGTTTGTGTATGGTTATGGTTTGTTATAATCATTGGGCCCACTAATGTATGGTGAAATACCAACTAATTAAAATTCGACATGATCTTTCATAGCATTTACTGCCTTCCATGTTGGATATTATCTAAATTGTATATTTCAAGGGAGATAGAAAGAGCCTCATTAATTATATTAATATTTGTGTTTGATATTGAATCTTTACATTAGCTTTTATTCAGAAAATCAAAATTATTTTCAGAAAGTGTACTTCTGCATGAAACCTTTACCCTTTTCCTGTTGCTAACAATACGTGTTCTCTGTTAAACTTAGAAGTACTGGTCAATGTCATAGTTGCCATTTGAATCTAAACCACAATTGGCCCTATCAAACACCCCACTGAAGGACATCACCTGTAATGGCATATTCATGCAGAAATGAAAAACCTAAGTGTAAAGAATGGTAATTTCAGGTAAATCTCGTGTATTAGGAAGCTTATGACGGGTTTGTGGGCTAACAAAGCTCGGAATCAGTCTTTGGTTATATCTTTGAAGCACCGATACGGATACACTACGTGATACGACATTTTCTAAAAAAGTAGGATACAATACGTTGGGGATATGTTGAAATTATATATATATATATATATATATATATATATATATATATTTAGATATATATAAAAACAAATAAATTATACTCCATCGGTTCTAAATTATATTATAAGACCAATATTGACTTTCTCAATTTCAAACATTTTTGAACTTAGAATTGACATGATTCATTTAAGTTTTGGAAACAATAAATCTTTTAACTAGTAGTAATTTTAGGTAGTTTATGATATTCATAATTATATTGACACAAACTAAATGAATTTATGTCAATTTTGAGTTCAAAAATGTTTGAAATTGACTTTTAAAAAGTCAATAGTGGTCTTAGAATTTGGAATGGATGGAGTATTACATAACTATAAGCAAGTAGTTACTTCAAAGTTCTAGTTCATAGTACCTTGTTATGACATAACCAAAGAACTTAACATTTGGCATCAAATATCATCATTTTCTCCTAGTCCTAAGATTTATTTACTAGCTAGTAGTTAATTTCAAATTTCTAGTTCTGGAAGTATCTGTGGAGTATTGGTGTCCGAACACGTGTCCGACACGGTTACGTCGACCTTTGAGAAGTGTATGTACTTCATTGGTTATCATGTTGTTTGGGCTACACATGAGGGATTAACACAGATTTTTTTTGCTGATGAGATGGGGGTTGCCACTCCTATTGTTTGCTAGTTGTTTCCACAAAATAATAAAAAGTTGAATTTTATTTTTTGAACTTTGACTGGTTGACCTTTATGTGTATGCATGTTTTTTATTTGGTTTCTGTAGGATATGTTGTTCTGAACTTTCTTTTATTCACTTCTATCTAGGAGTTGGAGTCTTGTGCTGTGCGGTGTAAATTTGGATATGATTCCGAGAAGAAACATGATGCTGCAATTGGGTTAGAACACGAAAATGGGACACCTGGTGTGCTTCGATCCATGGAGTCAGCTCGATACTATATGGAGAACGACCTTGATTTCGCACGACGGTGGGTGCTCCAAAATGACTCGTTGCATGTTTAAATTTCAGAGACATGACTTCAAATCTCCAAGTTTCCAAATCCACATCCTCTTTTTTGGATTGAGCTGTTTGTAGTCAAACATGCCTTTAATGTTGGTATGGTTAGAGTATTTTGAGAAGGAAGTTGCTTTCTACAAGAATGATCGAAACTGAACGTCATTGTTTGCCTGTCCAGTATTCAGTTTTGTTAAATGAATTGGATATTTAGTTCATTATTTTCCCCAAGTCTTACTACCTAAGTTCGGTGAATTCTTTTTGCATTTATGACCAATATCCTTACTCCTTCCCTCGGTCCCTCCAAAGTGATCAATGAGCAGCCTTTCTCTGGGGCTTCTCCCAAAGTTTTTCTCTTTATGTCTATAATTTAAGAAGGCTAAAGAAATTACATTTCAAAACCAAATTAACAGTTGTATGAATGTGTGGCTTAACAAGAGCGCGTATTATTCTGTACGTATATGTAGTTTAAAAGAAAATGGCCTATTTATATTAAATAATATCTTCACGTGGATTTCAATTGTGTTCCCTTCAAGAGTAAGGAATAGAAATGAGGTTTCACCTCCATGACTTAATCTATTCAGCTATCCTCCACGAGTAACGAAGCTAATTGATTATACTAAAATCTTCTTCATTAACTGCTAACAGTTTAGTATTCTAAAGGCTCTTACCAGATTAGATGGTTGCTTGTATTTGTGTGGATTAGCTGGTCAGTACGTGTTTGCCTTAAGGGAGAGAGAGAGGAAGGGACTACAGTGAGATTCAGAGTAGTCTTCAGGGAACTTTTAAGACTGCAGGAATAGGATACAATTATACAAACTGAAACATATGCAGGCTTGCTATTATGACCAATAGCTCTGATCCATTATCATTTGTGAAGCAATATGCACCATGCGACCCAATATTTAATGGGTTATGATTCCCCACAACACATCACAGTGATAGGTTGACCTCTTATGCTGACTTAAATTTGAATGTTACATATATAGCAGAGAACCAAAATAAACGTATATTTTCTTATAAACATCTAATCCATGTTCTAGTGGCCATTTTATATGGACTTCCATATCAGAAACTCACATGCGGACAATAACTTTTATTTCAACACAAGCTATCATGTCCTTTATTAAATTAGTGGGATTAGGTTATGCATCAAATTTTATTTTGTTTAATTGTAGTAGCAGTGACTCAAATGGTTTCCCTCTTCCTTGTTACCTACTTGAACAATTAGTTTCCCCCATTTTGTTGAGAACTCAATCTATATATGCTAAGAAAATAAATTTCCTGCCCAAAAATCTTTATAAAACTAAATTTCATATTTCATCAACAGCAGGGGATATAGCATAGTTATGACAACTAGTCTCTCGTCAGATGTTCCTGTTGGCTATTTTTCTTGGGCTGAATATGATATAATGGCTCCTTTGGAACTGAAGTCTGAGAAAGCTCTGGCAGCTGCTTTCATTTCTAATTGTGCTGCTCGCAACTTTCGCATGCAAGCCCTTGAAGGGCTTGAGAAGTCAAACATAGATATTGATTCTTATGGTGCTTGTCATCGAAATCGTGATGGAAGAGGTGAGTATTGGCTATATACTTCATTGATTCCCAAAAGTAAAGCTAGTACTTTTAAGTATAAGAATGCATCAACTATGAAGAATATTTTCCCGGTGAATAACTCAGGATGAAAATTTATTTTTATGTTTGTTTCCTTATGCTTCTTGTTTTTAAAACTATTAGTAATCTTGGTTAGTTTAAAGGCATAAGTTTGCAAGGTTTAGTCCATTGTGCCATGGATAATCTTCTGAAGTTATTTACAGTCTTTTGTTGAATAAGAATCTTTCTACCACAGGAGTAAGGATGGTAAGATCCTTGGTTTGCCATTATTTAGGGATTTGGACGGAGAGGAATGCATTTATTTTCAGTGAGTGTATCTTTCCTTCTCATTTGTTGTGGTACAAGACTCTTTTCTTGTGCCTTTATGACATTTGCCATGGGTGTTGTTGGGGGAGTTATCTAAAGATTTACGTAGGGCTGGAGGACAGTTTGCATTAGGAATTCGTATATTTTTTACTTCCTATTTTTCAGATGTCTCGTTCTCCTTGTCTTTTGAACATCGTCTTCTTTCCAATAAAATTTTATTATTTTCTCTTTTGAAAAAAAGGTAAATTTTGTTGGGTTTCCATTGACATTATTATATAATCTTTGTTTGAAATTTTATAAGATGTTTATATATATATATATATATATATATATATATATAAAATAAAAAGACTAGAATCTGTTAAGATATGCCTTCGTTATGCAACTAACTTATTTTGTTTACTGTTTAGAACTCGGTCAATTAATGGTTATTATAGAGTTGAATTTCAGCTGTTAATTGTGGGATATATTTATCTTTTTCAGTAAAGTTACTGACTATTGCATTTTGAGTTTTCGACCACTTTTATGACCACAAATGGGTTATGAATATATTTAAGACATGGAGGAAGATTAATGTTTACTTGTTGTTTTGCTCTTTTTTGTTTATTTTGGATGCCAAACTTTTGAAGGAGACAACATTATATGCATTAAGGTTCAAGTTGAGTGGTATGCATCTTCAGAATCATCCAAACTAATATCAAAATAAGAATAAAAAGGATTGTTAGGTTGACATGCTTTAGTAAGAGGTTATATACTATTTCCAGAGTTGGAATCACCATCTCTTCCTCCCACCCCCCCACCAAAAAAAGAAGAAGCCTTCTTTCTTCTCGTTTAATTTGTGTTAATAAGAACTGGTGAACAGACCACAAGTAGACAGACGGTCAAAGTTTGAACTCAGCTTCACTACAATGAAAATTAAGGAGATATAGTTGATGTAATTCTAGAAAATTGGCAATAAACAACCTTTCCATCTTCTAATGAACTACTGTGGATTTTAATATTATTTTCGCAGTGAAGAAAGTAGATACTCTGAAGCACTACAAATTCAGCTTGGCTTTTGAGAATTCCATCGAGGAAGATTATGTCACTGAAAAATACTTTCAGTCCCTTGTTGCTGGTATAAACTTACTGTAGTATTTATCTCATATTGGCTTTCTAATACATTTATTGATTCCAGATGGCAGCTTTTATATTTATTTATTTGAGTTTTTATTTTCTTTGCCCTGGGGTGTACATGGTTTGACACTACATTGGATGTATATTTCTTTCTTTCTTGCATTTTTTGACTGTCTAGGTGGTAGCCACTCCTCATTTGGTACATAATATGCTAAATGATAGTCCATATCTTGTAATTACAACACATAATATTTTTATTCTTCAACCCATCTCTTTACAATATCCTGAAAATAATTACAACTAGCTGTTGCAATTAATGACCGCTACCGCTTATGAAGAATTCCTTTGAAAAGTTGTAAAATTCTGGGAATATATCTTTGAAATAGTCCAATCCTGAACTCATATTGGTGAATGCTAAAAACGCAAGGACGGCTATTATATTTTAACTATTTAGTACTATTTGAGGATTTAGCAAAAAGCCAAAAAACGATCCTGCAATTTGCTACTATGGAAGCGGTTTACATACTCATTACAATTTTTGTAGGAACTATTCCTGTGGTAGTGGGTGCTCCAAATATCCAAGATTTTGCTCCTTCACCTGGTGCAGTATTACATATCAAGGAGTTAGAAGACATTGCATCAGTTGCCAAGATGATGAAATACCTTGCCGAGCATCCTGATGCATACAATCAGTCACTTGGGTAAGTATAAGTTTCGCAACTAATTAACAGTTTGTTGATTAATTTTAGTGCACAATCGTAAGCTGTCGTTCCTCTTTAGTTTCTTTTTGCATTGTGTATTTTTGTTTGCCTTGAATACATTCTGGACTCCTTATGAATAATTATACCTTATTCATGAACTTTTGGTTGACAATTGCTTGTTATTGTTCAGGTGGAAGTTTGAGGGCCCTTCTGATTCTTTTAAGGCTCTTGTAGACATGGCAGCAGTTCACTCGTCATGCCGTCTGTGCATTTACGTGGCAACAATAATCCGTGAAAAAGAGGAAAAGAGCGTAGGTTTTCCAAAACGCCCTTGCAAGTGTACCAGAGGCTTAGATACTGTATATCATATATATGTGCGTGAAAGAGGGAGGTTTGAAATGGAGTCCATATTCTTAAGGTAATCTCATATCCCCCCGAATATATCTTGATACACAAATGTCAGTTAAAAGAATAAAAGAAGAAAATGTAGAAGATATCTGAATGGTATTGTAGTATATTTACTTATGATAAACGCCTATATCTGAACAAACTTATCTAAGCCGAGTAAGGGATGTTCAAACTCTTGTTTATTTAACTAGCCCTAAATTCAAGATCAAGCTCGGCCTGCGTATATTTTAAATGAATGAGTTCAATCCGAACAATGGGCTATTCATGGATTGCTCAACTCCTTTGCAGCCTTATTCTGTGACTTTTCACGTCATAGTTAGAGGCTCCATAAATTGACAAGCATAGTGTTTGCTTGCCTAGAAGGCTCTATGACAGTAATGTTTTTCGGTTGTTTCTTTTTGTTAAGTTGTTGGAGTAATGTTTCATATCATTGTACTCTTAGTCTTAGATGTTAATCAAATGAAGATCTTGTTAGCCAAAATACAAATATAAGAGGTTAAATCTTTAAGATTCTGAGTTTCAAGAACCCTCACTCAAGTTTGGGTGAACAGGTCCGGTAATTTAACCCTCAAGGCCTTAGAATCTGCTGTGCTGTTGAAGTTCAATTCTCTTAAACATGTACCTATTTGGAAGGAAGCAAGACCGGAAAGCATAAGAGGAACGGATGAGCTCAAAATGTACAAGATATATCCTCTTGGCTTGACACAGCGACAAGCTTTGTTTACATTCAACTTCAAAGGGGATAATGACTTGAGGAGTCACTTAGAGAACAATCCGTGCTCAAAATTTGAGGCAATATTCGTCTAGGTGGAGTACTAACTTCATCAATCTATACTTGGACTTTTGCAAAGGTAAGCAAGATGGGTGTTTGCCAGGGCTGGTTGTTTTTGCTTCATCCTCATTGCATATGTTGTTCTTCACACGATTCAGGCTGCACTAGTGTACAGGGGTTGAAGCAACAATACGAGATACCGGCTTTGGCTTTATCATGAGAAATGATATTTTCAGCGCAGCGAAATGTAAAACTTTTAATGCATATGGTACAATTATAGCGTGCATCATTTGCACTGGTACGGTAAAATCTGCAATAGAGATATAAGGGTTAGGCATGTTCATTAGCAAATATTGGTAATTATACATAAATTTAGGGCCAGGTCCTCTCATACGTGCCTGAATTTGTTATTGTAATATATTTATTTTCTTTGATTTTCCAATATAATACAGTTTTTGATTTTACTGAATTTTAGACATTAGCTTTATGTATGGATATGTCCTTTGAGGCCTACTTTTCTGCATATTCTATTCATTTGGTAAATTCGAACTGGAATTTCACTTTTGGATATTGCATAATGTTTAATTGGGAGGAAGCACTTCTTAAAGTCAAATTTGTCTTCAATATACAGCAATCAATTGGCAAGACCTCAACTAATTTACTTGCATACAATTAATGAGATTTGGACCAAGAAACTTGGCTCTTTACAATATTTTCACTAAACTAATTACAATGGTAGATTTTATATATATATATATATATATATATATCCCGGCTCTCTCCAGCGAACTGGAGAAAGCGAACCGGCTATAAAGATGGTTTTTTTCGTCGCTATAACATAAAAAACTGGTTTTTATCTTAATAAGTTATAACCTGTTAGATTCTTGGTTGGCTTCCTTCCAGATCATTTGGAGAAAGCGAATTATATCTATCTAATAAAATACAAATGATTTTGAATTTTTCGCTCACTCAATAAATTATTTGGGTCGTTCAAAGTTTGAGATAAATCCCATTGTTCATACAGTGTCGGAGGCACAGGACCTAACTAGTATATATATATATAGGGTTTGTATCTATATTCTTGTTCAAAAAAATGTATTAATTTCCTATTTAAATTTTGTGGACAGAATATTTTATTTCATCCAAGTAGACAAATGTACAAAATCCTATGGGCTCTCTGTTATTGTATGAGCCATGAATGAATTGAGGTGTGTGGCGGCTAGGTGGCGCTGGTTTAGTCAGGGTGGCTCTTGGCCCTTTTGGGAGGACGAGCTTTTATCTCTCATATCCTCTCCCACCTCTTATTTCTTAAGGTCACTCGTTTTTGTCTTTTCCAAAAACGAGTTAAACAGTTTCACATGTTAACGGATAACGGCAATAACGACAATATTGAAAAACCATATTAACGGTCAGTCATTCTTCCCACTTGAAGCAGAAGCATGTGTTCAAAACAAATGACCCTCAGCAACCGCCAAGAGTTCACCAGAGCCGGTCCTGAATTTTTCAAGGCTCTAGGCAAAAAAATTGCCTCCTTTATACAAATTAAATTAAAAAACAAATAAAGTAACTAATTATTTTTATTAAAATTATAAGAATTTACAAAAGATAAGGAAGAACACTTTAAAATGTCCTCAAGCGAAAGAATCGTCAAATGTCTTTCTGAAAATAAAAATATTAATGAAATCGGTAAAAGTAATGAAATATTCAATCAGTAGTTAGACGCAAGAACGCCTGCAGTTTGGCCATGCAAAAAATGCAGGTTTTAGGTAGCGTTTTTTGCCCACAAAAAACTCGAGCCTTTTTGCTACCTACTGTTCAAAGCCAAATTTTACTTGGCAACTGCGATGACTCAAAAAAATGCCAAAAAATAGGCATAAACCACATTCGGTTCATGACAAGCAAGTGACTGGCCAAGTGAGCCATGAATATCTATGGGCTTACTTTTTTGGCCGTGAAAATCCAGGCCTTTTTGGCGGCCGTCTTGCCACCATTACCTTTATCACTCTAACTCATGGTTGATGAGTTTCTTGATTCTGTGATTGAACTTTTAATTTTTCAAATTCTTTCACTAAACTAATTATTATTTTGAAATTGGGTTATTCCATTAAAAAAAAATAATCGGACGTTAATTTTTTATCTACAAAACTAATGAATTACCCACTGTAGTTAGCACGTTTTACTGATTAGACAATTGAACTTTTAATTTTTTAAATTACTCAATTAAACTAATTAAAAATGATTGTTTTAAATATTTTTAAAAATTATTATTATTTTAGTAAAAATATTAGAAACTTTAATTTTTTTCTTCCATAAAATGAGTAAAGTTTCATAAAATATAGATTTAAAAAAAATTAAAGTTTTATGAAACTGATTTTAAAAAAATCTCTTTTTCCTTTTGAAAATAAAGTTTATTTTTTGAATCTATATTTTATAAAATTTTACTCATTTTTTAAAATATGAAGAATTTTCCAATTTTTTTCTTGAAAATAATATTTAATTATAAAATTATTAATTTCTTTTTTGAAAAATTGAATCAATTTTTTATTTATCATTTACTATTTTTTTTAATTTTAATTTCTATTTTAGTTTTTTTAAAAAAATTCTAATATTAAGAATGGGTCATTCTGTTAAAAAATTAAGTAGATATTAATTTAATTTAAAATCACTTTAATTTGTTTGAATCTATATTTTATGAAACTCTACTCATTTTATGAAGAAAAAAAAAAGTTCTAATATTTTTTACTTAAAATAATAATAATTTTTAAAATATTTAAATTAATTATTTTTATTGGTTTGATGAGGTAATTTGAAAATTAAAAATTGATGGTGTAATCAAGAAAATGTGCGCCAACTACAATTGGGTAATTCATTAATTTTGTAGATAAAAATTAACGTCTGTTTATTTTTTTAACGAAATGACCCAATTTCAAAATAATAAGTAGTTTAGTGGTGTTAATTTGAAAATTAAAATTTCAATGATATAATGAGTAAAATCTACCAACTACAATTGGATATTTAACTTTAGTTTTCTTGATGAAATCTAAACCACAAAACATCATTTAAAATATCTTCTTTATTCTGATTTTAGATCTGAAATTATCAATTATCTTATCATATTTAATATTTTCTAACATATCATTTTTAATACATAATATCGTTAATCTTTTTATTATATTATTTTTTTTATACACAAATACATAAATTTAAAAAAAAATTGGGCCTTCTCAACTGTGGGCCCTGGACAGTTGCCCTGGTGGCCCTTGCTCAGGGCCGGCTCTGATGTTAATTCAATTACTCCCTTTATTTTTTTCATACCTGAGCTGCTAGCTCGCTGTACTACCTCACAACCCACGATTTCATTTTTCAAAAATTCTGTTTAAATATCAAAACATGATTAATATGATTAATATAGTTTTGAATCATAATTATATAGTTTGAACCCATTCAACTCATATTAAAAATGGTTAATATGAACTATAACCATATTTTGAAAGCAAAAACTAACCCATAACCGTATTTTAACAGATATATGCATATAGTTCTCAAAAAGGAAAATAACTACAAATTTGCACAATAAATAACTCAAATTAAGTTAACAGAATCATTTTGAGCTACAGAACTTGCACTGATGCTTCCTCCTGTGGAAAAGACCAAGCCACTTAAGCCTCACATCGATATCATCTTTTGTAAGTTTCAGTTTATCGATTTCTTCAATTGGGATCTTAGCAAGTTTTTCAATTCCATTTTCAATGAACAGCTTCATAGGCTCACTCTCAATTTTTACCTTTTCTTGAGGATTAATACCTTGCCTAAACTTTTCCTTCAATACCCAATACCCTTCTCTCTCCTCCACTCTAGGCTCCAGCCTCCCAGCATCGCCATCTGCTGCCACGGAGGGCGGTGGCACGGCGGTCTGTGGCGGGGTTGCATGGAGCCAAGTACTACTAGTCTTGTTGTAACGGTTTGAATTTGGCAATGGATTAGGTGCCAAAAATTTAACAGAAAAATTAGACATTAATTTTTTTGAAGGTGTCAAGAAAATTGGGACTAGTGGTGGTGCTGGTGGGTGGCTGAGGGGAGGAGAGAGAGGGGGGAGTGGGAATTTTGTAGGGTTGGGTTGGGACTTGGGAGGAGAGAGAAAGTGTGAGATGGGTTTTGGTGAACTCCAGAGCCGGCCCTGGGTAAGGGCCACCGGGGCAACCGCCCAGGGCCCACAGTTGAGAGGGCCCAATTTTTTTTATAAATTTATGTATTTGTGTATAAAAAAAATAATATAATAAAAAGATTAACGATATTATATATTAAAAATGATATGTTAGAAAATATTAAATATGATAGTATAATTGATAATTTTGCATCTAAAAGTATAACAAAAAGATATTTTAAATGATGTTTTGTGGTTTAGATTTCATTGGGCAAAATTAAAGAAATATCCACTATAGTTGGTAGATTTTACTAATTATATCATTGAAATTTTAATTTTTCAAATTAACACCACTAAACTAATTATTATTTTGGAATTTGGTCATTTTATTAAAAAAATAAACGGACGTTAATTTTTTATCTACAAAACTAATGAATTACCCACTATAGTTGGAACATTTTACTGATTACACTATTGAACTTTTAATTTTTCAAATTACCTCATCAAACCAATAAAAATAATTAATTTAAATATTTTAAAAAATTATTATTATTTTAAGTAAAAAATATTAGAAACATTTTTTTCTTCATAAAATGAGTAGAGTTTCATAAAATATAGATTCAAACAAATTAAAGTGATTTTAAATTAAATTAATGTCTACTTAATTTTTAACGAAATGATAAATTCTTAATATTAGAATTTTTAAAAAAAAAACTAAAAATAGAAATTAAAATTAAAAAATAGTAAATGATAAATAAAAAAATTGATTCAATTTTTTCAAAAAAGAAATTAATAATTTTATAATTAAATATTATTTTCAAGAAAAAATTGGAAAATTCTTCATATTTTAAAAAATGAGTAAAATTTTATAAAATATAGATTCAAAAAATAAACTTTATTTTCAAAAGGAAAAAGAGATTTTTTTTAAAATTAGTTTCATAAAACTTTAATTTTTTAAATCTATATTTTATGAAAC
The DNA here is from genome assembly GCA_020205615.1 of Panax quinquefolius. Lineage (NCBI taxonomy): Eukaryota > Viridiplantae > Streptophyta > Magnoliopsida > Apiales > Araliaceae > Panax > Panax quinquefolius. The sequence goes on from CM035165.1 coordinate 106,890,161, forward strand.
TTTACTCATTTTATGGAAAAAAAAAATTAAAGTTTCTAATATTTTTTACTAAAAATAATAATAATTTTTAAAAATATTTAAAACAATCATTTTAATTAGTTTAATTGGGTAATTTGAAAAATTAAAATTCAATTGTCTAATCAAGAAAAAAGCGTCTTGACTACACATTGGGTAATTCATTAGTTTTGTAGATAAAAATTAACGTCCGATTATTTTTTTTTTTAATGGGATAACCCAATTTCAAAATAATAATTAGTTTAGTGGAGTAATTTAAAAATTAGAAGTTCAATTGTGTGTCATGAAATTTATCAACTACAGCTAGAGGTGCAGGCAACCAAGCAAGTGCGCGGTAGGGACAAAAAACCCTTGATTTTTACTGGGCCAAAAAAGTAAGTAATAGTTGTATGCAAGCTCACGGTAGGCCGGAGAGCATGAGACCCAGATTTTATCAATAAAGATTTAAATTTTATTAAAATAATTTTTAATATTATGGTGTGAATTTGAGATAATATTATAGTTGTGGGTAGTATTTATAAATTTTACAAAGTATGCAAGTGGTTATATTATATTCGATTGGTTTAATATTCGGTTTAGCGGGGAATATTTGTAAGACCGAAATTTTAAATAAAAAGGAATTTCCTTTATTTATTATTTTGAAATAAGTAAGGTTGATTTGATTAATGTGGATAGTTAAGGGTTGAATACGCAAAATATTTCAAAATAAGCAGTGTGGTTATAAAATATTCATTTTTATTTTAATATTCGTTTGGTCGTGGAATATTAAATCTTTGTCGGGAATATTATTATGACTGGCAGCTGTGCGACCATGTAGGGGCCCCATAACTGTGAGCGATTGGATGAGGAAAACGACAAAGTTTGGGTGGTTATAAATAATCGGCGTAGTTATTCTGAATTAAGATCGTGGTTATTCTGAAGAAAATTTTGGAATACCGGTGGTTAAAATACGATGTCTGGCGTGGTTGCACGAGTGATTACACGGTATTGCATGAAGATTGTTGAATTATTGATTCGTGACGTAAGATGGCACTTACTCAATAATTATTACGATGAATTCTTGTTCAATAGTTTATTTTATTGATTCAATAATTCTTTGCGTTGGTATTTTATATTATTCTTTGTTTGATAATTGTCATTTGCTGATATTTTTCCATTATCGGATCAATAATTCATATTATTTGAATAATATTATTAGATAACATTATTGGCGATGTCTAGAAAGTTACATCAAGGAGAGGTTTGGTCACCTAATTGCTTGCAAGTAGAGGAGAGATCCTTATTGGAAAGCCCTCTTCCTTTTAGGAGCAGTACTGGTTTGTCGTAAATGTGATTACAGAATATTATTTGTGAATAATTAATTATTGATTCATATGATAAGGAAATATTTATTTTATATGAATATAAATGATGGATTTATTTATGTGGTTATTAATGAAGGAATTAATGTTGAGGTGTTTTATCAATATTTTATCGGATTGGAGGTATTAAAAATCAAATCAGGGGTTTTGAGATATATTGCGGGGTTATAATTTTTAATCCGACCGTTGGATTGTGGTAATTTTTGGGTATGTTATACATACATAAGTTGAGTATATGTCCACAAATTTTGAACCGTTAAAAATGCACGAATGATTTGTTGTGAATTTTAAGAGGTGTCGGATTCGGAAATTAGGTTTATAATTGATTTTGGTGGAAAATTCTAGAATTGAGTGGGCCCCACTTGTGGTTGGTGAAGAAATGTGCTGAATTTTATTTCAAATGTGGTGGGTGGCAATAAGTAGCGAGTAAAGCCATCGTGTAGCGGTCAAGTCTCGCTTGGTACGGCTAACATTTTCCTATAAATAGAGGCTAAGTTAAATTGAAAATCACACCGTAAACAAAGTTTTCTCTCTTTCTCTCTCTATATTATTGAGTGTATTTTGTGAGTATTTAGATACTTTGAGAGTTCTTTGTTCAAGACAAGTTTCATTCAAGATCACTTGAGCCTTTCCTTCCGGTCTTCGATTCTTTGAGGTAAGGGATATTATTTTTTTCGTAATGATATTATTTCTTCAATATCATTATGTTGAAATGTTGATCTGAAGTTTTATCAAATTTGGAACTTTTTTATGCTGGGTTACTATTCATGAGTTCTTATTCACGAAGTTACTATTCATGAGTTACTTATTCACGAGTTACTATTCACGAGTACTATTCAAGGAAGCGTGAAAATGTTTTTTGTGGAATTTCTATCTTTTGGTGTCTGAGTTACTATTCACGATATCTGGACTTATTCACGATATCGAACACTATTCACGATATCTGACCTATTCACCGAAAAAATAAAATTTCTTCTTTTCGTCCAAAATATCTATTCTCGATACTAAATTTTGATTGTATCCATGTTTTGATCATTCTTGAATTTTACACCACTATGATTATTTTTTTGAGGTATTGTTGGACATGGATAAAATAAAGTACGAATCATTAATCCTTAATCCTTGTCATTTTGTTTCAATTGGATTCGTTTCTTTAAAAATATTTTCATCATCCTCGGTCTTAAATGATGATATTATTGAATATCTTTGGCACAGTAGTGCAAAAGATGAATGATTTCTGAAGAATATCTTTGGCTCAGTAGTGCAAAGATGAACAGTGTTTGAGATGAAACATGACCGATCGATTAATATCTTTGGCACAGTAGTGCAAAGATGAATGTGTTTAAATGAACATGACCAATGATGAATATCTTTGGCTGTAGAGTGCAAAGATGAATATTTGATTCGGATGTATATTGATTGTTATTACGGGGATAAAAGATAGACGATGAACTTTTAAATTCATACATAGAAGATAGTAGTTTGCATTCTCTACGTAACTCTTACATGAATTATTATTCATTGCGAATATTGATCTCGAAACTTGTTGTCTATTGTATTCTATCGATTTTTCCTGTTGGAGACTAACGATAATTTGTTGTATATTATCTTAGTCATAACATTCTTTTATTTGGGCTAGTTGAGCTCACCCTTTTCCTTGTTGTTCCATTTTTCTTCTCGGGGGGCGAGAATGTAGCGAGTACTAGTGGGTATGGAATGAAGGTTCTAGAGAGAGTTGTTTAGTAGTCCTCACCATTATTGTAAAATAATGTATCAATAAATGTGATGAGGATTTATTTGAGTATAAATATTGCCTGTAAGATAATATTTGTATTTAAACTCACGATTTTATTGTTGTGATAATAAAGTTGTAGTTGTTTACGTATCATGTATTTGGCGACTCGAGAATGGGTTGGATGGAATGGACCTATTTTGGGGTCGCCACGGTTGGTATCGAGCTTAGGGATATGATCTCTGGCGGAGATCGGGAATAGAACTAGGAGGGAGAGGCAGAGAAAATCCTTCGCTAGTGTGTCCTACCTAAGCTTATTTGTTAGTTGGTCAAGATATAGGGATATTATGTGATTGATTTCCTTAATTAACCCTTGTTTTATGACGATAATTGAGAATGTCGATTTGAGAATATTAATAGTGGTGTAAATGAGACCGTGGAGATGCTCAGATTTAACAACGAGGAGAGCGTGCAACAGTGGCAATGTACCTCCCCTGTGAATAACACCACCACCGGCGAGATGATGAACGAGGGATGTTTAGAAGCTTTTTTGCGCTTCATGCAAAATCGACGAGGAGACTCGTGTTCAAAATACGAGGAGGAGATGATAGCAATTCACGGGTGGTCACAACCCAAGCGATTCAAAGAGTTGGGACCACCAGATTGCAGGAAAGCCGATCCGATCATGGCGGAAACATGGGTCAAGCAAATTACCAAGATATTCGATGTCTTGAGATGCACGAAGGAAATGTAAAGTTCCATTCGCTACTTTTATGTTCCGTGGCGAGGCAGACATCGGTGGGAATCATGAAGCGTACCCATTCAAATTACTCGTATCGTGGAGGACGTTTGAAAGCAGATTCAATGACAAGTACTTCCTTGAAAGTATTCGTCATATGAAGGAAGTGGAGTTTATTAGATTGGAGCGAGAATAACACGACGGTGTCCCAAAGACGGCGCGAAGTTTGCGAGTTATCCAGTGTTTAGCACCTCATTTGGTGGAGAATGAGGAACGATGATGGCGGATGTTTACGAGAGGTTTGAAACCCCATACGTCGATATCTCATTTCTCATAAATTTTCTCTATTCAGATGTTGTAAATGAGGCTCAGGTTGTTAGAAGCGAGATAACGAAGTACGTTCAACCGAGGGACCATAACGAGGATCATCTAGAGATAGCGATCATCGAATAACGATAACCAAATGGAGAAAGAAGAATACGAGACAAAGGCGGTAACTACTCCGGTGGTAATCGTAGCCATGAAAATAGAAGAAGCGAGTGGAGGAGATTTTAAAAGAGGAGATTCAACAACGACCATGTGAAGACGCGTCGGCCAAAGGATGCAACCGGTTCCAAGGAGGAGAAAGACCACTCGGTCATATATGTTATAAATGCGGAAAGAGGGACATATCGGTCCAAACCGCCCACAACAGTTTAAGGTATGCTATAATTGTGGAAAGGAAGGACATATCGCCGAGATTATGCGATATCGAAACCCAAATCCGAATGGGAATGGTGACTCAAAAAGATGTCCAAGAAAAGTCAAAGTCAACGATTCTCGGAAGAAGCGTTTGTCGTGGCCGATCAAAATACGAGGAACCCGAACGGTTAGCACGGGTTAGTTAATTATAAATTCTTGCGAAGTTTATACCTTACTAGATACTGGGTTTCTACCCATTCTTTTATCTCTCTTGCTTACGCTCAACGTTTGAACTTGATTACGGAGAAATTAGACTTTGACCTATTTATGGAGACTCGTTAGGAAGAAACTTTCATTACATCCGTTGTTTAAAAATCTTGTTTGATTCAAGTTGGCACCATTACCTTACCCATTGACCTTATCTCTTTAAAGATACTTGCTTTTGGGGATTGATTGGTTAACTACTCATCACGCCAAAATTGATTGCTTTTGTAAGGTTGTTAGTTTTCATATTCCTAAGCAACTCGTTATTCAACTCAAGCAATCAAACCATTGTAGTCAAACATTTTCATATCAAGCCATAAGTCATTCGTTTATTACGGATGTCAAGTTTTCTTAGTCCATGTTATGGATTTGAATAAAGACACGTCAGATTTGAATAATATTCTTGTTGTTATTGATTTTTCCTGACGTATTTCCTGAAGAATTTATTGGCTTACTCCCAAAGACCGATATTAAATTTTGTATCGAATTTGAACCCGGTTACAAAACTCATTTCTAAAATCTCATATCGAATGGCTCTATTGAACTTCGTGAGTTAAAATTCAACTATAGAATTTGGTACATGAGCCTTTATCTTGTGACTTCCTTTGTGGAATTCACCTAAGCCGACTCTCTGTAGGGGCGCCATATTCGATGCGATAAAAAATCGATAGGTGTCATTGTGACGTGTTATCCAAGGTTGGGATATGAGTCACAGTTGAGAACAACCTAAGTCGGTAATCGAAATGCGTAGTTTTCTAGGCTTAGTTGGTTATTATCGGAGATTCGTTGAAGGATATTCTCGAATCGCTATTTCATTATCGCAGCTGACTCGTAGAGATACAAAATTCGAATGGAGCAAGGAATGTGGGAAGAGCTTGAAGAACTTCAAGAGGAGACTCATTTCAGCACATGTTCTGACCATGCCATCCTGGAAAAGCGAACGTGGTAGCTGACGTGTTGAGTAGAAGATCGTATATAATCTGAAAACGATATTATCAAAGACTAATTTCGTATAATTTACAAATAATAGAGATGGAGATGAAAACTCTAGTACCCACGCGTGATGATATACTGAGTATAATCGACTTTTAATCGATAAAGTTAAAGTTGTTCAAGCTATACACCGGAGCTGATGAATTTGAAGAAGGAGGTGCAAGAAGTTGTTATTTCAAAAGCGAGAGAATCGATGAGGTGAGGAAAGCTCAAACCTTCGATTTATTAATCCAGTTGAAATTCTCGATCGAATAGGAACTGTGGCCTATAGACTCGTTTTACCACCAAGTATGACGCGTGTTCATAACGTTTTTCACGTATCGATGTTACGTAAATATGTGGACGACCCGAACCACGTCATTGAGTTAGAACCGGACGAGATAGCCGAAGACTTAAGCGTCACGAGGAGGTACTGTCAAGATTTTGTAGAGGAAAGAACATGACCTATGTCATCGAGGTTATACCATAAGTTAAAGTTTTGTGGAGAAACCATGCTTATTGAGGAAATGACACGGAGTTGGAAACGAAAATGAAAGCGAGGTATCTTTACCTTTTCAAACACACAGTATCGTCGTCCAATTTCGAGGACGAAATTTCATAAGGAGGGAGGTTGTAAGACCGAAATTTTTAAATAAAAAGGAATTTCCTTTATTTATTATTTTGAAATAGTAAGGGTTGATTTGATTAATGTGGATAGTTAAGGGTTAAATACGCAAATATTTCAAAATAAGCAAGTGGTTATAAAATATTCATTTTTGTCGGGAATATTCGTTTGGTCGTGGAATATTATTATCGTCTTTGTCGGGAATATTCGTATGCACTGCGGCCAAAACATGTATGTGTGGGCCCCCATAACTAAAGCGATTGGATGAGGAAAACGACAAAGTTTGGGTGGTTATAAATAACGGCGTAGTTATTACTGAAGTTAAGATCGTAGTTATTCTGAATAAGATCGCTGAATACCCGTGGTTAAAATACGATGTCTGCGTGGTTGCACAAATGCACTGCAGGTATTGCACAAGATTGTTGAATTATTGATTAAACGTAAAGATGGCACTACTCAATAATTATTACGATGATGAATTCTTTATTCAATAGTTTATTTTATTGATTCAATAATTGCTGCGTTGGTATTTTATATTATTCATTGTTTCAATAATTGTCAACGCAAGATATTTCCCATTATCGGATCAATAATTCATATTATTTGAATAATATTATTAGATAACATTATTGGCAATGTCTAGAAAGTTCTGCTCAAGGAGAGGTTTGGTCACCTAATTGCGCGCCAATGAGAGAGATCCTTATTGAAAGCCCTCTTCCCGGGAATGATACTGGTTGTCATAAATGTGATTACGTAATATTATTTGTGAATAATTAATTATTGATTCATATGATAAGGAAATATTTATTTTATATGAATATAAATGATGGATTTATTTATGTGGTTATTAATGAAGGAATTAATGTTGAGGTGTTTTATCGAGATTTTATCTGATTGGAGGTATTAAAATCAAATCGGGGGTTTTGAGATATATTATGGGGTTATAATTTTTAATCCGACCGTTGGATTGTGGTAATTTTTTTGGTATGTTATACATACATAAGTTGAGTATATGTCCACAAATTTTGAACCGTTAAAAATGCACGAATGATTTGTTGTGAATTTTAAGAGGTGTCGGATTCTAAATTAGGTTTATAATTGATTTTGGTGGAAAATTCTAGAATTGAGTGGGCCCCACTTGTGGTTGGTGAAGAAATGTGCTGAATTTTATTTCAAATGTGGTGGGTGGCAATAGTAGCGAGTAAAAGCCATCGGTAAAGCAGTCAAGTCCTGCTTCTACGGTAGCTAACATTTTCCTATAAATAGAGGGCTAAGTTAGAATTGAAAATCACACCGTAAACAAAAGTTTTCTTTTCTCTCTATATTATTGAGTGTATTTTGTGAGTATTTAGATACTTTGAGAGTTCTTTGCTCAAGTCTGAGTTTCATTCAAAGATCACTTGAGACCTTTCCTTCCGGCAATCTTGATTCTTTGAGGTAAGGGATATTATTTTTTTTCGTAATGATATTATTTCTTCAATATCATTATGCTGAAATGTTGATCTGAAGTTTTTATCAAATTTGGAACTTTTTCATGTCGTGTTACTATTCATGAGTTACTATTCACGAGTTACTATTCATGAGTTACTTATTCACGAGTTCTTATTCACGAGTACTATTCATGAAGCGTGAAAATGTTTTTTGTGGAATTTCTATCTTTTGGTGTCTGAGATTACTATTCACGATACGGCACTATTCACGATACGACACTATTCACGATACTGGCACTATTCAATCGAAAAATAAAATTTCTTCTTTTCGTCCAAAATATCTATTCGGATACTAGCTTTGATTGTATCCATGTTTTGATCATTCTTGAATTTTACACCACTATGATTATTTTTGAGGTATTGTTGGACATGGATAAAATAAAGTACGAATCATTAATCCTTAATCCTTGTCATTTTGTTTCACCGGATTCGTTCTTTAAAAATATTTTCATCATCCTCGTCTTAAAATGATGATATTATTGAATATCTTTGGCCCAGTAGTGCAAAGATGAATGATTTCTGAAGAATATCTTTGGCCCAGTAGTGTGCAAAGATGAACATGTGTTGAGATGAATACGGTAATCGATTAATATCTTTGGCTCAGAGTGCAAAGATGAACAGTGTTTAAATGAACATGACGACTGATGAATATCTTTGGCACATGAGTGCAAAGATGAATATTTGATTCCGTATGTATATTGATTGTTGTTACTGAGGGATAAAAGATAGAGCGATGAACTTTTAAATTCATACATAGAAGATAGTAGTTTGCATTCTCTACGTAACTCTTCTATGAATTATTATTTCATTGCGAATATTGATCCGAAACTTGTTGTCTATTGTATTCTATCGTATTTTCCCTGTTGGAGACTAACGATAATTTGTTGTATATTATCTTAGTCATAACATTCTTTATCGGGCTAGTTGAGCTCACCCTTTTCCTTGTTGTTCCATTTTTCTTCTCGGGAGGCGAGAATGTAGCGAGTAGTCTAGTGGGGTATGGAATGAAGGTTCTAGAGAGAGTTGTTTAGTAGTCCTCACCATTATTGTAAAATAATGTATCAATAAATGTGATGAGGATTTATTTGAGTATAAATATTGTCTGAAGATAATATTTGTATTTAAACTCACAGCTTTATTGTTGTGATAATAAAGTTGTAGTTGTTTCGCATCCATGTATTTGGCGACTCGAATGGGTTGGATGGAATGGACCTATTTTGGGGTCGTCACAATATTCGTACAACGGCTCAATCATTGGTGGACCCCACAACATAATTATTGTCGGATTGAGAAAATGACAAAAATATTTTATTGAAATAACGGCGGAAGTTTTACCTGGTTGATCTTTGTTGAACTACTCGGTAGTAAAAAAATACAAATGTACGTGTGGTTGCATAGTAGCACTGGTATTGATTATCGATGCTTATGTGAGAAGTCACTCGGTTTGATTCCATTATTATTCGATTAATAATATGAATTATTATAATGATAATGACGTTTTGTTTTATTCATTATTAACGTAATAAAATGAAACATCTTTTTATATAAAATGTAATACTTTATTAAAGTTATTCTATAAATAGAATATATTATATTTTATTATGCATAGTGTTGCATAGTGTTTTTGTATAAATGTTGCATAGTGTTTTGCATAATAAAATGTTTTTATATAAATAGAATATATGATATTTTATTTAAAAGATTTTGCTTTAAATATGGACCGTCAGATTAAAGTAAATCAATCTGACCGCTTCATGGATTAATTACTATGCATTCTATTTTCCTATAAATAAGCTCATTCCTTCATTATTTTCTTACGAATTCACCAAAACTCTGAGAGAGAAATTATAGAGAGAAGCTATAGAGAAAAAATCTATAGAGAGAAAAAGAAAAGTATACTCGCTACTTCACTTTTCCAATATTCAGCCTTCTAAGGTAAGGGATATTATTTGTTGTACTCGTAAGGGTGTTATTATTCTTCTTATTCATGAAGAGAACTTCATTATTCCATTCATTATTATTCTCGTTGGAATAACTTTTGTGAAAGTGGCATACCCTATACATAACCTTTATACGCCAGATACCTATACTTGGTGAAATCCTTATATTATTCCATTCTTATTTATTCTGCTGGAATAACTCAGATATGCTGTGAATCCCCTATACTTGGTGATCTTCTTCACATTATTCCATTCTTTATTATTACATTAGAATATCCATGCTCATGTGTTTTACACCTGACCAGTTCCATTGTTTATTATTCCGCATTTATTATTCTCGCTGGAATATCACATGCGTGTGTTTTTACAGGACACAGTTCCATTGTTTATTATTCAAAGATTTATTATTCATTGGATCATCCTTGTTTGCGTGTGTTTTCACCGACCGGTTCCGTTATTATTATTCTATTGAATAACTCATACTCTCGCAAGCACCGCACGTGGTGATTTCTTTTGTTATTCCATTCTTTATTATACCCAGTTGATTAAAACTTTGACTTCTATACTCCATGAAATTAGTAGAATATCTTTGATATTTGCGTTTCATCCAAAGATCTTTTCATGGAAATATTCTTCCGATTATTCTTGAATTTTACTCTCTACAAAACAAGATCATGTTGACAATTTGGACGTTAATAATTTCGGATTAAATAATTCTTGAACTTGTTTTATTGAATTATTATGTCATTGTCATCATCCTCATGTTATATTATGTTATCTTTGGCTTACGTGCGCATAGATGAACTTAGTATGATTATGACCGTGGATCATTCGGTATAATCATGGCTTGATATAAATGATGTGACAAAAGTCCTCGATGGGCTTGTAATGCGAGTGATGGATAGTTTTTGGTATGATTATGACCGGGGGTGATTCGGTATAGTCATGACCATTGATAATTTGATGAAAATCCTTGACAGTGGTACATGGATGATTAGATATTGTGGTTTATTCATTAAAGTCGAGTCTCACTTATAACAAAGATGAAAACCTTTTAAATCATAAAAGATAGTAGATTTTATTTTCTACTTGACTCTTTTAATGGATTGCTTATTCATTACCGCAGCTTAAACTTGTTGTTTATTGTATTTTATCGGTTTGACATCATTGAAGGCTAACGATAATTTATTCTCGCATTATCTTAGTCATAATATTTCTTCTTTGGGCTAGTTGAGCTCACCCTTTCTTTCACCGTTTCTTCTCTTGAAATGAGAATATAGCCGGGACGAGTCGGAAACGGAGTAATGGTCCGGAGGATAGCATTAGTAGTCCTCACTATTCGTGAAATAGTGTGATAATAAATGTAATGAGGACTCCTTGAGTATGGATATTGTCTAAATGACAATATTCCTATTAGAACTCTCGCTTTATGTATTGTCGTATGTTACACGACGGATGTATAATTAAGTTTGTATTTGAATTTATGTACCATGTAAGTGGCGACCCAAGATGGGTGACGATACCTAATTGTTGGGGGCGTCACACGATTTGGTATCGAGCTTAGGATATGATCCTGGCTAAGATGCGAGATAAGAACTAGGAGGGAGAGACGGGAATTCCTTCGCTATGACCCTACCTAAATTTATTTTGTATTTAATTGGTCTCACGAGTATATAGGATAATAATATAATATGTTAATTAACCCTTGTTTTGTGACAGTGTTTGAGAATGGCATCTGAAAATGTTGAGATAAGCAATGAAGCACATGAGAGTGTTGATTCAGCTCAAACAAAAGGTAACGACCAACAACATGATAATAATCATACTGGTGGAAACGGCTATCAGAATAATGATAACCATCGTGGGGGAAATTATCATGCCAAGAATGGTAACCACTTCGGTGGTAATCATGGCAAAGATAATAGAAGTGAAAATTGCAAGAAGAGAAGGTTATTTAGCTCAATTTTGTTGTGCACCAAAGTCAAGTCTAGCTGGGACGGTGGCACCAAAGGTGGATGTGGACAAAACAAAGTCGTTGGTTTTAGGAAGTGCATTTTTCATGACTTCTCAAAAGTAACGTAACGAACGGTTAACACGAGTTAGTTAAATATAAATTACGAAGTCTATACCTTATAAGATACCGGTTCTACCCATTATTTTATCTCTCTTGCTTTGCGCTCAACGCTTAAATTTGACTCAGGAGAAGTTAGACTTTGACTTATTGGTTGAAACTTCATTAGTAGGAGCCTTCATTATCGCTACTATTTTTAAATCTTGTTTGATTCAAATAAACACTTTCACGTTACTTCATCAATCTTATCTTTTTGAAAATACTTGCCTTTGATGTGATTTTAGGAATCAATTGGTTAACTACTCATCATGCTTTTCGTAAGGTTGTTAGCTTTTATATTCATAACCAACTCCGTTATACTGAATTCAAAGTAACCAAACCCTAAAGTTAATCAACATTATATCAAGCCATAAGTAAAGAGCCCCAATCCTTTCGTTGTTAACTTCCTTGTGTGGAATGCACCGGCCGACTTTCAGAGGCGACGTCGTGGGATCAAGATGGCAAGTTGATAGGTATCATTGTGAGGTGCTATCCAGTTAAGGGATAGAAGTCACAGTTGGTATTAATGTGACGTCTTATTCAAGTCTTGGACGTGAGTAATGCTTTTGAATGATATTTCTATCATTAAGAAATTTCTTGACGTATTCTTGAAGATTTTCTAGCCTACCCTAGGCGTGAAATCGAATTTTGTATTGACCCGTAAGACAAAAAACCCATTTCTTAAACCCTCAAATATTTCTTCAACTAAAAGGATATGTTTACGAGGATTATGATGAAAGTCATAATAAAAACATTGGACTAATGAAAATCATGGGTATATGAAGTATTAGTAAGTGTTATGATGAGTTATGTTGGTTATTATGTGAAAACATGAAAGTTTCTTAGAAATCACAAAGAGTTGAAAATCAGATTTTGGTGAAAAACGTAACATGAAATTCAATTGACCATATCTCCTATTATATTTTGAATTTTTGAGTGTGGTCAAGTCCTAGAGTTAGATCTATGAGTTACCTAACTAATCCAAGTGGAATTATTGGAAAAGGTGTTGTAGATTTTTGTGTGGACTGATTTTAGCAAAGGAGTGCAAAGCTGTAAAAACCGAAAAAGCTGCTGCCATGATTTTAGAGGGGCTGTTTCGGCCACTTAAATTATGAGAAAAATTCTGGCCTTTTGGGACATGAAGGTATATGGTATAAAGTACCTCCTGTCCAAAAATGAGCTCATTCTGACTTAAAATGAGCAAGATATGACTATTTCAATATTTAGGTTTTTCCGACAAAAAATGCTATAACCGGAGTTCTATAACTCCGATGACCATGAAATTTAAACTGGAGGCTCACATTAACATGTGTAAGGTCCTGCCAAGATTTGGGAATTTTTGGAGTTAAACTTGAGGTAGCTAATTTCTTAAGGAATTAATTAGAAATTGATTTTTGAAAAATAGTAAATGAATTTTAAAAATTCCGAGAAAAATATATTTTCATTATAGGACTATATTATGCTAAATCCCAGAAAAGAAATATTTTTGGTACTGATTTGGTATTTTTCATGAAAATAGTTTAGTTACGAACATATGAGTTAAATATGTTATGTGAAGTAACAAAGTTGAAAATAGGATTTTAGGGCTAGAGAATCCTATATAGAGTATATGCATATTTTTTGAGGATTTGATAATTGGTGATGATATCTTATGAGTATGGCATTTTGAATGATTAAATGCATTATATGGTAAAGCGTAAACAATTGAGATAAATTGTTTATAAATTTAAGAAGTGATTAAAATATTGTTATAATATTAATGATATTAGATTATGAGATTATTAAGTGATTGATAACATGGGGATATTCTTGAATCTGGATAAATTATATTATAAATGTTTAATATTTATCCTTTATCTCATTTGATTGATTCTTTATATCATTATCCTCACGCTTATATTATGTTGAAAGTCATCATCGTGGCTTCAGTAGTGCATAGATGGACTTGGTATGATTATGACCGAGGATTGTTCTAGTATAATCATAACCGTAATTGAAAACACGATTATCTTTGGTAGTAGTGCATGGATAATTTGTGGTCGTGATACTAATGAATACACGATTATCTTTGGTAGTAGTGCATGGATAATTTGTGGTCGTGATACTAATGAATACACGATTATCTTTGGCCGTAGTGCATGGATAATTTGTGGTCGTGATACTAATGAATACACGATTATCTTGGTCGTAGTGCATGGATAATTTGTGGTCGTGATACTAATGAATACACGATTATTGTGACGCCCCCAAAATAGGTCCATTCCATCCAACCCATTCTGAGTCGCCAAATACATGGTACAGAAATAACTACAACTTTATTATTATAACATATAAACTGTGAGTTTAAATACGAGATATTGCCATCTAGACAATATCCACACGCAAATAAATAAATCCCCATCACAATTATTGATACATTATTTTACAAAATGGTGAGGACTACTAAACAACTATCTCTAGAACCTTCATTCCATACCCGACTAAAGACTTCGCTACATTCTCGCCTCCCGAGAAGAAAAATGGAACAACAAGGAAAAGGGTGAGCTCAACTAGCCCAGTAAAGAATATTATGACTAAGATAATATACAACAAATTATCGTTAGTCTTCAACAGGGAAAAATCTAATAGAATACAATAGACAACAAATTTTAAATCAATATTCGCAGCGGAAATAATAATTCATTAGAAAAGTTAAGTAGAGAATGCAAACTACTATCTTCTATGTATGAATTTAAAAGTTCATCGTCGATATTTTATCCTCGTAACATCAATCAATATATATCCGAATCAAATATTCATCTTTGCACTACAGCCAAAGATATTCATCACCGGGTCATGTTCATCTAAACACTTGTTCATCTTTGCACTACTGGTCAAAGATATTAATCGATTAGTCATGTTCATCTCAACACTGCTCATCTTTTGCACTACGGGCCAAAGATATTCATCAAGAAATCATTCATCTTTACACTGACGGCCAAAGATATTCAGTAATATCATCATTTAGGACTGAGGATGATGAAAAATATTTTTAAAGAAACGAATTCAGTGAAACAAAATGACAAGGATTAAGGATTCGTATTTTAAACAATCCAAGTTCAAAAATACTTCATAAGTAATCAGAGTGGAGTAAAATTCAAGAATGATCAAAACATGGATACAATCAAAGCTAGTATCCATAATAGATATTTTGAACAAAAAGAAGAAATTTTATTTTTGAATGAATAAGGTGTCAGATTCGTGAATAGTGCCGATATCACGTGAATAAGTAACTCACACCAAAAGATAAAAATTTCACAAAAAATATCTTCACACTTCATGAATAGTACTCGTGAATAAGAATCTCGTGAATAAGAACTCATGAATAGTAACTCGTGAATAAGAACTCATGAATAATAACTCCACACATGAAAAAAGTTCCAAATTTGATAAAAAGTTCCAACCAATATTTCAAAGATAATGATATTGAAGAAATAATATCATTTGAGAAGAAAATAACATCCCTTACCTCGAAAGACAAGATTTCTAGTTGAAACACCTGGATATAAAGGCTATGACTTGAACTTGCACCGTATAGCAATACTTAAAGTATACTCAAAATACTCACAAGAATACGCTTCGATAATATAGAGAGAAAACTTCAGCTTAAATGTGATTTTCAATTCTAACCCAAGACCCTATTTTTAGGAAATTGCTAGAACACCAAAGTAGAAAATTTAATATAATAATAATATATTATATATATATTCCCTCGCCCAACCAAGACTCCTGAAATCAGCATGTTTACAACAAATGGGGGCCAACCAAAACAATAAAAAAAACGTTTTTGTTGATATAAATAATTAAAACTTCCAAAATCAATTATTTCGGAGCTTCAGAACTTCAATAATTCATAATAAATAGCCATTTTATCAGAAAAATTCAAAACTCGCAATTTTCCATAGGAAATTCCATTATCTACAACTTTGCAGAAGGAAGTTTTTCCAAATTCCAAACAGAAATTAACCGAAATCCACAAACCAAGCGATTTTACAAGCTATAATCAAATTTCAACAAGAAATGGGGTCCACCGACACACAAAACATGTGTTAATCATTTAATGACACAAAAATACTCTTCCTCCTCATATACTCATATATCCCACATTCATTATAAAAATATCACCGTTAATATATTATTAAAATAATATATTTAAATGAATTATTTTATCGTAAAAAGATAAAATATTAATTTTCAATAATTGTCATTTTAAAATTTTTCTCCATCTATATCCACATAAAATCAATATTTTCTCATCATATAAATCAATAATTAATTATTCACAAATAATATTACAGAATCACAAGATCTTGTGACCGTGCCGCTCCTCAGAGAAGAGGGCTTTCCAATAAGGATCTCTCCTTATCTGCCCAAGAATTAGGTGACCAAACCTCTCATTAGATGTAACTTTCTAGACATTGCCAATAATGTTATCTAATAATATTATTCAGATAATATGAATTATTGCTTCGATAATGAAAAATATTGTCTAATGACAATTATCAAACAACATCAATATAAAATATCAACGCAAAGAATTATTAAATCAATAAAATATCGAATAATAATTATCGTAATAATTATTGAGTAGTGTCTTCTTACGTAAGAATCAATAATTGGTGCAATACTGCGTGTCTTCTACCGCTCAACAACGCAGATAATGTGTTTTAACCAATTTGTATTCCAACAAGATAATTCTTGAATAACTACGCCAAGTATTTATTTATAAACAACTTATATTTGTCGCTTTCTTCATCCAACCGCTTTTCAGTTATGGGCCCACAAAAGATCAAGGCCACATACGAATATTCCCCGACAAAGACGAAATATTCCACGACCAAACGAATATTCCCCGATAATAATGAATATTTTATAACCACTTTATATTCGAAATATTTATGTATTTTACCCATAACTATCCACATTAATCAAATCAACCCTTACTATTTCAAAATAATAAATAGAGGAAAATAAATTTCATTTATTAATAATTTGGGGTCTTACAATTATCTTTGGCCGTAGTGCATGGATAATTTGTGGTCGTGATACTAATGAATACACGATTATCTTTGGCCGTAGTGCATGGATAATTCATGGTCGTGATACTAATGAATATCCTTGGCCTGTAGTGCAGGGATGATTCGATGATATGGATTAATTATTGAGCTGAGTCTCAGCAATGAAATTGTGACGCCCCCAAAATAGGTATACACAACACCCATTCTGAGTCGCCAAATACATGGTACAGAAACAACTACAACTTTATTATTACAACAAGAAAAGCTGAGTTTGAATACAAATATTATCTTCTGACAATATCTATACTCAAATAAATCCTCATCACATTTATTGATACATTATTTTACAAAATGGTGAGGACTACTAAACAATCCTTTCTAAAACCTTCATTCCATACCACGACTCGTACTCGCTTATATTCTCGCCTCCCGAGAAAAATGGAACAAAAAGGAAAAGGGTGAGCTCAACTAGCTCAAGAAAGAATATTATGACTAAGATAATATACAACAAATTATCGTTAGTCTTCAACGAGGAAAAATCGATAGAATACAATAGACAACAAGTTTTATCAATATTCGCAATGAAATAATAATTCATTAGAAGAGTTAAATAGAGAATGCAAACTACTATCTTCTATGTATGAATTTAAAAGTTCATCGCTCATCTTTTATCCCCAGTAACATCAATCAATATACATCCTGAATCAAATATTCATCTTTGCACTAAAGGCCAAAGATATTCATCATTAATTCATGTTCATTTAAACACTGTTCATCATTTTGCTACTTACTGTGCCAAAGATATTCTTCAGAAATCATTCATCTTTGCACTACAGCCAAAGATATTCTTAAGAAATCATTCATCTTTGCACTACATGCCAAAGATATTCCATAATATCATCATTTAAGACCGAGGATGATGAAAATATTTTTAAAGAAACGAATCCAAAGAAACAAAATGACAAGGATTAAGGATTAAGGATTCGTACTTGGTTTTATCCACGTCCAAAAATACCTCAAAAATAATCATAGTGGTGTAAAATTCAAGAATGATCAAAACATGGATACAATCGAGCTAGTATCCGTAATAGATGTTTTAGACGAAAAGAAGAAATTTTATTTTTCTATGAATAATACCAGTATCGTGAATAAAGGTCAGATATCGTGAATAGTCTCAGATATCGTGAATAGTAACTCAGACACCAAAAGATAGAAATTCCACAAAAACATCTTCACGCTTACGTGAATAGTACTCGTGAATAAGAACTTTCGTGAATAAGAACTCATGAATAAGAACTCGTGAATAGTAACTCATAAATAGTAACCCATGAATAGTAACTCCGACATGAAAAAGTTCCAAATTTGATAAAAACTTCAGATCAACATTTCAGCATAATGATATTGAAGAAATAATATCATTACAAAAAAATAATATCCCTTACCTCGAAAGATCAAGATTTACTAATTTAGAATCACGCATAAGGTTTGAAGGGAACTTGCACCGCCTAGCAATACTCAAAGTATACTCAAAATACTCACAAGAATACGCTCAAAATATCGAGAGAGAAATAGAGAAAAACTTCGCTTTACGGTGTGATTTTCAATTCTAACCTAAGACACCTATTTATAGGAAAATGCTTAGAACACCAAAAAGCGAAAAATTTAATATAATATTAATATAATTATACAAATTTTCCTTAGCCCACCTTTTGGTCAAAACACCAGCCACACATGTTAATGATGTCCAAAAAATACAAAAAACGTTTTTCTTAACAAAAATAATTTAAACTCCCAAAAATCAATTATTTCTGAGTTGAACTTCAATAATTCATAATAAATAGCCCTTTCATCAGAAAATTCGAATCTCATGAGTTTTTATAGGAAATTCAATTCTCTACAACTTTGCAGAAGAAAGTTTTTCCAAATTCCAAAGAAAAATCGACCAAATCCACAAATCAAGCGATTTTACAAAAGCTATAATCAAATTTCTATCGATAATTGTGTCCACCAACACACAAAACATGTGTTAAATATTTAATGCCACAAAAATACTCTTCCTCCTCATATACTCATATATCCCACATTCATTGTAAAAATATCACCGTTAAAATATTAATTTTCAACAATTGTCATTTTAAAAATTTTCTCCATCTATATCCACATAAAATCAATATTTTCCTCATCATATAAATCAATAATTAATTATTCACAAATAATATTACAGAATCACAATATTGACAACCGTGCGCCCTGGAAAGAGGGGCTTTCCAATAAGAATTTCTTCACTCTTGGCAAGCAATTAGATGACCAAACCTCTCCTGTATGTAACTTTCTAGACATCGCCAATAATGTTATCTAATAATATTATTCAGATAATATGAATTATTGCTTCGATAATGAAAATACGTGTAATGACAATTATTGAAACAACAAAGAATATAAAATATCAACACAAAGAATTATTAACTCAATAAAATATCAAATAAAGAATTATCGTAACCATTATCGAGTAGTGCTTTCACGTAAGAATCAATAATTGGTGCAATACCGCAGCTATCGCTCAACAACGCAGCAGATTAGTGTGTTTTAACCACCGGTATTCCAACAAGATAATCTAGCAACAACTACGCCAAGCTATTTAAAAAAACTTATATTTGTCGCTTTCTTCATCCAATCACTTTCCGCATGGGGCCCACACACGGTCATGCTGCCGTCAGTACAAATATTCCCCGACAAAAGATTTAATATTCCACGACCAAAACGAATATTCCCCGACGATAATGAATATTTTATAACCACTTGCTTATTTTGAAATATTTGCGTATTTAACCCTTAACTATCCACATTAATCAAATCAACCCTTACTATTTCAAAATAATAAATAAAGGAAATTCCTTTTATTTAAAAATTTCGGTCTTACGTAAATATTAACTCATGGATGTGGTAAAAGTCATCTTTGGTCAGTAGTGCATTGATAGACTTGGTATGATTATGACCAAGATTATTCTTAGATAATCATGACCATATATTGAAAACACGAATATCCTTAGCCAAGAAGGTACATGGATAATTCGTGGTCGTGATACTATTAAGTCGAGTCTCAAATTTATTGGTTTTATAAAATGTATATCTTTGGCCCGTAGTGCAAAAGATGAATTGTTAATGAATATCTTTGGCCTGGATTGCAAAGATGAATTTAATGTTTTCAACGATAAAGGTATTCAAGGTATCCTCACCTCTTTATCATACCAGTGCATCGCACCTCTAATTTCGAGGGCTAAATTCCATAAGGAGGGAAGATTGTGAGACCCCAGATTTTATCAATAAAGATTTAAATTTTGTCGAAATAATTTTTAATATTATGGTGTGAATTTGAGATAATATTATAGTTGTGGGTAGTATTTATAAATTTTGCAAAGTATGCAAGTGGTTATATTATATTCGATTGGTCGGGAATATTCTTGGTTTAGCGAGGAATATTCGCATAATGGCTCAATCATTGGTGGACCCCACAAATGTAATTATTGTTGATTGAGAAAATGACAAAAATATTTTATTAAAATAACGGCGGAAGTTTTACTGGGTGATCTTGTTGAACTACTTTCGGTAGTAAAAGTACGATGTACGTGTGGTTGCATAAAGAAGACACTTGCGGTATTGATTATTGATGCTTATGTGAGAAGTCACCATTTGATTCCATTATTATCGATTAATAATATGAATTATTATAATGATAATGACGTTTTTGTTTTATTCAGATTATTAACGTAATAAAATGTAAACATCTTTTATATAAAAATGTAATACTTTATTAAAGTTATTCTATAAATAGAATATATTATATTTTATTATGCATAAGTGTTGCATAGTGTTTTGCATAGTGTTTTTTCGTATAGTGTTTTTCAGCATAGTGTTGCAAAGGTGTTTGTATAGTAAAATGTTTTTATATAAATAGAATATATGATATTTTATTTAAAAGATTTTGCTTTACATATGGACCGTCGGATTAAAGTAAATCAATCTGGACTGCTCATGGATTAATTACTATGCATTCTATTTTCCTATAAATAAGCTCATTCCTTCATTATTTTCTTACTTAATTCAATTGAAACTCTTGAGAGAGAAATTATAGAGAGAAGCTATAGAGAAAAATCTATGGAGAGAAAGAAGAAAAGTATTCTCGCTACTTCACTTTTCCAATATTCAGCCTTTTCTAAGGTAAGGGATATTATTTGTTGTACCCGTAAGGGTGTTATTCTTTCTTATTCATGAAGAGAACTTCATTATTCCATTCATTATTATTCATTGGAATAACTTTTGTGAAAGTGGCATACCCTATACATAACCTCAGATACGCCAGACACCCTATACTTGGTGAAATCCTTATATTATTCCATTCTTATTTATTCTCATTGGAATAACTCAGATACGCTTAATCCCCTATACTTGGTGATCTTCTTCTCGTTATTCCATTCTTTATTATTCTCATTGAATATCCATGCATGTGTTTTACACCTACTGGTTCCATTGCTTATTATTCCGCATTTATTATTCTCGTTGGAATATCCTCGTCTCGTGTGTTTACAATTGACTTCGGTTCCATTGTTTATTATTCAAAGATTTATTATTCTGTTGGATCATCCAGCTTGCGTGAATTTCACCTTCGACCGGTTCCGTTATTATTATTCTATCGAATAACTTTTAATACATCGAGTACTGCATGCATGGTGATTTCTTTTGTTATTCCATTCTTTATTATACCCAAATGGTTAAAACTTTGACTTCTATACTCCATGAAATTAGTAGAATATCTTTGATATTTGCGTTTCATCCAAAGATCTTTTCATGGAAATATTCTTCCGATTATTCTTGAATTTTACTCTACAAAACAAAGATCATGTTGACAATTTGACGTTAATAATTTCGGATTAAATAATTCTTGAACTTGTTTTATTGAATTATTATGTCATTGTTATAAGACCCCAAATTATTAATAAATGAAATTTATTTTCCCTATTTATTATTTTGAAATAGTAAGGGTTGATTTGATTAATGTGGATAGTTATGGATAAAATACGTAAATATTTCGAATAAGCAAGTGGTTATAAAATATTCATTATTGTTTGGAATATTCGTGATGCGACTGACACGACCATGTATGTGGGCCCCATAACTAAAAACGATTGGATGAAGAATACGACAAAATATAAGTTGTTTATAAATAATCACGTGAATATTCTCAGTTATCTTCACCGTTGGAATACACGGTGGTTAAAACACACTATCTGCGCGTTGTTGAGCAAGAAGATACGGTATTGCACCAATTATTGATTCTTACGTAAGAAGGCACTACTCAATAATTGTTACAAAGAATTACCGTCTAGTATTTTATTTTATTGATTCATAATTAATTGCGATTGATATTTTATATTACCGCTGTTTCAATAAATTGTCATTACACAATATTTTCCATTACCAAAGCAATAATTCATATTATCTCTAATAATATTATTAGAAAACATTATTGGCAATGTCTAGAAAGTTCTCGCTCTATGGAGAGGTTTGGTCACCTAATTGCCGGCTAAGAAGGAGAGATCCTTATCGAAAGCCCTCTTTCTCGAAAGCTACCGTCACAAGATCTTGTGATTCTCAGAATATTATTTGTGAATAATTAATTATTGATTTATATGATGAGAAAAATATTGATTTTATGTGGATATAGATGGAAAATTTTTTAAAATGACAATTGTTGAAAATTAATATTTTATCTTTTTCCGATAAAATAATTCATTTAAATATATTATTTTAATAATATATTAATGGTGATATTTTTACAATGAATGTGGAATATATGAGTATATGAGGAGGAAGAGTATTTTTGTGGCTTTAAATGTTTAACACATGTTTTGTGTGTTGGTGGACACAATTATCGAATCCGAAATTTGATTATACCGTAAAATCGCCTGCTTATGGATTTCTTTGCTAATTTCTTTTGGAATTTGGAAAAACTTTCTTCTGCAAAGTTGTAGAGAATTGAATTTTCTATAAAAAGTCGCGAGATTTGAATTTTTTGACAAAAGGGATAATTTTTTATGAATTATTGAATTTCCGAAGCTCCGAAATAATTGATTTTTAGAAGTTTAAAATATTTTAATATGAAAAACGTTTTTGGTGATTTGAGTGTGGGTCTTGCATGTGTTTTAATAGCTGAATTCAGATTCTTGGTACGTAGGAAGTTGTAGAAATAATAATAATATTATTATATTAAATTTTCTACTTTGGTGTTCTAAAGATTTTCCTATAAATAGGGTGCTTGGGTTAGAATTGAAAATCACACCGTAAACGAAGTTTTCTCTCTCTATATTATCGAGCGTATTCTTGTGAGTATTTTGAGTATACTTTGAGTATTGCTATACTAAGCAAGTTCAAGTCATAGCCTATATCCTGTTTCAACTAAAGACTTGCCTTCGAGGTAAGGGATGTTATTTTCTTCTCAAATGATATTATTTCTTCAATATCATTATCTTTGAAATATTGGTTGGAACTTTTTATCAAATTTGGAACTTTTTCATGCTCGGGTTACTTATTCATGAGTTACTATTCACGAGTTACTATTCACGAGTACTATTCATGAAGCGTGAAGATGTTTTCTTCGGAATTTCTATCTTTTGGTGTCTGAGTTACTATTCACGATACTACGACTATCCACGAATCACTGAAGACTATTCAATTAAAAATGAAAATTCTTCTTTTTCGTCTAAAATATCTATTATGGATACTAGCTTTGATTGTATCCATGTTTTGATCATTCTTGAATTTTACTCCACTGATTACTTATGAAGTATTTTGAACTTGATTGTTTAAAATACTAATCCTTAATATTTGTTCTTTTGCTTCAATCGGATTCGCTTTTCTTTAAAATATTTTTCATCATCCTTAGTCCTAAATGATGATATTATCAATATCTTTGGCCTCAGAAGTGCAAAGATGAATGATTTCTTGATGAATATCTTTGGCCCGTAGTGCAAAGATGAACAGTGTTGAGATGAACACGACCGATCGATTAATATCTTTGGCCAGTAGTGCAAAGATGAACAGTGTTTAGATGAACATAACTAATCGATGAATATCTTTGGCCTCAGAGTGCAAAGATGAATATTCGATTCCGTATATATATTGATTGATGATACTACAGGATAAAATATCGACGATGAACTTTTAAATTCATATATAGAAGATAGTAGTTTGCATTCTCTACTTAACTCTTCTAATGAATTGTTGTTTTCACTGCAGCTTGTTGATTTAAAACCGGTTGTCTATTGTATTCTATTAGATTTTTTCTGTTGGAGACTAACGATAATTTGTTGTATATTATCTTAGTCATAATATTCTTTACCGGGCTAGTTGAGCTCACCCTTTTCCTTTTTGTTCCATTTTTCTTCTCGTGAGGCGCTAGAATGTAATGAGTACTAGTCTGGGTATGGAATGAAGGTTCTAGAGAGAGTTGTTTAGTAGTCCTCACCATTTTGTAAAATAATGTATCAATAATTATGATGGAGATTTATTTGCGTGTGGATATTGCCTAGATGGCAATATCTCGTATTTTAAACTCACAGCTTTATATGTTGTAATAATAAAGTTGTAGTTATTTCGTACTATGTATTTGGCGACTCGTAAATGGGTTGGATGGAATGGACCTATTTTGGGGCGCCACAATTGTCATCATCCTCATGTTATATTATGTTATCTTTGGCTTACGTGCGTAGATGAACTTAGTATGATTATGACCGAGGATCATTCTAGATAATCACGGCTTGATATAAATGATGTGACAAAAGTCCTCGATGGCTTCGTGAATGCAAAGATGGATAGTTTTTGGTATGATTATGACCAGGGGTGATTCTTAAGTATAGTCATGACCATTGATAATTTGATGAAAATCCTCGGCCGTGGGTGCGGATGATTAGATATTGTGGTTTATTCATTAAAGTCGAGTCTCAAATATAACAAAGGATGAAAACCTTTTAAATCATAAAAGATAGTAGATTTTATTTTCTACTTGACTCTTTTAATGGATTGCTTATTCCACCGCAGCTTAAACTTGTTGTCTATTGTATTTTATCATTTGACATCATGTTGAGGCTAACGATAATTTATTCTCGCATTATCTTAGTCATAATATTTCTTCTCGGGCTAGTTGAGCTCACCCTTTCTTTCACCGTTTCTCTTCTGTGAAATGAGAATATAAATGGGACGAGTCGGAAAAGCGGAGTAATGGTCCGGAGGATAAGCATTAGTAGTCCTCACTATTCTCGTGAAATAGTGTGATAATAAATGTAATGAGGACTCCTTGAGTATGGATATTGTCTAAATGACAATATTCCTATTAGAACTCTCGGTTTATGTATTGTCGTATGTTATACTTACGATGTATAATTAAGTTTGTATTTGAATTTATGTACCATGTAAGTGGCGACCCAAGATGGGTGACGATACCTTATTTTGGGGGCGTCATGTGGTCGGGCCATGGGTCAAGGTGGTTTATGCTTATTTTTCGCACTTTTTGAGCTCAAAAGCTCACAAGTGCCGGGCCAAAAAGGCCCGAATTTTTGTGGGACAAAAAATGCGCCCAAAGCCTGCTTTGGTGAGCGAGCCACCATGAGCTTTAGTCTGCTTGCCGTGTCTAACTACAAATGAATATTTCATTAGTTTTATCGATTTCATTGATATTTTTATTTTGTAGGTACATTTGACGATTCTTTGCTTCGAGGACATTTTAAAGTGTTCTTCCTTATCTTTTGTAAATTCTTATAATTTTAATAAAATTAATTAGTAAATTTATTTGTTTTTTAATTTAATTTGTATAAAGGGGGCACACTTAAATTTTTTTGTCCTGGGCCTTGAAAAACCCAGGACCGGCTCTGATTAACATGCGCCGATGAAGTTATCTTGCATGGAGAGAGAGTATAATAACAGTTTGAGTGGTGGTCAAAAAATATTAGAAATTTTTATTTATTTTAAGAATGAGTAAAATTTTATAAAATATAGATGCAAAAAAAAATAAAGTTAAATTTATTTTAAATCAATATTTTTTTGAATTTATATTTTATGAAACTTTACTAATTTTTGAAAAAATAAAATTTCTAATATATTTTTCTTAAAATAATAATTATTTTTTATAACTTTTAAAAAATAATATTTTATTTTTAATATAACAAATAATTATTATTTTAAAAATATTATTTTATTTTAAAATATTAAAAATAATTATTTTTTTCAAATTCTATAAAAAATATTTTATAAGAAGAAGTTTTAAACAAAACATTTGAAAAATGAAATTGATTCAAAATCATAAGAAGAAGCTCGGATACAAAATCAATATACTTTGCTCTAGGTCGACAGCGAAGAACAAGATAAGGAAGGGTCCACAGCGAAGAAAAGATGAGAAAAGAACTTTTCGATTTGGATCAGAATGGAATATGGGTTGAAAAATGATTAAGTGGTTCAAATCTATATTTGTTTTAAAAAATATGGGTCCAAACTTTAACCAACCTCAATAAATAAAAATGGTTAATCAACCCATTTGATTCCGGTTAATATGATTTGATCCAACAATTAACTAATTATATTGTCAGGTCTATATATGCATGGTATTATATCATCATTTTGATAATTATTTTAATTTAGTTTTTGCAAGTATATTGTATTACTTAATGGGGACATATTGCTTGGATCTGCTGCTGAGATATTGATTATTTGATGATTATCTATATTAATAAGATAGAACCCATTTTAAATTTGGGCAGGAAAGCACAAGGACAATTCAGATTCATTTTAATTGATTTGGGCGAAAAAGCACAAAGACGTTTCACAGATTTATTCTAATTGATTTGGGCAGAAAAGAGTGGTGGGAGAGGAAGGAGGAGAGAGAGGAAATGAAAATGTGGATTGTTGAAACGGAGAGAGAGGGAGGATTAAGGACGGTTCAGATTCATTTTAATTGATTTGGGCGAAAAAGCACAAAGACGGTTCACAGATTCATTCTAATTTATTTGGGCGGAAAAGGGTGGTGGGAGAGGAAGGAGGAGAGAGAGGAAATGAAAATGTGGATTGTTGAAACGGAGAGAGAGAGGATTAAGGACGGTTCAGATTCATTTTAATTGATTTGGGTGAAAAAACACAAAGACGGTTCACAGATTCATTCTAATTGATTTGGGCGGAAAAAGGGTGGTGGGAGAGGTAGGAGGAGGGAAATGAAATGAAAATGTGGATGGTTGAAATGGAGAGAGAGGGAGGATTTCGTTATGTTGGTGCTTTCAGGCACATGCAATTACTAGTATAGTATAAGATGGGATTTGGCCCATTATGGTAATTATTGTCAGTAGACTCAGTACTCTGTTTGGTTGATGAAAAACATAGGAGGGAGGGTAACAAATACTGCATAGTGCAAAAATATAATTACTTGGTTTTCTTTTCACAATGAGTTGTGCTCAGCAACTGAAATCCATGCCTCAGAATTGGAATTGAGTGCCAAATTTTAACTACATTTCGATTTTAAGGAATTGTAAATGTGCTTTCAGTTTCAATTCTGAAGCTTGTTGTTGAGTTGTTAAACATAGAGTTAAAGAAATTGATCATAATAAGTCAACTGAGATATGTATTAGTAGGATGTTTTTATTACCCTATGATTTTTATGATCAAAAGTCCGATGTTCGGGTAGTTTTTGTGGTTCACTTATTGAATGTCACCTGAAATGTTCAAATATGTGAAATGTTTTTTTTATAAAAAAACTGAGCCTAGATGTGAAGTTTTAAATTCCCAAAACCCAACCTTTAGATAATCAAGTTCACATTCTTTTCCAAATGCTTTTCCTAGAAAAATCTCAGAGTAATTTCACAAATTTATTTCCTAAATCTACTAAAGAGATGGCCTATCTTCCTATGTACTTTGCATTTACTTGCTCTAATACGCCTTTCAATGGTGTGATCAGATGGTAGATTTATGATGAGACTAAAGCTACCAAATGGAGTAACAACAAGTGAACAAACTCGATACTTAGCGAGTGTTATAAGGCAGTATGGAAAGGAGGGATGCGCAGACATTACCACTAGGCAAAACTGGCAAATTCGCGGTGTGTACTGCCTGATGTGCCAGAAATTCTGAAGGACTTGAAGAAGTTGGCTTGACAAGCCTACAGAGTGGGATGGACAATGTTAGAAATGCGGTTGGAAATCCCCTTGCAGGAATCGACCCAGATGAGATCATCGACACAAGGCCTTATACTAACTTGCTGTCCCAATTCATCACTGCCAATTCGCGTGGAAATACAGCCTTCACTAACTTGTAAGATTAAACACACCGACTCTATATTTTTTTGTTGATTGTTCATGTTTTAGGACATTGGATTTCAGTAGCAGTGACCTTTTTTTATCCAAATTTAGTACTTTTTTACTTCATCCTAACAGGCCAAGAAAATGGAATGTGTGTGTTATTGGTTCGCATGATCTTTACGAGCATCCCCACATCAACGATCTTGCCTATATGCCTGCCACAAAGAATGGAAGGTTTGGATTCAATTTGCTAGTTGGTGGATTCTTTAGCGCCAAGAGATGCGAAGAGGCAATTCCTCTTGATGCATGGGTTCCAGCAGACAATGTAGTCACATTGTGTAAAGCAGTACTAGAGGCTTACAGAGATCTTGGTACAAGAGGGAACAGGCAGAAAACTAGAATGATGTGGTTAATTGATGAACTGGTGAGCAATGCTTCATCGTAGAAATGAGAGTTCCATTTGACTTGTCTAATATTTAAATAAAAAAATCATCAATATATTATGTCGATGTGTTCTAGACAAACCTTAATACGTGCAATAGAAAGTTAATAAGTCAAATGGATCTCTAATTCCGGGGCAGGGGGAGTAGTTTGCAAGTAATTCATTTACATTAATACAACGACCAATATAATAATCCTTGGTTTTATATGGAACTGCAGGGCATAGAGGGATTTAGGGCAGAGGTTGTGAAGAGAATGCCTCAACAAGAGCTGGAGAGGGCATCTTCTGAAGACTTGGTTCAAAAACAATGGGAGAGGAGGGATTATCTTGGCGTCCATCCACAGAAACAGGGAGGCTTTAGCTTCATAGGGCTTCACATTCCGGTGGGACGTGTTCAAGCCGATGGCATGGATGAGCTAGCTCGATTAGCAGACGAATACGGATCAGGTGAACTCCGGCTCACTGTGGAGCAAAACATCATAATCCCCAATATAGAGAACTCAAAACTTGATTCTTTGTTCAATGAGCCTCTTTTGAGGGACAGGTTTTTACCCAAGCCGCATATTCTCATGAAAGGATTAGTAGCTTGTACTGGCAGTCAGTTTTGTGGGCAAGCCATAATTGAGACCAAGGCTCGGGCACTCAAGGTGACTGAGGAAGTGGGACGGCTAGTTTCCGTGACACGTTCCGTTAGGATGCACTGGACAGGTTGCCCAAATACCTGTGGGCAGGTTCAAGTGGCCGATATCGGATTCATGGGGTGCATGACAAGGGATGAAAATGGGAAGATTTGTGAAGGGGCAAATGTGTTCTTGGGAGGGAGAATTGGGAGTGACTCACATTTGGGAGAGATGTATAAGAAGGGTGTCCCTTGTAAAGACTTGGTGTCCTTAGTTGTGGACATTTTGGTTAATCACTTTGGTGCTGTTCCTAGAGTGAGGGAAGAAGGGGAAGATTAGTTTTTTTTTTTTTTTTTTTTTTTTTTTTTAAATTAGACAGAAATTGAAACTCACAAACCCAACCTTGCATGTCAATTGTCAAGACTCGATCTTTCAACCTCATGGTTACCATGGACTCGGGCCAAAGATCTTCGGTTGAGATTAGTTCTCTCTCTCCTTTGATTCATTCTTGATTTTTCATGCAAATATTTGGAGAAAGGCATTAAAACTCTATGAGTACAAAAGGGCTATGACTTTTTACTCCATTTCTATTTTTTTTTTTTTGTCTTTTGGTAAATTGTAGGCTCTATTCTATTCTAGGAGCCTATTATGTACCAAATAAAAGAATGGTCTCCACATGGTCTCAAGGATTTAAGGATGGCATAAATAACCCAAACCTCACGGACTACACTCCTTTATTTTAGAAATATAATTATAAAAGTATGTATATAAACATATATAAATACTAAATATATAATTTTGAAAATATAAGAGGTTTGATATTGTCATAGCAAATATGATTTTGTTAGAATAATAAATGTCATTAGAAGGTAAGAGTGTTACTAAATGTATATTTCTTTCGTCATTTTTATTTTGACAATATCAACAATTAAATATATTGATATGAGGGCCATAAAACATATATATCTTATGTAAGACCTTAAACTTTTTATAAATAAAGATTTAATTTTCTATAAATATTATTTTTTTGAATATTATGGAATAATTTGATATAATGTTATAGTTGTGGGTAATATTTATAAATTTTGCAAAATATGCAAGTGGTTATATTATATTCGATTGGTTTTAATATTCTTTAGCGAGGAATATTCGCACAACTACTCAATCATTGGTGGACCCTATTAATGTAATTATTGTTTGATTGAGAAAACGACAAAAATATTTTATTGAAATAATCTATTAAGTTTTACCGCTTGATCTTGTTGAACTACTCTAGTAAAGAAAAGTACGATGAATACGTGGTTGACAAGAAGACACCTAAGATTGATTATTGATCGCTATGTGAGAAGTCACTCATTTTGATTCCATTATCATCATGAATTATTATAATGATAATGACTTTTTTGTTTTATTCAGATTATTAACGTAATAAAATGTAAACATCTTTTATATAAAATGTAATACTTTATTAAAGTTATTTTATAAATAAAATATATTATATTTTATTACGTATAGTTTTAAATAGTGTTTTTGCATAGTGTTTGATAAGTAAAATGTTTTTATATAAATAGAATATATTATATTTTATTTAAAAGATTTTGCTTTTAAATATGGACCGTCGATTAAAGTAAATCAATCTGACCGCTCATGGATTAATTACTATCCATTCTATTTTCCTATAAATAGAAGCTCATTCCTTCATTATTTTCTTACGAATTCACCAAACTCTGTAGAGAGAAACTATAGAGAGAAGAAAAAAAGATTCTCGCTACTTCACTTCGCCAATATTCAGCTCTTCTAAGGTAGAGAATATTATTTGTTGTAATTCAAGTGGTGTTATTCTTTTCAGTATTCATGAAGAGAACTTTTTTTGTTATTCCATTCTTATTTATTCTGCTGGAATAACTCAGATACGCTTAATCCCTATACTTGGTGATCTTCTTCTTTATTCCATTCTTCTATTATTCGTTGAACATCCTCGTCTGCATGTGTTTTACACCTGACCGGGTTCCGCCTTTTTATTATTCTCGTTGGAACATCCTCGTCACATGTGTTTTACACCGCACTCGGTTCTGCTTTTTATCATTCTGCTGGAATATCCTATCTCGCAGTGTTTTTACACCCGGATCCGGTTCCATCTTTATTATTCTGTTGGAACATCCCGTCGGTGTGAATTTCACCGACTGGTTCCGTTATTATTATTACGTTGGAATAACCTCATTTCATGCCAAGTACTGCATGCACGGTGATTTCTTTTGTTATTCCATTCTTTATTATACCCAAATAGTTAAAACTTTGACTTCTATACTCCATGAAATTAGTAGAATATCCTCGATATTTGCGTTTTCATCCAAAGATCTTTTCATGGAAATATTCTTCCGATCATTCTTGAATTTTACTCTACAAAGCAATGATCATGTTGACAGCTTGATGTTATTAGTTCCTGAATAACTTAATTCTTGAACTTGTTTTATTGAATTCTTATATCATTGTCATCATCCTCATGTTTATATATTTTTTAAAGTCATCTCGTGGCTCGTAGAGCACGTGGATGGACTTGGTATGATTATGACTGTGGATTGTTCGGTAATGTCATGACCGTAATGTTACAAATGTTGTGGTAAAAGTCCTCGATTAGGTCGTAGTGCATTGATGGACGCTTGTTGGCATGATCATGACCATTAATGAATACACAACTATTCTCGCCCGTAGTGTAGAATAATTGTGGTCGTGATACTAAAGAATTTCCTCGGCCGTAGTGCGGGTGATTCGATGATGTGGTTTATTTATTAAAGTGAGTCTCAAATTTATAACAATGATGAAAAACCTTTTAAATCATAAAAATAGTAGATTTTATTTTCTACTTGACTTTTTAATGGATCGCTTGTTCACCGCAGCTTAAACTTGATGTTTATTATATTTTATCGCTTTAACAATGTCAAGGCTATTGATAATTTATTCGCATTATCTTAGTCATAATATTTCTTACCGGCTAGTTGAGCTCACCCTTTCTTTCACCGTTTTCTCTGAAATGAGAGAACATAGTGGACGAAGCCTGGAGAACGGAGTAATGGTCCGCAGGATAAGATTAGTAGTCCTCACTATTCGCGAAATAGTGTGATAATAATTGTAATGAGGACTCCTTTTGAGTTTGTATAATATCTAGTAGACAATATTTGTATTCAAACTCACGCTTTATGTCGTATTGCATACCTACGCTTATATTAGTAAGTTGTATTTAAATTCTGTACCATGTATCTGACTACCCAAGATGGGTGATGTATACCTAATTTTGGGGGCGTCACATCTTAACTCGAACCCGGGTTTTAACAAAACACACTTCATAGCATAAAAATGTCGTTAAATATACATAATTGCAACGAGAACCCAGAGCATCTATATAATAAAACAGAACTCATTTTGAATCTTTCTCGATTCTTCCAACTTAATCTAAAGGCTCACATTTCATCTCACGCTAAAAATTTTTGCCCAAATCAAATTCACCCCTAAAAACAATAACAACAACAATAATAATAATAACAATAGTTATAATAATAATAATAATAGCAATTTTAATAATAGTAATAATTCTAATATTTATAATAATAATAATAATAGTAATTATAATAATAATTATTATTATTATAATAATAATACTATTATTATTATAATTATAATAGTAATATTAATAATATAATAATAATAATAATAGTAATAATTATAATAATAATTATGATAATAACAAAAATAACAATAACAATAATAATAATAATAATAATAATAACAACAACGATAATAATAATAAATAATTATGATAATAGTTATAATAATAGTAATAATAACAACAATAATAATAATAACAATAATTATAATTATAATTATAATTATGAAAATTGTTATTGATGATTTGTAAGTTTTGGGGACAGGTTTAAATTTTTCTGGATATCTATTTTAAAAGGAAAATTAATTATTGTGATGGTGTAGTGAATTATGATAATTGTTATGTGTGATTGTAAGTTATTTTAGGTTATAAAAAGTCATTAGGTAATGTAGTATTTTAATATATTTCGAATTTTAACCTAATTTTTTGTTACATCGTGCCTTCAAGCACATGTAATTACTAGTATACTATATATATCCCAACCCGGAAATCACTCAAATTAGCCTTTGAGTTTTCACTGCCCGAACTCCACACCATGGTTAATGGTTATAAGACCACCTCGTTAGGGTGAAAGAATGCCCGGTAAATTGGGTTGAAATTGCATTCCTAGAAGGATTAAATTCAGGGCTAATTGGCCCAAACAGTGCCAAACGATGTGGGCTTGGACTCGAACCATCAGAACTCTAATTCGGCACTACTTAAGGTATGAGCCCATGGCATGCCTGTCAATACGAAATTGGGTAAATTACATATAATATTACATTTTTAAAAATAATTATAAAAATCATACATCTATAAAATAATTACAAAAGTATTACATTTTTTTGTTTTTATTTTCAATCTTAACATAATTAAAGGTCCTTAAATTAAGGGATTAATATGTAATGGCTGACATGAAAATATTAGTATAATTAAGATTCCTTAATTTAGGGGATTAGTTTTGGTAGGTGTCATTTTCTCTCTCATCTCTTCTTATTCTGCCATTTTATTTTTTTCTGCCATTTTCTCTCTCATCTTCTCCTACTTTCATTTTCTGTACGCTACTGCACTTCTATTCTTTCATTTTCATATTTAAAGACAAAAGCTGAAGAGTGAAGAGAGAAGATGAAGACGCCATTGAAGAGAGAAGATGAAGACACCATTTTGCCATTTTCTCTCTCATTTTCTTCTATTCTGTCATTTTTTCTTCAAAAGATGAAGACGCCATTTCTGTCATTTTTGTATAAAAGATGAAGACGCCATTTCTGCCATTTTCTTCTATTCTGCCATTTTTTCTATCTCTTCCATATTCTTCCAATTGTTCTTCATATTTCTTTGTACTCTGTTTTTGTAAGTACTTCTATTTTACCTCTCTCTCTCTCACTAATTTTTAAGGTTTTCTCTTTAATTTCATTCATTTGGGGTTTATGATCTTAATTTTATGCAAAATGTGCGTTTGATTATGAATTTATGACCACTTTTTTTGTTGATTGGTGTTTACCTTAGTATAAAAGTTTGGTTACCTCAGTATAAAAGTTTGGTAACCAAATTTTTATACCAAAGTAACCAAGTTTTTATACTAAGGTAACCAAACTTTTATATTAAGGTAACCAAACTTTTATACCAAAGTAACCAATCCACCTCCACACCATCAATTTTTTCATATATGCGGTTGGTAACTAAACTTTCACATTAAGGTAACTAAACCTTCATACCAAGGTAACCTTGGTATAAATGTTTGTTACCTCAAGATAAAAGTTTGGTTACCTTAAAGATAAAAGTTTGTTTACCTTAGTATAAAAGTTTTGGTTACTCTTGGTATAAAAGTTTGGTTATCTTAATATAAAAGTTTGGTTACCTCAGTATAAAAGTTTGGTTACCTTGGTATAAAAGTTTGGTTACCTTAGTATAAAAGTTTGATTACCTTGTTATAAAAGTTTGATTCTGATGACATTACTAATGATCTTCTCCTCTTGACTATCTTGAGAATTTCCTTTTCTTACTGTAAAATGGTTGCTCCCGCCACTACCGCCCCAGCCTCCACCTCCACCGTCTCTGTAACCACCACTTGAGCCACCACCGCCATCTCCGCCACCACCGCCATTGTTACCTCCTCCATAGCCATCATCGCCGCCTCTGAAGCCACCATTACCACCTCATCCGAAGCTGTCACCTCCTCCAAAGCTTCCACCTCCTCTGAAAATTGCCCCTGCCACCTCCTGCAAAGTACAAAATTTGTGCAATCTTTCCTATAAAATTTGAATTTGAATTTGTTTTTGTGGTTAGATCCCAGATATTTAAATTTGAATGATTAGTTATGGCAGATATTTCTTCTTAATTTTAGATTTTCTTATTAATATGAATTGCGTTATTTTTGTAATTATGTTGTGTGTGTTTTATTTTTGTAATTACTTTCTAATTGTTATATATTAGTGTTAAGGACCTGAAATATTCTTCAATTTTTGGTTCCAATTGGTAAATTATACTAAAATAAAACAATAGTATTAGATAGTTACCCATTCCTCCCAAAATGAATGCATAATTTATTTAGATGATACAAATATTAAGGATGAATATGAAAATTATATTTTACATGTCTTAATTTTGACCCGACACAAAAGTCATTCTCTATTTATAGAAATAGATAACGGAGTGAAAAATACTTTTAATATAAATACATATCTATGATACTTTTAATTAAATATTTTACAAGCAGTTATTAGACCACGTGGATATAAATATTTTAGATAGGCGCCAAAGACAAGAAAAATTCTATGCGGCCATAATAATTAGACATGAGTGCTTTATAATTTTATAAAAATAAAAATAAAAATAAATAAAATTATAAAACACTCATGTATGTGCAGAAGAGTTCCAAAGACAAATGCCGTAAAGTGCTTAATGGTCCAAAATTCGTAGACAATGAGTATTGAATCCATTATATCTCCAATAACCACAAAAAAACCCACAGCCACCCAACTTGTGTGGACTGCAAATATAGCCGGTTTAAATTAAAGATATATTATTATTATAAACTATAAAATAACACAAAAACTTAATTTAACATTTCATTACTCTTATTTATCTTATTGATATATCGAGTAGTAGATGTGTTTTATTTTTTTAAACTAGCATTTTATAAATGTGTAGCTAGGGATGAAATAGTTTTGTAGTGACTGACGTCAAGCGGGCACAGCACAGCACAAGAAAGCACCACAATTAATATTTTAGATATATCTCAAAATCACTGTCAAAGATAAGCAAAGTGATGATGGAAGTAGCGTGTGGCAGAAACAGAGAGAAGAGAAACGGATGAACACAATCTGTGATCAGCCGTATAATCCAAACATGGAATCAAAGGGTCAGCTTTATTTATGGAGGACTTTTTTTTCTCTATGATTTGATATAGACCCCAGCATCATTCAGTTCCTGGTATATGTATGTGTCTGTGTGCATTGAATCATTATATTAGATCCTGATGTTTCTGGCTAGATCTTCTTCTTGCTACTTCTGTCACCCTAGCTAGCTGCATTTGGAATGAGACGTTACTTTACAAAGACGTACAGACATAAAGTTTATATGCTTTATAGTTATCGAAATTGAAGAGTCAGTTTGTAATTTATCATTAACATTTTGTGGAATTTGGACCTTATTTTTACATTTGGCAAGCTTGCGGTAAAGTTGATCAGTAGAATGGTGCACAAAGAAAAATGGACCGAGCTAGCTTAACTCTAGATGAGATAAACAAGAATCCTAATGAGCTAGAGAGACAATGGTGTTGTTACCATCAAAAGTTATGTGGAACCAATTTGCTACCTGTAAAGCTAGCTAGCTAGCTTATGGATACTAGTTTATATGAGGGTTAAAAGTGAGAATATGTGATAATATTAGGAGAGGAAAAAAAATGAAAAATAAAAGATCAATGTTTACACCAAATTAACTGTCAACTTTCTCTATAATATAGATATAGATAGATATAAAGAAATTAATTGAGCTTTTATGGTTGGAGTTAAATGAATAAAACCTTGAGATCGATGAAGGGCATTGAAGCCATATATATCTAACGTGCTTTAATTAGAACATTCTCCCTATCCGTTTCTAATCATGCAAACATATATATTTGAATTCCATTACTTTTTTATGAAACTAACTAATGGAGAAATGTATAGCATGTGGTAGTACAGTTAGTTTTGTATGGAGAAGGAGATGACATATTGTGCTTCTTGTAGCCCAACACAACAAAGAAGACGCGTGCTAACAATATTCAAATTATTGCATGTATTGACTATTGAGTAAATACATATCTATGTATCTCTCTATATATATATCATAAAAACTACTATATCCAAGTCTAAAAACCTTTTTTCTACAGGTAAAACTAACTATGTCACCAAATTAAGCCTATCCAAAAGAATCCTTACGAATTGCGGTGGCTCTTCCTCTTCGCAATCACTATGCAAATCCAACAAGATTTTATTCTCATATATTAGCCATCTCAAAAAAGCATTCCTAAATAAGTGAAGCATGGGCATGATCTGGAGGCCAAGGAACGAGTGGAGTTTAGGGCATTGGATTTCTAACAAACCCGATCAAATCCCAACTCTAAATCAAATCATATCATAATAGTAAGATTTAATGCTCTTTCTCAATAGTATCTACTTGGATTCAATACAACCACATTCAAAAGATCAGTATTAGTTAAAATAACTTAACTCTTTAAATAATTTATTTCAGCACAGGCTCGCCCAAAAAGACATGATTCTAGTAACCCGTCAGAATCGACCGCACATATCGATTGGTTTCGTATCCCCACATCCGAATCTCTATCCCATGTAAAAAATACCACCCGCCTCTGACATAACTGTGGGACCAGGTGTTACAAAGTCTCTCACTTACATTTCTAACAATCCCATCAATCCTCATTGTGATATAACACCACCATTGACCCCATCAATTCTCATTGTGATATAACACCACCAACATTTGGGAATGCATTTTCTTAATAGTATCTTCTTTTTGGGTTATCTTAATCCATCCCTAAAGATATTATTGATTTTTTCTCACATGTTTCGATGTGAGAATTTATGCATTTAGGGCACTTTATATAATCTAAGACAATCGCATTTATGAATTAAATAAATTGTATTTGAAAAAGTCGCATCCATCTAAACTAACAAGATTCTCAATAGCATTTTGCCTCCAAAATCACATATAGTCCAGAAAGCCATTAACCAAAAGCACAAAGTAATACTACGCTGTCTACAACTTTCATTTAGATTAATACACTGCAGCCAAACTTGAGAGTGCGGATCTCTTAGAGCATTCGATTAATCCATCAAGCAGATCAAAGGAGAAAATATGTAGGTTTATTTAAGCAACCAGATCAAAGGAGGATATATACGCGCGCAGTGGCGAAATCACGTTAGAACTTGTGGGGTCAATTGACCTCATGAAAAAAAAAATTATTTGATGATATAAATTTAGAAGAAATTTATGTATAATGAACAAATTATATTGATCCCACTGAAATTTTATAAATTTTGTAATATACGACATCAAATTGAAATTTTTATAACTTTTTCAATTCCATATTACTTCTACTCATTTATGTATGCATCTTCCTTTAATATTTTTAAAATAAATAATAATCTTATTTAGATTATTTTCATAACATAAGGAATTTTAATATTTATTAACAAATTTATGATTAGAAAGGAGTATTAATAAGGGATATATATATATATATAATATTATTACTTGTTATATTAATATGTTTTACGTATGTAATCCGTAGGAAAACATAAAATTATTTAAAAGAATTTATTCGGGAGCGCAGAACCCGAATCCCAACCAAATTAATTATAAAATCATAATATTTTAACCTCACTAGATCAAAATCCTGCTTCGCCGCTGTAGATTACGCTTATATAAGCAAAAGGTACATAGTGGAGGAGGAGGAGGAGAAAAAATCATAAATTTACGCACAAACTTCACAACAGTCATAAACCATTCTGGCCTCTAGCAGCTTTATATTATTTTTTAAGTTCTTAATTATGGTTGTAGTCAGATAAACACTTTAATTATAATTGTATGGCTAGATTTTCTTTGATAAAAGTGTATGAAAAAATCATAATAATTGTATGAATAATATTGCTAAATATTATTCATACAATCATAATAATTGTATGATTTTCTAGTAATATAATTACGGACCCTTTAACTGAATCCTTGTAGTACTCCGTCCACGTCAATGATTAGTACCACTTTAGAAAGAAAAAGAATATAATGATTATTAGGCTCATGGGTAAATATAATAACAGATATGGTTTTGCATATCATAGATTCCCACCTAAATAAAGAAAATCTAGTCATACAATTATTAATATTTTTTCATTCAATTTAGGCTCATGTTTTATTTTATACAATTTTATTACTACAATGCAGTTAATTATACTACACACTCAATCAAGAATAAACCCATAATATATATATATATATATATATATCTTTATTATATCCTTATACTGTTTGACTATCTCAGTCAACAACAACAACAGCAAAACCAAAAACTCATAGTTAATAAATATTATCTACACTAATTTAATATTTTCTAAAATTACAAATGCCTTTTAACTTGATATTTCTCTGATTAAAATACTTTCGTTTTTGGTTATTCTTAAAAATAGGTGTTAAATCTGTACACGGGAGATGCTGATATCTCCTGAATGCACTAAGTCGATGTGCAGAGTGCACTTTTAAGATTACTCGAAGAGAGATTTAGTCTCGATTAACGTATAAACTGACTCAAAGATGCCTTTACCGTTCAACCCAAAAAAAAAATGTTGTAATCTAAAACTATATTCTATAATTGATATGTCTACACATATATAACAAAATATTAACATTTTTTAGTCGATTAAGAACTGATAATAGTATATTTCGCAAGTCTTCCCCATCAGATTCGAGTGGTCTGAATAACTTGAAATAAACGGATGGATGAACAGATCTAGGGGTTTTCGATGGTAAAATCAGTAAGAACTATAGAGGATTCTTAGACCTAATGTAAAAGATAAATTAATCTTTTCAAGTCTCATGTTTTATTTGTACTTAATTATGTCCATCTCCTTCCCGCATAAAAAGTTTCTCGATATTATCATTTAAATTTTCAGTATTAAGATGTTAATGGTCTTTTCACTCCAGCTTGCTCCGATCGCGACTACCACCGGATTTGTGCCATCATTTGTGCACGCCCATGCCACACTTTTGAGTAAGAGTGTAAATGAACTAAGTCGAGCTGAGTATTGAGTTGTTCATATTTGATTCACAAAATTTATCGAGTATAAAATAAGATTTGATTGAAACTCGTTTAGCTACCGAGTCGATTACGATCTCGAATCGAGCCCGATTAGTTTGAATTTTTCGAACGAATATGATCCGGGTATCAATATATAATTACAATTTGAGTAAGTTCGAATAATTTAGCGAAATTTAAAATTTGCTCATATTTGAATCATTTATATTTCTAATCGAACTTTTAGTCGAGAGAATACGAATAAAATCCGAACTATTTGCTCATTTTACGGCATTACTTTTGAGAATACTTGGCAATCTCTCCCGTACATTGGGTCCACGACATTACATCACCACCGTTAGATACAAAGTATTAATGTGTATTTCTACAACTTTTCTACCGTTTTCGGAATTCTAAAGCTTAGCTATTTACTATATCATCCATTCATCACTTATGAATAGTTATGAATACGATCCGACAATCCGAGTATGAAAATAACTTACCCAAATTAATGCTGGGTACTTCACCTCATAAATATTGTCACAATTAAAGTAATAAAATTTATCTTTTACATTAGGTCAATTTTATTTTATTTTTAATAAAATTGAGACTGTTACAATTCAATTTTAGAGTATATAGTTCTCCATACAAGAACAGTACCTTGGTACCTAGGTATTTTGCTGTGCAATAAGACTATTTCAAATACAACTATTTATACATACGTACCTAGGTATTTTAAAATTAATTAAAATAAAGATACAGCAAAAATGAACTTTTATTACCTACAGGCTACAAGCACTAAATATGATGTTCTTTGTTGAACAAAGTGGAGTAATTAACAACCTATAGCATATTTTCCCCCCCATCTTATATTGAAACTTGTATTCTAATTTCTAATTCATAGCGTAAAGATTACTAGTAATTGTGTTAATTATGAAATTTATTTGTATTTGTTATAATATCCGTCGAAAAATATAAAAAAAAATCAATATTTAGATGCCTTTCCATCTTTTTCCTTTTACTTCCATATATTTTGTTCTTTTCAAAATCCAATGATTTTCAAAGATCTTTATTTGGATTTCAACACGAAAAACAATGGGGTTCAAAATACAAATATGTGAAATTATAAAGTATTCGTGTTCAATTTTCATGTCCAATTATCATGTCAACATAGAAGAGCTATTTCAACGTATATATAATAAAGCTTGATATTTAAGTTCTACTATGAATTACGAGGCTCATTTGTACTGGTTGACAAAATATCCAATATTTATGCCAAATATGTTGGCAAAGGAACAAACAAAACCTACCCCCAAATTTAGAATCGGATGAAGATTTCCAGTTTTTTTCCTCAACCCATACTAGACATGCAACATGACTTAAAACTCTACTTTTTAACTTTTTCAAGCAATTAATTAGCTCAAACTACTGATTTGGCTATTATTTTCAAGGGATTATTATAATTTAGGAATCCATATCCGGCTAACAATATATATGCCTATATTAGGTTATAAGGTTCTACTACTTGTGTTAAAAGTTTTATTCAAAGACTTGAGGTTTTTGGAATTCTTGGAACAAGAACACATGATTTAATTCATACTCCATGTTCTCTTGTTGAGTTGGGTTGAAACTCCTAATTGAGTTTGAACCAATGAGCGCCTATTAAAAGATTTCATCTGTACTACGGACACGGACAATGTCAGCTAAGGATCTTTTCCTATTAATACGGTGTAGAAACTCTAAAAATACAAGGTACAAAAGATGCAAGATACATCATACATATACAATATTATTATATTGGTTCTAAATCCTAATTCATCCATTATTAATCGGGTTCTCCCGAACGATAATTCTTACACGAAATTGAGCGTTAATACATACTCATCTTAATAACTTGCCAATGACACTATTTGAAACAAAACTTGTTAAGCTGGGAATGAAAAAAATGCCAACAAATACGATCTTTAACATCCTTAATTTGCATTAAAATAATGTTAAAAACTCAGGGGGAAACTCAATTTGGGACAAAAAGTGTATTTGACTATAAGTAACCAGAAGACCTTAAGACATTTACTTATAGAAAACCATATAATATTCTAACTCTAGTCTATGTACAAATTTTCATACACTTTGGACGGACGTGTATCATTTTCACAACATACGTATTGAGAAAACTCATGCCGACTATTTGGTAAGTTTCCTTCCTATACCAAAGTTGTCTCTATCCACTTCTCTCCTCACTCTCTATATAAATCAATCCCATTTCATTTGCTCTCATTGAATACATCCTTACTAGCAGCACCCAAAACATCTGTGCCACTGCAACACAAGAAGCTCACAAATATCAACAAAAAGAGTTTTTTTTTTTTTTTTATGGATTTTTTGTCCACTTTAATCTTTATTTCCCTCTTTTTCTCTACTCTTCTATCATATTACTTGACAAAAAAAGGGAAGAGAAATCAGAAACAAAAAGCTAAGCTGCCTCCGGGTTCAATGGGATTGCCTTGTGTAGGAGAGACTTTCCAATTGTACTCTCAAGACCCAAATGTTCTATTTGCCACAAAGCAAAAGAGGTTCTAGCCACACTTTTCTTAGTTTTCTAATATCCAACTGTTTTCTCATCCTCTTTCAAGCCCATCGATCTTTTGCATGAATGTAATCATATTCATGTTATTATTGTGCAGATATGGAGATATATTCAAAACCCACATTCTTGGCTGCCCTTGTGCTATGTTAGCAAGCCCCGAGGCAGCTCGGTTTGTGCTAGTGACTCATGCTCACTTGTTCAAACCTACATACCCGAAAAGTAAAGAGAAGATGATTGGCCCTTCGGCACTTTTTTTTCACCAAGGAAACTATCATACTCACCTGAGGAAGCTGGTTCAGAGCTCCTTATTTCCTGAACCAATTCGAAAACTAATTCCTGATATGGAAGCCATAGCCATCTCTGCGTTGGAATCATGCGCCAACTCACAAGTCGCCAACACCTTCCATGAGATGAAGAAGGTTCGTTTCGCTTGGCAGTATCATCTAGAATACTCCTCCTTGGCCCCTCCTTCACAATTAAATTATTCACATTATTCGTCCATCTTGTGTTGTGCTTTTGTCTTTTTCTTAAATTATTACAGGGGTCTCTTTGTTTTTTTGTTTTACTGACGGGTTCTCAATAACTTTATGATTGCTGGGTCCTCCACTAAGTTGAGAATCTGCATTTTAATTACATATGGGTCTTTTGATCCTATTGCAGTTCTCATTTGAGGTCGGCATTCTCGCTATATTCAGTCAATTGGACAGCAAATATAAGACAGAGCTGAAGGAGAACTACTGCATCGTAGATAAGGGATACAATTCTTTTGCAACAAATTTACCAGGAACTGCATATCAGAAAGCTATAAGGGTAAATAAAGTTCTACCACTAGCTAGCTAGTAAGATCATTGTAACCTTCACTAGAGCCGTTTGACCTGACTCATCCATCTATTATGATTTCCTCAAGGCCCGAAAAAGAATTAGTCAAATTCTTAGTGAGATTATCAGCGAGAGGAAGGAGAAGAAATTGTTGGAAAAGGATCTCTTGGGTCATCTACTGAACTTCAATGATGAGAAGGGGCAGACATTGACCGAGGACCAAATAGCTGATAACATCATCGGAGTACTTTTTGCCGCCCAGGACACAACAGCCAGTGTGCTAACATGGATTCTGAAATACCTCCACGATGACCAGAAACTTCTAGAAGCTGTTAAGGTGATTTTCATTAAGACTGTACAAACTATTACATCTCTGGTCCCAAATTGATGTTTATGTATTTTACCCCTTCCCCATTGAATATTTCTGTTGCCTCTATATTTTCCATAGTTTGATGGGGGTATTTCTTATTGCAGGCAGAGCAAATGGCAATATTTGAATCGAATAATGGAGGAAAGTTGTCGTTGACCTGGGTTCAGACTCGAAATATGTCACTAACATACAGGGTTTGTACTTGTTTTGGTGTGTGTTTGTTTAGAAACAAATAAAAAAAGAGGTCCATTAATTTAACTGTATATATGTATGATTCAGGTCATACTGGAGAGCTTGAGGATGGCAAGCATCATATCTTATACATTTAGGGAAGCGGTGGTTGATGTTGAATATAAGGGTAAGGAGCAGAGCAAGCTACATTGTGTTGATATATATAAACATTTATAAGCTATGATTTTTCACTTTTTATTGATAATATTAGTAAATTAATTATGGATTGATGTGTGGGAAACTTTAACAGGATTCCTTATACCGAAAGGCTGGAAGGTGATGCCGCTGTTCAGGAACATTCACCATAATCCTGAGTTCTTCAGTGATCCTCAAAAGTTCAATTCATCTAGGTTTAAGGTAGGAGCTCTAAAGTTTATACCAAGTCCCCATCTCTCTCTCTCTCTCTCTCTCTCTCTCTCTCTAAAAAAGATTCATTTTTCTGGCTGTGGGTGTATGCAGGTTTCTCCAAAACCCAATACTTATATGCCATTTGGCAATGGAGCGCATGCGTGTCCAGGGAATGAGCTTGCCAAGCTGGAAATGCTTATTTTTATCCACCACCTGGTTACCAAATTTAGGTACGATGGTGACATCGACTTTTACAATACTCAATTAAATTTGTGAAAAGCTCAAGTAGGAAGCATATAATGAATGTTTAAG
The DNA here is from genome assembly GCA_020205615.1 of Panax quinquefolius. Taxonomy (NCBI): domain Eukaryota; kingdom Viridiplantae; phylum Streptophyta; class Magnoliopsida; order Apiales; family Araliaceae; genus Panax; species Panax quinquefolius. The sequence continues at coordinate 106,935,137 of CM035165.1, forward strand.
AGTGATTTGTAATTTGACGAGGTCGTTTCGATTGATTCCTGGTTGCAGGTGGGAAGTGGCTGGTCCCAGTAACGCGATTCAGTATTGCCCATTCCCAGTCCCACAACATGGACTACCAGCTAGATTCCGGAAAGAACCCAACACACAAAATGTGTTACTTTAGCACAATAAACCTTCCCAACTTGGTTTGCAAGTTCCAATAGTAATAGGATAGGAGTCCAAGTTTGGGTTCCTCCATCTCTTCTTTTTGATAGTATTTATTTTCAATATTATTACTGTCAGTAATTGTATATATTATATAACTTAATAACACTATGTTTTAACTTAATAATTAATGATAGACGACCTAACTCGATAGTTGATAAAACGATGCATGCCTATCCTTTTCTGATTGATTGAGCTACAAATTGAACACAGCCTTCCTACAAAATCACAATAAAAAGGACCACTTAATTCCTGGACTCGATACTATTACCTAAAGATTAAACCTGACCGGCCTAAAGATAACATGTCTTCTCACATGATATGACCAAACTTGGATCATGTGAAGGGTAGGCATCAGGGGACTCAAAAGAGCATAAGAGCAATTGCATGTATATATATATATATATATATATATATATATATATATATATATATATATATATGATCGCCTAGATAGAAATGGAAATCCCCTTGACTGGAGGGCACCGCCTTAAAGTACACAAACTGTATTAAACGGAGGGTCCCATGCATGACGAAGTACACAACTATAACCACCCTTTGCTTGGTGATCCTGAACCTATCGTGCTTTGGTCGGTGCCCTATTACCCAGTCATGAAGGAAACCTTTTGGTCATTCCAAACTACTGGAAAATCCCAACTAAGATGGCCCTCGTGATGGAACCTCTCAAAGCTCAAAGAGAGCACCAAATCCAGGCCCTGAGTAATTGCATAAAGCTAAACCTTTTTATTTATGACTAGCATCCCATCATCATCAATGTATCTAACTTATCACTATTCAGTAACAAAACTTGATAATTGTCATAGTATACTGACCTGGCATTCTATCATAATCGCAGACCATAAATACCAGTACTACCATTGGTCATGGACCCATCAGTCCTCAGCATCACCACTAGAATTGCCGCCATAATACCTTTGTTAGTTAGTGTTTAAGCATCGATCCAACTCAAAACCAATTGGCAATGAGGGGACTAGTGATGTCTCAAAGCTTAGATTGCCCAATGTGCAACAATATTGTATCCTAACAGTGTGGCGTAATTTGAAGACAAACAGCGGACAGCATATATGAAATTGTCTGCGACTAAAAAACAATTGGCAATAGAGAGAAGTAGGCTTCCAGGATTATATAGGGGCTTAAATATTTGTCAACAGTTAGGATAGTCATGACAATAGACAATCTATAATTATAGCTACCGTAAGAATGTACATGAAATCATCAATCAAAAGTTACTAAATCTAGATTCTTCTGGTGCCCTACGTACCAATGCAGGTTAAAGAATGATCGCCTAATAATTTTCAGTATCTATAAACAAACCCATCCATCAGACAAATTAATTCACAATTACCTAACGTGATGTTGACAACACAGAAATTCCAATCTTGACATAAGGATCAATCCCTCATAACAGGACATGGGCCAATCAAATATTCAAGTAATCACTCATCTCCAGTCGTTTGATTTGTTACTAGTTAGTAATGAACCTTTAAAAAGTCGTAGGTACATTCAGGAGGATATATAAATGTTCAAAACTCTAAACCTCTGATGATAAGTAGCATGCATGATTGAACCATCAATACTCTATATCTCCCAAGCAAGTAAAACTCATGCAACCACAATGTTCTCTGCTATGAGTCTCCGTCAGTCGATGTTTAGGCTGCTTCCATATCAGCAGGATCTAGTGTTGATCCCCCCGTTCCACAAAAAAATAAGTCATTATCCAACATGCCCCAACAATAAGTGAAGGATATATTTGTATATCAAATTTTAATATTCATGAAAAAACGAATTATAGAATTTAATTCTTTTCAGACGTAATCTAATTAAATAGTACATTTATAATTCAACTTAATTTCCTCTCACTTTTTTCTTCTTTAACACTACTTGTAAATAATATTTAAGTTGTGTTTATTTGTTTCAATTTAATATAGTTAGGCATTGTAACATGACTTTTGTTGAAGTTAAAAGTAAATTAAATAATTCCTAATATTTAGTATTGTTTCTTAAATAAAGATGTGACAAAATGTTGATATAATTTATAAATATCTAAAACTATGGTGTGTAATATTTTACTTAATGATAGGCAACAAATAAAAATATAGTGACAGTAACAACATTTTGTTGGAGCGGGATTAATTTTAAGATGTGAACAAATAAAATATATTGACCGTAACACACACATATATATATAGAGAGAGAGAGGAGGAAGCATCAAGCTCTTATCTAATATTTATATTCTTTTTAAATAAATTTTTTTATTAAAATTACGCTGCTTAAAAATGACCATGTATAAGTTTGTTCAATGATTATAACTTATCAAAGTTATACACACTATTTTATATATTCTTTTTATAACAATTATTTAGTCATCATAGTATTATTGGGAAGGAAAACTTGGAGAAAGTTTAATGATAATATTCCATAATGTCTGCTTAATTATGTCTTCTTATTTTACAATGACTCATGTTATATATTGACAAAAATTTAATCGAATTATTATTGCGACAATGTCACAATGTGTAGTGTATATATGGGATATATAAGAATTAAGAATTATTTATATTATTTTATTCTATCATATCGCATAAATTTCTAAATTGATCGTAATTCAATTTAATCACATATTTATTGACAAATATACCTTTTACCATTATCATTTTTAATTTCATAAGTATACCCAAAAAATTAGTTTGGTTACATTTACAAATAACTCTTATAAAAATAATATATTAAAATTTAATTAGTAAATAATTAACCATACATGAAATTATAATCAACTAAAATCATAGTCATAATTTTGTAACAATTCTTTACTTGTGATAATATTATTGAAAAAATGTACTTCATTTATTTTTTCGGCGTTTAGGCAGTATCAACCGTGCGAATGTGAGCTCGTTACGTAACACCAAACACCGAAAACAAACCCCCGCGCACACAATTGAAGATCTTCGCCTCCATCTTTCTCATTTCCCGGAGTTTGCCTCGACTTTCTCTCTCTCTCTCTCTCTCTACATTCATCCATTTCACGCTTTAAGCCCCGCCCCCCTCTCTCTCTCTCTGTCTACATTTCTGCGTTTTTCTTAATCTCAATTTAGGGTAAATCGTATCGTTTTATATGTGCATTTGGATGCCACTGCTGATTTCAGATTCTATGATTCGATTGTTTGATTGATGTGTAAGTAGTCTGCAGCTGAGGAACAAGTTCGAGTGCTTAAATGGACTCGATCGGGAGTCATAATGGCGACGCAAGTTCTTGGCATTTGATCATAGCGGTGTTCTTTGCATTCGGTTTCCTTGTCCTCAGGTTCTTGCTCGACAGATTCATCTTTCGCGTAAGATTATTTACCTATCTCTCTTTTTTTTTTTGCTGATATTGAATATCTTTAGTTTCCTTTTTGATTCAATAATTTCAGCAATTAATGTAATTCCTTAATGGCAACGTTTCTTGTTGTTAATTAACTATCTTGAAGTATGGTTGAGTAATGAGTAGCCATGATCTTTATGCTCATTCTCAATGTAAAACTATTAAGAATGTAGAAATTTTGCAATGTATTAGAGTAAATTTGTCAAAGAGGTTAATGAGGATACGATTTGTGGAAGTAACACCTCCACCCTCTAATGAGGAAAAATATATACATCTTACTTTTTTAAATAGTTAATATGTACGATAATTTGACAATACAATTTTTTTTTTCAAAAGTTGAAAATTAAGATGATGAAGAAACAGCAATTGACAGTACTGTATTATACCATTGTCATTCCAAACCTATGTTGTCATGTAATTCTTATTACTATGCATTCCGCGACTTGGTACTATCATTATGAATCGTGGTACATGAACTTAGATGTCTTGTGTTCCCACAATTGGTAGCTATCCTCGTACCCTTTTAACATACCGACGTATCCAATAGTTCAACGTTACTGGTAATCATGTTCCAAACTGTGAGCCATAGACTCATGTTTTCCCAACTTATTTCATGCCCCCTTTCCAATTATGACTTAGGTACAAAAAGCTAGGGAGGTTTCAGAGAGACTTTCAGGGTTGAGTGCAGGTTCCTTTGTGCTTGTAGGAGAATCCAGTTGAACTCTTGAGGAAATGTTTGCGGAAGTTTGATCAGATTTGGAAGAGGGTGATTGATGGGAAGGAAAGAATTGTGCTGGGAGGGTGGCATACTCTGGGTCTTGCTATTAGGGTGTGAAACAGAGTTAGGCTGTGGAAGACCATCTCCTTAAGTTGGTTGGACCACCCTTGGTGTTGGTCTCATCTCCTCTGCCATGTTTTCCTGAAGCTCTCCAGCTTCGCAATTTACAGTGAGGCAAGTGTGAAAGACTACATACCTGATTTAAGAAGACAGCATCCCAGATGTCCCATTTTTAGGATAACTGTTCATGGTTGATTGTCAGAGGAGGTCAAGTTGTTTTTTGCTTAGGAATTAGAAGGGCTAGAGGCTTTTCTTGGTCGGATCAATCTACCTCTCTATTTCAGGGATGACTGCATACAATTTCCTTGAAAGGGTGTGTGGTGCGTAAAATCCCCACTGAAGGCTGCTTTCCTTGTTTCTTCAGTGTGTTAGGTAGCGATGTTAACTTACTGGAGAACCAGTTACCAGTTTCTGGTAATTCTTCTGTTTTGTTAAATCTTATTTAAGGGTTTTCTTCAATTGATGTGGCTAGGTAGATGTATTACATTTTGCTTGGAGCGAGGGGGTGCACTAAATTCCAGAACTATACTGGAAACAGAGTCTGGATTTGTTTACGCAAATTAAGGTTCGACCTGAAGTCTCCTTTAGAAATGCCTTGAATGCAAATGCAAGTACAAGAGAAAAGGATGAGAATATTTGAAGCTTATAGAGAGCTCAGGAAACTGAAACCATTAAATGATGCCAATTTGTCTTGGTGGTAGGCATATAGCTGTTGGAAAGGATACAACTTCTTTGTGTGGTATATGAACCGGTGGGACAGGAGTAGGAAATCTTTTGGAGGAGGTGAACTAGGTTGCAAACATTTTTCTCAAAATACTGATTCTTTTGGATCATTAAGTCTTTCCAAGGTTGTACAGACTCTTTGTAAAGTTTATGGGCAAGTTCATTGCTTAGGCCTATATTTTTGCTGTTCAGGCCTGCGAGCTTATGCTTGTTTCTTTCTCTTCTAGATATCATGTATATCAGGTTGATCCCCTTTTTTAGTGCTTTTAATGTATATGTTTTCTGGTAAGTGCTTTTAGTGAATATGTTACTTGTTCAAGATATGAACTGTCCAGTTATTTATTTTTACTTTTTTTTGGGAATAATTCAGATATTTGAAATGTACTTTTTTCTTATTAATGCTCATATCATTTTCAGAGGCTGGGCATTTGGTTGTTGAGCACTAGAGGTGTTCCATTGAAAAATAATGAGTCTACTAGAGCGAAGATTGCCAAGTGCACAGAGTCTATGTGGAAGCTAACCTACTATGCCACTGTTGAGTTTTGTATTCTAAAGATTACCAACCACAAACCATGGTTCAGAGATACAAAAGAATACTTCAAAGGCTGGCCAAATCAAGAGCTGAAGTGAGTAATGTGATAGATGAAGCTTATTGCTCAATCTATAGAGCTATAGAAGGAATTATCAACCTGTGATTTGCTTAATTGACATTATGAGCTTTACTTTACAAGGAAAATCCTTTTGTTTTTAAATAGTATAAGAGGCTCCAACTGGATGATCCATTTCTTGTTATATTATCTGTGTGCTTCCTTTTTTTATATGGAGTTTTATCTCCTCAAGTTCAATATTTGCTACTATTTTCTGAATTAGTTGTTAAAGTTTCACTCCTGTCATTATTTATCTTGATTGATTGAATAGAAAGACCTAAAGGATCTTAAATGATATATATTTGACTTTATCAGAAAAAGGGGAAATACTTTGACATTCCTGAAACATAATTGATTGGCCATCATCGTAGTGGGAAAAATATTTTTCCTCGGGCCTTCTTAATTTGTGCCTGAAACAGCAGTGTGATCCTCAGATGAGATTTTGTTTTGAACTTACAGTTCATTGCTCGTTGCCTGCTACACAGTTCAACATTTGAAGAATTTTTACATGTGCTTATTAATTTGTGAAAATTTTAACCTCACATAGTTGATATCATTCCTAATTCTTTCAAATAATTTATATCATTTTTATTCCAGGCTTCCCATAAAGCTTTTCTATATGTGCCAGTGCGGGTTCTACCTTTATAGCATCGGTGCCTTGGTTAAATGGGAAACTCGAAGGAAAGATTTTTCAGTAATGATGTCTCATCATATAGTAACTGTCATCCTCATCAGCTACTCATACATCACAAGGTGTCTTTCTTTTACAGCATTATTATATAGCATAACGCTAAATGCTTCTGTAGTTTTATAGCTCAACAGAGAGCATTTAATAACTATGATTGGGATTGTACATGGGTTGTGCCTCCTTAATGCTTTTAGTGGATGTGTCTGCCTATTATCACAATAACAAACATGCATACGCTGCCCCCCCCCCCCCCCCCCTCCCCCCTATATATATCTGCAATTTGGAGTTTCTTTCAAATGATGGTAGCCCATGGTATAGCTTTTGTTGAATTGGTCTGCTAGTATCTCTGTCTGCAGTTTCCCAGTGTTCTAAAAATTACTAGGCGTCGGAGGGGGCGCTTACCTAGGCCGCCTGGGATTTTCCTAGGTGGTGTTATATATATTTCTTTCTACTATATATTTTTGATACTTAAAAAACATATTTACATAGATGCAAAGATTCTAAATTTACAAGAAAAATTACCAATAATAACAATCTTACAACAAGGCACAACAAATTCATTTCAAGTATTGTAGAGCTTCAAAGCCTTCATCATATAAATGCGGTAGAGATGTAATTCGATCTAGGCGCTTAGGCAGGGGCGCTCAACCAACTTGAGGCAGTAAAGTACCGCCTAGGGACTAGGAGGATTTTAGAAAATTGGTTTCTCAAGTTGTGGGTGAGAAATCTTATATGTCTGGTATACAAGGAGGATAATTAATCCACTGACCAAACAATAGGTCCGTGGATTAATTATCCTCCTTTTGTATATCAGACATATATATGGAGATAGAGCCTTAGAGGGCCTGCTCCTCTGAAAAATATAATTGGTTGTTGGGCTTATTACGAACCAAAGGCCTATCCAAAGCTCTAATTTAGCAGAAACTTTTGTTTTCCAGTCAAAGAGGCTAAATAAAAATGAGAGATGAGCCAAAAGAAACGAGTTTACAAGAAATTTCTTTCTGGCCTGTTTGTTAATATTTTTTTTTTGGGAAGGGAAGGAAAAGTTCTTCCTCCCAATTCTTATGGAAAGAAGAACTTTCCCTTACAAAGTTACAATCCCTTCCCTTCCCTTCAAATTTGAACTCACAGACAGGCTTTTAAGCTTCTATGTTTTTCCTACTAAATTCATTGTAGTGCTAAATGACTATTGGTTTTGTGGAATCCCTACAACTGTTTTGATTCTTATATCAGTGATGTAATTTTAATTGTAATGACTAATGAGGCATTTCTAGGATATGTAAATGGACGATTGCGCATCAGGGGTCAGCCTTGGTTTTGGAACAGACATGACATAGTACTAAACTATTTTACACAGGTTCTTTCGGGTTGGATCAGTTGTTCTTGCATTGCATGATGCAAGTGATGTATTCATGGAAGCAGCTAAAGTTTTCAAATATTCTGAGAAAGAGCTTGGAGCAAGTGTGTTCTTTGGTCTATTTGCTATTTCATGGCTTATATTGAGGCTTATATTCTTTCCATTTTGGGTCATACATTCCACTAGGTTTGTCCTTGAACAGATGCTCTTGTTCATTAATCACTACTACTAGATATGCCCCCTTTTAACAATTGATTTGTGTTTCCATTTCCCAGTTATCATCTCATTAAGGTCTTGAGGCTGTCTCAGGCATATCACAAGTCATTATACTATGTTTTCAACACCATGTTATTGACTCTACTCGTGTTTCATATATATTGGTGGATTCTCATATGCGCAATGATCATGAAACAACTGAAAAATAGAGGGAAAGTTGGAGAAGATATACGATCTGGTAAGCATTTTTTTAAATTTGAAAGTCCATAATTGTTGTCAACTTCTTAGGCAAATCACAGTTGTATGAAATGCATAAGTTAATATATCTGGAAAGGGAAAAAAACAACTACTTGTTTTTCAGTTAAAAGAACTGGGAGAAATTAAAATTTTGGAGAGAACAGAAGTGTTATGTAAAGCAAATCTTAAGCATTAGATGATCTTGGCACTGAGGTTTTAAGCATTCATAGTTGTTCGTTAGGATGGATGGGAAACTAAGAAATAAGGGAAGGCAAGTGGAACGAAAAACCTGTATCCCACAGAAGTGAGACTATCTTTTCTCTGTGTGCTAGTTAAGTCAAAAAGGATACAAGGAAGGAGAGAAGTTTTGATGTGATTTACACTATACCCTCTTAAGTGGAGAGCTATTAAGGGCGCTCAAAAGTCGGAAGATAGTTCTCTCCCTTTTCCTAACACCTAAAATATGAATGAGCATAGACTAAGGAATAGCTAGCATATTTCCTCTTCCCTTTTTAATCTACAAAAAAAGTTTTTTTTTATTTTTATAAAAAAAAACCTCCACTACTACCAACCAACCCCCCCCCCTTCCCTTCCCTCCCTTATTCCTTCAACTTTTTCTTGCTATCAAACAGACTATTAAGAAATCCATTGGCCTAATCAAAGCTTCTCCGGGAAAGTTAACCCGTTATTTTTTTTTGGTGATTTAAAGCATGTTGTATCTGTTTGCTTTTTTAAGGAACTCGTTTCTGGAAACATGAGCATACTAGATGCCCTCATTCAGTCCATGAGTTCATGACTTGTTTGGTAGTTGCAACATGAAACCATAAAACCTGAATTATTAGACCATATTGTCATTGTATAAAATTTAGGCAGAGACTTGGGAGGATGAGTTGATGACACAATGAAAAATAAAATTAAATGATTGCTTTACTCTTTTCCTTTTATCTTTTATATTCCTTTCATTTTTATATTTAATTTTTCTATAGATGTAGCTAGTAACTTCGCCCTATCTGAATACAGATTCAGAGGATGATGATTAGTTGGAAGGACCTGCATAACTGTTATACTAAGATTTGTTAACCCACAAGAAGATTACATTTGACTTGGTTGTAGGTTTGTCTCTGCATCTATATGTTCTTATCTGGTGGAAATAGGTTCAAAATGTTTCTACATGTCCATTTTCTAATTTTTTTTATTGTGATGATGATAGAAAGGAGGTAGGACCATTGAATATTTGACTTCTGGATTAAATTTGATGTATAAATAATAAGAAATTACTGCATAATATATTGTTTTCTCACGACTCTCTCTCTCTCTCTCTCTCTCTCTCTCTCTCTCTCTCTGAATGAACAGATTATATGGTTATTTCTTTTATTGAAAATGAACAGCAATCAATCACTTTCTATACCAAGTTTATGTTTGGTTGCTTAGTGTTTGCAATATTTGGTGCGTTTAGAGCGATTGGAAGTTCAAACGCACTTAAAAGTCTTATTCGTCTAATAGCAACTTATTTTAAACGCAGTTTATTCATCTCACAAACGCAACACGCGGCGTTTGAGTCTTAAAACGCAAAACACCAAAATTGGTGCAAATGCTACCGCGGCAACAGTTGTAAACCCTAAAATCTCGTCGGTTCCACTTGCTAATTGTAATAATTATTGCTTTACAATCATGTAGTGACTATGAATCTATGATACTTGTAGTTGCATAGCTTGATTTTGATTTCTGGTTTGGCGGTGGATCTTTCAAATAGTGGATCTCACAGTGTAGACAACGGAGCCTTATCTCAAAAGTGATTAGCATGGAGACTCTTGCTTCAAATCAAATGTAAAAAAATAGGCATATGTATGATTTCAATTATATGCCACCAATTTTATAAAGTTTGAAAATATAAATAAATACTATTCATAATTTTTAATTTTAAAATTGATCAATTTGATAAAAAAGAGTCGAACTTAACCAATTTTTATAGAACGGGGAGAGCAGTATAATTGGAAGATACTAGCCGTACAAAAAAGACAAGTTCAAAAATCAGAGGAAGGCGTGGACTAAATTTATTAGTCAAACATATAATTTGTTACTGTATAATCAAATTTCCACCCGCATTCGTTGACCTTTCAATGTTTCTTACATGCTATGCTGTCTTGACTACAACTTGCACTCAGTTATTTTCTGCTTAAATACACTTCAAAATCTTTCAATTTTTCACTTTTTACGACTTAAATTATAATGTTTCAATTTTAAGAAATTGAAGTCTAATATCTTTAAATCTTTATAAATTAAATTTTTTGGCCACCAATGAATAATAATTGATCCAAATGAGAGTATTTTAGGTAATTTTAATTCAAAAAAGCTCTGAATACACAAAAAAAAAATGTAAGCATGTGGTTACTGTGTGATGAAAATAAATAGAAAAAATTGAAGACAATATATACCCTTAAAAAATTTAATTTTTCAGATCAATAGAAGACTTTAAATATCTTTGAATGTATAAAAAATTATAATCACGTGATTAGTATATAATGAAAAGCAATTTGGGTGTGAACAAGGGAAAGTTGCTTGAATGTGTGAAGAGAAACAGAGTTCTATTTCTAGCTCTACACAATTTACCGAAGTGGTATTTCAATGTTTCATACATGTTGTCTTGACTACAAGTCTACAACCATCTTTTGATAATAAATAAGAGCACACTTTCTCCGTCTTTCTAATATACTAAGACTTTTTAGAAAAAAAAGATGTTTTAGAAATATTTTTATCAATTAATATTTATTGTTTTGAGTCCTTATGATTGCTAAATATTTTATTGATCTAATTTAGTATTATATTAACCATGAAAATTATAGTTTTAAAATGCAAAAACGTAATTTTTGACTTGAAAATTTTGAAAATAAAAGGACATCAGACCTCCCCCTCTAACTTTATATTAATTATACTTGTTTATATTAAAGTTAGATTAATTAATATCTATTTTATATTTTAATCTTTCATAAATAGACAAATACTAAAACTCTCGAGATTCATATTGATAAATCGATGTCCATATCTTATAAGTTCGCTGAGTACACTCCTCTACACGTCTACCAAGAAAGTATAAAGACCGGAACTATTCTTGTCAAAAAAAAAAAACAAGAGACCTACTTGTCATCTTTAGAGTTAACATGTATGAAAGTCATTTCCCTTCCTTCCCGTTTTTATTAGAAAATTGATATTTTCACATGATATTTCATAAAAGAAACTCATATAAAAATATTATTTTAATATGTAAAAATATTATTCCCTCCGTCCCATAGTTATAGGCTGATTTTTAACATAAATTTTCCACATATACCCCTTAATATGAAATTAATAAATAAGTTAATTACGATGTCTGCCACGTTGGTTAAGTAGTAGCATGCGGTATTGATTATTGATCTTCGTGAAAGTCACTTTATTTATACTCAATTATTACTACATGATAATTCTTTGCATCATATCTCTTATATTATTGATTCAATTATTATCACAAGATTATCATCATATAATATGTTATATTATTAATTGAGGCGACAAGTTATAAATGATTAATAATTGTTGAAAGATTAAAATGTGTTGATTAAAAATAAAATGATTTGTGGTAATATTTATTCAATCCTTGATGTATATAAAGAGTACATTATGAGGCGTTTGTGGTAAGTTTTATTATTTTATGGGGCCCATATATCATCATCTAAGAGTCTCTTCATCGATAGTAATTACCTTTGTGAATAGTAATTACCTTTGTGAATAATAATTACCTTCACAATAGTATTTACCTTCATCGATAGTATTTACCTTCACGTCGATAAGTAATTACCTTCTTGATAGTATTTACCTTTGTCGATAGTAATTACCCCTTCGAAATAGTAGTTGTCCCTTGATATTACCAAGAGTTAACTCCTCTTGATTGTTCCAAAGGTTAATTACCCTTCATGAATAGTAGTTGTCTGTTCAATATTACAAAAGTCGTTTTGACCCTTCGTTAAGGCCAAAGCCACCCCTCGGTTTTTCTATAAATAGAAAATTTCATTCCTTCATTATTTCTTACGAATTCATTGAACTCTACAGAGAAACTATAGAGAGAAAGAAAAGAGTATTCGCTACTTCACTTTTCCAATATTCATTCTTCTAAGGTAGGAAATATTATTTGTTGTACTTAAGTAAGGGTGTTATTCTTTCTTATTCATGAAAGAAGCATTTGTTATTCCATTCTTAATATTACATTGGAATAACTTGTAATGTGGTTTACCCTATACTTGGTGACATTCTTCTATTATTACATTGGAACATCACGTTGTGTTTTTACAGGACTGGTTCCGTCTTTATTATTATTACATTGGAACATCCTTAGTCATGCGTGTGTTTTGCACCGACCTGGTTAAAATCTTTATTATTATTACTGTTGGAACATCACATGCATGTATTTTTTACGCGGACTGGTTCCATTCTTTATTATTCTGTTGGAATATCCTATCACATGCGTTTCTTGGGACACAATTCCGTTATTTATTATTACATTGGAATAACTTTGCTGTCTTGCCTGCAGATTTCTTTTGTTATTCCATTCTTTATTATACCCAATTGGTTAAAACTTTGACTTATATACTCCATGAAATTAGTGGAATATCATTGATATTTCCGCTTCATCCAAAGATCCTTTCATGGAAATATTCTTCTAAGTATTCTTGAATTTTACTCTACTAAACAGAGCGATGTCGTGTTGACAGATTTGGATGTTATTGGTTCCTAGATAAATTAATTCTTGAACTTGTTTTATTGAATTCTTATATCATTGTCATCATCCTCATGTTTATATTATGTTGAAAGTCATCTCGCTATTCAGCAGAAGGTGCATAGATGGACTTGGTATGATTATGACCAGAGACTATTCGGTGTAATCATGACCGTAATGTTACAAATGATGTGGTAAAAATCCTCAGTGGCCCGTAGTCCTTATGAGTTAAGTGGTAATTTTTAACATAAATTTTCCACATATACCCCTTAATATGGAATTAATGAATAAGTTAATTACTCCTTACTTATCACATTGGAACTCTCAACTTCATTAATTGACGTGTATTCCATTAAAATCCATAAACTTTAACCAAAGAGAATACAACAACTGTGACTAAGATAATGGAACAACTAGTTCAGTAAGAAATATTATGACTAAGATAATGCAGAATAAATTATCATTAGCCTACAACAGTGTTAAACTGATAAAATATAATGAATATCAAGTTTAACTACAAATGAACTTGAGAATCCATTAAAAGAGTCAAGAGAAAATAAAATCTACTATCTTTTATGATTTAAAAGGTTTTTCATCACTATTATAAATTAGACTCAAATTTTAATAAATATTCCACATCATCGAATCACCCCGCACTACTTTCCCGAGGATATTCTTTAGTATCACAACCATAATTATTCACGCACTACGGGCCAAGAATAGTTGTGTATTCATTAATGGTCATGATCATGCCAACAACTCGTCCATCAATGCACTACGGGCAAATGAGGATTTTACCACATCATTTGTAACATTACGGTCCACGATTACATCAATAGTCTCTCGTCATAAATCATACCAAGTCCATCTACGCACTACCTGCAAAGGCCACGTATTGACTTTCAACATAATATAAACATGAGGATGATGACAATGATATAAGAATTCAATAAAACAAGTTCAAGAATTAATTTATCCAGGAACCAATAACATCCAAACTGTCAACATGATACTGCTTTGTAGAGTAAAATTCAAGAATACTTAGAAGAATATTTCCATGAAAGGATACCGGATGAAGCGCAAATATCAATGATATTCCACTAATTTCATGGAGTATAAAATCAAAGTTTTAACCAATTGGGTATAATAAAGAATGGAATAACAAAAGAAATCTAGGATCAAGACAAAAGCGTGTTATTCCAATGTAATAATAAATAACGGAACCAGTCCCACAGAAAACGCATGCATGTGATATTCCAACAATAATAAAGAATGGAACCAGTCCGGCGAAAACACATGCATGTGATGTTCCAATGTAATAATAATAAAGATTTTAACCAGTCCTGTAAAACACACGCATGTGATATTCCAAATGTAATAATAATAAAGATGAACTGTGTCCTGTAAAACACATGCATGTGATGTTCCAATGTATAATAGAAGAATGTCACCAAGTATAGGTAAACCACGATACAAGTTATTCCAATGTAATAATAAGCGATGGAATAACAACAGCTTCTTCATGAATAAGAAAGAATAACACCCCTTACGAGTACAACAAATAATATTTCCTACCTTAGAAGAACCGAATATTGGAAAAGTGAAGTAGCGAGAATCTTTTCTTTCTTTCTCTCTATAGTTTCTCTCTGAGTTTCAATGAATTCATAAGAAATAATGAAGGAACGAGCTTTCTATTTATAGAAAAACCGAGGTGGCTCTTGGTCTTAACGAAGGTCAAAATGACTCTTGGTAATATCAAGAGACAACTACTATTTCATGAAGGGGTAATTACTATCGACGAAGGTAATTACTATCGATGAAGGTAAATACTATCAAGAAGGTAATTACTATCATTATGAAGGTAAATACTATCGACGGGTGGTAATTACTATTCACAAAGGTAATTACTATTCACAAAGGTAATTACTATCGACGAAGAGACTCTTAGATGATGACATATATGGGCCCCCATAAAATAATCAAACTTACCACAAACGTCTCTCATAATGTACTTTTTATATACATCAAGGATCAATAAATATTACCACAAATCATTTTATTTTTAATCAACACATTTTTAATCTTTCAACAATTATTAATCATTTATAACTTGTCGCCTCAATTAATAATATAACATATTATATGATGATACTCGTGACAATAATTGAATCAATAATATAAGAGATATGATGCGCAAAATTATCGTAGCAATAATTGAGTATAGCTAAGTGACTTCACGTAAGATCAATAATCAATACCGCGTGCTACTACGCAACCAATGCCAGACATCGTTTCTTTTACCACCGGGTAGTTCAATGCTTTAATTCAGAACACCTCCGTAGATTATTTTTATAGAAAGATAATTTTGTCGCTTTTCAACTACGACAATACTTCCGTTATTAGGGGTCCACTTAATGATTGAGCCGTCGATTTAATATTCTCTGAAAAAAAAAAATATTCCCCACCAAACGAATATTTTATAACAACTTGCTTACTTTGCAAAATTTATAAATATTACCCACAACTATAACATTATATCAAATTTATTCCATAATATTCAAAAATAATATTTATAGGAAATTCATCTTTATTTATAAAAGTGGGTCTTCTGACAACCTCCCTTCTTATGAAATTAAGCCCTCGAAATTAGGTAATGCGACTGGTATGTCGAAGAGGTAAGGATACCTTGATTTCATTTCGATTCTAACTCCCAAGTCATTTCCTCAACATCGTGGTTCCTCCACAAAACTTTGACTTGAGGTATAACCTTGAGCGTAGAATATGTTCTTTCTTATCCAAAATTTGAACAGAACCTCTTCATACGCCAAATCTTCCGCTATTTCGTCCTGGTTCTAACTCAATAATATGGTTCGGTCTTTCACATATTTACGTAACATGGATATGTGAAAAACGTTATGAACACGAGACATATTTGGCAGAAAAAGCGAGTCTATAGGCCACAGCTTCCTACTCGATCGAGGATTAAAATGGACCGATGAATCGAGGATTAAGTTTTCTCTCTTTCCAAATCTTGTAACTCCTTTCCATGGAGCAACTCTTAACAACACACGATCTCCTATATCGAATTCCACGTCCTTTCGATGAAGATCAAAGATAACTCTTTTATCGATTTTGTGAGGTTTTTACGTCGTTGTGGATCGTTTGAATCTTTTAAGTAGTCATACGTATCAACTCCGGTCCCAACAACGTTGCTTCACCCAATTTCATCCCAAAGATACCGAGAACGACACTTTCTTCCATACAACGCTCGAATGGAGCGATGCCAATACTTTGTTGATAACTGTTGTTGTAGGAAAACTCCAACAATGGTAAGAACTTGTCCTAACTCCCCTTGAAATCAAGGACACAGAGTCTTAATAGATCTTCAAGAGTTTGAATAGTCCTCTCCGACTGTCCGTCCGTCTGAGGATGATATGCCGAGCTAAATCGTAAGTCTGTGCCCATAGCTTTTTGCAAACTAACCCAAAATCGTGAAGTGAATCTTGGGTCTCGATTAGAAACTATGGATACCGGCATACCATGCAGTCTTACAATCTCGTTTATGTACATACGAGCAAGACGTTCAAGTGTATAAGTTTCTCGTATCGGTAAAAAATGAGCAGACTTGGTCAATCTATCAACAATGACCCAAATCGCATCAATGCCTTGAGAAACCCTAGGAAGACCGATAACGAAATCCATGGTAATGTGCTCCTACTTCCATTCTGGAATTTCAAGTGGTTGCAATGGACCTTTTGGTACTTGATGCTCCGCTTTAACTCGTTGACAAGTTAGACACCTTGAGATAAACAAAGCTTATCTCTCTCTCATATTGCTTCCACCAAAATGTATGACTTAATATCATTATACATTTTGGTACTCCTGAGATGGATTGCAAATGGTGTGTTGTGCGCCCCATCATGATATTATACTTTAAATCGTATCGTTAGAAACACAAAGTCCGGAGTTGACTTCAAGTATTCCTTCTTCATCGATTCTTGCTTCCGTGATAGCACCTTCTCAGACTTTCTTCCTCATACGCATCGCCTCCAGTCCGTAGCTTGAGCGAATTTTAACTTTATCGATTAAAGTCGGTTCTACTCAGATATTCGCTATCATCACACGCGTCCCTGAGTCTTTAACTCTATCTCCATCCTCTGCAAGTCACACAAAATGGGCCTTTGCGTTGACAATAACGCACTCAGATTTGCATATGATCTTATACTCAATGCGTCATTTACCACGTCGCTTTTCCGGATGGTATTGGATGGTATGATCATAATCTTTCAACACTTCAAGCCAACGTCGTTGTCGCGTGTTGAGTTCCTTTTGAGTGAAGAAATATTTGAGGCTTTTATGATCCGTAAAGATTTCCACTTTCTCCCCATACAAGTAATGCCTCCAAATTTTAAGTGCAAGATAACAATGGTGCTAACTCTAGATCATGAGTAGGATAATTCCTCTCATATTCTTTGAGTTGTCGCGAGGCATAAACTATAACTTTTCCATTTTGCATGAGAACACATCCCAACCCTTTGCCAAGCATCATCGTAGATGACAAATCCTCCGAGCTAGATGGTATTGTCGAATGAGTCTTTGAAATAAGTCTCCTCTTGAGTTCTTGAAAACTCTTCTCACATTCTTCGCTCCAACCGAACTTTTGTATCTTTTCGAGTCACCGAAGTCGATGGAGTAGCGATTCGAGAAAATCCTTCCACGAATCTCCGATAATAACCAGCTTAAACCGAGAAAGCTACGTACTTCGGTCACTAATTTAGGTTGTTCCCGACTTTGAATAGCTTCAATCTTTCTTTGGGTCAATGAGATATTCCATGACTTGATACCACGTGCCCAAGGAATGCTACTTCTTCTGCCGTAACTCGCATTTCTTCAACTCGGCATAAAGCTTATATTCACGAAGCTTTTAGAGTGTCGACCTCAAGTGTTGCTTCATGATCTTCACGGCTTTTGGAATAAATAAGGATGTCATCAATAAAGACTCGACCACAAAGTGATCTAAATATTCCTTGAATACTCGGTTCATCATATCCATGAAGGCGGCGGGAGCATTAGTCAATCCAAAGGACATGACTAGGAATTCATAATGCCCGTCTTCGAGTTACGGCGCCGCCTTTAGAATGTCGCAATTCTAATCTTCAATTGGTGATATCCTAACGAAGATCAATCTTTGAAAAGAATTTGGCTCCTTGCAATCGGGTCAAACAGGTCATCAATACGTGGCAATGGATACCTATTTTGATGGTGACATGATTCAACTCCCCGATAATCAATACAAAGTCGCATACTCCCATCTTTCTTCTTCACGAATAGTAGCAGAGCACCCCAAGGAGAAGTACTAGGGCGAATAAAGCCAATGTCTAACAATTCCTGCGAAGTAGGTCTTTAACTCCTCAAGTTCAATAGAGTCATTCGATATGGGGCTTTGGAAATAGGTTTTGTCACCGGGTTCAAGGTCGATACAAAATTCAATTTCACGCTTAAGGGGTAGGCAGAAGTTCTTTGGGGAATACGTCAGAAATTTATTAACAATAGAAATATCGTTCAAAACCGACGTATTTTTGTTTAAATCGTGACATGAGCTAAGAAAGCTTGACATCCGCTTTTCAATAAACGAATAGCTTTATGGCTTGAGATGACCGTGATTGATTTTAATGGTTTGGTCGTTTGAATTCGCATAATAGGTTGATTAGAAATATGAAAACTAACAACCTTACGAAAAATAATCAATTTTTGCATGATAAGTAGTTAACCAATCAATCCTAGAATCACGCCAAATGCAAGTATTTTTAATGAAATAAGATCGACGGTAATGTGAGGTACCGATTTGAACCAAACAAGACTTATAAACGATTGGATGTAATGAAGGTTTCTCCCAACTGAGTTTCCACAGATAAGTCAAAGTCTAAATTCTCCTGAGTCAAATTTAATCGATGAGCGCAAGTAGGAGAAATAAAAGAATGGGTAGAACCGGATCAAATAAAGTGTAGACTTCATTAGAGTTTATGATAAGCTTACCCGTGATGACCTCATTCGGGTTCCTTGCTCTCTGGGAGGTCACAACAAACGCCTCCCCTTGACTACTGGGTTTTGACTTTTCCGAACGGCCTTTCTTTGCCTCCATCCTAGTTGAATTTGTCTTCCGTAAACGACAAAATCGAGCTAAGTGACCTTCTTTCCACAATTATAACATGCTTTGGACTGGCATGTGCGCAGCTTCGGATGATGTGTCCTCTCTCCGTGCATTTGAAGCATATGATAGGTGGTCTTTCTCCTTCCTTAACAAAAGGTGCTGGTGCTGACGTCTTTCCATCATTGTTGAATCTCCTTTTCTTAAAATGTCCATTCTTATTATTTTGGCCCTGATTACCACCGAAGTGGTTACCATATCTGGCATGTTGATTCCCTCCAAGCTTTTTGTCACCGCTTCGATGACTACTCTCGCTGGTATTATAATTTTGCAGGCTGATCTCTTTTAGTTGCGTTGACTCGTTATCGCGCTCCACTAACTGAGCCCTATTTACAACATCTAAATACAAACACAGTTTATGAGAAATAAGATGTTGACGTATCTCCGGCTTCAAACCTCTTAAAAACATTCGCGCAATTCTCTCTTCATTATCCACCAAGTGGGATGCAAACCATGATAACTCCGCAAATTTTGCCTCGTATTGCGACACGGTCTTATTATTTTGTTCCAACTTGATAAACTCCACCTCCTTCATGTGGCTAATACTTTCAGGAAAGTATTTGTCATTGAACAGCTCCTGGAACTTCTCCCAAGATATCTTCATCTGGCCGGAGTTGAGTACGCTTTCTGATTCCCACTAGTAATCTCGCCTCTCACAAGAACATAAAGCGGCAAAGGAACCTTTTGCTCTTGAACATCCCAAGACATCAAATATCTTGTAATCTGCTTTATCCATGCTTCCGCCAAGTGGTTTTGGCTCTCCTTTAAACTCCCGTTGGTCCCAGCTCCTTGAATTGTTTAGCGGTGACCGCCGAGAGTTTTTCGTGTTTCCACCTACGTTTTGGACGAGTCGCTCTCGCTTTTGTTTCATAAATTGCATAAAGCCTCTGAACATTTGATCATTCATCATTTGGTCGGTGTTGTTGTTTCGTACGAGGATTGTCGCCTTCACGATGCACATTATCCTCGATTATTGATATGTGGTGAATCAACGATCACTTTGTCTTTCTATTCTTATTCTCAACATTCTCGATTTCATTTTCGAGATCTCGCCACAAAACAAAAGGTTAATTGACATGTAACAAATTATCTCTATATTCGACCGACCCAATAAAATAGCACATAAACTTAGGTAGGTCATACTAGCGAAGGTATTCCCGTCTCTCCCTCCTAAGACTATTCTCACATCTTAGCCGTGGATCATATCCCTAAGCTCTACGATGTGGCGCCCCCAAAATTAGGTATACATCACCCATCTTGGGTAGTCGGATACATGGTATGCAATTTAAATACAACTTACTAATATAAGCGTAGGTATGCAGTACAATACTTACATAATCGTGAGTTTGAATACAAATATTGTCTACTAGATATTATACAATCTCAAAAGGAGTCCTCATTACAATTATTATCACACTATTTCACGAATAGTGAGGACTACTAATGCTATCCTCCGGACCATTACTCCGCTCCCCGACTCGTCCCAAATATGTTCTCATTTCAAGAGAAAGCGAATGAAAGAAAGGGTGAGCTCAACTAGCCCAATAAAAATATTATGACTAAGATAATGCGAATAAATTATCAATAGCCTTCAACATTGTTAAACCGATAAAATATAATAAACATCAAGTTTAATCTGCAGTAGAACAAGCAATCCATTAAAAAAAGTCAAGTAGAAAATAAAATCTACTATCTTTTATGATTTAAAAGGTTTTTCATCATCAAGTTATAAATTTGAGACTCGACTTTAATAAATAATCCACATCATCGAATCACCCCCGCACTACTACTACGAGGATATTCTTTAGTATCACGACCATAATTATTCTCGCACTACGGGCCAAGAATAATTGTGTATTCATTAATGGTCATGATCATGCCAACAACTCGTCCATCAATGCACTACTACCACTTTGAGGACTTTTACCACATCATTTGTAACATTACGGTCATGATTACAATCGAATAATCCTCAGTCATAATCATACCAAGTCCATCCATACTCTACGAACCCACGATGACTTTAAAAAATATATAAACATGAGGATGATGACAATGATATAAGAATTCAATAAAACAAGTTCAAGAATTAAGTTATTGAGAACTAATAACATCCAAATGTCGACATGATCTTCGCTTTGTAGAGTAAAATTCAAGAATGATCGGAAGAATATTTCCATGAAAGATCTTTGGATGAAACGCAAATATCAAGGATATTCTACTAATTTCATGGAGTATAGAAATCAAAGTTTTAACCAACCGGGTATAATAAAGAATGGAATAACAAAAGAAATCACCATGCATGCGATAGATCAAGACAGTGTGTTATTCAAAGAATAATAAATAACGGAACCGTGTCGTGTGAAATTCACACCGGCATGAGGATGTTCAAATGAATAATAAAGATGGAACCAGATCCGGTGTAAAACAAACAGATAGGATATTCCAACAGAATGATAAAAAGCGGAACCAAGTCCTGTGTAAAACACACGCATGTGATGTTCCAATGAATAATAAAGATTTTAACCAGTCCTGTAAAAAACACACATAGTGGATGTTCCAACATAATAATAGAAGAATGGAATAAAAAGAAGATCACCAAGTATAGGGGATTACTGCGTATACGAGTTATTCCAATGTAATAAATAAGAATGGAATAACAAAAGAAGTTCTTTTCATGAATACAAAAGAATAACACCCTTACGAATACAACAAATAATATTCCCTACCTTAGAAGAACTGAATATTTGCAAAGTGAAGTAGCAGAATACTTTTCTTCTTTCTCTCTATAGTTTCTCTCTCTGTAGTTTCAAAGAATTCGTAAGAAAATAATGAAGGAATGAGCTTCTATTTATAGAAAATAGAATGCATAGTAATTAATCCATGAACGGTCCAGATTGATTTACTTTAATCGGACGGTCCATATTTAAAGCAAAATCATTTAAATAAAATATAATATATTCCATTTATATAAAAACATTTTACTATGAAAATACTTATGCAACACTATGCAAAAACACTATGCATAATAAAATATAATATATTTTATTTATAGAATAACTTTAATAAAGTATTCATTTTATATAAAAAAGATGTTTCGCTTTTATTACGTTAATAATACTGAATAAAATAAAACGTCATTATCGCTATAATAATTCATATTATTAATCGACAATAATGGAATCAAACCGAGTGACTTCTCACATAAGCATCAATAATCAATACCGTAATGCTACTATGCAACCACACGTATTCATCGCATTTTACTACCGAGTAGTTCAACAAGATCAATTCAGAAAACTTCCGCCGTTATTTCAATAAAATAATTTTGTCATTTTCAATAATTACATTGTGGGGTCCACCAATGATTGAGTAGTTATACGAATATTCCTCGCTAAACCGAATATTCTCCCATTAATCGAATATAATATAACCACTGCGATACTTTGCAAAATTTATAAATATTACCCACAACTATAACATTATATCAAATTATTCCATAATATTCAAAATAATATTTATAGAAAATTCATCTTTATTTATAAAAGTTTGGGGTCTTACAACCTCCCTTCTTATGAAATTTCGCCTTCAAAATTAGGGTACGTACTGGTATGTCAAGAGGTAAGGATACCTTGATTTCATTTTCGATTCTAACTCCCAAGTCATTTCCTCAACATCGTGGTCCCTCCACAAAACTTTGACTTGAGGTATAACTTTGGAGCGTAGAATATGTTCATTCTTATCCAAAATTTGAACAGAACCCTCTTACATACGCCAAATCTTCCGCTTATTTCATCCGGTTCTAACTCAATAATATGGTTCGGTCTTTCACATATTTACGTAACATGGATATGTGAAAAAGTTATGAACACGAGACATATTTGGCAGAAAGCGCAGTCTATAGGCCAGCGCTTCCTACTCGATCGAGGATTAAAATGGACCGATGAATCGAGGATTAAGTTTTCCTCTCTTTCCAAATCTTGTAACTCCTTTCCATGGAGCGACTCTTAACAACACACGATCTCCTATATCGAATTCCACGCCCTTTCGATGAAGATCAGCATAACTCTTTTGTCGATTTTGTGAGGTTTTTATACGTTGTCGGATCGTTTGAATCTTTTCCGTAGTCATACGTACCAACTCCGGTCCCAACAACGTTGCTTCACCCACCTCATCCCAAAGATACCGAGAAGCGACACTTTCTTCCATACAACGCTCGAATGGAGCGATGCCAATACTTGCTTGATAACTGTTGTTGTAGGAAAACTCCACCAATGGTAAGAACTTGTCTCAACTCCCCTTGAAATCAAGGACACAGAGTCTTAATAGATCTTCAAGAGTTTGAATAGTCCTCTCCGATTATCCGTCCGTCTGAGGATGATATGCCGAGCTAAATCGTAAGTCTGTGCCCATAGCTTTTTGCAAACTAACCCAAAATCGTGAAATGAATCTTGGGTCTCGATCAGAAACTATGGATACCGCAAGATACCATGCGATCTTAAAATCTCATTTATGTACATACGAGCAAGACGTTCAAGTGTATAAGTTTCTCGATCGGTAAAAATGAGCGGACTTGGTCAATCTATCAACAATGACCCAAATCGCATCAACGCCTTGAGAAACCCTAGGAAGACCGATAACGAAATCCATGGTAATGTGCTCCTACTTCCATTCCGGAATTTCAAGTGGTTGCAATGGACCTTTTGGTACTTGATGCTCCGCTTTAACTCGTTGACAAGTTAGACACCTTGAGATAAACAAATACTATTCTCTCTCTTCATATTGCTCCACCAAAATGTATAGCCGAATATCATTATACATTTTGGTACTTTCAGGATGGATTGCAAATGGTGTGTTGTGCGCCCATCATGATATTATACTTTAAATCGTGGTCGTTAGGAACACAAAGTCCGGAGTTGACTCAAGTATTCCTTCTTCATCGATTCTTGCTTCCCGATAGCACCCTCTTTGCACTTTCTTCCTCATATGCATCACCTCCAGTGTCCGTAGCTTGAGCGCCTTTAACTTTATCGATTAAAGTCGGTTCTACTCGTATATTCGCTATCATCACACGCGTCCCCGAGTCTTTAACTCTATCTCCATCCTCCGCAAGTCACACAAAATGGGCCTCATTGCGTTGACAATAACGCACTCAGATTGCATATGATCTTATACTCAATGCGTCAACTACCACGTTAACTTTTTCCGGATGGTATTGGATGGTATGATCATAATCTTTCAATAGTTCAAGACAACGTCGTTGTCGCATGTTGAGTTCCTTTTGAGTGAAGAAATATTTGAGGCTTTTATGATCCGTAAAGATTTCCACTTTCTCCCCATACAAGTAATGCCTCCAAATTTTAAGTGCAAGATAATATACCGCTAACTCCGGATCATGAGTAGGATAATTCCTCTCATATTCTTTGAGTTGTCATGAGGCATAAACTATAAATTTTCCATGTTGCATGAGAACACATCCCAACCCTTTGCTCAAGCATCATCAGAGATGACAAATCCTCCGAGCCGATGGTATTGTCGAACAGTCTTTGAAATAAGTCTCCTCTCGAGTTCTTGAAAACTCTTCTCACATTCTTCGCCCCAACCGAACTTTGTATCTTTTCGAGTCACCGAGTCAATGGAGTAGCGATTCGAGAAAATCCTTCCACGAATCTCCGATAATAACCAAATTTAAACCGAGAAAGCTACGTTTGGCCATCGATTTAGGTTGTTCCCACTTTGAATAGCTTCAATCTTTGTTGGGTCAACGATATTCCATGACTTGATACCACGTGCCCAAGGAACGCTACTTCTTGAAGCCGTAACTCGCATTTCTTCAACTTGGCATAAAGCTTATATTCACGCTTTTGGAGTGTCGACCTCAAGTGTTGCTTATGATCTTCACGGCTTTTGGAATAAATAAGGATGTCATCAATAAAGATGACCACAAAGTGATCTAAATATTCCTTGAATACTCGGTTCATCATAACCATGAAGGCGGCGGGAGCATTAGTCAATCCAAAGGATATGACTAGGAATTCATAATGCCCGCATCTGAGTTCTCAAAGCCGCCTTTAGAATGTCACGGGTTCTAATCTTCAATTGGTGATATCCAAACGAAGATCAATCTTTGAAAAGAATTTGGCTCTTATAACCGGGTCAAACAGTCATCAATACGTGGCAATGGATACCTATTTTTATGGTGACATGATTCAACTCCGATAATCAATACAAATTCGCATACTCCCATCTTTCTTCTTCACGAATAGAATGCAGAGCACCCCGAGGAGAAGTACTAGACGAATAAAGCCAATGTCTAATAATTCCTGCGCATTGGGTCTTTAACTCCTCGAAGTTCAATAGAGCCATTCGATATGGGGCTTTGGAAATAGGTTTTGTCTCGGGTTCAAGGTCAATACAAAATTCAATTTCACGCCTGGGGGTAGGCGTGAAGTTCTTCGGGAATATGTCGAAATTTATTAACAATAGAAATATCGCTCAAAACGGCGTATTTTGTTTAAATCACGATATGAGCTAAGAAAGCTTGACATCCGCTTTTTCAATAAACGAATAGCTTTATGGCTTGAGATGACCATGATTGATTTTAATGGTTTGGTCGTTTGAATTCGCATAATAGGTTGATTAGGAATATGAAAGCTAACAACCTTACGAAAAACAATCAATTTTTGCATAATAAGTAGTTAACCAATCAATGCCTGAATCACGTCAAATGCAAGTATTTTTAATGAAATAAGATCGACAGTAATGTGAGGGTACCGATTTGAACCAAACAAGACTTATAAACAAAGTGGATGTAATGAAGGTTTCTCCCAACCAGTTTCCACAGATAAGTCAAAGTCTAATTCTCCTGAGTTAAATTTAATCGATGAGCGCAAGTAGGAGAAATAAAAGAATGGGTAGAACCCAGATCAAATAAAGTATAGACTTCATTAGAGTTTATGATAAGCTTACCCGTGATGACCTCATTCGGGTTCCTCGCTCTCTCGGGAGGTCACAACAAACGCTTCTCCCTTGCACTACCGGTTTTGACTTTTACGGGACTGACCATTGGTGCCTCCATCCTAGTTGAATTTGTCTTGATGGCAAAAAATCGAGCTAAGTGACCTCCTCTTCCACAATTATAACATGCTTTGACTGGATGGCACGATTCGGATGATGTGTCCCTCTTCTCCGCATTTGAAGCATATGATAGTGGTCTTTCTCCTTCCTTAACAACGGTGTCTTTGGTCGACGCTCTTTCCATCATTGTTGAATCTCCGCTTTCTTGAAATGTCCATTCTTATTGTTTTGGCCTCGATTACCACCAAGTGGTTACCATATCTAGCCATTGATTCCTCCACGCTTGTTGTCACCGCTTGATGACTACTCTCCGGTATTATAATTTTACCTACGCTTCTCTTTTAAAGTTCGTTGACTCGTTATCGCTACTCCACTAATCGAGCCCTATTTACAACATCCGAATACAAATACAGCTTTATGAGAAATAAGATGTTGGCGTATCTTCGACTTCAAACCTCTTAAAAACATTCATGCCATTCTCTTCATTATCCACCATTTGGGGGACGCGAACCGTGATAACTCCGCAAATTTTGCCTCGTATCATGACACACGGCCATATTGTTTTGTTCCAACTTGATAAACTCCACCTCCTTCATGTGGCGAATACTTTCAGGAAAGTATTTGTCGTTGAACAGCTCCTGGAACCTTTTGCTCCTCGGAGCATCCCAAGACATCAAATATCTTGGTAATCTGCTTTATCCATGCTTCCGCCATAAGTGGTTTTGGCTCTCCCTTAAACTTCCGCCATAATCTGCTTTATCCATGCTTCCATTGCTTATTATTCTCATTGGAATAACTCAGTATAATGTGGTTTACCCTATACTTGGTGACATTCTTCTATTATTCTCGCTGGAACATCCTGCTCACATGTTTTACACCCACTGGTTCCGCCTTTTATTATTATTCTGCTGGAACATCTCGTCTGCATGTGTTTTACACCGGACTCGGTTCCGCCTTTTATTATTCTCGTTGAATATTCTCATCAATGCTTTTACTGGCGGACCGGTTCCGTTATTTATTATTCTGTTGGAATAACTCGCCTGCGCGGGCCTATCGCATGCACGGTGATTTCTTTTGTTATTCCATTCTTTATTATACCCAAATTGGTTAAAACTTTGACTTCTATACTCCATGAAATTAGTAGAATATCCTTGATATTTGCGTTTCATCCAAAGATCTTTTCATGGAAATATTCTTCCTCGATCATTCTTGAATTTTACTCTACAAAACAAGATTCTTGTTGACAATTTGGACGTTATTAATTCCTGGATAAAATAATTCTTGAACTTGTTTTATTGAATTATTATGTCATTGTCATCATCCTCATGATATATTATGTTATCTTTGGCTTACGTGCGTAGATGAACTTAGTATGATTATTACCACTGGGGATCATTCTAAGATAATCATGGTTTGTTATAAATGATGTGATAAAAGTCCTCAAAGGGCCTGTGAATGCAGTTGATGGATAGTTTTGGTATGATTATGACTGGGGGGTGATTCTATAGTAGTCATAACCATTGATAATTTGATGAAAATCCTCGACCGTGGTACAAGACAGGATGATTAGATATTGTGGTTTATTCTTTAAACCGAGTCTTAATGATAAAAATTTATGAAAACCTTTTAAAACCTAAAAGATAGTAGACTTTATTTTCTACTTGACTTTTTAATGGATTACATATTCACCTGCAGCTTAAACCGGTTGTCTATCAGATTTTATCGGTTTAACACTATCAAGGCTAATGATAATTTATTCGCATTATCTTAGTCATAATATTTCTTCTTGGGCTAGTTGAGCTCACTCTTTCTTTCACCGTTCTCTTCGTGAAATGAGAACATACCGGGACGAGTCGGGGAGCGGAGTAATGGTCCGGATGATAAGATTAGTAGTCCTCACTATTCTCGTGAAATAGTGTGATAATAGTTAGAATGAGGACTCCTTTCGAGTTTGTATAATATCTAGTAGACAATATTTGTATTCAAACTCACGCTTTATGTCGATTGCATACCTACGCTTATATTAAGTAAGTTGATTTGAATTTACGATCATGTATGTGGCGACCCAAGATGGGTGACGATACCTAATTTTGGGGCGCCACAAGAAATACTATCGACGAAGGTAATTACTATTCACAAAGGTAATTACTATTCAAAAAAGTAATTACTATCGACGAAGAGACTCTTAGATGATGACATATGGGCCCCCATAAAATAATCAAACTTACCACAAACGCCTCATAATGTACTTTTTTATATACATCAAGGATTGAATAAATATTACCACAAATTATTTTATTTTTAATCAACACATTTTAATGTTTCAACAATTATTAATCATTTATAACTTGTCGCCTCAATTAATAATATAACATATTATACAAAAACGATCTTCGTGACAATAATTGAATCAATAATATAAGAGATATGATCAAAAGAATTATCAGAAAGAATAATTGAGTATAGCTAAGTGACTTCTCACGTAAGATCAATAATCAATACTGCGTGCTTCTTATCAACCACGCGTATTATTGTACTTTTTACCACGGTAGTTCAACAGCTTTTAACTAAGAACACCTCCGCCAAGTTATTTTTATAGAAAGATAATTTTGTCGCTTTCTAACTACGATAATACTTCCGCTAATGGGGTCCACTAATGATTGGTAGTCGTCATTACGAATATTCCCCACAAAAAGAATATTCCCCGACCAAACGAATATTTTATAACAACTTGCTTACTTTGCAAAATTTATAAATATTACCCACAACTATAACATTATATCAAATTTATTCCATAATATTCAAAAATAATATTTATAAAAAATTCACCTTTATTTATAAAAGTTTGAAGTCTTACACTCTTTATATACATCAAGGATTGAATAAATATTACCACAAATTATTTTATTTTTAATCAACATATTTTTAATCTTTCAACAATTATTAATCATTTATAACTTGTCGCCTCAATTAATAATATAACATATTATACGTATGATCTTGTGACAATAATTGAATCAATAATATAAGAGATATGATCAAAGAATTATTCTTAAGAATAATTGAGTATAAATAAGTGACTTTCTCACGTAAGCATCAATAATCAATACTGCAGCTGTCTTCTTATGCAACCACGCGTATTATTGTACTTTTACCACCGGGTAGTTCAATGCTTTTAATTCAGTAACACTCATCCGCCGTTATTTTTATAGAAAGATAATTTTGTCATTTTCTAACTACGACAATACTTCCGTTGTGGGGTCCACTAATGATTGGTAGTCGTCGCATTTATATTCTCCGACAAAAAAGAATATTCCCTAATTAAACGAATATTTTATAACAACTTGCTTTAACTTTGCAAAAATTTATAAATATTACCCACAACTATAACATTATATCAAATTTATTCCATAATATTCAAAAAATAATATTTATAGAAAATTCATCTTTATTTATAAAAGTTTGGGTCTTACAACAACATTAAATATGGTGATAAAAATAATGACATTGAATGTTATTTTTTTCAAAAAAAAAAAGTAATGGTTGAATATTTATTATAAGGGCGTAAAAAGAAAATAATGAACCAACTAAATTTTATAAATAAGAAGTAGTAGTATATATTGGGACATCTCAAAACGAAAAATCAACCTATAACTATGGGACGGAGGAGTAATTTTTTATTACTCCTCCGTCCCTTAATATAAAGACGCTTTTAGAGATATTTTTCATTCCTTAATATATGACGCTTTTAAATTCCAAGTAGCGAAAGAATTCTTAATTTTTAATATTATCCCAAAGATTAAATATAATTTTAATTCTCTACACAATTTTTTATTCAATAAATAACAATTTCTTTTTATAATACAAAAATAATATAAATATTTAATATTATATTTAATGGTATACAATCAGTTGGTTAATAGTAACATGTACGCTGTGGCACTTCTACAATACAATCTTTTTTGTATTTTTCTAAAAAAATACTCCATCTAGATTCAAGAATCATCTTATTACACTGAGAGGGACAACTGGATAAGCAGGAAACTTCTACTCTCCATGTGCCACTCACATTATTATCAAATGAACGTCCACATTCCAGCCAGAGTCAGTTACTTTGTAATGATTACGTCACCATTTTCAAATAATCCGAGTGCAAAATATCAAGAATATCAAGTTGCCAGCTCATCAACTTTTCTCTTTCCATGTGTACCCATCAACCAATAAACAGTCACTTAAATACTTCATTCGTTCCTAAAAAATTACTCACTCCGTTCTTAAAAAATTATCGTTTAAGGTTTTGACACATGGATTAAAAAAATATCATTTATCAAGTAAAATTTATTTGAAATTCCATCATTACTCATTTATGGGAAATTGTTCTAATTTATTTATCGTTGACAACTTCTAAGAGAATAAATTATTTATTTCCATAAATCACCCCTACCTTCTTTCATTGTTCTAAGAAATTCTCTCATTTGTATTAGTAATAATTTTCAACTTCTCATAGAGGAGTAGTGATGGAATTTCAAATAAATTTTAATTGTTAAATGATAGTATTAAATGACTTTCTTAATCCATGTGCTAAAACCTTAAACAATAGTAACCTTTTAGGAACGGAGGTAATATAAACTAAACTATTCAGGTTTGATTCGTAAATTAAAAGTTCAATTCGAGTTTGACTCAAAAAATAAACGATTCAAATATAAATTAATTTTAAAATTTGATATATTACTCAAATTTTTTTAAATTAAAATTTTCTATTGATATATGACTCAAAAATTTTAAAATATTCGAATTCGATTCGAGATGACTAGATAACAAAATAAATTTTATTTAAATTTTATTTAATACGGAATGAATTGAATGAATCAAATCTAATTAAATATGCATTTGCACATGCAAAACAAGTCCAAAGTCCTATTCCGTGTACAAAATGTGTACTTAGTGCCACGTAGATGTCTCCCTCTCGCCATATATAAACTCCAATTTTGACGGCCAAATCCAAACAACAACTTCCATTTAATTAATTTCTCTCTCTAAAACAGAGTCCAACCTGAAAATTATAACAAAAAGTACCTCTTTAACATGCAGGAAATGTACAAGAGGGAGTCCGCCGCCGTGGCTACCAACCCGTCGCCGCCACGGCTCACCCATGAGCAGGAAGTTTCCGTCATGGTTAATGCGCTAAAAACCGTCATAACGGGTGGGTGGCGCAGCAATGGACATGAACCATGAATTCTGCTTAATCCCAAGTATCCCAGTAACCGCCACCGCCTTCTTACGAGAGCCGGATGTTTGCCGATTCTGTAACATTAGGGGCTGTTTGGGTTGCGACTTTTTTTCAGAGCCTGATAGCGAGAAAAGTAATTTAGGGGCAGCAAAGAAAAAGAAGAAGAATTATAGAGGGGTGAGGCAGAGGCCGTGGGGAAAATGGGCAGCAGAGATTCGGGACCCACGAAAGGCGGCTCGTGTTTGGCTTGGAACATTTGTGACGGCTGAGGATGCTGCTAGAGCTTATGACAGGGCGGCCATTGAATTCAGGGGACCCAGGGCAAAGATTAATTTTTCGTTTTCTGATTACACTACTACTTTCGATCATCAAGAAATTCCCCAGCAGCATGAAAAGTTGCAGGTGCAACAAGAAAATCCAAAAAAGAGTGAGTTTTCCTCGGGAATGGAAATGGGAATGGGAATGGAAAAGGAATTCTGGAAGTGACCGGAGATGATGAGTTTCAGAAATGGATAAAGTTGATGATGAATGATAATGGTGGTGATCATTCTTCTGATAATTCAGCTAGTGAAAATATTGTCCACAGTGTTTAATTTGCTAGCTTATATATATACTATCGGCGTGACAGTGAGATTTATTCTAAATTTGAACGATACAAATGATATTTTATGAAAAATAAGCGGAAAATTTAAAATTTATAGTATTTTGTTATATATATATATATATATATATATATATATATGTTTGAAAATGGAGCATTTTTTCTCAATTCAATTTGTACGGTAGGTACACAGAGATCTAGAGAATAGAAGTGATGTATTACCATATAATTAATTAAATAAATAAATTATTTAATTAAAATAAAACATATCACAATTTAAATATCAAGATCTTCCAAGTTCATTAATTGTGATTGAAGTTGTATAGAAACTAAGTTCTTACTGAGTACGTCTTTTCAACAACTAAATTTCACTAGTTTTTAAAATACTAAGACTCAAAGAACATCTTCAACATGTTATTCAACAACTTTAGAATATTCAAATAGATTAGTCACATCAAAAAAAAATTATTCAACAGTCTCTCCAAACTGTCACGTAGGTTAACAAATATTTTTTTTATTTTTCTTGTTCTAACTCTTCAAATATATAATTAAAGGCTAAAAATATTTATTACGTTTGATGTATAGTTCATTAAATTGAATAGACTGATTAAGCATAAAATATATAAATATTAAATAATATTTTTCAAATTGTCACGTAAATCGACAAACATTAATTTGAACAGTAATTGGGGCCCTGCCTGCACTTGTCCATAGGATCTGATCTCGCAGTCATATCCATTTCATGATTATATTTGGCTCTGTTTGACATGTGCTTAAAAATATGAGTTTGCCTAGTAGGTTGCTACACTGTATGGGAGCAGAATGTCAAAGGTTTTCGTTATGTTTTGTTTGGATTAAAGAATGGAATGAAATGGGGAATATAATATTTTAAGATATTTTAAATGTATGTATGATATTGATGGTTTTGATGTATGATATTGATGGTGGTGTATGTTATCATATTTTAAGATATTTAAAATGTGTGTCCATGCACCTTTCCTTCATTAACAAATTAAAGACCATTTTTATTTGCACTAAAAAAGAAAATAATAAGTGGATTCAATTAAGAAATCTCATCACTATAACCTCTTTTGTTAGCTAGTGTACAACTAACTGTTAATTCATATAAAATTATATTTAGCAAAATCATTAACAACTAATTAAATCACAAACTTGTTCTAATTTCCGTATATTTGAAAAGGTTCCAAATAAGAAGAAGCACAGTGAGGTTTCAACACCGTCCAAACGCCACTTGGGACGCAGTAGTGAGAACTGAAAAGTGAAGAAAAGGGTATGTGACGTAGGCACGTGGCTCATTAATGCTCTGACTCTTAAAAGGCCAGGCAGGCAGGCAATTGACATCTGTAATATTCCATTCCTAAAGAACACAAAATCGCAGGTGGTCATCCGGTAATTTCATGCAAAATAAAGGTTTTACTAGTATTAATGTCATACACACGTCCATACTGCCGCACCCGCCTAACATGTGAAATTCGTATTATACATGTGTGTATGTAAATATTACTATGTATTTTTTTTTATATGATCATAATAATATTATTTAATTAATTAAACATTGAGATGCCTACCTACCAGGCTACCAATACCAATCAAATAGGAGAAGGAGTAATTGGGGGAGGTGCTGTACCGGACGGCGTCCGGTATAATGTTATTTTTTTATAAAAAAAAATATTTAACCACAATTATCAAAATAATAAATAAAAAATAATAGAGCAAATTTGAAAAAAAAATATACTTTTTATAGTTTACAGTATTTTTTCAATAAAAAATATACTTTCTTTAATAATTTTTTGTTCAAACTTATTATATTATTTTTTATTTATAATTCTCATAATGATGATTAAAAAAAAATTAAAAAAATTAAAATAAAAATAACATTACAACGGACTAACGTCCGATAAATTTTGTACCGAATCCCCTCCCTACCTGGTCCCCTCGGCCCGAGAGGAAGAGGCAGAGGGAGAGGGAGAGGGAGAGCTCAGTCGTAAGCTTTTCTTTCCAACTTATTTTTAACTCATAGCTCCGACTTTCTTGTCTTGTCAACTCATAGGCTTGATTCTAAAAAAAATTCCCAAAGCAAACTTTGAGTTTGAAGACGGTTTGAATATCAGCATTAATTAGTACCAACAACTTAATTGTTCAAATTCCAATTTTTTAAAATATTTAAAGTTGTAATAGGACACCTACTTTAGCTATCAGTCTGTTTCAGAGTTTTTAATAGAAAAAAAAAGAATAGAAAACTTAAATTAGAATAGAAAAAAAAATAATAGAAAATTTAAAATTTTTCTTTGTGTTGTTTCTGAGTTTTTAATAGAAAAAGATAGAAAATTTAAAATTGAGGACATTAGTTGTAATTTAAAATTTATTATATTAAAAGTTGAGGATAATATGAGAATTATAAAAATATTACTTATTCCAATTTCTTTTCCGTTCAAATCGGTAATTTTTTGAACGGAAAACTTTTAGCGAGAAAAAGTGACCAAGTTTTCTATCCATTTCTTTTCTTTTTCCGCTTATTAAAAAACTCAAAAACATAAGAATTGGAAAGAAAACTTAAATTTTCCGTCAATTTCTTTTCTTTTCTGTCCATTTTAAAACTCAGAAACAGAGCATAAAAGTCAAATAATAATACTACTCCCTCCGTTCCTAAAAGATTGTTGTTTTAAAAGAAAAAATTTGTTTTAAAAAGTTTGTCGTTTATAACTTTGGAGGAGAATAAATTATTTACTTTTTTATATTACCCCTACCTTCCACCGTGAATGTTATGGTAAAATGTAAATAATCGATTATTTACTCAATTTTGAAATCACTTAAAAAAAAAAAATTACCCCTCAATTTTTGACCTCCACTCAACTTTTGACCCCAAGCGGCCAAGTCTCTCTTCAATTTCTCCAACCTCAGTTTTATTTTCAGAAATCAATTGTAATTTCCCCCTTTTGTTAGTATTATTAAATTGAATATTTGGATGCATTTGTCTAACCCGAAAGTATAAAGTATTAAAAAAAATTGGCTCGGGGCACTGCCCCTGAACCCCGCCAGATTTTTTATAACTTACTACTAATTTTGACCCCGCTGCTAAAACTTCCTGGCTTCGCCATTGCTACCTTCTCTCATTGTCCCAATAAATTTTCTCCCTTGTATTAATAATTTCAAATTCCCATAAAGGATAGTGATAGAATGTGACGCCCCCAAAATAGGTATACACAACACCCATTCTAAGTCGCCAAATACATGGTACAAGAAGCAAACTACAACTTCAATAATACAAATGTCGTGTGAAATACGACAATATATACTGTGAGTTTAAATACAAATATTATCTTCTAGACAATATCTATACTCAAATAAATCCTCATCACATTTATTGATACATTATTTTACAAAAAATGGTGAGGACTACTAAACAACTCTCTCTAGAACCTTCATTCCATACCCCGACTAAGTACTCGCTACATTCTCGCCTCTCTGAGAAGAAAATGGAACAACAAGGAAAAGGGTGAGCTCAACTAGCCCAAGAAAAGAATATTATGACTAAGATAATATACAACAAATTATCGTTAGTCTCCAACAGGAAAAAAATCGATAGAATACAATAGACAACAAGTTTCGGATCAATATTCGCAGCTGAAATAATAATTCATAGAAGAGTTACGTAGAGAATGAAATCTACTATAATCTATGGATTCAACAAATCCATCATCAATATTTTATCCTCAGAACATCAATCAATATTCTTCTCAAATCAAATATTCATCTTTGCACTTCTGAGCCAAAGATATTCATCAATCGGTCCATGTTCATCTCAACACTGTTCATCTTTGCACTAAAGGCCAAAGATATTCATCGATCGGTCATGTTCATTTAAACACCGCTCATCTTTGCACTACTGTGCCAAAGATATTCTTGAAATCATTCATCTTTGCACTACAGGCCAAAGATATTCAATAATATCATCATTTAAGACTGAGGATGATGAAAAATATTTTTAAAGAACGAATCCAGTGAAACAAAATGACAAGGATTAAGGATTAAGGATTCGTACTTTGTTTTATCCATGTCCAACAATACCTCAAAAATAATCATAGTGGTGTAAAATTCAAGAATGATCAAAACATGGATACAATCAAAGCTAGTATCCAAAATAGATATTTTGGACGAAAAGAAAAATTTTCATTTTTCTATTGAATAAAGGCCAGATCGTGAATAAGTAACTCAAGCACCAAAAGATAGAAATTCCACAAAAAACATTTTCACGCTTCATGAATAGTACTCGTGAATAGTAACTCGTGAATAGTAACTCATGAATAGTAACTCGTGAATAGTAACTCATGAATAGTAACCCCGACATGAAAAAGTTCCAAATTTGATAAAAACTTCAGATCAACATTTCAGCATAATGATATTGAAGAAATAATATCATTACGAAAAAAAAATAATATCCCTTACCTCAAAGAATCAAGATTTCTTGGAAGGAAAGGCTCAAGTGATGTTTGAATGAAACTTGTCTTGAATAAAGAACTCTCAAAGTATTTAAATACTCATAAAATACGCTCGATAATATAGAGAGAGAAGAGAAAACTTTGTTTCGTGTGATTTTCAATTCTAACTTAGCCTCTATTTATAGGAAAATGTTAGCCCGTAGAAGGCAGACTTGACTTTTACTGATGGCTTTACTCGCTACTATTGCCACCCACCACATTTGAAATAAAATTCAGCACATTTTTTTCACCAACCACAAGTGGGGCCCACTCAATTCTAGAATTTTCCACCAAAATCATTTATAACCTAATTTACGAATCGAGACATCTCTTAAAATTTATAACAAATCATTCGTTCATTTTAACGGTTCAAAATTTGTAGACATATACTCAACTTATATATGTATAACATATCCAAAAATTACAACGATCCAACGGTCGGATTAAATATTATAACTCACACAATGAAGTCAATAATAATCTGGATTTGATTTTTTTAATACCTCCAATCCGACAAAATACAAATAAAACATCTCAAAGATTAATTCCTTCATTAACAACCACATAAATAAATCCATCATTTATATTCATATAAAATAAATATTTCCTTATCATATGAATCAATAATTAATTATTCACAAATAATATTACGAATCACATTTATAATGACAACCATTCGCTCCCAGAGAAGAGGGCTTTCCAATAAGGATCTCTCCTTCTTGGCGCATGATTAGGTGACCAAACCTCTCCTTAGATGTAACTTTCTAGACATTGCCAATAATGTTATCTAATAATATTATTCAAATAATATGAATTATTGATCCGATAATGAGAAATCTTTGTGCGTTGACAATTATTGAACAACAATAATATAAAATATCAACGCAACAATTATTGAATCAATAAAATAAAATATTGAACAATAACTCACCGTGAAAATTATTGAGTAGTGCCATCTTACGTGCGAATCAATAATTCAACAATCTTGTCTTGAATCTGGTGTCTTCTTTGTGCAACCACGCCAGACATCAGTATTTTAACCATAAGGTATTCAAACCGTCTTAATTGAATAACAACTTCTGTAGTTATTTATAACCACCCAAACTTTGTCGTTTTCTCATCCAATCGCTTTCCGTTATGGGGCCCACACATGGTCATTACTGTAGTCATCTAATAATATTCCAAGCGATTTAAATATTCCACGACCAAACAAATATTCCCCGACAAAATGAATATTTTATAACCACTTGCTTATTTTAAAATATTTGCGTATTTAACCCTTAACTATCCACATTAATCAAATCAACTCTTACTATTTCAAAATAATAAATAAAGGAAATTCTTTTTATTTAAAAAATTTGGGTCTTACAACCTCCCTCCTTATGAAATTTCGTCCTCGAAATTGACGTGCGTCTTGGTGTTTCAAATGGTGAGGATACCTCGCTTTCATTTCCGCTTTCCAATTCCCGGTCATTACCTCTATAGCATGATTCCTCCACAAAACTTTAACTTGTGGTATGACCTTTCTTGGCGTGGGACATGCTCCTTCCTATCCAAGATCTTGGCGGTACCTCCTCATACGTTAAGTCTTGGGCTATCTCGTCCGGTTCTAACTCTATAACGTGGTTCGGGTCTTTCACATATTTACTGAAGTACGGATATGTGAAACACATTATGAACACGAGACATACTCGGAGAGGTAACGCAAGTCTATAGGCTACATTTCCTACTCGGTCAAGAATTTGAAATGGACCAATAAATCATGGATTGAGCTTTCCTCTCTTCCCAAATCTTGTAACTCTCCTCCATGGAGCAACTCGCAACAATACATGATCCCCTACATTAAATTCCACATCCTTTCGATGAAGATCCGCATAACTCTTTTGTCGATCTTGTCTTGCTTTGTATACGTTGTCGAATCATTAGTCATATACGTCTTAACTCGGGTCCCAACAATGTTGCTTCACCCACCTCATCCCAACATATTGGAGAACGACATTTTTGTGCATATAATGCTTGAATGGAACCATGCCTATATTTGTTTAATAACTATTGTTGTTTGAGAATTCCACCAATGGCAAGTACTTATCCCAACTTCCTTTGAAATCTAGGACCACGAGTCTTTAATATATCTTCAAGAGTTTGAATAGTCCTCTCGATTGTCCGTCCGTTTGGGGATGGTATCTCAACTAAATCGCAAATCCGTGCCCATAGCTTTTTGCAAGCTAACCCAAAATCTTGAAGTGAATCTTGGGTCACGATCCGAAACTATGGATACAGGCATGCCATGAAACCTCACAATCTCATTTACGTACATACTAGCAAGACGTTCAAGGGAATAAGTCTCCCGTATTGGCAAGAAATGAGTAGACTTGGTTAATCTATCAACAATAACCCAAATAGCATTGATGCCTTGAGAAACCGTAGGAAGACCCGTAACGAAATCCATGGTAATGTGTTCCCACTTCCATTCCTAATCTCAAGTGGTTGCAACGGACCCTTAGGTACTAGATGCTCCGCCTTTACACGTTGGCAAGTTAAACACATCGAGATAAACTTTGCAATCTCTCTCTTCATATTGTTCCACCAAAATGTATGTCGAAGATCATGATACATTTTAATACTTCCAGGATGGATTGCAAATGGTGTATTGTGTGCCTCCATCATAATCTTGTACTTCAAATCGAGTCGTTAGGAACACAAAGTCTAGAGTGGACTCAAGTATTCCTTCTTCATCAATTCTCGCTTAGGAATAGCTCCTTCTTGTACTTTCTTCTTCATACGCATCGACTCGAATTGGGTGGCTTGAAGCGACTTTTAACTTTATCGATTAAAGTCGATTATACTCGTATATCATCACGCGTGGGTACCTAGAGTTTTCATCTCCATCTCTATTATTTTTAAATTATCTGAAATTAGTCTTTGACAATATCGTACTTCGTGATTTATATCGATCTTCTACTCAACACGCCGCCTACCACGCTTAAACTTTTCCAGGATGGCATGGTCGAACATGTCTTTGAAATGAGTCTCCTCTTGAGTTCTTGAAGCTCTTCCCACATTCCTTGCTCCATTCGAATTTTGTATCTCTACGAAGTTAGCTACGTTAATGGAATAGCGATTCGAGAATATCCTTCAACGAATCTCGATAATAACCAACTAAGCCTGAAAGCTACGTATTTAGATTCTTGACTTAGGTTGCTCTCAACCGTGACTTCATATCCCAATCTTGGATAAGCGTCATAATGACACCTATCGGTTTCTTATCGCATCGAATATGACGTCCCTACAGAGAGTTCGGCTTAGGTGAATTCCACAAAGGAAGTCACAAGATAAAAGGCTCAGTACCAAATTCTATAGTTGAATTTTAACTCCACGAAGTTCAATAGAGCCATTCGATATGAGATTTTAGAAATGAGTTTTGTCTGGGGTTCAAATTCGATACAAAATTTAATATCGCTTTTGGAGTAAGCCAAGAAATTCTTGAAATACGTCGGGAAAATCAATAATAACAGGAATATTATTCAAATCGACGTGTCTTTATTCAAATCCATAACATGGACTAAGAAAACTTGACATCCGTAATAAACGAATGACTTCATGGCTTGATATGAAAATGTTTGATTACAATGGTTTGATTGCTTGAATTGAATAACGGTTGCTTAGAATATGAAAACTAACAACCTTACAAAAGCAATCAATTTGGCATGATGAGTAGTTAACCTTAAAATCACATCAAAAGCAAATATCTCTATAGAAATAAGGTTAACAGGTAATGTGATAGTGCCAACTGAAATCAAACAAGATTTCTAAACAATGGATGTAATGAAAGTTTCTCCTAACTGATTCTCCATAAATAGGTCAAAGTCTAATTTCTCCGTAGTCAAGTTCAAACGTTGAGCGCAAGCAAGAGAGATAAAAGAATGGGTAGAACCCAGATCAGTAAGGTATAAACTTCGCAAGAATTTATAATTAACTAACCCGTGCTAACTTCGTTCGGGTTCCTCGCATTTTGACCGGTCACGACAAACGCTCTTCCAAGAACCGCTTGACTTTGACTTTTACTTTCGACATCCTTTTGAGTCACCATTCATTGCCGGATGGGTTTCGATATCGTCTGATCTCGGCGATATGTCCTTCTTTTCCACAATTATAGCA
Organism: Panax quinquefolius; assembly: GCA_020205615.1. Classification (NCBI taxonomy): domain Eukaryota; kingdom Viridiplantae; phylum Streptophyta; class Magnoliopsida; order Apiales; family Araliaceae; genus Panax; species Panax quinquefolius. The sequence goes on from CM035165.1 coordinate 106,975,949, forward strand.
TACCTTGGAAGGCTTTGAACAGTTTGACTTTATATGTCCCTCCTCTCCACATCTCAGCAGCATCTAACTGGCGATCGTTCTCTTCCCTAGAATTTGTTGATGGTGCTGATGTTCTTTAACGCCTTCCGGTCATCGTTAAATCTTCTCTTTTAGATAAGACATCTCTTTCTATAATATCAACGCGTCGATGCGACTTTTACCCATGCATCACTCATTCTCACTCGTTCGCTTATTTCTTCTTTCATTTCGATTCCACTTTATCATCTTATACTCGCCAAAGAGTGCTTCATTCAAGCATCACATATCGGGTAACATAAGCTTGAATCGTTGCATCCTTTTGCTCCACGATTTCCTGCAATTCTTCACTTTCGCTCTTCTAACTCATGAATACGATTTTGCAATTCTATATTTCGATCATAAAATACCTCTAATAAACTCTCTTGGTACCTCTTCTTCCTCTTCTTCCTCACTCTCACCGTTACCTCTGCGATTATCTCGGGTGCAACTATCAATTCTTCACTCACCACATGGATATCTCTAATTCCTTCTTCGCTTTGACATCACATTATCCTCGGTTGGCGATTAGAGGTGTCTCCACGATCTCATTCACTCCATTGTTAACGCTCTCGCAGACCCATTCTTAAAAACTATCATAAAACAAGGTTAATTAAATAAATTAACAAATCACATAATACCCCTATATTATGACCAACCAACAAATAAGCTTAGGTAGGACACACTAGCGAAAGGATTTACTCGCCTCTCCTTCCTAGTTCTATTCCCGATCTCCGCCAGAGATCATATCCCTAAGCTCGATATTAATCGCGACGCCCCCAAAATAGGTATACACAACACCCATTCTCGAATTCGCCAAATACATGGTACAAGAAGCAAACTACAACTTCATAATACAAATGTCGTGTGAAATACGACAATATATATTGTGAGTTTAAATACAAATATTATCTTCTGCAGAAATATCTATACTCAAATAAATTCTCATCACATTTATTGATACATTATTTTACAAAAAATGGTGAGGACTACTAAACAACTCTCTCTAGAACCTTCATTCCATACCTTTGACTAAGATACTTCGCTACATTCTCGCCTCCCGAGAAGAAAATGGAACAACAAGGAAAAGGGTGAGCTCAACTAGCCCAATAAAAGAATATTATGACTAAGATAATATACAACAAATTATCGTTAGTCTCCAACAGGAAAAAATCGATAGAATACAATGTATAACAAGTTTCGGATCAATATTCGCGGTGGAAATAATAATTCATAGAAGAGTTACGTAGAGAATGAAATCTACTATAATCTATGAATTCAACAAAATCCATCATCAATATTTTATCCTCAGTAACATCAATCAATATTCTTCTCAAATCAAATATTCATCTTTGCACTACACAGCCAAAGATATTCATCAATCGGTTATGTTCATCTCAACACTGCTCATCTTTTGCACTAAAGGCCAAAGATATTCATCGATCGGTCATGTTCATTTAAACACCGCTCATCTTTTGCACTACGGGCCAAAGATATTCTTCAAAATCATTCATCTTTGCACTACTGTGCCAAAGATATTCAATAATATCATCATTTAAGACCGAGGATGATGAAAATATTTTAAAGAACGAATCCAATGAAACAAAATGACAAGGATTAAGGATTAAGGATTCGTACTTTGTTTTATCCATGTCCAACAATACCTCAAAAATAATCATAGTGGTGTAAAATTCAAGAATGATCAAAACATGGATACAATCAAAGCTAGTATCCAAAATAGATATTTTGGACTGAAAAGAAAAATTTTCATTTTTCTATGAATGAATAGTCAGATATCGTGAATAGTGCCGTATCGTGAATAAGTAACTCAAACACCAAAAGATAGAAATTCCACAAAAAAAACATTTTCACGCTTCATGAATAGTACTCGTGAATAGTAACTCGTGAATAAGAACTCATGAATAGTAACTCGTGAATAGTAACTCATGAATAAGTAACCCCACATGAAAAAGTTCCAAATTTGATAAAACTTCAGATCAACATTTCAAAGATAATGATATTGAAGAAATAATATCATTACTGAAAAAAATAATATCCCTTACCTCAAAGAATCGAGATTTGGAAGGAAAGGTCTCAAGTGATCTTGAATGAAACTTGTCTTGAATGAAGAACTCTCAAAGTATTTAAATACTCACAAAATACGCTCAATAATATAGAGAGAAAGAGAGAAAACTTTGTTTACGGTGTGATTTTCAATTCTAACTTAGCCTCTATTTATAGGAAAATGTTAGCCGTACCAAGGCATCGACCTGCTACACGATGGCTTTACTCGCTACTATTGCCACCCACCACATTTGAAATAAAATTCAGCACATTTTTTTCACCAACCACAAGTGGGGCCCACTCAATTCTAGAATTTTCCACCAAAATCATTTATAACCTAATTTCTGAATCAGACATCTCTTAAAATTTATAACAAATCATTCGTTCATTTTTAACGGTTCAAAATTTGTAGACATATACTCAACTTATATATGTATAACATATCCAAAAATTACAACGATCCAACGGTCGGATTAAATATTATAACTCACACAATGAAGCTGTAATAATACCGATTTGATTTTTTTTAATACCTCCAATCCGACAAAATACAAATAAAACATCTCAGCATTAATTCCTTCATTAACAACCACATAAATAAATCCATCATTTATATTCATATAAAATAAATATTTCCTTATCATATGAATCAATAATTAATTATTCACAAATAATATTACGTAATCACATTTATGACAACCAGTCGCTTCCCGGAAAGAGGGGCTTTCCAATAAGGATCTCTCTCATCACGCGCAATTAAATTAGGTGACCAAACCTCTCCTGAGATGTAACTTTCTAGACATTGCCAATAATGTTATCTAATAATATTATTCAAATAATATGAATTATTGATCCGATAATGAGAAATATCTTGTGCGTTGACAATTATTGAACAACAATAATATAAAATATCAACGCAACAATTATTAAATCAATAAAATAAAATATTGAATAAGAATTCACTGTGAAAATTATTGAGTAGTGCCATCTTACGTGCATTTAATCAATAATTCAACAATACTTGTAATACTTGTGCCATCTTCTTGTCCACGCCAGACATTCTTGTATTTTAACCACCGCATTCCAACGGTCTTAACGGTAACAACTACGCCAAGTATTTATAACCACCCAAACTTTGTCGTTTTCCTCATCCAATCGCTTTCCGTTATGGGGCCCACACATGGGCTGGCAGGCAAGATGCACGAATAATATTCCCGACAAGCATTTAATATTCCACGACCAAACGAATATTCCCCGACAAAAATGAATATTTTATAACCACTTGCTTATTTTGAAATATTTGCGTATTTAACCCTTAACTATCCACATTAATCAAATCAACTCTTACTATTTCAAAATAATAAATAAAGGAAATTCCTTTTTATTTAAAAAAATTTCGTGGTCTTACATAGAATTTCAAACAAATTTTACTTGGTAAATGACACTTTCTTAATTTATATGCCAAAACCTTAAACGACAATCTTTTAGGAACGAAGGGAGTAATATACTTATGGGACAGGGACAGGGACAATGAGTGATGGGTACATTTTTGTAGGCTTAAATATGAATTAGTACCCTAAACTATAGGCCATGTTCCACTTCGGTGATCTACCTTTCAATTTTGTCAATTAGATGATTAAACTATTAATTTTTTTCAATTGCAACAAATTAAACATGCCACGTCAGAAATTGCTGACGTGGCCAATTGTGTAGGCCCTTAATATGTTAATGTGGCAAAAAAATAGGTTTTTAATCCTAAAATAAACAACTTTGATTTAATAAGGGACAAAATGGTTAAACAACAAATTAACATTAACAAATTAACATAAAATATATCTAAACCTAAAATATATCCGTACATTTACATTACATTCGAACGATCTAAATACACTCGGTGTAAACCAAGCCCAAATCGCTCGACAAACCCTAGCTCAACAGGTGTCTTTGTCGCAAAGTTCCGTCGTGCCAAAATGGCAGATCTTCACATTCAACGACTTACCAAGAATAACCACACTATCAAGCGTTTTCACATATTTATGAACTAAATTAAACTTCAGTCCAGTAATATTATGTATATAATCCAAACCGTGCGCTAAATCGGTCGCAATCTGAATTCTTGACATCCAATTTGAAATCACAATAAAATTAGGGTTCCTAGGGTTCCGAAGGCAATTAATCAGATAAGCTCGCGCCTTTAATGTACTTGTAGACTAAGAAAATGTAATCGCCGGAGATCGACGCGCCGAGAATTTTGATTATGCTGATGTGATGTGTGACGCCCCCAAAATTAGGTATACATCACCCATCTTGGGTCTCTAGATACATGGTACAAAATTTAAATACAACTTACTAATACAGCAGTCGTGTACAATACGACAAAACATAAACTGTGAGTTTGAATATAAATATTGTCTACTAGAGATTATACAAACTCAAAAGGAGTTCTCATTACAATTATTATCACACTATTTCACAGAATAGTGAGGACTACTAATGCTATCCTCTGGACCATTACTCCGTTCCGCGACTCGTCCCAGCTATATTCTCATTTCCTAAAGAGAACAATGAAAAAAAGGGTGAGCTCAACTAGCCCAGTATGAAATATTATGACTAAGATAATGCATAATAAATTATCATTAGCCTTCAATAGTGTTAAACTGATAAAATATAATAAACATCAAGTTTAACTGCAGTGAAACCAGCAATCCATTAAAAGAGTCAAGTAAAAAATAAAATCTACTATCTTTTATGATTTAAAAGGTTTTTCATCACTGTTATAGCTGAGACTCATCTTAATAAATATTCCACGTCATCGAATCACCCCTGCACTACGGCCAAGGATATTCTTTAGTATCATGACCACAATTATCCATGCACTACGGGCTAAGAATATTTGTGTATTCATTAATGGTCATAATCATGCCAACAACTGTCCATCAATGCACTACGGGCCAATGAGGATTTTTACCGCATCATTTGTAACATTACGGTCATGATTACACCGAATAATCCCTGGTCATAATCAAACCAAGTCCATCTATGCACTACAGGCCACAGATGACTTTCAACATAATATAAACTTGAGGATGATGACAATGATATAAGAATTCAATAAAACAAGTTCAAAAATTAATTTATCCAGAACCAATAACATCCAAACTCCAACATGATATCGCTAGAGTAGTAAAATTCAAGAATACTTAGAAGAATATTTCCATGAAAGGATATCTTTGACGGAAGCGCAAATATCAAGGATATTCCACTAATTTCATGGAGTATAAAGTCAAAGTTTTAACCAACCGAGTATAATAAAGAATGGAATAACAAAAGAAATCACCATGCATACGATAGATCAAGATGCATGTGTTATTCCAACAGAATAATAAATAACGGAACCCAGTCCCCAGAAACGCATGACATGTGATATTCCAATGTAATAATAAAGAATGGAACCAGTCCGACGTAAAACACACGATGTGATGTTCCAATGTAATAATAATGAAGATTTTAACCGTGTCCTGTAAAACACACGCATGTGATGTTCCAATGTAATAATAAAAGAATGTCACCAAGTATAGGTAAACCAGCAGTATCAAAGTTATTCCAATGAATAATATGCAATGGAATAACAACAGCCTTCTTCATGAATAAGAAAGAATAACACCCTTTACTTTAGTAAGAGATTGAATACTTGATAGTGTAGTAATGTAATACTCTTCTTCTTTTTCTCTTATTCTCTCTATACTTTCTCTCTATATAGCTTGAATGAATTAAGTGAAAAATAATGAAGCACTAGGTGTGACGCCCCAAAATAGGTATACATCACCCATTCCGAGTTGTCAATACATGGTACGTAAATAACTACAACTTTATTATTACAAGAGTAAAACCGTGAGTTTGAATACAACTCTATCTAGAACTTTCATTCCATACCCGACTACAAATTTCGCTATATATTCTCGCCTCCCCGAGAAGAAAATGGAACAAAAGGAAAAAAAGTGAGCTCAACTAGCCCAAAAAGAATATTATGACTAAGATAATATACAACAAATTATCGTTAGTCTTCAACAGGAAAAAATCTAATAGAATACAATAGACAACAAATTTTAAATCAATATTCCCAAATGAAATAATAATTCGTTAGAAGAGTTAAGTAGAGAATGCAAACTACTATCTTCTATGTATGAATTTAAAAGTTCATCGCTCATCTTTTCCCCTCGTAACATCAATCAATATATATCCGAATCAAATATTCATCTTTGCACTACAAAAAGATATTCATAGTTAATTCATGTTCATCTAAACACTGCTCATCTTTGCACTACTGGCCAAAGATATTCTTCAAAATCATTCATCTTTTGCACTACAGCCAAAGATATTCAATAATATCATCATTTAAGACCTAAGATGATGAAAATATTTTTAAAGAAACGAATCCAAAGAAATAAAATGACAAGGATTAAGGATTAAGGATTAGTACTTTGTTTTATCCACGTCCAAAAATACCTCAAAAATAATCACAATTGGTGTAAAATTCAAGAATGATCAAAACATGGATACAATCAAAGCTAGTATCCGAATAGATATTTTGGACGAAAAGAAATTTTTTCATTTTTCGATGAATAAAGTCCGTATTAAGTGAATATTGTCAGATATCGTGAATAAGTCTTGATATCACGTGAATAGTAACTCTAGACACCAAAAGTTCCAAATTTGATAAAATTTCAGATCAATATTTCAACATAATGATATTGAAGAAATAATATCATTACGAAAAAAAAATATCCCTTACCTCGAAATATCGAGATTTAAATTTGAACATTGGATATAAAGGCTATGACTTAAACTTGCAACTTTCCTAACAATACTCAAAGTATACTCAAAATACTCACAAAAATACGCCGATAATATAGAGAGAAAAACTTCAGTTTCTGGTGTGATTTTCAATTCTAACCTAAGCACCCTATTTATAGGAAAAAGCTTAGAACACCAAAGCAGAAAATTTAATAAAATATTAATATATATAATAAAATTTCTACGCCAACCTTCCTAGATCTGATCTCAGCTCATTATGCATATGTTGTAGCCCACAAAACAAACAAAAAACATTTTTATAGGAAATTAATTATTTCGGAACTTCAGAACTTCAATAATTCATAATAAATATCCCTTTATCAGAAAAATTCGAATCTCATGACTTTGTATAGGAAATTCAATTCTCTACAACTTTGCAGAAGAAAGTTTTTCCAAATTCCAAACAGAAATTGACTGAAATCCACAAACAGACGATTTTACAAAAGCTATAATCAAATTTCAATCGATAAATGGGGTCCAATCGGCATGTTTAACATGTTTTAAACATTTATTGCAACAAAATACCCTTCCTCCTCGTATACTCATATATCCCACATTCGTTGTAAAAATATCACCATTATTATATTATTAAAATATAATAATATATTTAAATGAATTATTTTATCGTAAAAGATAAAATTTCAATTTTCAACAATTGTCACATTAAAATTTTTCTCCATCTATATCCACATAAAATCAATATTTTCCTCGTCATATGAATCAATAATTAATTATTCACAAATAATATTACACAATCACAATATTGACAACCGGGTAGTTCCTGGAAAGTAGGGGCTTTCCAATAAGAATTTCTCCTTCTTGGCGCAATTATTAGGTGACCAAACCTCTCCTGTATGCGAACTTTCTAGACATTGCCAATAATGTTATCCAATAATATTATTCGATAATATGAATTATTGTTCGGATAATGGAAAATACCTTGTGTAATGACAATTCTTGAAACAACGATAATATAAAATATCATCGCAGCAATTATTGAATCAATAAAATATAATATCAATGAGAATTATTCGTAATAATTATTGAGTAGTGCTTTCACGTAAGAATCAATAATTCAAAAATACCGTGGTAATACCGTGTTCTACCGTGCAACAACGCCAGACATTTTACTTTACCCACCGGGTATTCCAACAAATGTTAATTGTAATAATTACGTTGTTATTTATAAAACTCCCTTTTATCGCTTTTCTTCATCCGACGCTTATTACATTATGGGGCCCACAAATGGTCACGCCATCAGCATTTAATATTCCCCGACAGAAAGAATATTCCACGACCAAACGAATATTCCCCGACAATAATGAGAATTTATAACCACTTGCTTATTTTGAAATATTTGCGTATTTTACCCATAACTATCCACATTAATCAAATCAACCCTTACTATTTTAAAATAATAAATAGAGAAAATTAAATTTCATTAATAATAAGTTGGGGTCTTACACTAGGCCTCTATTTATAGATGATTTCTAGCTTAGCACTTGCCATGTGAAAAGGCAAGTGGCTTGACGACTGGTGATGTGAAAAGAAAAGTGGTTTGACGCCTGTAATGTGAAACGACAATTGGTTCGACCTTTGGTAATGTGAAACGACAAGTGGTTCGCCGCCGTAATATGAAACGGCAAGTGGTTTGATGACCGGTAAAGGTAATTACTATTGACGAAGGTAATTACTATCGATGAAGAGACTCTCTTAGATGATAACATATATGGCCCCCCATAAAACAACCAAACTTACCACAAACGTCTCATAACAGACTCTTTATATACATCAAGGATTGAATAAATATTACCACAAATTAATTTATTTTTAATCAACACATATTTAATCTTTCAACAATTATTAATCATTTATAACTTGTCGTCTCAATTATTGATTTAATAATATAACATATTATCTGATGATAATCGTGACAATAATTGAATTAATAATATAAGAGATATGATGCAAAGAATTACAAGAGTAATAATTGAGTATAGGTGTGACTTCTCACGTAAGCATCAATAATCAATACCGTGTGCTACTATGCAACCACGCCAGACATCGCATTTCTTTTACTACCGGGTAGTTCAACAGTTTTAACGGTAAACACCTCCGCCAAGTTATTTTTATAGAAAGATAATTTTGTCGCTTTTTAACTACGACAATACTTCCGCTAGGGGTCCACCAATGATTGAGCCGTCGTATCGAATATTCCCCAAACAAAAAGAATATTTTATAACAACTTGCTTACTTTGCAAAATTTATAAATATTACCCACAACTATAACACTATATCAAATTTATTCCATAATATTCAAAAATAATATTTATAGAAAATTCATCTTTATTTATAAAAGTTGGGGTCTTACAACCTCCCATTCTTATGAAATTTCGCCATCAAAATTAGGGTACGTACCTGGTATGTCGAAGAGGTAAGGATACCTTGATTTTATTTCGATTCTAACTCCCAAGTCATTTCCTCAACATCGTGGTTTCTCCACAAAACCTCGACTTGAGGTATAACTTTTGAAATAGAATATGTTCCTTCTTATCCAAGATTTGAACAGGAACCTCTTCATACATCAAATCTTCCGCTATTCGTCCCGGTTCTAACTCAATAATGTGGTTCGGATCTTTCACATATTTACGTAACATGGATATGTGAAAAACGTTATGAACACGAGACATACTTGGCGGTAAAGCGAGTCTATAGGCCACAGTTCCTACTCGATCGAGGATTAAAAATGGGCCGATGAATCGAGGATTTAGTTTTCCTCTCTTTCTAAATCTTGTAACTTCTTTCTATGGAGCAACACGTAACAACACATGATCTCCTATATCGAATTCCACGTCCTTTCGATGAAGATCAACATAATTCTTTTGTCGATTTTGTGAGGTTTTTATACGTTGTCGGATTGTTTGAATCTTTTTCGTAGTCATACATACCAACTCCGATCCCAACAACGTTGCTTCACCCACCTCATCCCAGCATACTGGAGAATGACACTTTCTTCCATATAATGTTTCGAATGGAGCCATGCCAATACTTGCTTGATAACTGTTGTTGTAGGAAAACTCCACCAATGGTAAGAACTTGTCCCAACTTCCCTTGAAATCAAGGACACAGAGTCTTAATAGATCTTCAAGAGTTTGAATAGTTCTTCCAACCGTCCGTCCGTCTCGAGGATGATATGCCGAGCTAAATCGTAAGTCTGTGCTCATAGCTTTTTGCAAACCAACCCAAAATCGTGAAGTGAATCTTGGGTCTCGATCGAAACTATGGATACCGCAAGATACCATGCGATCTTCTGAATCTCGTTTATGTACATACTGAGCAAGACGTTCAAGTGTATAAGTTTCTCGATCGGTGAGAAATGAGCGGACTTGGTCAATCTATCAACAATGACCCAAATCGCATATATGCCTTGAAACCTTAGGAAGACCCCAGAATGAAATCCATGGTAATGTGCTCCCACTTCCATTCTAGAATTTCAAGTGGTTGCAATGGACCTTTTGGTACTTGATGCTCCGCTTTAACTCGTTGACAAGTTAGACACCTTGAGATAAACAACGCTATCTCTCTCTTCATATTGCTCCACCAAAATGTATGACGAATATCATGATACATTTTGGTACTCCCAGGATGGATTGCAAACGGTGTGTTGTGCGCCCCATCATGATTGTATACTTTAAATCGTGGTCGTTAGGAACACAAAATCCAGAGTTGACTCAAGTATTCCTTCTTCATCGATTCTTGCTTCCAAAGATAGCACCTTCTTGCACTTTCTTCCTCATACGCATCAGCTCCAGGTCTGTAGCTTGAGCAGCTTTAACTTTATTGATTAAAGTCGGTTCTACTAGTATATTCGCCATCGTCACATGCATCCCTGGAGTCTTTAACTCTATCTCCATCCTTTGCAAGTCACACAAAATGGGCCCTTGCGTTGACAATATCGCACTCATACTTGCATATGATCTTCTACTCAATGCGTCAGCTACCACGTTTGTTTTTCCAGGATGGTATTGGATGGTATGATCATAATCTTTCATCAGCCAAGCCAACATCGTTGTCGCATGTTGAGTTCCTTTTTTGAGTGAAGAAATATTTGAGGCTTTTATGATCCGTAAAGATCTCCACTTTCTCCCCATACAAGTAATGCCTCCAAATTTTAAGTGCAAAGACAACAGCTGCCAACTCTAGATCATGAGTAGGATAATTTCTCTCATATTGTTTGAGTTGTCGCGAGGCATAGGCTATGTGTAAGACCCCAAATAATTAATAAATAAAATTTATTTTCCTCTATTATTTCTTTTAATTAGTAAGGGTTGATTTGATTAATGTGGTTAGTTATGGGTAAAATGCGCAAATATTTTAAATAAGAAGGTGGTTATAAAATTTTTATTTTTGTTTGGGGAATATTCGTTTGGTCGTGGAATATTCTTACTTTGTCGAGAATATTCGATCGACGCAGTAGCGACCCTTGTGTGGGCCCCATAACTTGAAAGCGATTGGATGAAGAAAATGACAAATATAAGTTGTTTAAAAATAACTACACGTAGTTATTACTGCTTAACAACGTTGGAATACCCTATGGTTAAAACACACGATGTCGCATTGTTGTTACAAGAAGACACTGCAGATTGCACCAATTATTGAAGGCACTACTCAATAATGGTTACACGAATAATTCTTGTAAGACCCCAACTTATTATTAATGAAATTTAATTTTCTCTATTTATTATTTTGAAATAGTAAGGGTTGATTTGATTAATGTGGATAGTTAGGGGTAAAATACGCAAATATTTCAAAATAAGCAAGTGATTATAAAATATTCATTGTTGACGGGGAATATTCGTTTGGTCGTGGAATATTCTTGCTGTCGGAGAATATTCGTACGACGGCGCAGTCTTTTGTGGGCCCCATAACAGAAATCGATTGGATAAAGAAAACGACAAATATAAGTTGTTTAAAATAATAACAGAAGTAGTTATTGCTAATTAATCTTGTTAAAATACTTTCATGGTTAAAACACAAGAAGACACTACCAGTATTGCACCAATTATTGATTCTTACGTAAGAAGGCACTACTCAATAATGGTTACGATAATTACCGCTCAAAGATTTTATTGATTTAATAATTGTTGCGTTGATATTTTATATTCATTGTTGTTTCATAATTGTCATTACACAAGATTTTTTCATTATCGAAGCAATAATTCATATTATCCGAATAATATTATTAGATAACATTATTGGCAATGTCTAGAAAGTTCGCTCTAAGGAGAGGTTTGGTCACCTAATTGCGCTACCAGTAAGGAGAATTTTATTGGAAAGCCCCTCTTCCTGTGAACTGCACAGTTGTCAATATTGTGATTTTGTAATATTATTTGTGAATAATTAATTATTGATTCATATGATGAGGAAAATATTAATTTTATGTGGATATAGATGGAGAAAATTTTAATGTGACAATTGTTGAAAATTGAAATTTTATCTTTTTCTCGATAAGATAATTCATTTAAATGTATTATTATATTTTAATAATATAATAATGGTGATATTTATACAACGAATGGGATATATATGAGTATACGAGGAGGAAGAGTATTTTTGTTGCAATAAATATTTAAAACATGTTAAACATGTCGGTGGACCCCATTTATTGACCGAAATTTGATTATAAATTGTAAAATCGTCTGCTTTGTGGATTTCGGTCAATTTCATTTGGAATTTGGAAAAACTTTCTTCTGCAAAGTTGTAGAGAATTGAATTTCCTATACAAAATCGAGAGATTCGAATTTTCTGACAAAAGGGCTATTTATTATGAATTATTGAAGTTCTGAAGCTCCGAAATAATTAATTTTTGGAAGTTTTAATTATTTTTATTTAGAAAAACGTTTTTGTTGTTTATGGACATGTGTTAGGTGTTTGAGATCAGCTGGTAGGATGGCGTAGAAGATTTATTATATATATTAATATTTTAATAAATTTTCGCTTTGGTGTTTCTAAGAATTTTCCTATAAATAGGGTGCTTGGGTTAGAATTGAAAATCACACCGAAATCAAGTTTTCTCTCTATATTATCGAGCGTATTCTTGTGAGTATTTTGAGTATATTTGAGTATTGCTATATATTGTAAGTTCAAGTCATAGCCTATATCCTGTTTCAAATAAGTATCTTGATCTTTCGAGGTAAGGGATATTTTTTTTTTCAGAATGATATTATTTCTTCAATATCATTATGTTGAAATATTGATCTGAAGTTTTTTTATCAAATTTGGAACTTTTGGTGTCGAGTTTCTATTCACGATACTGGCATTATTCACGATACTTGATTATTCACGAATCATACTAAGACTATTCATCGAAAAATGAAAAATTTTCTTTTCGTCTAAAAATATCTATTCGGATACTAGCTTTGATTGTATCCATGTTTTGATCATTCTTGAATTTTACACCACTATGATTATTTTTTGAGGTATTTTTGGACGTGGATAAAACAAAGTACTAATCCTTAATCCTTAATCCTTGTCATTTTGTTTCACCGGATTTGTTTCTTTAAAATATTTTCATCATTCTCGGTCTTAAATGATGATATTATTGAATATCTTTGGCACAGTAGTGCAAAGATGAATGATTTCGATGAATATCTTTGGGTCAGTAGTACAAAGTGCAAAGATGAGCAGTGTTTAGATGAACATGACCAATCGATGAATATCTTTGGCTCAGTAGTGCAAAAGATGAATATTTGATTCCGATATATATTGATTGATATTACAGGGATAAAAGATAGGCGATGAACTTTTAAATTCATACATAGAAGATAGTAGTTTGCATTCTCTACTTAACTCTTCTAATGAATTATTATTTTCATTGCGAATATTGATTTAAAAACTTGTTGTCTATCATATTCTATTAGATTTTTTCTGTTGAAGACTAACGATAATTTGTTGTACATTATCTTAGTCATAATATTCTTTATTGGGCTAGTTGAGCTCACCCTTTTCCTTGTTGTTCCATTTTTCTTCTCGTGAGGCTAGAATGTAGCGAGTACTAATGGGTATGGAATGAAGGTTCTGTAGAGAGTTGTTTAGTAGTCCTCTCCATTTTTGTAAAATAATGTATCAATATTTATGATGGGGATTTATTTGCGTGTGGATATTGTCTTGATGGCAATATCTGTATTTAAACTCACAGTTTATATGTTGTAATAATAAAGTTATAGTTTTTTCTGTACCATGTATTGACAACTCAGAATGGGTGATGTATACCTATTTTGGGGGCGTCACAATTACTGTTCAGTATTTTATTTTATTGAATCAATAATTACTGCGTTGATATTTTATATTGTTGTTGTTTCAATAATTGTCATTACACAGTATTTTCCATTATCGGAGCAATAATTCATATTATCTAAATAATATTATTAGATAACATTATTGACAATGTCTAGAAAGTTCTCATCTAAGGAGAGGTTTGATCATCTAATTGCAAGCCATGAGAATGAGAGATCCTTATTGGAAAGCCCTACATCCCAGGAACTGCTCGGTTGTCAATAATGTGATTCTCAGTAATATTATTTATGAATAATTAATTATTAATTTATATGATGAGGAAAATATTGATTTTATGAGGATATAGATGGAGAAAATTTTTAATGTGACAATTGTTGAAAATTAATATTTTATCTTTTTCTGATAAAATAATTCATTTAAATATATTATTTTAATAATATATTAACGATGATATTTTTACAATGAATGTGGATATATGAGTATATGAGGAGGAAGAGTATTTTTGTGACATTAAATGTTTAACACATGTTTTGTGTGTTGGTGGACACAATTATTGACCGAAATTTGATTATAACTTGTAAAATCGTCCGTTTGTGGATTTCAGTCAATTTTTATTTGGAATTTGGAAAAACTTTCTTCTGCAAAGTTGTAGAGAATTGAATTTCCTATACAAATTCGCGAGATTCGAATTTTCTGATAAAAGGGCTATTTATTATGAATTATTGAAGTTCCGAAATAATTAATTTTTGAGAGTTTTAGTTAATTATTTTGAGAAAAACGTTTTTGCAACTAAGTTGGCCTCACATGTGATTCAAATGGGCTGAGATCAGTTGTCTAAGGTGGTCTAAGGAAAATGTGAAAAATATATTAATATTATATTCAATTTTCTACTTTGGTGTTCTAAGCATTTTCCTATAAATAGGGTGCTTAGGTTAGAATTGAAAATCACACCAGAAACTGAAGTTTTTCTCTATTTCTCTCTCGATATATTGAGCGTATTCTTGTGAGTATGCTTTGAGTGTTGTTATACTGGTCTGCAAGTTCCTTCACTGTTTCGCTTTTCGCTTTTTCAATGGCACCGTCTTTGTGAGGTAAGGGATGTTATTTTCTTCTCAAATGATATTATTTCTTCAATATCATTATCTTTGAAATATTGGTTGTAACTTTTTATCAAATTTGGAACTTTTTCATGTCGGGTTACTATTCATGAGTTACTATTCATGAGTTACTTATTCACGAAGTTACTATTCACGAGTACTATTTACGAGTACTATTAATAAGCATGATGATATTTTTGTGGAATTTCTATCTTTTTACGCTGAGTTACTATTCACGATATCGACCTTTATTCATGAATACTTGGCACTATTCACGTAAAAAATAAAATTTTTCCTTTTCGTTCAAAAATATCTATTGTGAATACTAGCTTTGATTGTATCCATGTTTTGATCATTCTTGAATTTTACACCACTATGATTATTTATGAGGTATTTTGGACATGAAATAAATTTGAAATACTGAATCCTTAATACTTTTTCTTTTTTTTCACCGGATTCGCTTTTCTTTAAAATATTTTTCATCATCCTCGGTCCTAAATGATGATATTCTCAATATCTTTGGCTGTGAGTGCAAGATGAATGATTTCTTGATGAATATCTTTGGGTAGTAGAGCAGCAAGATGAGCAGTGTTTAGATGAACATGACCGATCGATGAATATCTTTGGCCAGTAGTGCAAAGATGAATATTTGATTCAAGATGAATATTGATTGATGTTACAGGGATAAAATAATGATGATAGACTGTTAAATTCATAGATATTAGTAGATTTCATCCTCTACGTAACTCTTCTATGAATTAATATTTTTCGCTGCGAATATTGCTCTAAAACTTGTTGTTTAATATATCCTCTCAGATTTTTTCCCTGTTGAAGACTAACGATAATTTGTTGTATATTATCTTAGTCATAATATTCTTTACTGGGTTAGTTGAGCTCACCCTTTTCTTTTTTGTTCCATTTTTTTTTCTCAGGAGGCGAGAATATAGCGAGTACTAGTCGGGGTATGGAATTAAGGTTCTAGAGAGAGTTGTTTAGTAGTCCTCACCATTTTTGTAAAATAATGTATCAATAAATGTGATGAGGATTTATTTGGGTATAGATATTGTCTAGAAGATAATATTTGTATTCAAACACACAGTTTTACTGTTGTAATAATAAAGTTGTAGTTGTTTCTTTACCATGTATTGACAACTCAGAATGGGTGATGTATACCTATTTTGGGGGCGTCACACTATGACTTTTCCATGTTGCATGAGAACACATTCCAACCCTTTTGCTCAAGATCATCAGAGATGACAAATCCTCCGAGCTAGATGGTATTGTCGAACAGTCTTTGAAATGAGTCTCCTCGAGTTCTTGAAAACTCTTCTCACATTCTTCGCTCCAACCGAACTTTGTATCTTTCCGAGTCACCGAGTCAATGGAGTAGCGATTCGAGAGAATCCTTCCATGAATCTCCGATAATAACCAAATAAACTGTAAGACCCCAAACTTTTATAAATAAAGATGAATTTTTCTATAAATATTATTTTGAATATTATGGAATAAATTTGATATAATGTTATAGTTGTGGGTAATATTTATAAATTTTGCAAAGTATGCAAGTTGTTATAAAATATTCGTTTGGTCGTGAATATTCTTTTTGTTAGGGAATATTCGTATCTAACTACTCAATCATTGGTGGACCCCACAATGTAATTTATTGTTTGATTGAGAAAACGACAAAAATATTTTATAAAAATAACTACGAGGTGTTACCGTTAAAACTGTTGAACTACCCGGTGGTAAAAGTACGATGTACGCTGGCGTGGTTGCATAGTAGTAGTACACGATATTGATTATTGATGCTTACGTGAGAAGTCACTCACCACCATGCTCAATTATTGCTACGATAATTCTTTGCATCATATCTCTTATATTATTGGTTCAATTATTGTCACAAGATCATCTCAGTATAATATGTTATAGTATTAAATCAATAATTGAGACGACAAGTTATAAATGATTAATAATTGTTGAAAGATTAAATATGTGTTGATGAAAAAAAATAATTTGTGGTAAGTTTGATTATTTTATGGGGGCTCATATGTCATCATCTAAGAGTCTCTTCATCGATAGTAATTACCTTCGTCAATAGTAATTACCCTTGTGAATAGTATTTACCTTCGTCGATAAGTAATTACCTTCGTCCAATAAGTAATTACCCTTGTGAATAGTATTTACCTTCGTCAATAGTATTTACCTTTGTTAATAGTAATTACCTTTACCAGACGTCGAACCACTTGTCGTTTCACATTACAGCGTCCGAACCACTTGTCGTTTCACATTACAAAAGCGCCGAACCACTTGTCATTTCACATTACGAGCGCCAAACCACTTTTCTTTTCACTTCATTAGTCATCAAGCCACTTGCCTTTTCACACACGGCGGTCTTTAAGCTAGAAATCTTCTATAAATAGAGGCCTAGGGCTTCATTATTTTCACGAATCCATTCAAGCTATAGAGAGAGAAGTATAGAAAGAATAAGAGAGAAAGAAGAAGAGTATTTTTCTTACTACACTGCCGCATTGATTCAATCTCCTACCAAATGTAAGGGGTGTTATTCTTTCTTATTCATGAAGAGAACTGTTGTTATTCCATTGTTTATTATTCTCGTTGGAATAACTTTTGTATACGCTGATTTACCTATACTTGGTGACATTCTTCTATTATTCTCATTGGAACATCCTCATCTGTGTGTTTTACACCTAATTCTAATTCTTTATTATTATTACGCTGGAACATCCATGTCTCATGTTTTACACCTACTTCGGTTCCGCTTTATTATTATTCATTGGAACATCCATCTGCATGTATTTTACGGGACCGGTTCCATTCTTTATTATTCTCATTGGAACATCCATGCATGCGTTTCTTTTACGCCGGACTGGTTCCGTTATTTATTATTCATTGGAATAACTCCGCCTGTCTTGATCTATCGCATTCATGGTGATTTCTTTTGTTATTCCATTTTTATTATACCCAGTTGGTTAAAACTTTGACTTCTATACTCCATGAAATTAGTAGAATATCCTTGATATTTGCGTTTCATCCAATATCTTTTCATGGAAATATTCTTCCGATCATTCTTGAATTTTACTCTACAAAACAATGATCGTGTTGATAATTTGGGCGTTAATAATTCCCCGGATAAAATAATTCTTGAACTTGTTTTATTGAATTCTTATATCATTGTCATCATCCTCATGTATATATTATGTTGAAAGTCATCATGGCCCAGAAGTGCAGTGCATAGATGGACTTGGTATGATTATGACCTGAGAGACTATTCTTGTAATCATGGCCCGTAATGTTACAAATGATGTGATAAAAATCCTCGATGGTAGTAGTAGTGCATTGGTGGACGATTGTTGGCATGATCATGACCATTAATGAATACACAAATATTCTCGGCCGTAGTGCATGAATAATTGTGGTCGTGATACTAAAGAATATCCTCGGCAGTAGTGCGGGGGTGATTCGATGATGTGGAATATTTATTAAAGTCGAGTCTCACTTATAATGAAGGATGAAAAACCTTTTAAAACCTAAAAGATAGTAGACTTTATTTTCTACTGTTGACTCTTTTAATGGATTGCTTATTCTACTGCTGCAGCTAAAATGGTTGTCTATTGTATTTTATCGGTTTAACATTGTTGAAGACTATTGATAATTTATTATGCATTATCTTAGTCATAATATTTCTTCTCGGGCTAGTTGAGCTCACCCTTTCTTTCACCGTTTCTTCTTGAAATGAGAATATAAATTTGGGACGAGTCGTCTGGGAAACGAGTGATGGTCCCAAGATAGCATTAGTAGTCCTCACTATTATGTGAAATAATGTGATAATAATTGTAATGAGGATTTTTTTTGAGTTTGTATAATATCTAGTAGGCGATATTTGTATTTAAACTCACAATTTATGTCGTATTGTACCACCTACGCTTATGTTAATAAGTTGTATTTAAATTACATACCATGTAAGTGGCGACCCAAGATGGGTGATGTATACCTAATTTTGGGGGCGTCACGATTGATATATCGAGCTTAGGGATATGATCCACAGCTAAGATGTGAGAATAGTACTAGGAGGGAGAGACGGGGAATACCTTCACTAGTATGACCTACCTAAGTTTATGTGCTATTTTATTGGTTGGTCAGAAGATAGGGATAATTTGTTACATGTCAATTAACCTTTTGTTTTGTGGCAGTATCTGAAAATGACATCTGAGAATGTTGAGAATAAGCAATGGAGCGCAGCGATCGTTGATTCACCACATATCCATAATCGGGATAATGTGCATCGAGGAGGCGACAATCCTCATACAAACAACAACACCGACCAAATGATGAATGATCAAATGTTCGAGAGGCTTTATGCAATTTATACAACAAAGAAAGCAGAGCGACTCTCATCCCAAAACGTAGGTGGAAACACGAAAAACTCTCGGTGGCACCCACCGCTAAACAATTCAAGGAGCCGGGACCACCGGAGTTTAAGGGAGAGCCAAAACCACTTCTCGCGGAAGCATGGATAAAGCAGATTACCAAGATATTTGATGTCTTGGGATGCTCCGAGGAGCAAAGGTTCCTTTCTTACGCCTTTATGTTGCGCGGAGAGGCGGATTCTTGGTGGGAATCGATAAAACGTACTCAACTCACTTTGTCTTGAAGATATCTTGGGAGAAGTTCCAGAGTCGTTCAACGACAAATACTTTCCCGAAAGTATTCGCCACATGAAGGGAGGTGGAATTTATCAAGTTGGAACAAAACAATATGACCGTGTAATGCAATACGAGGCAAAATTTGCGAGTTATCACGGTTTATGTCCCACTTGGTGGATAATGAAGAGAGAATGGCGCGAATGTTTTTAAGAGGTTTGAAGCGGGAGATACGTCCAACATCTTATTTCTCATAAAGCGTGTTTGTATTCGGATGTTGTAAATAGGGCTCGATTAGTGGAACGCGATAATGAGTCAACACAACTAAAAGAGAAAGCGGTAAGCAAAATTATAATACCAATGGAGAGTAGTCATCGAAGCGGTGACAACAAGCGTGGAGAGAATCAACAAAGTTAGATATGGTAACCACTTTGCGGTGGTAATCGTGGCCAAAACAATAAGAATGGACATTTCAAGAAACGGAGATTCAACAATGATGGAAAGACGTCGAAGACCAAAGACCCATTGTTAAGGAAGGAGAAAGACCACCTATCATATGCTTCAAATGCGAGGAGAGGGACACATCGATCAAATCACGTCATGCATCAAAGCATGTTATAATTGTGGAAGAGAAGGTCACTTAGCTCGATTTTGTCGCCATCAAGACAAATTCAAATTAGGATGGAGGCACCAAAGGCCATCCCGTAAAATTCAAAACCCAGAGTCTGAGGAGAGAAGCGTTTGTTGTGACCTCCCAAAAGAGCAAGGAATCCGAATGAGGTCATCACGGGTAAGCTTATCATAAACTCTAATGAAGTCTATACTTTATTTGATACCGGTTCTACCCATTCTTTTATTTCTCCTACTTGCGCTCATCGATTAAATTTAACTCCTGAGAATTAGACTTTGACTTATCTCGTGGAAACTCCGTTGGGAGAAACCTTCATTACATCCACTTGCTTATAAGTCTTGTTTAGTTCAAATCGGTACCTCACATTACTCCGTCGATCTTATTTCATTAAAAATACTTGCATTTGACGTGATTATAGGGATTGATTGGTTAACTACTTATCATGCAAAAATTGATTATTTTCGTAAGGTTGTTAGCTTTCATATTCCTAATCAACCTATTATACGAATTCAAACGACCAAACCATTAAAATCAATCACGATCATCTCAAGCCATAAAGCTATTCGTTTATTGAAAAACAAATGTCAAGCTTTCTTAGCTCATGTCACGATTTAAACAAAAATACGCCGCTTTTGAACGATATTTCTATTTTTAATAAATTTCTGACGTATTCCCAAGAACTTCCCCGCCTACCCCGGGCGTGAAATTGAATTTTGTATCGACCTTGAACCCGGTGACAAAACCTATTTCCAAAGCCCCATATCGAATGGCTCTATTGAACTTCGTGAGTTAAAGACCCAACTGCAGGAATTGTTAGACATTGGCTTTATTCGTCCCTAGTACTTCTCCTTGGGGTGCTCCTCTCTATTCGTGAAGAAGAAAAAGATGGGAGTATCATTTGTATTGATTATCGGGAGTTGAATCATGTCACCATCAAAAATAGGTATCCATTGCCACGTATTGATGACCTGTTTGACCAACAGATTGAGCCAAATTCTTTTCAAAGATTGATCTTCGTTCGGATATCACCAATTGAAGATTAGAACCGCTAACATTCCAAAGACGGCTTTAACTCCTAGAGACGGGCATTATGAATTCCTAGTCATGTCCTTTGGATTGACTAATGCTCCTGCTGCCTTCATGGATATGATGAACCGAGTATTCAAGGAATATTTAGATCACTTTGTGGTCGTCTTTATTGATGACATCCTTATTTATTCCAAAAGCCGGGAAGATCATGAGCAACACTTGAGGCTGACACTCCAAAAGCTTCGTGAATATAAGTTTTATGCCAAGTTGAAGAAATGTGAGTTCTAGCTTGAAGAAGTAGCATTCCTTGGGCACGTGGTATCAAGTCATGGAATATCTGTTGACCCAGCAAAGATTGAAGCTATTCAAAGCTGGGAACAACCTAAATCAGTGACCGAAGTACGTAGCTTTCTCGGTTTATGTGACGCCCCCAAAATTAGGTATACATCACCCATCTTGGGTCGCCACTTACATGGTACAGAATTTAAATACAACTTATTAACATAACTGTAGGTGGTATAATACGACATAAACTGTTAGTTTAAATACAAATATCGCTCTACTAGATATTATACAAACTCAAAAAAATCCTCATTACAATTATTATCACACTATTTCACGTAATAGTGAGGACTACTAATGCTATCTTCAGACCATCACTCGCTTTTCCCGACTCATCCCAAATATATTTCTCATTTCTGAAGAGAACAAAATGAAAGAAAGGGTGAGCTCAACTAGCCCAGTAAGAAATATTATGAGTAAGATAATACAGAATAAATTATCAATAGTCTTCAACAATGTTAAACTGATAAAATACAATAGACAAGCTCAGTAAAGAATATTATGACTAAAGATAAATAAATTATCAATAGTCTTCATCAGTAATAAATCAGAGATTTAGAACATATGGTAGATGATAAAACTTTTCAACCATAGTTGCAGCGAAATGAGCAATCCATTAGAAGAGTCAAATAGACCATAAAATCTATTATCTTCTCCATGTTAAAAGTCCACCAACAATGTTTTATCCCTGTAACATCAATCAACAATTCCTGTCTACAATCACATGTATAACTCATAATCATAATTGTAGTTCTAAATTCCTCTTCTTATCCGGAGACGAAGATAATTTCATCACTTGCCTTTACCGAAACATCAAAGATCATGGTTATACCAAATCACAGCCTCTGCTCATAATCATACTAATAAATTCATCTTTGCACCACGGCCAAAGATATTCATCAACAGCTCATCTTTACACTACTGCAAAGATATTCAACAATGTGTCATCTTTGCATTACGAGCCAAAGATATTCATCAATAATTCATCTTTTGCACTACAAAGCTAAGATATTCATCAACAAGTCATCTTTGCCTTCTACGAGCCAAAGATATTCATGTATCAAAGAAATACATAATCATTTCGTGGTTATATAACAATAATTATAACCATGTTGATCAATTCACCTTTGCACTTAAGCTAAAAATATTCAATTGTAAATTCAATGGTCATGATCATACCAAATCAACAATTCAACTTTTGCACTCATCGGCCAAAGAGAACCTATAGTCACGATCATACCAATAATCTACTAATCTTTACACTCGACTCAAAGAGAAATATCATCATTAGGGTTATAAGAATGTTATATAAAAACAATATAATCAAAACATGGTTTTAATTTCAAGAGTAAGATTCATAAATCAACGATAATTTGGTCGGGAGAAGAAACCAATTTGTCGTGAATAGTACCCGTGATTCATACATAGTATCGTGATACGCGTAATAAGAACTCCTCGACACGAAAAAGATAATGTTTCATAATAAAATTCATATCCATATTTATAACACCTTAATCCAAATGTTATAAATCACTTAGAAATCTCATAATCTAATATTATTAATATTACAACAATATTTTAATCATTTCTAAAACTTATAAACAATTTAATCCAATTATTTACACTTTAATAATTAATGCATTTAATCATCTAAAATGCCAAACTCATAAGATTTCATCATCATTAACCAAAACCTCATCAAAAATCTGCATATACCTCATATATGATTCTCAAGCCATAAAATTATATTTTCCAATTTTCTTACTTCACATAACATATTTAATTCATTTACTCATAACTAAAATATTTTCATGAAAAATACCAAATCAGTTCCTAAAATATTTCTTTTCAGGAATTTAGCATAACATAGTCCCATATTGAACATATATTTTTTTCAAAATTTTAAAAATTGATTTACTATTTTTCATATGGCCAAAACCATCGAATATTTAAACATTTATCATAAATTATACTTTTATCTAAAAATTCTGAAATTTACACGGTATACTGATATTATATAGATGTAATCCCAATAAAAATTTCATCAATTTTGGAGTTAATCACAAGGAGTTATAAATAGTTACTTTTAAAATAGTCTTTTCTCATAAAATCCATAACTCCTAATCTATACATCCAAAAATCGCCATTTTTGGACACACTCTACAAAACTCATCAAAATATCATTTTAAATTTTTCCAAAATTTTTGAAGGTTCAGAAAAATTTCGAAACTAAAAAACATAGTAACCCTTAAAATCTCATACTATCCCTTACCTCAAAAGAGCAGTACTTCTAATTAGAATAACGCCGAATCGAACTTGCAATCAGTATAGCAACACTCAAAATATACTCAAAATACTCACAAGAATACGCCGATAATATAGAGAGAAAACTTGATTTACGGTGTGATTTTCAATTCTAACCTAAGACCCTATTTATGTAAAAATGCTTTAGAACACCAAAGCGAAAATTTATTAAATATTATTATATTTTTTCCAAAACTTCATACGCATGTTTTACCATCTGAACTCAGCCCCTATCACATGTTAAATGAGGAAAACAAAATGAAAAACACGTGTTTGTAAATAAAAATAATTAAAACTTTCAAAATCAATTATTTGAACTTCGTAACTTCAATAATTCATAATAAATAGCCCTTTTATCAGAAAATTTGAATCTCACAAGTTTTTATAGGAAATTCAATTCTCTACAACTTTACGTAAGAAAGTTTTTCAAATTCCAAATAAAATTGACCGAAATCCACAAACGGGTGATTTTACAAAGCTAATTAAATTTCTACAATAATTGTGTCCACCAACACACAAAATATGTGTTAAACATTTATTACCACAAAATACTCTTCCTCCTCATATACTCATATATCCCACATTCATTATAAAAATATCACCGTTAATATATTATTAAAATAATATATTTAAATAAATTATTTTATCGTAAAAAGACAAAATATTTATTTTCAACAATTGTCACATTAAAAATTTTCTCCATCTATGTCCACATAAAATAAATATTTTCCTCATCATAAAAATCAATAATTAATTATTCACAAATAATATTACATAATCACAATATTGATAACCAGTGCGCCTCAGAGAAGAGGGCTTTCCAATAAGGATCTCTCTTACTTGGCAAGCAATGATTAGGTGACCAAACCTCTCCTTAGATGTAACTTTCTAGACATTGCCAATAATGTTATCCAATAATATTATTCAGATAATATGAATTATTGTCTGATAATGGAAAATACCGTGTAATGACAATTCTTGAAACAACAATAATATAAAATATCAACGCAAAGAATTATTGAATCAATAAAATATAATATTGAATAAGAATTATCGTAACAATTATTGAGTAGTGCCTTCTTACGTAAGAATCAATAATTCAAAATACTTTTGCAATACCGTGTTATTATCAATGTGCAACAACGCGTATTACTTGACTTTATCCACCGGGTATTCCAACAAAGTGTTAATTGTAATAATTACTGTTGTTATTTATAAAAACTCCCTTTTGTCGCTTTTCTTCATCCCGACAATTATTACATTATGGGGCCCACAAATGGTCAAGCCTTGTCGCATTTAATATTCCCAAAGAAAAGAATATTCCACGACCAAACGAATATTCCCAAACAATAATGAGTATTTTATAACCACTTGCTTATTTTGAAAAAAATTATATATATCACCCTTAACTTTAACTTTTATCGATTTAACCATTTACTGAATAGTAATTATAAGAAAAATTGAATACTTTTATTTCATAAAATTCGGGGCCTTACACAGCTCCTTGAACTGTTTAGCGGTGACCACTTGAGTTTCCAAAGTTTCCACTACGTTTTGGATGAGAGCCGCCGCTCTCTTTCATTGTTGCATGAATTGCATAAAGCCTCCGAACATTTGATCATTCATCATTTGATGCATGGACGCCCCAAAATTAGGTATACGTCACCCATCTTGGGTCACCACTTACATGGTACGTAATTTAAATACAACTTACTAATATAAGCTGCTGTGTATAATACGACATAAATCGTGAGTTTGAATACAAATATTGTCTACTAGATATTATACAAACTCAAAAGGAGTCCTCATTACAATTATTATCACACTATTTCACGTAATAGTGAGGACTACTAATGCTATCCTCTCGACCATTACTCCATTCCCCACTCGTCCCAAATATATATTCTCATTTCACAGAGAAAAAAGTGAAAGAAAGGGTGAGCTCAACTAGCTCGAGAAGAAATATTATAACTAAGTTAAAGCAAAATAAATTATCAATAGTCTTCAACAATGTTAAACCGATAAAATACAATAGACAACCGGTTTAAGCAGTGGCGGAATATCAATCCATTAAAAGAGTCAAGAAAAATAAAATCTACTATCTTTTAGGTTTTAAAAGGTTTTCATCAATTTTTATCACTAAGACTCGGTTTAATGAATAAACCACAATATCTAATCATCCCCGTACCACGGCCAAGGATTTTCATCAAATTATCAATGGTCATGACTATACCGAATCACCCCGGGTCATAATCATACCAAAAACTATCCATCATCGCATTACAAAAACATCGAGGACTTTTGTCACATCATTTATATTAAGCCATGATTATACCGAATGAACCCTCGGTCATAATCATACTAAGTTCATCTATGCACGTAAGCCAAAGATAACTTTCAACATAATATAAACATGAGGATGATGACAATGATATAAAAATTCAATAAAACAAGTTCAAGAATTAATTTATCTAGGAATTATTAACGTCCAAATTGCCAACAAGATATCTTTGTTTTGTAGAGTAAAATTCAAGAATGATCGAAAGAATATTTCCATGAAAAGATCTTTGGATGAAACGCAAATATCCGTGATATTCTATTAATTTCATGGAGTATAGAAGTCAAAGTTTTAACCAAACCGGGTATAATAAAGAATGGAATAACAAAGGAAATCACCATGCATGCGGTATTTCAGCATGATGTATGTGTTATTCCAATGTAATAATAATAATGAACCGTGTCGTGAAATTCACAAAGCGACAGGATGTTCCAATGTAATAATAAAGATGGAACCGGATCCGGTGTAAAACACACGAATAGGATATTCCAACGAGAATGATAAAGATTTTAACCAGTCCGGTGTAAAACACACGCATGTGATGTTCCAACAGAATAATAATAAAGATTTTACCCGGTCCCGGTGTAAAACACCACGAGCGTGATGTTCCAATGTAATAATAGAAGAATGTCACCAAGTATAGGGTAAACCACGATATCTGATTATGTATAGGGTATGCCACGTATCTGAGTTATTCCAAATGAATAATAAAGAATGGAATAACAGAGGGATTTCACCAAGTATAGGGTATCCACAGTATCAAAGTTATTCCAATGTAATAATAAAGAATGGAATAACGTAAGTTCTCTTCATGAATAAGAAAGAATAACACCCTTACGATACAACAAATAATATCCCTTACCTTAGAAGAACTTGAATATTGGAAAAGTGAAGTAGCGAGAATACTTTTCTTCTTTCTCTCTATAGTTTCTCTCTCTAGTTTCGATGAATTCGTAAGAAATAATGAAGGAATGAGCTTTCTATTTATAGAAAAATTGAGGGTGGCTCTTGGTCTTAACGAAGTGTCAAAATGACTCTTGGTAATATTGAAGAGACAACTACTATTTCATGAAGGGTAATTAACCCTTGGAACAATCAAGAGGCAATTAACTCTTGGTAATATTGAAGGGACAACTACTATTTACGAAGGGGTAATTACTATTGACGAAGGTAATTACTATTAAAGAAGGTAATTACTATTCACAAAGGTAATTACTATTGACAAAGGTAAATACTATTGACGAAGGTAATTACTATTGACAAAGGTAAATACTATTGACGAAGGTAATTACTATTGAAGAAGGCAATTACTATTCACAAAGGTAATTACTATTGACGAAGGTAATTACTATTGAAGAAGGCAATTACTATTCACAAAGGTAATTACTATTGACGAAGGTAAATACTATTGACGAAGAGACTCTTAGATGATGACATATGGGCCCCCCATAAAATAATCAAACTTACCACAAACGTCTCATAACAGGCTCTTTATATACATCAAGGATTGAATATGTGACGCCCCCAAAATAGGTATACATCACCCATTCTGAGTTGTCAATACATGGTACGAAACAACTGACTTTATTACAACAAGAAAACTGTGAGTTTGAATACAAATATTATCTTCTGATAATATCTATACTCAAATAAATCCTCATCACATTTATTGATACATTATTTTACAAAATGGTGAGGACTACTAAACAACTCTCTCTAGAACCTTCATTCCATACCCCAGGCTGCATACTCGCTATATTCTCGCCTCCTAAGAAGAAAAATGGAACAAAAAGGAAAAGGGTGAGCTCAACTAGCCCAAGAAAGAATATTATGACTAAGATAATATACAACAAATTATCGTTAGTCTTCAACAGGGAAAAATCTAATAGAATACAATAGACAACAAATTTTAAATCAATATTCACAGCGGAAATAATAATTCATTAGAAGAGTTAAGTAGAGAATGCAAACTATTATCTTATATATATGAATTTAAAAGTTCATCGTCGATATTTTAAATTTGTAACATCAATCAATATATATCTGGAATCAAATATTCATCTTTGCACTACGTGCCAAAGATATTCATCGATTAATCATGTTCGCTAAACACTGCTCATCTTTGCACTACGCCACCAAAGATATTAATCGATGAGTCATGTTCATCTCAACACTGCTCATCTTTTGCACTACGGGCCAAATATATTCATCAAAAATTATTCATCTTTTTGCACTACGGGCCAAAGATATTCAGTAATATCATCATTTAGGACTGAGGATGATGAAAAATATTTCAAAGAAAACGAATCCAGTGAAACAAAAGAACAAATATTAAGGATTCGTATCTTAAACAATCTAAGTTCAAAAATACTTTATAAGTAATCAGAGTGGAGTAAAATTCAAGAATGATCAAAATATGGATACAATCAAAGCTAGTATCCATAATTGATATTTTGGACAAAAGAAGAAATTTCATTTTTCTATGAATAGTCTTGCGATTCGTGAATAGTCTTGATATCGTGAATAGTCCGTATATCGTGAATAGTAACTCTCGACATCAAAAGATAGAAATTTTACAAAAAAACATCTTCACGCTTCATGAATAGTAACTTCGTGAATAAGAACTCGTGAATAGTAACTCATGAATAAGTAACTCGTGAATAAGAACTCATGAATAAGTAACCCCTACATAAAAAAAGTTCCAAATTTGATAAAAGTTCCAACCAATATTTCAAAGATAATGATATTGAAGAAATAATATCATTTGAGAAGAAAATAACATCCCTTACCTCGAAAGATTAAGACTTCTAAATTTGGAATAATAGTATATAGTCTTTGAAGGAACTTGCACCGCCTAACAATACTCAAAGTATACTCAAAATACTCACAAGAATATGCTCGATAATATAGAGAGAAAACTTCGATTTAAATTGTGATTTTTTCAATTCTAACCTAAGCACCCTATTTATAGAAAATGCTTTAGAACACAAAGCGAAAATTTAATAAAATATTAATATATATTATAAATTTTCTTAGCCCATCTTTGAAGATCTGATTTCAGCAACTAATATCACATGTTAGCCCACTTAAATGCAAAAAAAAAGTTTTTCTTTAAAATAATAATTAAAACTTCCAAAAATCAGTTATTTCGGAGCTTCGAAACTTCAATAATTCACAATAAATAGCCCTTTATCAGAAAATTCGAATCTCACGAATTTTTATAGGAAATTCAATTCTCTACAACATTGCAGAAGAAAGTTTTTCCAAATTCCAAACAAAAATTGACCGAAATCCACAAACGGGCGATTTTATAGGCTATAATCAAATTTTAGTCAATAAATGGGGTCCACCGACATGTTTAACATGTTTTAAACATTTATTGCAACAAAAATACTCTTCCTCCTCGTATACTCATATATCCCACATTCGTTGTAAAAATATCACCATTATTATATATTTAAAATATAATAATACATTTAAATGAATTATCTTATCAGAAAAAGATAAAATTTCAATTTTCAACAATTGTCACATTAAAATTTTTCTCCATCTATATCCACATAAAATCAATATTTTCCTCATCATATGAATCAATAATTAATTATTCACAAATAATATTACGAATCACAATATTGAAACCGTGCGCGGTTCCTGGAAGAGAGGGCTTTCCAATAAGAATTTCTCCTTCTTGGTGGCGCCGAATTAGGTGACCAAACCTCTCCTGTATGTAAACTTTCTAGACATTGCCAATAATGTTATCTAATAATATTATTCAGATAATATGAATTATTGCATCGATAATGAAAAATCTTGTATAATGACAATTATTAAAACAACAATATAAAATATCAACGCAAAGAATTATTAAATCAATAAAATCTTGAGCGATAATTCATCAAACCATTATTAAGTAGTGTCTTCTTACGTAAGAATCAATAATTGGTGCAATACCGTGTCTTTCTTGTGTTTTAACCACCGAGTATTTTAACAAGATTGACCAGAAACAACTACTACGCCTGTTATTTTTAAACCACTTATATTTGTCGTTTCTTTCATCCAATCGCATTCAAGTTATGGGGCCCACACATGGTCGCTACCGTCGCATTTAATATTCCCCGACAAAGATTTGAATATTCCACGACCAAACGAATATTACCCGACAACAAATGAATATTTTATAACCACTTTATTATTTTGAAATATTTGCGTATTTTACCCTAACTATCCACATTAATCAAATCAACCCTTACTATTTTAAAGTAATAAATAGAAAAATTAAATTTCATTAATAATAAGTTGGGGTCTTACGAATAAATATTGCCACAAATCATTTTATTTTTAATCAACACATTTTTAATCTTTCAACAATTATTAATCATTTATAACTTGTCGTCTCAATTAATAATATAACATATTATACGAGATGATCTTGTGACAATAATTGAATCAATAATATAAGAGATACGATGCGTGAATTATCGTAGTAATAATTGAGTATAGCTAAGTGACTTCACGTAAGCATCAATAATCAATACCGTGTCTTACTATCAAACGCCAGACATCATTCATTTTTTACTACCGAAGTGTAGTTCAACAGGTTTTAATGTAACGCCCCAAAATAGGTCCATTCCATCCAACCCATTCCGAGTCGCCAAATATATGATACGAAAAAAACAACTACAACTTTATTACAACAATTGTCGTGCAAAATACAACAACACATATCTTTGTGAGTTTGGATACAATTATATACCAACTCAGAAGACGTCACAATGACACCTTACATAAAGGTATAGTCAAAACCTGCTTTTAGAAATTAGAATCTTTGGGAAGTGCTCAATGAAACCTTCGTATACATGGGAGGCCATGCTTTTAGGTTATGGTAGATATCATATGGCCACGTAATTATCCTTGGTTGACCTAATAGACCCCAAAGAAAAACGAGAAGATTACTATCATATTCTTCCCAATGGTGAGTCTTTTCTTGACATATCATTATCTCCACTGCTCTAATTGGGTATTATACTCCAAACAAACACCAAGATTATATAGGTAGTGCTTGTAAATATACTCAAAGAAGTGGATGTGCACAACCTTGTCTTATGATAACACGAGTTTGTATGTCATTAGACATCTTGTATGATAGTGGCAAAACACCCTTCCAAAGTTAAATTCACCTCACCTCAACATCTATAGACCACCACTTTATTCCTCGCTATCCACCGCTCGACCCAATACACTTTTATTACACGAAAGGAATTGTGAAACAAAAGGGTGAGCAACAAACTAGCTCGATAAAGAATATTATGACTAAGGATAAATAAATTATCAATAGTCTTCATCAAGAATAAATCGTAGATTTAGAACATATGGTAGATGATAAAACTTTTCAACCATAGTTGCAAATGCTTGAACGAAGCGATCCATTAGAAGAGTCAAATAGACCATAAAATCTATTATCTTCTCCATGTTAAAAGTCTACCAACAATGTTTTATCCTGTAACATCAATCAACAATTCCTCATCCCACAATCACGTGTATAACTCATAATCGTAATTGTAGTTCTAAATTCCTTTCCTCATCCAAGACAAAGATAATTTTCATCACTTGTCTTTACCTGAAACATCAAAGATCATGGTTATACCAAATCACAGTTCATGTTCATAATCATACTAATAAATTCATCTTTGCACCACGGCCAAAGATATTCATTAACAGTTCATCTTTACACTACAAAGCAAAGATATTCATCAACAAAATCATCTTTGCATTACGAGCCAAAGATATTCATCAATAGTTCATCTTTGCACTACAAAAAGCAAAGATATTCAACAACAGGTCATCTTTGCATTACGAGCAAAAGATATTCATCAATAATTCATCTTTGCACTACAGGCTAAGATATTCATCAACAAGTCATCTTTGCACTACGAGCCAAAGATATTCATATATCAAAGAAATACATAATCATTTCAGAAGTTATATAACAATAATTATAACCATGTTGATCAATTCACCTTTGCACTTAAGCTAAAAAATATTCAATTGTAAATTCAATGGTCATGATCATACCACCAACAATTCAACTTTTGCACTTCGCCAAAGAGAACCTATGGTCACGATCATACCAATAATCTACCCATCTTTACACTCAAGTCAAAGAGAAATATTATCATTAGGGTTATAAGAATGTTATATAAAAATAATATAATCAAAACATGGTTTTAATTTCAAGAGTAAGATTCATAAATCAACGATAATTTGGTCGAGAAGAAACCAATTTGTCGTGAATAGTACCCGTATTCAATATAGCATAAGACCATCAGATACTTAGCGATATAACTCGACATAAAAAGATAAAGTTTCATAATAAAATTCATATCCATATTTATAACACCTTAATCCAAATGTTATAAATCACTTAGAAATCTCATAATCTAATATTATTAATATTATAATAATATTTTAATCATTTCTTAAACTTATAAATAATTTAATCCAATTATTTACACTTTAATAATTAATGCATTTAATCATCTAAAATGCCAAACTCATAAGATTTCATCATCATTAACCAAAACCCTCATAAAAATCTGCATATATCTCATATATGATTCTCAAGCCAAAAAATCATATTTTCCAATTTTCTTACTTCTTACATAACATATTTAATTCATTTATTCATAACTAGAACATTTTCATGAAAATACCAAATCAGTTCCAAAAATATTTCTTTTCTGGGATTTAGCATAACATAGTCCCATATTGAACATATATTTTTCTCGAAATTTTAAAAATTCATTTACTATTTTTCATATGGCCAAAACCACCGAATATTTAAACATTTATCATAAATTATACTTTTATCCAAAAATTCTGAAATTAATACGGTATACTGATATTATATAGATGTACTCCCAATAAAAATTTCATCAATTTTGGAGTTAATCACAAGGAGTTATAAGCGGTTACTTTTAAAATAGTCTTTTCTCATAAAAAATTCATAACTCTCAATCTATACATCCAAAATCGCCATTTTTGGACACAATATATAAAACTCATCAAATTATCATTTCAAATTTTTCCAGAATTTTTGAAGGTTCAGAAAATTTTCGAAACTAAAAACATAATAACCCTTAAAATCCCTTTATTATCCCTTACCTCAAAAGAGCGAAGATTGACCGGAATAACGCCGAATCGAACTTGCACCGTATAGCAGCAATACTCAAAGTATACTCAAAATACTCACAAGAATACGCTCGATAATATAGAGAGAAAAACTTGATTTTAAAATTGTGATTTTCAATTCTAACCCAAGACCCTATTTATAGGAAAATACTTAGAACACCAAATCGTAAAATTTAATAAAATATTAATATATATTATTTTTATTCCAAAGCACACTTATTTTGCTTCAAAACCTCAGCCACCAAACAGCCCACCTCACAAGACTTGCACAAAAAACGTTTTTTGTTATTTAAATTATTTTAAACTTCCGAAAATCAATTATTTCAGAGCTTTAGAACTTCAATAATTCATAATAAATAGCCCTTTATCAAAAATTCGAATCTCGCGAGTTTTTATAGGAAATTCAATTCTCTACAACTTTGCAGAAGAAAGTTATTCCAAATTCCAAACAGAAATTGACCAAAATCCACAAACGGACGATTTTACAATTAGGCTATAATCAAATTTCAGTCAAGAAATGGGGTCCATTTACATGTTTAACATGTTTTAAACATTTATTGTAACAAAAATATTCTTCCTCCTCATATACTCATATATTCCACATTCAACATAAAATATCACCATTATTATATTATTAAAATAATATATTTAAATGAATTATTTTATCAGAAAAAGATAAAATATTAATTTTCAACAATTGTCACTTTAAAAATTTTCTCCATCTATATCCACATAAAATAAATATTTTTCTTATCATAAAAATCAATAATTAATTATTCACAAATAATATTACATAATCACAATATTAACAACCAGGCAGTTCCCAGGAAAGAGGGGGCTTTCCAATAAGGATCTCTCATCTTGCGCCTGATTAGGTGACCAAACCTCTCCTTAGACGAGAACTTTCTAGACATTGCCAATAATGTTATCCAATAATATTATTCAGATAATATGAATTATTGTCCGATAATGGAAAATCTTTGTCTTAGTGACAATTATTGAAACAACAATAATATAAAATATCAACGTAGCAATTATTGAATCAATAAAATAAAATATTGAGCAAAGAATTACTTTGTAACAATTATTGAGTAATGCCTTCTTACGAAAAAAAATTATCATGCTTCATGAATAGTACTCGTGAATAGTAACTCGTGAATAAGAACTCATGAATAAGTAACTCGTGAATAGTAACTCGTGAATAAGAACTCATGAATAGTAACTCGTGAATAGTAACTCATGAATAGTAATTAAAAAAATTGAATACTTTTATTTCATAAAATTCGAGGTCTTACATTTAACTGAACGCCCTGCCGTTATTTTTATAGAAAGATAATTTTGTCATTTTCTAACTACGATAATACTTCCGTTGTAGGGTCCACCATCGATTGAGTAAAATCGTCTTAATATTCCCAAACAAAAAGAATATTCCCACCAAACGAATATTTTATAACAACTTGCTTACTTTGCAAAATTTATAAATATTACCTGAACTATAACATTATATCAAATTTATTCCATAATATTCAAAAATAATATTTATAAAAATTCATCTTTATTTATAAAAGCTGGGTCTTACAACCTCCCTTCTTATGAAATTTAGCCCTCGAAATTAGAATGCGATACGATATGATAAAGAGGTGAGGATACCTTGAATACCTTTATCGTTAAAAATATTAAATTCATCTTCGCATCCGCCAAAGATATTCATTAACAATTCATCTTTGCACTACAAAGCTAAAGATATACAACCTAGTAAAACCAATAATCTTTGAGACGCAGACTTAATAGTATCACAACCACGAATTATCCATGCACCATCTTGGCCAAGGATATTCGTGTTTTCAATCTACGATCATGATTATACCGAATAATCCTTGGTCATAATCATACCAAGTCTATCAATGCACTACTACCCAAAGATGACTTTTACTACATCCATGAATTAATATTTCACCGCTTGAGACTCATTTCAATAATTAATCCATATCATCGAATCATCCTCGCACTACGTGCCAAGGATATTCATTAAGTATCACGACCACGAATTATCCATGCACTACTACCAAAGATAATCGTGTATTCATTAAGTATCACGACCACAAATTATCCATGCACTACTACCGAAGATAATCGTGTATTCATTAGTATCACGACCACAAATTATCCATGCACTACTACCAAAGATAATCGTGTATTCATTAGTATCACGACCACAAATTATCCATGCACTACTACCAAAGATAATCGTGTTTTCATTAGTATCACGACCACAAATTATCCATGCACTACTACCAAAGATAATCGTATATTCATTAGTATCACGACCACAAATTATCCATGCACTACGACCAAAGATAATCGTGTTTTCAATTACGGTTATGATTATACCGAACAATCCACATTCATAATCATACCAAGTCCATCTATGCACTACAAAATACGAGATGACTTTCAACATAATATAAACATGAGGATAATGATATAAAGAATCAATCAAATGAGATAAAGGATAAATATTAAACATTTATAATATAATTTATCTAGGATTCAAGAATATCCCCATGTTATCAATCACTTAATAATCTCATAATCTAATATCATTAATATTATAACAATATTTTAATCACTTCTTAAATTTATAAATAATTTATCTCAATTGTTTACGCTTTTACCATATAATGCATTTAATCATTCAAAATGTCATACTCATAAGATATTATCACCAATTATCAAATCCTCATCAAAAAAAATATGCATATTCTCTATATAGGATTCTCTAGCCATAAAATCCTATTTTCAACTTTGTTACTTCACATAACATATTTAACTCATATGTTCAGTAACTAAACTATTTTCATGAAAATACCAAATCAGTCCCAAAAATATTTCTTTTACGGGATTTAGCATAATATAGTCCCATAATGAAAATTTATTTTTCTCGAATTTTAAAATTCATTTACTATTTTTCAAAAATCAATTTCTAATTAATTCCTTAAGAAATTTGCTACCTCAAGTTTAACTCCAGAAATTCCCAAATCTTGGCAGGACCTTACACATGTTAATGTGAGCCTCGATTTAAATTTCATGGTCATCGGAGTTATAAAATTTCGGTTATAGCGTTTTTCGTCAAAAACCTAAATATTGAAATGGTCATAACTTGCTCATTTTAAGTCGGAATGAGCTCATTTTTGGACACGATGTTCTTTATACCATATACTTTTATGTCCCAAAAGGCCTGAATTTTTCTCACTAATTAAGTGGCCGAAACAGCCCTTACAAAAACGTGGCAGCAGCTTTTTGGACATTTTGAAGTTTTGACTCCTTTGCTAAAATCAGTCCACACGAAAATCTACAACACCTTTTCATTGATTCCACTTGGATTAGTTAGGTAACTCATAGATCTAACTCTAGGACTTAACCACACTCAAAAATTCAAAATATAATTTGAGATTTGGTCAATTGAATTTCATGTTACGTTTTTCACCAAAATCTGGTTTTTAACTCCTTGTGATTTTTAAGAAACTTTCATGTTTTCACATACTAACCAACATAACTCATCATAACACTTACTAATACCATGTATACCCATGATTTTCATTAGTCCAATGCTTTTATTATGACTTTCATCATAAACCACGTAAACTGTTCATTTTAGTTGAAGAAATATTTGAGGGTTTAAGAAATGGGTTTTGTCTTTGAAATTCGATACAAAATTCGATTTCACGCTCTAGGGTAGGCTAGAAATCTTCATGAATACGTCAAAAATTTATTAATGATAGAAATATCATTTAAAATCGCTACTCTTATCCAAGACTTGGATAAGACGTTACATTGATACCAATCGTGACTTTCATCCCAACTTTGGATAAGACGTCACAATGACACCTTACATAAATGTATAGTCAAAAACTGTTTTAGAAATTAGAATCTTTGGAAAGTGCTCAAAGAAAACCTTCGTATACATGGGAGGCCATGCTTCTAGGTTATGATAGATATCATATGGCCACAAAATTATCCTTGGTTTACCCAATAGACCCCAAAGAAAAATGAGAAGATTACTATCATATTCTTCCCAATGGTGAGTCTTCTCTTGACTTATCATTATCTCCACTGTCTCAAATTGAGAATTATACTTCAAACAAACACCAAGATCATATAGGTAGTGCTCGTAAATATACTCAGCAAGTGGATGAGCACAACCCTGTCTTATGATGACACGAGGTTGTATGTCATTAGACATCTTGTATGATAGTGGCAAAACACTCTTCCAACGTTGGGTTCGCTTTCACCCTAGTTGATTCACCAAATATAACTACTAAATGATGACCACCGCTCTATTCCAATTATTACCCCTTTACCGACCTAGCTACACTCTTATTACCTGAAAGGAATTGTGAAGAAAAAGGGTTAATTAATATATCAAATATTATCCCTATACTCTGACCGACCAATTAAATAATAAATAAACTTAGGTAGGTCATACTAGCAAAGGAATTCCCCGTCTCTCCCCTCCTAGTTCTTATCTCGCATCTTAGCTAGGGATCATATCCCTAAGCTTTGATACCAACTGTGACGCCCCCAAAATTAGGTATACATCACCCATCTTGTGTGACGCCCCCAAAATAGGTATACACAACACCCATTCTGAGTCGCCAAATACATGGTACAAAAAGCAAACTACAACTTCAATAATACAAATGTCGTGTGAAATACGACAATATATACTGTGAGTTTAAATATAATATTGTCTTCTAGACAATATCCACATGTAAATAAATCCCCATCATAATTATTGATTCATTATTTTACAAAAATGGTGAGGACTACTAAACAACTCTCTAGAACCTTCATTCCATACCCCGACTAGTACTCGCTACATTCTCTACCCTCTGAGAAGAAAAATGGAACAACAAGGAAAAGGGTGAGCTCAACTAGCCCGAAGAAAATAATATTATGACTAAGATAATATACAACAAATTATCGTTAGTCTTCAACAGGAAAAAATCGATAGAATACAATAGACAACAAGTTTCAGATCAATATTCGCAATGAAATAATAATTCATAGAAGAGTTACGTAGAGAATGAAATCTACTATAATCTATGAATTTAACAATCCATCATCAATATTTTATCCCCAGTAACATCAATCAATATACATCTGAATCAAATATTCATCTTTGCACTACAGAGCCAAAGATATTCATCGATTAATTCATGTTCATCTAAACACTGCTCATCTTTTACTCTACGGGCCAAAGATATTAATCGATCGGCCATGTTCATCTCAACACTGCTCATCTTTTCACCTACTGGGCCAAAGATATTCATCAAGAAATCATTCATCTTTTGCACTACGGGCCAAAGATATTCAATAATATCATCATTTAAGACTGAGGATGATGAAAAATATTTTTAAAGAAACGAATCCAGTGAAACAAAATGACAAGGATACAATTCAAGAATGATCAAAACATGGATACAATCGAGTTAGTATCCGAATAGATATTTTGGACAAAAGAAGAAATTTTATTTTTCTATGAATAATGTATCGATACGTGAATAGTGCAGATATCGTGAATAAAGGTCGTAAACGTGAATAGTAACTCACACCAAAAGATAGAAATTCCACAAAAACATCTTCACGCTTCATGAATAGTACTCGTGAATAGTAACTCGTGAATAAGAACTCATGAATAAGAACTCGTGAATAAGAACTCATGAATAAGAACCCATGAATAGTAACCTCGACATGAAAAAGTTCCAAATTTGATAAAACTTCAGATCAACATTTCAAAGATAATGATATTGAAGAAATAATATCATTACTGAAAAAATAATATCCCTTACCTCGAAAGATCGGTGCTTCTAAATGAAACACCGGGATATAAAGGCTATGACTTGGACTTGCACCGTATAGCAATACTCAAAGTATACTCAAAATACTCACAAGAATACGCTTCGATAATATAGAGAGAAACTTGAGCTTACGGTGTGATTTTCAATTCTAACCTAAGCACCCTATTTATAGGAAAATCTTTAGAACACAAAGCGAAAATTTAATATAATATTAATATTTATTTTCCAAAACCTCATACGCACACTTGCCAACTGATTTCAGCTCCTACACATGTTAAATGAGGCCACCTAAACATTCCAAAAACGTTTTTCCTATTTTAAATATTTTAAACTTCCAAAAATCAATTATTTCGGAGCTTCGGAACTTCAATAATTCATAATAAATAGCCCTTTCATCAGAAAATTCGAATCTCGCGAGTTTTTATAGGAAATTCAATTCTCTACAACTTTGCAGAAGAAAGTTTTTCCAAATTCCAAATAGAAATTGACCGAAATCCACAAACGGGCGATTTTACAGGCTATAATCAAATTTCAGTCAATAAATGGGGTCCACCGACATGTTTTGTGACGACCCCAAAATAGGTCCATTCCATCCAACCCATTCCGAGTCGCCAAATACATGGTATGTAAACAACTACAACTTTATTATCACAACAATAAAATCAGAGTTTAAATACAAATATTATCTTCTGATAATATTTATACTCAAATAAATCCTCATCACATTTATTGATACATTATTTTACAATAATGGTGAGGACTACTAAACAACTCTCTCTAGAACCTTCATTCCATACCCCGACTAAGTACTCGCTACATTCTCGCCTCCCCGAGAAGAAAAAATGGAACAACAAGGAAAAGGGTGAGCTCAACTAGCCCAAGAAAAGAATGTTATGACTAAGATAATATACAACAAATTATCGTTAGTCTCCAACAGGAAAAATCTGATAGAATACAATAGACAACAAGTTTCGCATCAATATTCGCAGCGAAAAATAATAATTCATGTAAGAGTTACGTAGAGAATGAAATCTACTATAATCTATGAATTTAACAAATTCATCATCAATATTTTATCCTCGTAACATCAATCAATATTCATCTCAAATCAAATATTCATCTTTGCACTACAGCCCAAAGATATTCATCAATTCGGCATTATGTTCATCTCAACACTGCTCATCTTTGCACTAAAGGCCAAAGATATTCATCGATCGGTCATGTTCATTTAAACACCTGCTCATCTTTTTGCACTACAGCCAAAGATATTCATCATCGGTCATGTTCATTTAAACACCGCTTCATCTTTGCACTACAGCCAAAGATATTCTTCAGAAATCATTCATCTTTGCACTACAGTGCCAAAGATATTCAATAATATCATCATTTAAGACCGAGGATGATGAAAATATTTTTAAAGAAACGAATCCAAAGAAACAAAATGACAAGGATTAAGGATTAAGATTCGTATTTTAAACAATCCACGTTCAAAATACTTCATAAATAATCATAGTGAAGTAAAATTCAAGAATGATCAAAACATGGATACAATCAAAGCTAGTATCCGAATAGATATTTTAAACGAAAAGAAAAATTTCATTTTTCTATGAATAGTGCCAGATTCGTGAATAAAGTCAGATACGTGAATAAAGGCCAGATATCGTGAATAAGTAATCTGATACCAAAAGATAGAAATTCTACA
The DNA here is from genome assembly GCA_020205615.1 of Panax quinquefolius. NCBI lineage: Eukaryota > Viridiplantae > Streptophyta > Magnoliopsida > Apiales > Araliaceae > Panax > Panax quinquefolius. The sequence continues at coordinate 107,017,370 of CM035165.1, forward strand.
AAAAAATCTTCACGCTTCATGAATAGTACTGTGAATAAGAATCGTGAATAGTAACTCATGAATAGTAACTCGTGAATAAGAACTCTCATGAATAGTAACCCCGACATGAAAAAGTTCCAAATTTGATAAAAGTTCCAATCAACATTTCAAAGATAATGATATCAAGAAATAATATCATTTGAGAAGAAAAAAAACATCCCTTACCTCAAAGAATCAAGATTTCTAAGGAAAGGCTCAAGTGATGTCGAATGAAACTTGACTCGAACATCAACTCTCAAAGTATCTAAATACTCACAAAATACGCCAATAATATAGAGAGAGAGAGAGAAAACTTTGTTTCGTGTGATTTTCAATTCTAACTTAGCCCTCTATTTATAGAAAATGTTAGCCTTACCAAGCAGATTTCGACTGCCACCACGATGGCTTTACCTCGCTACTATTGCCACCCACCACATTTGAAATAAAATTCAGCACATTTTTTCACCAACCACAAGTGGGGCCCACTCAATTCTAGAATTTTCCACCAAAATCAATTATAAACCTAATTTCCTAATCCGACACCTCTTAAAATTCACAACAAATCATTCGTGCATTTTAATTGCTCAAAATTTGTGGACATATACTCAACTTATGTATGTATAACATACCCAAAATTACCACAATCCAACTAATCGGATTAAAATTATAACCCCGCAATATATATCTCAAAACCCCGATTTGATTTTTAACACCTCCAATCCGATAAAATAATCGATAAAACACCTCAACAATAATTTCTTCATTTATAACCACATAAATAAATCCATCATTTATATCCATATAAAATAAATATTTCCTTATCATATGAATCAATAATTAATTATTCACAAATAATATTACGTAATCACATTTATGACAACCAGTTCGCTCCCTCAGAAAGAGGGGCTTTCCAATAAGGATCTCTCCTTATCGGGCGCCGCAATTAGGTGACCAAACCTCTCCTTAGATGTAACTTTCTAGACATTGCCAATAATGTTATCTAATAATATTATTCAAATAATATGAATTATTGATCCGATAATGGGAATACATCAAAGGACAATTATCAAACAACAATAATATAAAATATCAACGCAAAGAATTATCGAATCAATAAAATAAAATATCAATAAAGAATTCACTCGTGAAAATTATTGAGTAGTGCCATCTTACGCATTTAATCAATAATTCAACAATACTGCAATACCGCAAAGCTATCATTAAGAACCACGCCAGACATCAGATTTTAACCAATTTATTCCAATGCCTTTAATTGTGAATAACTACACTTCTTAATCTGAATAACTACGCCGTTATTTATAACCACCCAAACTTTGTCGCTTTCCTCATCCAATCGCTCACATATGGGGCCACATATACGGTCAGCTAATATTCCATTTAATATTCCCCGACAAAGATTTAATATTCCACGACCAAACGAATATTCCCCGACAAAAATGAATATTTTATAACCACTCATTATTTTGAAATATTTGCGTATTTAACCCTTAACTATCCACATTAATCAAATCAACCCTTACTATTTCAAGATAATAAATAAAGGAAATTCCTTTTTATTTAAAAAATTTTCGGTCTTACAACCTCCCTCCTTATGAAATTTCGCCCTCGAAATCGACGTGACGATTCTGGTGTTTCAAAAGGTAAAGATACCTCGCTTTCATTTTCGCTTCCAACTCCCGTGTCATTTCCTCAATAAGATGGTTTCTCCACAAAATTTTAACTTATGGTATAACCCCATACATAGGTCATGTTCTTTCCTCTACAAAATCTTGACAGTACCTCCTCGTACGTTAAGTCTTCTATTATCTCGTCCGGCTCTATCTCAATGACGTGTTTTGGTCGTCCACATATTTACGTAACATCGATACGTGAAAAACGCTATGAACACGCCATATACTTGGTGGTAAAATGAGTCTATAGGCCACGCCCTATTCGATCGAGAATTTCAAATGGATTAATAAATCAAGGTTCGAGCTTTCCTCACCTCACCGATTCTCGCTTTTAAAATAACAACTTCTTGCACCTCCTTCTTCAAATTCATCACCCGTAGTAGCTTGAATAAATTTTAACTTTATCGATTAAAGTCGATTATACTCAGATATCATCACGCATCAGATATCATCACGCGGGTACCTAGAGTTTTCATCTCCATCTCTATTATTTGTATATTATACTGAAATTAGTCTTTGACAACATCGTACTCAGATTTGATACGATCTTCTACTCAACACGCCACCTACCACGCTCGCTTTTCCAGATGGCATGGTCGTAACATATCTTTAAATGAGTCTCCTCTCGAGTTCTTCAAGCTCTTCCCACATTCCTCGCTTCCATTCGAATTTTGTATCTCTACGAAGTCACCACGTTAATGGAATAGCGATTCGAGAATATCCTTCAACGAATCTCCGATAATAACCAACTAAGCCTAGAAAGCTACGATTTCGATTATCGACTTAGGTTGCTCTCAATCGCGACTCATATCCCAATCTTGATAAAGACGTCACAATGACACCTATCGCTTTACTATCGCATCTAATATGACGCCCCTATAGAGAGTTCGCTTAGGTGAATTCCACAAAGGAAGTCACAAGATAAAGGCTCAGTACCAAATTTATAATTGAATTTTTAACTCCGAAGTTCAATAGAGCCATTCGATATGAGATTTTAGAAATGAGTTTTGTACCGGGTTCAAAGTCGATACAAAATTTAATATCGGCTTTGGGAGTAAGCCAAGAAATTCTTCAGAAATACGTCAGAAAAATCAATAACAACAAGAATATTATTCAAATCGACGTGTCTTTATTCAAATCCATAACATGGACTAAGAAAACTTGACATCCGTAATAAACGAATGACTTCATGGCTTTGATATGAAAATGTTTGACTACAATGGTTTGATCGCTTGAGTTCAATAATAAAGTTGCTTAGAATATGAAAACTAACAACCTTACAAAAGCAATCAATTTTGGCACGATGAGTAGTTAACCACCAATCAATCCCCAAAAGCAAGTATCTTTAAAGAGATAAGGTCAATGTAAGGTAATGGTGCCAACTTGAATCAAACAAGATTTTTAAACAACTGGATGTAATGAAAGTTTCTCCTAACGAGTCTCCATAAATAGTCAAAGTCTAATTTCTCCGTAGTCAAGTTCAAACGCTGAGCGCAAGCAAGAGAGATAAAAGAATGGGTAGAACCGGTATCTAGTAAGGTATAAACTTCGCAAGAATTTATAATTAACTAACCTGCGTGCTAACTTCGTCGGGTTCCTCGTGATTTTGACCCAATTACGACAAACGCCTTCCGTGAATCGCCGACTTTGACTTTTCCGGGACATCCTTTTGAGTCACCGCCTCAATCGCACTAGGTTTCGATATCGCATAACTCTCGAGCGATATGTCCTTCTTTTCCACAATTATAGCATACCTTAAACTGCTAGGCGCTTTGGATGATATGTCCTCTTTCCCGTGATTTATAATATACGACCGATGGTCTTTCTCCTCCTTGAAACCAATTTGCCATCGGCGCCGACGCCTTCACATGGTCGTTGTTGAATCTCCTCTTTTAAAATCTCCTCCCAACTCGCTTCTTCTATTTTCATGGCCACGATTACCACCGTAGTGGTTACCGCCTTTGTCCGTATTCTTCTTTCTCCACCGGTTATCGTTATTCGATGACTACTATCTTTTTTGTATGATCCTCGGTTATGGTCCCTCGGTTGAACGTATCTCGTTATCTCGCCTCTAACAATCGAGCCCCGCTTACAACATCTAATAGAGAGAAAATTTATGAGAAATGAGATATCGACGATGCCGTTTTCAAACCTCTCGTAAACATCCGCCATATCGCTCCTCATTCTCCACCAAATGAGGTGCAAACTCGATAACTCCGCAAACTTCGCCAGTCATCGACACACCGCCATGTTATTCTCGCCCAATCTAATAAACTCCACTTCCTTCATATATACGACGTAATACTTTCGTGGAAGTACTTGTCATCGAACTGCTTCAAACGCTCTCCCACGACATCCGAAAGGCAAATGAATGGGTACGCTTCACGTATTCCCACCAAAATCGCCGCCACTTTTAACATAAAAGTAGCGAATGGAACTTTCGCTCTTCGCATATCCCAAGACATCGAATATCTTGGTAATTTGTTTGACCCATGTTTCCGCCATGATCGGATCCGCTTTCCCCTGCAATTCGTGGTCCCCCTCTTTTGAATCTGCTTGTCACGTGACCACCCGTGAATCGCTATCATCTCCTCCTCAGATTTTGAACACGAAGTCTCCTCGTCTGATTTTGCATGAACCGCAAAAAACTTTAAACATCCCCTCGCTCATCATCTCGCCAAAGGGTGTTATTCACAGGAGGTACATTGCCTGCTGTTGCACGCTTCTCCTCGTTGTTAAGTACAGCATCTCCACTACCTCATTTACACCACTATTAATATTCTCACGACATTCTCAATTATCATTATAAAACAAGGGTTAATTAAATAAATTAACAAATCACATAATACCCCTATATACCGACAAACTAACAAATAAGCTTAGTAGGACACACTAAGGAAGGATTTACTCGCCTCCCCTCCTAGTTCTATTCCCCGATCTCCGCCAGAGATCATATCCCTAAGCTCGATATTAACCGTGATTTACCCCAAAATAGGTCCATTCCATCCAACCCATTCTGCGAGTCGCCAAATACATGGTACGTAAACAACTACAACTTTATTATCACAACAATAAAATCGTGAGTTTAAATACAAATATTATCTTCTGATAATATTTATACTCAAATAAATCCTCATCACATTTATTGATACATTATTTTACAATAATGGTGAGGACTACTAAACAACTCTCTCTAGAACCTTCATTCCATACCTCCGACTAAGACTGCTACATTCTCGCCTCCCCGAGAAGAAAAATGGAACAACAAGGAAAAGGGTGAGCTCAACTAGCCCAAGAAAGAATGTTATGACTAAGATAATATACAACAAATTATCGTTAGTCTCCAACAGGAAAAATCGATAGAATACAATAGATAACAAGTTTCGCATCAATATTCGCAATGGAAATAATAATTCATGTAAGAGTTACGTAGAGAATGAAATCTACTATAATCTATGAATTTAATACCCATCATCAATATTTTATCCTCAGTAACATCAATCAATATTCATCTCAAATCAAATATTCATCTTTGCACTACAGCCAAAGATATTCATCAATCCATCATGTTCATCTCAACACTGCTCATCTTTGCACTAAAGGCCAAAGATATTCATCGATTCATTATGTTCATTTAAACACTGCTCATCTTTGCACTACAGCCAAAGCCAAAGATATTCATCACTCATCACCTATGTTCATTTAAACACATTCGCTCATCTTTGCACTACATGTGCCAAAGATATTCTTCAGAATCATTCATCTTTGCACTACAGCCAAAGATATTCAATAATATCATCATTTAAGACCGAGGATGATGAAAAATATTTTTAAAGAAACGAATCCAAAGGAAACAAAATGACAAGGATTAAGGATTAAGGATTCAGACTTTAAACAATCCACGTTCAAAAATACTTCATAAATAATCATAGTGAAGTAAAATTCAAGAATGATCAAAACACGGATACAATCAAAGCTAGTATCCGTAATAGATATTTTAGACGAAAAGAAAAATTTTCATTTTTCTATGAATAGTGCCGATTCGTGAATAAAGGCCAGATACGTGAATAAGGCCGAGATAATGAATAAGAATCTACACCAAAAGATAGAAATTCCACAAAAAACATCTTCACGCTTCATGAATAATAGTACTCGTGAATAAGAATCGTGAATAAGAACTCATGAATAAGAACTCGTGAATAAGAACTCATGAATAGTAACCCCGATATGAAAAAGTTCCAAATTTGATAAAAAGTTCCAACCAATATTTCAAAGATAATGATATCAAGAAATAATATCATTTGAGAAGAAAATAACATCCCTTACCTCAAAGAATCAAGATTTCTAAGGAAAGGCTCAAGTGATGTTTGAATGAAACTTGTACCGAACATCAACTCTCAAAGTATCTAAATACTCACAAAATACGCTCAATAATATAGAGAGAAAGAGAGAAAACTTTGTTTCGTGTGATTTTCAATTCTAACTTAAATTCTATTTATAGAAAATGTTAGCCCACCAAGGCAGATTTGACCACTGCACCGATGGCTTTACTCGCTACTATTGCCACCCACCACATTTGAAATAAAATTCAGCACATTTTTTCACCAACCACAAGTGGGGCCCACTCAATTCTAGAATTTTCCACCAAAATCAATTATAAACCCAATTTCCGAATCCGACACCTCTTAAAATTCACAACAAATCATTCGTGCATTTTTAACGGCTCAAAATTTGTGGACATATACTCAACTTATGTATGTATAACATACCCAAAAATTACCACAATCCAACTATTTGATTAAAAATTATAACCCCGCAATATATCTCAAAACCCCGATTTGATTTTTAACACCTCCAATCCGATAAAATACCGATAAAACACCTCAACAATAATTTCTTCATTTATAACCACATAAATAAATCCATCATTTATATCCATATAAAATAAATATTTCTTATCATATGAATCAATAATTAATTATTCACAAATAATATTACGTAATCACATTTATGACAACCAGTCGCTCCTGTGAAAGAGGGGCTTTCCAATAAGGATCTCTCCTTATCGCTGGCCGCAATTAGGTGACCAAACCTCTCCTTAGATGTAACTTTCTAGACATTGCCAATAATGTTATCTAATAATATTATTCAAATAATATGAATTATTGATCCGATAATGGAAATATCATGCGAAAGACAATTATCAACAACAATAATATAAAATATCAACGCAAAGAATTATCAATCAATAAAATAAAATATTGAATAAGAATTATCGTGGAAAATTATCGAGTAAAGGCCATCTTACGTATTTAATCAATAATTCAACAATACAGTGTAATACCGCAGTGCTATCAGGCAACCACGCCAGACATCAGATTTTAACCACCGGCATTCCAAAAATATCTTAAATATAACTACGCCTTAATTCAGAATAACTACGCCAAGTATTTATAACCACCCAAACTTTGTCGCTTTTCTCATCCAATCGCTTTCTCATATGGGCTCCACACATGGTCATTAATATTGCTACAGGTCGCATTTAATATTCCCCAAAAAGCATTTAATATTCCACGACCAAACGAATATTCCCCACAAAAATGAATATTTTATAACCACTTGCTTATTTTGAAATATTTATGTATTTAACCCTTAACTATCCACATTAATCAAATCAACCCTTACTATTTCAAGATAATAAATAAAGGAAATTCCTTTTTTTTATTTAAAAAATTTCGGTCTTACATGATAACATGTTTTAAACATTTATAGCAACAAAAATACTCTTCCTCCTCAGATACTCATATATCCCACATTCGTTGTAAAAATATCACCGTTAATATATTATTAAAATAATATATTTAAATGAATTATTTTATCGAGAAAAGATAAAATATTAATTTTCAACAATTGTCATTTTAAAAATTTTCTCCATCTATATCCACATAAAATCAATATTTTCCTCATCATATAAATCAATAATTAATTATTCATAAATAATATTACGTAATCACAATATCGACAACCAGTGCGGTTCCCAAGAAAGAGGGCTTTCCAATAAGAATTTCTTCTTCTCTGGGCGCCCAATTAGGTGACCAAACCTCTCCTTGACGAGTAACTTTCTAGACATTGCCAATAATGTTATCTAATAATATTATTCGGATAATATGAATTATTGCTTCGATAATGAAAGATACCGTAATGACAATTATCAAACAACAAAAATATAAAATATCAACGCAAAGAATTATTAACTCAATAAAATCTTGAGCGAAGAATTACTCTAACCATTATTGAGTAGTGCGCCTTCTTACGTAAGAATCAATAATTGGTGCAATATCGCAGTGTCTTCTTGATCAACAACGCGTAATAGTGTGTTTTAACCACCGGTATTCCAACAATATTAATTTGAATAACTACGCCAATTATTTAAAAACAACTTATATTTGTCGCTTTCTTCATCGATCGCTTTTCCAGTTATGGGGCCCACATATGGGTTGCTACCGTAAATTTAATATTCCCCGACAAAGATTTAATATTCCACGACAAAAAAACGAATATTCCCCAGCGATAATGAATATTTTATAACCACTTGCTTAATTTGAAATATTTGCATATTTAACCCTTAACTATCCACATTAATCAAATCAACCCTTACTATTTCAAAATAATAAATAAAGGAAATTCCTTTTATTTAAAAATTTTGGTCTTACATCTTGGGTATACTTACGTGGTATGTAATTTAAATACAACTTACTAATATAAGCTGCCGTAGTATACAATACGACATAAACCGTGAGTTTGAATACAAATATTGTCTACTAGATATTATACAAACTCAAAAGGAGTCCTCATTACAATTATTATCACACTATTTCACGTAATAGTGAGGACTACTAATCTTATCCTCTCGGACCATTACTCCGCTCCCCGACTCGTCCCAATTATATTCTCATTTCACAAGAGAAAAAAGTGAAAGAAAGGGTGAACTCAACTAGCCCAAAGAAGAAATATTATAACTAAGATAAAGCGAGAATAAATTATCAATAGTCTTCAACAATGTTAAACCGATAAAATACAATAGACAACCAGTTTAAGCTCAATGCGAATATCACGATCCATTAAAAGAATCAAGTAGAAAATAAAATCTACTATCTTTTAGGTTTTAAAAGGTTTTCATCAATTTTATCACTAAGACTCAGTTTAATGAATAAACCACAATATCTAATCATCCCCTGCACTACGGTCAAGGATTTTCATCAAATTATCAATGGTCATGACTATACCGAATCACCCACGGTCATAATCATACCAAAAACTATCCATCATTTGCATTACAAAGCCATCGAGGACTTTTGTCACATCATTTATATTAAGCCATGATTATACCGAATGAACCTCGGTCATAATCATACTAAGTTCATCTATGCACGTAAGCCAAAGATAACTTTCAACATAATATAAACATGAGGATGATGACAATGATATAAGAATTCAATAAAACAAGTTCAAGAATTAATTTATCTAGGAATTATTAACGTCCAAATTGCCAACAAGATACTGTTTTGTATAGTAAAATTCAAGAATGATCAGAAAAATATTTCCATGAAAAGATATCTTTGGATGAAACGTAAATATCCGGATATTCTACTAATTTCATAGAGTATAGAAGTCAAAGTTTTAACCAACCGGGTATAATAAAGAATGGAATAACAAAGAAATCACCACGCATGCGTATGCCGCATGTATGCGAGTTATTCAATGTAATAATAATAATGTAACCGTGTCGTGAAATTCACACCGGCAGGATGTTCCAACAGAATAATAAAGATGGAACCCGGTCCGGTGTAAAACACATGAGATAGGATATTCCAACGAGAATGATAAAGATTTTAACCGTGTCCTGTAAAACACACGATGTGATGTTCTAACGAATAATAATAAAAAATTTTAACCGTGTCCTGTAAAACACACGCATGTGATGTTCCAACAAAATAATAGAAGAATGTCACCAAGTATAGGGTAAACCACGTATACAGATTATGTATAGGGTATCACAGCGTATCTGAGTTATTCCAATGTAATAATAAAGAAACGGAATAACAGAGGGATTTCACCAAGTATAGGGTATCTGGCGTATCTGAGTTATTCCAATGAAATAATAAAGAATGGAATAATGTAAGTTCTCTTCATGAATAAAAAGAATAACACCCTTTACGAATTACAACAAATAATATCCCTTACCTTAAAAAACCTGAATATTGGAAAAGTGAAGTAGCGAAATACTTTTCTTCTTTCTCTATAGTTTCTCTCTCTCAGAGTTTCAATTGAATTAAGTAAGAAATAATGAAGGAATGAGCTTTCTATTTATAGAAAAACTGAGGGTGGCTCTTGGTCTTAACAAAGGGTCAAAATGACTCTTGGTAATATTGAAGAGATAACTACTATTTACGAAGGGGTAATTAACCCTTGGAACACCGAAGAGGCAATTAACTCTTCGTAATATTGAAGGGACAACTACTATTTGCGAAGGGGTAATTACTATTGACGAAGGTAATTACTATTGACGAAGGTAATTACTATTCACAAAGGTAATTACTATTCACAAAGGTAATTACTATTGACGAAGGTAATTACTATTGAAGAAGGTAATTACTATTCACAAAGGTAATTACTATTGACGAAGGTAAATACTATTGACGAAGGTAATTACTATTGACAAAGGTAAATATTATTGACGAAGGTAATTACTATTGAAGAAGGTAATTACTATTCACAAAGGTAATTACTATTGATGAAGGTAATTACTATTGAAGAAGGTAATTACTATTTATAAAGGTAATTACTATTGACGAAGGTAAATACTATTGACGAAGAGACTCTTAGATGATGACATATGGGCCCCCTATAAAATAATCAAACTTACCACAAACGTCTCATAACAGACTCTTTATATACATCAAGGATTGAATAAATATTACCACAAATTATTTTATTTTTAATCAACACATTTTTAATCTTTCAACAATTATTAATCATTTATAACTTGTCGTCTCAATTAATAATATAACATATTATACGATGATAATCTTGTGACAATAATTGAATCAATAATATAAGAGATATGATCACGTGAATTATCGTAGCAATGATTGAGTATAGCTAAGTGACTTCTCACGTAAGCATCAATAATCAATCTGGTGTCTTTCTTATCTGACCACGCCAGACATCGTATTTTTTTACTACCGGGTAGTTCAACAGGTTTAATTCAGTAACACCTCTGTAGTTATTTATATGAAAGATAATTTTGTCATTTTCTAACTACGACAATACTTCCGTTGTGGGGTCCACCATCGATTGAGCCGTCGTCTAATATTCTCAAACAAAAAGAATATTCCCCACCAAACGAATATTTTATAACAACTTACTTACTTTGCAAAATTTATAAATATTACCCACAACTATAACATTATATCAAATTTATTCCATAATATTCAAAATAATATTTATAGAAAATTCATCTTTATTTATAAAAGTGGGGTCTTACGTGGTCGATTATGTCGTTATTTGCATGAGGATTGTGTCCTTCGATGCACATTATCCCGATTATTGATATGTGGTGAATCATCTGATCACTTTGTGCTCCATTCTTATTCTCAACATTCTCGGATGTCATTTTCAGAATCATCGCCACAAAACAAAAGGTTAATTGATATATAACATATTATCCCTATATTCTGACCGACCAATAAAATAGAACATAAACTTAGGTAGGTCATACTAGCGAAGGAATTCTCCGTCTCTCCCCTCTTAGTACTATTCTCACATCTTAGCCAGAGATCATATCCCTAAGCTCTAATACCAACTGTGACGCCCCCAAAATTAGGAATACATCACCCATCTTGGGTCGCCAGATACATGGTATAGAATTCTAATACAACTTACTAATACAACTGTCGTGTACAATACGACAAAACATAAACTGTGAGTTTGAATTTAAATATTGTAATTTAAATATTGTCTACTAGAGATTATACAAACTCAAAAGGAGTCCTCATTACAATTATTATCACACTATTTCACAGAATAGTGAGGACTACTAATGCTATCCTCTGGACCATTACTCCGCTCCCAGACTCGTCCCAAATATATTCTCATTTCCTAAAGAGAACGGTGAAAGAAAGGGTGAGCTCAACTAGCCCAAGAAGAAATATTATGACTAAGATAATGCGTAATAAATTATCATTAGCCTTCAATGTTAAACCGATAAAATATAATAAACATCAAGTTTAACTACAATGAACCAAAGAATCCATTAAAAGAGTCAAGTAGAAAATAAAATCTACTATCTTTTATGATTTAAAAGTTTTTTCATCATCATTATAAATTTAGACTCACTTTTTAATAAATATTCCAAATCATCGAATCACCCCGCATTCTACTACCAATGATATTCTTTAGTATCACGACCATAATTATTCATGCACTACGGGCCAAGAATATTTGTGTATTCATTAATAATATGATCATGCCAACAATCATCCATCAATGCACTACAGACCATTTGAGAATTTTTACCACAACTACAACTTTATTACAACAAGAAAAGCGTGAGTTTGAATACAAATATTATCTTCTAGACAATATCTATACTCAAATAAATCCTCATCACATTTATTGATACATTATTTTACAAAATGGTGAGGACTACTAAACAACTCTCTCTAGAACCTTCATTCCATACCCCGACTTCGTACTCGCTTATATTCTCGCCTCACGAGAAGAAAAATGGAACAAAAGGAAAAGGGTGAGCTCAACTAGCCCAAGAAAGAATATTATGACTAAGATAATATACAACAAATTATCGTTAGTCTTCAACAGAAAAAAATCTAATAGAATACAATAAACAACAAATTTTAAATCAATATTCGCGAAATGAAATAATAATTCATTAGAAGAGTTAAGTAGAGAATGCAAACTACTATCTTCTATATATGAATTTAAAAGTTCATCGTCGATATTTTATCCTGTAACATCAATCAATATATATCCGAATCAAATATTCATCTTTGCACTACAGCCAAAGATATTCATCACCGGGTCATGTTCATCTAAACACTGCTCATCTTTTGCACTACGGGGCAAAGATATTCATCGAAATCATTCATCTTTTGCACTACAGCCAAAGATATTCAATAATATCATCATTTAAGACTGAGGATGATGAAAAATATTTTTAAAGAAACGAATCCAGTGAAACAAAATGACAAGGATTAAGGATTAAGGATTCGTACTTTGTTTTATCCACGTCCAAAAATACCTCAAAAATAATCATAGTGGTGTAAAATTCAAGAATGATCAAAAAATGGATACAATCAAAGCTAGTATCCAGAATAGATATTTTGGACGAAAAGAAAATTTTTTATTTTTCGATGAATAGTCTTTGTGATCGTTAATAGTCAGAGTATCGTGAATAATTCGTATATCGTGAATAGTAACTCCGACACCAAAATTTCAAATTTGATAAAAACTTCAGATCAATATTTCAGCATAATGATATTGAAGAAATAATATCATTACGAAAAAAAAATATCCCTTACCTCGAAAGATCAAGATTTTCTAATTTAAACACCGGATATAAAGGCTATGACTTGAACTTGCACCGCCTAACAATACTCAAAGTATACTCAAAATACTCACAAGAATATGCTCGATAATATAGAGAAAAACTTCAGCTTAAATTGTGATTTTCAATTCTAACCTAAGACCTTATTTATAGAAAAATGCTTAGAACACCAAAAGCGTAAAAATTTAATAAAATATTAATATATATTATAAATTTCCTTAGCCCATCTTTAAAGATCTGATTTCAGCAATTAATATCACATGTTAGCCCACTTAAATGCAAAAAAACGTTTTTCTTTAAAATAATAATTAAAACTTCCAAAAATCAATTATTTCGGAGCTTCGAAACTTCAATAATTCACAATAAATAGCCCTTTTATCAGAAAATTCGAATCTAGCGACTTTATATAGGAAATTCAATTCTCTACAACTTTGCAGAAGAAAGTTTTTCCAAATTCCAAATAGAAATTGACCGAAATCCACAAACGGACGATTTTACAAGCTATAATCAAATTTCAGTCAATAAATGGGGTCCACCGACATGTTTAACATGTTTTAAACATTTATTACAACAAAAATACTCTTCCTCCTCGTATACTCATATATCCCACATTCGTTGTACAAATATCACCATTATTATATAATTAAAATATAATAATACATTTAAATGAATTATCTTATCAGAAAAAGATAAAATTTCAATTTTCAACAATTGTCACATTAAAATTTTTCTCCATCTATATACACATAAAATCAATATTTTTCTCATCATATGAATCAATAATTAATTATTCACAAATAATATTACAGAATCACAATATTGACAACCAGGCAGTTCTCAGGAAAGAGGGGTGTGAGACCCCAGATTTTATTAATAAAGATTTAAATTTTGTCGAAATAATTTTTTAATATTATGGTGTGAATTTGAGATAATATTATAGTTGTGGGTAGTATTTATAAATTTTGCAAAGTATGCAAGTGGTTATATTATATTCGATTGGTGGGGAATATTCGGTTTAGCAGGAATATTCGTAGATAACTACTCAATCATTGGTGGACCCCATAAATGTAATTATTGTTTGATTGAGAAAACGACAAAAAATATTTTATTAAAATAACGGCGGAAGTTTTACCGTAGGTTACTTGTTGAACTACTCGGTAGTAAAAGTACAAAGAATACGTGTGGTTGCATAAGAAATGTACTGTATTGATTATCGATGCTTACGTGAGAAGTCACTCGGTTTGATTCCATTATTGTCGATTAATAATATGAATTATTATAACGATAATGACGCTTTTATTTTATTCAGATTATTAACGTAATAAAAAAAGTAAACATCTTTTATATAAAATAGAATACTTTATTAAAGTTATTCTATAAATAGAATATATTATATTTTATTATGCATAGTATTGCATAGTGTTTTTGCATAGTGTTTTGCATAGTATTGCATAGTGTTTGCATAGTAAAATGTTTTTATATAAATAGAATATATTATATTTTATTTAAAAGATTTTTCTTTAAATATGGACCGTCGATTAAAGTAAATCAATCTGGACCGCTCATGGATTAGTTACTATGCATTCCATTTTCCTATAAATAAAGCTCATTCCTTCATTGTTTTCTTTAATTTCATTGAAACTCTGTAGAGAGAGAAATTATAGAGAGAAGCTATAGAGAAAAATAGAAAAGAAGGAGAGTATTCTCGCTACTTCACTACTTCTATATTCAGCCTTTTTACTTGTAGGGTGTTATTCTTTCTTCTTGAAGAGAACTTCATTATTCCATTCACTATTATTCTGCTGAATAACTCGTAAAAAGTGATATACCCTATACATAACCTCGTATATATGCCAGCGATATCCTATACTTGGTGAAATCCTTATGTTATTCCATTCTTATTTATTCTTGGAATAACTCAGATACGCTGATTTACCCTATACTTGGTGACATTTTTCTATTATTCTCATTGGAACATCCCGTCATGGTGGTTTTACACCGACTCGTTCCGCTTTTTTATTATTCTCGTTGGAACATCCTGTGCATGTGTTTTACACCGGACCGGTTCCGCTTTTATCATTCTCATTGAATATCCTATCTGTGTGTTTTACACCGATCCGGTTCCATCTTTATTATTCTCGTTGAACATCCCGCTTGCGGTGTGAATTTCACCCCGACCGTTCCGTTATTATTATTCTTCATTGAATAACTCGTCTACATCGGGCACCGCATGCACGGTGATTTCTTTTGTTATTCCATTCTTTATTATACCCAAATGGTTAAAACTTGGACTTCTATACTCCATGAAATTAGTAGAATATCCTCGATATTTGCGCTTTCATCCAAAGATCTTTTCATGGAAATATTCTTCCGATCATTCTTGAATTTTACTCTACGTAAACAAAGATCATGTTGACAATTTGACGTTAATAATTCATGGATTAAATAATTCTTGAACTTGTTTTATTGAATTATTATGTCATTGTCATCATCCTCATGTTATATTATGTTATCTTTGCTTACGCATAGATGAACTTAGTATGATTATGACCGTGGATCATTCGGTATAATCACGACTTGATATAAATGATGTGACAAAAGTCCTCAAAGGGGTGTAAATGCAAATGATGGATAGTTTTTGGTATGATTATGACCGTGGATGATTCTAAGTATAGTCATGCGACCATTGATAATTTGATGAAAATCCTCGACCGTGGTACGGGATGATTAGATGTGGTGGTTTATTTATTGTTTAGTCTCAAATGATAAAAATTGATGAAAACTTTTAAAACCTAAAAGATAGTAGACTTTATTCTCTACTTGACTCTTTTAATGGATTGCTTATTCACCGCAGCTTAAACCGTTTGTCTATTGTATTTTATCGCTTTAACATCATTGAAGGCTAATGATAATTTATTCTCGCATTATCTTAGTCATAATATTTCTTCTCGGGCTAGTTGAGCTCACCCTTTTCTTTCACCGTTTCTCTTGAAAATGAGAACATAGCCGGGACGAAGCCTCGGGGAACGTAAGTAATGGTCCGTAGGATAATAGATTAGTAGTCCTCACTATTCTCGTGAAATAGTGTGATAATAGTTGTAATGAGGACTCCTTTTGAGTTTGTATAATATCTAGTAGACAATATTTGTATTCAAACTCACGCTTTATGTCGTATTGTATACCTACAGCTTATATTAGTAAGTTGTATTTGAATTTATGTACCATGTAAGTGGCGACCCAAGATGGGTGACGTATACACTAAATTTTGGGGGCGTCACAGTTGGTATCAGAGCTTAGGGATATGATCCCTAGCTAAGATGCGAGATAAGAACTAGGAGGGGAGAGACGGGAAATTCCTTCGCTAGTATGACCTACCTAAGTTTATTTGGTATTTGATTGGTCGGTCAGAATATAGGGATAATTTGTTAAATGTCAATTAACCCTTGTTTTGTGACAGTGTTTGAGAATGGCATCTGAAAATGCTGAGATAAGCAATGAAGCACATGAGAGTGTTGATTCAGTTCAAACAAAAGGTAACGACCAACAACACGATAATAATCATACTGGTGGCAACGGCTATCAGAACAATGATAACCATCGTGGGGGAAATTATCATGCTAAGAATGGTAACCACTTCGGTGGTAATCATGGCAAAGATAATAGAAGTGGAAATTTCAAGAAGAGAAGGTCATTTAGCTCGATTTTGTCGTATAGTGAAGTCAAGTCCAGTTGGGATAGTGGCACCAAAGGCGGATACGACAAAACAAAATCGGTGGTTTTTCGAGAAGAGCGTTTTTTCATGACTTCTCAAAAAGTGGGTAACCCGACGAAGTTAGCACGGGTTAGTTAATTATAAATTCTTGCAAGTCTATACCTTATTAGATACCGGTTCTACCCATTCTTTTATCTCTCTTGCTTGCGCTCAACGCTTAAATTTGACTCGGAGAAATTAGACTTTGATTTATCTATTGAAACTTCGTTGGGAGAAACCTCAAGTTACCTCCACTCGCTTATTAATCTTGTTGTTTCAAATAAACACTTTCACGCTACTTGCCTATCTTATCTCTTTGAAAATACTTGCCTTTGAGGTAATTTTTGAAAACGATTGATTAACTACTCATTATTCTTTTTGTAAGGTTGTTAGCTTTCATATTCCTAACCAACCTCATTATACTGAATTCAAAGTAACCAAATCCTAAAGTTAATCATTTGTTATATCAAGCCATAAGTAAAGAGCCCGATCCTTTCGTTGTTGACTTTCTTGTGTGGAATGCACCGCTTTAACTTTCAGTAGGCGACGCCATGAATGAAGATGGCAAGTTGATAGGTATCATTGTGAGGTGCTATCCAGGTTAAGGATAGAAGTCACAGTTGGTATTAATGTGACGTACTATCCAAGTCTTGGATGAAAGTAACAGTTTTGAATGATATTTCTATCTTTAATAAATTTCTTGACGTATTCTTGAAGATTTCCTAGCCTACCCTAGAGCGTGAAATCGAATTTTGTATCGACCCCAAAGACAAAAAAACCCCATTTCTTAAACCCTCAAATATTTCTTCAACTAAAATGAACAGTTTACGTGGTTTATGATGAAAGTCATAATAAAAGCATTGGAATAATGAAAATCATGGGTATATAAAGTATTAGTAAGTTTTATGATGAGTTATGTTGGTTAGTATGTAAAAACATGAAAGTTTCTTAGAAATCACAAAGAGTTGAAAATCAGATTTTGGTGAAAACGTAACATGAAATTCAATTGACCATATCTCTTATTATATTTTGAATTTTTGAATGTGGTCAAGTCCTAGAGTTAGATCTATGAGTTACCTAACTAATCCAAGTGGAATTACTGGAAAAGGTGTTGTAGATTTTTGTGAGGACTGATTTTAGCAAAGGAGGCCAAAGCTGTAAAATTTCAAAAAAGCTACTGCCCAGAAACTTTAAGGGGCTGTTTCGGCCACTTAAATTATGAGAAAAATTCTGGCCTTTTGGGACATGAAAGTATATGGTATAAAGTACCTCCTGTCCAAAAATGAGCTCATTCTGACTTAAAATGAGCAAGTTATGACTATTTCAATATTTAGGTTTTTCCGAGAAAAAACGCTATAACCGAGTTCTATAACTCCGATGACCATGAAATTTAAACTAGAAGCTCACGTTAACATGTGTAAGGTCCTGCCAAGATTTGGGAATTTTTGAGTTAAACTTGAGGTAGCTAATTTCTTAAGGAATTAATTAGAAATTGATTTTTAAAAAATAGTAAATGAATTTTAAAAATTCCGAGAAAAATATATTTTCATTATGGGACTATATTATGCTAAATCCCAGAAAAGAAATATTTTTGGGACTGATTTGGTATTTTTCATGAAAATAGTTTAGTTACGAACATATGAGTTAAATATGTTATGTGAAGTAACAAAGTTGAAAATAGGATTTTATGGTTAGAAAATCCTATATAGTAGTATATGCATATTTTTTGATGAGGGATTTGATAATTGGTGATGATATTTTATGAGTATGGCATTTTGAATGATGAAATGCATTATATGGTAAAAGCGTAAACAATTGAGATAAATTGTTTATAAATTTAAGAAGTGATTAAAATATTGTTATAATATTAATGATATTAGATTATTAGATTATTAAGTGATTGATAACATGGGGATATTCTTGAATCTCGGATAAATTATATTATAAATGTTTAATATTTATCCTTTATCTCATTTGATTGATTCTTATATCATTATCCTCCTGTTTATATTATGTTGAAAGTCATCTGTGGCCTGTAGTGCATAGATGGACTTGGTATGATTATGACCACGGATTATTCGGTATAATCATAACCGTAAATGAATACACAATTATCTTTGGCCGTAGTGCATGGATAATTTGTGGTCGTGATACTAATGAATATCCTTGGCCTGTAGTGCAGGGATGATTCGATGATGTGGATTAATTATTGAGCTGAGTCTCAAAGAATGAAATATTAATTCATGGATGTGTTCAAAGTCATCTCGTGGCTTACGTGCATAGATGGACTTGGTATGATTATGACCGTGGATTGTTCGCAGATAATCATAATCAGAATTGAAAAACACAATTATCTTTGGTAGTAGTGCATGGATAATTTGTGGTCGTGATACTAATGAATATCTTTGGCTTTTGTACGGGGATGATTCGATGATGTGGATTAATTATTGAAATGAGTCTCGAAGAATGAAATATTAATTCATGGATGCGTTCAAAGTCATCTGTGGCTTACGTGCATAGATGGACTTGGTATGATTATGACCAGGGATTGTTCGGTATAATCATAACCGTAATTGAAAACACAATTATCTTTGGCCGTAGTGCATGGATAATTTATGGTCGTGATACTAATGAATATCCTTGGCCCAGTAGTGCGGGATGATTCGATGATGTGGATTAATTATTGAAATTTGAGTCTCAAAGAATGAAATATTAATTCATGGATGCGTTCAAAGTCATCTCGTCTTACGTGCATAGATGGATGGACTTGGTATGATTATGACCAGGATTATTCGGTATAATCATAATCAGAATTGAAAACACGAATATCCTTGGCGTTGGTGCATGGATAATTCGTGGTCGTGATACTATTAAGTCGCGTCTCAAAGATTATTGGTTTTACAACAGTATATCTTTTTGCCAGAAGTGCAAAGATGAATTGTTAATGAATATCTTCGGCGGGATTGCAAAAATGAATTTAATGTTTTCAACGAAAAAAGGTATTCAAGGTATCCTCACCTCTTTATCATATCAGTATCGTACCTAATTTCGAGGGCTTAAATTCCATAAGGAGGGAGATTATGAGACCCCGATTTTATTAATAAAGATTTAAATTTTGTCGAAATAATTTTTAATATTATGGTGTGAATTTGAGATAATATTATAGTTGTGGGTAGTATTTATAAATTTTGCAAAGTATGCAAGTGGTTATATTATATTCGATTGGTCTGGGAATATTCGGTTTAGCAGGAATATTCGTATAACTACTCAATCATTGGTGGACCCCACAATGTAATTATTCATTTGATTGAGAAACGACAAAAATATTTTATTAAAATAACTACGAAAGTTTTACCGTGGTTACCGTTGAACTACTCTCGGAGTAAAAGTACAATGAATACGTGTGGTTGCATAAAGTAACACACCAAGATTGATTATCGATGCTTATGTGAGAAAGTCACCTCGGTTTGATTCCATTATCATTTATTAATAATATGAATTATTATAACGATAATGACGCTTTTGTTTTATTCAGTATTATTAACGTAATAAAATGTAAACATCTTTTTATAAAATAGAATACTTTATTAAAGTTATTCTATAAATAGAATATATTATATTTTATTATGCGATAAGTGTTGCATAGTGTTTTGCATAGTGTTTTGCATAGTATTGCATAGTGTTTGCATAGTAAAATGTTTTTATATAAATAGAATATATTATATTTTATTTAAAAGATTTTTCTTTAAATATGGACCGTCGATTAAAGTAAATCAATCTGGACCGCTCATGGATTAGTTACTATGCATTCCATTTTCCTATAAATAGAAGCTCATTCCTTCATTATTTTCTTACGAATTCATTGAAACTCTAGAGAGAGAAATTATAGAGAGAAGCTATAGAGAAAAATAGAAAGAAGAAGAGTATTCTGCTACTTCACTACTTCTATATTCATTTTTTACTGTGAGTGGTGTTATTCTTTCTTCTTGAAGAGAACTTCATTATTCCATTCACTATTATTCTCATTGAATAACTCGTAAAAGTGATATACCCTATACATAACCTATATACGCCAGCATATCCTATACTTGGTAAAATCCTTATGTTATTCCATTCTTATTTATTCTCATTGAATAACTCAGATACGCGCTGTGATTAACCTATACTTGGTGACATTTTCTATTATTCTCATTGAACATCCTCGTCTGCAGTTTTTACACCCACCGGTTCCGCTTTTTATTATTCTTCATTGAACATCCTCGTTGCATGTTTTACACCGGACCGGTTCCGCCTTTTATCATTCTCGTTGAATATCCTATCATGTGTTTTTACACCTGATCCGGTTCCATCTTTATTATTCTGTTGAACATCCCGCTTGTGAATTTCACCGACCGGTTCCGTTATTATTATTCTCATTGAATAACTTTTTCTGCGCAAGCACCGCATGCACGGTGATTTCTTTTGTTATTCCATTCTTTATTATACCCAAATTAAGTTAAAACTTGGACTTCTATACTCCATGAAATTAGTAGAATATCCTTGATATTTGCGTTTCATCCAAAGATCTTTTCATGGAAATATTCTTCCGATCATTCTTGAATTTTACTCTACGAAACAAAGATCATGTTGACAATTTGGACGTTAATAATTCATGGATTAAATAATTCTTGAACTTGTTTTATTGAATTATTATGTCATTGTCATCATCCTCATGTTATATTATGTTATCTTTGCTTACGTGCATAGATGAACTTAGTATGATTATGACCAGTGATCATTCTAGATAATCACGACTTGATATAAATGATGTGATAAAAGTCCTCGAAGTGGCTGTAATTGCAATTGATGGATAGTTTTTGGTATGATTATGACCAGGGGTGATTCTAAGATAGTCATGACCATTGATAATTTGATGAAAATCCTCGACCGTGGTACATGGATGATTAGATGTGGTGGTTTATTTATTAAGTCGAGTCTCAAATGATAAAAATTGATGAAAACTTTTTAAAACCTAAAAGATAGTAGACTTTTATTCTCTACTTGACTCTTTTAATGGATTGCTTATTCCGCATAGCTTAAACCGGTTGTCTATCAGTATTTTATCGCTTTAACACTGTTGAAGGCTAATGATAATTTATTCTCGCATTATCTTAGTCATAATATTTCTTCTTGGGCTAGTTGAGCTCACCTTTTCTTTCACTTGTTCTCTTGTGAAATGAGAACATAGCCGGGACGAGCTCGAGGAACGAAGTAATGGTCCGTAGGATAAGATTAGTAGTCCTCACTATTCTCGTGAAATAAGCAGATAATAGTTGTAATGAGGACTCCTTTTGAGTTTGTATAATAACTAGTAGACAATATTTGTATTCAAACTCACGCTTTATGTCGATTGCATACCTACGCTTATATTAAGTAAGTTGTATTTGAATTTATGTACCATGTAAGTGGCGACCCAAGATGGGTGACGATACTTAATTTTGGGGGCGCCACAAGGGGGCTTTCAATAAGAATTTCTCCTTCTTGGCGCATAATTAGGTGACCAAACCTCTCCTTGAAGCGAGAACTTTCTAGACATTGCCAATAATGTTATCTAATAATATTATTCGGATAATATGAATTATTGCTTCGATAATGAAAATACCGTGTAATGACAATTATTGAAAACACAATAATATAAAATATCAACGCAAACAATTATTAAATCAATAAAATAATTGAATAAGTAATTATCGTAACCATTATTGAGTAGTGCCTTTTCACGTAAGAATCAATAATTGGTGCAATACCGTGTGTCTTCTTGTGTTTTAACCAATTTAGTATTTTAACATATTAAAGGTAACAACTACACTGCTTATATTTTAAACAACTTATATTTGTCGCTTTTTGTTCATCCAATCGCTTTTTAGTTATGGGGCCCACAAAAGATCTACCATTCGTATTTAATATTCCCCGACAAATGAGAATATTCCACGACCAAATGAATATTCCCCAAGCAACAATGAATATTTTATAATCACTTGCTTATTTTGAAATATTTGCGTATTTTACCCCTAACTATCCACATTAATCAAATCAACCCTTACTATTTCAAAATAATAAATAGAAAAAATAAATTTCATTAATAATAAGTTGGGGTCTTACAACCTCCCTCCTTATGAAATTTCGTCCTCGAAATCGACGTGACGTACTGTGTGTTTCAAAAGGTGAGGATACCTCGCTTTCATTTCGCTTTCCAATTCCCGTGTCATTTCTTCTATATAGCATGATTCCTCCACGAACTTTAACTTGTGGTATGACCTTTTCATGGCGTAGAACATGCTCCTTCCTATCCAAGATCTTGACAGTACCTCCTCATACGTTAAGTCTTGGCTATCTCGTCCTGGTTCTAACTCTATAACGTGATTCGGTCTTTCACATATTTACGAAGTACGATATATGAAAACATTATTATAACACGAGACATACTCTTGAGGTAACGCGCGAGTCTATAGGCTACATTTCCTACTCGGTCAAGAATTTGAAATGGACCAATAAATCGTGGATTGAGCTTTCCTCTCTTCCCAAATCTTGTAACTCCTTCCATGGAGCAACTTCATGAACAACACATGATCCCCTATACTAAATTCCACGCCCTTTCGATGATGATCCGCATAACTCTTTTGTCGATCTTGTCAGGCCGCTTTGTATACGTTGTCGAATCATTTGGATCTTTTCGGTGAGTCATATCGCTTAACTTCGGGTCCCAACAATGTTGCTTCACCCACCTCATCCCAACATATTGGAGAAATGACACTTTCGTCCATATAATGCTTCAAATGGAGCCACACCTATACTTGCACGATAACTGTTGTTGTGGGAGAATTCCACCAATGGTAAATACTTATCCCAACCCCTTGAAGTCTCAGGACACGTAGTCTTAATAGATCTTCAAGAGTTTGAATAGTCCTCTCTCGATTGTCCCGTCCGGTTTGGGATGGTATGTGGAACTAAATCGCAAATCCGCGCCCATAGCTTTTTTGCAAGCTAACCCAAAATCTTGAAGTGAATCTTGGGTCACGATCCAAACTATGGATACTGGCATGCCATGCAACCTCACAATCTCATTCACGTACATATACTAGCAAAGATGTTCAAGGAATAAGTCTCCCATATCGACAAGAAATGAGCGGACTTGGTTAATCTATCAACAATAACCCAAATAGCATTGATGCCTTGAGAAACCGTAGGAAGACCCGTGAACGAAATCCATGGTAATGTGTTCCCACTTCCATTTCGAATCTCAAGTGGTTGCAACGGACCCTTAGGTACTAGATGCTCCGCTTTTTACACGCTGACAAGTTAAACACATTGAGATAAACTTTGCAATCTCTCTCTTCATATTGTTCCACCAAAATGTATGTCAAGATCACGATACATTTTAGTACTTCCGGATGGATTGCAAATGGTGTATTGCGTGCCTCCATCATAATCTTGTACTTCAAATCGAGTCGTTAGGGACACAAAGTCTAGAGTGGACTCAAGTATTCCTTCTTCATTAATTCTCGCCCTAATATCTCCTTCTTGTACTTTCTTCTTCATACGACGCATCATTTTCGGCCTGCCTGGCTTGAGCAACCTTAACTTTTTTATTAAAGTTGGCTCTATCGTATACTTGACATCATCGCACTCGTTCTCGCGTGATATGATCTTCTACTCAACGCCGTCACTACCACGTTCGCTTTCCGGGATGGTATTGAATAGTGTGGTCGTAGTCTTTCAATAGCTCGAGCCAACGTCATTGCCGCGTGTTGAGTTCTTTTTTTGAGTGAAGAAATATTTAAGGCTTTTATGGTCCGAATATATCTCCACTTTCTCCCCATATAGATAGTGCCTCCATATCTTTAAGCCTTGGCTTAAAACGATCACGCTAACTCTAGATCACGAGTAGGATAATTCCTCTCATACTCTTTTAAGTTGTCGCGAGGCATAGGCTATGACTTTCCCACGTTGCATGAGAACACATCCTAACCCTTTGCCCTCAAGCATCGGCAGTAGATAACAAATCCATCCGAACCAGATGGTATCGTTAGAACAGTGCCAAAAATAAGTCTCCTCTTAAGCTCTTGAAACTCTTCTCGCATTCTTCGCTCCAAACGAATTTTGTATCCTTCCGAAGTTAGCTAAGTTAATGGAGTAGCGATTCGAGAAAACCCTTCCACGAATCTCCGATAATAACCAAATTAAGCCCAAAAAGCTACGTGACTTTAGTCACCGACTTCGGTTGCTCCCAACTTTGTATTGCTTCAATCTTCGTCGGATCAACAGATACTCCATGTTTCGACACCACGTGCCCAAGAAATGCTACTTCCTCAAGCCGAACTCGTATTTCTTCAATTTGGCATATAGTTTATTTTCACGAAGCCTTTGAGTACCAAATTAAATGGTGCTCATGATCTTCACGACTTTTGGAATATATGAGGATGTCATCAATAAAAACAACAACGAATCGATCCAAATATTCCTTGAATACTCGGTTCATCATATCCATGAAAGCCGCAGGAGCATTAGTTAGTCCGAAAGACATGACTTAAGAATTCATAATGCCCGCACCGAAGTTCTAAAGCGCGCTTTGAAATATCCTCGCCTAATCTTCAAATGATGATATCCGAATCGAAGATCGATCTTTGAAAAAATTGTGCCCTCAGAATCGGTCAAACAAGTCATCAATACGAGGTAGAGGATACCTATTCTTGATGGTGACATGGTTCAATTCCCGATAGTCAATACAAAAGTCGCATACTCCCGCCTTTCTTCTTTACGAATAAAACAGAGCACCCCAAGGAGATGTACTAGACGAATGAAACCAATGTCCAACAATTCACGTAGTTGGACCTTTAACTCTGAAGTTTAATAGAGAGCCATTCGATATGGGGTTTTAGAAATGGGCTTTGTACCAGTTCAAGATCAATAAAGAATTCAACTTCACGCTTACGGGGTAGACCGGGAAGTTCTTCAGAAATACGTCGGAAAAGTCAATAACAACAGAATATTATTCAAATTTGACGTGTCTTTATTCAAATCCATAACATGGGCTAAGAAAGCTTGACATCCATTTTTCAATAAACGAATAGCTTTATGATTAGATATAACGTTGATTGATTTTAATGGTTTAGTTGCTTGAATTAAATAACAACAGTTGTTTAGGAATATGAAAGCTAACAACCTTACGAAAACAATCAATTTTGGCATGATGTGTAGTTAACCAATCAATCTCTAAAATCACATCAAAAGCAAGTATCTTTAAAGAAATAAGGTCAACAGTGTAAGGTGATGGTGCCAACTTGAATCAAACAAGATTTATAAACAGTGGATGTGATGAAAGTTTCTCTAAACGGAGTTTCCACAGATAGTCAAAAGTCTAATTTCTCCTGAGTCAAGTTTAAACGTTGAGCACAAGCAGGAGAGATAAATGAATGAGTAAAGACCCGTATCAAGTAAGGTATAAACTTCGCAAATTTATAAATAAACTTACCCTTGATCACCTCGTTTGGTTCCTCGCATTTTGACCGATCACAACAAACGCTCTTCCGGAATCGCTGACTTTGACTTTTACGGGATAGTCTTTTGAGAGTCACCGTCCCATTGAACTAGGTTTCGCAACCGCATAATCTCGAGCGATATGTCCTTTCTTTCCACAATTATAGCATACCTTGAACTGTTGTGGGCGGTTTTGACCGATATGTCCTCTTTTCCACATTTATAGCATATAACCGGTGGTCGTTTCTCCTCCTTAGAACCCGATTCTTTACCAAGACCGCTGCCTTCATACGGTCGTTGTTAAATCTTCTCTTTTAAAATCTCCTCCCGACTCGCTTCTTCTATTTTCATGGCCATGATTACCACCGAAGTGGTTACCATTTTTGTCCGTCTTTTTTTCTTTCTCCGCCGGTTATTGTTGTTTTGTTGACTACCATCTTCGATGATGATCCTGGTTGTGGTCCTCAATTGACCGTACTCGTTATCTCGCTTCTAATAATTGAGCCATGTTTACAACATCCGAATAGAGAGAAAATTTATGAGAAATGAGATCTTGACGTATCCGTGTTTCAAACCTCTAAGAAAAAACATCCACGTCATACGCTCCTCATTCTCCACCAAATGAGGTGCAAACCGGATAACTCTGCAAAAACTTTGCCTCGTCTTTGAGACACCGCCATTGTTCTGCTCGGTCTAATAAACTCCACTTCCTACATATGACAAACACTTTCGTGAAAGTATTTGTCATTAAATAGTTTCAAACGCGTCTCCCAAAGACATCTTGAAAAGCGGCCGGATGGGTACGCTTCACGACTTCCACCAAGAGTCTCGCTTCGCCACGAACATAAAGGTGGCGAATAGAACCTTCTGTTCTCCGTGCATCCCAAGCCATCAATATCTTGGTAATTTGTTTGACCCATGTTTCCGCCGCATGATCGGATCCGGCTTTCCCTTAAATTCTCGTGGTCCCAACTCTTTGAATCTAACTTGCACAGTGACAACCCGTGAATTGCTATCATTTCTCCTATATTTTGAACACGAGTCTCCTCGTGCGATTTTTGCATGAATCGCAAAAAGCTTCTAAACATCCTCGCTTCACCATCATCTCTCTGGTGTTGTTGTTCACAGGAGGAACATTGCCAACTGTTGCACGTTCTTCTCGTTGGTGAGTACAGCGTCTCCACGGTCTCATTTCCATTGTTAATATTCTCGATTCGACATTCTCAAATCACGGCTATAAAAACAAGGGTTAATTAAGGAAATCAATATATCACATAATATCCTATATCTTGACCAACTAACAAATAAGCTTAGGTAGGACACACTAGCGAAGGATTTACTCGTATCTCCCTCCTAGTTCTATTCCCCGATCTCCGCCAGAGATCATATCCTAAGCTCCGATACCAACCGTGACGCCCCCAAAATAGTATACATCACCCATTCTCGAGTTGTCAATACATGGTACGTAATCAACTACAACTTTATTACAACAAGAAACTGTGAGTTTGAATACAAATATTATCTTCTGTATAATATCTATACTCAAATAAATCCTCATCACATTTATTGATACATTATTTTACAAAATGGTGAGGACTACTAAACAACTCTCTCTAGAACCTTCATTCCATACCCCACTGTATCGCTTATATTCTCGCCTCGCCTCGAGAAGAAAAATGGAACAAAAGGAAAAGGGTGAGCTCAACTAGCCCAAGAAAGAATATTATGACTAAGATAATATACAACAAATTATCGTTAGTCTTCAACAGGAAAAAATCTAATAGAATACAATAAACAACAAATTTTAAATCAATATTCATAATGAAATAATAATTCATTAGAAGAGTTAAGTAGAGAATGCAAACTACTATCTTCTATATATGAATTTAAAAGTTCATCGTCGATATTTTATCCCTCAACAACATCAATCAATATATATCCGAATCAAATATTCATCTTTGCACTACAAAGCCAAAGATATTCATCGATTAATTCATGTTCATCTAAACACTGCTTCATCTTTGTACTACGGGCCAAAAGATATTCAATAATATCATCATTTAAAGATCGAGGATGATGAAAAATATTTTAAAGAAACGAATCCGGTGAAACAAAATGACAAGGATTAAGGATTAAGTATTTGTACTTTGTTTTATCCACGTCCAAAAATACCTCAAAAATAATCATAGTGGTGTAAAATTCAAGAATGATCAAAACATGGATACAATCAAAGCTAGTATCCGAATAGATATTTTGACGAAAAGAAAATTTTTCATTTTTCGATGAATAGTCTTAAAGTATTCGTGTGAATAAGAATCAGTATCGTGAATAGTCTTCAGTATCGTGAATAAGAACTCCGACACCAAAAGTTCCAAATTTGATAAAAACTTCAGATCAATATTTCAACATAATGATATTGAAGAAATAATATCATTACTGGAAAAAAAAATATCCTTACCTCGAAAGATCAAGATTTCTAATTTGAAACACCTGATATAAAGCTATGACTTGAACTTGCACCGTCTAACAATACTCAAAGTATACTCAAAATACTCACAAGAATATGCTCGATAATATATAGAGAAAACTTCAGATTTACGTGTGATTTTCAATTCTAACCTAAGTACCTTATTTATAGGAAAATCTTTAGAACACCAAAAGCGTAAAATTTAATAAAATATTAATATATATTATAAATTTCGTTAGCCCAACTTTGAAGATCTGAATTCAGATCATTTATAACACATGTGAGCCCACTAATTGCACAAAAAACGTTTTTCTCAAAATAATTAACTAAAACTCCCAAAAATCAATTATTTCGGAACTTTGAAACTTCAATAATTCATAACAAATAACCCTTTTGTCAAAAAAAATCGAATCTCTCGAGTTTTTATAGAAAATTAAATTCTCTACAACTTTGCAGAAGAAAGTTTTTCCAAATTCCAAACACAAATTGACCGAAATCCATATACAGATGATTTTATAGGCTATAATCAAATTTCAGTCAAGAAATGGGGTCCACCGACACACAAAACATGTGTTAAACAACTTTTGCAACAAAAATACTCTTCCTCCTCATATACTCATATATCCCATATTCATTGTAAAAATATTATCATTATTATATTATAATAATATAATAAAATATTATTTTATCAGAAAAAATAAAATATCAATTTTAACAATTGTCACTTTAAAAATTTTCTCCATCTATATCCACATAAAATCAATATTTCACTCATCATATAAATCAATAATTAATTATTCACAAATAATATTACAAAATCACAGTACTGACAACAAGGCCGTTCTCAGGAAAGAGGGGGCTTTCTAATAAGAATTTCTCCTTACTGGCGCGCAATTAGGTGACCAAACCTCTCCTTAGACAGAACTTTTTAGACATTTCCAATAATATTTTCTAATAATATTATTCAGATAATATGAATTATTGCTTCGATAATGGAAAATACTGTGTAATGACAATTATTAAAATAACGATAATATAAAATATCAACGCAACAATTATTGAATCAATAAAATAAAATATCGAATAATGAATTCATCGTAACAATTATTAAGTAAATACTTTTCTTACGTAAGAATCAATAATTGGTGCAATACTGGTATGCTACTTATCTGACAACGCGTATTACATCGTTTTTAACCACCGGGTATTCCAACAAGATAATTGCAGAATAACTACGCCAATTATTTATAAACAACTCATACTTGTCTTTTTTCTTCATCCAATCGCTTTCCGTTATGGGGACCATACAAAAGATCGCTGTCGTCGCATCTAATATTCCTCGACAAAGCAAAGAATATTCCACGACCAAACGAATATTCTCCCGACAACAATGAATATTTTATAACCACTTGCTTATTTTAAAATATTCACGCGATTTTACTCATAACTAACCACATTAATCAATTCAACCCTTACTATTTCAAAATAATAAATAGAGGAAATTTCATTTTATTAAAAAAGATTCGGGGTCTTCTGATGGAAATTGGATCCGGAGAGTCATGAATCGATATTGCTCGATGATGAAGACAGATCTGTGAGTTGCGGAGGCGTTAGTTTTGGTGTTCTAGGGGTGGGGGAAGAGAGTTTTGTGGCGGCGGATGAGTGGAGAGAAGTCTTAATATGACCGATGAAACGATGGGCTAGGGTACGAATATATTTTAGGTTTAGATATATTTTATGTTAATTTGTTAATGTTAATTTATTGTTTGACCATTTTGCCCCTTATTAAATCAAAGTTGTTTATTTTAGGATTAAAAAACTATTTTTTTACCATCAGCTTCTTAAGGGCCTACACAATTAGCCACGTCAGCAATTTCTGACGTGGTATGTTTAATTTGTTGCAATTAGAAAAAATTAATAGTTTAATCATCTAATTGACAAAATTGAAAGGTGGATCACTGAAATGGAATATGACCTATAGTTTAGGGTACTAATTCATATTTAAGCCCATTTTTGTATTGCTTGTTTTGTACTGGCATGGGTTCTACCTGTCTGAGTCACTCGGGAAATGCGGTCTCCTATAACGCGTACGGTTATTTCACTTATTTTTATTTTTGATTCGCCGAACAACCCACATCTAGCTTCCCTTACACATGGCAATTCCTTTGGAAATTTTAATTAAGAAATGTTTAAAATCATACAAATTGTAATTTCTAAAATTTTAAACTGAATTATATAAGTTTTAATTTTAAAAATATCTCAAATTATTTTTAAAAAAATTAGTAATAATAATAATAATCTTATACTTATTTAGAAAGAGAAGGAATATTACTATAATTGATCATTTGTTACGATGAATAAATTCCACAGTTGAGAATTAGATCTGATCGGTGCTATTGGCACTTAATTGCTCAATGCATTCTGCAACTGAATTACCTGATCAGTTTTGGAGATGCATGCATGCATGCCTAAAAGGAAAGGTCGTCTATGATATATAGAATCTTTAATTAATTAGTTCCGTAAAAAAGTATGTATGTAATTATATTATGGCTAAAGAAATAAATATCATAAGACATATATAATAATAGCACATGATATTACGTACACTACTTTTTAGAGCAGCAAGTATAGACGGACGGACGGACGGACGGATGCTTAATTAATTCCTTCAGTGCTTCATCTGCTAAGAAGAATTAAGTCTCAAGTCAATGTTTGAAAGACAGAAAGAATTAAACAAACAAAATTCCAAGCCGTCGCCTCCGGTGAAGAGATCCAAAGCGTCAAGGATATATCCATGACTTTAATTTGGCTGGGAACTTCAATCTCAACTTTCCTTTGGATGTAGCTAAATCCTGTAGGGCCATCGCGCTGCCACTGCCGTGGACGGTGGCCGGGAGAGAGAGAGAGAAGTGGAAGTGAAAATTGAGCTAGCAAAAGCCAGTTATGAGAAAGGAGCAGCGAAAAGGAAGTTCGATTTGATGATAGCGAAGTGTTACCATTTTCCAATAATCCGCGTGAGATTTTTCAAGAATATTCAGCTGCCAGCTCATCACCTTTTCCCGTAATCTGTACTTTGCTGTCAGCCACGTAGATGTCTCCATCTCTCCCGCCATATATATAAATCGATTTTCACTCTCAAACAATTACGAACAACAAATTTTGATTAAAAAATATATATATATATCTCTCTCTAAAACAGAGTCCCATCTGAAATTTATGAAAACAAGTACTTCTTTAACATGCAAAAAATATACAAGAGGCCCAAACGGGAGTCTGCCGATCTGGCCACCAACCCGCCCCCGCAGCAACCGCAACAGCTGACGCATGAGCAGGAAATTTCCGTCATGGTTACCGCGCTAAAAAATGTCATAATGGGTGGCGAAGCAATGGACATGACCCATGAATTCCGCTTAATCCCAAGTACCCCAGAAAGCGCTACCACCTCCACCAGTTCTTCACCATATACTATCTCATCCTTACCGGAGCAGGAAACTTGTCGGTTCTGTAACATTAAGGGCTGTTTGGGTTGCGACATTTTTGCAGAAGCTGATAACAGAAAAAAAAGAAACATTACAGAGAGGGTCAGGCAGAGGCCGTCGGGAAAATGGGTGGGGAGATTCAGAATCCGCTAAGGGGACTCGTGTTTGGCTTGGGACATTTGAGACGGCGGAGGATGCGGCCAGAGCATATGATAAGGCCGCCATTGAGTTCAGAGGGCCGAGGGCGAGGCTTAATTTTCTTTTTTGCTGATTACACTAGTACTCCCAATCATCAACAAATTCCAGAACAGCAAAAGCAAAAGGTGCAGCTGGTGCAACAAGAAAATCCAAAAAGAGCGAGCTTTCCGAAGTGGAAATGGGGAAGAGCAAGGAAAAGGAATTCTGCGAAGTAACTGGAGATGATGAGTTTCAGAAATGGATAATGATGATGGATGATAATGGTGGTGATCATTATTCTGATAATGCAGGTGCAGCTAGCTAGCTAGTTGAAATATATATTGTTCAGTGTTTAATAGTACTCCATAGGGGATCCGATTTCGCAGTCACATCTATTCATGAACAAGACTCGATTATATATTATTAGATTATTATCATATGTTTGGCCGTGTTTGACGTACGACACATGAAAGTTGGACTTAATATACTGTATATTTATATATGAAATAATTATGTGAAAATATTAAAAAATATGAGTTAGACTGGTTGCTATATTCATGGAATGGTCGCCCTGCGCTGACTTTTTTGTAGAAAACTTTCTGCGTAGCAACTAGCAACCTATTGTATGACTCCCTATTTTATTTTTTTTTAAAATACACCCAAAAAATATAGAAAACTATTATATTATGTTATTATATAATTTGAATGATTATATATATATATACTTCATATTAATTTTATTTAGTTTATTGCCCTTACTGACTTGTAAGTCCTAGATCCGGCACTGGCTATATTTACACTTTTTATGTGGCAGAACGACAAAAGTTACCCTTTAAGTTTAGACTCATCATAAAGTAAATTTTTTAAAGAAATGTCACATTACTCCCTTCAAGTTGTCAAATGTGTCAAAATGTCTCCTAATCCCAAATTTTTGACAAAATTGAGTCATGTGCCAAATGCATTCTTTTTGTATTTGGGCAGTTTTAATTATATTAGTTTCCAAATCTTTTGAATTTTTATGAATTTTCTATTTAACATGTTATTATTGAAAGGTATAAAACTTTAATTTTAAGGTCATTTGTATATAATTTATGCTCATATTAATAATAATAAGCAATATTGTTACAATTTCCAACAGGCCAAGCCCAAATCAATCAGAAAAATTAAGCCCATTATATTTAAAATAATAAAAGTCACGAAGGCTCAGTCTCCATTGTTATCATTCAGAGAAATTAAGTCCAATTCTGAACTCTCCCTCTCTCTCTCTCTCTCACAGAAATACAAACTCAGTCTCCATGGTTACCAATAAATCCAAGCTCTATCTTCGTCGTCAAACTCCTCGTTCCTCTCATTTCCCACTCTCTCTCCGCCCTCCTCCACCTTCCGCTGTCACACCTCGGACGCTCCGGCGGGACCTTCATTTCCGAGACGGTGGTTTAATTTAACGACCGTCTCCGACGCCTCTAGCAGCGGCAGAATAAGCTACGACTCCGATGGTGTTCCCGCTGCGGTGAAGAGAATAAATGCAGGCAACAAAAACTACTCGAAGGTCAATGCAAAAGAGGTGGTCACGTGACCGGGAGAGCTACCTGACCGACGACGATGACGCGCTTCCCCTTCCGATTGTCTATCCGGACACCTCTCCGGTGTCTACCGAAGAGATTGAACGTTGGCTTCGTTGTGATCCCCAAATTGAGGTTTGACTTCGTTTTGTACTGTGTACATTTTATGTGGTTGCTGAGAAATTTATTTTTCTCTTTTTCCTGCTAATGTAAGGAGGTTCATTATATAAGTATTTTCTTTTATCATTTGTAGTTGAGATTGGCTCTTCTTTCTAATTTTAGAGGTGCATTTGATTGATTATACAGAATTATATATTTGCTTATTAAGTTAGACTTTAGACTATGTATTAGATAATTATACTAGATACAAACCGGATTTTTAATAATAAATGTGTACATACAATTAATAAATTAAAATATAATAAAAAAATGGTGGATTGTTGTGCGTAACTCCGGGAACTTCTTCGTAGTGGCCCCCTTCCATGCCTCATTTTCAAAGTGGCTCTATTTCATTATATTCGATCAAATTTTACACAGAAAAACAAATGAATATACATTATAGGGGGTAGTGTTGAGAGTTTACCGGTTTGTGCATTACATTTTCTATTTTGTTCCAAGGTATTTTTTGTAACAATTGTTTCAAGCCTTTGAGTAATTTCTTTGTATTTTTCCAGGTATATTTACCGCATGAATTAAGAATTTCGAACTTATGCTAAAGTCTAAAATCTAAATATACAAAGCAATAAAGAAAAAACCATGCGGCCCTAAATTTGTGTAGACAGCAGGGGCGGATCCAGCTACAAAATTCAGTGGGGTCAAATTTAATTTTTTTTTGTTAAGAATGAAAATTATAACTATATATATTCTTTTCTAAATTCAATATAATTTCTCAACACTTAAGTCGTTAAGTTTAATATATATATATATATATATATGTGTGTGTGTGTGTGTGTGTGTGTGTGTGTGTGTATTCATAATTTTCTTATAAGAAAAATATTAAAATGAATTTTTTAATCTACAATTTTTTTTCTTAAAAACTCAATATAGTACAAATGTGACAAATCCAAAAGAGTTGGATAAGGCCACACGTGATAAAGAAAATTAAGTAAATAATCTTGGGGTTTTAAGACATTGTCTTTGTCTTTGAGTTTTAATTTGGTGATAAAAGAAAAAGAAGCAAATGAAAACAAAAAGAGATAATGTCAGTTTTGTAATAGAAGAGAATTTTTTTTAAGAAAAGTGGTGCTTTTGAGTTTTAATTAGAAAAAAAATATTTAAAAAAATGAGTGTATTTCGAATCAAAAAAAATTTTCTCATTTTTTTTCTACAACTAAATTTTTTTACAGGATGTTAGTTAAAAAAGAAAAGAATGTAGAAGAAAGTACTTACTTTTTAAGCCAAATATTACACATGGAGAGAGAAATAAGAGAAGTAGTACAAAATTATCATTATTTTAAAAAGTCACTTATACAAGTGGGAGTGTGTACTATGGGAAAGGGAAGGAGCCAAAATTCAGTGGGGGCAGGTGCCCCCCTGCCCTAGGGTAGATCCGCCCCTGGTAGACAATCAGCAAAATATTACAAACAAAAAGTAAAGGGACAAAGAAAGGAAAAAACAGGTCAGGTCCAAATCTTTAGTCCCGAATTGATTTTAATGGCCATACATGATCAGTTATCATATTTCCACATTTATATGTACTATATGTTAGTTGTTCAAAAAGAGTTATGGAGAAGAGACAGAGAGTAGAGGAAGAAACAATGTAATATATTACATTGAAGTGAAAAAGGGTGACACAAACAATACTATTTTTTTTCTCTTTTTCCTGCTAATGTAAGGAGGTTCATTATACTCGATAATATAGTTTCATTTGTTTATCAAAGAAACTATAAAGTAATTTGCTTTTATCATTTGTAGTTGAGATTGGCTCTTCTTTCTAATTTTAGAGGTGCATTTGATTGATTATGTAGAATTATATATTTGCTTATTAAGTTAGACTTTAGACTATGTATTAGATAATTATATTTGGTGCATTGCATTGTTCCTGAAAATGTTAAAAATATAGTGATTGTATTTGTTAGGAGAAAACATAACCAAACGCTATCTTCTTGGAAAGATAAGTAAAAGAATTTAAAATAACTAATTTGGTTAATTATTATATGCATTATGCTGATAAATATTAGAAATATGTTACATTTTTTGAATAACTTACACTTTTGTTAGTAGTATCATAAACCTAGAAAATCTTCAAACTTTGAGAGAAACATTACCAGATATTTAGGCTTATAAAGTAGTATGAGCCTATTTGATTGTATTGGGAAGTTCTTGATAAATTTACTATTGGATGAAAAGTAAAATTTGTAAAAGTCCTGGTGGACTTTTCTCGCATATTAAGAAGAGGAATAAAATGACAAAATTGTTCATAATAATGTCATTAAATATGGAGAGAGAATTAGAATAAGAAAAGTATGAGATATTTAATGCTACGGGCATAATAGGAAAAAATGTGTAAAAGTTTGGTTATTAAAAAAAAGAAGACATTTAACATAGGACAACCCAAACTAGTAATAAGGATTTTTATCCCGACTGGAGGGAGTAATTAATTGCTGGTGGAACTTGGCTTGCAAGTATTTGGTGAAGCTTCCTTTCACTGGTGCTGTCTTTTGCACATGCATGTGCTGCATTCCTAATTGTGACTTAAAGCTTGAATTTCCTTTTTAAGTACTTCTCCATACCTAAACCTCAGTGGGAGTTGGAACCTTGTTTTTGTGCTTCATTTCTGTTTCTATATTTTCTTGTTTTTGGTTGTGGAGTTGTAGGATTGTAAAGAAGTAGTTTATGAATAGACTGGAAAGTGCCGGAGTTGCCAGGGGTCAGGGTTTGTCAGCTACTATAATAAAAGAGGAAAGGAAGTTATATGCAAATGCATTCCTTGACTCGGAATTGGTATGTTTCTACTGACTGCAATTTTCATCATCAATTTCTCATCCCTATGTGGGAATAAAGTCTCACAACCTCTGTGTCCGATTCTATCTGTCATTTGCTTTTATCACACTCTATCATAATCTTACATCTAGTACAACAAACACCACATTTTTACTTATAAAAAATAGTACAACAGAAAAGAACATTATAATAAATGAAACAAACTATTTCATAAAATTCTTTGTGAAAACGATAATAAAGACTAATCATGCATCAAGAAACTAACTTCATTCATGAGAGGGAGAGAGTAAAAATATCCTTAAAAGTATTTGAAATAGTTGCTCTGATGTTTGTGCAATGGAGCAAATTATTCATTACTTTGTGACGTTGAAAATACTTCCAATACTAGGTTAAAAGAAGAATCTTTTTTTTCATATGGACCTGTTTAGGAATTCATATGTTTGTCAAGCACAAGCACAGTGGTGCTTCTACTCGATTAACTTTGATAGTTCACATCTTCTTGAACAAGATTAATATCCAATAGATATTTAATTAGACTGAGACAAACCTCTATGGTAGCTAATTGTTTGAATATGCCAAAGGTAAAGTTTCTACCAACTATTTCTCTTCTCCATTCTTTTTTACCTATTGACTATTGCATGATGGCTTTCTTATCATGCCACATCCCACTTTAATTTGCTTGTGGCCTATATGCATTACGGTGATTAGGGAGTTTTTCCCTTAATCCTCTGAATAATCGTAATTAAGTATTCTTCCACTTTCATGCCATCAATTAAACATGTAAGACGAGCATTATCATTTTGTTTGTGAAAGGGACAAAGGAAAAAAAGATTGCAAAAGAATCAAGGGTAAATAAAAGGGATATGGACTATTTTTTAAAACTTCTCTTTGTTTAACATGTTTCGGAATTTGTGAAAAATTCTATTATTGAATGTGATAGTTTTTAAACACACCTGCATCCCTCATTTCTTGTCTGTATGAAATTCCATTCTCTCTCGCTCTCTTTTATTTTTTTCACAGGAAAGGGTGGGGGACAGCTATTATGGCCTGCTTGTGAGTTTTATTTTGGGAGGAAGGAAGGAAACTTCTTCTTTTCAAAAAAATATTAGAAGGAAGAACTTTTCCTTCCCTACCCATCCATTCCTTCCTCCCAAAACAAAACTCACAGACAACCCTTAGCGTTTTTTTACTTTTGTGGACTGCTATTATGTGTTGACTTTTTAAACTCAAGTGGCCATCTGCAAAATCATGTAAACCTCAGGTGTTTATGTGAAATTTACTCTTTCATTAATAATGTCTGATTGCAGGATATGTGCAGAAAATTACAGCTCGCAAAGATATTGATGTGATGGAGGATTTGGATAATGGAAAGCCACCTTGACACAAATTGTTGTGATTTTTCTGATTCCACTACGGGAATACTTTTGTAGTAACTTGGATGAGTCAGCTGATTGTTAGTCCATGCATTGTTGTTGTAATTCTTGAGCAATCTTTGGTTGCATTTCTTTCATCCCTAATTTTGTAAGCCTGAAAAGTAGGAAATATTCTATTATGCCTGGTGTAGATGGTTAGAGGGAATCTAGAACATGTTTCCCTTGTTAACTTGTGCAAAGAATCAACATTGTATACTGTTTCTTTCACTGTCCGTATTCTTTGTTTACTTTGCTATCTTTTTTGTTTGGCGGATTGAAGTTATTCTTACTTATCCTACCGACTTAAGAATCAGAATGTCTTCATCTTGAGTATTCCTCTTTACACGCATAATTTTATTGTAGTTATGCTTATATAAAATAATCAGTTGGTTGGGTTTTTTCCTCCTCACATCAGGCAACTGCGGAATATGTCGACCTCGACTTTTTTGGATATGCAGTACAACCTTTCAAAGAGAAAGTTCCTGCGGAAACCTTCCCGTATGTTGTCCTTCGGGAGCAGGCAAAACTCGGGGTCATTACCAGTTTCTGAGCCAAACGAGGATGTGATGAAGCAGGTATTTGATAAATTTGATCGTGACAAAGATGGTAAGATTTCCCAAGATGACTACAAGTTCATAACCAGAGCACTTCAAAAAGGAAGCACAGGAGGCACAACTAGAGAAGTGCAGAAGATATTCGACATTGCTGATCTGGATGGCAACGGATTCATAGACTTGAAAGAGTTTAAAGAGGTGCAAAAGAAGGGAGGTGGATGGAAGACGAAGGATATCTATAACGCTTTTCATATATTTGATCTGGATGGTGATGGGAAAATAAGCGCAGAGGAAGTGTTCGAGTTATTGGAAAGGCTAGGGGAAAGGTGCAGCCTACAAGATTGCCGAAAAATGGTGAGAGCAGTTGACACTAATCATGATGGGGCCGTTGATATAGATGAATTCCTGACCATGATGACCCAGTCCACCAATCTTTTCTAGAGGAGCTGTGTGCCTATTTCTCTCATTACTACTATACTTGTTAAGTGAATGGTGTAGTAACTACGGATGTTATCACTCTTGTATTCAATAAAGATCAGCTTCTAAATTTGGAGTGTTTCTGTTTAAATCAACCTGGCAAGAATGAAATTGACACAGCAATCACTAGGCACCATTACCATGTTTTATATAGTTTATTCAATGATATGAAATACAAAGTCAAACAGTGCAAAATCTTTCATGTTATGCATGTACGTACCCTTTGACAACCAGAAAAATAAAAATAAGTTGAACAAGTATGCAGTAGAATGTTAAAATAAAATAAATCTTAAAAATCTTGATCATTTTATATAATTATATTAATTTATATTTTAATATTTAATATTTAACATTAAAAAGAAAAGGTTAAGTTAGGATGACCACCCTGTGGGTTTGTTCTGGTTTTCCACTTAACTCACTTGTAATAAATAAACCTACATTTAAACTCTCGGCCTTTTGAGGTGAAGTGAAAAAGTGCTTTTCCGCCTTAACTCACATTTTTATTTGGCTAAAGACTTAATTACCCTTCATATATATAATTGAAAACGACATATCACGAAGGGGTTTTCTCTCATTTCATTTCGGATCGATTTCTAGGGCTGAGAACGATCGATCGTGGTGATATCTAGGGCTAGAGAGAGCGAGAGAAATAGGGTGTGGGTTTAGTGTGTTCGTGGTGGATCTTCGTGATCGATTGTTTGGGTCCCACCTTCGTTTGATGCATGATACTTAATTTGATGCTTGGATTTAGGTAAATTTCTCCTCGTCTTCGAGATATGATATGTTCTTTGTTTTTTAATTGTGAGTTGTTTGTTGTATATGCATGCATGTTTTGTGGATGAATTAGTTAGTATATTTGGTCTTTGGATAAAGTATGCTCACTACTATGGTCCCCTTTCTTTAATTCTATTTTGTCCCCACATATACGCCCTTTTTGTTCTTAACGACATTGGTCCCCTTTTTGTGATACTTGTTATAAAGTATTGTATGTTATTCAAACATTTCTCCTTCATTTCTTTAATGCGTAATGTCTGCATCGAATTGTTTTTCATTATGGTGGAAAGTTTATTAAAGATCCAAATGATAAAGTATGTTGGGGTAGTGAAGAAATAGTAGACCGTTGGGTTGGATTATGAGACCCATTTTATCAATAAAGATTTAAATTTTGTCAAAATAATTTTTAATATTATGGTGTGAATTTGAGATAATATTATAGTTGTGGGTAGTATTTATAAATTTTACAAAGTATGCAAGTGGTTATATTATATTCGATTGGTGGGGAATATTCGGTTTAGCGAGGAATATTAAATACAATCTACTCAATCATTGGTGGACCTAGCAATGTAATTATTATTTTGATTGAGAAAACGCATACAAAATATTTTATTGAAATAACGGCGGAAGTTTTACCGTGATTCTTGTTGAACTACTTTTCGGTAGTAAAAAATACAGAATAAGTGTGGTTGCATAAGTAGACACTACGGTATTAATTATTGATCTTTATGTGAGAAGTCTTTCCGGTTTGATTCCATTATTACGATTAATAATATGAATTATTATAATGCGATAATGACGTTTTGTTTTATTCAGATTATTAACGTAATAAAAGCGAAAACATCTTTTATATAAAATAGAATACTTTATTAAAGTTATTCTATAAATAGAATATATTATATTTTATTATGCATAGTGTTGCGTAGTGTTTTTTGCGTAGTGTTTTGCGTATAGTGTTTTGCGTAGTATTGCATAGTGTTTGCGTAGTAAAATGTTTTTATATAAATAGAATATATTATATTTTATTTAAAAGATTTTTCTTTAAATATGGATAGTCGATTAAAATAAATCAATCTGGACCGTTCATGGATTAATTCTTATGCATTCCATTTTCCTATAAATAAAGCTCATTCCTTCATTATTTTCTTACGAATTCATTGAAACTCTAGAGAGAAATTATAGAGAAAGCTATAGAGAAAATTATAGAAAGAAGAAGAGTATTCGCTACTTCACTACTTCTATTCGATTCTTTTTTATGGTAAGGGGTGTTATTCTTTCTTCTTGAAGAGAACTTACATTATTCCATTCATTATTATTACATTGGAATAACTTTGTAAAAGTGGCATACCCTATACATAACTTTGTATCACGCCAGATACCCTATACTTGGTGAAATCCTTATGTTATTCCATTGCTTATTATTCTGGCATTGGAATAACTTTGTATCTGTGATTTACCTATACTTGGTGACATTCTTCTATTATTACATTTGGAACATCCATGCATGTGTTTTACACCGACACGGTTCTGCTTTTATTATTACATTGGAACATCCTCGCATGCATGTGTTTTACAGGACACTGGTTCCGCCTTTATCATTCTGTTGGAATATCCTATCTCGTGTGTTTTACAGGATCCGGTTCCATCTTTATTATTACATTGGAACATCCAGCTTGGGTGTGAATTTCACCTGACACGGTTCCGTTATTATTATTCTGTGGAATAACTTTTATCTATCGCAAGTCTGCGCATGCATGGTGATTTCTTTTGTTATTCCATTCTTTATTATACCCATTGGTTAAAACTTTGACTTATACTCCATGAAATTAGTAGAATATCCTTGATATTTGCGTTTCATCTAAAGATCTTTTCATGGAAATATTCTTGATCATTATTGAATTTTACTCTCTCTGAAAAAAGATGTCGTGTTGACAATTTGGACGTTAATAATTCATGGATTAAATAATTCTTGAACTTGTTTTATTGAATTACTATGTCATTGTCATCATCCTCATGTTATATTATGTTATCTTTGGCTTACGTGCGTAGATGAATGAACTTAGTATGATTATGACTGGGGATCATTCGGTATAATCACGACTTGATATAAATGATGTGACAAAAGTCCTCGATGGCACCGTAATGCGATGATGGATAGTTTTTGGTATGATTATGACCGAGGTGATTCGGTATAAATCATGACCATTGATAATTTGATGAAAATCCTTGGCCGTGTAGTGCGGGGATGATTAGATGTGGTGGTTTATTATTAAAATGAGTCTCGTGATAAAAATTGATGAAAACCTTTTAAAACCTAAAAGATAGTAGACTTTATTCTCTACTTGACTCTTTTAATGGATTGCTTATTCACCGCAGATTAAACTGCTTTATCTATTGTATTTTATCGGTTTAACATTTGTTGAAGGCTAATGATAATTTATTCTGCGCATTATCTTAGTCATAATATTTCTTCTTGGGCTAGTTGAGCTCACCTTTTCTTTCAACGTTCTCTTGGAAATGAGAACATAAATTGGACGAGTCGGGGAACGAAGTAATGGTCCGGAGGATAGCATTAGTAGTCCTCACTATTCTCATGAAATAGTGTGATAATAGTTGTAATGAGGACTCCTTTTGAGTTTGTATAATATCTAGTAGACAATATTTGTATTCAAACTCACGCTTTATGTCATATTGTACCACCGGCAGTTAGGTTAGTAAGTTGTATTTGAATTTATGTACCATGTAAGTGGCGACCCAAGATGGGTGGCGTATACCCAATTTTGGGGGGCGTCCATTGGTTGGTATCGAGCTTAGGGATATGATCCTGGCTAAGATGTGAGAATAATACTAGGAGGGGAGACGGGGAATTCCTTCGCTAGTATGACCTAACCTAAATTTATTTGGTATTTAATTGGTCGGTAGAGTATAGGGATAATATGTGATATGTTAATTAACCCTTATTTTATGGCAGTGTTTGAAAATGGCATCCGAGAATGTTGAGAATAGCAATGGAGCACAAGAGACAGTTGATTCTCCACATATCAATAATCGAGACAATGTGATGCAACAGGATGGCGATAATCCTCCTGTAAACAACAACACTGATCAATTGATGAATGACGGTACGTTTAAAAGGTTTTTAGAATTCATGCAACATCAGGCGAAAGCGACTCCTGTTCAAAACGTAGGTGGAAACACGGAAAACTCTCGGGCGGTCACCGCTAAACAATTCAAGGAGTTGGGACCACCGGAGTTTAAGGAGAGCCAAAACCACTTACGGCGGAAGCATGGATAAAGCAGATTACCAAGATATTTGATGTCTTGGGATGCTCCGAGAGCAAAGGTTCCCTCTTCACGCCTTTATGTTCTTGCGAGAGGCGGATTCTTTGGTGGGAATCGGTAAAAACGTACTCAACTTCTTTGTCTTGAAGATATCTTGGGAGAAGTTCCAGGGAGGCATTCAACGACAAATACTTTCTGAAAGTATTCGCCACATGAAGGAGGTGGAGTTTATCAAGTTGGAACAAAACAATATGGCCGTGTCGCAATACGAGGCAAAGTTTTTGCGGAGTTATCACGGTTTCGTCCCCCACTGTAGATAATGAAGAGAGAATGGCGCGAATGTTTTTAAGAGGTTTGAAGCGGAGATACGTCAACATCTTATTTCTCATAAAGCGTGTTTTTATTCAGATGTTGTAAATAGGGCTCGATTAGTGGAGCGCGATAACGAGTCAACGAACTAAAAGAGAGCGGTAAAGCAAAATTATAATACCAATGAG
The DNA here is from genome assembly GCA_020205615.1 of Panax quinquefolius. Classification (NCBI taxonomy): domain Eukaryota; kingdom Viridiplantae; phylum Streptophyta; class Magnoliopsida; order Apiales; family Araliaceae; genus Panax; species Panax quinquefolius. The sequence continues at coordinate 107,061,596 of CM035165.1, forward strand.
TAGTCATCGCTTTGGTGACAACAAGCGTGGAGGAATCAACGGGCGAGATATGGTAACCACTTCGGTGGTAATCGGGCCAAAATAATAAGAATGGACATTTCAAGAAAAGGAGATTCAACAATGATGGAAGGCGTCGGCCCAAAGACCATTGTTAAGGAAGGAGAAGGACCACTATCATATGCTTCAAATGCGAGTAGAGGGACACATCGGTCCGAATGCATACCATGCCATCCAAAGCATGTTATAATTGTGGAAGAGAAGGCCACTTAGCTCGATTTTTGCCATCAAGACAATTCAACTAGGATGGAGGCACCAAAGGTCATCCCGCACAAACCAGAGGCCGTGTAGTTTAAGAGAGCGCGTTTTTTCTCGTGACGAGGAACCTAAATAAAATTATCACGGTAAGTTAATCGTAAGCTCTTGCGAAGTCTATACCTTATTAGATCTGGGATTCTACCCATTCTTTTATCTCTCTTTTGCTCAACGCGTTTAAATTTGACTCAAGAAGAAATTAGACTTTGATTTATCTATTGAAACTTCGTTGGGAGAAACCTTCGTTACCTCCAATCGCTTATTAATCTTGTTGTTTCAAATAAACACTTTCACGTTACTGTCGATCTTATCTCTTTGAAAATACTTGCCTTTGAGGTAATTTTTGAAAACGATTGATTAACTACTCATTATTCTTTTTGTAAGGTTGTTAGCTTTCATATTCCTAACCAACCCATTATACTGAATTCAAAGTAACCAAACCCTAAAGTTAATCATCATTATATCAAGCCATAAGTAAAGAGCCCGATCCTTTCGTTGTTGACTTTCTTGTGTGGAATGCAATCGCCGGACTTTACAGAAAGCGACGCCATGATTGAAGATGGCAAGTTAATAGGTATCGATGTGACGTCTTCGTCCAAGTCTTGGGCGAAATATGATTTTGAATGATATTTCTATCATTAATAAATTTCTTGGCGTATTCTTGAAGACTTCTAGCCTACCTAGAACGTGAAATCGAATTTTGTATTGACCCCGATGACAAAAACCCATTTCTTAAACCCTCAAATATTTCTTCAACTAAAAGGATCTGCATTTATGTGTATTATGATGAAAGTCATAATAAAAGCATTGGAATAATAAAAATCATGGGTATATGAAGTATTAGTAAGTTTTATGATGAGTTGTGTTGGTTAGTACGTAAAAACATGAAAGTTTCTTAGAAATCACAAAGAGTTGAAAATCGATTTTAGTGAAAACGTAACATGAAATTAAATTGACCATATCTCCTATTATATTTTGAATTTTTGAATGTGGTCAAATCCTAGAGTTAGATCTATGAGTTACCTAACTAATCCAAGTGGAATTACTGGAAAAGGTGTTGTAGATTTTGTGTGGACTGATTTTAGCAAAGGAGGCCAAAGCTGTAAATTTTGAAAATGCTACTTGCCCAGAAACTTTAAGGGGCTGTTTCGGCCACTTAAATTATGAGAAAAATTCTGGCCTTTTGGGACATGAAGGTATATGGTATAAAGTATCTCCTGTCCAAAAATGAGCTCATTCGACTTAAAATGAGCAAGTTATGACTATTTCAATATTTAGGTTTTTCCGAATAAAACGCTATAACCGGAGTTCTATAACTCCGATGACCATGAAATTTAAACTAGAAGCTCACGTTAACATGTGTAAGGTTCTGCCAAGATTTGGGAATTTTGGAGTTAAACTTGAGGTAGCTAAATTTCTTAAGGAATTAATTAGAAATTGATTTTTAAAAATAGTAAATGAATTTTAAAAATTCGAGAAAATATATTTTCATTATGGGACTATATTATGCTAAATCCCAGAAAAGAAATATTTTTGGGGCTGATTTGGTATTTTCATGAAAAAATAGTTTAATTCTGAACATATGAGTTAAATATGTTATGTGAAGTATGAAAGTTGAAAATAGGATTTTATGGCTAGAAATCCTATATAGAGTATATGCATATTTTTTTTTGATGAGGATTTGATAATTGGTGATGATATTTTATGAGTATGGCATTTTGAATGATGAAATGCATTATATGGTAAAAGCGTAAACAATTGAGATAAATTGTTTATAAATTTAAGAAGTGATTAAAATATTGGTATAATATTAATGATATTAGATTATGAGATTATTAAGTGATTGATAACATGGGGATATTCTTGAATCCGGATAAATTATATTATAAATGTTTAATATTTATCCTTTATCTTATTTGATTGATTCTTTATATCATTATCCTCATGTTTATATTTTTTTAAAGTCATCATGCGGCTTACGTGCATAGATGGACTTGGTATGATTATGACTGAGGATCATTCGGTATAATCATAACCAGTAATTGAAAACACAATTATCTTTAGTAGTAGTGCATGGATAATTTGTGGTCGTAATACTTAATGAATATCCTTGGCACCTTAGTGCGGGGATGATTCGATGATGTGGATTAATTATTGAAATGAGTCTCAAAGAATGAAATATTAATTCATGGATGTGTTCAAAGTCATCCGTGGCTTACGTGCATAGATGGACTTGGTATGATTATGACCGAGGATCATTCGGTATAATCATAACTCAGTAATTGAAAACACAATTATCTTTAAGTAGTAGTCATGGATAATTTGTGGTCGTGATACTTAATGAATACACGATTATCTTTGGTAGTAGTGCATGGATAATTTGTGGTCGTGATACTAATGAATATCCTTGGCACAGTAGTGCGGGGATGATTCGATGATATGGATTAATTATTGAAATGAGTCTCAAAGAATGAAATATTAATTCATTGATGTGGTAAAAGTCATCTTTGGTAGTAGTGCATTGATAGACTTGGTATGATTATGACCACGGATTATTCTTAAGTATAATCATGGCCAGAATTGAAAACACGAATATCCTTAGCCAAGATGAGTGCATGGATAATTCATGGTTGTGATACTATTAAAAGAGTCTCAAAGATTATTGGTTTTACATTGTATATCTTTGGCAGTAGTGCAAAGATGAATTGTTAATGAATATCTTTGGTAGGATTGCAAAAAATGAATTTAATGTTTTCAATGATAAAGGTATTCAAGGTATTCTCATCTCTTTATCATACCAGTCGTCATTCCCTAATTTCGAGGCGAAATTCCATAAGGAGGGAGATTGTGAGACCCAGATTTTATCAATAAAGATTTAAATTTTGTCAAAATAATTTTTAATATTATGGTGTGAATTTGAGATAATATTATAGTTGTGGGTAGTATTTATAAATTTTACAAAGTATGCAGTGGTTATATTATATTCGATTGGTGGGGGAATATTCGGTTTAGCGGGAATATTAAATACAACTACTCAATCATTGGTGGACCCTACAATGTAATTATTGTCGGATTGAAAAACGACAAAAATATTTTATTGAAATAACGGCGGAAGTTTTACCGTGGTTCTTGTTGAACTACTTTCGGTAGTAAAAAAATACGATAATAAGTGTGGTTGCATAGTAGCAGACACCAGTATTAATTATCGATGCTTATGTGAGAAGTTACTCGGTTTGATTCCATTATTGTCGATTAATAATATGAATTATTATAATGATAATGACGTTTTGTTTTATTCAGATTATTAACGTAATAAAACGAACATCTTTATATAAAATAGAATACTTTATTAAAGTTATTCTATAAATAGAATATATTATATTTTATTATGCGTAGTGTTGCGTAGTGTTTTGCGTAGTGTTTTTGCATAGTGTTTTGCATAGTATTGCATAGTGTTTTGCGTAGTAAAAAATGTTTTATATAAATAGAATATATTATATTTTATTTAAAAGATTTTTCTTTAAATATGGATAGTCGATTAAAGTAAATCAATCTGGACCGTTCATGGATTAATTACTATGCATTCCATTTTCCTATAAATAGAAGCTCATTCCTTCATTATTTTCTTACGAATTCATTGAAACTCTAGAGAGAGAAATTATAGAGAGAAGCTATAGAGAAAAATTATAGAAAGAAAAGAAGAGTATTCTCGCTACTTCACTACTTCTATATTCAGTTCTTTATGGTAAGGGTGTTATTCTTTCTTCTTTGAAGAGAACTTCATTATTCCATTCATTATTATTCTGTGGAATAACTTTGTAAAAGTGGCATACCCTATACATAACTTTGTATCTGTGGCGTACCCTATACTTGGTGAAATCCTTATGTTATTCCATTGCTTATTATTCTCATTGGAATAACTTTGTATACTGTGATTTACCTATACTTGGTGACATTCTTCTATTATTCTGTTGGAACATCACATGCGCATGTGTTTTTACCGGACACAGTTACTTTTTATTATTCATTGGAACATCACATGCATGTGTTTTACACCGGACCGGTTCCGCTCTTTATCATTCTGTTGGAATATCCTATACTCATGTGTTTTACAATCGATCCGGTTCCATCTTTATTATTCTGTTGGAACATCCCGTAGAATTGTGAATTTCACCGACACAGTTCCGTTATTATTATTACATTGGAATAACTTTTCTACATCGCAATCCGCATGCATGGTGATTTCTTTTGTTATTCCATTCTTTATTATACCCGATTGGTTAAAACTTTGACTTCTATACTCCATGAAATTAGTAGAATATCCTTGATATTTGCGTTTCATCTAAAGATTCTTTTCATGGAAATATTCTTCCGATCATTATTGAATTTTACTCTACGAAAACAATGATCATGTTGACAATTTGGACGTTAATAATTCATGGATTAAATAATTCTTGAACTTGTTTTATTGAATTACTATGTCATTGTCATCATCCTCTCGTGTTATATTATGTTATCTTTGGCTTACGTGCATAGATGAACTTAGTATGATTATGACCGGGGATCATTCGGTATAATCATGACTTGATATAAATGATGTGACAAAAGTCCTCGATGGCACTGTAATGCGTTGATGGATAGTTTTTGGTATGATTATGACCAGGGGTGATTCGGTATAGTCATGACCATTGATAATTTGATGAAAATCCTTGGCCAGTAGTACACACGGGGATGATTAGATGTGGTGGTTTATTATTAAAATTCGAGTCTCGGTGATAAAAATTGATGAAAACCTTTTAAACCTAAAAGATAGTAGACTTTATTCTCTACTTGACTCTTTTAATGGATTGCTTATTCATTGCAGCTTAAACTGTTTGTCTATTGTATTTTATCGGTTTAACATTTGTTGAAGGCTAATGATAATTTATTCGCATTATCTTAGTCATAATATTTCTTCTTGGGCTAGTTGAGCTCACCTTTTCTTTTCACCGTTTTCTTGAAATGAGAACATAATTTGGACGACAGCCGAGGAACGAAGTAATGGTCGAGAGGATAGCATTAGTAGTCCTCACTATTCTAGCGAAATAGTGTGATAATAGTTGTAATGAGGACTCCTTTTGAGTTTGTATAATATCTAGTAGACAATATTTGTATTCAAACTCACGATTTATGTCGTGATTACACCTGACAGTTAGGTTAATAAGTTGTATTTGAATTTATGTACCATGTAAGTGGCGACCCAAGATGGGTGGCGTATACCTAATTTTGGGAAATCGCACAGATTACCTTTCTTTGCTTAGTATACATGAATACTACTCTACTTTTATGCCCGGTTTCAAATATGAATATTTATTATCTTGTACTGGATATGAAATTTGGGAGGGTGAGGCATTATTGATGCAAATGACAAAGATGTCATTGATATGATTGATTTCTTAGTTAATCTTTGAGTGAGGAGGTGCATATTTATGGACAAGAAATGGAGGGTCCCTTAAAAGTTGTTAGGCGGAAGAAGTTGAAGATGAACCCATTAGGTATATTTGTGGTTTGACAACCGATAACACGAACCAAAGTGAAAATAAAATGACTTTGGACTTCAAAGTGAACCAACCGATAACATTAACCAAAGTGGAGAATCTTGATAAAGGGAAACAAAAAGAAGAAGATAAAGGCAACCTGAAAAGAAATGTATAAGGAAAAGGTAAACAAACTAGAAAGGCTAAAAAACAACAAAACATACTGAAAGGAAAACAAAGAAAACAAAAGTGATAATGATAATGAGGAAGAAGCGGAGCATCCACCATGGATGGATGAGGATCTAGAGGGCCTGGGGATGATGATATATTCAAGAAGGCCCAACAAAAACAGATGAACCAAAGGTGAACATGAATGATGTATTTGTAGAGGATTGGTGGAGTGATGATGATGATGGAGAAGGGAAAGATGCATTAAGGAGGAAGTTTGTTACGTGGGATGATGAGGACAATTTAGAAGGGATGGATGTATGGAGTTTAATGAGGCAACGGTGATATGGGTAAGATAGAATTTGAGATTGGAATGGAATTTGCAAATCATGAAATTTTTAGAGAAGCATTAGTTGAATTTTTACATTAAAGGGGTTTGATATAAAGTATATTCAAAATGATGAGAAAAAGAATAAGCGCCAAGTGTAAAGTTTGAAACCGTAAATGGAGGATTCATGATCATCGATCAAACAGGGGTGAAACAAACTTTGAAGATAAAATCTTTGGGGGGACCATACATGTCTTTGGACAGGGATAAGAATCATCTTGTTGACAATGATACTTGGCCAAAAAATATATGCATGACTTGAGAGATAATCCTGAAGTGCGATTTGCGGGCATGGAAAAAGAAGGCACAAAAGAATATAACTCTACTCTAAGTAAATCATCCCTATATAGAGCAAAAAAGAAAGGTTTTAATACATATGCAAGGTGATGTAGGAGAGCAGTATAATAGGCTGATGGATTATGTGGAGACAGTCAAACAATTTAACCCTGGAACAGTCTTCAAATTTTGCAGTGAGAGTCTAGTTGACAAGCCTGGTTCACTACCTGTTTTTCAGAGGCTATATATGAGGCTTGCTGCTTCTAAACATGGGTTTCTAGTTGGGTGTAGACCTATTATAGGCCTAGATGGGTGTTTTTAAAGGGGGTTTTTGGAGGCGCCTCTTGAGTCTATATAGGAAGAGATGCTAATGACAACATATTTCCCATTCTGCGATTCTTTGTTGTTGAATGTGAATGTAAAGATAGTTGGCGGTGGTTTCTTACTCAACTTCTAGATGACATAGGTGAAAATGAAACAAGATGTTATGTTTTCATTTACGATGGCGTAAGGGGGGGCTAGTAGAGAGGTGTTCAATACAATGTTACCCAACAATGAACACAGATTTTGTTTAAAGCATTTGTCAACAACTTTAAAATTAAGTTTAGGGAAGTTACTTAGGGATTTGTTCTGGAATGCAGCTAGTTGTGGTGACATGTTCTCATTTGAAGCAGCCATGAAGGAGGTGCACAAAGTTGATGCAGAAGCAGCTAAGTGGTTAATGGATGTTGGCCCAAAATTTTGGGCCAGGTCTCATTTTTCCACCACCGTAAGTGTGATGTAGTAGTGAACAACATGAATGAGTCATGGAATAATTACATCCTTGGAGGCAAGGGATAAAGGTATAATAAACATGCTAGAGTGGATAAGAAAGAAATTAATGGTTAGGTTTCAAGTAAAAAGGGAAGGCATGAACAAGTATGTGGGGTCACTTGGGCCCAGAATTCAAAAAAAATTGGAAATGATTAAGAAAGTTTGTAGGGGATGCACTTCTTTGAAGTCTGGGCCTGGGGAATTTGAAGTAGAAGTTGATAACAGAACATGGGTTGTGAATTTGAATGATTGGACTTGTGGTTGTAAATGTGGCAGCTTAGTGGGATTCCATGTAGACATGATGTGTTCTGCAATATGGGCAAATAGGGGAGCGACCAGAGGCTTATTGCCATCGATCTATATAAAGGATGTATACTTGAAAACATACAACTTTATCATAAAGCTCATGCTGAAGTCACCATGAATGGGTTCACTCCAATTTTGCTAAGATTCACCTCCACTCTATCATAAGCCACATGGCGGACTCAAGGAAACTTCGGAAGAAAGGCTGCGGATGAACAAAAAAACCAACATAAACAAACAAGAAAAGGTGGCACCTTGATACGTATGCAAGGTGTTTAACACTAGGGCATAACAAAGAAGTCATGTACATTGCTTTTCATCCTAAATCAAGAATGAACAAGGTATATTCTTTATGTTTTTTATACATTCCAATCATATTTTCAACTCTTATTTATAACGATTTAACATGTTTTGATTTTCGGACAAATAACAAGGAGTCAACTGCACGGTCAACCGCAATCGGACATTCCTACAAGACATCCTGCTAAGGTACATTTTAATGGTTGTCAATCAGAAAGCTGTTTTGATTATTTATTTGTATTGACTACTAAACTTGTGCATTCCTTTTCACCAAATCCGTATGCCACAAAATTTCCGGACTAAAGGACGGTCAAGTCGAGGGATTCGCTAATACTACAACTACTTGAAATACCACACCAATCCAAATCAAGCTCTCAACCTAATCCCACACCAACTTTGTCAACTATGTGGAGTAATCACTTGTTTCAAGCTCACGACCTTACGAGAAAGAACATAAAGATGGGAGCCATAAAGAGCAAGAAATACAAATCACCAAAAAAAAAGGGGGATTGGGGGATTAAGGCTTTAATGTTTGAATGTATAATTTTTGTCGATTAACTATTTTTGATGAGTGTGATTGTGTATACTTTGTCAAATGATAGTTTTTTGGACAATGTTTCAATGACAAGTTTTGGACTATGTTTTATAGTTGGATATTATGTAATGAGACTTGGAATGTAACTCTTTAATGTTTGAATGGGTAGTTTTTTGGCATAATTTTTTGTCGATTAACTGTTTGAATCAACTTTGCAATATTTCACACCTTGTCCAACCAGTTTATACATTGACGGTTTATACATTCCATTAAACATTGAGCATTGAACATTGAACATTAAACATTAAACATTGAAATTAAACATTGCACATTACCATTAAACATTGAACATTAAACATTACATCATAGTTGGTAGGTCTCCTAAACTACCATTAGTTTATACATTCATTTGTTACTTAATAAAATACATCATAACCGGCATGCAATACAACACAAGTCCAACAACAATTATCATCTTCACATTACTTTCAACAACTATCATCCTACTTGATATGTTATTCACTTTCACACGAACACTTGTATTTTGTTCCACTCACCAATGTCCCCATTCTGCATCATTGTCTTCATTGGGGCCCTTTGACTATTCCACTTGAGTTTGTAGTAGAAAGGCAAACACCATGCCCAAAACTCACACTCATCGTGCATACAAAAATATAATCTCCCCTTCGATGGTTTGTTCGAGTCAACAATTCTTACACTTGCTTTTTCCCACATTTACATCGCTTGGGTATGTAGCCTGACTCACCATTCATCCTTCCTACATCATTGCTTGAGCGAAGACATGACTCTGATTAACATAAACAACACGAAGAGTAATATCAAATATCGGACCATAAATGTAAATATATTACTTCCATGGTTAATTTGCTTTTTTTGCTATAATCTAATATATAGTTTTCGGTCAAAATAGTTCTTTTAGAACTTTTATCAAACAGTTTGATAGGCATAGTTTTAGGTTACTAATTTCATAACCATTGTTTACAATAACAACCAATAACAGCATCCTTATTACTCCACAGCCATACCTATCTCCTTGAACCTAATTTTCATACATAACAGTAGCATTCGGTTATGACAGGAAGAATGATAGCAACTAAAAAGGACAAACAGTTCCTTCAAGTTCGAATCGAGCCATTCGGCTATGAAAGTCCTTTTCTTAACAAGGATGGAATGAAAAAGGAATGGAAGGGAATTGGAAAACTTACCTTCAAAAATTGCAAATAATGGTTGGAGCTTAAGAAGTAGCTTTCAATTTCGTATGCGATGGAGCTCAAATAGCTGAAATGGGAAGACCATAAATGCTTCGATCTGCTCTTACAAGCCAACAAACAGGAAGAAGAATGGGTATTTAAGACATTTTACCGTTGTTCTTGACCGATACAGCCCCTACTCACGCGTTTTAGGCGTCTGACATACACGCACAGTTAATTTGGATGGAAAATGTAACTTTTTCACTTCACCTCAAAAGGTCGAGAGTTTAAATGTAGGTTTACGTACTACAGGTGGTTCACCTCAAAAGGTCGAGAGTTTAAATGTAGGTTTACGTACTACAGGTGGTTAAGTGGGAAACCGATCAAACCCCAGGTGGTCATCTGAACTTAACCCAAAAGAAAAAAGGGTGATTTACATATTCTATTACATTTTTAAAAATAATTACAACAAAAGTGCCCTCATAAAATTTTTACACAACTAATACACTTCCATATTTATTTATAATTCTAGTGCATTTAGGATTCCTTAATTTAAGGAATTAGTATTCAATTAGGATTCATTAATTTATGGATTAGTTATACCCATAACTTCTTCTCTCTCTTCTCATCTATAACAACTGCAGTTATATATATATATATATATATATATATATATATATATATATATAACCAAACCATAGCCACCGTCGTCACTTTCACGTCTGGCCCAATTGAGCCGGTCACCGAAAAACTAGGGGCAATGGTTGTGATTCACTGGGAGTTCACCGGAGAACTAGGAAGACAACAACATGGCTCAAATTTCCCGAAGCGAGGAAGCGATGGTTGATCTGCATCTAGTATACTTAAGTAACACCCATTAATGTTGATGTTGAGCCAGATTGGGAATTGTATTCGAAAGATTTATGGAGTTGTCTCCCTTGATCGAGGTAAAATTCCTATCTTACTCATTTGTTAGGGTTCAATGTCCAAATAGGAAAATAAAAATGTCGGTGATAATTATTGCATGCTATTCGAAATCATTCTCACTCGGAACTTTAGTGTATTCTTCTAATACATTCAATTGGTTACTGTCATATGCTACTTATTAATGGTCTTTTTTAAATCGTAAGTATTCACCTACAATATCACTCTTACAGGACAAAGAGGAACCAAACCTTCATATCTAGATAACCAAACCGTCGTATCAAAGTAATCAATCAACCTCCAAACTTTAAATTTTCTCTTGAAGACAATTGGTTACCAAACTTTCGAGATCAAGCTAACCAAAACTTCGTACCAAGGTAACAAAACCTTCATAACAAAGTAACTAATTCACATCCACACCTTTAGTTTTTTCATAACGCAATTGGTAACCAAACCTTCGCACCATGGTAACTAATTCATTTTTATCAAGTTACCAATTTCGTTTGAATGTGATGCAGGAGTTGGTAACCAACCATTCAATCGGAGGTAACCATTTTATTATTTATGAGTAACAAAGTATTTATAAAAAAAATTCAGAACATTAATAGTTACATTTATTTATTTTTAAATTTTTTGTAGGGCGAATCTTCTTCTTATTCTCATTGGCGTTTTGGACAATGAAAATTCGCGGCGATGTAGCGGCGGACTATTATTTCAAGTGTATGTGAGGGAGATGAAGATTTGAATTTGAGTATTTAAATTTGAATTATTATTTTGAATTTGAATTTATTTTTGTTGTTAGATCCAAATATTTGAATTTGAATTATAGCAGTTATTTGTCTTTGATTTTAGGTTTCCTTATTAATGTGAATTGTCTTATTTTATAATAATTACCTTCTTTTCAGTAATTATTTAGTTGATCTGTTTTTTCTAAGAAAACTTTCTATTTGTTGTATACTTATGTAAAGGACCCAAGAAAAAAAGGAAGGACCACAGTCCCACAGCCAAGATCTGGCCTAACCTTACCTGACAGGCCCTAAGATAACGGCCCATATTTTACCGCCAAATTCGATTAATTGTTTTTGAAAAAAAAAACGAAAAAATGAAAGGAGAAAAAAGCCAAGTACAACTGTACAAGTATACTTATTCAGAAAAATGTCGGAATTGAGGAGGTATTCCATGGAAGAAGACGACGACGTCGAAATACTTTCTTCCTCCTCCGAACCCAGCGATTCAAGCTACGAATTCACCGCAGAACCTGAAGAAGAAGACCTAGATTTCAAATCCGAAAGTGATGATGAAACTGATAATATTTCTCGATCTACCGTCAGTTCAGCTCCTCAAAACAAAGATCGAAAGTCGCAGAATGTGGATGCTCTTGTGAGGTACTATATATATATAATATTACATTCAAATTTACAATTATCTAGGGCTTTCTCATTCTGCAATGTCCCTTTTGCGTCTGCTATTACCTTTGTTCTGTTGGGAGTTTGATTTCTGAACATTGTAATTGGATTTGGAGATGATTTAGGATTGTATTTCAACTACCGGGCTTCCATTATAATTCAACATAGCATTGTGTCTGGCTCACTTGAGATGGTGTGTTTGTTGATGGGATTTAGAAAAACCATTATATACTTTTTCAGTGCTTTTTACCTAAATAATTGATGGTAGATGTTAAGTAACCAAATGTATATATTTGCACTATTAAATTAATAGAAAGATAATTGTGCAGCTGGGAAAGATTTGAACCCAAGACCTTGCACACCCAAAGCTTTGATACCATGTTTATTAACCAACTCATCTAAAAGCTTAAGTTGTTAGATGGAGGGACCAACAATGTATATCATTCTAACAGTAGACTTGTTTATGCCTTTTTTAAACGGGAAAGTGTGTATTTAGGGAATTTGTAGTCATTTTATACTCCTATGTTTGTGTTTCTTTTTGTTTCACTTTATAATGTACTAGTTCTTTATCTCTTTATGTGTGCACAAGACGAGAGATTAGAGTTCTCATGAATTACAGTGTTTGGAAGTTGGCTATGTTAGAATTTAGAAATTTCTCATTATATAGGCATGTACATATGATACATGCGTAAATCTTTTCCCGAACAAGTATCTGAATCAACTAATGCAAATTTTAAAATTATGATTCTAGAGGGAATCTTGTCGTGAAAAGGCAGTCGCTACTTCCCCGAGTTCTTTCAGTGACAGACAGAGCAGCAGCTGTTAGGAAGCCCTTTCAACCTCCTTGTTCTAATGGCTACTATGATCACAATGAAAAGCTGACTCAACGTCTCTCGGCTCGTAAATGTTTTGTCCCTTGGGGGTCTACTAGGCCAGTTTTGGCTCCTGTTACAAACCGGTTGAATGTTCCTGTTGCTACTGAGAAGGAAGTTTTAGAAGAGGATAAGAATCTGCCACCAGGGGTCGAACCTCTGGTGTTGTGGCAGCCTGAGGAATCTGAAGGGGGAGACAGTGATTTGGCATCAATAGTGGTGGATCCCTTGCTTGTTAAATTCCTTCGACCGCATCAAAGGTATTCAAAAAATATAAATAGTTGAAACTTATAAAAAAATAAAATAAAAATAAAATTAGTGTAAATAGTTGGATTTATACGTCGATCCATTTGGTCTATGATTCCAGTACAAAGAAATGTTGAAAGGTGTGTACGCTTAATGTTAAAAGATAATCATGTTACGGATTGTAAATATACAGTCATGTTACAGATTATAAATTCTATGTCTTTTACAATGCTTATATTTTAGAAGATACATAGTGAAGAGAGGTCTCAGTGCCAAGTGGTTTGATAAGCATTTTTAGACTAATGATTTCAAAAAACATGAAAGAACTCATAGTTGTATTATGAGCCCAAATAGTGACGCTTAGTTACTGCATCTTTTTTATATTCTTCTTCATTTTTCAAGTGAAGGATTTATTACAGTTTGAACTATGAATAACAGTTAAGTCAGTCATGTTTAAAAGATTTATTGCAGTTTGAACAATGAATGACAGTTAAGTCGGTCCTGTAATTTGATGTAGTGTTTTGGGTACCTTTATGCTTGATAGTGCTTTATTCACATACTGAGAAACTGCTATTTAACTTTTTTTCAGAGAAGGGGTCCAGTTCATGTTTGAATGCATTTCAGGTTTATGTAGTGCTGCGAATATATATGGATGCATTCTGGCTGATGATATGGGGTAAATATTACTGTGTATCTTTTTGACAATGTGTCTGCAAATACATCCAGTGTTACTTATTTGATTTGTGTTCTAGGTTATTAGTATTCTTGGTTTAATTTGTACAGTTTGGGAAAGACGTTGCAATCAATCACACTGCTATATACTCTTCTTCGACAAGGATTTGATGGGAAGCCAATGGTTAAAAAGGCAATAATTGTAACTCCTACAAGTCTTGTAAGTAATTGGGAGGCTGAAATTATGAAGTGGGTTGGGGAAAGAGTCAAGCTTGTTGCTCTGTGTGAAAGCACCCGAGACGATGTACTCTCTAGCATTAGTAGTTTCACAAGTCTTCGTAGTCCTCTACAGGTAAATTTTGTAGAACCATGCGGATGTCAAAAACTAGTATTTGTTATTGACTCATCTTATGCCCTGCCAGGTTCTAATTGTTTCGTATGAGACATTTCGGATGCATTCATCAAAATTCAGTCAAAGCGGATCCTGTGATCTTCTCATATGCGATGAGGCTCACAGACTGAAAAATGACCAGACATTGACAAATCGAGTAAGAGTTATTTGATAATGTCATATTTTTAATTTAGTTTTCTTTGACGAATTCTGAACGAGTATAACTTTTTCGACATTGCTTAAAAATATTATATCAGGCATTAGCTGCTCTATCATGCAAGCGCCGCATTCTATTGTCAGGGACTCCGATGCAAGTGAGAATTGTTTTATGCCTGGCTGTTGATATATCTCGTCATCAAGTTCTTAATCTTGTTCTGTAACACAATCTATAGTTCACCTTTTATTTATGACCTCCAGAATGATCTAGAAGAGTTTTTCGCTATGGTTAACTTTACTAATCCTGGAATATTGGGCGATGCTGCATACTTCAGACATTATTATCAGGTGAGTTAACTTCTTGCATCCTTAACATTTCATAAAAGAAACTGATCGGTTGTGCTATTGTATTGATATTTGTAGATTCAAGAGTTACTAATATTGTAAGTGTGATACTTTCTTAAAAACTACTGCTTATGTTAGCGGTTGGGATATAATATTTCTGTCTTCCTTAACATTTATAGTACGGCATTTGGCCAACTTGGAACTGGGAATCCTTTTCCAGTTATGCAGAATATGCATAGTAATGCTTGCAGTTTTTTTCTTAATAACATATATATAACCTGAGTTTTGTTTTAAATTTTCATTGTTAACATACTTTGATGAAGGCACCAATCATATGTGGAAGAGAGCCCTCTGCCACCGAAGATGAGAAGAATCTAGGTATTGAGCGCTCTACAGAATTGAGTGCAAAAGTTAATCAGGTACATGTTCATGATAAAAGCTTATAAGCTAGTGAGTGTTCTCTTTTCTTTCTGTAAAAATTATTGGTCGCATTTGTTTGTCATAGATATGATAGTGGTTAGTTAAGATAGGTTTAGTTTAAATATTTCCTTAAAAATCTTAGGATTAATTTAAATATTGTGTTTCAGTTTATATTGAGGAGGACTAATGCGTTGCTATCAAATCACCTACCACCAAAGGTAAGAAAAGTATCTCAATTCATATGCACGATTAAAATCTGCATAGTTGCAAAATATATTGATCTCCTTTTCATTATTTATCTTTTAACTTTGTATTTGACAAAAGTTCTTTATCGTCATAAATTTATCAGATGATTGGTTATGGTAGTGATGTGCTCTTATTAAAGGATGTAGCGGTAGTATATTGTACAAGTTGCCAGAATGACTTTTTAATTGTTGGGGGGAGAGTACTGTGGTTTTGATGAGTAGTTTGTCGAATGTTCTAAAAATTGCTAGACAGACTAGGCCTTTTCCTAGGCATACTAGTTGTTTTCATAGGTGGTCTCATTTATTTATTTTTCTGTTATACATACTTGTTAATTGTTATACTATACAAAACATATAATAGATGTAATTTAAAAAAAATTAAATGAAAAATCACCTAATTTTTTTTAAAGGCTTAAGAAATTCATTTCAAAGTATTGTTGAGTTTCAAAGTAGAGGTCTGATTCTATGTAGATAGGGGCCTAGGCGCCCAGCCAAATTGAGGCGGTAGAGGACCGTCTAGCGCCTAGACAGGAATTAATCGGACCTAGGCGGGGATTTTAGAACACTAAGTTTGTCAATAATACAATTTATATTTTTATTATTTTCTTTTCAATGGTAGATGTTTTAAGCACTGTGCTTAAGGTTATTTGGTTGAACTCATCTTATAATTTGTCTCCATCATCAGCTGTAATGTCAAATTTATGAAACTTTTTCAGTCTCTCTGAAAATCTATTAGCAAGGCAAAACTTGTTTCCTGGGAAGAACAGGCTAACCAATAGTTGATTGCACTATTGTTTTTGGTCTATTAGTTGACTGCACTTTTTGACGCAATTATACACCTAGTTTATTTCCTTTTCATTTCTTTGGTATTTGGGTATAATCAAAACTGCTATTTAACTTGCTATATAGATTTTGCTTACTTTACGACTGCAGAATTTCATTAAAGTTCTACTAGTCATATTGTTATAGTTCATGAACATGTTGTTTATACTATCCATGGTACGTTTCTTAATTTTTTGTATTGATATTAGTTGTTTAAATTTTGGTGGTACTTTTTTCCTTCTATGGGAATTAAATTAGGCAAGTCGATTGTCTGTCCCTAATTTCTTACCCTGATGGCATAATTTTCTCTGGACACATACATTGTGATATTTACAACAGGATATATGTATTGCTTTCATTAATAAAAAGTTCATTTCTGGTTATGTTTATTCTTGGTAATAAATATCAGTCTATGCTTATTTAATTATTTTTCAAATTGAGAGTCAAACAAATAAAAGAATTATTATTACTTTGACTGAATAAACAGTACCAATTGGTAGAACATCACTGTTAGTGGTCCTAAAGATATCAAATATCCTTTTATATTACTGGCTGTTAAAAGCTTTTGATGATTGCAAATTATGACTTTTGAATGCTTTTATTCCTGCAGATAGTTGAAGTTGTTTGCTGCAAGCTGACTCCTCTCCAATCAGAACTCTACAACCATTTTATTCATTCAAAAAATGTAAGCTATCATAATCATTTGAGGGTAATGTATATTCTGAAATTGTTTATAAATTGCTTCATTGTGAATAGTTATTACTGGTAAATTACAGGTTAAACAAGTAATTAATGAAGAAATTAAACAATCCAAGATCCTAGCTTGCATAACAGCACTAAAGAAGCTCTGCAATCATCCAAAGGTATACCGTACAACATCACTTAGAGGGCTATATTTTATGTTTGAGAACACCAATTTCTGTCTATCATCTATGTACAAATAGTGAGAATTGAAGAATATAGCAGTAATTGTACTTTGATGTTGCAAACATACATCCTATGATGCTCTCTCTCTCTCTCTCTCTCTCTCTATATATATATATATATATATATATATATATCTCATCCTCTGAAATATTCTCCATGATGAAGCTGATATATGATACCATGAGAAGTGGGAGTCCAGGAACATCGGGGTTTGAGGACTGTATGCGCTTTTTCCCGCCAGAAATGTTCTCTGGAAGGTAAATACCCATAATTTTGCTACATATATGAACTTGTTGTCCAGTGTTCTCTAATTCTAACTCGATGATTCTGCATGTTCTGTTAGATCTGGATCATGGAGTGGCGGTGATGGAGTTTGGGTTGAACTATCAGGGAAAATGCATGTGTTAGCCCGATTACTGGCTCAACTCCGTCAGAGAACAGATGACCGAATTGTCCTAGTATCAAACTACACACAGGTAACATGAAGCTAACTGAACTAACGGTGGTACAAGTTATCATCACCTGCTACACATGTAATATCCTTGTTTTTTTTATCTTGCAAGGACCAATGGATTTACCAGCCTTGATTGTTTCAGACACGTATATTGAGCCATCAGGCATTATAGAATCATGCCCAACACTCCTGATGTACCACCAACTTTGCCATTACATAATCCTTTATGAAAACAGTTTGCAATGGAGCAAAATTATAGTTTTGAATGGTTCTTTTGGATTATACCATATGGATGCATTTTCTTTGAACTAACCCAATATGCATTTTGCAACTCGAGAAGACAATATGCCTTACTTTAATGTATATCCTTTGAAATATTGATGTACTTTGTCACTCCTTAAATAATTCAGATAGCTTAGAGCACTTGAGTTAATTCTGAATTGGTATCTTCTTAACGTAGGCACTTGTGTTCATGATATGAATTGTTTCATGCATGCGCTCCTATAAAGATGTAATTCAACTTTTAGTGCAATTTGAAATCATTTTATGCTATGCCATGTGAAAATGGTTCTGTCTTGCCATTTCTAGTAATTTCAAATATGTTGAAACCTCCGAGTGTTTTTGTTTTCTTTGGCAATGATTTTAGAAGTACCTTGATATATTGGTACATGTAACAGTTCCAATGAGGGACGTTAGTACTATTACTCCCTCTGAGTCATTGTAAATATACATTGTCAATATTTTGTATATTAGGAGATAGAACTTTCTTATTTGATCATCTTGTTACTTTTTTGCAATAATGTTCTGTAACACTGCAAGTTTCCATTCATCATTTCAAAAACATAGTATTCCCTGAAACTAATTGCCCTTTCTGTCACTACTATTGATAAATTGAATGAAGATTACTTCTTAGGATTCTTTTCGGAAAATGAGAGTGCTTCTTTCAAAATTGAAAGTGTGATTACTTGATACTGCAAACAAGTTAGTTAGGTTTTCAAACAAGTTAGTCCCATCTACTTAGCAATTGATTTATAATTTATCATTAGAAAACTATTTTTCCCACCATTTTTGTTATGTCTTTTAACTCTGATTCCTGTTAATTATCAGACTCTAGACCTTATTGCTCAATTATGCCGAGAAAGAAGATACCCATTTCTAAGGCTTGATGGAAGTACATCAATCAGTAAAAGACAAAATTGGTCAACAATTTTAATGATCAATCAAAGGTATTTATGTTTTCTACCTTTGAATTAATATTGAACAACAATATGCATAACAAGATTATTCCACATGTTGCAGGATGAGTTTGCATTTCTATTGAGTAGCAAGGCTGGTGGTTGTGGCCTCAATTTGATAGGTGGAAACCGACTGGTTCTGTTTGATCCTGATTGGAATCCTGCCAATGACAAACAAGTAAATATTTGTGCTGGACACTTCAGTCCTTATAGATGATGGCTTTTATGCGAGTAATGAGAGGACTTTGTTTTGCATAATACAATATTAAGTTTTTTCCCTTCTATTTTTGTTTTTCCTTTTTTACCATATGTAGGCTGCAGCAAGAGTCTGGAGGGATGGGCAGAAAAAGAGAGTTTACATCTATCGATTTTTGAGCACTGGTACCATTGAAGAAAAGGTTTTGATGTAACCTTTAAATAACAGTTATATTGCACAGGATAATCATCATAGTTTTCTCTAGCAAGTTTGATGAATTAGTCTAATTTTCTGCAGGTTTACCAGCGTCAGATGTCAAAAGAAGGGCTCCAGAAAGTTATTCAAAAGGAGCAAACAGATTCTAAGAACCAAGTATGTGAATCTTTGTTTTCTTCTCATCATATAATTGACATTGCTCTCAAAGCATAATGCCAAGTATTTTATTTGCAGGGGAATTTTCTTTCAACAGAAGATTTACGCGACCTGTTTACATTCCATGAGAATGTGAGGCAAGTTTATCCTCTTTTCTTAACTACTCATTGAAATTGAAGAAAAAATTATTCTCCATCTCTAAACACGCTATTATGTCACTACTGTGTATATGACATTACTCAATAGAAATAGCAAGTCATTATGCTTGGTAATTTCTATGTGACCAGGAAACATCTAATGCAACTATTCCGGCAAGATATTTTCTGAAAGAAAAGAAAGAAAGAAAACAATACTGAAATTAAATATGGTGATTGGAGACCAGTTACATTCAGATCTTTCCTATGCTATATGTCAGTAATTCCCTATTTAATAAAAGATTAGTTTTAACATGTTGTGTAGAGAAGAAGTGTTTTTGTAAATGATTGATTTGATGACTTTAAAGTTGGCAGAAGTAAACTATTGGACCTACTCACTGTTAGACCTAACATTCCTGGTTTTATGTTTCATTACTTAAAAGTTTGAATTGGATTCTGCTTTAATGAGCTGCCATTATCTTTAATTTCTGGTGTCTGATGTTATTGTTTTTATCCTTTATTCTTCATTAAAATTCTGTTCTAATTAACGATATCTGTGTAGTTCTGAAATTCATGAAAATATGAATTGCATCCGATGTGAAAGTGGTGGAGAAATGGCAGATGACACGCCAGAAAATTGTAGGGAATTGGATGGAGTTAATTTTGCAAATGAAGACTGTAAATCTGATCTAGAGGATATAGGGGGCTTTGCTGGGATTGCTGGGTGCTTGCATAAGTTAAAAAGCTCAGAGAAACAGGTCAGTCAATACATTAGATTTATGGGAACTAAGCTTCTGTTTAGCAATACACATGGTTTTCACTTTTCACCATCTCTGTGAATCATTTATTTCTTTACAGGTAGGAACTCCTCTGGAAGAGGATTTAGGTAGCTGGGGGCATCATTTTAATCCAACATCCGTTCCAGATGCAATTTTACAAGCTTCAGCAGGAAATGAGGTGCGCTATAAATTTTAAACTTTTATGAAGTAGATTGCCTGGGAAACATGAACATTTTTATTTAGTTACCAAGGTTATATGAATTCTTGATAGATGTTTTCATCTTGGATTCTTCAAATAAAGCCTAACTGCATTTCAATTTTCAAGTATTCTAATAATTTGTGAAAGTTCTGAATTATCTTAAAATTGCTGTCTTCTTTTCATTATGTTATCTTTCTTTATTTTGTCTAGTGACAAGATGACAATTGACACAAGGATAAACTTCCAGAGCCCGAGTCAATTTTGGCTGTGAAACTGAAACCAAATTCAGCTATTTAACTTTGTCTATACATATAAATATTTTGTTTTCTATATGTATAGTTGTATCATTAATAATAAGCTTCCACTCTTATTAATGGACAATGTATTTTTCTTTGCAACTCTTTAGGTGTTGGCTTTTGTGGTTCTTAGAGTAGTTTTTGAGTTAGATCTTTGCAAGGATAGGAGGGATGTTCTTCATTAGGACTTTGTACCTTTTTCCACTTTTAGCTTTGTTTTTGTGAAAACGGGATTTACATGACCATGTAGCTTACATGCTCTAGTGGAAGATATTGTTGGATGGTTATATGATCAAATTAAAAATTTTCAACTATATGGATGAAAAGAGCATGAGAAAAATAGGAGGATTCATAAAGTTTGAACCGATTTGTTGGTATTGAAGCCAAGATCTTAATATTAAAAGATCAACAAGTCCGGCCTTTGAAAATGTATTGATTTTTGAATGATATGATGAAAGGTCTCCATCAAATATTATGAAAAATTTACAAACCTTCCTATTCTTTTCATCATATACTAATTTCTTCTTCTTGAGCATGTAAGCTACGTGATAATTCATGTATATCCCGCGGACCGCTTGTTATTTTTCTCTCTTTAAGTTGACCTCTGCTAGAAGAGGGATGCTCTTCAAAATAAGGATACATGCCAAAAATATCAAAAGAAAGTGGCCGCATAAACTTGTGTGGAGGGAGTATTAAGTTTCCTGTTTGTTCCTCGAAAGTGCAGATTTTATATTTGTCTTCTATAACATTCATTTGTTTGTGCTGCATAAATAGCTGCTATATTATCTAAATTCATTTCAAGTCTTCCCAAATCTCACTTAAAATGTGTCATTTTGAACTTTTTTACAGAGAGTCAACTTGTTTCTAAGATAATTAAACAAGTCATTATGGGCATTCCAATTTTGATTGATAATTAATTTCTTAGTGTCTATTACTATATGAAACTCACAATTTCAAGTTGTCACAGGTCATGTTTGTTTTCACAAACCAAGTTAATGGAAAGCTTGTGCCTGTTGAATCAATGGTAAGTCCAAAGACAGACGGAGTGGATGTTGATAAGAACCAATTCCACCAAAAGGAAAATGTAAGCCGGAAATCAGTATTAACATCTCGCCATCCACAAGCGCGCTCATGGAATTCTTCCATTGGAGACACTACTAAGAACAAGTTATCTGCTTCTTTCAAGCCTTTGCAAAGGGAGTGTATAAAATCAATGAGGGCACCTTTAGAAGGTACAATTCATGTAGCACTAAAGCCTATACTATCTTTCGGAAATCAATTACCTCAAAAAAGACTTTCTCCTGATCACGTTGATGATGATTTTCAATGATTTTTTTATTTTATTTTTGTCTACTTCAAGTCATTACCTTTGGAAATCCACTGAACTTTGAGTTAAGCCTATTGTTCTGAAAGTGTTTTTAGTAATTGTTCCGTAAACATTAAACCTGTTTGGTTTCTACAGTCTAATGTCACCAAAGGAAATTTCATGCATTGTGGTAATATTAATGTTGTATCATACTGCAGTTGGCTCAAATGAGTATTTTACTTGCAATACTTGTGATAAATCGTCCTTCAAACAAAGTTACTATTAGTATAAGAATAGTTCACTTCAAAAACATAGGAAGAGTTGAAGAATATATATATATATATATATATATATATATATATATAAAATTAAATAATTTTAAAAAGAAACCAACGGAACTATAACAAGCTAGCAGCTTATTTGGCGGTCAAAGTATTATATAAAATATAGATTATTTCTTTATCAAAATTAGTGGAGTTTGAGTTTATTTTGAAGATCTTGTATCAAAATGGAAATGGAGGAATCCATGATCTGCCGTGGCCTGAAAATAGGGATGGAGGACTCCACTAAAAGTGCAGCCACCCCTAGTCCTGAATATGACTAAAAAAACTCAGAGGAAGTAGTAACAAATACATCTTCACTTTTATTTATTTAGTGGCTGATTTACGGACCGACGGAACAACTAACTAACAACTAGTAGTAGTTGTTGGGATGGGGTTGACTAAAAAATACTAATATCACAGTTGTGTATAGGGCTGGGAATCAACCATCTGTCACAGTTTCATTTGGTGATCCCATACAAATTCCATTTAGAAGAGGGGATAATAATAAACCATGTGAAATCCATGTGTTAGGGGAATCACTTCTAAAATATAATTTTCTATGTTGATAACCACTGTCATTTGTAATAGTTTTTTTTTATTATTTCACTAGCAATGAAGTTGAGTATAAACTTTTTGCCAATTTGGCCCAATCATATTCAATCTTCATTGAATTTGGCAAAAAGAATCAAAATCCTCAAATTGTATGTATGCAAACTTGGACTATATATGTAATTATCTGAAATTAACCTTTTAATATCCACTGAGTGAGCTGTGAGATGTTGAAATTAAGCTTTTATCACGTTTTAATTATTATTGAAAAGAATGTCAAACTTTGATAACTTCCATTATAAAAGTGAAGGAAAAGTAGGATTAGACAGATCAATGTTTACACTCCATGAGTTGCAAATAGTCTGTCCATAAAATTTCTCCCATAAATTTTGAACAGATGAGACACATGGATTGAATTTTATTTATTTTATTTCTCATGTTATCCCTACATTAAATAATTTGATTTTATTTATATTTTATCATTTTTAATGAATTTTAGAATGATAATATTGATATTTTATAACTAATTTTGTGTAGCTTGATCACAATCTTCTCATGAATAAACAAACTTGCATTATATTAATCATCTGTGTTTAATAAATCCGTGAGTGAGCTGCCATGTCGAATTAGCTTGACCACGTAATTATTGGGTCAAAATAACTTCCCAAGCCACATTACGATCAACTTTACAAAAGGCAAATAGTCTGTCCGTATTTTGTAGATTTTGAGGAAGCATTAATTACTTAATTTCTCATATCCCTATATTAAATAATATTTTATTTATATATATATATATATATATATATATATATATATATATATATATATATATAGAGAGAGAGAGAGAGAGAGAGAGAGAGAGAATGAGGA
This sequence comes from Panax quinquefolius, assembly GCA_020205615.1. Classification (NCBI taxonomy): domain Eukaryota; kingdom Viridiplantae; phylum Streptophyta; class Magnoliopsida; order Apiales; family Araliaceae; genus Panax; species Panax quinquefolius. The sequence continues at coordinate 107,085,557 of CM035165.1, forward strand.
GGAGGTGGGTGGTGGTAAAGCCACATTATTGGATATAAATTATTGCACAAGTCTTATCTTATTCTCAATAAAGATCATGCACATAAAACAAACAGCTCCTTATATAAGTAGTAGCAAAAACATGTAAGCTCTTTATGTAAGTAGAGAAGAAACAAGTTTGAAGGCAGTGAGTAGTGTTTGTTTGTGAATGCCAATACATACATGGCATGCTTAAACATGTTCAACAATGAACAACCAGGCTTCTGCTCTGCAATGGGACCAAGAATCTCCTTTTCCAATGATTTTGCTGATACCAAACAAGCCTATAAACAGGAGATCAACAGCTACGCAGAAGCTCCTGTGTCATCGGATTTCGAGTTCTCTGTCCCTACTTACACCATGAATCCTGCAGATGAGCTCTTCTTTAAGGGAAAGTTGGTTCCTTTGAAGGAGAAGGTGATGACACTAAAAGATGAGCTTCTTGTTGATGATGATGAGTATGAAGATCATAATTTGTTCCCAAGGCTGTCGAAGAATTCAGGCTGGTGAAAATTAGACAAATTGGGGGGAATGAAGAGAAATCAGATTGTGGCCAAGAAACATGATAATGGAGGATTAGAAAGAATTGATGAACCTAAGAAGTCGGTGTTTCTTAATGAAATGTTTACCAACATAAACAGGTGAGAAAATATTTAAAAAAAAATTGATGATGTAGAGATCTCGACTTGGGTTTGTTTTAACTGCAGTCCATTACTTGGCAACTAGGCATGTTTTCATTCTCTGTAAAAAGGCTTTTGTCTCAATAAGCTTCCTCCATTCTATGTAAATTTATGATCTACTTCATCAAAGAATTAAAGCTTTGTTTTATTTAACTATTTCCAATACCATTTTGGAGTTATTAAACCATAAAATGCTGCACCAGAACATCTAATTACCCAGCCCTTTTCTTGCTGCACATCATAATGGAGGTATGTCCTTGGTACTAGAGACAATCCAGACAACCCAGAAGAGCACAATGCACAGCACGCGCAGCAGCAGAAGCTGGAGCTATAGCGGCTGCTTGAACAGCAGTTGCCAAGGCCAATCCTAAGCCAGCACCACGCTGGTATTTTTTGAAAGGACTCCGAACTCGAACTAATGCCAAGGCAGATTTCCCCAAGCCAAAGCCATCACTGATACTCTCACAAGCCTGTAATAATAATATCATTAAAACCTTATTCTGTCACAGATGCTGCTTAACATTCTCGTCCGGCAATTAAAGAAGAAAAGCAAGTGTCTATACATATTATCAACTCAGTCCCATTACTCATTCAAGTTTCTTCCCAGCCCAGCCCACACTAAAAAAACTTAACCCTATAAAGATTTTTAGCAAGAGAAATGGTTTTCCTACCAATTAATTGACACAATTTCTTAGCATATGTAGCAGCTAATATCATTCTTGCATTCTGCCAAATTGTTTTTCAAGTTATGTAAAGATCCCAAGAATTATACAACACTTGAATCAAGCAGGAAGAAGAGAACAGTTAAAAATAATCAAAAATTAATGGTAGATGCTTACGTGTCTCATTAGTGTTTAAATATATATGTGTGTGTGTGTGTGTGTGTGTTTTACAACAATTTTTACATAACAAAGGGGTCAAAGTGAAAATAAGTGTTAAACTTTGAATGACAAGGTGGGCAAAGTTCCAAGGGGAAACCCCCATATTTTAAGTCATAGTAATTTGCACCAAATATTTCTATATCTTCCAAAAGCCAAGGGTTCATTTGCCCGTCTATGGCTACGGTGGATTTGCCCATCAATTTACATCAGAAAAAAAATGCAGTGCATAACAATCATGCACCACCAAACATCAGGTTTCTTGCAGAAAGGTGAGCCAAACTCTGCTACTTTTTACCTGCCAAAAGAAATTGACAAGTGGAACCATGTATCAACAACTAAGAAAAATGATGTTGTAACTAAACGTCTATAATCTAACTTAAACATAAAGAAAAATTAACTTGCTATAATTTATTACTTCCAATTAGACTATGAACTAAATAAATAATTTACTATAAATTTGGTTTTTTGGTTTTGTTTTCTTCATCCTGAAAAACTACTTGGTAAAATGTCTCAATATTAGTTTTTTCATGCTAGTCATCCTATAGTGCTGCTGCATATGCTAGATGTTTGCTTTGAACATCTTAAATAAAATTTTAGACTAATCTCTTCGTAAAATGCATGAATATCGATTGGGAAAACTAAAATTGTTAACAGAGGGAGTAATTGTTTTAGACAGCAGCACAGCAATAATATGAACATTATGATTTTTTTTTAAAATAGTGATCATTAAACTGAGTAGAGTTGCTTACTTGCTCTGACTCGTTTAACGTTGACATCAAGTTGTGTAACGTCCGGATTCTCAGGTACCTCATCATTATCTTCATCTTGATTCACCCTTATAGTATAGACCTATAATGTAGAACACTAATCAATGAAAGCTGTATGTAGGTAAGGAAGAAAAACCCTCAATGTATGCTGAACATAAAGTGGTTTAGAAATTATAAGATACAACGTTATAGTTTCAACTTTTAAGTTGATAAATTTCACTCTACATTAATGGAACTATGATAACAATCACATAACAGTACAACTATTTTGATGACATAAGATAGTACAAAACACCTGAAACTTTGTAGGCTTAATTAGTTGGAAAACCAATCCATCACCGTCAACTAATTCATGATCAACAGAAAACCCTTTCCATCCTCCACTAAGTCCAGTTTTCCGATCTAGATACTTAGTTGGCCATTCATACCCATCCTCGTCAGCTAAAGTCATTATTTCATCACAATTGGGAAGGTGGGTCTTGCAGAAATGGACAGGGAGACCCTATTTAATATGAATTGATACAGAATCACAAATGAAGCTTGTAAGAGAAAAAATTAGAAGGTTAACATTTCAGTTTCTACAAAGAGGAAACATGCTTAACACATTGAAATAGATAAACAAATCTCAAACCGTTGAACTTACTAGCCAAAATCCACCACTAACGTGTGACTGAAGCATTGGCTTTACAAAGCTTGGAATTTTAGGGTCCAAACCTGATTGCAATTCTTGTGCTCTCTCTAAAGCATACAGCCTATCTTCATCAGAGGCATATATTCGATTCAACAAATTCCTCTTACTGCCATAACTGAAAATTAGAACGAATAAGCAACTAAAATAAAACAAAACCAGCATCATATAATTAAAATAAAACAAAATAAAGCAATATATTAACCTCCTAGGCATCCCCAATGGTTCAATAGGGACCTGTCAAGAACCAAGAAGTTGTTGGTCAATGCACTATGCTCAGCAATTACTAAAACTACGGTTAGTCCCAGAGAATTATGCTTTGATTCTATACATTTAGGCTAGGCCAAACAACAGATTAATAATTGGAAGTTTATGAAAATTTAGCTGCAATGTCAGCAGACTAAAAAATAAACTACTGTTAGATAATGTCATTTCAGATGCATCAAATCATAGAGCAAAAACATCATGGCAATATCAAATGGGTTGGTAAAGATTTTTGTTAAGAAATATTCTGTACACCCAAACTAAATTAGAGTAAACCATCTACATAAATTCAAAGTACAAGAAAAAATAAATGAAGAAATTGATTAATGGGAAAATGGAATCTTTAGCAATATAAATAATTGGATGGGGAAATAGAGATTTGACTTCTCTGTAACTAGGGGGTGGCTTGTCTGCAACACGACTAGAGCGACGGACTGCAGAAAGATCTAGCAGCTGGCGCGGTGTTCGAGGCTTAATCTTCTTCATCTGTAAGATCAAGAAAATCCAAGAAATCAAAAATTGATGATACTCTTTAATACAAATAAGGAGAGGGAGAAGGGGAGCTGGGAATTTCGGCGAGTCACCGGAGAAGTGGCAGTGGTGCAGAGAGATTGAGCAAGTTTGTTGAGATTGAGTTCTTCCATCCGTTTCTTGTTTTCTTCTAATCTCTTCCTGCGGGATTCCTCATATGTTGTTTCCTTTGGGCCCACCATTCTCTCTCTTTCTACTCTGGAGTTGGGATTTAGAGGATGTAATGGGGGAGAATGAAGAGGAATGTGAATAATTTAGGCTGTTAAACCCTCTGTGGTCTATCAAAACTTTTGGGGGTTTGGGCGCCAATTTAAAGATTTAAACCTTTTGAATTGAGATCTATTATGTATTTCATGGTTTTATCCAATCCCGCTATTCACATTAATGTGGTTGATATTTTTAAAGAAAAAATAAATAAAATTTATTGTTTTACATCGAAAAAATATCAATATATAAATCCAAATAATATTACAATTCGATTTTGTAATTGTTCACTAATCATGTTCACTAATTAGAGATTCTGTCATACATGGTAGCAATTTCCATTCAGTATATCACCAAAGACTGGTAACAAAATTTCACCCAATTTTTTTAAAAAAATGGTAAAAGTCATAGAATCTGGAAATGAAAATAGATGCAAGCCCAATCTGAAATTGGTTTTGAAGGAAAAGGATTGACTTATTTCTTTTGCCTCGTGAGAGATAAGAAAACTAATCACCATCAAGAGTTAAAATGTTGACACCTCATATTGTAAAATAAAATTTATACTTCTCAATAAAGGAATGGAAAGAAAAACCTGAAAGAAAATCTTCTTCTTATTTTAATAATTTCAACTTTACTTTTTAATGCATGTTAAGCGATAACAAAATCAAAAGAATATCATAATAATGTATCTTCGCACTTTTATATTACACATCATTTTTTTCCACAATAAAGACACATCGCTGGAGGAAATCTACATTGACAATGGAAATATTTAATATCCAAATTTATTACAAATTTTTACACGAAGAATTCATAAAGTTATTTAATTCAATGATTTTGATAAAATATGTTTTGTCCGATTATCAGGAAGGTTTCTAACAAGAAAAGAAATAATTTTAGTCTTACCATGGTGTATAGATATCTTCTTCAAGATATCATATAGATGAGCTGTAACACAATGTTAGGATGAAATCGATGTTGAGTAATTTTGTGAAATTTGTAGGGTAATTTATATTATTTTGGTTCGAAATTGGATGTGTATGTACTTTTGTGTATGTATATTATGTAATTGATGTTCATTATCCATAATTTATGAAATTTACTTGTGTAGCTACAACCGCTTCAACCGCATAATCATCGACTAATGAATGATGTTATATTTGGTGGTGTAATTTTATTATCTCCGATTAACTCTCTAAATAAATCTTATCATTTTTTAATAACTTATTTATTTTCATTAATCGCTACATCATGGATGGATGGCTTTTAAAATACAAAATGATAATTTTTTCATTTTCTTATTTTTTATCTTATCTTTTTACCAACTTATTTACTATTCAACGTTTTTTATCTGAGGTTGAATACTTCGAAGAAATAATTCATTCCCCTACATACAAATATATGTGCTCATTTGTTTTTAGATAAATTGTCAGTAAAGACCTATGTTTCGTTTACAATTTATGTTATTTAATTTACAATTCATTTTTTAAATTTATCATATATCAACGCTACATATTTATAAAAATGATATCGTAATTTATAAATTTCAAACGTATTTTATTTCTCTATTTTCTGAAATCATGTATTTTTTGTGTGTTCATTTTTATATTTGTAGCGAATTTAGGTCGATGATAATATTTTATTTTTGATGGTTAGATACTTGTATGATTGTAAGTGGAAGTAATTTTATCTGATATCATTCTAAAAGTTATTAGCCCGATTTGGGTAAAGTATAATCTTTTTTCTTATCTTTATGATTTATTTACTATAGCAACGTTTGTGTTTTATATAAAGGGTCTTATGTTGATTTTGAACACAAGGTAAGTTTTGAAAAGTAAAGGGTACTGCTCAACATGTTATTTCTCTATTTTCTCAATGTATGATTTTTTGTGTTCCGCTTTTTTATAAATTAACATAGAAACCAATTAGGTTTACAGTCATCCATCAAATAGGGTTAGTTTGCGTTTTTATCATTTCCTCTAAAACCTCACATTCACAATTATCTATAATTTATATTCAGAATATTCATAAATATTAGTTTACATAAAAATATGTGGTACTTCACATCATAATAAAGGAGGTACTTTAGTTTACATAAAAATATGTGATATTTAACTTCATAATAAAGAAGATACTTTGGTCTTTGTTCTTGTTCTTGTTCTTGGTCTTTGGTTTAAGAAACAAAACTAAAATCTCATTTGACCTGGCATTTCAAAAGACTACAACTTAATAATAGTATAAAATGTAAAATGCTGTTCGAATAGCATGAGTGATGTTGTTCACAATATGATTGCCACCTTCCTGTCAAGTTTCTACTCTCATTACATTGACACACAACCTTCAAATGATTTTAACTAAATACAAAATGAATGCACTATGTCTTAATTATCCTTGAATCAGGTAGGATTCTATCCCAAACTCCATATAGAATATTCCCAAAAAGTTCCAAACAATCCATTCATGTTCTGAATGGAGAAGAAACTATTTATCTCTGTATGTTTAATTAGCTCAGTCATGAGCCTGGGGGTGGCAAGAATGAAATTGGGTGGGGGGGAATTTGTAGAAAAAATTATAAAAGTAATTTATGTCAAAGTGTGTGTATGAGAGAGAACTTAGAAACTATGTTATACTAGTATGATGGTGATACACTGATACAAAATTCATTGGTCAATTACAGCCATGTTAGTGTTTTTGTCCAAACAGAAGGTTACCATGCTATCCCGAAAAACCATTTTAAGTTCATACAAAAATTTATATTCAACTACATTAGTCTTTTCACTCTAGTTCTCAATCACCATAGAGCATTAGCTTCTGCATGCAACATTACCTCATGTCTCTCCTTGTTCATCTTCAGAGCTTTTATCACATCAAGCAGCCTAGTTTCAGTCTGTTTCAACTCCTGAAGCTTTGATTCTAGAGCAACGATTTCCTCATGCGCGCGATCTTGCTCAAGTCTAGTTTCCATGAGCCTCTTGGATTCCGCTACCTTTTCTGGATCAAATGCAAGACTCCCAAGCCGGTTTAGCCGAACATGAAGAAACTCAACATCCATTCCCAACAGCTCAAAGGCTTTGATAGTCTTGTCCCACATAACAAAATCATCTCGAGAGGTAGAGAGCTTAAAGCCTCTGATCGCATCAGCAATATTTACTGTTCCGGTAATGATTTCAATAGCTAGTGTAGGAGTAACGCTCCTCACAAGGTGATGATGCAGATATGATTTCCGACTGCAGCAGAGCGCATAATACTTAGTTCTGAGGTGTTCCTGAAGCTCAGAGTCTATAATCGATCCATGCACAACAACTTTGAAGTTCTTAAAGTCAACAAAGGGACCTGATAATCTAAAATCCTCTATGCCATTTGAGCTGAGATCTTCCGCACTATTATCATCATTGTTCTGATCATGTGCAGGCTCGGCACTAGAATTCTTCACCATCAAAGTCTTTTGCAGGTTTTTTTCACAAATTTCTGGTGGAAGAAGCCTTGTAACCTTTTCCCCCGCCTTCTTACATCTTCTGCTATACCTCTCAATATGGCCTTTCATGTTAAAATGAACATTGAAGAGTAGAAATTAAGAACATGATGAGGCCATACAAAATAATTCTGGATAAAGAAAGAAAGAAGAACACAAATTACCAGAATCAGTTCCTCCTGCACAAACATTTGAATTCAGTAAGCCAACAGCTTCATCTGGTTCAGCCAAATCATTTGATCTAACAATATACACCTGTAGAAGCGGGATGGGAGATCATAAGACAGTACCAATGTGGTAACACTTGACTCTCTTAAACAGATTCCAAGGGAAGTAGACCTATATTTGGAAGAACCAGCTACCTAGAAAGCACATATTAGGATACAGGATACTGGATACAGAAGTGAGCAAAGCATTGATGCGACTTTTAACAGAAAAATGGGTTGCTCATACATACATACATACATACAGGAACCAGCCTCTCAAAATGCCCAAATTGGGTCCTCATATAACATATCAAGAAAAGACCCTCTAAGGAGGTTCTTACCCTCTACTCAATCCATAAATAAATAAAACTGCATCCTACTTTTTTCTCCAGTAAATTGTTAAGGAACATGACGGGACATGCAAAGAAACTAGCATTTTCTGCCTAATCGGTGTTTCAAACGTTGCAGTCCTACCGCTTTATCGACATATAATTTTCAATGCTTGCTTCTTTTTCTTACAGTATGTTATAGGCGAATAGCTGCTCTATTTTCATATCCAGTTTCAAAATGGATGAAGATCAGAATGTAAGCATTCAAGAAAAACTCAACATAGTATATACATATTAATCATGTTCTTTTAAGTACCTTAAACTTGAATGGCTGGACCAACTGAAAAACCACAACATCACCCTTAAGCAGTTTGTGTGCAAGTGAAAATCTACTCCATCCATGGCCAAGTATGCATGTATTTGCAATGAAATTTGTTCTGTATTCTTTCCCACATTCACCTTCTAAAGCAAAGGTTTCATCATACTTTGGCATATGCAGTTTGCAGAATTCCAAAGGAAGATCCTGCTATCAGATAAAAACAGCATTAAATAAAGCTGCCTGGCACTCTTAGTTTAAATAATTAAACAACCATAGCATTTGAGGCTTACAATTAAAAACCTTTCGAAACCCTCTGATTGAGGTATTAACTTAATGAAGCTAGGGAACTCAGAAGCAAGATTTGCTTGAATCTCTCTTGCACGCTGCATAACAGCAGAAATCTGAACTTCCGAATAGTCATATAACTCATCGAACACCCTCTTTATTTCGCACCTTTAATGAAGTCAGAGCAAAAAATAGAATTAGGAGAAAGATTTATCTCAAGCTCCCTTAGCTTCTATACCCCTTTACTATTAATAAAATGTATTCTAAATATATTTGCCCACCTTTCACTTTTCCTAGGATCAGGAAATTTCTGCAAAAGATCATGTGAGAACTTTACCATTAGTTATCAAGTTAACTGAAAAATTAATAACATCTAAATCACGGAAAGCATGTTTAGGCTTTTTATGTAAAGCAAACTTATGAGATTTACAGTACAATTAAAGGACTTCTTTGTGAAATCAACATAAATAACATGTAGTCAAAGGAATCTGAGGCCTTTTCGGGGTGCTTCCCCTTCTCTTTCCCTTCATTTTTTTTTTCAGTCTCTCTAACCAACTACACCAGCTTTAGTAGCTCAAATATGAATGTAACCAGTAAAATAGTCTTTAATTTTCACTATCAGTGAGAGATTAGCTCTTCAATCTTTTGGGGGTGTCCAACAAAGCTAATGCTTTTGAAAAGGAAAGAACTAGTGAAAACCTTAAAAAACAGTGCAATAAACAACATCAAGTAACAATCTTTGCTTAAACATAAAGAAGAAGAATATATTGTAAAAAGGTGCTCTTGTTAGTTCTTTTACCTACATAATAAAGGCAAATTAAAAAGAAATTAAAAGGAAAAAGAAGAAATATTTGAGGGTTTTGATAATCAAAGATTAAAAAAGCACAAAATTTCAAAACTTTCAAGGGATGGGAAAAGAGGGAAAATCCTCCATGCATTGGTCTCAAATTTGGGACTCTTTAGCCTCTTTTTTCTTGTTTTCTAATGACATCTCTAGCTTAAGCTAACAGTAAAACAAAGTTATATAACCATTAAAAGTAATTACATACATATAAATTTATGTATTGAGAGAAAATGACCTTGGAGGAAGCATCAATGGGTTTATGTGCTGATTGAAAATATTGAGAGAGTGTCATCCTGTCTACTGCTTCTTCTTGATCATCCATATTCACTAACTCACCCATCTTTACTGTGTTATGTGTGTTTGTATGTATGTGTACATATTAAGAAAGAGAGAGAAGCAGGATGAGGTGACTTCATTTACAAAACCAGAATAGTGACAAGAAACTATAAAGAAAGCGCGGCAGAGGACCTTTTTACTGGGCACAGTACTTTTACTTTAGTTGTAGTATCATTTACCAAACTGATATTTACGTAACAATTTTTGATATTTAACCATCTCGTTATAGATGTATGAAAATTATGACTGTAGGATTTAGATTGTGAAAATATCATTTTTTTGTTGTTGTGAATTTATCGAATTTCTATCATTTACTCCTACCATTAAATTATTAGTTTGACGGAAGTTTAGAAATACAGTACTAATCCCACCATTTTCTGATAGGAAAGGAAAAATGTTAGGGTATTAAATTTTGGGGTATTCTATCATGATGAATTTTAAAATTTTATTTCGTGTATATATATATATATATATATATATATATATATATATATATATATATATATAGAATACTTTCATATGATATTCTTTATGGAGTCTTTGTCTGCAATACTTTTTTGGATTAGAAATTTGAGATTGAAGCATAAATATAGCATGACTTGCATTTTATTTTAATATGAGGATAAATAGTCAGCGTGTTATCGGTTTGTTTAAAATAAAATGAATTTTAATATTAAATAATGTCCAAAAATGCGAAATTGTATCATTTTGTGCCTTTTATTTTATTTTAAAGCATTTCTCCAATTAATAGTCGTATATATTAAAAAATATAAAATATAAATTATATAAAAAAATAAATAAAAAAAAAAAAAAAAAAAATCAAATAAATCTATCCTATTTTTATATGCTATTGTTATATAAAATAGGATATATTTATAAAGAATTATAAAAATATTTTTATATCCTATTTTATATCCTATTATAAAATAACAAATATTTTATAATTCTTTATTTGCTATTTTATTAAAATATTTTATATTCTTTATTTGTTATTATAAAAATATTTGTTTTATAAAATATTTTATATTCTTTATTTGTTATTATAAAATATTTGTTTTATAAAAATATTTGTTTTTATAAAATTACAAATATTGTTATAAAAAATAGCAAATAAAGAACTCATGCCAAAATAGGATATAAGCTTTTATATACGTTTCTAAGAACTTGTTATTTTTTTTTTTTTTTTTTTTTTTAACAACCGTAAAGAGCTAGGATATAAGTATTTTATATTTTTTTTAAGTTTACGCAATGTATTGATTCATGACTATTAATGAGAAATGCTTAAAATAAAAATAAAAAACAAAGGTTTGGATTTTTATTTAATATTAAAATTGCTTTTATTTAAACAAACCGACAACACGTTGACTATGTGGGTCCTCATATTAAAATAAAAGTTTTAAGATAAGTTGTGCCATACGGCAGATATTTATGTTTCAATCTCAAATTTTCCAATAAGTTTATCAACTATTCAAAAAGCAAAATGTGTTATAGATAAGATCCATAAAGAACCTATTATATATATAATATATATATATATATATATATATATATATATATATATATATTTTGTTTTTTTTTGATGACGTGTGTATTTGAGATATATTAAGAATTCAAAATTTAAGACCAATATAAAAGTTCAAAATTTTAAATATCAATTGAAAGGAATAAAAATAACTACATTATGAATACAGTTAATCAAAACATTTAAACATTGCCAAGAGAACGTTCTATTATCAAGTCAACCAAATAATACTTCATCTGATTCATAATATGATTCATTAGATTTTTTGAAGTTAGATTGAAACATTTCTAAATTTCAATTGATAAATAAATTCGTTTAGTTGTAGACAAAAATTATGAATATAGGATAACCTATCAAAAAGTACCATAGTTATTATAAGATTCATTATTCTCAAACTTGTTCTTATGCTATTTAGGAAGAAAGGGAGTGTATTGAAACAAAATTTTGAGATATAAAAAATACTTACGATTAGATTTAGTGGTTAACTAACATGGCAATCAGCCACCATTCTGTCCATTCATCACAACATGCTCAGAATAAGCCTACTAAATTTTTTGTCAAAAAGAGAGATGGGCTGACTTCAAAAACTTTAGCCGTTAAGTAGTCATTTAGAAGTTGTATATCAACTAGAGTACATCATTTTGACATGACTTGATCCTCCACGGATATACTGTACATTTATCCCCCAATAAAAAGCAGTATTAATTCAATTATTGCAGGATAATGCCTTGGAACTTTTTCACCATGGTGCCTTAGCCTCTTCCCTGAACACAACCTCAAGTTTCTCACCTTTCATCTTCAGAACCTCAATCTCACCATCTAAATGTTTGATCACATCTTTCACATTACTAAGCTTTATCTCAAGAACTCTCATCTCCTCTGCTTCCACTAGTTCAAGTCTCTTACATTTCACTACCTCTTCTGAACCAGATGAAAGGGTCTCTAGCTTATTTATCCGGGCACGGAAAAATCCCATTTTCATGCCTAAATCCTCGAAGGCTTTTAAAGTATTGTCCCAAACTTTGAGATTATCGCAAGTGGTAAGCTTGCAAGATCTTATAGCATCAGCAATGTTGATGGTTTCTGAAATGATTCCTGCTACCAGTTTCAAGTTAAGGCCCTTGAGAAGTTGTTCATGAAGATATGAGTTTTGTCTGCAGCAGAGCTCATAGTACTTAATTCGAAGGTGTGATGGAATCTCGGAGTCTATAATTAAACCATCCACGTGAATATTAAAATTCTCGAAACCCTGCACATCTTTGAAATCAACAATGGTTTGAGAAAATCTTATGCCTTCGAAATCTTCTGTGCCATAATCATCACTATCAATTCCAGATTGATCTGCTGCAGCGGCATGGTCATTATTTAGCACCTTAATGCCTTTCTCTTGATGATTTTTGTGTTCATGATTGTCAAGGAAATGTGGCTCCAAATGTTTCTTTTCTTTATAATCTTTAAAGTTCAAAATGAATGAACAAAAAATAAATAGTAAATCTGATCAGCCAATTGCAAATGAGAAAAAGAGGGAGGCATGAAAATTGAACCAACTTACCAATATCCATTGCTTTTACACAAGCATCTAAACTTAAAAGGCCAATAGCCCCATCAATTTCAGTTAAAACATTTGCTCTCACAATATACACCTACAAAAGACATGGAAGGAAGGTGCAGTGAGGGAGAACCCAATATTATGACAATAAAGAGCTTTAGACAGTAAAAGTTGAGGGTTTTATTTCCCTCTCAGTGTTGCATGTAAAAAAAATAAAAAAAATAACTCGATAAATACACAATGATCTAGATTATTTATTGTCAAATTTTTTTCTTTCCTATATGTGGCATTAGACAGCAAGTAGGAAATTCATAAATAAAAAATCACATATAACCAACAGTTTACTCATTACTGCAGTGTGACATACCAGTACTTGGACCAAGTGTTAGGTAATACATAAAATGAAGTAATACATGAGCCTATACAGAAGGGTGATTTGACCATTACCTTAAATTTGCAAGGTGCAATCAGTTGAAAAACCAAAACATCTTTTTCAAGCAATTTATGAGCAATGGAGAACCCTCTCCATCCACCACTCAATCCATTCTTATCAACAAGATACTTTGTTTCGAATTCTTGCTCACTTTCATCCACCAAAACAACAGTGTCATCATGCTTTGGCAAATGCGTGTCACAGAATTTCTTTGGAAAACTCTGTCATTGAATAAAATTGTACGAACAAATTAGTTCAACACTTTAAATTTATACTCATCTTACTAAACATTTTTAGATATCCGAGTCTTTACCAGCCAAAATCCACCAGCAACATGTGATGGGAGCATAGGCTTTGCAAAAGAAGGCAATTCGGGTAATAAATTTGCTTGAACCTCTTGAGCTCGTTCCATAGGAGAGGATTTGTAGGGAACAGAATCATGAATAACACCGGTTATAGAGGCCTTTGGTTCATAACTGTAGAATTCACATGAGGCATCCTCTTTAGGCAAAAAACAAGCATTTAACAAGCGGTAATCCTTTAAAAAGCAGCTTGTATGCTATTAACTGACCTTACTATAATCTTGTCAGATTTAAAGGAAACTACCTGCAGAATAAATCACAAAATATTTCCCATCATATCATCATTATAACAATAATAAAATGTGCCATTCGGATCATTAATAAAAAAATTAAGGAAATTATACAAATGGCGAAACAAAGAAGTACACTTTAGATGTGTCATTCGATAGAATGTGTCATTAGTATCAACAACTTTTGATAGATAAAATCACATTCATCAATAAGAAAAAGCACACTTTTGTTTTAAGATTTTCTCTCTAATCTATCTTAAACTGGGGTAATTTATAATGCTACCCTACTTAAAGGTGTGATAAACTCAATAATCTTCCAACCGAGGCAATTCATACAAATTAAATGACACTTTTTCAGCTGGGAGTATAACAACTTATACATGTTTTCCCACTAATTTTATTTGTTGTAGAGGGTGTTGCACCCTCAACAGATTTCTTCCTAAAACATCAATTAAAAAGGAACGGATCATACAAATCTTTGCAATAAAGGATATCCTCCGCGAGCTTCTTTCCCTCTAGCTCCAACGGATCATACAAATTCTTGCAATAAAGGATATCCTCCATCCTGGGCTTCCAGATCGAAAAATTTGAAAAGGTCAATTTAATCATGGCTCTGATTGATTCCTCCATAAAATTTATCAAAAAACAACTGAGCAAGTAATTTTAGTTTTGATACCAGTTGTTATGAAAAAATCACTTCCCAAATACTGTTGTTTTTGATAAATTAAATGAATAAAATATCAGTATATGTCAAACAGATTAAATCCGCAATTCTACTAAAATAATAACCACTGCATGAAATAATGAGAAGAAAATATTCAACCACGAGACACCAAGATTTTACGTAAAAAATCCTCTAAAACTAAGAAGTAACTATACGATGAAACCAAAATAAAACATCATTTTATTTAAACTACCTTTCTCTCTCTATTTCCTAAGCTTTAGAAAAGCTACTCTATCTTTTTTCGGATGATTCTGCTTCTCAGAATTGGTGTGTTTTCTTTTGCAACATTGGTGGCCTTTTATAGCCATAAATCTGAGGAGAAAGAATGGAAAATGGGAAGGCCAAAAAACAAAAAGGCAGGGACATGGAAAATTCAAAGGTCCGGGAACAAAGAAAATAATGAGGGCAAATGGGTGAGGACTGTTGACCAACATATAAACATGACATACTGCTGAAGCCAGAAAAATAGAGTAATATGCTTCTCTTTGCTTAAAGGCAATAACTTTTTTCCAAAAAACAGACGTGTTAAAAAGATGAGATCTTTATGAACTACCATAAGCTATGATTAATGGGTCATTCTCCATTTTAAGATTAAAAATAGTAAATATAACATCTGATGAAAAATAAATGTCCTCACTTTTTTGGTTTTGCTTTTAAGATCAGCAGTAGCCCTCCTCCGGAGAATCTTTTTCTTTGTTTCCAAAGCCTTCTTAATCTGCAAATATAGAAAATAAGTTCATTTATAATCATCCACTCTATGTATATATACATACATACATTTATATATATAATATTATCAAATGTAAACAGATACCTTGGAGGAGGAATGAAGTGGGCTTTTAGAGGGAGAAACATGAGGTATGGCCATTGGGTTTTGTTTCAGTGGAGAAGTGAACAGAAGATGAATAGACAAATGTAATGTAGAGGTAAAAAAAAATATACATGTCACAGGGAGGAGAAAATGGGAATAAAAAATGACCGTTTGGTTTGAATTTAGTTTTGGGAAAGTTATTTTGAAAGAAGATTTAGAGTGTGAGTGGGTTGTCAAATCACCATTCTTGGTGTTGGAGCCCGAAATGGAGCCAAAATTTTAAAATGTCAGTAGCTCGTTCCCATAATATGAGTATAAAATTTTAGATAATATTTTTTTCTTTAAATTATTTGACGTTTATATAATTGAGGATAATTTATCACAATCTTTTCAAAATTATTTTTTATTGAAAATATTACAAATAAAAGAGTATGAGAATAAATGTATGGTAAATGGTATCATAGACAAATAATACTATATTTAATATTATATAATCATTTTCTTAATTTTTGTGCACAACTAAAAAACGACATATATTATGAGACAGAAAGAATAATTGGGAGAATAATGGTTTCATTACATTTTCCCATGTAACTTTTGTCCACAATTGTTCCACTCAAAATATAAGAGTATTCTTAAAATATAATTAGAGAATTGATATTTTTATGAGTAAAATAATAATTTTATAAGATATCTTTTATGAATAGTATTATCTCCATCTTATATTATTTGATTTTTAGAAGTAGACACATATATTAAGAAAAATAATTAATAGTACCATCTTTCTTAGTTAAAATAATTTTAAATGATATATTGTCCTTGTATTAAAAAAGAGAGTATTAGTTATTGGATAAAGTGAAAGTATAATGCATACAAGCCAATCATGTATGATGATAAAACATATAATCGTGTGTAATCAATCTTATTTATTTATTAATAAAAGAATTATTTATTAAAGGCATTTATTATCTACATGGTCTTTGTTTTAATAATATGTGATAAACCCATAGTTTTAAGCAACGCTTTTAGAATAATGATGATGATCATTCTAATGAGATCTAAATTCTTAGAAAGCTTAAAACTAAAATAGTTCCCAATCATTGGATTACTAAATTGGGGATTAGTGAATCCGAATAGATTGAGACATACGTTGCTTGCTCATCGTTGGATGAGGATGATTGATCTCACGATCATTTGTGTGGAGAAACTAAAAGCGAAGTATGTAGGTGCTTATTAGAGAATAAGTTCATTGAAAGTGACTCATTAAGAATACCTAATGGAGTTTTACTTACACCGTCAATAGGATTCTCAGTAGTGATAGTAAGACAAATGATCTCAGACTTGAGATCATCATAGATCTTATATATAATAAATTACACTTTGACTTATTCCTTAAGACTCTTAGAGTATATCAAAGGGGTATGCTTGGGTGTAATAAGTTATATATGAAGATAATGAATGATCAATAAAGAATCTACCACTTACAGTAAAAGGAGAAATGTCCTATGTGATTCGATAAATGATGACCTGGAGAATCTTTGGCGAGGTGGAATGAAATTAGAAAGTAGTTTCTAATTTGCATTCATTAGGAGTTGTTCATTTAGGAATCGAAATACATATAATTAAATAAAATAAGACTTAACAAGTAATTTCATGTCTTATATTTAATTGGGACATTGTATGGTGGAAGGATTGAATTGTTGCAGAACTATTTACTCAAAGGTTCTTTTATGATTAATGTTGAAATCTATATTATCCGGAAAGTCGTTGATCATTAGGAGGCTTATCCCTATTGTAGAATAAATATTATTTATTTAAATAAATTATTTGTTTAATTTATTTATTTAAATGAGATTAAATTGTTTCTAATTGATTTATTCACAACCTAGGTTTAATATGGAGAACCTAAAGGGTCACACCACAAAAAAGAAGAAAAATTATTTAAAGTTAAGTTAATGGCATAATTGTAATAATATAGTTAAGTATATTTAATTTAATCTATGGTGATAGAATAAATTAAATAAATTAATATTTATTATTTAATATTTTAGAAATATTAAATATAAATTAATAAGAGGAGTCTTATTAATATTATTACAATTATTATTATTTTAATTTCTAAAAGGTTTAGGAATTAATTTAATATAAGTATTCTCATTTATTCCTAATTGGATTAGGAAAGAAAATTAGTTAAAGGAGTTTAATTAATTACCCCTAATAGGATTAGGGGAGCCCATTTAATTAAAAGAGTTTAATTAAATAAATAATACCTTATTTTAATTAAAATAGTGTTACATGATATCTTTATATAAGAGAGAGTCTTATATCGGATATCTAATATAATGTAATTCTAGATTTGGAGAAAGACGCCTTTTCTTATACTGATAGGAAAACTAGGGTTTGAGCCAAATCCATTCTTCTTGAAAAATTCCTCTTCCTCATGGATCACACTATAGAGGCCATACACTTGGGTGGCTTACATTGATCAAAAAGCGGAAGGAATCTACCCGGAGATTCAAGGAGATCGCGAAGAAGTAGGAGGTGAACTCGCACTGAGGAAGCTCGCTTCTACAAGGGTATGATTTCATAATTTCTTATTCTTCGTTTAATTAATAATATGCATAAAGGATGATCCGTAATTGGTTTGTGAAAAATTTTAAAAATCGATTTTATCTCGCTCCGCTTATTTTTGCAATTTTGATTGCTTACTTTGATTTTCACAAAACCTAACGGGGTATCGAGCCAAACTTTATGCGAATTATTAATTATTTTGATTCCATATATGTATGTGTATGTATTTAGAATAATTTATCAGGCATAATTTGTTGTATAAAATTATTATTTTATGAAAAGAAAAAAATACAAAACCAGTAATCATTGATTCACGCCAATCAAGTATAAATAAATCCTTGAAAGCAATATAATATATATATATATATATCTTTGCAGCGGTTTGTTATAATATAGAATTATATATATATGCTTATAAAGACAAAGACCTCTTATCATGATTGACGAAAAGAAGAAAAAAAAAAAAAAGTTGAGTCCGGCTTTTTGTTCTTTTGGGACGGTTTAAGAAACAAGTATAGTTGCAAGTATATATATATATGTAACGCCTCAAAATTAGGTATACGCCACCCATCTTGGGTCGCCACTTACATGGTACATAAATTCAAATACAACTTACTAATATAACTGCTGTAGTAATACGACATAAACCGTGAGTTTGAATACAAATTTTGTCTACTAGATATTATACAAACTCAAAAGGAGTCCTCATTACAACTATTATCACACTATTTCACGTAATAGTGAGGACTACTAATGCTATCCTCTCGACCATTACTTCGTTCCCGACTCGTCCCCAAATTTATGTTCTCATTTCAAAGAGAATAAAAGAAAGAAAGGGTGAGCTCAACTAGCCCAAGAAGAAATATTATGACTAAGATAATGCGTAATAAATTATCATTAGCCTTCAACAAATGTTAAACCGATAAAATACAATAGACAACCAGGTTTAATCTGCAGCTTTAATAAGCAATCCATTAAAAGAGTCAAGTAGAGAATAAAGTCTACTATCTTTTAGGTTTTAAAAGGTTTTCATCAATTTTATCACGAGACTCAAATTTTAATAAATAAACCACCAATTCTAATCATCCTCGTATTACTACCAAGGATTTTCATCAAATTATCAATGGTCATGACTATACCGAATCACCCCGGTCATAATCATACCAAAGACTATCCATCACCGCATTACAGTGCCATCGAGGACTTTTGTCACATCATTTATATCAAGTCATGATTATACCGAATGATCCCCGTCATAATCATACTAAGTTCATCTACGCACGTAAGCCAAAGATAACATAATATAACATGAGGATGATGACAATGACATATAGTAATTCAATAAAACAAATTCAAGAATTATTTAATCCATAAATTATTAACGCCCAAATTGTCAACATGATATCGTTTACAGAGTAAAATTCAAGAATGATCGTAAGAATATTTCCATGAAAAGATATTGATGAAACGCAAATATCAAGGATATTCTACTAATTTCATGGAGTATAAAGTCAAAGTTTTAACCAACTGGGTATAATAAAGAATGGAATAACAAAAGAAATCACCATGCATGCAGATTGCAGATGTAGACAAAGTTATTCCAATGTAATAATAATAACGGAACCATGTCGTGAAATTCACAATCCGAGCTGTGATGTTCCAATGAATAATAAAGATGGAACTGCATCCTGTAAAACACATGACAGGATATTCCAACAGAATGATAAAGATTTTACCCAGTCCGTGTAAAAACACACGCATGTGATGTTCCAATGTAATAAAAATTTTAACCAGTCCTGTAAAACACATGCATGTGATGTTCCAATGTAATAATAGAAGAATGTCACCAAGTATAGGTAAACCACAGACATCAAAGTTATTCCAATGTAATAATAAGCAACGGAATAACATAAGGATTTCACCAAGTATAGGTATGCCACAGATACAAAGTTATGTATAGGGTATGCCACTTTTTACAAAGTTATTCCAATGTAATAATAATGAATGGAATAATGTAAGTTCTCTTCAAGAAGAAAGAATAACACCCTTTTACCGTAAAAAGAACCTAATATATAAGTAGTGAAGTAGCGAGAATACTCTTCTTCTTTCTATAATTTTCTCTCTATAGCTTCTCTCTATAATTTCTCTCTCTGTAGTTTCAATGAATTAAATAAGAAAATAATGAAGGAATGAGCTTCTATTTATAGGAAAATGGAATGCATAAGAATTAATCCATGAACTATTCCCAGATGATTTACTTTAATCGACTATCCATATTTAAAGAAAAATCTTTTAAATAAAATATAATATATTCTATTTATATAAAAATATTTTACTATGCAAACACTATGCAAAAAAAACACTATGCAAAACACTATGCAACACTATGCATAATAAAATATAATATATTCTATTTATAGAATAACTTTAATAAAGTATTCTATTTTATATAAAAGATGTTTCGCTTTTATTACGTTAATAATACTAATAAAACAAAACGTCATTATCGCTTTAATAATTCATATTATTAATCGACAATAATGGAATCAAACCGAGTGACTTCTCACATAAGCATCAATAATCAATACCGCGTGCTACTACGCAACCACACGACATCGCATTTTTTACTACCGAGTAGTTCAACAAGAACTACTTCGTAAAACTTCCGCCGTTATTTCAATAAAATATTTTTGTCGCTTTCTCAATCCGACAATAATTACATTGCTAGGTCCACCAATGATTGAGCCATTGTATTTAAATATTCCTCGCTAAACCGAATATTCTCCCACCAATCGAATATAATATAACCACTGCATACTTTGCAAAATTTATAAATACTACCCACAACTATAATATTATCTCAAATTCACACCATAATATTAAAAAATTATTTTGACAAAATTTAAATCTTTATCGATAAAATCTGGGTCTCACAATCTCCTCCTTATGGAATTTCGCCAAATTA
The DNA here is from genome assembly GCA_020205615.1 of Panax quinquefolius. Lineage (NCBI taxonomy): Eukaryota > Viridiplantae > Streptophyta > Magnoliopsida > Apiales > Araliaceae > Panax > Panax quinquefolius. Next base: position 107,106,548 of record CM035165.1, read on the forward strand.
GGGTACGACTGATATGATAAAGAGATGAGGATACCTTGAATACCTTTATCGCTTAAAAATATTAAATTCATCTTTGCAATCCTACCAAAGATATTCATTAACAATTCATCTTTGCACTACAGCCAAAGATATATAAATCAGAAATCAATAATATCGAGACTCAACTTAATAAGATCACAACCATGAATTATCCATGCACCACTCAAGCTAAGGATATTCGTGTTTTCAATTACTACCATGATTATACCGAATAATCCGTGGTCATAATTATACCAAGTCTATCAATGCACTACTACCAAAGATGACTTTTACCACATCCATGAATTAATATTTCATTCACGAGACTCAAATTCAATAATTAATCCATATCATCGAATCATCCCCGCACTACGTGCCAAAGATATTTATTAGTATCATGACCACGAATTATCCATGCACTACTACCAAAGATAATCGTGTATTCATTAAGATCACGACCACAAATTATCCAATATGCACTACCAAAGATAATCGTGTATTCATTAAGATATTACGACCACAAATTATCCATGCACTACTACCAAAGATAATCGTGTATTCATTAAGATCACGACCACAAATTATCCATGCACTACTACCAAAGATAATAGTGTATTCATTAAGATCACGACCACAAATTATCCATGCACTACTACTAAAGATAATCAGGTTTTCAATTACTATTATGATTATACCGAATGATCCTCGGTCATAATCATACCAAGTCCATCTATGCACGTAAGCCACAGATGACTTTGAACACATCCATGAATTAATATTTCATTCGAGAGACTCACCAATAATTAATCCACATCGTTGAATCATCCCCGCACTACGTGCCAAGGATATTCATTAGATCACGACCACAAATTATCCATGCACTACTACTAAAAGATAATTGTGTTTTCAATTACTGCTATGATTATACCGAATGATCCTCGGTCATAATCATACCAAGTCCATCTATGCACGTAAGCCACGAGATGACTTTGAACACATCCATGAATTAATATTTCATTCACGAGACTCACCAATAATTAATCCACATCGTCAATCATCCTCGCACTACAAAGCTAAGGATATTCATTAAGATCACGACCACAAATTATCCCCGCACTACTACCAAAGATAATTGTGTTTTCAATTACTGCTTATGATTATACCAACAATCCTCGTCATAATCATACCAAGTCCATCTATGCCTACAAAGCCCACGTATGACTTTAAAAAATATAAACACGAGGATAATGATATAAAGAATCAATCAAATAAGATAAAGGATAAATATTAAACATTTATAATATAATTTATCCAGGATTCAAGAATATCCCCATGTTATCAATCACTTAATAATCTCATAATCTAATATCATTAATATTATACCAATATTTTAATCACTTCTTAAATTTATAAATAATTTATCTCAATTGTTTACGCTTTACCATATAATGCATTTAATCATTCAAAAATGCCATACTCATAAGATATCATTACCAATTATCAAATCCCTCAAAAAAATATGCATATACTCTATATAGGATTCTCTAGCCATAAAATCCTATTTTCAACTTTGTTACTTCACATAACATATTTAACTCATATGTTCAGAATTAAACTATTTTCATGAAAATACCAAATCAGTCCCAAAAATATTTCTTTTCCGGGATTTAGCATAATATAGTCCCATGATGAAAATATATTTTCTCTAATTGTTAAAATTCATTTACTATTTTTCAAAAATCAATTTCTAATTAATTCTTTAAGAAATTAGCTACCTCAAGTTTAACTCCAAAATTCCCAAATTTTGGCAGGACCTTACACATGTTAACGTGAGCTTCTAGTTTAAATTTCATGGTCATCTGAGTTTTAGAACTCCTGTTATAGCGTTTTTTAAATTTAAAAACCTAAATATTGAAAGAGTCATAACTTGCTCATTTTAAGTCGAAATGAGCTCATTTTTGGACAGGAGATACTTTATACCATATACCTTCATGTCCCTAAAGGCCAGAATTTTTCTCATAATTTAAGTGGCCGAAACAGCCCCTTAAAGTTTCTGGGCAGTAGCATTTTTGAAATTTACAGCTTTGGCCTCCTTTGCTAAAATCAGTCCACACAAAAATCTACAATACTTTTTCCAGTAATTCCACTTGGATTAGTTAGGTAACTCATAGATCTAACTCTAGGACTTGACCACATTCAAAAATTCAAAATATAATAAGAGATATGGTCAATTGAATTTCATGTTACGCTTTTTCACCAAAATCGATTTTCAACTCTTTGTGATTTCTAAGAAACTTTCATGTTTTTACATACTAACCAACATAACTCATCATAAAACTTACTAATACCACGAATACCCATGATTTTCATTATTCCAATGCTTTTATTATGACTTTCATCATAAACCACGTAAATGTATCCTTTTAGTTGAAGAAATATTTGAGGGTTTAAGAAATGGGTTTTTGTCTTCGGGTCAATACAAAATTCGATTTCACGCTCTAGGGTAGGCTAGAAATCTTCAAGAATACGTCAAGAAATTTATTAATGATAGAAATATCATTCAAAATCATTACATTTTATCCAAGACTTGATAAGACGTCACATTGATACCAACTGTGACTTCTATCCCTTAACCTAGATAACACCTCACAATGATACCTATAAACTTGCCATCTTCATTCACGATGTCGCCACAGAAAGTCCGGCTTGCGTGCATTCCACACAAGGAAGTCAACAACGAAAGGTTCGGGGCTCTTTACTTATGGCTTGATATGACAATGATTAATTTTAGGGTTTGGTTACTTTGAATTGTAGTAATGAGGTTGTTATAAATATAAAAGCTAACAACCTTACGAAAAGCATGATGAGTAGTTAACCAATTGATTCCTAAATCAAAGGCAAGTATTTTCAAAGAGATAAGATTGACAGTAACGGAAAGTTTCGATTTGAATCAACAAGATTTATAAACAAAGGAGGTAACGAAGGTTTCTCCCAACTAAGTTTAAACAGATAAATCAAAGTCCAATTTCTCCGAGTCAAATTTAAACGTTGAACGCAACTAGGTGAAATAAAAGAGTGGGTAGAATCGGTATCTAACACGGTATAGACTTTCGCAAGAGCTTATGATTAACTTACCAAAGGATAATTTTATTCAGTTCCTCCTCACACGAGAAAAAAACGCCTCTTTAAACTACTAGCTTTGGTTTGTCCGGGATGACACTTTTGGTGCCTCCATCCTAGTTGAATTTGTCTTCTGATGAAACGACAAAATCGAGCTAAGTGACCTTCTCTTCCACAATTATAACATGCTTTGATCTGCATGGCGCAGCTTCGGATCGATGTGTCCCTCTCCTCCGCATTTGAAGCATATAATAGGTGGTCCTTCTCCTTCCTTAACAACAAAAGTCTTGGTCGACGACGCCTTTCCATCATTGTTGAATCTCCTTTTCTTGAAATGTCCATTCTTATTGTTTTGGCCCCGATTACCACCAAGTGGTTACCATATCCGCCCGTTGATTCCTCCATGCTTGTTGTCACCGCTCGATGACTACTCTCACCGGTATTATAATTTTGCCGCTACTTTCTTTTTTAGTTGGGTTGACTCGTTATCGCTACTCCACTAATTGAGCCCTATTTACAACATCCGAATAAAACACACAGCTTTATGAGAAATAAGATGTTGACGATCTCCGCTTCAAACCTCTTAAAAACATTCGCGTCATTCTCTCTTCATATCTACCAAGTGGGACGAAAACCGTGATAACTCCGCAAACTTTGCCTCGTATCATGACACACTGTCATATTGTTTTGTTCCAACTTGATAAACTCCACCTCCTTCATGTGGCGAATACTTTCGTGAAAGTATTTGTCGTTGAATGCCTCCCCGAACTTCTCCCAAGATATCTTCAAGACAAAGAAGTTGAGTACGCTTTACCCGATTCCCACCAAGAATCATTTCTCCGCAAGCAACATAAAGGCGGCAAAGGGAACCTTTTGCTCCTCTGAGCATCCCAAGACATCAAATATCTTGGTAATCTGCTTTATCCATGCTTCCGCCAAGTGGTTTTGGCTCTCCTTTAAACTCCGGTGGTCCCAACTCTTGAATTGTTTAGCGGTGACCGCCGAGAGTTTTCCGTGTTTCCACCTACGCTTTGGGCGAGTCGCTTACCGATTGATGTTGCATGAATTCTAAAACCTCTTAAACGCATCGTCATTAGTCAATTGATCGATCGTTGTTGTTTACAGGAGGATTATCGCCATCCTGTGTACATTGTCTCGATTATTGATCCGTGGAGAATCAATACCTCTCGTGCTCCATTGCTATTCTCAACATTCTGGATGCCATTTTCAAATCGCCATAAAATAAGGGTTAATTAACATATCACATATTATCCCTATACTATCGACCGACCAATTAAATACCAAATAAATTTAGGTAGGTCATACTAGCGAAATTTCCCCGCCTCCCTCCTAGTACTATTCTCACATCTTAGCCAGGATCATATCCCTAAGCTCGATACCAACCGTAACGCCCCAAAATTAGGTATACGCCACCCATCTTGGGTCGCCACTTACATGGTACATAAATTCAAATACAACTTACTAATATAACTGCTGGTATGCAAATACGACATAAATCGTGAGTTTGAATACAAATTTTGTCTACTAGATATTATACAAACTCAAAAGGAGTCCTCATTACAACTATTATCACACTATTTCACGTAATAGTGAGGACTACTAATGCTATCCTCTCGACCATTACTTCGCCCCGACTCGTCTCAAATTTATGTTCTCATTTCAAAGAGAACAAAAAAAAAAGGGTGAGCTCAACTAGCCCAAGAAGAAATATTATGACTAAGATAATGCGTAATAAATTATCATTAGCCTTCAACAAAGTTAAACCGATAAAATACAATAGACAACCAGCTTTAATCTGCAGCTGAATAAGCAATCTATTAAAAGAGTCAAGTAGAGAATAAAGTCTACTATCTTTTAGGTTTTAAAAGGTTTTCATCAATTTTATCACCGAGACTCAACAATAAATAAACCACCAATTCTAATCATCCCCGTACTACTTGGCCAAGGATTTTCATCAAATTATCAATGGTCATGACTATACCGAATCACCCCCAGTCATAATCATACCAAAGACTATCCATCATCGCATTACAGTGCCACCGAGGACTTTTGTCACATCATTTATATCAAGTCATGATTATACCGAATGATCCTCGGTCATAATCATACTAAGTTCATCTATGCACGTAAGCCAAAGATAACATATAATATAACATGAGGATGATGACAATGACATAGTAATTCAATAAAACAAATTCAAGAATTATTTAATCCATAAATTATTAACGTCCAAATTGTCAACATGATATCGTTTATAGAGTAAAATTCAAGAATGATCGTAAGAATATTTCCATGAAAAGATATTGGATGAAACGCAAATATCAATGATATTCTACTAATTTCATGGAGTATAAGTCAAAGTTTTAACCAACCGGGTATAATAAAGAATGGAATAACAAAAGAAATCACCATGCATGCGGTATTGCAGATGAAGTTTATTCCAATGTAATAATAATAACGGAACCATGTCGTGAAATTCACACGCAAGTGGATGTTCCAACAGTAATAATAAAGATGGAACCGGATCCTGTAAAACACACGATAGGATATTCCAACAGAATGATAAAGATTTTACCTGTGTCCCGTAAAACACACGCATGTGATGTTCCAACAGAATAATAATAAAATTTAACCAGTCCTGTGTAAAACACATGCATGTGATGTTCCAATGTAATAATAGAAGAATGTCACCAAGTATAGGTAAATCACAGCATACAAAGTTATTCCAATGTAATAATAAGCAACGGAATAATAACATAAGGATTTCACCAAGTATAGGGTATGCCATGATACAAGTTTATGTATAGGGTATGCCACTTTTACAAAGTTATTCCAATGTAATAATAATGAATGGAATAATGTAAGTTCTCTTTCAAGAAGAAAGAATAACACCCCTTACCGTAAAAAGAACCTAATATAGAAGTAGTGAAGTAGCGTATACTCTTCTTCTTTCTATAATTTTCTCTCTATAAACTTCTCTCTATAATTTCTCTCTAGAGTTTCAATGAATTCGTAAGAAAAATAAATGAAAGAAATGAGCTTCTATTTATAGGAAAATGGAATGCATAAGAATTAATCCATGAATCTATCCAGTATTGATTTACTTTAATCTGACGGTCCATATTTAAAGAAAAATCTTTTAAATAAAATATAATATATTCTATTTATATAAAAATATTTTACTATGCAAACACTATGCAAAACACTATGCAAAAACACTATGCAACACTATGCATAATAAAAAATATAATATATTCTATTTATAGAATAACTTTAATAAAGTATTCTATTTTATATAAAAGATGTTTCGCTTTTATTACGTTAATAATACTGAATAAAACAAAACGTCATTATCGCTTTAATAATTCATATTATTAATCGACAATAATGGAATCAAACCGAGTGACTTCTCACATAAGCATCAATAATCAATACCGTAATGCTACTTATGCAACCACACGACATCGCATTTTTACTACCGAAAGTAGTTCAACAAGAACTACCAGAAAACTTCCGCCGTTATTTCAATAAAATATTTTTGTCGCTTTCAATCCGACAATAATTTCATTATGGGGTCCACCAATGATTGAGCCATTGTATTTAATATTCCCTCGCTAAACCTAATATTCTCCTAGACCAATCGAATATAATATAACCACTTGCATACTTTGCAAAATTTATAAATACTACCCACAACTATAATATTATCTCAAATTCACACCATAATATTAAAAAATTATTTTGACAAAATTTAAATCTTTATTGATAAAATCTGGGTCTCATGATATATATATATATATATATATATATATATATATATATCATGTAACCTGCTCAAGATCAAAGCAAGTTGTTTTAAACAAAAGTTGTTGCAGGCGTTTTTTTTTTTTTAAAAGAAAAGGAATCCGTTTTTTTTTATTTTTTTTATTTTTTTCTCTTCCGTGATTGCTGGTCCACGTGGCAGTAGTTTTGTCCAGAATTTTTTTTTTTGGCACCATGTTGACCGAGATCAAGCTAACAGCTTATACTACGGATTAAAAGAGTTTATTTTAATCTTGAAATTGGATTTCATGCAACATAAAATTGCCCATTAAATGATACTCATATATATATGGAATGATTTTATTTATTGATACATATGATGATATGTATGATAATAAATGGGATTGATTATGGACAATCACCAATATGATTGGATTTATTTTAGTTGGATGTTTGAATGAATGGGTTTTATTAAATGGGGTCTGCGTACCTCCTTTTTTACGTTTTCTTCTTGATGTAAATTCTATCTCTCTCTATATGTACTTCCCCTCGATCACGATCAAGGATCTATTTAAATTAAATAGTTTAATGTAATAGGATTAGTTAGAATTTTTTTTGAAGAACCGGAGATCAAAGATGAAGGAGCGCTTGAAGACCCGTTTGTAATGGAGCCCGGGTTTAAATGTAATAGTTATATTTAAATGTTTATTCTTTGCACCCTAGGGTTTGACCTTTTGGTTCACTTGGTGGCTCTAGTGAACCAAACTAGAATAAAAGTCCATAATCAATCCGGGTAGAATATAGTATTCTATATGTGCATGCTAGTATTATATATATTATATATTATAAACATGCTTCGCATGTTTAATAATATGACGCGTATTATTTATATATATATATATTTGCATGCACTTAAACAAGATGAGACAAATAATAACAAATCCTCAAAGTTTTTATTATTAAGTCTTAAGCGTTCAAAGATATTTAGAATATCGAACGTCGCCTTTCAGCATGATAAAATTAATAGAGTATTAAATATTTAATATGAGTTTGTTGTGTCACCACAAGGCAAGTATTAAGTATTTAAGATGTTAATTTATCACATTTGATGCTTATAAAGAAAATTGAACAATATTGTTTTGTTGTGTCACCACAAGGGCGATATTTTTCTTTTTTGAATATATGGAAGTGCTAGGTTGACTTAACTTAGATAATTTTGATTCTGGATGTGCCACCACTTGATCAAAATAATCTAAGAGGCAAAACATAAGGAGTTACATGTTGATGTAATTGACAAGGAGTTGTCTACCTATTTATTTATTTATATATAGTTTGTTGTGTCACCACAAGGCTATATATATTTGAAATGGGATCCTTATTCTCACTAGCAAAAACTTTAATTAGATTTTGCCGAACTATATATATGAGGGTAATATAGTTTAAAGAAAATAGTGGGAGATACCAATATAAAATAAGACCTAATTTATTTTGGTAATTAATAAATGAATGTTTGCTAAAATATTGTCTTTTTACATGCGAAATTTTGAAAATGTCACATTCACTAATTTCATCACAGTAGCATACTTGATGCTAACAAACCCGAATTTGAATCAACTACACCTGACCGTTAAGGAATCGATAATTGTTCTCACCACTTTGAAATATTTCTTATGTCCTAAATTCGCCTGCACTCGCAAAAAGTTGCGAGATGACCTCTGAGGAAGAGATTGCTACTTTTAAACAAAGGGCAAGATGATGCATCCGTGGCTCAACGCATCATGCTCGCATCCACGAAAGAACAAGCTTCAGCACAAGATGAAAACATGGATGCTCTCTACTATGCTTGCGCACCTTGGAGAGTTGTATGGTGAGCAAAGTAGGGAGTGCTAGATATGAAATATCTAAGGAGCTCTTCCGATCTCTTGATGATCGAGGGCACTACCGCTGAGACTCATGTCCTAAAGATGATCAACTGATTGAACGTCTTGGACAACTTGGGTTCGCCATGGATGGGGAGTTGAGTCAAGATTTAGTCTTGCAGTCACTCCTGGACACCTTCTCACAATTTGTTGTGAATTTTCACATGAATAAGTTGGATGTCACTTGCTCGAATTACTTAACATGTTGAAAAGCTAGGTCAGGTCACTTCCATCCAAGAAGAACCATGTCTTCTCGATGGATGCATGATTCTTCCAAGAAAAGGAAGAGGCCCAAGGTATCTTCCGAAAGGAAGAAATCCAAGAAGGCTAAGGGAAAGGCGAAAGTGAAGGATCAAAAGAAACTTGATCCAAACTAGCAAAGGAATTTGCTTCCATTGCAATAAGTCGTCATCGGAAGAGGAACTGCAAGGATTATCTCGCGAAACAAAAGCGTAAGAAGCTTGGAGAAGCTTCAATCCTAATCAAGGTTTGTTTATGATTGAAATTAATTTTTCCGAAAGTCAATCTTCTACTTGGGTATTGGATACCGGGATGTGGTTCTCACATATGTAATAATATCAGGACCGGTCGAAGTAGAAAGTCGAGCAAAAGATGAGGTCATCCTACGAGTGGGAAATGGAGCAAAGGTTCACGCATTAGCTATAGGGACTTATTGTTTAGCAGACGCCTACGGCAAGTTCATTAATTTAAATAATTGTTATTTTGTTCCAAATATCATTAGAAACATTATTTCTATCTCTCGTATTGGATATGGATGGTTTTAATATTATAATAAAGAACAACGAGTTGTTCCATTTATAATGATAATGTTTTATATGGTGTTGGTAATTTAGAAATGGACTTTATATACTTGACTTGCATGAAAATATATTTCAAATTGAACAAACTAAGAAAAGGAAAAGAGATGATGTTAATTATACCTTCATGTGGCAATGTAGACTTCGGTCCATATTAATGAAACAAGATTATCCAAGTTGCATAAAGATGGGCTCCTAGAGCTATCGATTATGAATCATATCCAACCCGTGAATCTTGTCTCATGGGTAAAATGACTAAATCTCCTTTTAGTGGAAAAGGAGAAAGAGTTACGAGTTGTTAGCATTGGTACACACGTATGTATGTGGACCTATGACAACGATCGCACGAGGAGGTATTCTTATTTTATTACATTCACCGACGACCACTCAAGATTTGGATATGTGTATTTAATGAAATACAAATCAATCATTTGAAAAGTTCAAAGAGTTCGTAAGTGAAGTTGAGAAGCAAACCGGTAAGAGTATTAAAATTCTTCGATCCGATCGAGGAGGAGAATACTTAAGTGGTGAGTTTCTCAATTGTCTCAAAGAAAATGGTATAATCTCACAATGGACTCCACCGGGGACGCCACGGATGATGAATGGTGTATCTGAAAGGAGAAATCGAACATTGTTGGACATGGTTCGATCTATGATGAGTTTTACCTGACCTTCCAGCTTCCTTCGGGGATATGCCTAGAATCCACTGCATAACTACTTAACAAGGTACCTACAAAATCCGTCCCCAAGACCCCATATGAGTTATGGACAGGGAGGAAACCAAATCTTAAGCATGTTAAGACTTGGGGTTGTCCAAACTTATGTCAAAAATTTGAAAACGATAAAATCGCAGACTAGATCGACAAATGTAGATTTGTGGGATACCCTAAAGAAACATCGGGGTATTATTTCTATCATCCAACCGATCAAAAGGTGTTTGTTATGAAACATGTTGCCTTCTTGGAAAAGGAGTTTATTCTTGAAGGGGGTCATGAGAGTAAGATATATCTTGTAGAAGTTCAAGAACCACAAAATACTACAGATCAAAGTGAGGTACCTAATCAAGTAGAGATTCCTTCTGTACCACACCCTATTCGTAAATCTGGAAGAGTACCAAAGATACCAGACAGGTATGGACTTGTCATAGAAGATGACAATGAGGTACGCATCATAGATGATGATGATCCATTGAATTACGAACAAGCTATGAGTAGTAAAGACTCAGAGAAATGGCAAGAAGCCATGAAATCCGAGATGGACTCCATGTATGAGAACCAAGTATGGACTTTGGTCTCACCACCTGAAGGCATTAAGCCTATTGGGTGTAAATGGGTCTTTAAAAGAAAGACTGGAGCAGACGGCAATGTAGAGACCTATAAGGCCCGATCGGTTTGCAAAAGGTTTCAAACAAAGACAAGGAGTTGACTATGACGAAACCTTCTCACCAAAGAGCAATGCTCAAGTCCATTCGAATTTTGCTTTGCTTCGATTACCTTACCACGACTACGAAATCTGGCGGATGGACGTGAAAGCGGCCTTCCTCAATAGAAACTTGAGGAGGATGTGTATGACACAACCGAGAGGATTTGTTTCAAAGGTTGGAACAAATCAAGTCTCTGTAAGCTACACGATCCATTTATGGATTAAAGCAAGCTTCTCGTAGGTGGAACATCCGTTTTGATGAGACAATCAAAAGTTTGATTTTATCAAAAATGAGGATGAACCATGTGTGTACAAGAAGGTAAGTGGGAGCGCTGTTTCATTCCTTGTATTATATGTTGATTGTGAGACCCCAGATTTTATCAATAAAGATTTAAATTTTGTCAAAATAATTTTTTTATATTATGGTGTGAATTTGAGATAATATTATAGTTGTGGGTAGTATTTATAAATTTTGCAAAGTATGCAAGTGGTTATATTATATTCGATTGGTCGGGAATATTCGGTTTAGCGAGGGAATATTCGTACAACTACTCAATCATTGGTGGACCCTACAATGTAATTATTGTCGATTGAGAAAACGACAAAATATTTTATTGAAATAACGGCGGAAGTTTTACCGTGGTTACCGTTGAACTACTCGGTAGTAAAGTACATAGATGTCGTGTGTGGTTGCATAGTAGCACACGGTATTGATTATTGATGCTTATGTGAGAAGTCACTCAAATTGATTCCATTATTGTCGATTAATAATATGAATTATTATAGCGATAATGACGTTTTGTTTTATTCAGTATTATTAACGTAATAAAAGCGAACATCTTTTATATAAAATAGAATACTTTATTAAAGTTATTCTATAAATAGAATATATTATATTTTATTATGCATAGTGTTGCATAGTGTTTTTTGCATAGTGTTTTGTATAGTATTGCATAGTGTTTGCATAGTAAAATGTTTTTATATAAATAGAATATATTATATTTTATTTAAAAGATTTTTCTTTAAATATGGACCGTCAGATTAAAGTAAATCAATCTGGACCGCTTCATGGATTAGTTACTTATGCATTCCATTTTCCTATAAATAAGCTCATTCCTTCATTATTTTCACGAATTCATTGAAACTCTAGAGAGAAATTATAGAGAGGTTTATAGAGAGAAAATTATAGAAAGAAGAAGAGTATTCTGCTACTTCACTACTTCTATATTCAGTTTTTTTACTAAGTAGGGGTGTTATTCTTTCTTCTTGAAGAGAACTTCATTATTCCATTCACTATTATTCTGTTGGAATAACTTTAAAAGTGATATACCCTATACATAACTTCGTGATATGCGGCATATCCTATACTTGGTGAAATCCTTATGTTATTCCATTCTTATTTATTCTCATTGGAATAACTCAGTATACGCTGAGCTTACCTTCTATACTTGGTGACATTCTTCTATTATTCTGCTGGAACATCCTGTCAATGTGTTTTACACCCGACCGGGTTCCGCTTTTTTATTATTCTGCTGGAACATCCTCATGCGTGTGTTTTACACCTGACTGGTTCCGCTTTTTATCATTCTCATTGGAATATCCTATCTCATGTGTTTTTTACACCGGATTTGGTTCCATCTTTATTATTCTGTTGAACATCCTGCTTGCGTGAATTTCACCGACCTCGGTTCCGTTATTATTATTCTCATTGAATAACTTGCTCTGTGCGCAAGTACCGCATGCATGGTGATTTCTTTTGTTATTCCATTCTTTATTATACCCAATTGGTTAAAACTTGAACTTCTATACTCCATGAAATTAGTAGAATATCCTTGATATTTGCGTTTCATCCAAAGATCTTTTCATGGAAATATTCTTCCGATCATTCTTGAATTTTACTCTACGAAACAAAGATCATATCGACAATTTGGACGTTAATAATTCATGGATTAAATAATTCTTGAACTTGTTTTATTGAATTATTATGTCATTGTCATCATCCTCATGTTATATTATGTTATCTTTGCTTTACGCGTGCATAGATGAACTTAGTATGATTATGACCAGGGATCATTCTTGTATAATCACGACTTGATATAAATGATGTGACAAAAGTCCTCGATGGCTTTAGAATGCAAAGTGATGGATAGTTTTGGTATGATTATGACCAGGTGATTCTTAGATATAGTCATGACCATTGATAATTTGATGAAAATCCTTGACCGCCAAGTGGTACGTGGATGATTAGATGTGGTGGTTTATTTATTAAAATCGAGTCTCAAATGATAAAAATTGATGAAAACCTTTTAAAACCTAAAAGATAGTAGACTTTATTCTCTACTTGACTCTTTTAATGGATTGCTTATTCATTGCAGCTTAAACCGGTTGTCTATTGTATTTTATCGGTTTAACATCATTAAAGGCTAATGATAATTTATTCGCATTATCTTAGTCATAATATTTCTTCTCGGGCTAGTTGAGCTCACCCTTTTCTTTTTTATTGTTCTCTTCAGAAATGAGAACATAGCCGGGACGAGTCGGGAACGGAGTAATGGTCCAGAGGATAGCATTAGTAGTCCTCACTATTCGTGAAATAGTGTGATAATAGTTGTAATAAGGACTCCTTTTGAGTTTGTATAATATCTAGTAGACAATATTTGTATTCAAACTCACGCTTTATGTCGTATTGTATACCATGCTTAGGTTAGTAAGTTGTATTTGAATTTATGTACCATGTAAGTGGCGACCCAAGATGGGTGACGATACCTAATTTTGGGGGCGCCACAATTGGTATCGTAGCTTAGGATATGATCCCCAGCTAAGATGCGAGATAAGAACTAGGAGGGAGAGACGGGAATTCCTTCGCTAGTATGACCTACCTAAATTTATATGGTATTTAATTGGTCGATTCGTAGTATAGGGATAATATGTGATATGTTAATTAACCCTTGTTTTGTGACGGTGTTTGAGAATGGCATCCGAAAATGCTTTGAGATAAGCAATGAAGCACATGAGAGTGATTGATTTCCAAACAAAAGGTAACGACCAACAACACGATAATAATCATATTTGGTGGCAACGGCCATCGTAATAATGATAACCATCGTGGGGAAATTATCATGCCAAGAATGGTAACCACTTTGTTGGTAATCATGGCAAAGATAATAGAAGTGGAAATTGCAAGAAGAGAAGGTCATTTAGCTCAATTTTGTTGTGCACCAAAGTCAAGTCTAGCTGGGACGGTGGCACCAAAGGTGGATATGGACAAAATAAAGTCGTTGGTTTTAGGAAGTGCATTTTTCATGACTTCTTAAAAAGCAAGTGACTCGAACGAAGTTAGCACGGGTTAGTTAATTATAAATTCTTGCGAAGTCTATACCTTATAAGATACCGGTTCTACCCATTATTTTATCTCGCTTGCTTGCGTTCAACGTTTAAATTTAACTCCGAAGAAGTTAAACTTTGACTTATTGGTTGACACTTCGTTAGTAGGAGCCTTCGTTACCACTACTATTTTTAAATCTTGTTTAATTCAAATAAACACTTTCACGATCTTATCTCTTTGAAAATACTTGCCTTTGATGTGATTTTAGGAATCAATTGGTTAACTACTCATTATTCTTTTTGTAAGGTTGTTAGCTTTCATATTCCTAACCAACTTTGTTATACTGAATTCAAAGTAACCAAATCCTAAAGTTAATCACCATTATATCAAGTCATAAGTAAAGAGCCCGATCCTTTCGTTGTTGACTTCCTTGTGTGGAATGCAACAAAGCCGGACTTTTCAGTAGGCGACGTCGTTGAAGAAGATGGCAAGTTTATAGGTATCATTGTGAGGTGCTTATCTAGGTTAAGGGATAGAAGTCACAGTTGGTATCAATGTGACGTATTATCCAAGTCTTGGATGAGAGTCACAGCTTTGAATGATATTTCTATTATTAATAAATTTCTGGCGTATTCATGAAGACTTCTTAGCCTACTTAGAGCGTGAAATCGAATTTTGTATTGACCCCAAAGATAAAAAACCCATTTCTTAAACCCTCAAATATTTCTTCAACTAAAAGGATCTCGCTTACGAGGATTATGATGAAAGTCATAATAAAAGCATTGGACTAATGAAAATCATGGGTATATGAAGTATTAGTAAGTTTTATGATGAGTTATGTTGGTTAGTATGTGAAAACATGAAAGTTTCTTAGAAATCACAAAGAGTTGAAAATCAGATTTTAGTGAAAAACGTAACATGAAATTCAATTGACCATATCTCCTATTATATTTTGAATTTTTGAATTTGGTCAAGTCCTAGAGTTAGATCTATGAGTTACCTAACTAATCCAAGTGGAATTACTGGAAAAGGTGTTGTAGATTTTTGTGTGGACTGATTTTAGCAAAGGAGTTCAAAGCTGCAAAAATCGAAAAAGCTTCTGCCATGATTTTAGAGAGGCTGTTTCGGCCACTTAAATTATGAGAAAAATTCTGGCCTTTTGGGACATGAAAGTATATGGTATAAAGTACCTCCTGTCCAAAAATGAGCTCATTCTGACTTAAAATGAGCAAGTTATGACTATTTCAATATTTAGGTTTTTCCGAAATGAAAACGCTATAACCAAGTTCTATAACTCAGATGACCATGAAATTTAAACTGGAAGCTCACGTTAACATGTGTAAGGTCCTGCCAAGATTTGGGAATTTTGGAGTTAAACTTGAGGTAGCTAATTTCTTAAGGAATTAAGTGGAAATTGATTTTTGAAAATAGTAAATGAATTTTAAAAATTCCGAGAAAAATATATTTTCATTATGGGATTATATTATGCTAAATCCCAGAAAAAGAAATATTTTTGGGACTGATTTGGTATTTTCATGAAAATAGTTTAATTACGAACATATGAGTTAAATATGTTATGTGAAGTAACAAAGTTTAAAAATAGGATTTTATGGCTAAAGAATCCTATATAGAGTATATGCATATTTTTTGATGAGGATTTGATAATTGGTGATGATATCTTATGAGTATGGCATTTTGAATGATTAAATGCATTATATGGTAAAAGCGTAAACAATTGAGATAAATTGTTTATAAATTTAAGAAGTGATTTAAAATATTATTATAATATTAATGTTATTAGATTATGAGATTATTAAGTGATTGATAACATGGGGATATTCTTGAATTCTGGATAAATTATATTATAAATGTTTAATATTTATCCTTTATCTCATTTGATTGATTCTTTATATCATTATCCTCATTACTTTATATTATGTTGAAAGTCATCATGTGGCACAGTAGTGCATAGATGGACTTGGTATGATTATGACCAGTGGATTGTTCGGTATAATCATAACCGTAATTGAAAACATAATTATCTTTGGTAGTAGTGCATGGATAATTTGTGGTCGTGATATTAATGAATACACAATTATCTTTGGTAGTAGTGCATGGATAATTTGTGGTCGTGATACTAATGAATACACAATTATCTTTGGTCGTAAGTAGTGCATGGATAATTTGTGGTCGTGATACTAATGAATACACAATTATCTTTAAGTAGTAGTATGGATAATTTATTGGTCGTGATACTAAATGAATACACGATTATCTTTTGTAGTAGTGCATGGATAATTTGTGGTCGTGATACTAATGAATACACAATTATCTTTGGTAGTAGTGCATGGATAATTTGTGGTCGTGATACTAATGAATACGATTATCTTTTGCCGTAGTGCATGGATAATTTGTGGTCGTGATATTAATGAATACACAATTATCTTTGGTAGTAGTGCATGGATAATTTGTGGTCGGATACTTAATGAATACACGATTATCTTTTGTCGTAGTGCATGGATAATTTGTGGTCGCGTGATATTAATGAATACACAATTATCTTTGGTAGTAGTGCATGGATAATTTAATGGTCGTGATACTAATGAATACACGATTATCTTTGGTAGTAGTGCATGGATAATTTGTGGTCGTGATACTTAATGAATACACGATTATCTTTGGTAGTAGTGCATGGATAATTCGTGGTCGTGATACTAATGAATATCCTTGGCTTGTAGTGCGGGGATGATTCGATGATATGGATTAATTATTGAAATGAGTCTCAAAGAATGAAATATTAATTCATGGATGTGGTAAAAGTCATCTTTAGGTCAGTAGTGCATTGATAGACTTGGTATGATTATGACCACGGATTATTCGGTATAATCATGACCGTAATTGAAAACACGAATATCCTTAGCCAGTAGTGCATGAATAATTCATGGTTGTGATACTATTAAAAGTGAGTCTCAGATTATTGGTTTTACATTTGTATATCTTTGGCACAGAGAAGTGCAAAAATGAATTTAATGTTTTCAACGATAAAGGTATTCAAGGTATCCTCATCTCTTTATCATATCAGTATCGTACCCTAATTTCGAGGGCGAAATTCCATAAGGAGGGAGATTGTGAGACCCAGTTTTATCAATAAAGATTTAAATTTTGTCAAAATAATTTTTTATATTATGGTGTGAATTTGAGATAATATTATAGTTGTGGGTAGTATTTATAAATTTTGCAAAAGTATGCAAGTGGTTATATTATATTCGATTGGTCGGGAATATTCGGTTTAGCGGGGAATATTCGTACAACTACTCAATCATTGGTGGACCCACAATGTAATTATTATCGGATTGAGAAAACGACAAAAATATTTTATTGAAATAACTATGAAGTTTTACCGTGGTTCTTGTTGAACTACTCGGTAGTAAAAGTACAATGTACGTGTGGTTGCATAGTAGCACACGGTATTGATTATTGATGCTTATGTGAGAAGTCACCAGTTTGATTCCATTATTGTCGATTAATAATATGAATTATTATAGCGATAATGACGTTTTGTTTTATTCAGTATTATTAACGTAATAAAATGAAACATCTTTTATATAAAATAGAATACTTTATTAAAGTTATTCTATAAATAGAATATATTATATTTTATTATGCATAGTGTTGCATAGTATTTTTGTATAGTGTTTTGCATAGTATTGCATAGTGTTTGCATAGTAAAATATTTTTATATAAATAGAATATATTATATTTTATTTAAAAGATTTTTCTTTAAATATGGACCGTCGATTAAAGTAAATCAATCTGACCGCTCATGGATTAGTTACTATACATTCCATTTTCCTATAAATAAAGCTCATTCCTTCATTATTTTCTTACGAATTCATTGAAACTCTAGAGAGAAAATTATAGAGAGAAGCTATAGAGAGAAAATTATAGAAAGAAGAAGAGTATTCCTTACTTCACTACTTCTATATTCAGGTTCTTTTACGGTAATGGGTGTTATTCTTTCTTCTTGAAGAGAACTTCATTATTCCATTCACTATTATTCATTGGAATAACTCCGTAAAGTGATATACCCTATACATAACTTTTGTATATGCGGCATATCCTATACTTGGTGAAATCTTATGTTATTCCATTCTTATTTATTACATTTGGAATAACTTTTGTATCTGTGATTTACCCTATACTTGGTGACATTCTTCTATTATTCTGTTGGAACATCACATGCTGTGTGTTTTACACCCCACTGGTTCCGCTTTTTATTATTCTCGTTGGAACATCCTCGCCTCATGTGTGTTTTACACCCTGGTTCCGCTCTTTATCATTCTGTTGGAATATCCTATCATGTGTTTTACACCGGTGGTTCCATCTTTATTATTCTGTTGGAACATCCCGTTGGTGTGAATTTCACCCGACACGTTCCGTTATTATTATTACTCGTGGAATAACTCCGCATCATGCGCAAGTACCGCATGCATGGTGATTTCTTTTGTTATTCCATTCTTTATTATACCCAAATTGGTTAAAACTTGAACTTCTATACTCCATGAAATTAGTAGAATATCCTTGATATTTGCGTTTCATCCAAATCTTTTCATGGAAATATTCTTCCATCATTCTTGAATTTTACTCTGAAACAAGATGTCGTATTGACAATTTGGGCGTTAATAATTCATGGATTAAATAATTCTTGAACTTGTTTTATTGAATTATTATGTCATTGTCATCATCCTCATGTTATATTATGTTATCTTTGCTTACGTGCATAGATGAACTTAGTATGATTATGACCGAGGATCATTCTTAAGATAATCATGACTTGATATAAATGATGTGACAAAAGTCCTCGATGGGTCAGAATGCAAAGTTGATGGATAGTTTTTGGTATGATTATGACCGAGGGTGATTCTAAGATAGTCATGACCATTGATAATTTGATGAAAATCCTTGACCGTGGTACGGGGATGATTAGATGTGGTGGTTTATTTATTAAAATCGAGTCTCAAATGATAAAATTGATGAAAACCTTTTAAAACCTAAAAGATAGTAGACTTTATTCTCTACTTGACTCTTTTAATGGATTGCTTATTCATTGCCGCAGCTTAAACCGGTTTTCTATTGTATTTTATCGCTTTAACATCATTAAAGGCTAATGATAATTTATTCTCGCATTATCTTAGTCATAATATTTCTTCTTGGGCTAGTTGAGCTCACCCTTTTCTTTTCTCGTTTTCTTCTTGAAATGAGAACATAGTTGAGACGAGTCGGGAAACGGAGTAATGGTCCGAGAGGATAGCATTAGTAGTCCTCACTATTCTCGTGAAATAGTGTGATAATAGTTGTAATGAGGACTCCTTTTGAGTTTGTATAATATCTAGTAGACAATATTTGTATTCAAACTCACGCTTTATGTGTCGTATTGCATACCCACGAGCTTAGGTTAGTAAGTTGTATTTGAATTTATGTACCATGTAAGTGGCGACCCAAGATGGGTGACGTATACCTAATTTTGGGGCGTCACATTGATGATATATTACCGATAGGAATGATATTCCTATCTTTCTTGATCAATTAAAATCACAGTTATCTAAACACTTCTCCATGAAGGACTTGGGAGAAGCATCCTATATTTTGGGGATAAAGATCTATAGAGATAGATCTAATAGGATGCTTGGCTTATCCCAAGGAATGTACATTGACATGATGCTAAAAGGTTTAACATGGAAGATTCCAAAAGAGGTCTCATGCCGATGAGCCATGGAATACATCTCTCAAGAAACAAGCCCAAAAACACTGAGGAGAGAAACAGTATGAGTAAGATTCCTTATGCTTCAAAGAATAGGATCTATCATGTATTATTATGATATGTACTTTGCACCAGATGTCACTCATGCACTTAGTGTAACAAGCGAGATATCGATCGAATCCGTGAGAAGAACAATTTGAAGGCGGTGAAAAAAATATCCTAAAGTACTTAAGAAGAACTAAGGATGTATTTCTTGTTTCATCTACGGTGGTCCGAATTAAAACTAGAAGGCTTCACAGACTCAAGTTTTCAAATGACCAAGATGACAATAACTGCGTTTTGGGTATGTGTTTTACCTTAAACGGTGGCGGCGATGAGTTGGAAAAGTTCCAAGCAAAGAAACGATTCTTTGATTCAAAGGATGAGGCGAGTACATAGCTGCAAGTGAAGGCTATGAAAGGAAGCCGCTTGGATGAAGAAGTTCATTACTAGAACTTGGTGTGGTTCCTAGCATTAAAGGACCAAAGGTGCCTTTATTCTGCGACAACATCTTTGAGTATTACATGCAAGCTAAGGAACCCGTGTCTCATCGTAAATCCAAACATGTGTTGCGGCGATTTCATTTGATCGAGAGATCATTGAAAGAGAGACGTCACCACAGAGCGTGTGGACTCTCAAGACAATATTGCAGATCCATTTACTAAAGCGTTAACACAACAACAGTTTGATCGTCACTTAGAGAAGATGGGTATGAGATACCACTACGATTGGCTTTAGTGCAAGTGGGAGATTGAAAGTATAATGCATACAAACCAATCATGTATGATGATAAAGCATATCTTTGTGTAATCAATCTTATTTATTTATTAATAAAAGAATTATTTATTAAAGGCATTTATTATCTACATGGTGTTTGTTTTTAATAATATGTGATAAACCCATAGTTTTAAGCAACGCTTTTAGAATAATGATGATGATCATTCTAATGAGATCTAAATTCTTAGAAAGCTTAAAACTAAAATAGTTCCCAATCATTGGATTACTAAATTGGGGATTAGTGAATCCGAATAGATTGGTACATACGTTGCTTGCTCATTGGATGAGGATGATTGATCTCATGATCATTTGTGTGGAGACACTAAAGCAAGTATGTAGGTGCTTATTAGAGAATAAGTTCATTGAAAGTGACTCGCTAAGAAATACCTAATGGAGTTTTACTTACCTGTCAATAGGAATTCTTGTAGTGATAGTAGTACAAATAATCCTTAGACTTGAGATCATCATAGTATCTTATATATAATAAATTACACTTTGACTTATTCCTTAAGACTCTTAGAGTATATCAAAGGGTATGCTTGGGTGTAATAAGTTATATATGAAGATAATGAATGATCAATAAAGAATCTACCACTTCTAGTAAAAGGAGAAATGTCTATGTGATTCGATAAATGACAACCCAGAATCCTTGGCGAGGTGGAATGAAATTAGAAAGTAGTTTCTAATTTGCATCCATTAGGAGTTGTTCATTTAGGAATCGAAATACATATAATTAAATAAAATAAGACTTAACAATAATTTCATGTCTTATATTTAATTGGGACATTGTATGGTGGAAGGATTGAATTGTATTTGGTAACTATTTACTCAAAGGTTCTTTTATGATTAATGTTGAAATCTATATTATCCGGAAAGTCGTTGATCGCTAGGGAGGCTTATCCCTATTGTAGAATAAATATTATTTATTTAAATAAATTATTTGTTTAATTTATTTATTTAAATGAGATTAAATTGTTCTAATTGATTTATTCACAACCTTTAATATGGAGAACCTAAAGGGGTCACACCATAAAAGGAAAAAAATTATTTAAGAAGTTAATGGCATAATTGTAATAATATGTTAAGTATATTTAATTTAATCTATGGTGATAGAATAAATTAAATAGCTTAATATTTATTATTTAATATTTTAGAAATATTAAATATAAATTAATAAGAGGAGTCTTATTAATATTATTACAATTATTATTATTTTAATTTCTAAAAGGTTTAGGAATTAATTTAATATAAGTACTTCATTTATTCCTAATTGGATTAGGAAAGAAAATTAGTTAAAGGAGTTTAATTAATTACCCTAATAGGATTAGGGAGCCCATTTAATTAAAAGAGTTTAATTAAATAAATAATACCTTATTTTAATTAAAATAGGTTACATGATATCTTTATAAAAGGAGTCTTATATCGGATATCTAATATACGTAATTCCTAGATTTGGAGAGTACGCCCCCTTTTCTTATACAGATAGGAAAAACTAGGGTTTTGAGCCAAATCCTTCTTCTTGAAAAATTCCTCTTCCTTGGTGGATCACCTATAGAGGCCATACACTTGGGTGGCTTACATTGATCGAAGGAAGGAATCTACCCGAGATTCAGGAGATCGCTGAAGAAGTAGGAGGTGAACTCGCACTGAGGAAGCTCGTTTCTACAAGGGTATGATTTCATAATTTCTTATTCTTCGCTTAATTAATAATATGCATAAAAAATGATCCGGGTAATTGGTTTGTGAAAAAATTTTAAAATCTGATTTTATCTAAACTCGCTTCCGCTATTTTTGCAATTTTGATTGCTACTTTGATTTTCACAAAACCTAACATAAAGAGTAGTAAGAAGAAACTCTGTTAACGCCCCCCCAAAATTAGGTATACGCCACCCATCTTGGGTCGCCACTTACATGGTACATAAATTCAAATACAACTTACTAATATAACTGTCAGTGGTACAATACGACATAAAATCGTGAGTTTGAATACAAATTTTGTCTACTAGATATTATACAAACTCAAAAGGAGTCCTCATTACAACTATTATCACACTATTTCACGTAATAGTGAGGACTACTAATGCTATCCTCCTCGACCATTACTTCGCTCCCGACTGTCTCAAATTTATGTTCTCATTTCCTCAAGAGAACAAAGGAAAGAAAGGGTGAGCTCAACTAGCCCAAGAAGAAATATTATGACTAAGATAATGCGTAATAAATTATCATTAGCCTTCAACAAAGTTAAAACCGATAAAATACAATAGACAACCAGCTTAATCTGCAATGAATAAGCAATCCATTAAAAGAGTCAAGTAGAGAATAAAGTCTACTATCTTTTAGGTTTTAAAAGGTTTTCATCAATTTTTATCACGAGACTCAAATTTTAATAAATAAACCACCACATCTAATCATCCCCGCATCACTGGCCAAGGATTTTCATCAAATTATCAATGGTCATGACTATACCGAATCACCCCCGTCATAATCATACCAAAAACTATCCATCACCGTGCATTACAGCCACCGAGGACTTTTTGTCACATCATTTATATCAAGTCATGATTATACCGAATGATCCTCGGTCATAATCATACTAAGTTCATCTATGCACGTAAGCCAAAGATAACATAATATAACATGAGGATGATGACAATGACATAATAATTCAATAAAACAAGTTCAAGAATTATTTAATCCATGAATTATTAACGCCCAAATTGTCAACATGATACATCATGTTTCAGAGTAAAATTCAAGAATGATCGTAAGAATATTTCCATGAAAAGATATCGATGAAACGCAAATATCAAGGATATTCTACTAATTTCATGGAGTATAAGTCAAAGTTTTAACCAACCGGGTATAATAAAGAATGGAATAACAAAAGAAATCACCATGCATGCGCGATTTCAGATGTATGTAAGTTATTCCAATGTAATAATAATAACGGAACCATGTCGTGAAATTCACACCGGCATGTGATGTTCCAATGTAATAATAAAGATGGAACTGCATCCTGTAAAACACATGATAGATATTCCAATGTAATGATAAAGATTTTAACCAGTCCTGTAAAACACATGCATGTGATGTTCCAACAGTAATAATAAAATCTAACCAGTCCTGTAAAACACATGCATGTGATGTTCCAAATGTAATAATAAAGAATGTCACCAAGTATAGGTAAACCACAGATACAAAAGTTATTCCAATGTAATAATAAGAATGGAATAACATAAGGATTTCACCAAGTATAGGTATGCCACAGATACAAAAGTTATGTATAGGGTACGCCACTTTTACAAAAGTTATTCCAATGTAATAATAATGAATGAATAATGTAAGTTCTCTTCAAGAAGAAAGAATAACACCCTTACCGTAAAAGAACCTAATATAGAAGTAGTGAAGTAGTAATACTCTTCTTCTTTCTATAATTTTCTCTATAGCTTCTCTCTATAATTTCTCTCTCTAGAGTTTCAATGAATTCGTAAGAAAATAATGAAGGAATGAGCTTCTATTTATAGAAAATGGAATGCATAAGAATTAATCCATGAACTATCCCGATTGATTTACTTTTAATCTGACGGTCCATATTTAAAGAAAAATCTTTTAAATAAAATATAATATATTCTATTTATATAAAAATATTTTACTATGCAAACACTATGCAATACTATGCAAAACACTATGCAAAACACTATGCAACACTATGCATAATAAAATATAATATATTCTATTTATGTAATAACTTTAATAAAGTATTCTATTTTATATAAAGATGTTTCGCTTTTTATTACGTTAATAATACGAATAAAACAAAACGCCATTATCGCTTAATAATTCATATTATTAATCGACAATAATGGAATCAAACCGAGTGACTTCTCACATAAGCATCAATAATCAATACCGCAAGTTACTATGCAACCACACGACATCGTATTTTTACTACCGAAAGTAGTTCAACAAGAACTACTTGAAAACTTCCGCCGTTATTTCAATAAAATATTTTTGTCGCTTTCAATCCGACAATAATTTCGCTAGGGGTCCACCAATGATTGAGCCAGTATTTACGAATATTCCCTCGCTAAACCTAATATTCTCCCACCAATCGAATATAATATAACCACTTGATACTTTGCAAAATTTATAAATACTACCCACAACTATAATATTATCTCAAATTCACACCATAATATTAAAAAATTATTTTGACAAAATTTAAATCTTTATCGATAAAATCTGGGGTCTCACAATCTCCCTCCTTATGGAATTTCTCATCAAAATTAGGGTACGCACTGATATGATAAAGAGATGAGGATACCTTGAATACCTTTATCGCTTAAAATATTAAATTCATCTTTGCAATCCTACCAAAGATATTCATTAACAATTCATCTTTGCACTACAAAGCAAAGATATACAACTCAGAAAACCAATAATACCGAGACACAACAATAGTATCACAACCATGAATTATCCATGCACCATCGCTAAGGATATTCGTGTTTTCAATTACTACCATGATTATACCGAATAATCCGTGGTCATAATCATACCAAGTCTATCAATGCACTACTACCAAAGATGACTTTTTACCACATCCATGAATTAATATTTCATCATCAGACTCACCAATAATTAATCCATATCATCGAATCATCCCCGCACTACAAAAGCAAAGATATTTATTAAGATCACGACCACGAATTATCCATGCACTACTACCAAAGATAATCGTATTATTCATTAAGATCACGACCACAAATTATCCATGCACTACTACCAAAGATAATCGTATTTCATTAGTATTACGACCACAAATTATCCATGCACTACTACCAAAGATAATCGTGTATTCATTAGATCACGACCACAAATTATCCATGCACTACTACCAAAGATAATAGTGTATTCATTAAGATCACGACCACAAATTATCCATGCACTACTACTAAAGATAATTGTGTTTTCAATTACTGATTATGATTATACCGAATGATCCTCGGTCATAATCATACCAAGTCCATCTATGCACGTAAGTTGAATTAATATTTCATTCACGAGACTCACTCAATAATTAATCCACATCGTTGAATCATCCCCGCACTACAAAAAGAAGGATATTCATTAAGATCACGACCACAAATTATCCATGCACTACTACTAAAGATAATTGTGTTTTCAATTACTGACTATGATTATATCCAATGATCCTCGGTCATAATCATACCAAGTCCATCTATGCACGTACTACCAATGACTTTGAACACATCCATGAATTAATATTTCATTCATTAGACTCATTTCAATAATTAATCCACATCGTCCATCCCCTACTACTACGTGCCAAGGATATTCATTAGTATCACGACCACAAATTATCCACCGCACTACGGCCAAAGATAATTGTGTTTTCAATTACTATGATTATGATTATACCGAACAATCCTGGTCATAATCATACCAAGTCCATCTATGCTTTCTACAGCCACATGTATTTACTTTCAAAAAATATAAACATGAGGATAATGATATAAAGAATCAATCAAATAAGATAAAGGATAAATATTAAACATTTATAATATAATTTATCCAGATTCAAGAATATCCCCATGTTATCAATCACTTAATAATCTCATAATCTAATATCATTAATATTATAACAATATTTTAATCACTTCTTAAATTTATAAACAATTTATCTCAATTGTTTACGCTTTACCATATAATGCATTTAATCATTCAAAAATGCCATACTCATAAGATATCATCACCAATTATCAAATCCTCAAAAAATATGCATATACTCTATATAGGATTCTCTAGCCATAAAATCCTATTTTCAACTTTGTTACTTCACATAACATATTTAACTCATATGTTCAGTAATTAAACTATTTTCATGAAAATACCAAATCAGTCCCAAAAATATTTCTTTTCTGGGATTTAGCATAATATAGTCCCATAATGAAAATATATTTTTCTCGGAATTTTAAAATTCATTTACTATTTTTCAAAAATCAATTTCTAATTAATTCTTTAAGAAATTAGCTACCTCAAGTTTAACTCCAAAAATTCCCAAATCTTGGCAGGACCTTACACATGTTAACGTGAGCTTCTAGTTTAAATTTCATGGTCATCGGAGTTATAGAACTCCTAATATATAGCGTTTTCGTCCTAAAAACCTAAATATTGAAATAGTCATAACTTGCTCATTTTAAGTCGAATGAGCTCATTTTTGGACAGGAGATACTTTATACCATATACCTTCATGTCCCAAAAGGCCAGAATTT
This sequence comes from Panax quinquefolius, assembly GCA_020205615.1. NCBI lineage: Eukaryota > Viridiplantae > Streptophyta > Magnoliopsida > Apiales > Araliaceae > Panax > Panax quinquefolius. Next base: position 107,133,826 of record CM035165.1, read on the forward strand.
TTCTCATAATTTAAGTGGCCGAAACAGCCCCTTAAAGTTTCTGGGCAGTAGCATTTTTGAAATTTACAGCTTTGGCCTCCTTTGCTAAAAATCAGTCCACACAAAAATCTACAACACCTTTTCCAGTAATTCCACTTGGATTAGTTAGGTAACTCATAGATCTAACTCTAGGACTTGACCACATTCAAAAATTCAAAATATAATAAGAGATATGGTCAATTGAATTTCATGTTACGCTTTTCACCAAAATCGATTTTCAACTCTTTGTGATTTCTAAGAAACTTTCATGTTTTTACATACTAACCAACATAACTCATCATAAAACTTACTAATACCACGAATACCCATGATTTTCATTATTCCAATGCTTTTATTATGACTTTCATCATAAACCACGTAAACTGCTCATTTTAGTTGAAGAAATATTTGAGGGTTTAAGAAATGGGTTTTTGTCATCGGGTCAATACAAAATTCGATTTCACGCCTAGGGTAGGCTAGGAAATCTTCAAGAATACGCCAAGAAATTTATTAATGATAGAAATATCATTCAAAATCACATTTTATCCAAGACTTGGATAGACGTCACATTGATACCAACTGTGACTTCTATCCCTTAACCTAGATAACACCTCACAATGATACCTATAAACTTGCCATCTTCATTCACGATGTCGCCACGTAAAGTCCTATCCCGCTTGCATTTCCACACAAGGAAGTCAACAACGAAAGGTTCGGGGCTCTTTACTTATGGCTTGATATAACAAAAGATTAACTTTAGGGTTTGGTTACTTTGAATTGTGATAACAAAGTTGGTTAGAATATAAAAGCTAACAACCTTACAAAAAGCATGATGAGTAGTTAACCAATCGATTCCTAAAATCACCTCAAAGGCAAGTATTTTCAAAAGATAAGATCGACAGATAACGTGAAAGTGTTTATTTGAAACAACAAGATTAATAAAATAAAAGAGGTAACGGCGTTTCTCCAACGGTTTTTCAACCAGATAAATCAAAGTCTAATTTTTTTTTCGAGTCAAATTTAAACATTGAACACAACTAGGTGAAATAAAAGAGTGGGTAGAACTTGTATTGAATAAAGTATAGACTTCGCATTAATTTATAATTAACTTACCCGTAATAACTTCGCTCGGTTTTCGACAAACGCCTCGCTTAAATTACCGAAGTTTGACTTTACTATAGGTACATTCCACCCTTAAGTGCTTCTTCACATTCCCGATCCATGATTTGAATCATTATTCTCCGATCCATATCGAATTCGGGTTGACCGCTATGCATGTGGTAATTCCGAATTCGATGTTGGGTTCTCCCAATTGTCATTCCAAAAGCAAAGTCCATTTCATCTATTTTGGCTTTATCGATCTGGACGCCTTTTTCTACACTATCAACGCTTGTGCGCCTTTTTACCCATGCATCGCCTATTCTCCTTCGCTCGCAGCTTGTTTCTTCTTTCAAATGATCTTTGATTTTTAAATTCTCGATTCCAACTTTAATATCTTACACCGCCAAAGCGTGATTTTGTTCGAGCATCACATATCGGGTAAACCCAATTTTGAATTGTCAGATCCCTTTGTTCCACGAATCGCTTGTCGCTTCTTCAACTCCGTTCTTCTAGCTCACGAACACGATTTTGTAATTCTAAGTTTTGATCATAAATTTCTTCTAACCAATTCTCCTCGTGTTCCTCTTCTTCCTCTTCTTCCTCTTCTTCACTCACTTTCACCGCTACCTCTGCAACTAGCTCGGTGCAACAATTAGTTCTTCATTCACTACGTGATATCTCTAATTTGTTCCTCGTCTCGACACTCGCATTAACTCGATTAGTGATTAAAGGTGTCACAACGGTCACATTCACTCCATTGTGAATATTTTCACCGCCATTTCCAAACACCGCCACAACACAAGGGTTAATTAATATATCAAATATTATCCCTATACTCCTCGACCGACCAATTAAATACCAAATAAACTTAGGTAGGTCATACTAGCGAAGGAATTTCCGCCTCTCCCTCCTAGTTCTTATCTCACATCTTAGCCAGATCATATCCCTAAGCTCGATACCAACCGTGACGCCTCTAAAATTAGGTATACGCCACCCATCTCGGGTCGCCACTTACATGGTACATAAATTCAAATACAACTTACTAATATAACTGCTGTGGTAAATACGACATAAACCGTGAGTTTGAATACAAATTTTGTCTACTAGATATTATACAAACTCAAAAGGAGTCCTCATTATTACAACTATTATCACACTATTTCACGTAATAAATGAGGACTACTAATGCTATCCTCCGGACCATTACTTCGCTCCCCGACTGTCTCAAATTTATGTTCTCATTTCCTCAAGAGAACAAAGAAAAGAAAGGGGTGAGCTCAACTAGCCCAAGAAGAAATATTATGACTAAGATAATGCGTAATAAATTATCATTAGCCTTCAACAAAGTGTTAAACCGATAAAATACAATAGACAACCGCTTAATCTGCAATGAATAAGCAATCCATTAAAAGAGTCAAGTAGAGAATAAAGTCTACTATCTTTTAGGTTTTAAAAGGTTTTCATCAATTTTATCACGAGACTCAAATTTTAAATAAAAACCACCACATCTAATCATCCCCGTACTACTTGGCCAAGGATTTTCATCAAATTATCAATGGTCATGACTATACCGAATCACCCCGGTCATAATCATACCAAAACTATCCATCATCGCATTACACAGCCAATCGAGGACTTTTGTCACATCATTTATATCAAGTCATGATTATACCGAATGATCCTCGGTCATAATCATACTAAGTTCATCTATGCACGTAAGCCAAAGATAACATAATATAACATGAGGATGATGACAATGACATAGTAATTCAATAAAACAAGTTCAAGAATTATTTAATCCATGAATTATTAACGCCCAAATTGTCAACATGATATCGTTTAGTAGAGTAAAATTCAAGAATGATCAAAGAATATTTCCATGAAAAGATATTAGATGAAACGCAAATATCAAGGATATTCTACTAATTTCATGGAGTATAGAAGTCAAAGTTTTAACCAACCGGGTATAATAAAGAATGGAATAACAAAAGAAATCACCATGCATGCGGTATTTTCAGATGTATGTGTTATTCCAACAGTAATAATAATAATCGGAACCATGTCGTGAAATTCACAATCGGCTGTGATGTTCCAATGTATAATAAAGATGGAACTGCATCCTGTAAAACACATGTATAGGATATTCCAACGTAATGATAAAGATTTTAACCAGTCCTGTAAAACACATGCATGTGATGTTCCAACAAAATAATAAAAAACGAAACCAAAGTCCGTAAAACACACATGCATGTGATGTTCCAATGTAATAATAGAAGAATGTCACCAAGTATAGGGTAAACTCACAGATACAAAGTTATTCCAATGTAATAATAAGCAATGGAATAACATAAGGATTTCACCAAGTATAGGGTATGCACAGATACAAAGTTATGTATAGGGTATGCCACTTTTACAAAGTTATTCCAATGTAATAATAATGAATGGAATAATGTAAGTTCTCTTCAAGAAGAAAGAATAACACCCTCACCGTAAAAAGAACCTAATATAGAAGTAGTGAAGTAGCGTATACTCTTCTTCTTTTCTATAATTTTCTCTATAGCTTCTCTCTATAATTTCTCTCTCTAGAGTTTCAATGAATTCGTAAGAAAATAATGAAGGAATGAGCTTCTATTTATAGGAAAATGGAATGCATAAGAATTAATCCATGAACTATCCGTATTGATTTACTTTAATCGACGGTCCATATTTAAAGAAAAATCTTTTAAATAAAATATAATATATTCTATTTATATAAAAAACATTTTACTATGCAAACACTATGCAATACTACTAAACACTATGCAAAAAACACTATGCAACACTATGCATAATAAAATATAATATATTCTATTTATAGAATAACTTTAATAAAGTATTCTATTTTATATAAAGATGTTTCGCTTTTATTACGTTAATAATACGAATAAAACAAAACGTCCATTATCGCTTTAATAATTCATATTATTAATCGACAATAATGGAATCAAACCGAGTGACTTCTCACATAAGCATCAATAATCAATACCGTACATACTACGCAACCACACGACATCGTATTTTTACTACCGAGTAGTTCAACAAGAACTACTGTAAAACTTCCGCCGTTATTTCAATAAAATATTTTGTCGCTTTCAATCCGACAATAATTTCATTAGGGTCCACCAATGATTGAGCCATTGTATTTAATATTCCCCGCTAAACCGAATATTCTCCCACCAATCGAATATAATATAACCACTTGCATACTTTTGCAAAATTTATAAATACTACCCACAACTATAATATTATCTCAAATTCACACCATAATATTAAAAAATTATTTTGACAAAATTTAAATCTTTATTGATAAAATCTGGGTCTCACATACATCCTCGACCTCAGATGCCTTTCTACCATATCGGCCCGAAACCTCCTCGATTCCAAATTTCAAAGCTTATACTAATCCTCGAGGATCGGTAAAACACTCCCGAACATTTGTCACTAAAAAGGTCCTTCACCAATCTTATAACAAGAGACTGGGGGGCAATGAATTCTGTTATTGTGTAGGTTTCAGCGCGTGAATTCTGTGGTTGGACGCGTGGAAGAAACTTGACGTTAACAAGAACCAAATATTATATTTAATACTTGGAGTAATATTGGATGTAAGACCCCAGCTTTTATAAATAAAGATGAATTTTCTATAAATATTATTTTTGAATATTATGGAATAAATTTCATATAATGTTATAGTTGTGGGTAATATTTATAAATTTTACAAAGTAAGCAAGTTGTTATAAAATATTCGTTTGGTCGGGGAATATTCTTTTTGTCGGGGAATATTCGTGACGACGGCTCAATCGATGGTGGACCCCATTAATCGGAAGTATTATGCGTAGTTAGAAAAACGACAAAATTATCTTTCTATAAAAATAACTACAGAGGTGTTACCGTTAAAACTATTGAACTACCCGGTAGTAAAAAGTACGATGTCTGGCGTGGTTGCGTAGTAGCACACACTATTGATTGATTATTGATGCTTACGTGAGAAGTCACTTAGCTATACTTAATTATTGCTACAGTAATTGCTGCATCATATCTCTTATATTATTGATTCAATTATTGTCACAGTATCATCTGTATAATATGTTATATTATTAATTGAGACGACAAGTTATAAATGATTAATAATTGTTGAAAGATTAAATATGTGTTGATTAAAAATAAAATGATTTGTGGTAATATTTATTCAATCCTTGATGTATATAAAGAGTCAGTTATGAGACGTTTGTGGTAAGTTTGATTATTTTATGGGGGCCCGTATGTCATCATCTAAGAGTCCTTTCAATCGATAGTAATTACCTTTGTGAATAGTAATTACCTTCGTCAATAAGTAATTACCCTTCATGAAATAGTAGTTGTCCCTTCAATATTACCAAGAGTTAACTGTCTCTTCTCTGTTCCAAGGGTTAATTACCCTTCATGAAATAGTAGTTGTCTCTTCAATATTACCAAGAGTCATTTTGACCCTTCGTTAAGACCAAGAGCCACCCTCGCTTTTCTCTATAAATAGAAAGTTCATTCCTTCATTATTTCTTACGAATTCAATGAAACTCTGAGAGAGAAGCTATAGAGAGAAAGAAGAAAAGTATTCTCGCTACTTCACTTTTCCAATATTCAGTTCTTCTAAGGTAAGGGATATTATTTGTTGTACCCGTAAGGTGTTATTCTTTTGTATTCATGAAGAGAACTTCATCATTCCATCCTTTATTATTCTGTTGAATAACTTTGATACGCTGTGGCGTACCCTATACTTGGTGAAATACCTCTCATTATTCCATTTTTATTATTACATTGAATAACTCAGATATCGCCAGTGGCATACCTATACATAATCTGTATAATGTGGTTTACCCTATACTTGGTGACATTCTTCTATTATTCTCGTTGGAATATCCTATATGTGTGTTTTACACCTTGATCCGGTTCCATCTTTATTATTCTCATTGGAACATCCATCCGCTTGTGAATTTCACCCGACACGGTTCATTATTATTATTCTCGCTGAATAACTTTTATCTGTCTATGCTGGCACCGCATGCATGGTGATTTCCTTTGTTATTCCATTCTTTATTATACCCAGTTCGTTAAAACTTTGACTTCTATACTCCATGAAATTAGTAGAATATTCTTGATATTTGCGTTTCATCCAGTATCTTTTCATGGAAATATTCTTCTGATCATTCTTGAATTTTACTCTACAAAGAAGTATCATGTTGACAATTTTGAACGTTATTAGTTCCTGAATAAATTAATTCGTGAACTTGTTTTATTGAATTATTATGTCATTGTCATCATCCTCATGTTATATTATGTTATCTTTGGCTGACGTGCATAGATGAATTTAGTATGATTATGACCGAGGATCATTCTAAGATAATCATGGCTTGTTATAAATGATGTGAAAAAAGTCCTCGATGGCACGTAATGCGTTGATGGATAGTTTTTGGTATGATTATGACCAGGTGATGATCTAGGTATAGTCATGACCATTGATAATTTGATGAAAATCCTTGATCGTGGTACGAGGATGATTAGATATTGTGGTTTATTCATTAAACCGAGTCTTAGTGATAAAAATTTATGAAAACCTTTAAAACCTAAAGATAGTAGATTTTATTTTCTACTTGACTCTTTTAATGGATTGCATATTCATTCAGCTTAAACCGGTTGTCTATTGTATTTTATTAGTTTAACATTGTTGAAGACTATTGATAATTTATTCTCGCATTATCTTAGTTATAATATTTCTTCTTCAAGAGTTGAGCTCACCCTTTCTTTCATTTTTTCTTCGTGAAATGAGAATATAAATGGGACGAGCCTCGGGAATGGAGTAATGGTCCGAGAGATAGATTAGTAGTCCTCACTATTCTCGAAAATAGTGTGATAATAATTGTAATGAGGACTCCTTTTGAGTTTGTATAATATCTAGTAGACAATATTTGTATTCAAACTCACGATTTATGTCGTATTGTATACCCACGCTTATATTATTAAGTTATATTTGAATTTATGTACCATGTAAGTGGCGACCCAAGATGGGTGACGTATACCTAATTTTTGGTCGTCAATCAGCAGTATCGTAGCTTAGGATATGATCCCCAGCTAAGATGCGAGATAAGAACTAGGAGGGAGAGACGGGAATTCTTCGCTAGTATGACCTACATAAATTTATTTGGTATTTAATTGGTTGGTCGAGTATAGGGATAATATGTGATATGTTAATTAACCCTTGTTTTGTGACAAGAGTGTTTGAGAATGGCATCCGAAAATGCCGAGATAAGCAATGAAGCACACGAGAGTGTTGATTCAAATTTCAAACAAAAGGTAACGACCAACAACACGATAATAATCTCTATGGGTGGCAACGGCCATCGTAACAATGATAACCATCGTGGGAAATTATCATGCTAAGAATGGTAACCACTTTATTGTGGTAATCATGGCAAAGATAATAAAGTGGAAATTGCAAGAAGAGAAGGTCATTTAGCTCAATTTTGTTGTGTACCAAAGTCAAGTCTAGTCGATTTGACGGGCGGTGGTGACGACCCCAAAATAGGTCCATTCCATCCAACCCATTCTCGAGAGTCGCCAAATACATGGTACGCGAAACAACTACAACTTTATTATCACAACAATAAAATCGTGAGTTTAAATACAAATATTATCTTCTGAGCAATATTTATACTCAAATAAATCCTCATCACATTTATTGATACATTATTTTACAATAATGGTGAGGACTACTAAACAACTCTCTCTAGAACCTTCATTCCATACCCCAGACTAGTACTCGCTACATTCTCGCCTCCCGAGAAGAAAAATGGAACAACAAGGAAAAGGGTGAGCTCAACTAGCCCAAAGAAGAATGTTATTATGACTAAGATAATATACAACAAATTATCGTTAGTCTCCAACAGGGAAAAATCGATAGAATACAATAGACAACAAGTTTCGGATCAATATTCATAGCTGGAAATAATAATTCATAGAAGAGTTACGTAGAGAATGAAATCTACTATAATCTATGAATTTAACGAAATCCATCATCAATATTTTCCCCGTAAACATCAATCAATATTCATCTCAAATCAAATATTCATCTTTGCACTACGTGCCAAAGATATTCATCAATCGGTCGTGTTCATCTCAACACTGCTCATCTTTGCACTAAAGGCCAAAGATATTCATCGATCGATCATGTTCATTTAAACACTGCTCATCTTCTTTACTACAGTGCCAAAGATATTCATCGATCGGTCGTATTCATTTAAACACTGCTCATCTTTGCACTACTGAGCCAAAGATATTCTTCAAAATCATTCATCTTTTACACTACAGGGCCAAAGATATTCAATAATATCATCATTTAAGACCGAGGATGATGAAAAATATTTTTAAAGAAACGAATCCAAAGTTGAAACAAAATGACAAATATTATGGATTCGTACTTTAAACAATCCGAGTTCAAAAATACTTCATAAATAATCATAGTGAAGTAAAATTCAAGAATGATCAAAACATGGATACAATCAAAGCTAGTATCCGAATAGATATTTTAGACTTAAAAGAAAAATTTTCATTTTTCGTGAATAGTGCCGTGATTCGTGAATAGTCGCAGATCGTGAATAAAGGCCGTATACGTGAATAAGTAACTCACACCCAAAGATAGAAATTCCACAAAAACATCTTCACGCTTCATGAATAGTACTCGTGAATAGTAACTCGTGAATAGTAACTCATGAATAGTAACTCGTGAATAGTAACTCGTGAATAGTAACCCATATGAAAAAAAGTTCCAAATTTGATAAAAAGTACCAACCAATATTTCAAAGATAATGATATCAAGAATTAATATCATTTGAGAAGAAAATAACATCCCTTACCTCAAAGAATCAAGATTTCGGAGGAAAGGCTCGGAGTGATCTTTGAATGAAACTTGTCTTTGAATAAAGAACTCTCAAAGTATCTAAATACTCACAAAATACGCTCAATAATATAGAGAGAAAGAGAGAAAACTTTGTTTTTGGTGTGATTTTCAATTCTAACTTAGCCCTCTATTTATAGGAAAATGTTAGCCGTAGAAGGCAGACTTGACCACTTTACTTGATGGCTTTACTCGCTACTATTGCCACCCACCACATTTGAAATAAAATTCAACACATTTTTTCACCAACCACAAGTGGGGCCCACTCAATTCTAGAATTTTCCACCAAAATCAATTATAAACCTAATTTCCGAATCCGACACCTCTTAAAATTCACAACAAATCATTCGTGCATTTTTAACGGTTCAAAATTTGTGGACATATACTCAACTTATGTATGTATAACATACCCAAAAATTACCACAATCCAACGGTCGGATTAAAATTATAACCCCATAATATATCTCAAAACCCCGATTTGATTTTTAATACCTCCAATCCGATAAAATACTTGATAAAACACCTCAACATTAATTCCTTCATTAATAACCACATAAATAAATCCATCATTTATATTCATATAAAATAAATATTTCCTTATCATATGAATCGATAATTAATTATTCACAAATAATATTACAGAATCACATTTATGACAACCAGTCATTCTTGGAAAGAGGGGCTTTCCAATAAGGATCTCTCCTCATCAAGCCTTGATTAGGTGACCAAACCTCTCCTTAGACGTAACTTTCTAGACATTGCCAATAATGTTATCTAATAATATTATTCAAATAATATGAATTATTGATCCGATAATGAAAATACTGCAAAGGACAATTATTGAACAACAATAATATAAAATACCAACGCAAAGAATTATTGAATCAATAAAATAAACTATTGAGCGAAAACTCTCACTGTAATAATTATTGAGTAGTGCCTTCTTACGTAAGGATCAATAATTCAACAATCTTTGTGCAATCGTAGATCTTCTTCTTTCAAGCGACCACGCCAGACATCGTTGTATTTTAACCACCGGGTATTCCAATGTCTTAATTGAGAATAACTACGCCAATTTATTTTAACCAACTTATATTTGTCGTTTTCTTCATCCAATCGCTTTCAGTTATGGGCCCACACATGGTCGCGTGGCGGCCGTCGTATTAATATTCCCAAGCGATCTTTAATATTCCACGACCAAACGAATATTCCCCACAAAAATGAATATTTTATAACCACTTGATTATTTTGAAATATTTGCTTATTTAACCCTTAACTATCCACATTAATCAAATCAACCCTTACTATTTCAAGATAATAAATAAAGGAAATTCCTTTTTATTTAAAAAAATTTCGGGGTCTTACAACCTCCCTCCTTATGAAATTTCGTCCTCGAAATTGACGTACGTACCTGATGTTTCGAAAAGGTAAAGATACCTCGCTTTCATTTTCGTTTCCAACTCCCAGTCATTTCCTCAATAGCATGGTTTCTCCACAAAACTTTAACTTATGGTATAACCTCATGATATAGGTCATGTTCTTTCCTCTACAAAATCTTGATGCAGTACCTCCTCGTATGCGTTAAGTCTTCTACTATCTCTCGTGGGTTCTAACTCAATGACGTGTTTCGGTCGTCCACATATTTACGTAACATCGATACGTGAAAAACGCGTTATGAACACGCGTCATACTTGGTGGTAAAACGAGTCTATAGGCCACGCTCCTATTCGATCGAGAATTTCAAATGGATTAATAAATCGAAGGTTTGAGCTTTCCTCACCTCACCGATTCTCGCTTTTAAAATAACAACTTCTTGCACCTCCTTCTTCAAATTCATCACCGGTGTGTGGCTTGAACAACTTTAACTTTATCGATTAAAGTCGATTATACTCAGTATATCATCACGCATCAGATATCATCACGTGGGTACCTAGAGTTTTCATCTCCATCTCTATTATTTGTATATTATACTGAAATGAGTCTTTGACAATATTGTACTTTCGTGATTGTATACGATCTTCTACTCAACACGCCACCTACCACGTTCGCTTTTCGGGGATGGCATGGTCAAAACATATCTTTGAAATGAGTCTCCTCTTGAGTTCTTGAAGCTCTTACCACATTCCTTGCTCCATTTGAATTTTGTATCTCTATGATTCAATTTCGTTAATGGAATAGCGATTCGAGAATATCCTTCAACGAATCTCCGATAATAACCAACTAAGCTTCAGAAAGCTACGTATTTCGATTACCGACTTAGGTTGTTCTCAATCGTGACTCATATCTCAACCTTGGATAAGACGTCACAATGACACCTATCGCTTTACTTATCGCATCGCTTGAATATGACGTCCCCTACAGAGAGTCCGGCTTGGTGAATTCCACAAAGAAAGTCACAAGATAAAGGCTCATGTACCAAATTCTATAGTTGAATTTTTAACTCCACGAAGTTCAATAGAGCCATTCGATATGAGATTTTAGAAATGAGTTTTGTCTGGGGTTCAAAGTCGATACAAAATTTAATATCGACTTTGGGAGTAAGCCAATAAATTCTTCGTGAAATACGTCGGGAAAATCAATAACAACAAGAATATTATTCAAATCTGACGTGTCTTTATTCAAATCCATAACATGGACTAAGAAAACTTGACATCCGTAATAAACGAATGACTTCATGGCTTGATATGAAAATGTTTGACAACAATGGTTTGATTGCTTGAATTCGAATAATAGGTTGCTTAGGAATATGAAAACTAACAACCTTACAAAAGCAATCAATTTGGCATAATGAGTAGTTAACCTTAAAATCACATCAAAAGCAAATATCTCTATAGAAATAAGGTTAACAGGTAATGTGATAGTGCCAACCTGAATCAAGCAAGATTTTTAAACAACGGATGCAATGAAAGTTTCTCCTAACGGAGTCTCCATAAATAGGTCAAAGTCTAATTTCTCCGTAGTTAAGTTCAAACGTTGAGCGCAAGCAAGAGAGATAAAAGAATGGGTAGAACCGATATCTAGTAAGGTATAAACTTCGCAAGAATTTATAATTAACTAACCCGTGCTAACTTCGTTCGGGTTCCTCGCATTTTGACCGGCCACGCGACAAACGCTCTTCCGTGAATCGTTGACTTTGACTTTTCTCGACATCCTTTTGAGTCACCGCCTCATTGCACTAGGTTTTTGATATCGTCTAATCTCGAAGCGATATGTCCTTCTTTTCCACAATTATATCATACCTTAAACTGTTGTGGGCGGTTTGGGTATGATATGTCCCTCTTCCGCATTTTTGTAACATACGACCGATGGTCTTTCTCCTCCTTGAACCGATTTGCCACTTTGGCGCCGACGTCTTCACATACGTCGTTGTTGAATCTCCTCTTTTTAAAATCTCCTCCCAGACTCGCTTCTTCTATTTTCATGGCCACGATTACCACCAGAGTGGTTACCGCCTTTGTCCGTATTCTTCTTTCTCCACTGGTTATCGTTATTCGATGACTGCTATCTTTGGTATGATCCTTGGTTATGGTCCCTCGGTTGAACGTATTTCGTTATCTCGCTTCTAACAACTGAGCCACATTTTACAACATCTGAATAGAGAGAAAATTTATGAGAAATGAGATCTTGACGTATCTTTAGGGTTTCAAACCTCTCGAAACATCCGCGTCATACGTTCCTCATTCTCCACCAAATGAGGTGAAACTCGGATAACTCAAAACTTTGCCTCGTCTTTGGACACCGCCATGTTATTCTCGCCCAATCTAATAAACTCCACTTCCTTCATATGACGAATACTTTCGTGGAAGTACTTGTCGTTGAACTGCTTCAAACGCGTCTCCATGACATACTTTGAGTGCTTGGTGAATGATACGCTTCACGTGATTCCCACCAATGAATCGCCTCGCCACGGAACATAAAAGTAGCGAATGGAACTTTCGTTCTTCGCATCCCAAGACATCGAATATCTTGGTAATTTGCTTGACCCATGTTTCCGCCATGATCGGATCTCGCTTTCCCCGAGCACTTACGTGGTCCCAACTCTTTGAACCGCTTGGTTGTGACCACCCGTGAATTCTTATCATCTCCTCCTCAGTATTTTGAACACGAGTCTCCTCGTGCGATTTTGCATGAACTGCAAAAAGCTTCTAAACATCCCCTCGCTCATCATCTCGCTTTCAATTGGTGTTATTCACAGAGGTACATTGCCACTGTTGCAGACGCTTCTCCTCGTTGTTAAGTCTGAGACATCTCCACGGTCTCATTTACACCACTATTAATATTCTCATTGACATTCTCAATTACTGTCATAAAACAAGGGTTAATTAAGGAAATCAATCACATAATATCCCTATATACTGACCAACTAACAAATAAGCTTAGGTAGGACACACTAGCAAAGGATTTGGTAGGACACACTAGCAAAGGATTTACTCGTCTCTCCCCTCCTAGTTCTATTCCCCGATCTCCGCCAGAGATCATATCCCTAAGCTCTGATACCAACTGTGACGACCCCAAAATAGGTCCATTCCATCCAACCCATTCTGAGTCGCCAAATACATGGTACAGAAACAACTACAACTTTATTATCACAACAATAAAACTATGAGTTTAAATACAAATATTATCTTCTAGACAATATTTATACTCAAATAAATCCTCATCACATTTATTGATACATTATTTTACAATAATGGTGAGGACTACTAAACAACTCTCTCTAGAACCTTCATTCCATACCTTTACCCAGTACTTTCTTACATTCTCGCCTCCCCGAGAAGAAAAATGGAACAACAAGGAAAAGGGTGAGCTCAACTAGCCCAAAGAAGAATGTTATGACTAAGATAATATACAACAAATTATCGTTAGTCTCCAACAGAAAAAAATCGATAAATACAATAGACAACAAGTTTCGAGATCAATATTCGCAGCGGAAATAATAATTCATAGAAGAGTTACGTAGAGAATGAAATCTACTATAATCTATGAATTTAACAAATCCATCATCAATATTTTATCCTCGTAACATCAATCAATATTCATCTCAAATCAAATATTCATCTTTGCACTACGAGCCAAAGATATTCATCAATCGGTCATGTTCATCTCAACACTGCTCATCTTTGCACTAAAGGCCAAAGATATTCATCGATCGATCATGTTCATTTAAACACTGCTCATCTTTGCACTACAGGCCAAAGATATTCATCGATCCATCATGTTCATTTAAACACTGCTTCATCTTTGCACTACAGCCAAAGATATTCTTCAAAATCATTCATCTTTGCACTCATGAGGCCAAAGATATTCAATAATATCATCATTTAAGACCGAGGATGATGAAAAATATTTTTAAAGAAACGAATCCAAATTGAAACAAAATGACAAATATTATGGATTCGTACTTTTAAACAATCCGAAGTTCAAAAATACTTCATAAATAATCATAGTGAAGTAAAATTCAAGAATGATCAAAACATGGATACAATCAAAGCTAGTATCCGAAATAGATATTTTAGACGAAAAAAAGAAAAATTTTCATTTTTTAATGAATAGTCAGTATTCGTGAATAAATGAATAAGATCTTAGTATCGTGAATAAGAACTCAAACACCCAAAGATAGAAATTCCACAAAAAACATCTTCACGCTTCATGAATAGTACTTTCGTGAATAAGAACTCGTGAATAGTAACTCATGAATAGTAACTCGTGAATAGTAACTCATGAATAGTAACCCCACATATGAAAAAGTTCCAAATTTGATAAAAGTACCAACCAATATTTCAAAGATAATGATATTGAAGAATTAATATCATTTGAGAAGAAAATAACATCCCTTACCTCAAAGAATCGAGATTTGGAAGGAAAGGCTCAAGTGATCTTTGAATGAAACTTGTCTTGAACAAAGAACTCTCAAAGTATCTAAATACTCACAAAATACGCTCAATAATATAGAGAGAAAGAGAAAACTTTGTTTTGGTGTGATTTTCAATTCTAACTTAGCCCTCTATTTATAGGAAAATGTTAAATTACCAAGGCAGACTTGACTTTCTTACTGATGGCTTTACACCTTTACTATTGCCACCACCACATTTGAAATAAAATTCAGCACATTTTTTCACCAACCACAAGTGGGGCCCACTCAATTCTAGAATTTTCCACCAAAATCAATTATAAACCTAATTTAGAATCCGACACCTCTTAAAATTCACAACAAATCATTCGTGCATTTTTAACGGTTCAAAATTTGTGGACATATACTCAACTTATGTATGTATAACATACCCAAAAATTACCACAATCCAACGGTTTGGATTAAAAATTATAACCCCATGAATATATCTCAAAACCCACGATTTGATTTTTAATACCTCCAATCCGATAAAATACCGATAAAACACCTCAACATTAATTCCTTCATTAATAACCACGTAAATAAATCCATCATTTATATTCATATAAAATAAATATTTCCTTATCATATGAATCAATAATTAATTATTCACAAATAATATTACGTAATCACATTTATACAACAACCAGTCGCTCCCAGGAAAGAGGGGCTTTCCAATAAGGATCTCTCTTATCGCGGCGCAATTAGGTGACCAAACCTCTCCTTAGACGTAACTTTCTAGACATTGCCAATAATTTTATCTAATAATATTATTCAAATAATATGAATTATTGATCCGATAATGAGAAATATCAGATGCGGTGACAATTATTGAACAACAATAATATAAAATACCAACGCAAAGAATTATTGAATCAATAAAATAAACTATTGAACAAGAATTCATCGTAATAATTATTGAGTAGTGCCTTCTTACGTAAGGATCAATAATTCAACAATATGCATGCAATACCGTGTGCTCTTTCTTGCAACCACGCCAGACATCTTGTATTTTAACCACCGGGTATTCCAACAGTCTTAATTGAGAATAACTACGCCAGTTATTTTTAACCAACTTATATTTATCGTTTTCTTCATCCAATCGCTTTCAAGTTATGGGCCCACACATGGGCTATATTGGCCAGTCATTTAATATTCCCAGACAAGATGAATATTCCACGACCAAACGAATATTCCCAGAAAAAATGAATATTTTATAACCACTTGCTTATTTTGAAATATTTGCGTATTTAACCCTTAACTATCCACATTAATCAAATCAATCCTTACTATTTCAAGATAATAAATAAAGGAAATTCCTTTTTATTTAAAAAAATTTCGGGGTCTTACAGTGGCACCAAAGGTGTATATGGACAAAACAAAGTCGTTGGTTTTAGGAAGTGCATTTTTCATGACTTCTCAAAAAGCGAGTAAACTGAACGAAGTTAGCACGGTTAGTTAATTATAAATTGCGAAGTCTATACCTTATAAGATACCGGTTCTACCCATTATTTTATCTCTCTTTTATTGCTTCAACGCTTAAATTTGACTCCGGAGAAGTTAGACTTTGACTTATTGGTTGAAACTTCGTTAGTAGGAGCCTTCGTTACCGCTACTATTTTTAAATCTTGTTTGATTCAAATAAACACTTTCACGTTACGTGTCGATCTTATCTTTTTGAAAATACTTGCTTTTGATGTGATTTTAGGAATCAATTGGTTAACTACTCATTATGCTTTTCGTAAGGTTGTTAGCTTTTATATTCATAACCAACCTGTTGTGCTAATTCAAGTAACCAAACTACTAAAGTTAATTATTGTCATATCAAGCCATAAGTAAAGAGCCCCGAACCTTTCGTTGTTGACTTCCTTGTGTGGAATGCACCGCCGGACTTTACAGAGGCGACATCGTGAATGAAGATGTTAAGTTTATAGGTATCATTGTGAGGTGCTATCTAGGTTAAGGGATAGAAGTCACAGTTGGTATCAATGTGACGTATTATCCAAGTCTTGGATGAGAGTCACAGTTTTGAATGATATTTCTATTATTAATAAATTTCTGGCGTATTCTTGAAGACTTCTTAGCCTACTTAGAGCGTGAAATTGAATTTCGATTGACCCCAAAGATAAAACCCATTTCTTAAACCCTCAAATATTTCTTCAACTAAAATGAATACGGTTACGTGGTTTATGATTAAAGTCATAATAAAAGCATTGGACTAATGAAAATCATGGGTATACGTGGTATTAGTAAGTGTTATGATGAGTTATGTTGGTTAGTATGTGAAAACATGAAAGTTTCTTAAAAATCACAAGGAGTTAAAAACCAGATTTTGGTGAAAAACGTAACATGAAATTCAATTGACCAAATCTCCTATTATATTTTGAATTTTGAGTGTGGTTAAGTCCTAGAGTTAGATCTATGAGTTACCTAACTAATCCAAGTGGAATCAATGAAAAGGGTGTTGTAGATTTTTTGTGTGGACTGATTTTAGCAAAGGAGTCAAAACTTCAAAATGTCCAAAAAGCTGCTGCCACGTTTTTGTAAGGGCTGTTTCGGCCACTTAATTAGTGTTAAAAATTCAGGCTTTTTGGGACATGAAAATATATGTTATAAAGTACCTCCTGTCCAAAAATGAGCTCATTCTGACTTAAAATGAACAAGTTATGACCATTTCAATATTTAGGTTTTTTTTGACGAAAATGCTATAACTTGAGTTCTATAACTCCGATGACCATGAAATTTAAACCGGAGGCTCACATTAACATGTGTAAGGTCCTGCCAAGATTTGGGAATTTTTGGAGTTAAACTTGAGGTAGCTAATTTCTTAAGGAATTAATTAGAAATTGATTTTTGAAAAATAGTAAATGAATTTTAAAATTCGAGAAAAATATATTTTCATCATGGGACTATATTATGCTAAATCCCAGAAAAGAAATATTTTGAGACTGATTTGGTATTTTTCATGAAAATAGTTTAGTCTACGAAACATATGAGTTAAATATGTTATGTGAAATAACAAAGTTGAAAATAGGATTTTATGGCTAGAGAATCCTATATAGAGTATATGCATATTTTTTTTTGATGAGGACTTGATAATTGGTGATGATATCTTATGAGTATGACATTTTGAATGATTAAATGCATTATATGGTAAAGCGTAAACAATTGAGATAAATTGTTTATAAATTTAAGAAGTGATTAAAATATTGTTATAATATTAATGATATTAGATTATGAGATTATTAAGTGATTGATAACATGGGGATATTCTTGAATTCGGATAAATTATATTATAAATGTTTACTATTTATCCTTTATCTCATTTGATTGATTCTTTATATCATTATCCTCATGCTTATATTGTGTTGAAAGTCATCATAGCTTACGTGAATAGATGGACTTGGTATGATTATGACCGTGGATTGTTCGGTATAATCATAACCGTAATTGAAAACACGATTATCTTTGGTAGTAGTGCATGGATAATTTGTGGTCGTTGATACTAATGAATACACGATTATCTTTGGTAGTAGTGCATGGATAATTTGTGGTCGTGATACTAATGAATACACGATTATCTTTGGTAGTAGTGCATGGATAATTTATGGTCGTGATACTAATAAATACATGATTATCTTTGGTCGTAGTGCATGGATAATTAATTGGTCGTGATACTAATGAATATCCTTGGCACAGTAGTGCGGGGATGATTCGATGATATGGATTAAATATTGAAATGAGTCTCAAAGAATGAAATATTAATTCATGGATGTGGTAAAAGTCATCTTTGGTAGTAGTGCATTGATAGACTTGGTATGATTATGACCAAGGATTATTCTTAGATAATCATGACCGTAATTGAAAACACGAATATCATTGGCGATGGTGCATAGATAATTCATGGTCGTGATACTATTAAAATGCGTCTCAAAGATTATTGGTTTTACTGATTGTATATCTTTTACTGTAGTCAAAGATGAATTGTTAATGAATATCTTTGGCGGATTATGAAGATTAATTTAATATTTTTAACGATAAAGGTATTCAAGGTATCCTCACCTCTTTATCATATCAGGTACGTACCCTAATTTCGAAGATGAAATTTCATAAGAAGGGGAGGTTGTAAGACCCCAGATTTTATAAATAAAGATGAATTTTCTATAAATATTATTTTTGAATATTATGGAATAAATTTGATATAATGTTATAGTTGTGGGTAATATTTATAAATTTTGCAAAGTAAGCAAGTTGTTATAAAATATTCGTTTTGGTCGAAATATTCTTTTGTCGGGGAATATTCAATGCAATGACGGCTCAATCAATTAATGGACCCCATAATAACGAAGTATTGTCGTAGTTAGAAAAGCGACAAAATTATCTTTCTATAAAAATAACGGCAGAGGTGTAGTATTACCGTTAAAACCGTTGAACTACCCTAGTAGTAAAAAAGTACAATGAATACGGCGTGGTTGTAGTAGTAGCACACGGTATTGATTATTGATGCTTACGTGAGAAGTCACTTAGCTATACTCAATTATTACTACACGATAATTCTTTTGATCATATATCTCTTATATTATCGATTCAATTATTGTCACAAGATCATCCATATAATATGTTATATTATTAATTGAGACGACAAATTATAAATGATTAATAATTGTTGAAAGATTAAATATGTGTTGATTAAAAATAAAATGATTTGTGGTAATATTTATTCAATCCTTGATGTATATAAAGAGTATGTTATGAGACGTTTGTGGTAAGTTTGATTATTTTATGGGGGGCCCATATGTCATCATCTAAGAGTCCCTTCGTCAATAGTAATTACCTTTGTGAATAGTAATTACCTTTGTGAATAGTAATTACCTTCGTCAATAGTATTTACCTTCGTCAATAGTAATTACCTTTGTGAATAGTAATTACCTTCGTCAATAGTAATTACCCCTTCGCAAATAGTAGTTATCCTTCATATTACCAAGAGTTAACTGCCTCTTGATGTTTCAAGGTTAATTACCCCATCATGAAAAATAGTAGTTATCTCTTGATATTACCAAGAGTCATTTTGACCCTTCGTTAAGACCAAGAGCCACCCCGGCTTTTCTATAAATAGAAAAGCTCATTCCTTCATTATTTCTTACGAATTCATTTGAAACTCTGAGAGAGAAACTATAGAGAGAAAGAAGAAAAGTATTCTATACTTCACTTTTTCAATATTCATTTCTTACAGGTAAGGGATATT
Organism: Panax quinquefolius; assembly: GCA_020205615.1. Taxonomy (NCBI): domain Eukaryota; kingdom Viridiplantae; phylum Streptophyta; class Magnoliopsida; order Apiales; family Araliaceae; genus Panax; species Panax quinquefolius. The sequence continues at coordinate 107,154,043 of CM035165.1, forward strand.
ATTTGTTGTACTGCAGTAAGTGTTGTTATTCTTTTGTATTCATGAAGAGAACTTTTGTCATTCCATCATTTATTATTCTCATTGGAATAACTCAGATACGCCATACCCTATACTTGGTGAAATCCTCTGTTATTCCATTTTTATTATTCTGTTGGAATAACTCAGATATCTGTGGCATACCCTATATACATAATCAGATAATGTGGTTTACCCTATACTTGGTGACATTCTTCTATTATTCGATTTGGAATATCCTATCATGTGTTTTACAATCTTGGATCTGGTTCCATCTTTATTATTCATTGGAACATCCTCGCTTGCATTTAATTTCACCGACACGGTTACATTATTATTATTACATTGGAATAACTTTATACATGCAAGTATCGCATGCACGGTGATTTCCTTTGTTATTCCATTCTTTATTATACCCAATTAGTTAAAACTTTGACTTCTATACTCCATGAAATTAGTAGAATATTCTTGATATTTGCGTTTCATCCAAAGATTTTTTCATGAAAATATTCTTCCGATCATTCTTGAATTTTACTTTCTACAAAGAAGTATCATGTTGACAATTTTGAGCGTTATTAGTTCTGAATAAATTAATTAAATGAACTTGTTTTATTGAATTACTATGTCATTGTCATCATCCTCATGTTATATTATGTTATCTTTGGGTGACGTGCGTAGATGAATTTAGTATGATTATGACCGAGGATCATTCGGTATAATCATGGCTTGTTATAAATGATGTGATAAAAGTCCTCGATGGCTTGTAATGCGATGATGGATAGTTTTTGGTATGATTATGACCAGGGGTGATTCGGTATAGTCATGACCATTGATAATTTGATGAAAATCCTTGACCGCGTAGTACAGGGGATGATTAGATATTGTGGTTTATTCATTAAACCGAGTCTTAGTGATAAAAATTTATGAAAACCTTTAAAACCTAAAAGATAGTAGACTTTATTTTCTACTTGACTCTTTTAATGGATTAGATATTCAACGCAGATTAAACCCATGGTTGTCTATCAGTATTTTATCGGTTTAACATTGTTGAAGACTATTGATAATTTATTCTCGCATTATCTTAGTTATAATATTTCTTCTGGGCTAGTTGAGCTCACCCTTTCTTTCATTTGTTCTCTTCGTGAAATGAGAATATAAATTTGAGACGAGTCGGGAGCGGAGTAATGGTCCGGAGGATAGCATTAGTAGTCCTCACTATTCATGAAATAGTGTGATAATAATTGTAATGAGGACTCCTTTTGAGTTTGTATAATATCTAATGAACAATATTTGTATTCAAACTCATGCTTATATCAATATTATACCTAGCGTATTATATTAGTAAGTTATATTTGAATTTATATGTATTAGTATGTAAGTGGCGACCCAAGATGGGTGACGTATACCTAATTTTTGGGTCGTCACATTGAAAACTAATAATTAATGCTTAATTGAAATTTTTAAACGATAAATATTAAGAGACAAACACCATTCTGTAAAACGACATTTAAAAAAAGAATGGGGAGAGCCCCAAATTTATGTGTGGGAGGTTGTGAAAATATCAAATTTCATTCAATAATCTTCTTATCACATAAAAATCTTATATCAATATAATGTTTACATCACGCATACCATATCTTGTGCCCCTCACTTTGACATGTGAGGCCCACAAATATACATGTGTGTGTGTGTGTGCGAGCATTATAAGAGCCACCATTATGTGATAGTAACATAATTTAATTTCATTTATAGAAATATCAATTCTCTATACTTGTCTAATGTGCACGAATGACTAAATGTATAAATTTTTTGTCCCAAAAAAGATTATATAAATGCATAAATAAAGAAAAAAAATTTCATTTATATGCAATGAATATTTCCATGTGTAGATTAAATCGTACAATTTATATGCAATCTTTCAATTTTATATTATTTTTTTTCACATCATCTTCCAAAGTTGGGCATCATAAAAAAATTGTGAAACTTCGCCTAAATTCAATTAAATCACAGTTGCACAACAATAAAAGAAATGTTAACAGCAAATGCAAAGCATACAATTTGCTAGCAATCTGAACATTTAGTAGCAGATTCATATACGTACAACCATATGCCTATATCTAACATTTCCAGCTCCTTTTTTCATTTTTTTTTATTTGTTTAAATAAACAAACCTTATCCTAGATGCAATATTTACCATAAATACAAATGTAATCCATACTGATTGTGATTGATAACAAACAATTCGGAAAGTGTAATACTGGCATACAGAGGTATTTTACATGAACTCACTGTATGAACTCACCGTGATAGATTATTAACAGCCACGAGTTTTATCTGCTTTACCCCTTGATATAAACCTAACAGCCATAATATGTACATAGTTCACTCTGTACAAAATGTATCCGCGCTTTATCTGTACACTTGAACGCCATGCAACTGTCCAGTCACTGTCAAAATCAACTCACTCCTACTTCTCGTCAGCATCTTGGAGGTAGAATTTCCAGACATTCTTCAGCACATAAGCCCCAGATCCATGGGGAAAACTGATGGCTAAGCTTTACCACAATTTTATGGAATGGTCTCATAATCTTGACCGGCGAATGCCTTTAATGGCATTTAAAGGTGAATACTTACGGACAGAAGCTAATGGCTGCCCATTCAAGGACCCCGAAAATTTAATGTCCCAACCTTCGATGTTCTTGGGAACACAGGCATCAAAGAGAACTTGGCCAAGAACACTATGGGCACTAATGCTTGGCGGGGTTGGCGAATGGGATAATCTTTCTTTTCGCTCATCTTGTAAAGACCCAGAGTCTCCACCAGTTTGATGCTCTGCAGAACTTGGCAAGAAGAAGTGGTCATTTGGTCCGAGTGCAACTCTCCTAAGGCTCTGGTTCGAGTCAACAGCTGCACTCTGAAGGTCACAAATTAAATCAGAAATCTCATCATGCATACCCTCCAGGCCAGTTCTTTCACCGTATTTTTGAATCTTTCCGGCAAAAACTGAAACCGCCTTCTCAAGCAGCTCTGTGACAGCAGCTTGGTACTGAATTGGGCAGTGCTTGTAATGACCTGTGAAATTCAATATAATTATTGGCATGATGAGGATATTGAAATCTTTGTATTGAGAAAACATGTGTGCAATTAAAAAAATATCATGTTGAAAATAGTCCTCATTTCCAACATTATATTGTATAATGCCTCTAAAAGTACCAATCTACATCTGGCATCAGAAATGGAATTCATTATCAACTTATTCAATCAATATATCTGGCCTAACCTTGCAGAATGCTAGTGGAAACACAAGACCACTATAATATTCCACATCGGTGACTGTTCTCTTAATTATTGCAATTAAGGGAATAAATATTGTTATTTTTTCAATTAAAAATAAATTGAAGTGTCATGGCATAAATTTCAATGAATAACAATCAATGTTCTAAAAAGGCTTTAGACTAGGCGTTATGTGGCACAACACATAAACCTCTTAAATGAATAACAGTCCAAAATTTAATAAACATACACATGCACTACAACTCTTCTTTAAATAATAAAATTTCTCTCTTCTCAAATTTTTATATTGAATTAAACAAATTTACTTTCTCTTTTAAGTCACCCAAACAAACCTCCAGCACTTCGATATACTAAAACATGTATTATGAATATGATAAATCCAAGATCTGCCTTCATTGCAGTCGTAACTACAACCACCACCACGAATTTCTTCTCTCTTCCTTTTCTTCCTCTCCCATCATTCTCAGCACCAGCTGCCATAATAAAACCCAAAATCCCAAAAACATAATCCAACCCATTTAGATTTTACTTCCCTTTTCTTCTCATTCTCATTGTTTTACTGGAAGCAAAATAACTAGTTGATGCATAAATAGCTTCGTCCACTTTCCCAGAATCAAGGCATCATTTGTGCTATAGGAATAGTGGCCTTTACACATTATTATATAGGATTGGTGAATTGGATTGTGTCATAGGACCAGAGGCCGAAGAAACCCCAGTCGGGTCAGCAAAAGAGTTCATTTCGTGAGTTTGGTGAATATTTAAGGGTAATGGAAGAGAGAGTACGTAGGATTTGAGCAAAAAAGAGAACGGATAATGGAGGGGAGGATTAATGCGAGATATTGGCTGCTTTCATGTTTAATGAAAATTGTATCAGATCGTGAAATTTTTGAAGGCTGCTGGGATTGGAAGATCTGGAATGGATCATCAAATCTGGCACTAGTTTATGATGGCGATTTTGTTGTGCTCGTCTGATCGCGGACTTAGTTGGAGGTAGTTAGGATTGGTTGCAGAACAAACTAAGAGAGGAAAAAGAATACATGTATTAAATGGAAGAAATATCAGATATGGAAACTATCATTACGTGATATGGAAGCATTCAATTAGGAGAAGATTCAGGCTTTGAGGTTCGCAAAAGTGGCTTGTTTACTCAAACTTTGATTTTCTCATCCTCCATGGAATATTAGGTAACACAGGTTTCTAATATTAATTTTCCATATAGAATATATGGAGAATTATTATGAAAATAATTAATTTTGATGTATAGTTTAATAATCTTTGCATTTTTTTTTGTTTATGGACATTTATTTTCCATGTCAACAAATTTACTGATGTGTCGCATTTGAGTCGGCAATTAATGTAATCCGCATTCTTAATTTGTCCTGAATTGAAAATTCAATTTTAATTGGATCCCTTAGTTGCAAAATGAGAGGTCAATCCCCAAAGTGGATTTAGGCGAGTTCAGGATATGAATATATAAATAAGCCTAAATATATTAAACCACCCATGAGGACAACAAACAAACTAATAATTAGTTTATGACTAACCTACATGAGTAGAACCATTCAATTTAACAAGCTGAACACTTCCCCCCAAATCTTGCAAGCGCTGAGCAAAGTTGCAAATGATTGGATATGGAGCAATATTATCATTTTCTGAACATAAAATGAGATATGGGGATCCCAGACTCTGCAACAAAACAAGTAACACGTAAAAGAGTGTCAATTTAGATATAAAACTGAACCTGATAGATTTGAAGGAGTGTGAGCCGGTTGAAAACTTACAACTGAGGAATAAAGAGTCTGCCAATATTCAGAGCGTTGTGATCCAAATCTAGTGAGGAATAGAGCATCCAGACTAGAAGTAACACCCTTTGCTATCAAGGATGCAAGTTTGGCTGAACCAGGCATTCTGAGGATGGTGGGGTGTAGAGCAAATCGAGAACCCAAGTCACCAGTAAAATCATCTGGGCTAGAATCATAAATTTGACCAGAGATGCAGTTCATAACCAATCGACTATCACCCTTCACGATACAAGAAATGAAAAGAAAAAGTGAAGCGTCACTAAACACTGACTATAAACAGAAAAGTGAAAAGTATTGATAAACATGAATAAGCAGATCAGAACATTCAATCAACAATTCATACCAGATTAAGTTGTGCTTCACTTGCTCCTTGAATGATCTGCAAAAAATAGTAGGAAAATACTTACACATACCTAGTTGGCATAAAAACTCTTGCACCTACAATTTGTTTGGACTACATACATAGTTGCATTTCTTTTTCTTAAAATACAGTATTGAGGTCAAAATAAAATCAAGCGAAGGACTTCATCATGTAGGTTGTGTTAGTTCTAGATAAATAGTTGGAGGAGAATTTCTAACTGAATATCTCAACAGTAACTACTCTTCACCATAGGATGCATTCGGGCGCTTACTGCATAATTCATCGACTTTACCTGGAGAACTTTATACATGCAAGCTTTTGAACCACCAGAAAAAGCTGCAAGGACTATAGGACATGGCATATTCCTCAGCTCCTACATATGCAATTAAAAAGCATGATTAGTCCATCAGTTATGTGAATTAAATTGGAACAACTAAAGTGCTTAATCTATCACCCTATCACATAAACCAACTTATTTCCAACATTGTCCCTTAATTCCTCATATATTACTAATCTTTTAGTGAATCGTGCTTCTCATTTTATATGATGTGTCATTTAGAGCATGGCAATATTTACAATACTTCTATTTACAAAAAGGCAGACAATCGAAAACGTGGAAGTGTTAGATTATCTATAGCACTAACCTCAACAAGCTCATTGAGAACAGAAAATGCTAGCGAAGTAGCTTTCTCAGGGAAAAATCTGCAAATTCAATTTCTTAGTTAGAAAAAATGGAATATTGGAATATTTATACGAGAGGAAGGAAAGTACTAGAGACGAGGACAAAGAGCCCCAATAAAAAATAAAAAAAACAACAAATCTCTAAATGAAGGGCTTCCCCAATGCTTATTTAAAACAGATATAAACACCCCCTGAAACCACTTCAAGCAGAGGCCCAAAGTAATGCAAGAAAGCACTCTCTATCAAACAATGAGTAGAACAACGTAAAAACAATCTCCAACAATCCAAGTATTGTTTGGATCCTTATGTCCAAAGTTTTTAGAAGCACTCACGATGCCACAGGATTTTGCTATCCTTGGCGCTGCCGAAAGCATGGAATCTGACAATAACGTCCTATTAATACCGCCTAGACAATTAGACATTCAACCAAAATTGCACAACCAAATTGCAAGGTTCATGGAAGAAAGTCTGCACTGAATCAAGAACACCAAAGCTTCCTCCAGACCTCAAATAAGTAAACCAAGCTGTGACGAAATGAAAAAATCAAAAAACAAGTGAGACTGTCACTTGTCTGCATACACGACACAAAATGGAGGCATGGATTTGCATGAAGTATGAACAAACCTAATGCACATCATTGGAGCTAAAGCCTATAAAGGACCAAATGTAAATAGAAAGACTGACCTTAGATTTACCTTACCTTATTTATGACAACTCGAAAAATTTCAGCAAACTAACTTAAAAAATAAATAAAACTAATTTTCATCTCAATATTCAAATTTAACAAGTACAGCAAAAAAATGTAGAAACAAGAGTCAAATCAGCTCAAATATCAGTTCAGAATCCCCATAAACCAAACTCACCCATTTACATATGGACGTGGAGGGGAGCAAAAGCTCAAGCAATTTGACACATGTGATAGCAAGGTAGATTCTTAATCTTTATATCAATATAACCCGATGAATATTCCTTGTCTTTAGATCAATACAGATTCTCCCCTCCTCTTGATATCAGTACAACTACTAAAAACACCAACTGAGAAGTTCCTACATGTTTCTTATTTCTAGTCAAATAGAGTACATTCAAATCCCAGATTCATGACTAACCACTAGCACTAGCCCAAATATGGTTTTCAACTCATCGAGTGCAAGAATCTAAACTAGACCTTCACACGTATTACAGAGCATAATATTACATGATGCGCTATTCTTTTACAAAGAAAAAAAACAATATAGTAATCTACACGATAGTATAAGCAGCACTATGGCATGTAGCTCAACCAGATAGAACACATCATTATCACTAGCACATTCAGTGTTTTGGGAATGTCCATCATGCAATCAAGAGAACTAACCTGGTGAACAAGTGAATGTCTTAACCCAAATTACATTTATCACAATATATCAAAGCCAATTTCTCAATACTAAATACTGTAGAATTTTCCCTAGCATTTTCTCTAAAATAAGCTCTACACCATTAAGTGTGTAAACTGCCCTACCTAAATCCAACTCTATCGGCTTTACTAGAACTGGATAAAAAACATAAGAGCTACACTAATTTTTTACATATTTATTGATGACGATTAGTAGATAAAGATTAGCTAAAAAAGCACCTATACCTAATAAATTAATATTATGATATACATATGACACGAACATAGCAAAATGATAAAAGTACAAAGTATGATGATAATGAAAATTGAAATTCGACTTACGGGTTGAGAAAATCAGAGAGACAAACAAGAGAGTTCCATTGAAGAGAAGAATAAAGATTGACAATTTCCTGCAACTGCCTCTCCTGAATTGAAACCCATGCGAAAATCACGACGATCCCTTTGACTTTTACGAAACTCTCATCGTTTCGAACCCAATAGAATCTGCCCCCTCCTCCTCCATTATTCAACATATCTACTCTAAACCCTAGCCCCTAAAATTAAGATCCGATTCAACAAATGGTGTTGACGATGATGAAGAGAGTGAAATTGGATCGTTTGGTTTGAGCCACCCGTGGATGAGAGAGAAAGAGATTGAAAAGCAGGGACTCGGTAAGTTTTTGGCTGTGGATTGCTGAGTAGGATCATACGATATGCCAGGTAGGACGATGCGCACCACGCGCATCTTATTAGGATATTCTTATCATGCACCAGCTTTGAAGGATAGGGATGTCCAGTTATTTTCAGTTAATTTAACAGTCCAATCTAGATAACTTGGTAACTTAAAAAGATTTTATTTTCTTAATTTTCATGTCTTTTAGATTATAAATTTTGGTATTTTTAAAAATTAACTCAATAGTTCATAAGTTAAGTTTTTCATAAAATTTTAGTACACATTTATTATTAAAATTATATCAAATTATTTAGATAAGTTTCGTATAAAAATAATATTGTATCTCTTATTCAAAATAAGTTAGTCATAATAATCATGTACTACAAATCTACAATCAATAAGAATAATCAGAAAATCATTCACTTACCAAAACAGAGTTATTTTGGTATCAGCATATTTTTCTCTTTTCCCATTTCCTCATAGTTGACTCTTCATCCTCCTCATCCACGTCTCAGCCTCTCACCGCAGCAAACCACCTCCTCAAACAATCATCATGCTCAGCCAAGCCCACCATTTTCAATCTATCTATCAAACTCACACCCATAAACTTTCTTCTCTAGCGTACCCAAGTTGAGGCCAAAATCTTTATGGCTACGTTAATAATGCATGGTACCATGCATCCAACGACTTGCTGCTAACCTGCCTACTACAGGAACAAACCAACCCCTTCTAAACCTGACAGCCCAATTATGGGATAATCAAGATTAAATCTTGGTCAGCCTCCTTATCTCCTCTCTTTCTGAATAGGTCATTCCTATTGTCGTTGATCTCAAAACATTCAATGTGTTTAGGATGCGCAGGGACGGAGCTACATGGATGTTGGAGGGGGCCACGGCTCCCCCAAAGTTTGAAATGTTTGTAAGATTCATCCTAAAGTTTGAAAATTTTATAAAATTTACTTGTACATTTGGTTTGTTTTGAAAATTTTATAAGACTACGGCCCCTAAATTTTGATATTTTAAAAGACTTTTTTTTGCTATGTTTTATTATATTTGTCAAAGCAAATTCTATTACTATATTATTCTTGTTTTAGTAAAAATATGTTTTGTAATAGTGAAATTTTATTTTTTAATGATGAATATATTTTATGATGTTAAATTTTTTTTGGCCTCAAAGAACAAATCCTGGCTCTGTCCCTGAGGATGCGCTCTCAGCGACATTTGCCAACATTCCCTACTCTGATCTTTAGGTATGTGTCAAAACTATGAATTTCTTTAGAGCATTCGTAATAGTTTTCTTATTTTTATCCCTACTCTGCAATGTTATTGGGTTATTTGTAAAGTAGAGATTCAATTTTTTTACTATGTACCCAACAGGTTCCTTATATTGATTCCTTAAATAATAAAATTTAAAATTTAAAAGTTAAAATTTTCAATAGTCAAAATATTAAATTAATAATAATCTTATAATTTATAAAAGAGAGAGTATAATTTATCAATTATATTTCATTATAAAATAATGTATTTTATTTTATATGTTAAGTAATTTATGAAGTGAGTATTGAATGGATTGTAATTTGCAAATGTACATAAGATTAATATTAACTTTTAAAAATTAATTTGTGATATTTTTAAATTTAAATTTAATATGATTCATTTAAAATTTGAAAATAATAAATTTTATAATTATTATTACATTTATAATATTTATAATTATATTGACATAAATTAAATAAATTTATATCAGTTTTAAATTTGAATATGTTTGAAATTAATTTTTAAAATATAAAGTCAATATTAAATTTATAATTTGAAAATAAAGTAGTAAAAAAATGTCAAATGATTGATGAATTGTCCAGTTAAATGAGGGTGTGAAATGTCATTTTGTATATATAGAGAATGGTCTTTTGACTCTCTCATTCTGGGAAATAAAATCCTATATAGAGATTAAAATAGAGAGTCAAATAAGGATAAGGAAGCTGTTGGATAATGATTTGTTGATGCATTTTTCAAAATTGAGGATAAAGAGTTAATTAGGGAACCGTCGTTAATGCTCTTATAAACCAAATCCCCAACCCCTCCAACTGTCCATCGATACTTCCACTCAAACGGCCAACAACGACAACAAAATAGATAGCGTGGTCGGGTTCCACTCCAACTGGCAACAAAGTAGACAGTGTGGCCGGGGCCGGGACGTGGTTGTAGGAACCGCGGTAGGCTTTCATACTCATCTCGTTCCTATCTTAACTCATCTCCAATTCCCAGGCCAAAGTGTATATATATGAACCCTAGTTTTTCAATTATTTTAAATTTTGTGAATTAAATATGAACTCTACGGTATAAAACTTTATACTCTGATCATACTCTGTCATAGCCATACGGTATAATCCAAAGTGATCAGAGTATGATGTGATCACCCGTATGATTTGGACTCTATGGTATAATCCAAAACGCTCCAAAGCTTTATATAACTCTGATAAATGTGGTTTGAACTGTTATATGGCTATGACAGAGTATTGTATTATTCTGAATTATCATGCTATGTTTATGTTCAATTGATCACCCTGTTCAAACTATCATATGGTTTATAATCTATGATAAAAATATAAAATTAATAGTAATATATTAATAAGAAAATTCAGATTATATACACATAGGAATTTTCATGAAAGATACTACATTGATGTATTTAGTCAGGTGACCATTATTTGATGTATTTGTAAGTATTTTTGGTATCAAAAACTTAATTTATGTATAATATATTTTTGGCATATTAATAATTATATATTTTATATTTGTCGAAGAATTACATGCCCTGTATTTGCATATTTGTCTTACAAGAGTGTTTTGTTATACTTGGGTATTTAGGTATTTGAACTATAATGGATTATGGTGCAAATGAGATCTTCAAAGAAAATTCAACGTACAATGACAACATAAATGATAGCAATGTAGAGAACAATGAAAGCATAAATGAGAGTAATGTAGTGTATGAAGAGAACATTGCTACACAAGGTGAAGCATTACAACTTCCGGGAATAAAATTTGAAAATCGAGAAGATCTCATCGATTTGGTTCAAACATTTGTTTTGATGCAACGCTATGCAACATCGATTAAAAAATCAACCAAGGATTGTTTTGTGCTTATTGGTTGTGATAGAGGAGGTACTTATCGGAACAAGTTAAAACTTTAGATGGAAAATCGGATAAGAAAAGCATCATCTCATCTCGGTTAATAGATTGTCCTTTTGAAGTTTGTGGTAGAAAAAAGATTGGGCGTTTGTGGGTGCTTGATATAAAAAATGCATGTCATAATCATGAGCCTACATTAGATATGTCGGGTCATCCTACTTGCCGTATCTTTTCTAAAGAAGAGTTTGAACGCATTAAAGAAACGAAAAAATCTTAAATTTCTCCACGTCAAATTCTTTCTTTCACTTGTACAAAATAATTCCAATCTCAAAGCAATTTCTCGAACAGTGTATAATGCAAAAGCCAAGATACGTAGAGATAATTTGGGTGGACGTAAATTGCTTCAAGCTTTACTTGAAGAACTTGGCGATAATGATTTTACCTATACGTGGAATCAGACTCATCTGGACATTTGACACGTTTGTTTTTTGAGAATTGGAATAGAAGGAGACAGAGCTAAAGCAGAATCATTATACGGGCATTCTTGTCTATAAGCATATCATCTCTATTCTCTCCAATGTTACCTGTGAGATATAAGTCTCTTCACACATGGAATGTATATACATTCACTTGTGTAAAGAAATTCCTAATTTATTTTTTTCTCTTTTCCATTGGAAACATTGAGCAGTTGCTGGCTTTAAAGTTTGATTTGTTTCTTTTATAATTCAACGTAATTAATTTCCAACTGTTGTTTTGGTCATATTCAATTCCTATTTCTTAGCCTGTTATTCTTTTGAGTTTTGGGGGCATGACGTGTATTTAGGCTATATTATGTCTTCTGCATATTTCTTTGGTGATTTTTCTTTGAGAGCCTAGTGTATGTAGTGTTTCTGGCAGGGTCTATAAATAGTGTTGGGATGATTATTCGTGAGCATGAAGTTTATTTTTAAGTAAGTTGGTCAATAAAATGATGACACGCATGCGAGCTTCTATGCGTGTCAGTATTCTATTGGTCAATTGACCAACTTACCAGGAAATAAACTTCATGTTAACCGGATCCATTGGTGAGAGGATGACACTATTTCTCTCATGTTTTGTGACACCCCGTGTACTTGGGTTCACCCCCTCTTGGTAATTTAATGGATCTTATATCAGAAAAGAAAAAGGATTAAATAAATTAAAATAAATTAGAATTCTAATTTTTATTAAAAAAAAGAGGCAAATTGGATATAAGAATTAAATTCTATAATTAGTCTACTCTACAAAGGGTTGGTTTAGTTAAAAATAGGACCCGCTTATGAAAATATCAAATTAACTTGTGGAATTATCAATTCCCTTGTTCTATTATGATCTCAGTTGGTTAAATCAAACAATACCAACTGCAATTACATTAATTTGAATATAACCCAAAAAGAAGACATTTAATTTGAATATAACCCAAAAGAAAGAATTTTTTTGAAAACTTTGCTTGTAGATTGCTTCTTGAAATCATGTTGAATTAGGATAAAAAAAGAAGAGGGGGAGGGGAGGGTAGGGTAGGGGAGGGGAGGGGAGGGGAGGGGAGGAGGGGAGGAGGGTGTGGGGGGATTTGGAGTGAAATAAGGAAGATTAATGAAAAAAGATATGTATTCGAGTAACTGAAGAGAGCTCCAAAACAAAAGGTAAAATGGAGGTGAAAGAAGATCGGTAACTATTTAGGGGTATTTTTGTCTACAATGCTTTTAGGGACAATTACATATTCTATTACATTTTTAAAAATAATTACATAAAAAGAGTACAAACAAAATAATTACAAAAAGAGTGATATGCAATATTTAATTACAAAAAAAAGTGCAATCTTATCCCTTTAATTATGCACACAATTACCATCTCTCTCACAATTTTCTCCCCATCTCTCCCACGATTTTCTCCCATTTCATTTATGTTTCCCTTCTTCTTATCCTCCCTCTACCTCCGCCTCCTCCTCCTCCTCCGCCTCCCCCTCCCCTCCTCCCCTCCTCCCCTCCTCCCGCCTACCCTCCTCCCGCCTACCCTCCTCCCCTCCTCCCGCCCCACCGCCTCCCCCCGCCTCCCCTTCCATCCGCCCCCTTTCTCCTCCCCCTCCTCGCGCCCCCTTCTCCTCCCTCCGTCGCCCACTTCCACCGGTTCATTCTCCACCTCCACCCAGTAACAAAACAGATCATATACGTTGGTAATCGAACAAATCATGTAGTTGGTAGCCAAACATTCCGATAAGGTAACCAATTCAATTTTATTTGATTACCTATTTATTTTGAATGTGATGCAGGTTGGTAACCAAACTTCATACAGATTGGTTACCAAACTTTTCGATAAAGTAATTAATTCAATTTTATTTGATTACCATTTTATTTTAAATGTGATGCGGTTGGTAGCCAAACTTCAGATAAAGGTAAACATTTTAATTTTTGTTGGTAACCAAATCGTCAAAAAAATTGAGAATAAGCAACTCATATGTGGCAATGGCGGAGCGATATAAGCGGCGGCTGACATTTACTGACGATTTATATAGCTGGCGGGCGAGGGAGGAGGAGGATGATGTACAATAACTCCTTCATAATTTTTTTATAATTTCCTCATTTTGATTTGAATTTTGAATTATGGATTTGAAATTGTTGTTAGAGACAAGATTTGAATTTGAATTTGAATTATTAGTTATCCTTGATTTTAGGTTTCCTTATTAATGTGAATTGTACTATTTTTGTAATAATTACATTCTTTTTGTAATTATTTAGTTGATGCACTTTTCTTGTAATTACTTTTTATTTGTTGTATACTTATGTAAAGGACCCATGCTTTTATTTGCTATGACATTATCAAGCCCAAAAGTTAAACTCATTTTATGTCTCTAATTTTATCTTGAGAAATGAATCAAATAATATCAAAAACAGTAAAAGGAGGGATGCTAACATGAATATCATTCAACTAAAACATAATGACATGAGAATTAAATATAATTTGGTTTATTTTTACATTTTGTACTTAAATATAAAATTAAATATACCAATTTACATATAGATTGAGATAGACAAGGAACAAATTATCATAAAAAAGGTTAATGATATAAAAATAAAAAGAGAGAAAAGCAATAACCTTAAACTAAAAAGGAGGCCCATGTATCAACTTATTTTAGACTAAAGTAATATGGTAGGGGGAGGCACGGTTGGATCACACAGTTAAAGGTGGGAGTTGGTGGTGAATAGTGGTGGATCCAGGCTAGACCACCGACGGGGCAGAGTCCATGTGCACCAACCATCTATACTTGTTCACATGCATGCCTAAATTACTGTTTTTTAATTAATTAATTGGTCAGTTTTTACAACAACGCATACATATAGATGCGGTTCTCTTCTCTAGGAAACCTTATTAAAAATGAATAACGATGATTTTTCAGTCGTTATAGTTCAAAAAATCGTTGTTATAGCCGATTCATTTTTAATTTACTGTTTAAAGTTTACTGTAAAAATGACCGCATATAAATGTAAGCCCGCAACATATAATAGTAAATTAGTAATATCATCATAGCTAGCTCCCTCTGTAGTACAATCTCAAAATTTATTTAAATAGACAGAGTTTAATTAGGAATAATAACATATATAATCTCATGGTAACAAATATAATTTTTTCTTTAATTAATTTGATTGTTTGTACACGTGACTCAGTATATTAATTTAGTTCTTATCATTGTACATGTGACTTTGACATAAGCACTTGTGAGACTTAAACAAAATTATTAGAGTATCCGAGGGGACGAAATTTGTAATCTAAAAATCCTTCACTCCCCAAGCCAAAAATAAATTTTAAAAAATAGAGTATTTATATAACACCTTAGTCCCACATTAAAAGATATTAATTTTTTTTATTAACAATAAGACATTCTTCACCATAACTTTTTGGTGAGTTTATGATAAGTTTAAGATAATTCAAAAAATCTACTATCGCTGTCTTTAGGTGGGATGAATAGATCTTATTTGGATGAATTTAATTAGATTTGGACACATGATTCAGGGTCCTTTACTTACCTTCAGTCATGTAAGGTTTTGTTTCGATGAATTTGACCCAAAGATTTATTTGGATTCGGAATTTGACCCAAATTGTTTTAATTTATATATTTTTATTGATCTTTAAAATATTAAAATTTGTATAAGATGTGTATTGACATACTATTTTTTTTTAAAAAAAAATAGCATTAAACTTTAAAAACGAAAGCAATTATTAAAATAAATTATATTTTAGTGATTTATACATACATTCCAATAAATTATATTTGTGGTATTAGCACACACTCGGTGACTTGGATCGTGAACCCACTTCAACTTAGCAAACTCGATTAAAATAGACGTGGAGTGTGGATTAAATGTGATCCATGAGTATTTAATTTTTACAAATACCAATTCTATTAATTAGTAATTTAAGTTCGCCCGTTGGAGTCCACTTAATTTGACAAGGAGAAAATTAATAAAACACTCACGATAAAGTATACTGATTATACTACTCCTAGTATAATTATAATTTAATTACTCATATAATTTTTTGTAATTGTTATCTGCTCTATTTCTTCCCTCCAAAATATCACTTCAAATTGACAGACAAAGTTAAGATCCAGCTTAATTTCTTTTGGTACAAAAGGTATTAAAGATCGATGAATCAGATCTATCTAGACATGCATGCATGAACTCAATCAGTAACAATAGTCCATATTCATATCCCACCAATTCAATTCCCTAACTATTGTTCACCCTACAAGAAATTTTATAACTCAATGTGGGGGGATGACAACAAATTACTCACAAATCTATATATCAATATACAAGACAAATTTAAAAATTTTAAATCTTTAATTTAACTACAACAAAACACTATTTATGTTTCTATATAAAAAACTTTAAAATAACTTATTATACGAGTACTATTTTACATTTGTATGTGTTTTTAAATATGAAATTGGTGGATCCGATTATTATGAAATTTAATTTTATGGTAAGTTGATCGATTGACCGACCAATACAGTGCTGACACGCATAGAGAGATCACATTCAAGTCTGCTTGTCGACATTATATTGATCAATTGACCAAAATTAACTTCATATTAACCACTCCCCAAAACTGGTGTAGTACAACTCCTATGCATCATATAGAGTACTTATAAATCAGTTTCGTAAACAGCAAATAAGCTGTAATAAAGTGTTAAAATCGAGAAATAATATGTAGTCCTTCATTAATTCTTAAGCAGCAACATTCTTCCTTTTTCCAGCTTTTTAGACCTTAAACAATTGATTTAATGAATGAATGCATCAGATCCAAAGCAACCAAATTCATACTCTACTGCACGTGAACTCCTCTCTCCTCCCATTTAATTTGTCCCTTTTAATTAATTTTACTGGAGTAATTGTTTATTGTATATATACTGGAGTAGTAATAATACGATTGTGGTATATAGCTAGCTAGTGTGATATGCAACCAATAAGCTTTTTTTATAACTCAAAAGAAACAAATTAACACTAGTCGTCTCATCACATGAAAATGGATCAAAAAGCAATTTTATATATACTTCATTTCCGTTGATACGTACGTACCCTTGTCATTTTCTTGTCAACTACTCCACTTACTAGTGAGCATACTTACCTTCTACCTTAATTCTTATTGTATTGTAAGTCTTTAGAAGCTTCATAATTCCACCGCCTGTTTAATGCTTATTAACCGTCATATATCATTATTAATGAGTGCATTCCATTTATGGCACACCTAGAATATATATGAGGTCAGAAATTACAGAGGAGCATGATCCGAAAGCTCAAGTCAGAAAGGAGCTTGTACTTGGACAGCTAGAACCGGGAGTAAAAATGAAATTTTCATCCCGATTAAATAATTGGTTACATGCAAGTATATTCTCATTTAACATGGACCACCACGAGTTCTTATTCGTAATATTACACGGGGACAAATTAAAATTCAAGATATCATTAAGTACTCTATACAATTAAGAGTACGTACGTAGCTTTACATATGACACGTGGGTACTAAATTAATTAATTTAAATTTATCATTTTTTGGACATATATACAAATTTCAATAAAACTGGTTTAGTGATAATAACTATGATCCCAATAATTGCATTCTCATGTACATTTTGCACTAAAAGCTCTCATGTTCAAAGAATAATGTACTTCCTGATCGAATAACCTCGTAAAAAGTAATATTAATTGCAGAATAAGGCTTCAAAATGTGCATATAAACGGACAAAATATATGACAATAAGAACCAAACATACCAAACAGAAAAATACTTTTCCAAAACTCAAAAATAGAATTTCAATGCAAAACCCGCCAAACTACTGACTGTCACTGTGTACCACCACTATCGCTGCGGGCCTAGAAAGAGAAAGATAGGTAGAGAGACTGTTCTGCAACCAAATGTGTGAAAATATTGATTGCAATTCAGTTCATACCAAAATGCATGGATGTTGCAGAAATTAAGAAGCTTCTACATGTGTCTTGTACCTCAATCTGCATTTCTTAACATAATTAGATAGAGGAATCTCTGTACATCTAATTTCGAAGATAATTTAAAAAAAAAAAATAGGAATCAAAATCAAAAGATCCAATTTCTCCATCCGTGTAACTTTAACGTACAATTGCTATATATAATTTGATCTTCAATTCTTCATCATCATGATAATCATGGCTTTATACGAACCCACTGGTACCTTCCTTCCAATGGCACATCCTTCACAATATCATAATTGTACCTGAATCAAACATAATAAAAATAAAAATTATAATTACTACTATTAATTTTCTTTTTTAAAAATATTCTCTCATTTTCTAAATTTTCTGTTAGTTGATTTGTCTAAATTGAGCCTGTGAGGTGATACGGCTTATCATACGCACGGCACATAACCTACTTGTTTGCGAATCGTTCCTGCTCGTATTTTTCTGCCACGGAGAAGAACTCTTCGATCTCCACCGTCGATGGCATCTTTGACCCAGTGGAATTAGCCGCCGGAGAAGGCTTCTTCTTCGTGTTGGATGATCCCATTACTTCTGAGTGCTCCGAGCAAATTTCACTTGATGACCGCTTTCCTCTACTGCGAATTGAAGAACAAAAACAGAAATGGTGTGAATAATTGTGTATTAAATAGATACAACACACATGAACATGCATGTAAATGAGAATATGAAACGGTAAAATAAATTTAGAAATCTCTGAAAACTACCTGTTTATTTTTCACTTTTAAGATCATTTATTATGAAATAAATCAAAGAGAATTCAATGAGAATCAACCTGAAACCGTCATTGATGGAGATGGAGATATCTGTTCCAAAATTCTCAGCCTACAATACAAAATTAAAGCTAATTTTAAAATTCAAAAATCAGGAATATTTACAGCATATTTAATCACAATTAAACAATAAGAAATAGGTACTAATATTATCTGAATTTGCACTTCAACCCCTCTCTCTCTCAAAATAGAGGAGTAAAATTTACACATAGTTTTAAGCAAGTTTAATCGCATTCAGTTCTGAGAAAATTAAACAAATAGCGAATTGAAGACTAACTAATTAATAGCTCAGAATTTTGAATTTTCACCTTCGGATCTAACGCTCTCGAGCTGTCTTTCTCACACTGGTTACTCAAGTACAGAGATGCCTGAATTTGATCAGAAGAACCGGATGTGTCCTGAGATATTGAATTCTCCGGCGAATTCACCACAAAACGGCACTGATTTGCAAGCTGATCATTTGAAGAAGACGATTGCAGTAGCTCTCCAGAATTGAGCTTTCTTCTCTTGGTCGAATTAGCAGAGCTCGTGACCTCCATAGCTCTCACATTCGCGACCTCCATCATTCCAACTTTTTCTCTCTCTCCCGTATTACAAACGTTTATATATACATGCGCTACCTCTCTCTCTCTCTCTATATATATATATATATATTATAAAAGAAGAGCTTTTTGATCAAATGAGGCTGGAGAGAGCTTCTTTCTCTCACTAGCTAGCTAGATTAGTCGGAGAGAGAAAGGGTAAAAGTGGAAATTCGTAGATGTGGTAGTGTGGTCCTGATTCCATTAACGGTGAGTGATGATAGAGAATGGAAGGGAAGTGACAGACCATGTGCTTTGCCCGTTACACAATGTGTTATTAAGTTTTAATATGAATGCCAAAAAATGGAATTAATGCAAATTTATGTTTTTAAAAATCTATTTCTTGTGTAACTAATTTTTTTTAATAAACAAAAAATTATTAAAAAAAATATGATCACTTATCTTTCCATATATATATAGATCCTCGTGTGTGACGGACTAGTTACAACGGCATAACAGAATTTACAGCAGTCATTAGGATTTGGGAGTTTTACTCCTACTTCTTGTTGTTATGCCGTTGTAATTAGCCCGCTACGCACGAGGATCAACACAATAGAACTATAAAACTCACTAGACGGGGACCTTTTTTTGGAGCTGTACCAAATATTTACGGTTTAAAAAGGATTATTTATTAAAATACGAGATAAAACACATAAATTAACAAAAAAATAGAGTTTATTATTATAAAAAATTAAAATGACTAATTATTTTATGTAATCTTATATGCCATAAATTTTTACTTTTTTCTTGGGTAGAGTTGGACGTAGAAATATGAGTTAAGTAAATGAATAAAAGGGATCCGGTTAGCATGAAGTTATTTTGTTAGTAAGTTGGTCAATTGACAAATAGAATACTGACACACATAATTTTGCACGCGTGTCAGTATTTTATTAGTCAATTGACCAACTTATCCCAAAATAAATTTTATACTAACCACTTCCAAATAAAAGTGTTAAAATGTTGTGATATGTGTCGGATATGAATAGAACATTGGGGAAAAGGTAACTGACTTTCCACTAGAATCATTTATTTATTTGTATACTACATATTATAACCTGTGATACGATCATCAACGGACTTGACACTAAAATCATTTATTTATATATATAGTCTATTATTATTATTATTTTAAGTAAACAACCCCATACACCATTCAGCAAGAATAATATATATATACATGCATCCAAAAAGAAAAATGCATAAGTTAGTTAAATATTGCAGAGAGCACATATATATATATATATATATATATATATGGGGAAAATGGGTATGCACAGTTGTGCAATTTTTTTTTTACACAGTCAACCCAAAACGACGTCGTTTTGGGCGATTTGTTTTAAAAAAAACCCGATTACTTGTACTCCTTCAAACCTTCTCCCAAATCACGTTGTGCTCCTCCCAAATTAAAAATCGCATACGAGGATCGCTTTTCTCTCAAATTCGCTTCACATCACTCCTACTCCTTCACTTCATGATAAGAGTATCGATCATCGGATTCATCGGCCTTCAACTGTGTGTGTCGTTTTGCCATCCCCACTATGAAGTTCACCATGAGGCTTTCAAATTTCTCTAATTTGATAGATTTTTGTTTGAGTGTTTGATTTTTGCTTATAATCTCAAACTACCGCTTTTAGATTTTTTTCCCTATAAATCTAATGTTTATAAAGCATGTTTACGATTTTATTTCGCTTAAAAAGTTTTACATTTTCTCATTATTAAAATTTAGGCGATTAGGGCTCGAAGGTATAACTTGTCATTTATACTTGAATATGAGAATTTGGTTAAATGTTGATTTCAATTTTGAGCTATTTTTGTGGTCGGTTTCAAAGAACTATGATTGCCAATATATGCTTGTTTTGTAATTACTAGTTGTGCCATTCAAGTGAGTAACCATTGAAAGCGTCTTAGTCTAAGCATGAAATTCTTACTTTTTTGCCATTAGTTTAGCAAATCCTCTCAGAATACGATTATTTCTCCTACCTTTGGATGTTAAGAAATGTAAGTTCTTAAAACCTCGCAATACATAAAAAGAATATCTCTATCTTTATATAGCCTTTGTTTACTCTTACCTTTGGATGTTTTCGCTTATAGCCTTTGTTTCTTGTTGTCGATGCTCAAATTTGTTCCATAAGTTGTATTGTCTTGATGATGCGAAGAAAATAAGTCGAGGAGTTGAAGAAGCTCAAGGATTATTATCGCATGAAGAAGTAGTGAAGGGAGAAAATCATACAAATTACAAGGTGAAGAAAGAGGTTTTCATGAAAAAATTGGAGATTATCATGTCAAAAATAGAACTTGGATGAAAAAGGTTAGTAATCTCTTATTTTATCGACCAACTAAAACTCTTTTTTTGTGTTATGGAAATCAATCATTTATGTTCATGCAGAGGATATTGAAGGGAAGCAATATAAAACCAATAGCAGAAGGTAAAGACTTCCGTGGAGCGGTGTTTCCTTCCACGAAAGTGCCTTGGGAGTCGAGTGAACTAAATGTCGAAAAGCATACCTCGAGATGAAAATGGTTAGTAATGTTTAATTATTGCAACATCTTTCTCTCTCGGGTTAGTTTCCTTTGTTTATATGTTCTTATGGATTTCACCAATGGATGAAAATGACACCGAGCTTAAGCCTCCTACCCAAACTTTCAAATTTCGACGAGAATCAAATGATGCACTCGATCCAAGCGTTGGAGTCCTAAATACTTCATCCGACATATCCGGCGACAAAGATGAAAAGACTCGTGAGAAGCCAAATTTGGAGGAGGATTTGATAGAAACAAATGAGAATCATATTCGAATGTAAGTCAATGTTGAAAGAGGTTAGTTCAATAATTTCTCAACTTCAAGAATTCAATTACTTTTTTATCATGTGTTATAACTAGCTAATAAAACATTATTCTCATACTTGTATTCAAGATGATGATTTTGAACAAATTATATATGTATGTATGTATATATATACACAAGCGCGATTTGCTTGACATTTCACCCACCCTAACCAAGGCATTTAGGGAGCTATTATTGATGTAACCATTTCCTTCTTCCCTCTTTTTCTTCTCCATTATTGAATTTATTAGCCTTGCTTATGTATTCATTCATGATTTCAACATCATCACCACCAAAATTGCTCCTTTATGTACCATTTTATGAATCCAACCCAGATTATATAAGACCCCAACTTATTATTAATGAAATTTAATTTTCTCTATTTATTATTTTGAAATAGTAAGGGTTGATTTGATTAATGTGGATAGTTAGGGGTAAAATACGCAAATATTTCAAAATAAGCAAGTGGTTATAAAATATTCATTGTTGTTTGGGAATATTCGTTTGGTGTGGAATATTAAATCTTGTCGGGAATATTAAATGCATGGTAGCAGCCATGTGGGCCCCCATAACTGAAAGCGATTGGATGAAGAAAACGACAAATATAAGTTGTTTAAAAATAACTGCGTGGTTATTCACCGTAGATTATCTTGTTAAAATACTTTAATTGGTTAAAACACAAGAAGACACCAGATTTGCACCAATTATTGATTCTTACGTGAGAAGGCACTACTCAATAATGGTTACGAATTATCGCTCAAGATTTTATTGATTTAATAATTGTTTGCGTTGATATTTTATATTCTTTGTTGTTTCAATAATTGTCATTACACGAGTATTTTCATTATCGAAGCAATAATTCATATTATCTGAATAATATTATTAGATAACATTATTGGCAATGTCTAGAAAGTTCTGTCTAAGGAGAGGTTTGGTCACCTAATTGCGCTTGAGAGAGAGAAAATCTTTATTGAAAGCCCTCTTTCCTGGAATCGCTCGTCATTGTCGATATTGTGATTCTCATAATATTATTTGTGAATAATTAATTATTTATTCATATGATGAAAAAATATTGATTTTATGTGGATATAGATGGAGAAAATTTTTAATGTGACAATTGTTGAAAATTGAAATTTTATCTTTTTTCGATAAAATAATTATTTAAATATATTATTATATTTTAATAATATAATAATGGTGATATTTTTACAACGAATGTGGGATATATGAGTATACGAGGAGGAAGAGTATTTTTGTTGCAATAAATGTTTAAAACATGTTAAACATGTCTGGTGGACCCCATTTATTGATCGAAATTTGATTATAGCACAATAAAATCGCTTGGCTTATGAATTTCGGTCAATTTCATTTGGAATTTGGAAAAACTTTCTTCCGTAAAGTTGTAGAGAATTGAATTTCCTATAAAAATCACGAGATTTGAATTTTCCGATAAAAGGGCTATTTATTGTGAATTATTGAAGTTCAAGTTCAAATAATTGATTTTTGGAAGTTTTAATTATTATTTTAAAGAAAACGTTTTTTTGCATTTAAGTGGGCTAACATGTGATATTAATTGCTTGAAATCGGATCTTCAAAGATGGGCTAAGGAAATTTATAATATATATTAATATTTTATTAAATTTTCTGCTTTGGTGTTATTAAAGCATTTTCCTATAAATAGGGTCTTGGGTTAAATTGAAAATCACACCGAAATCAAGTTTTCTCTCTCTATATTATCGGCGTATTCTTGTGAGTATTTTGAGTATACTTTGAGTATTGTTAGACGGTGCTGAGTTCCTTCAAAGACTATACCCTAAGATTCCAAATTTTAAATCTTAATCTTTCGAGGTAAGGATATTATTATTTTTCAGTAATGATATTATTTCTTCAATATCATTATCTTTGAAATATTGATCCGAAGTTTTTATCAAATTTGGAACTTTTGGTGTCAGATTCTTATTCACGATACTCAAGACTTATTCACGATATCTGATCTTATTCACGAATCGACACTATTCATCGAAAAAATAAAATTTTTCTTTTAATCCAAAATATCTATTGCGGATACTAGCTTTGATTGTATCCATGTTTTGATCATTCTTGAATTTTACACCACTATGATTATTTTGAGGTATTTTTGGACATGGATAAAACAAAGTACGAATCATTAATCCTTAATCCTCATGTATTTTGTTTCACCGGATTCGCTTTTTTAAAAATATTTTTCATCATCCTCGGTCTTAAATGATGATATTATCGATGAATATCTTTGGCACAGTAGTGCAAAGATGAATGATTTCGATGAATATCTTTGGCCGTAGAAGTGCAAAGATGAGCAGTGTTTAGATGAGCATGGCTAATCGATGAATATCTTTGGCTGTAGTGCAAAGATGAATATTTGATTCCGATGTATGTTGATTGATGTTACAGGGATAAAAGATGACGACGAACTTTTAAATTCATACATAGAAGATAGTAGTTTGCATTCTCTACTTAACTCTTCTAATGAATTATTATTTCATTGCGAATATTGGTTTAAAAACTTGTTGTCTATTGTATTCTATTAGTTTTTTTCCTGTTGAAGACTAATGATAATTTGTTGTATATTATCTTAGTCATAATATTCTTTCTTCGGGCTAGTTGAGCTCACCCTTTTCCTTTTTGTTCTATTTTTCTTCTCGGGAGGCGAGAATATAAGCGAGTACTGCAGTCGGGGTATGGAATGAAGGTTCTAAAGAGAGTTGTTTAGTAGTCCTCACCATTTTATAAAATAATGTATCAATAAATGTGATGAGGATTTATTTGAGTATAGATATTGTCTGAAGATAATATTTGTATTCAAACTCACGCTTTCTTGTTGTAATAATAAAGTTGTAGTTGTTTACATCTCTATGTATTGACAACTCGAATGGGTGATGTATACCTATTTTCACTACAAGAAAAAAGGCCTAACAATGACCAAGACTATTAATGACCGCATATCCTGGTCATGGGATAACACTATATAATGACCAACATCACGTAATCGTAATTTAATCTAGTCATTTATTTATTATCAAATGACCGCGTCGCGATCGCTGATCGATCAATGACATTAATTTCCCTCCCAAAAATTGGTGCAAAAAGTTGGCGCGTTTATTCTTTGCGACCAATTTATATCAGCGACCGCTTTGCAGTCGCTAAATCATCCACGTCATTAAAAATCGTGCGTCGCGTCGCGATCGCCAAGGCGTCATTGATCAACTAAAACTTATTCGGACTCAAAGTTAGTTCTTTCAGAGACGAGAGAAAGAAAAGCGAGGAGAGACGAATAGGGAGAAGAGGAGAAGGGGAGAAGAGAAGAGGGAGGAGAACGTCATCGCCATTCAATCGCCCACTTCATCGCCATCATGGCCATACGTAACCCTAATTCTCTTTATTTACGATTTGGATATAGATTGGGTGTTATTCATTGATAGAATCCACCGCATTTTCTTCTAGTTTGGGTATTCTACCTTATTGGTAGTATGTAATTTATTTCATATACATGCCACATTGACATAATTGCTAACTTTCATGCCATTATGCCCCATTATAAAAGCGATTCATAAAATTGGGGCAAAAATTACGATAAAAGCATTCTACTTCTCCATTATTTGGGTATTCACCTTCACTTCATTATTATTGTCCTTGTGATTGCTTAAGTGCCTACAATTTTACATTTACGGTGTGGCTTATGTCCCGGTTTTGTCATAAGAAATTGGTTAAATGCTTGAAGGATAATGACTCAATTCAGAGGTGAAATTCTTTACGTTAAATGCTTGGGTAAAAATTATTTCGTTAAACAAAATGAACCCACACTTGGTGCAAATTGTATTTCTATTTTTAGGGTGTATTTAGAAAAGTTTTAAATATTAGAATTTAAATCTCAATAACCCTACAAAATTTGGAATTTGAAATACAAACCATATTTTAGTCCAAATAAAATAAACAAAATTTAAAAGTTAACCAACCTTAAAAAGCTCAAGAAGTAGAAAAAAATATCTATTGGACCCAAAATTTAAAATGCTTATTGGTAGTATGTCGTTTTATGATATGACAATAAGATCATTGAGTGATTATTTTAGTTATGTTTTAATCCCATTTATTTGTTTATTTATTTTCTTTTAAGATGAGCGATATTCATGACAATAATAAGCTAAAGCTTCTTTGTTAACAAATTAAAAAATTATTATGGTGTATGTACTCAAAACCATAATAATTTGGATAATATTAATGTGGTAAAATTGATTTGTTATGCTTGGTTGTTAACCTTGCACGAGATAAAGTAGTCTGAAATATTTGCGTAAATTATGGCTCGTGCGAAGAAGCAAGAACCATACTTGGTATTTGAGAAATGATTTTTTGATACATTTCTTAAGTAAACGTGTGTGGTTAATATAACAACCAAAACCATGTTCATGTACTTGAGTACCATGTCAAGTCTACACTATAAATTGTAGAGGACCGCCAAGAAATTCAATTATAATGCATGCCCCTGAACGGTACACTTATGAACAAATACACTTAAGACATGCTAATTAATTACGCCATTTTTGTACAAATGGTGGATTGATCCATTTATATTGAGAATTTGTATATTTCTCTTGGTTTGTGTCTTGGGTGCCTAGAAATGACCATATATACATGTAAATGCGTGCGTGTGGCGATCCATATTATAGGGGAGACTCGGCGAAATTTTTTTGTTGGTTGGGTAGTTGCGAACATTTATAATATTAACGAGCTCAAGTCATATATGCTTACTAGCTAGTATGCTTAAGTCATATGCTTATAAGTATGACTTAAATGTTAATCATATGCTTACAAGTATGCTCAAGTCATATGGTTACAAGTATACTCAAGTCATATCTTCTGATCATGTTATACCTTAATAAGCTCATGTTTATGCGTAATAGGTACTGTGGAATCATGGACCTCTATTCGCATCAGTAGTTGGATGGCACGACGAAAGTCAAGTGCCCGGATAAATCTTCTGATTGAATTTAGAAATTTGGTTGCCAAGTATTTTTGGAGTATGCGTATAGTCACCCGTAATGTATGAATAGTAAAATCGCAGATCTGATGTCCATGTTTAAAGTGTAAGAATGTAAATTATATGGACGAGAGACATGGTAAACTATCATTTACTTGTTTACGGGTTTATGAGAAATTACGAAGAATCTTTGGTGGGCACATAAGCGGAGAGAAGAGATGGTGGCATCACACAAGTACACAATTCGAGGCGAAGAAGTACTCATCGTATTATGAATGAAATGGTCCATGATATTGCGGGGCGATTTTGATTGGGAGCAAGCGAGAGCAACCTATGAATTACGATGCCAAAGACTTCTTTAAGTTGTTAGACGAGGGTATGAAGCCATTGTGGCATGGTTGCACCAAACACACTACATTGTCTGCGATGGCGACATTACTTAACATCAAGGTGATCACAACATACGAGCCATGAGTGTTTTGAGTCACTCTTGAAGGCAATTAAGAGTATGTTGCTGACGACGAGAAATTACACGTAACTATTACTTTTGTAAGAAAATGGTGAAGAAGTTGGGTCTTGGATACCAAAAGATCGATCATGTCCCAACGACTGCATGTTGTTTTATAAGGAAAATGAACAGATGACAAGGTGCACGTTTTGCAGTCATGATCGGTTTAGGCCTAATAAAGAGGGTGTGACTACAAAAAAATCAAGTATACCATTTAAGATTCTAAGGTATTTTCCAATAACACATCGACTAAAAAGATTGTACATGTCTTCAAGATCAGCTGAACATATGAGTTGGCATGCGAAATCTCCAAATTAAAGATGGAGAACTAAATCATCCATGAGATGGGCGGGGCTTGGAAAGATTTCAACTTAGCACATCCCGAATTTGTATTGGAACCTAGAAATGTGAGGCTTGGATTGTCCACCGATGGTTTCAATCCATTTGGCCACTCACCGCTCCGCACTCATGTTGGCTTTGTGATTGTTACTCGCATAACTTGCCTCCTTGGATGTGTATGAAACAAACCATACTTATTTCTTTCACACTCGTGATTCCACGGTCCTAAGAGTCCCGGAAAGAACTTAGATGTTTACTTGAGACCTCTTATAGACGAGTTAAAGGTATTATGGGAGGATGGAGTACGACTTGGGATGTTGCAACGAAAACAAATTTCAACCTTAGGCGCGGTTATGTGGACTATAAGTGACTTCCCGCCATGGTATGTTAATGGATGGAGTACACACGGAAGTTGGCTTGTCCGTATTGTATGGAGCATCTGAAAGTCGTTTAATCTATCAAAAGGTCGAAAGCCTTGTTGGTTTGATCATCATCGCTTGATTCTTCTTAGGTAGATCATCCGTTTGAAGAAATAGAGAACACTTCAGAAAGTGAAAGTAGATAATGATATGCCGCACCGCGATTGTTTTAACGGAGATGCGAGATCGTGTGATGAGATTGCGGTTATCCCATTTGGTAAGGTTGATGCGACAAACATAATCAATGGGTTTGGTGAATCTCATAACCGGGTTCGGAGAAGCATCTTTTGGGAATTGCCTTATTGGTCTACAAATTTGATTCAATCATAATCTAGATGTGATGCATATTGAGAAGAATGTGTTTGACAATGTGTTTAACAACGTGATGAATGTTACAGGAAGACAAGGGCACGAGGGCACGCGTCACGGGGTCATATTCACTTGTTCAAGTGTCGTTGGTTTGATTCGAAAAAGGGATATGTGTTGACGCATACATGGAATCGTCGATATTGACCTCCATAGGTCTGCGTACTCAACGAACCGTTTGTTTTACCAACTCAAACAAAGATGAAGTATACTACACTCCTAGTCCTGTTAGAAAAGGGATGACCGCCTCTGATTGGCAAGTTGTAATTTATACTCCGTAGCGTAGTCGTGTAGAATTAGTTGATGGGGAGATTTACCAAGAGCGGATGCTTCATAGTCGACTATAATAAATGTGGAGGACGACAATGAAGTAATCCAGTTAGATGGTGGAGATGAACCACATGAATTAGATCCCGAGTCAATACTTGTGTCGATGACATTGATCTTCGAGGAAGAAGAGTTATTGATTGAATCGACACGTAATCAAGCGGATGATGGTTATGAATCTGCAACACGATACAAGATGATTCTGAATCGACATTGACACTTGAACTCATGAAATGCATGTTTAGCAATACATGTTTTTTATATCATTGTCATGTTTATGTACTAAACTATTTAAATGCAACTTTTGTTTATTGTCATTTTATATTCATATATATACATGTTTATATCAACGCCATGTTTTATGTACTAAACTATTTAAATGCAACTTTTATTTATTGTCATTTTATATTCATATATATACATGTTTATATCATCATCATGTTTTATTGTCATATATACATGTAATCAAATATGACTCTAATAACATCTTGAAATTTGTAATATACTGATGGCTTCAAGCGGTAGCGAGAAAAAGCGCCATTGGGTAGGGGGCCTAATAATGTGCCCAAGGCCCCTACTAATCCCGATGATCGGATTCTTATTCGATTCACCTCCTCCTAATAAAGACGTACGTCCGCGTATATCATTTATATATAAAGCATTTAAGATTCCATTTATTGTATATTGGTAATGTTTTGATTGATATTATAAAGGTAATGTTTTGTTTTGGTCTTATTGTATTGAAAATTTGTATATTTCTCTTGGTTTGTGTCTTGGGTGCCTAGAAATGTCCATATATGCATGCTGTGACGCCCCCAAAATAGGTATACACCACACCCATTCTGAGTCGCCAAATACATGGTACAGAAACAACTACAACTTTATTATTACAACAGTAAAACTGTGAGTTTAAATACAAATATTATCTTCTGACAATATCTATACTCAAATAAATCCCCATCACATTTATTGATACATTATTTTACAAAATGGTGAGGACTACTAAACAATCCTTTCTAAAACCTTCATTCCATACCCCCGACTAAGTACTTCGCCATACATTCTCGCCTCCCGAGAAAGAAAAATGGAACAACAAGGAAAAGGGTGAGCTCAACTAGCCCAAGAAAGAATACTATGACTAAGATAATATACAACAAATTATCGTTAGTCTCCAACAGGAAAAAATCGATAGAATACAATAGACAACAAGTTTCGGATCAATATTCGCAGTGAAATAATAATTCATAGAAGAGTTACGTAGAGAATGAAATCTACTATAATCTATGAATTTAACACCATCATCAATATTTTATCCCCAGTAACATCAATCAATATTCATCTCAAATCAAATATTCATCTTTGCACTACAGCCAAAGATATTCATCAATCGGTCATGTTCATCTCAACACTGCTCATCTTTGCACTAAAGGCCAAAGATATTCATCAATCGGTCATGTTCATCTCAACACTGCTCATCTTTTTGCACTAAAGGCCAAAGATATTCATCGGTCGGTCATGTTCATTTAAACACTGCTCATCTTTTGCACTATGTGCCAAAGATATTCATCGATCGGTACGTTCATTTAAACACTTGTTCATCTTTGCACTACTGTGCCAAATATATTCTTCGAAATCATTCATCTTTGCACTACGGGCCAAAGATATTCAATAATATCATCATTTAAGACCGAGGATGATGAAAAATATTTTTAAAGAACGAATCCAAAGAAACAAAATGACAAGGATTAAGGATTAAGGATTCGTACTTTGTTTTATCCATGTCCAACAATACCTCAAAAATAATCATAGTGGTGTAAAATTCAAGAATGATCAAAACATGGATACAATCAAAGCTAGTATCCGAATAGATATTTTGGACGAAAAGAAGAAATTTTATTTTTCTAATTGAATAGTCTTAGTATCGTGAATAAGGTCTTATATCGTGAATAAGGTTGTGATATCGTGAATAAGTAATCTCACACCAAAAAATAGAAATTCCACAAAAACATCTCTTCACGCTTCATGAATAGTACTTTCGTGAATAAGTAACTCTTGAATAGTAACTCATGAATAGTAACTCGTGAATAAGAACTCATGAATAGTAACCCCACAAGCGTGAAAAAGTTCCAAATTTGATAAAACTTCGATCAACATTTCAAAGATAATGATATTGAAGAAATAATATCATTACTGAAAAAAAATAATATCCCTTACCTCAAAGAATCAAGATTTTGGAAGGAAAGGCTCAAGTGATCTTTGAATGAAACTTGTTACGACAATGACTCTCAAAGTATCTAAATACTCACAAAATACGCTCGATAATATAGAGAGAGAGAGAAAACTTTGTTTCGTGTGATTTTCAATTCTAACTTAGCCCTCTATTTATAGGAAAATGTTAAGACGTCAAGCGCACTTAACCTGCAACCTGATGGCTTTACCTGCTACTATTCCCACCCACCACATTTGAAAATTCAATTGAGCACATTTCTCACCAACCAAAAGTGTAAGACCCCGAAATTTTTTTAAATAAAAAGGAATTTCCTTTATTTATTATTTTGAAATAGTAAGGGTTGATTTGATTAATGTGGATAGTTAAGGGTTAAATACGCAAATATTTCAAAATAAGCAGTGGTTTATATAATATTCATTTTTTGTCGGGAATATTCGTTTGGTCGTGGAATATTAAATCTTTTCGGAATATATTCGTATTTACCAGCAGCGACCATGTAAAATATTCCCATAATGGAAAGCGATTGGATGAGGAAAACGACAAATATAAGTTGGTTAAAAATAACTTGGCGTAGTTATTACAGTTAAGACCGTTGGAATACCCGTGGTTAAAATACGATGTCTGGCGTGGTTGCATTGATGACACCAGATTGTACAAAGATTGTTGAATTATTGATCCTTACGTAAGATGGCACTACTCAATAATTTTCACGATGTTACCTTTCAATATTTTATTGATTCAATAATTCTTTGCGTTGATATTTTATATTATTGTTGTTCAATAATTGTCACACGCATGATTTCCCATTATCGGATCAATAATTCATATTATTTGAATAATATTATTAGATAACATTATTGGCAATGTCTAGAAAGTTACATCTAAGGAGAGGTTTGGTCACCTAATTGCGGCCAAGAAGAAAGAGATCCTTATTGAAAGCCCCTCTTTCCTGAGAGGAACGACTGGTTGTCATAAAATGTGATTCTCGTAATATCATTTGTGAATAATTAATTATTGATTCATATGATAAGGAAATATTTATTTTATATGAATATAAATGATGGATTTATTTATGTGGTTATTAATGAAGGAATTAATGTTGAGGTGTTTTATCGATTTTTTATCGGATTGGAGGTATTAAAAATCAAATCGGGGGTTTTGAGATATATCATGGGGTTATAATTTTTAATCCGACCGCTGGATTGTGGTAATTTTGGGTATGTTATACATACATAAGTTGAGTATATGTCCACAAATTTTGAACCGTTAAAAATGCACGAATGATTTGTTGTGAATTTTAAGAGGTGTCGGATTCTAAATTAGGTTTATAATTGATTTTGGTGGAAAATTCAAGAATTGAGTGGGCCCCACTTGTGGTTGGTGAAGAAATGTGCTGAATTTTATTTCAAATGTGGTGGGTGGCAATAGTAGCGAGTAAAGCCATCGGTGGCAGTCAAGTCTGCTTTTACGGCTAACATTTTCCTATAAATAGAGGGCTAAGTTAGAATTGAAAATCACACCGAAACAAAGTTTTCTCTTTCTCTCTATATTATTGAGCGTATTTTGTGAGTATTTAGATACTTTGAGAGTTCTTGCTCAAAGACAAGTTTCATTCAAAGATCACTTCCGACCTTTCCTTCCTTCCGGTCTTGATTCTTTGAGGTAAGGGATGTTATTTTCTTCTCTCGAGATGATATTATTTCTTCAATATCATTATCTTTGAAATATTGGTTAGAACTTTTTATCAAATTTGGAACTTTTTTATGTCTGGGTTACTTATTCATGAGTTACTATTCACGAGTTACTATTCATGAGTTACTATTCACGAAAGTTACTTATTCACGAAAAGTACTATTCATGAAGCGTGAAAATGTTTTTTTGTGGAATTTCTATCTTTTGGTGTCTGAGTTACTTATTCACGTATACGATTACTTATTCACGTATACTGCAGACTATTCATTTAATACGGCAAG
Source organism: Panax quinquefolius (assembly GCA_020205615.1). Taxonomy (NCBI): domain Eukaryota; kingdom Viridiplantae; phylum Streptophyta; class Magnoliopsida; order Apiales; family Araliaceae; genus Panax; species Panax quinquefolius. Next base: position 107,187,250 of record CM035165.1, read on the forward strand.
ACTATTCAATTAAAAATGAAAATTTTCTTTTCATCTAAAATATCTATTCGGATACTAGCTTTGATTGTATCCATGTTTTGATCATTCTTGAATTTTACACCAATATGATTATTTATGAAGTATTTTGAACTCGGATTGTTTAAAATGCGAATCCATAATACTTGTCATTTTGTTTCACCGGATTCGCTTTTTTAAAAATATTTTCATCATCCTCGTCTTAAGTGATGATATTATTGAATATCTTTGGCCCAGAGTGCAAAAAGATGAAAGCGGTGTGTTTAAATGAACACGACCGATCGATGAATATCTTTGGCCTTTAGTGCAAAGATGAACAGTGTTGAGATGAACATGACCGATTGATGAATATCTTTGGCCTTTAGTGCAAAGATGAACAGTGTTGAGATGAATATGACCGATTGATGAATATCTTTGGCTCAGTGCAAAGATGAATATTTGATTTGAGATGAATATTGATTGATGTTACAGGATAAAATATTGATGATGGACTGTTAAATTCATAGATTATAGTAGATTTCATTCTCTACGTAACTCTTCTATGAATTATTATTTCAATGCGAATATTGATCTCAAAACTTGTTGTCTATTGTATTCTATCGATTTTTCCTGTTGGAGACTAACGATAATTTGTTGTATATTATCTTAGTCATAATATTCTTTATTGGGCTAGTTGAGCTCACCCTTTTCCTTGTTGTTCCATTTTTCTTCTCGGAGGCGAGAATGTAACGAGTACTAGTCGGGGTAATGGAATGAAGGTTCTAGAGAGAGTTGTTTAGTAGTCCTCACCATTATTGTAAAATAATGTATCAATAAATGTGATGAGGATTTATTTGAGTATAAATATTGTCTGTAGAAGATAATATTTGTATTTAAACTCACGCTTTATTGTTGTGATAATAAAGTTGTAGTTGTTTCTGTACCATGTATTTGGCGACTCAGAATGGGTTGGATGGAATGGACCTATTTTGGGGTCGTTACAAAAAGTGGGGCCCACCAATTCCAGAATTTTCCACCAAAATCATTTATAACCTAATTTCTGAATCAGTCACCTCTTAAAATTCATAATAAATTATACGCTCATCTTTAACGGTTCAAAATTTGTGGACATATACTCAACTTATATATGTATAACATATCCAAAAATTACAACGATCCAACGGTTTGGATTAAATATTATAACTCACACAATAAAGTCAGAAATAACAATCGATTTGATCTTTTGATACCTCCAATCCGACAAAATACAAATAAAACATCTCAAAGATTAATTCCTTCATTAATAACCACATAAATAAATCCATCATTTATATTCATATAAATAAATATTTCCTTATCATATGAATCAATAATTAATTATTCATAAATAATATTACGTAATCACATTTATAATGACCAGGTGCTCCTGGAAAGAGGGCTTTCCAATAAGGATCTCTCCTTATCAAGCGCAAGCAATTAGGTGACCAAACCTCTCCTTAGATGTAACTTTCTAGACATTGCCAATAATGTTATCTAATAATATTATTCAAATAATATGAATTATTGATCCGATAATGGGAAATACCGTGCGGTGACAATTATTGAAACAAAGAATAATATAAAATACCAACGCAAAGAATTATTGAATCAATAAAATAAAATCTTTGAATAAATTAATTACGTAACAATTATTATTAGTAGTGCCTTCTTACGTAAGGATCAATAATTGATGCAATACTGGTAGTGCTTCTTGCTCAACAACGCGTATTAGTGTGTTTTAACCACCGGGTATTCCAACAATGATAATTGGAATAATTACGCCGTTATTTTTAAACAACTTATATTTGTCGTTTTCCTCATCCAATCGCTTTTTTCCAGTTTATGGGCTCCACACATGGTCACTACGGCATCATTTAATATTCCCAAACGATTTAATATTCCACGACCAAACGAATATTCCCCGACAACAATGAATATTTTATAACCACTGCTTATTTTGAAATATTTGCGTATTTAACCCTTTAACTATCCACATTAATCAAATCAACCCTTACTATTTCAAAATAATAAATAAAGGAAATTCCTTTTTATTTAAAAAAATTTCGGGGTCTTACACATGCCGTCATGCATGTGGCTAGTCTACATTATAGGGGAGACTATGGAAATTTTTTTTTAAGTATTATAAGTATAAGTTTGAAAAATGTTCACAAATATTATAGGGGAGACTATGGAAATTGCTTTAATATATGCTAATTGATGTTGTATATTATAGTGATTTTTCAGATAATAAGATCGTCAAGTGCATATCACAAATTGTATTTACTGAATTGGCCTACACCTGTGATTACGTGGGCGAGCACACCTATCGCCCACAAGGATCTTTGTTTGGCGAAATTTGGTATGTTTTTTTTAATTATGACAAATAATATTAATATAATATTAATATAATATTCAAAGGATAATTATTTAATAATGTTATTATTGTTTTTTATTTGCGTAAACCAGTATAGATGGGAGGGACGCGCAGCTTCAATTGATTCGAGACATTATTCGCAAAAGTGCCATGGTCCGCACTAAGGACAACTTGAATAAAGAACGACAAAAAGCCATTTACAATGCCGAGATCGACCATCCGGGCCGGGAGAGGATTATATGCATGAGCATAGCCCACAGTGGTGCACCCAAAATTTATATGGGTGAGATGTGCCTTGATGGAGAGTTTGAGAGTGGGTGAAAAGACGAAAAGACTATACCACCAACAGAGCCTCGGGTGTATCCGATGGCGAAAAAGGCTAAAGGACATACAAGTGGCGAGATTTCACGATTCTAAGACATATCAACTTTGCCGAATGCGTATTTACAAGTTTTAATATGTTTACAATCATGAATTGTAGAAAATATCCCATTTTTACTTAGTAATATTGTCTTTGTTTTTGTATAGAGTCTCGATCCTCAAGGTCACCTATCCATTGGTACGGATGTGTATGCGTATTACCCGATGATTCCGCTCGAGGCTATCCGGATAAGCGGTAATAAGTTTTAACAACTTTGATCTTGTTTATTAATACTTACAAAATATTATTTTAACTATTTAAGTGTTAACATGATGACGAGGATACTTATAAACGTTTAATGAATGGCGTTATCCCGAGGCACTCCACGTCCGCCTATTGATCAAGAGTTGTGGGAGAGGACGTCACATTGTGAAGAAGAACTACATTAAAGGTCAAGGACAACGACGACGCCCATCCTTCATGGCTCGAGCAAATTTACTGCTACCCCAGTCTTACCATCGAGTCATCCAGTTGTTCATATACTCCTACCGATCAGAGAGAGCTATATGTCAAGATCGAAATCTTACGAAGATATTTGGGCACCTGGGGCTCTTGATCCCGAGGAGTTAGTCAAGCAAGCGATGGCGGCAGCAGCAGCAGAACTGACGTGGGGATGGCGACGAGGTATAAAATCAATTTGTTGTATGTATTGTCGTAATATATACCAAAGATCAACATATTTATTATATTTGTAACTTGTTTTATTATTTTGTTAATTACGTGGTGATCAAGGAGGGATGACGCTTGACATAACCTTGTACTTGTATATTCAATATTTGGATGTTTGTATATATTACTTAAACAAGTTTTGAAATGTTATTATATTTATTCAAATCATATTGGTTTTAAAGGTTTATATACTAGTTTGGTGTATGTGTTGGTGGACGATGGATGTTTATATTGTTTTGTATGTTGTTTATCTTGGTGTGTATGTGTGTTGGGATAAAGGTAAAAAATGTGTGCTGTTTTTGGGAATTCAGTAAAACAACAAAAATTTGGTCAGATTTTTTTTTATCATCGTGACGCGCGTCATTGAACGTTATTAGCGACGACATATTATCAATGACCGGGTGCGGTCACGATAATGGTCACCGACATATGGACCACGTCGCCTTTGGCCTCGACCATCTTGACTCATTTCAACGATCAGATTTGTCATTTTGATTAAGCTTTCATACGATCGCAGATATCTCGTCGTTAATAATAGTGGTCATTGATGTGCATCCCAATGACCAGATTTTATCGCGACGGCTATCGGCGATCGCACGCGATCCTGAGATAGCTATCTCTGCGATCGAGTCGCGATCGATAATCGATCGGTGATAAGCCTTTTTGTTGTAGTGTTTGGGGCGTCCACATTACATTTGCATGATTCTTGTAGATACACATGGCGCTACGTATAACCTTTATAAATAATATGCATAACTCGTTCGATACATATTATTTATTTCGGTTTAGCCACAGCTTCTCGGAGAGAACACGTGATCGAAACAAAGAAGATTGATGAGCGATGATGGTCCAAGTTCCTTTATTATCGCTTATTACAACCGTTGCCTTGTCCTTCAAAAAGCAATCGAATTGCTTAATGTTGTTAAAATTGTTTTATTTTAAAGACATGCATGTTGGTTTCTAAATTACATCCATATTACTTTTTCAATGCAGATCAATATTAAGAGATGTAATGTGGTTCTCAAATAATCAATGCATTCTATTTATTGAATATTGGGAGTATTTAACAATTGTCATCTATTTGATGTTTTGATTGGTTCCTTTTGAATTTTTGATGAGTATATTTTTTACATCGTAATATACGTTCAAATACCATTATTAAAATTTTGTATTTTAATAATGTTTGAGAACATTATACAACTTAGTTGATTGCCGGACATTAGTTTATCGCAATGACTAAAAAAAATGAGAGAAAAAGAAATTCTTGACTATATATCCCAATTATGGAGTATGTTCTCACAGCTAAAAGTTGAGAAAAAAGATTTTTTTTTAATCCCTATTTGTGAGATATCATAAATAGATGTTTGAGCTCTACATAATAAAATATTGGCTTAACCATCAGCATTCGCTAACAATGTGACGCCCCCAAAATAGGTATACATCACCCATTCTGAGTTGTCAATACATGGTACAGAAACAACTACAACTTTTATTATTACAACAATAAAACTGTGAGTTTGAATACAAATATTATCTTCTAGACAATATCTATACTCAAATAAATCCTCATCATATTTATTGATACATTATTTTACAAAAATAGTGAGGACTACTAAACAACTCTCTGTAGAACCTTCATTCCAAACCCCGACTGCACTGCTTTCGCTTATATTCTAGCCTCCCGAGAAGAAAAATGGAACAAAAGGAAAAGGGTGAGCTCAACTAGCTCAAGAAAGAATATTATGACTATGATAATATACAACAAATTATCGTTAGTCTTCAACAGGAAAAAATCTAATAGAATACAATAGACAACAAATTTTAAATCAATATTCGCAATGAAATAATAATTCATTAGAAGAGTTAAGTAGAGAATACAAACTACCATCTTCTATGTATGAATTTAAAAGTTCATCGCTCATCTTTTATCCCCAGTAACATCAATCAATATATATCTGAATCAAATATTCATCTTTGCACTACAGCCAAAGATATTCATCATTGGTCATGTTCATCTAAACACTGCTCATCTTTGCACTACGTGCCAAAGATATTCATCATTAGTCATGTTCATCTAAACACTGCTCATCTTTGCACTACAGCCAAAGATATTCTTCGAAATCATTCATCTTTGCACTACAGGGCCAAAGATATTCCATAATATCATCATTTAAGATCAAGATGATGAAAATATTTTTAAAGAAACGAATCCAAAGAAACAAAATGACAAGGATTAAGGATTAAGGATTCAGTACTTTGTTTTATCCACGCCCAAAAATACCTCAAAAATAATCACAAAGGTGTAAAATTCAAGAATGATCAAAACATGGATACAATCAAAGCTAGTATCCGAATAGATATTTTGAATCTAAAGAAAAATTTTTCATTTTTCGATGAATAATCACCAGATCACGTGAAAAAGTAACTCAGACACCAAAAGTTCCAAATTTGATAAAAACTTCAAATCAATACTTGGCAGATAATGATATTGAAGAAATAATATCATTACTGAAAAATAATAATATCCCTTACCTCGAAAAATTAGTACTTTAGTTGGAATAATGGGTATAGTCTTTGAAGGAACTTGCAGACCGCCTAACAATACTCAAAGTATACTCAAAATACTCATAAGAATACGCCGATAATATAGAGAGAGAAAAACTTCAGTTTCAGGTGTGATTTTCAATTCTAACCCAAGACCCTATTTATAGAAAAATGCTTAGAACACCAAAAAAAGTAAAAATTTAATAAATTAATAATATTATTTTTTCAAATTTTCTACGCCCACTAATTTGGTCCAAGACATCACCACCATGTGACAAAACATTAAAACGTTTTTCTTAATTTAAATAATTAAAACTTCCAAAAATCAATTATTTTGAGCTTTAACTTCAATAATTCGTAATAAATAGCCTTTTATCGTAAAATTCAATTTCAAGCGACTTTTTATAGGAAATTCAATTCTCTACAACTTTGCGTAAGAAAGTTTTTTCCAAATTCCAAATGTAAATTGATCAAAATCCACAAACCAAGGCGATTTTACAAAGTATAATTAAATTTCACCAATAAATGGGGTCCACCGACATGTTTAACATGTTTTAAATATTTATTGCAACAAAAATACTCTTCCTCCTCGTATACTCATATATCCCACATTCGTTGTAAAATATCACCATTATTATATTATTAAAATATAATAATATATTTAAATGAATTATTTTATCGTAAAAGATAAAATTTCAATTTTCAACAATTGTCACATTAAAATTTTTCTCCATCTATATCCACATAAAATCAATATTTTCTTCATCATATGAATCAATAATTAATTATTCACAAATAATATTACAGTAATCACAATATTGACAACCAAGCGAGCCTTGTGAGCAGGGGCTTTCCAATAAAGATTTCTCCTTATCGTAGCCGCAATTAGGTGGTGACCAAACCTCTCCTTAGATGTAACTTTCTAGACATTGCCAATAATGTTATCTAATAATATTATTCGAGATAATATGAATTATTAGCTTCGATAATGAAAAATACCGTGTAATGACAATTATTGAAACAACAAAGAAAATAAAATATCAACGCAAAGAATTATTAAATCAATAAAATATTTGAATAAGAATTATCAGAAACCATTATTGAGTAGTGTCTTCTTACGTAAGAATCAATAATTGGTGCAATACCGCTGGTACTTCTTGTGTTTTAACCATGAGTATTTTAACAAAGATAATCTGTAATAACTACGCCAATTATTTTTAAACAACTTATATTTGTCGCTTTCTTCATCCAATCACTTTCCAAGCATGGGCCCACACATGGTCAAGGCTGCGTCGCATTTAATATTCCCCGACAAAGATTTAATATTCCACGACCAAACGAATATTCCCCGACAACAATGAATATTTTATAACCACTTGCTTATTTTGAAATATTTGCATATTTTACCCTAACTATCCACATTAATCAAATCAACCCTTACTATTTCAAAATAATAAATAGAGAAAATTAAATTTCATTAATAATAAGTTGGGGTCTTACAACCTCCCTCCTTATGAAATTTCGTCCTCGAAATCGGCGTCGTACGACTGTGTTTCAAAAGGTGAGGATACCTCGCTTTCATTTCCGCTTCCAATTCCCGTGTCATTTCCTCTATAAAGATGATTCCTCCACAAAACTTTAACTTGTGGTATGACCTTTCATGCTGTAGAACATGCTCCTTCCTATCCAAAATCTTGACAGTACATCCTCATCGCGTTAAGTCTTCTACTATCTCGTCCTGGGTTTCTAACTCTATAACGTGATTCGGGTCTTTCACATATTTACGGCAGAAGTATATGTGAAACACATTATGAACACGAGACATACTTTGAGGTAACGCGAGTCTATAGGCTACATTTCCTACTCTCATCAAGAATTTGAAATGGACCAATAAATCGTGGATTGAGCTTTCTCTCTCCCAAATCTTGTAACTCCCTTCCATGGAGCAACTCGCAATGATACATGATCCTCCTTTCGATGAAGATCCGCATAACTCTTTTGTCGATCTTGTGCCGCTTTTGTATACGTTGTCGAATCATTTGACCTTTTCAGAGTCATATCGTATTAACTTGGGTCCCAACAATGTTGCTTCACCCACCTCATCCCAACATATTGGAGAGCGACACTTTCGTCCCATATAATGCTTCAAATGGAGCCACACCTATACTTGCACGATAACTGTTGTTGTAGAGAATTCCACCAATGGTAAATACTTATCCCAACCGCCTTGAAGTCTAGGACACAGTAGTCTTAATAAATCTTCAAGAGTTTGAATAGTCCTTTCTCGATTGTCCGTCTGCTTGAGGATGGTATGCCGAATCAATCGTAAATCTGCGTCTTATATAGCTTTTGCAAGCTAACCCAAAATCTTGAAGTGAATCTTGGGTCACGATCCAAAAATATGGACACAGTGCATGCCATGCAACCTCACAATCTCATTCACGTCATATACTAGCAAGACGCTCAAGGAATAAGTCTCCCAGACGGCAAGAAATGAGCGGACTTGGTTAATCTATCAACAATAACCCAAATAAAGCATTGATGCCTTGAGAAACCGTAGGAAGACCCGTGAACGAAATCCATGGTAATGTGTTCCCACTTCCATTTCGGAATCTCAAGTGGTTGCAATGGACCCTTAGGTACTAGATGCTCCGCTTTTTACATTGCCTGGTAAGTTAAACACATCGAGATAAACTTTGCAATCTCTCTCTTCATATTGTTCCACCAAAATGTATGTCAAGATCACGATACATTTTAGTACTTCCAGGATGGATTGCAAATGGTGTATTGTGTGCATCCATCATAATCTTGACTTCAAATCGAGTCGTTAGGGACACAAAGTCCGGAGTGGACTCAAGTATTCCTTCTTCATCAATTCTCGCCCCTAATAGCTCCTTCTTGTACTTTCTTCTTCATACGCATCATCACCCGGCCCATGGCTTGAGCAACCTTAACTTTTTCTATTAAAGTTGGCTCTCACGCGTATACTTGACATCATCGCACTCATTCCCGCATATGATCTTCTACTCAATGCGTCATTTACCACGTTCGCTTTACCGGTGATGGTATCAATAATGTGGTCGTAGTCTTTCAATAGCTCGAGCCAACGTCACCGCCGCGTGTTGAGTTCTTTTGAGTGAAGAAATATTTAAGGCTTTTATGGTCCGAATATATCTCCACTTTCTCCCCATATAGATAGTGCCTCCATATCTTTAAGACGAAACGATCACGCTAACTCTAGATCATGAGTAGGATAATTCCTCTCATACTCTTTAAGTTGTCGCGAGGCATAGGCTATGACTTTCCCACATTGCATGAGAACACATCCTAACCTTTGCTCAAGCATCGTCAGATAACAAATCCATCCAACCGATGGTATTGTTAGAACAAAGTCTTAAAATAAGTCTCCTCTTAAGCTCTTGGAAACTCTTCTCGCATTCTTCTCTCCAAACAAATTTTGTATCCTTCCGAGTTAGCCGAAGTTAATGGAGTAGCGATTCGAGAAAACCCTTCCACGAATCTCCGATAATAACCAAATAGACCTGTAAAGTTACGTTTTTGATCCACCGACTTTGGCGCTTGCTCTAACTTTGTATTGCTTCAATCTTCACGGATCAACAGATACTCCATGTTTCGACACTGACGTGCCCAAGAAATGCTACTTCCTCGCCGTAACTCGCATTTCTTCAATTTGGCATATAGTTTGTTTTCACGAAGCCTTTGAGTACCAAATTTCAAATGGTGCTCATGATCTTCACGACTTTTGGAATATATGAGGATGTCATCAATAAAGACAACAACAAACCGATCCAAATATTCCTCAATACTCGGTTCATCATATCCATGAAAGTCATAGGAGCATTAGTCATCCGAAAGACACGACTAAGAATTCATAATGCCCGTCATCGAGTTCTAAAGCGCGCTCTTTGAATATCCTCGCTTTTAATCTTCAAATGATGATATCCGTAATCTAAGATCGATTTTTGAAAAGAATTGTGCCCTCTTGAATCGGTCAAACAAGTCATCAATACGAGGTAGAGGATACCTATTCTTGATGGTGACATGGTTCAATTCCCGATAGTCAATACAAAAGTCGCATACTCCCGCCTTTTCTTCTTTACGAAATAAAACAGAGCACCCCAAGGAGATGTACTAGATTTATCGAAAACGATGTCCAACAATTCCTCGTTGTTGGACCTTTAACTCCTGAAGTTCAATAGAGCCATTCGATATGGGGTTTTAGAAATGGGCTTTATACGGGTTCAAGATCAATAAAGAATTCAACTTCACGCTCGGGGTGTACCGTGAAGTTCTTCGAAATACGTCGGAAAGTCAATAACAACAGAATATGATTCAAATTTGACGTGTCTTTATTCAAATCCATAACATGGGCTAAGAAAGCTTGACATCCGCTTTTTAATAAACGAATAGCTTTATGATTAGATATGATGAACGATTGATTTTAATGGTTTAGTTGTTGAATTCGCATAACAAAGTTGGTTAGAATATGAAAACTAACAACCTTACGAAAAACAATCAATTTTGGCATGATGAGTAGTTAACCAATCAATCCCTAAAATCACATCAAAAGCAAGTATCTTTAAAGAGATAAGGTCAATGTAAGGTGATGGTGCCAACTTGAATCAAACAAGATTTATAAACAAAGTGGATGTGATGAAAGTTTCTCCTAACTGAGTTTCCACGAGATAGTCAAAGTCTAATTTCTCCTGAGTCAAGTTTAAACGCTGAGCACACGCAGAGAGATAAATGAATGGGTAAAGACCCAGATTGTAAGGTATAAACTTCGCAAGAATTTATAAATAGCTTACCCGTGATCACCTCGTTTGGGTTCCTCGATTATGACCAAATACAACAAAAACGCCTTCCGGAATCGTTAACTTTGACTTTTCCGAAAGTCTTTTGAGTCACCGTCCCCATTGAACTAGGTTTCGCCATCGCATAATCTCGAGCGATATGTCCTTCCTTTCCACAATTATAAGCATACCTTGAACTGTTGTGGGGCGCTTTATCGATATGTCCCTCTTTTTCGCATTTGTAGAAGATACGACCTGGTCGTTCTCCTCCCTTAGAACCGATTCTTGTCACCAAGACCGCTGCCTTCACATGGTCGTTGTTAAATCTCCTCTTTTAAAATCTCCTCCCGACTCGCTTCTTCTATTTTCACGGCTATGATTACCACCAGAGTGGTTACCATTTTGTCCGTCTGCTTTTTCTCCATTGGTTATCATTATTTTGTTGATCGCTATCTCCGGTACGATCCTCGTTGTGGTCCCTCACCGACCAGACTCGTTATCTCGCTTAAATAATTGAGCCCTGCTTACAACATCCTAATAGAGAAAAATTTATAAGAAATGAGATATTGACGTACGCCGGGTTTCAAACCTCTAAGAAACATCCGTCATACGCTCCTCATTCTCCACCAAATGAGGTGCAAACACTCGATAACTCGCAAACTTTGCCTCGTCTTCGAGACACCGCCATGTTGTTCTCGCTCGGTCTAATAAACTCCACTTCCTTCATATGATGAACACTTTCGTGAAAGTATTTGTCATTAAATAGTTTCAAACGCTCTCCCAAGACATGCCGAAAAGCTACCGGATGGGTACGCCTTCGCATTCCCACCAAGAGATCTCGCCTCGCCACGGAACATAAAGGTGGCGAATGGAACCTTCGTTCCTCCGCGCATCCCAAGACATCGAATATCTTGGTAATTTGCTTGACCCATGTTTCCGCAATGATCGGATCCGCTTTCCTTAAATTCGGTGGTCTCAACTCTTTGAATCGCTTGGTTGTGATAACCCGTGAATCGCTATCATTTCCTCCTCAGATTTTGAACACGAGTCTCCTCGTTTGATTTTGCATGAACTACAAAAAGCTTCTAAACATCCCTCGCTCATCATCATCCGCCAAGGGTGTTGTTCACGGGAGAACATTGCCACTGTGTATACGCGTTCTCCCTCGTTGGTGAGCACAAGCGCCTCCACGGTCTCATTTCTATTGTTAATATTCTCACGACATTCTCAAATACTGCATTATAAATTAAGGGTTAATTAAGGAAATCAATATAAAACATAATATCCTTATATACCCACTCAACTAACAATTAAGCTTAGGTAGACACACTAAATAAGGATTTACTCGCCTCTCCCTCCTAGTTCTATTCCCCGATCTCCGCCAGAGATCATATCCCTAAGCTCGATACCAACCGTGACGCGCCCCAAAATAGGTATACATCACCCATTCCGAGTTGTCAATACATGGTACGTAAACAACTACAACTTTTATTATTACAACAATAAAATCGTGAGTTTGAATACAAATATTATCTTCTGTATAATATCTATACTCAAATAAATCCTCATCATATTTATTGATACATTATTTTACAAAATGGTGAGGACTACTAAACAACTCTCTCTAGAACCTTCATTCCAAACCCCGACTGCATCTCGCTTATATTCTCGCCTCCTCGAGAAGAAAAATGGAACAAAAAGGAAAAGGGTGAGCTCAACTAGCTTCAAGAAAGAATATTATGACTAAGATAATATACAACAAATTATCGTTAGTCTTCAACAGGAAAAATCTAATAGAATACAATAGACAACAAATTTTAAATCAATATTCGCAATGGAAATAATAATTCATTAGAAGAGTTAAGTAGAGAATGCAAACTACCATCTTCTATGTATGAATTTAAAAGTTCATCGCTCTATCTTTTATCCTCAGTAACATCAATCAATATATATCCGAATCAAATATTCATCTTTGCACTACAGCCAAAGATATTCATCACCGGGTCATGTTCATCTAAACACTGCTCATCTTTGCACTACTGTGCCAAAGATATTCATCACCGTCATTTTCATCTAAACACTGCTCATCTTTGACTACAGGCCCAAAGATATTCTTCAGAAATCATTCATCTTTGCACTACAAAGAAAGATATTCTATAATATCATCATTTAAGATCAAGATGATGAAAATATTTTAAAGAAACGAATCCAAAGTGAAAACAAAATGACAAGGATTAAGGATTAAGGATTCGTACTTTGTTTTATCCACGTCCAAAAATACCTCAAAAATAATCACAAGTGGTGTAAAATTCAAGAATGATCAAAACATGGATACAATCAAAGCTAGTATCTAGAATAGATATTTTGACTGAAAAGAAAATTTTTCATTTTTCGATGAATAGTCAAGATATCGTGAATAAAGGCAGTATACGTGAATAAGAACTCAGACACCAAAAGTTCCAAATTTAATAAAAACTTCAAATCAATACTTCTAAGATAATGATATTGAAGAAATAATATCATTACGAAAAATAATAATATCCCTTACCTCGAAAAATAAAGATTTAAAATTGGAATACTGGGTATAGTCTTTGAAGGAACTTACCGCCTAACAATTCTCAAAGTATACTCAAAATACTCACAAGAATACGCTCGATAATATAGAGAGAAAAAACTTCAGCTTTACGGTGTGATTTTCAATTCTAACCCAAGACACCTATTTATAGGAAAATGCTTAGAACACCAAAGCAGTAAAATTTAATAAATTAATAATATTATTTTTCAAATTTCCTACGCCCACTAATTTGGTCCAAGACATCACCACCATGTGACAAAATATTAAAAACATTTTTCTTAATTTAAATAATTAAAACTTCCAAAATCAATTATTTCTTAGAGCTTGAACTTCAATAATTCACAATAAATAGCCCTTTTATCGTAAAAATTCAATCTCATGACTTTTTATAGGAAATTCAATTCTCTACAACTTTGCGTAAGAAAGTTTTTCCAAATTCCAAATGTAAATTGACCAAAATCCACAAACTGACGATTTTACACGTGCTATAATCAAATTTCAAATCAATAAATGGGGTCCACCGACATGTTTAACATGTTTTAAACATTTATTGCAACAAAAATACTCTTCCTCCTCAGATATACTCATATATCCCACATTCGTTGTAAAAATATCACCATTATTATATTATTAAAATATAATAATATATTTAAATGAATTATTTTATCGTAAAAAGATAAAATTTCAATTTTCAACAATTGTCACATTAAAAATTTTCTCCATCTATATCCACATAAAATCAATATTTTTTCATCATATGAATAAATAATTAATTATTCACAAATAATATTACGTAATCACAATATCGACAACCGTGCGGCCTTGTAGAAAGCAGGGGCTTTCCAATAAAGATTTCTCCTCATCAAGCGCAAGAATTAGGTGACCAAACCTCTCCTTGATGTAACTTTCTAGACATTGCCAATAATGTTATCTAATAATATTATTCGATAATATGAATTATTGCTTCGATAATGAAAAATAATCGTAAATGACAATTATCAAAACAACAAAGAATATAAAATATCAACGCAAAGAATTATTAAATCAATAAAATATTGAATAAGAATTATCGTAACCATTATTGAGTAGTGCTTTCTTACGTAAGAATCAATAATTGGTGCAATACCGTATGCTATCGTGTTTTAACCACCGAGTATTTTAACAAGATAATCTGTGAATAACTACGCCGCTTATTTTTAAACAACTTATATTTGTCGCTTTCTTCATCCAATCGCTTTCCAGTTATGGGGCCCACACATTGTCATAGTCGGCCGCATTTAAATATTCCCCGACAAAGATTTAATATTCCACGACCAAACGAATATTCCCTTAACAACAATGAATATTTTATAACCACTTGCTTATTTTGAAATATTTGCGTATTTTACCCCTAACTATCCACATTAATCAAATCAACCCTTACTATTTCAAAATAATAAATAGAGAAAATTAAATTTCATTAATAATAAGTTGGGGTCTTACAAACAACCTTTCAGCAGCAAATACTTTATTCTCTTCATATATCTTTAAAACTGAAATATCTCAATTCCAAGACAAATAATACATTTTTTAAGGGCATAAGTCTTTGAACTTGAATAAATAATAATTCTAATACAACTGAGATGCTTCCCCACAAAACTGTTCTCAGATACGAGTATATACAAGAAAATAAATATATAAAACTATAGAAGAAACAAAACCAATCACAATGACATAAATGACATCATGTGTACATTGTTGGTTTTATAGGATGGTCAAGAATTAGGAGGTTCGTTTAAAACTTCAGTCCAGATTTGCAATGACAGCATCAACAATTTCTTGTGTGGTGCTATGCCCACCAAGGTCTTTTATCCCGTGACTTGCCCTCTAAGATTACGCTACTCCCATCGCAGCCTCTAATCGATCAACAAACGAAGGAAACTTTATATGTCTCAACATCATGGATGATGAGAGAAACAAAGTCACCGAATTTGCCTTCTTTTGCTTCTACTAATTTGTCATTTAGATTAAAATTGTGGTTGCTTACCGCAAAGACAAGGCATAAGATAAACTCAATGCGGTACCGTGCTCCAACTCATCATAACTAGACATAGAATAATTGTAGCAACTGAGAGGACAACAAAATACAAGAAAATATAAAATAATGAAGAATACCTTCATCATGGGACTCAAAATTCATCTCCCTTCATATATACTTGGCTCGAAGTTGGTGACCGCCCTTTCCATTACATTTGATAGTCGCCTTGTCATATATGCCTTATTTCCGTAAAATCAAAAGGGTGAGACTGCTTGGAAGACACCCTATTGAGTTTGAGAATTCAAAAATTCAAGATCGTGGATTGTGTAATTCATGATCTTTAGACCTTGCAGCCTACTTCTCACGTCCGAATAAAGACAAGATAAATATACTGCAATGCAAGCATTGTAATCTCCGTGATGAACATTAAACATCTCCGTGATAAATATACCGCAATGTAAGCATTGTAATCTCCAATTACCGAATGTGTTATTCAAAATGCAAACGAGAGAAATTGAACAAGCAAAAAACAAAATGTATAATCGTAGGATTTTAAATAGTTAAGTTTTATTAGACTTACTAATAGCTTTCATTATCGACATAAAAGTCAAACAAACAAATGATTGTAGAACACATTCTCCACAGCTCGTAGTATTAAATGAGAGTACCAAACATTTCCAACTATCCAAATTTTACGAAGATCATAAAACAAAAGTTACCTTTTAATCACTACTTTTACTACTTTTAATCACCTACCTTTTACTAGAAGCAAAATCAGTTATGAGGCTTTTTGATCATTACAGAGGAATTACATCACATTTATATGGGAAAATAATCGTTACAGAGGATTTGCTAAACTAATGGCAAAAAAAGTAAGAATTTCATGCTTAGACTAAGACGCTTTCAACTGGTTACTCACTTGAATGGCACAACTAGTAATTACAAAACAAGCATATATTGGCAATCATAGTTACTGGAAATTGACCACAAAAATGGCTCAAAATTGAAATCAACATTTAACCAAATTCTCAGATTCAAGTATAAATGACAAGTTATAAACTGAGCCCTAATCGCCTAAAAATTTTAATAACAAAAAATGTAAAACCCTTTAACGCGAAATAAAAACTATAAATATGCTATAAACATTAGATTCATAGGAAAAACAAAAATCTAAACGGCAGTTTGAGATTATAAGCAAAAATCAAACCTAAAACAAAAATCTATCAAATTAGAGAGTTTGAAAGCCTCATGGGTGAACTTCATAGTGGGGATGGCAAATGACGACACTTGGTTGAAGGCCGAGAATCCGATGATCGATACTCTTATCATGAAGTCAAGGAGTAGGAGTGATGAAGCGAATTTGAGAGAAAAGCAACCTCGTGCAATTTTTGATTTAGGAGGAGCACAACGTGATTTGGGAGAGAAGTCAAGGAGTACAGTAATCGGATTTTTTTTTTTAAAACAAGTCGCCCAAAACGACGCTGCTTTTGGGTTGATTGTGTAAAAAAAAAAAATTACCAACAAGATACCCATTTTTCCTTATATATATATATATATATATATATATATATATATATATATAGAGCAGTGATTTATAACAAATGATTAGGTAATAGGTCTGCACCCATTATGATTAATTAATAGTATATTTTTGATCTTCAATAAAATAAATAAATGTCCAAAATTTTTAAAAATAAGTACACTCATTATTAATTAAATAGTGGAAGAATTTTTATTTTTTATAAAAATATCGGGTCCATATATAATTCCTATCAACTATAGACGATCAAAGATACAATATACTATGAACTATATATGTTTATACAGTATATCACATTCGATATATATTACCTCTCTCATAAGTACTTAACCATTACATTAGGGAACCATGAATTCACACTATTATTTTACATGGACTTTAATGTAAAAGATCAAGTCTTGAGTAAGTTTATATATGCTTATATATCACCCTCAATATATATATATATATATATATATATATATATATATATATATATATATATATATTTCGTGTTATTATACTAGTATTTGTCAATCTTAATGCATAAGTGGTAATAATATAATAGTAGCACTAATACTAAATAATGATAATCACCATGCATGATTATATATAGAATTAAATTAGATGATTAGCAGCTGTTTATAAAAGGTATATGTCACGGACCTCTCTCTCTCTCTCTCTCTCTCTCTATATATATATATATATATATACATGGACAATATGATCATACACAACACAGTCTGCTAAAATTACGTCGTTTTGATATATTTATTGTTTTTATATAAAAAATACATCTCTACTCCCAAATTAGAAATTACAAATAAATTTGTCAAAACGACATAGTTTTGACTAACTATGCACAAATAAAATATACACAACTGTATGTATGACCATTATGTTATATATATAGAATAGTGATTCATAACAAATGTTTCTATAGATCTTTCACCGTCCAATACGAGATCTAAGTGCCGAGTCAATTTGAGTATATGTATGGCCGCTAGTCATTTTGGCAGTAAAAAAGTCTTATCAACGGTGATTGTAATGACTAAATTATTTATCTTTGATTTTTTCAGGCCGCTAGTCTTACTATCGACCAAGCTAAACGACTACGTCTTATAGCCTAGGAATAGCGGCCAAACAATATATATATATGGCTCAGTTTTCTCCAACGAACCGGAAGGAACAAACTAAAAATGAACCGAAATTAAAGAAATTGATGACACGTGTTCCATTTGTAGAATTACAATGGTCGGCTTATAAAGTTGGTCGTTCAAATGGTTATTTTCAAGTAATCAATTTCTACATGTTCATAGCCTTAAATATTACCCCCCCGTCCATATCAATATTGATTCTTTTTAAAATTAAATTTTTATTTATATAAATATAAATATTATAAATTAATTATGAGATTTATTATTTTTTAAATATAAAAATATTTTAAATTGACTTTTAAAAATTCATTTGTAGTTTTAAATTTAGGAAGTATTATTTATAGATATCTTTCTTTTTCTTCATTTAATATCTTATTGACTAA
The DNA here is from genome assembly GCA_020205615.1 of Panax quinquefolius. NCBI lineage: Eukaryota > Viridiplantae > Streptophyta > Magnoliopsida > Apiales > Araliaceae > Panax > Panax quinquefolius. The sequence continues at coordinate 107,205,756 of CM035165.1, forward strand.
AAATAAATTACTAATTTTGTTTTATTGAAATGCATGCATCCTATCCAAATTTCAGACAGCTCTCTGCCTTCTTCAACCTTGGGTGTTATTTATAGCTAGCTAGCCAAATTTACACGTAAAAATAAGAAGGAATAATATAGGAAGTCAGGCCGCTACTCTTTCTAATGATCGGACTATAAGACGTTGTATTAATGATAAATGTCATCGTTTTAATCTGGCCAGTAGTAGTAGTGGCCCGAAAAAATTCTATTAATCTTCAAGGAGGGCAACTTAGTCATGTGGGCATTGGTCGTTGGTAAGAGTTTACTTGACAACTTAGTCATTATAGTCGTTAATAGTGGTATATGCCCAAGTTAATCTCGGCCCTTAGATGTGCAAAAGAGATTTATTTACTAGAATATTGTCTATATCAAACACTTGCTATGTATCACTACCCACATATATATATATATATATATATAGAGAAGTAGCATCAACATTGTAAATTGATTTTGTAAGGATTGTGTTTAGTGTTTGTCATAATTTTCTTATTTATTTTCCAACAATATTGAATATTATACAAAAATAAGTTCATCTAGGTCATATGGAAAGTCAACTTGTTTTAGAATTTATTTTTTTAAAATTTAAACAACTCTATTTCTGAGACAGTTTATATAATTAAAATACATATTTTTAGTTTAAAAATGAGTGATTCTCATAGTTTATATTATGATCCTATTGTCAAACTAACTAACTGCCCCCTTCCCCCGCGGGAATGTTACAATTTTCGAGGGAATCTTGAATATACTTGTTGCAAAGCATGGAATATTCTGTGAAAAAACTTACTACTATTGTATTGTTACTCCAATTTATTATATAAAATGATTCTTACATAGGATGCCATTGGTAATTTTGTCTGCATTTGGACATGGGCGGTGGATCGCTTACCACAAACACCATTGCAGATTGTTGGGCATATCACCATCACCCCCCTAAAGATAAGGATACTTGTCTCTCCTCTCATCTGTTGTAAAAAACCCTCGCAAGAATCCAAAATTTACAATGTTGATGCTACCTCTCAATATATATATATATATATATATATATATATATATATTAATATATATGTTATGTTATAAATCAAAAATAGACATACATCATCCCTATCTGCTCAATATAAAAATTAAAAAATAGAAATCAATTTACATTCATTACTACTATCTCCTTTCTAAAATTAGGATCTTAAAATACATATTTAAATTTGTGAACTCCTTAAATTTAAAATTGATACGATTTTATTTTAATTTTGTAAGTAACATATTATAATCAGTAGAAATACTTTCAAGCTTATACACTATAACTCAATTAGTAATACATAGCATATGGTAAAATAAACCTAAAACTTCTTCCACATTAAAGTCGTATACAAATTATTCATTTTTTTTTGATGTTGGTGTATGGTGGTGGGGGATTACAACTTGATATAAAAAAAATTGCGCCCCAAAATTTCACGCCTGCCCTACCACATATATAGTTGCTACAATGTAAATTGTTGGTAAAATAGAATTGCACCAAAGTTTTGAGCATCTAAAACCAACAAGAAAAATGGTATATAAGAGTCAAATTGCTCTTATAGAGCTTTCTTCACTTGAAAGAAGTCGGATCGTTCCTTGTTGGCAGCATCAACATCATCTGGAGATGCCACTGCAACCACAACCCCTTTATCTTTAACTGCATCAATTGCATCCGCAAATTCCTTGAAGTCACCCAAGCTTTAAGAGAGAATAGAGGAAGAATTAGAGCAGTCGAGTTAGGTGCAAGAAACTTCTGTGCAGAAGAATTTTGATAATCAGCCAGAAACGCTACCAAGAGGATAACCTGGTCAGCGATTGTGGTTATGATAACAAAATGCTATATATGCCTAAGCTCATGTTATTTAAATGAAGGCAGACTTGTAAGCAGGTATATAGAAATAATTTCCTCCCTGTTTCCAAGATAGATTCAGAGTAATCAACTATGAAAATTTCCTACGCCATATGAAAATCATATCTATAAATTGCCCCCCCCTTTAATTAGTCTCCTAGACATGCAGAAACACTCTAATTCAGTGCAACATGTGCTCTCCTCCAAACAATGTGAAATAAAGGTATTACTAGGATGCCAAAGTGTGTTTAGGGAGAACGGTCTCAATATGCAGAAAAGAATTTTTTTGGAAGTGTCATATTACTTGGAATATATTCATCCAAAACAAGAAATAAATGACAGTTTGGCTGGTTCACCTATAAAAAACTTATTTATTGTAGCAGTCAAGTATGTTTACTACTAGTGGTAAAATAAATTTTTTTTTACAGGTCTTGAGAGAACTCCAATATAGAATCCTACAAGTGTATCGTACTTATCCACCATTTTTTTCTTCCTATAAGTGTGGTATAACAACTAAGAAGATTGAAAGAAGACGACGAAAACACGAAAACGAGCTCTGACCCACAACTTTACTACTACTACTACTACTACAACTACTTTTTATTCGTCTGAAAACTGAAAAGTAAATGCTACCCAGCACCATAAAATACCAAATGACCTGGATAAATATGGAACAGCCCATTCAATTATGAATTTGATAAAGCATGAGAGCATGTTCTGTTGCAGCTTTGTTCTCATGAATTACCAGGGAAAAATATAAAGAAAACTGGGAGTTGAGGAATGGTCAGTGACAGCAACAATAGCTGAGGCCTGTGATAGTATGATGAAATCAACTTTGCACAGCTACTATTCACAATTGGTCAATGCATATGCTAAGATAAAAATAATGTCACTTACCTTGTTGATAATATCTCTTCACGTCTCTTTTGTCTTTCTTCTTCTTTAACTCCCAATAGGTGTCGCAATAAACTGAAATAACAGAAAAAACCATTGACTATCAACTATGATATAAGAAGCCAATCATTTTAATCCTGGGAAGATAAACCTCCCTTACCGCATACAAAGCATGAGCTTGTAATATATTACAATAAATATTTTAAGTTAAAGCCATACTCCTTGAATGTACTAATTGGCATCTTCATTTTAATGCAGATACAGGTTCATTTAGAATGCCTCTTCGAGTCGTAAAAAATTAAATGCATAACTCCCATAATCTTCAAAATAGCATTTGAATTGATGATACGGAAATGAAGGAAGTTTAAGGTTCAAATTCACAAGTATGAAACAAAGAACTGCAATTGGAATTAGAGAAGAGGTAGGTTCATAGAGATGCATCATATACGATTCTTTCTGCAAGTAGAACCATTTTGAGATAAATGACTATTCCACTCATAAAAGGCTCTCAACTATTGAATTTCATCTTGTTGAAATATATAGCTAACCAACCCAATCTAAAACTTAAGTTAAAGTCCTTCAATTTTAATCAGTTTATAATTAAGTCTAACTGGAATATACTCTTCTTGACAGAGATCCTAGTATAAATGGACTATCTATTATTCACAAAAAAGAACTTGCATAAATATTTCAATATCAAAAACCAAAAACAAAACTCCCACTTACCTACTGTATCCTTTGGCATCGGGTAGCTGGTAGGAATCTACATCTCCAATGGTCCCAATAATTGCTTTTGTAAGAGAATCTTCATCCATTTCTAACTCCCGCAAAAAATTACTGGTACCATCATATACATCCAGCGTCTTCAGTAAATTGGGGTCCCGATAGGACAGGAATGAGAATACTCCTGCACAAGTAAATTTGACAGTAAATACAATGGAGTCACTTTAGACTATGCCTTGACATGACATGACATGACATGACATGACATTCATTAGTACCTGAATGAGTGTCAAAATCACAGAAACCACCATAAGCTCCACCGCTAACCCGTACACGATCCCATAACCATGTATTACTAACGTATTTAGAAATAACATATGCACTACCCTTGAGCTGATAACCAGTTTCGTAGACGTTTGCCGCTTTTCCAACATAATTCACCTGTTCACACAATCAATTAATTCAATAAGGAAAGAAATACACAAAGAAAATATGTTCAACTAAGGATGTCTACAATTAAACCTGGGTAGGTATCACAATAGCTTCATTGGTCGAAGGAAGCCGAGCATTCCAGCTATCTGATTTTGCTGGGGAAGAGCTTGGAAGCAAATCAAGAAATTTGCAAACATACTTCTCTGAGCTTGTGAGGTTCTTTCCATCAGCAGTAAGATTAATTAGGCAACCCTTTCTTGAAATTAAAGATTTGCGGATCTCCTCAAGTGATGAAGAGATTTCATTCCAGTTCAGATCAACTTTCTCTTCAAGAGCTTGTAGGAATTCTAGATAACTGCACGCACACCCAAAATACAAACTACATTAGCTCATTAATTCAACAACAAAATAAGTTTCAGGTAAAATTAAAAGTAGTGTTGTATAACTTCAAGACCTTTTTCATACCAAAGTTGGAACTACATAGTAGTAGTTCAAAACAATGCAAATGTAGGTGTTTAAATTAATATGCACGTGGTATATTGCAGTATAATGATAAGAGTGACCTCCTAGAAACTAGCATTAAATCTTTCTGTACATCCAAGTAGGTTCTTATGGAATGTAACTGATTAAAATATCAAATCAATTTTGAGCTATTGAATCTGAATGTTTAATCCTAGACAACACTTACTGTGCTGTTGAGTAAGAAATTAGTAACTGATAAAATATTTTGTTGACCCATCATAAAAGTCAACCAGTTGAAAAACTATAAAATATTCCAACCTGACACCACCCATTTGTTCGCCTATCCACCCCACAACATTCAACTTCGCATCCATCCTTGCAGCCGCAATGCCATGACCACTGCCTCTCAGTCGGTTCTAAAAACACAGAGCATATGAAATTAAATAATAGGAAAAGAAGGAATTCCCTCGCATTTCAATAATCTACAAATACCTCCATTCTTGCTTTGCTTTGGGAAACAAACTGCTTGAAACGCTTCTGGTCTGTAAACTGAACATCTTGAATAATGCGGTTTATCTACAATAAATGTATTCAATGTCATTGTCATCAGTTGATTATTGTCCAATCGTTAATTAAATAGCTTTGCTCAAGAACATTACAGCTCAAAACTATAGTAACATTTTTTATTTTATTTTACTTTATTTTTGATAGGTGGTAACAGATTATGTTATGTATCTAGAAGGACACCAAATAATATACCAGGTTAAATAGGTCTTCGGTGTCCAGACATGGCTTTGCCTCGAACAATGATATGGCTACATGGATCCTCCTTGCCCCTCACTGATGATGTGAAAGGATATACGGATATCCCTCCAGTTTTCCTTCCAATCAACTGATTGAGTTGTACAAAATCCATGTCTTTCGTACCCATCTCCAGCAGCGATTGACTGTCAACAGTTTGAATTAATTAGCTAATTTATAGATTTTCCATGTGTATATTCATATCATCATCATAAAACAATGTAGATGAACAACTTATTGCCTTATGGGTAGTTGTGTATTTTATAAGTTCATTTTTACTCCTTGGCTTTGTTTCGTTTATCTTGGCTTTTCTTGTTTCAATCCATACTTACAAGTTACATGCTGAATATAAGTTTTATCCACAATCTATTCAGTAAAGATTGCAATCCTCTAGACTTTATAGAAGAGCTGGAGTAACTTTAACATAAGAGACAGCCTTTCACTTAATGCTAGGAAGATGGCTGATTTTACCCATTTCATAGGCAACAGGCAAAATCACATAAAAGGTACCAACTTCACTGGGAATAATATTTCTAGGAACCGGACAATTAGAAAAAGGTACCAAAAAGAATGAACACGACGAGATGTGGGCTGATGTGAAAACAAAATAAGAATGGAAAAATACAATCCCAAAAATATGTAGCATTATATGAATCAGAAATTATGGGGTGTGCACTAAAAAGTGCCTACTGCAAGTCTGCAACTGAAAGCTTTGGCAAGAACAGAAGAAATAAATGAATTCTCATGACCGTCACAGATTACTATTGAAATTAAGCACCCCTTTGTTACCTGATTACATATAGTAACTAAACAAGTTCATGGAAAGGTCCAAATATTCAAATTTTGCAAAGAAATGTAGACAAGAGTATCCTAAAAGCATACAGTTGTGTTATAAAAGTAATACATTGTACACAAAACAGACACAAAAATACATTAATGAACCACATAGAACAAGAGATTGGGACACACCTCAAAGTGAGAGGGAGAGTGACTGTAATTTTGTAAAGCATAATACAATCTAACTTTTCTAAAAGATACCATGGTGATCATTCTTGCTATCTTGGTGTTGTCCAAATAGGCTTAGAATCTTGAGGATACTAACCAAATCAAGGAATAAAATATAATATCTAAGTTTTGTAATAATTGATACGTTAGTCTCATTTTCTTAAAATAAAAAAATAACTAAGTGTCCTCTTTCAAATAATTGTGCAAGAAAACTGAGGTCGTCTATTAAGTAAAATTTTGCCAATTGCAAAAGTAAAACACATTGTGTATGTAGAACTGGATAAATTATGGATTGTGCAAGTAAATAAATTTTGTTCAATGAAAATCATTTCCTAAATTTGTGTGCAATAACCAAAAGTGACACATTTTTGGAACAAAGGGAGTAGTATATACAAGCTTTGTTTTTTGGCAGTCAATATATGAGATCACTGAACTAGTTATGCCACATTGGCCCAAATGTTAAGAAATTGACAATAACCAAATGTCAATACGATAGAATTGATATTTATATGAACCAAACTAAAGAAAGCTAATACTTTGCGATAAGAAAGAGGAAGTTTCCAATGAAAAGAGATGATGGGAGTTTGGCTAGTTTTATAGTACTTTGGTCATGTGCAAACAAAAGCAGCGAGTGCACTAGAAAATAGTGGATTAATTGGGGAAGTCAGTAGATTACAGTTGTGGCAGTTAGAACTTCAAAATAGACGCAAAGAAGAATAATTCAAAAAAGATATGACCATCCATTGAGCTAAGGCTCAGAATAATCTATATGTATTCTTATTACTTTTTTCATGATGTTTTTCCTTGTTTCTTCTTTTGCCTATCTACATAAATTTATGATTTGATAGGGAAAAACCAACATGCCCAGTATAACAGCAACGAGGTACAAAATCTTTAAAAAGTCATAGCAATTCACAAATTGAAATAGAAACTAGACGCGCACTATTAAAAGCATATAAATTATGTAGTTCACATCTCACCAGAACAATGGCACTAGAGGAAGAAGCTCTTGCTTCAGCGGACTCATGTCAAACACAACCTCACTGTACAATACATCATTGGTGAAGAGATCGTGCTTCAATACCTGTACCCCGTTGATATCCCCAATCTACAATTTGTGAAGGAATGTTCAGTGAGTATCTGAACCAGAAAAATACACATACGTTTTCCAAAAAAGATATATAAAGGTTTACAATTACCTCTATGGGAACTTGTATAGGTTTTTTTGGTATGTCTTGAAGAGAGAGGCTTGGCACACTTTTTAAAGCTTCCGGAGGGTCAGGAGTTTCCTGCTTTAATCGCAGCTCATGAGTTGCACGAGCCAGCTCAGCAAGATCTGCTTCAGTCAAACTTGCTTTAAGTTTATCCAAAATTTCTCTCTCAGCTGCTTCATCACGAGAAGCCTTCTCTGGATCAGGCTGACAAGAATAACAACCATTGCTATCCATTACATTTGAACAAAAAAGTAATATACTATATCTATAATAAGAGAAATTTTTGGGCAAAAAAAAGTACCTGCATTTCAATGGTTACACGATGAGAGTTATTCAAGATGAATTTTTCTATCAAAGGAGCAAAAACAGCTTTGGAGCCTTCCTCAGCAATCCTGGCTTTTAGAGCCATCAGGGGCTTTTGATATTTTAAAGGTTCAAATGGATCCATATCATAAACCCATTTCCCCTACAATACAGAAATCTAAATAAGAATGTAATCCAGATTTAGGAACAGAAAGTTACACCTAGACGATCAAACAATAAGAACAACACAAAAGCATCCTTACAATTGATCTAAGCATCAGGGCTAAGCCACGAGGGAATGACCCAGTGTTGTTTTCTCTCAAAGAGAACTCTATTGTATTCATGGATGCCTCCACGGCATCTGAATCAAAACCTTCCTCCGCCAAAGATTTAAGTGTATTTATGATTAAATCCTCAACCTTTTGGATGTCATCTTGAGAAACACCCTTCAATCCAATGCTAAATTGGGGTTGCAGCAGCTCATCCTCAACCCCTCCTCCAACTATGGCATCTCCCAAACCACTTTCAAGAAGGATTTTCCTTAAAGGAGAAGCAGGTGTTCCCAACAATAAATGATCCAGGAAACCAAGGGCAAGCTCAGTTTCCAAATCCAGTGGTTTTTCTGAAATCAACCAATTAAGGCATACCATGTGCTTCTTTTTCAAGTCACCACCTTCAGCAGCAGGATATTTCTCAACTATCCTTACTGGCTCCGAAAATAGTTTCTGTGGTTTGATTATTGATTCATTGGGAGCTGAACTTGCATCAAACATATCTAGATATTCTGCAAGAAGCATGAGTAGTTTTAACAAAGTTGCTTTAAATTCTATATTTGCTCGTCACCATGCCAGATTTTTAATGCAACGAAATTTGAGTAAATGTAGACTGTAAATGATTGAAATGAGTAAGGGTAGTAATTATTCTTGATACAAGCATTATTGAATAGATCCAATCACTAAGTAGTACAATTTTCACATTCGCATGAAAATGGAAAAGCATACGGTTCCATCATTTTTAACCACTTAACATTGTCTTTTATAATTTCAAATTATTACATTTACATAGTTTTTGGCTCACATATACACGTAAATCTATACACACACATATCAAAATCTGAAAGAAAATTTAAATAACATGATCTGCAGATGCCAACCAAACAAAAGAGACCATACATAGAAGACATCATATTTGCACTCTTTTCTATTAATAAGCGAATTAATAATATGCTACATGTCCAAAGTTAATTACTTAAATATCTACAATACTTTATTTTTCAAAAGAAAAACCTAGAAAAACATTACATAAAACTTAAAAAGGAGACTGGCTATTGGTCAACTGAACAGTCCAGACAGACTTTCAAAACAGAGCAATATGTGGATTCATATCATGTAAAGTATTCTTTCTCAAGCACATGTAACTATCAATTCACAGATGGATAAGACTTAAAAAATTGGATTGATGAATTCTAATACCACTCAAGATGCGCAGGCGTTCAACTGGATCATCATCGCCATAAAACCATATCCTTGCATTGCTAGGATGGTAATATTTACGGTGGAACTCCTGTAAATGTAATAACAGAAAGCATTAAAAACACTCCAAGAAGTCAAACCAGTAATATGCATGCATACTTATCCACAAACAAACATCATAAGTATAAAGCATAGCCAAAAGACCAGGTTACAGACCATGAATTTGAAGTAGTTGAAGGCAAGGCATCAAAATACATCTACTAGAAAATTTATCATAGTCAATGTGAGCCTTTATTCCAGTAATTAGTCAAGGTACCAGGAAAAAATGGAGAAATCCTAAATACTGGTGGGGGCAACCTAGTTTGAGTATTTTAAATAAGTAAGGCCCCTTAACATAAGAGAATTTATAATTACATTAGTATGTATTCAAACATAAAGTTTTATCGATGACATAACAGAATTATCGCCAATTTAAACAGGAGTAACTAGCAGCTAATGCTCTATTAGTCTATTACAGATGCAATAAGTAAGAAATGACAAGATTGTTATGCTATAAAGCAAACAATGAGTATACAGATATGTGAATGCATGTGTGTGTAAGCTTACATGCAATAGAAGCAATCTTATATGGTTTCCATCTAGAAATTCAGATATTAATGCAACATGTTAGGAGGGTACCAAAGAGCATATACTAATTTTTAATACTTTAAGCAAGTATTTTATTTATTACTTAAAACAAGCCACGGGAAAGAAAACGCAAAATTCGCAATAGTTTATGAGACAAAATTCTTTAAACAATGAGCAGGATGCATGCAACAAACCTTGAATTCATCAAATGTGAGTTTGGGGATAACTAGTGGATCACCTCCACTATCAACTCCATAAGTATTGTCTGGAAAAACAGCCTGAGCAAAAGTGTGCTTGTTAGTAACAATTGCTTGACTTACTAGCTTGAGAATTAATAATGCTTCATAATGTCAACCAACAAATTACATTCTCAAAGTCCATCCCAAAATCAATCTTATCAAGCATCAAGCTTTAAACCAGCCAAACATGAACATTTAAAATTGTGATAAAAATTTCCAAAATAACAAACATAATCTTTTCCTTTCATATAATAGTACAGCATGGGATAAATCAACAAAACCAACACAAATAGGAGTTGGTGTGTAGGATAAACTATTTACTTATCTATTAAGAAGTTACTTATGTGTGAACATGTTAAGGTTGGTGCAAGCATTGGGTTCTCTAATTAACTGAAATTTGCACAAAGCAAATTTCGTAGTTTAGGGCCAACAACATAAAGGATCTTAACATACTTTGAACCTACTCATTGTGTAGCATAGCAGAAAAAATATAGAAAATAGCAGGAAATTCAAAAGTAGTATCATTGAGTATATGTTTAGAGATTAAAGATGTTTGGTAAGAATGGAGGATAAATTATCACTACTTCAATGTTATAAAAGAGAAACAATTGGCGAACTAACTTAATTTTGACAGGAAATATGGCCAACAGGATAACATACATGATGCCATTGCGAACAGTTTACGGAATTGTGTTTGAAAGAATCACCATATTTAATAAATAATAAAAATGAATTCATGAATGAAATTTGCAAACTTGCCTGCTGAGAAGTTCGGCCTAATATGTTATCTGGCTGAGAGTAAACACCTTTCATTTCATTAAAGACAACGCCTGAAATTGGCAGGAAAGAACATTTCAGAAAGAATGCATATATATCATATTATTAAGGAACAATTGCATTCTTTCAGATGGAAAGAAAGAATAGCATGACCAGAACAAGTGGTACACTGTCAAATGAAAGAACAAACTAAATTCCAAAAAAATGAAGCAAGAAATATAAGAAACAAAAGGAGGACAAAGAAAACAGAAAGCCAAAAAAGAAAACCTTTATATGTTATGTCTTCTGAAGGGTCGTTCAGCTCATAATGCCAACCCTCTTGTTGAAAAGTCTGAAAGTCATCCACGCATTTAGGGAAGAAGACGGCATCCAGGTACACATCAACCAAATTATAGAAATCCTATTTGTAAAAGATAATTATACATTAATATGGAAATCCCCATTCAATATTTCCTCAAGAACCTTGGTAGAAAGTTTTAACCTTTGTGTTCGTGGAAGCAACAGGATAGCAGGTCCTATCAGGATAAGTGAATGCATTCAGAAAAGTGTGCAAGCTCCCTTTCAGTAGTTCAACAAAGGGTTCTTTCAAAGGGTACTTTCTCGAGCCACACAATACACTGTGTTCCAATATGTGAGGGATTCCAGTTGAATCTTTTCTGCATTAGCAAGTAGATTACAAACAAGATATCGAGTTATCAACCAATAAGAAACCAACTATATATACACACGTATGTATGACTGTATGTGTATGTGTGTGTTTAAACAGAAATTAAATGGTGAATGCATATGTACTTACGGAGGAGTTCGAAAAACAACACCAAAGACCTTATTCTCATCGTCATTCGATACAGACATAACCTCAGCGCCTGTTTTTTTATGTTTATACAAAACAGCCTTTGATTTACACTCTTCAATGAATTCCTCCGAAACTTTCTCGAAGCCAAACTTCTCAGGAGCATCATAAACATCTACAACAACCACAAAATCCAAAATTTAACCTAAAAACAAATCAAATTCATCACAATTTGGGGGGAAATCCGATTGGTTATTTACCCGGAGAAGACTGCGGAGAAGAAGTGGCAATAGCGCGCGGAGTCAGAGGGCAAAAATGCCTGTTCAGGTAAATTGAAGGAGACGAAGCTGTTGATATGAGTCTCAGATGCTGGCGAAGAAGAGAGCGTCTATGGAGGTTTGGGATAATACGGTGTCGCTTCGAGGAAAGAGAAGAGTAGCGACGGGATAAGATTCGGGTGCAGGCTCGTGAAGTAGTACCTGAAAGAGAACGGAGGAATACGGCTCTCTCCATTGCCGATGAACTGTGTATAGAGAGAGAAAGTAGAGTTCAGTTGAAGATGAGGAGAGATAAAAGATGGAAGGAGGAAAATGATGAGAGCGGTGTTAGTTTAGGGAGGAATGTTTGGCTTGGGGAGTAAGAATTAGTGTTGAAGTTGATTATTTTGGCATATTTGGGACAATTTCTATGGTGAACCAATGTGCCATTTTTCAAGTCTTTCATCCTTTAATTTAAATTCTTTTTTTTTAATTCTAATTTCCTCTTTCTCCTTTTATCTTTTTTTTTTTTTACTCATTGTTTTTCATTTTTGTTCCTTTAACATGTGTGGTAAGGGCTTTGACAATTTCTTTTGAGTTTTTTTTATATATATATTCGTTCTACAAAAATAATTTTATTTGTTAACATTATATTTTTATTTCATGTTTACCTCTAAATCTATTAAGTATTTAGTTTAATAATAAAAATGATGATGATAAAATTGTATAATAAGGTGGGAGAAAACCACCTTATGTCACTCTTTTCTTCGTTTATTTTAAAACCACCTTATTATTTTTTTATAAAAATGATGGATCATGCAGCTATGAATGAATATGGGTATGAAAGGACCTTCTTTATTTTGGGCGGGTGGTGCCCAAAAGTAGTAGCCCATGAATGAGATACAACGTATAGAGCCATCATGGCATATATTTAGGAAATTTTTAGTCGAATTATGATTATATACATATATAGAATAGATGAAAATTAAAAAAAGTTTTATTTTATTTTAATTTATTTTATCATATCACATATATTTACCTTACAAATTGGTTGTAATATAATTTCGACAAACATATTTATAATTTTTCAAATCAATAAATTCTCTTATTACGTAAAATCATTTCATACATATTGGTATTTAATTCCACGCCAGTAATGTCACGTGAGGGGTCATACCAATATGTATGTGAGCGGTATGTTAACAGTTTTATGTGATAGTAACATTACTATTTCCAAATATATATATATAGCTATGTATGGGGGCTATGACGACGGTTTCACCCGTCGTCATATCTCAAAAAATCGTCGTTATAACCGAATGTGTACTACTCAACTATGAACATACATTTTTCCCACACACACTGACACACACATATATATATATAGATTTTCATCCACAAAGAACCTATTGTCGTGAAAGAATCTATTTTTGATCACCGCTACTACACGTACTTCTATTATAAAAAAAAAAAAAAAAAATTGTCTAAGGCGGCTGGCCAAATGACTTAATTTTAAGTTCCTTACAATTACTTTACTCCCCTTTGGGGTTGAGTTAAACAGATGAATTTATTTTGCAATGCCACAAAGTCGGCATTCCTTACTGAGAACTCAAACGTGGATTGTGATGTTATAGGATACAGACAGGAGGCTTGAGCTATTTTTCCTTTAAAAACAAGAAGAAACATTTGTTTCGCCTCGAGTTTTTTAAAGTTATTTTAACGATTGCAATAATAATTATGCAACAATTAATTAACTAGGTCCATAAACTAACTAGTTTGGGTTTATTGTGTTTAAGGAAAGTTAATATTTATTTATTCTAATTTATATTACAAAACATCTATTTTATGATATATATATATATATGTATATATATATATATGTATATATGTGTGTGTGTGAAAATTGATAATCATAAAATTGCCGCTTGACTTGATGGTTTAAGGGATCAACAGAAAGTTCTCAGTTTGAATCCCACTAACAACAAGCCTATGGGTCATGTACCAGGTTTTGGCCTTTTTCGAAAGTCTCTTTCTGAATGCGGAAATATAATCTGGTCGCAAGATCGGGACACTCCACATAGCAAAAAAATATTGATAATATAATCAGGGTCCTTAATCCTTATAGAGGAAATAATCTAGGCAGAAAGAGAATATTGATTTAAAGTAAATGGGGTTTGTCTTGATGTATGAAGGAAACTATTGTTTGGATCATATCCATGGTCTTCTCATCTTTGGGCTTGTACAAATGAAACACATGTTCTTCTCCTTCACTCTCAGCAAACTCTACAATCCCTCCCCATCCACTTTTACCCAATGCCTCGTTGTAATACCTAGCCCTGTATCTTAGAAAATCTAGTTCAGCACCAAAAACCAAAACTCTTCTGCACCCGAGGCTCGACAGTTTCGGATCCAAAGGCGGGTTCATCCACGGATCATCCACTCCGCTGCTGGACGGGCATGCCAAGAGCCAGAACCTATCGATACGAGCTCTTATTTCTAGATTGACAGCTTCTTCACCAACCGGATCCTTCCCCCAAAAAAAAGGATGAAACAAAATAAGCCCATCAAAATTGACACCATCCAATTTGTCTGACCCGGCCCGCATAGCCACATTATGAGCAATATTTGCACCTGCACTATCTCCTCCAAAATGTACACGTCTAAAATCAACAAAATTATTGAGCCATACCTCATTGCCATTTCCACTGGAATGAGAAGCCACCCATTTGACAGCGGTCCACGAGTCGTTGTAGGCGATCGGGAGATGGTATTCTGGGGTCCTCCTATAATCGATCGATATTAAAATAATATTAGCTTTTGCGATAACTGAATTCAAAAAAGGTTGGTACAAGGGAGAAAATGGAGTTTGAACATAAAATCCTCCTCCGTGAAAATAAATTACAAGAGGAAGTTTTTTATTCGACTCAATGGTTTTGGGCATGTAAATCCTAGCGGATACACCCGTCTCCGGTGTAACCACAATGTCTTTGGATTCGAGTCCGGTATCTGGATCAATACACGGGGGGAACAGTCTCCGTGCCCATTAATCTTTCAACACTTCCATCTTTGTAGACTTTGACAAAACCAGGCAATTCATAAGCTAATTCAGGCATGTTTGAATCCATTATTGCAAAAAGATGGAGAAATAAAGAAAGGATGAAGAGTTTGTAAAACTATATCAGTTTGGGGAAAGAGAGATTTATGGAGATGTGAAAACTTGTGTGATGAATAATGTTCTTATAACATGTGGACGTTGAGGAGTGAGAAAAATGTGATCACTCCAATAGTTAGTTACTATTAGTTTTTGAAATTTATCTGCAGATGTTATCTTATTTTAATAATAGAAAGTAATATTATTTGAAATAGAACAAAAATAGCTATCTAGCTTAAAGTGATATAGGGAGGGGGATTAGTATGAAGTTAATTTTTGATCGATCAACTAATATAGTGTCGACACACGAACCAGGAGTCAAAAGGTGATTTCTCGTTTTGCATATCAATATTGTATTGATCGATTGACCAATTTATCATGAAGTTAACTTCATGTTAACCGGATCCGATATGGGGATTCATTATTCAAAAACTCCATGTGGATATGAAAATTGGACATGCGTGTATTTGAATTTTGTGTTTTGACCCCATTGATGGGTAAAAATATAAATATGTAAAATTTATATACACTCATGTCTAATTTTCATGTCCACCTAGAATAACTTTTCATTATTTAATCAAAAGTAGACCTTAAAATTAGAGGGTTGATCAATTATTTTGTGCTGGCCTGGCCTGGCCCTGCTGGGGTCAGTGGGGCTTGAAAGATATTGTTTGCAAAAGATATTTAAACTTTAGTGGCGATCTCTAAACACCCATCATTTTAAACCTCGTTCTAAATTGGATGGCCAACCTCTTCCCTCAAGTGGTATTATACTTTGTCTCAAAATTGTTGAATATATTTCCTGAGATTGCTTATGTTAGTAAAATACATTTGTATAAGTCAATAATATATAATTCTCGCTCGATTCTAAATTATATGATAATTATTTAATTTTAAAAATCAATTTAATATATTTTTAAATTTAAAATTGATATACATCATTAAAAAATATAGAATAATAAAACCTAAAATGAGCAATAAGTTTTAAATATTACTATTATTTGTAAATACCCTATGGCGAGCAAATTTTCTGTCCCCTTGTGTCCCTCTACTTAAATCTTGATACCTAGTCCCTTATTCAATACTAATTAATTTTAAAATTAAATAAAAGGATATGTGTCAAGATTTAAGTGGAAGGACACAAGGGGGACATGGAACTGCTCTCATATGTCAAACCCAACCATAGATTCCTTCGATCTGTGGCAAACCCAGCCATAGATCGAAAGAATATCTAGGTACATGAAGTTTGTTCCAAAGAATTTTGTGCCAATTGAACTCTTGATTGTTTAATTCAATTTGTTTACATAAAAACAAGTAAACGGACCACTAAGCAATAATTGAACCAAGTCTTACTATTGATATTTTGATGCCATCAATCAATCAACAGGATCTCCAATAACACATGCATGTAAACATCAGCCATAAAAACTGAGAATTCAGTAGGAAAAAACAACATAAAAACACAACAATTACAACTGTTGGGTCGTGATATTTTATCTCTTCTACCAAATATATATTCGCTTTATTATTTTTATTCTATTTGACCTTTATTATCAATTATAAAAATCATTAAGTTCTAATTATCATATTATTTTCATTTCAAACTTATAAGACCGGCCGGCCAATTCGGATCAATCATTTGTACATTTTAAATATCTATAATCTTTGACCAGAATGATGAAAAAGCACGCTTGGCCGACTAAAAGAACCCGCCATGCATTAATGTGGATGGGATTACAACTCCATTTACGGTAGAGACAATGATCAAAAGAAGAGAATAAACTACACGCAATTTACAGAACCCATCTGCAGTAAAGGGAATGTGTCAAGTAGTAGTGGCAGACTTTGAATTCGTGCCGTGAGGTATAACTCAAAAGGAAGTCTCCACCAAGAGAGAGACGTTTTTCATACTCTTCTTCATTTAGAATCGATATTCACAGAGAATTATTATTATCTCTCGATATCAATACACTCAGCGATATAGCCTGCTTTCGATAAACCTCGTGAATTCACATACCGATTCTCACGCTCGAGCTATCCCCGACGAACCGCCGCCAAGCTTGTGGTGTTTATCAGGTTTACGCTGCAGATCGTGACGCTTTAGGTGATTGGACGCGACGAAAGATCTCAAGCGTTAACATCAAGGCTGGCTAGAGGGGGTTCTTTTCAATCACAATTGTTTAAATTTGTTTCGAAGATGATGAGGAGTAGAGATGGAACACCGTAAAGGGCGTGCAATGGTCATTAGTTCATCATCGCCTCGTATTTCAAAGAAAGGATCGCTTGGGTCCTTCTAAAAGTGCTCGTGAGAGCACGGCTTCTAAGAACAATTCGTAAGAACTTCGTCCAAGATCCACGGTGGAGCCAGACGGAAGTTAGTTTTCAACGCCGATAAGGGCGTGATCCCAATCCGGAACGGTAGCGGTTCGCCAACCGTGACTCATCGCCAAGTGGTCAAGAGGACCGAGCTACCAAGTCAAGCAAGGACGGCGACGGGCTTTGATAAGGCTTTGAGGTTCTCATAAGACAAAGGGAAGATATAGCCAACAGATGCTTCGTGTGAATGAGTCGAGAGACGAAGCATCTAGCCATTTTCACTCAAGGACGGCAGTAGTATAAGGAGGTACCCGCCTGGAAGGGTAAGGAGCCTAACATTCTACGACGTGTCCAGTGGATCATTCTCACAAGTAGAGGAGATCGAGGAGCAGAACGCCTTTGGCCTCAAGAAGGCAATCGACAACAGTTGTTAGATCAATTCATCGTGACGATGAAAGACGAAGAAGCGTGTCGAGAGAAATTATGCCGAAACCCGGCGGGAGAATACCGTCACAATCGTTTCTCATCACGAGGAGGATGAAATTTTACGACCTAAGTAAATCAAGAAGTCCCGTAAGGCGAGAAGATCGGCAGGAAGCGGTCGATCCATTCCAAAACCTAGTGTCGCCCCAGAAAAGGAGATCTCATCACAACCCAAGGTGTTGATTTTCCGTTAGAGAGTCGAAAGAACTTCAAAACAATCGGCCGAGGTCCAACAGTGAAAGATATTTCGTAAGAAGGCATCCCTTTACCTCGATATTCTCAAGGAGAAAGCAGATGCTACCAAAAAGTTACCTCGCATGGAGAGCTATGATGGGTCAGGAGATCCTTATGACCATAGTCAGGCGTTTGACCGACTAATGGATTACTATGACTTTCTCGATCGATGTCGCTAAATGTCACACTTTTGTCACTACTTTGAGAAAAGACGCCGATGTGGATGGGGACTTTACCATCGGATTCTATCTCCTCGTGGACCTGAACTTTGTGATAAGTTCCATGCTCGCTTTGAAGCAACCGGCAGAAGGGAAGCCTTCACAGTGTTCTTTAAAGACAAGTCCCAAGTAGCTTCACCAATGAATCTTTAGCCAATATGTAAAGAGGTTTAGGGAAGCGGCTTGGACAGTGTCCGATCTTAATGATCTCCAAGTCATTGGATTATTCCGTAATGGGCCGGATCTGGTTAAATCGGAGAAATTGGTAAAGAAATTGATGTTTCACCATCCAAGAGTTTAAGCAGGAAGCCTTTCGACAAGCGTAGGCTATATTGTTGTGGAAGAGGCTATGAATAGTCTCAAGAATCCTTCTTCGAGCCAATCAAAGGAGGTAGAGGTTCCCAAGACCGATGTTGATCGAGAGAAAAGGGGAGGATATAACCAAAGGGCGTAAGGTAGTTCAAGAAATACAATAACTCGTGGCGACAAGGCAAAGCAAAGCCAGGCACTGCTCCTACCCCGGAAGGTTAATAAGGTTTATACCCAGCTTGAATACAGAGAGGTCGATAATTTTGGATCGATCCAAACCAAATTTTCTTTTGAACCACCTCGTGATAATTACAAAACGGACATGGCAACCCTCGCAAATATTGTGGTTATCATCAAGTCACGGGTCACGACACTAATGAATGTTGTAATTTAAAGGATTTTGTGGAAAACAAGATTAAAAGTGGTTTCACGATTCAATATGTGGTCGAGAGCACCGTCAAAATCAACAGTTATCAATCGTATCGCTCAAATAGCTTCAAGTACCACCGTTCAAAATGTTCCACCACCGCCAAGCAAGTCGTTGATGTAATAACCGTGGATCTGCTGGGAAATTAGTAGGGAAGAAGAGGAGGTCTTATCTTGATTCGGCTTATGTCAATAACCGATGCTACTCAAGGTCGACAGCCTTTCCTGTGAACTGTTATTTCATTTACAGATGCGATTATCCTTCTGAGCCCATCAAACCGCATGAAGGAGCATTGGTGATCACAAAGACAAGTGGGCTCAAATGGATGTGAAACGCATGATGATAGACAACGGATCTTCTGGTGGACATTCTTTATGCCCATGCTTATCAAAGAATGCATCTCGATGAGCACAAAATGGAGGCTCTGACAGAGGCTCTCTATACGGTTTTGGAAACGATCCCGCCAAAGTGGCTTTACTATCAAACTCCCCGTCATCTTCTGACTACTACCACAACAGCAAGTGGAGATAACTTGTAAATTTTATGTTGTGTATGTGGATTCGCCTACAACGCCATTTTGGGAAGACTCCACGCTGACAGCCTTTCTTCAGTCAGAATTTCCATCCCACATTTCAAAATCAAGTTCCCCACAAAGACACGGAGAGAGAGAGGTGATGGGTGACTTGATCTCGCCCGAGATGTTATCTAATTCGCCATTTCATCCGGAATGGGGTTAGTAAACAAAGAAAGACGATGGCAATTGAAATCGAACCTTCACCGAGAGCAGCTTCGTAATCATTGTAATTCACCGGGGGACGGAGGAAATTGAGTCGATCATCTAAAGCCGGACAAGACAGTGAAGATTGGTTCGGGCTTACCAGAACCTCTTCGGACGAATCTTATGGAACTTTTACGATGCTATGTCGATATTTTTGCATGGGAGCCACAAGATATGCCTGGAGTCAGCCGGAAGGTTGCTGAGCATAAACTGGAGATAGATCCTTCAAAAAGCCGCCTTCACGTAAGAAGAGGCGATATTTGCTCCGTAACGCCAAAAGATCATCGATGAAGAGGTTGCAAAATTGTCGGGTCACGACTTCATTTACTTAGATTGATTACCCGGAGGATAAAGAATGTAGTATTGGTGCGTAAGCATAATGGAAAGTGGCGGGTTTGCATCGACTACACCGACCTCAACAAAGCCTCGTCCAAGGACTTTTATCCTCTCCGCCCATATCGATCAAATTTCATCGATGCCACTTCGGGTATGCATTATTAAGCTTTATGGATGCTTTTTCAGTTATCATCAAATATCCATGTGCAAAGAAGACATTCCAAAAACAAAGATTCATTACACACCGCTCGGTATGCGCATAAAAAAATGACTTTTTTCCTCATTAATGCCGGAGCTACCTATCGAGGATGATGAACTTTATATTCAATAGACAAATTTGGAAGGAACATGGAGGTTTATGTAGATGACATGATCGTGAAGAGTATGCAAATTCGTAAACATTTGACGATCTGTAGGAGTGTTTTCAAACTATTCGTCATCGATAATCGCGACTTAATCCAACCAAATGTACTTTCTACTTGGTCCGGAAAATTTCGGGTTATCCGGTCACCAAAGGGGCATCGGCCAATCCAGAAGAAGATCCAGCCATCCTCGACATGAAGACTCCTCGCCATTCAAAGACGCTCAACGTCGACCGGTAGGATCATGCGCTTTAAGGAGGTTCGTCGCCAAATCGCAGTAGAAGATGTCTTCCTTTCTTTGATACATCAAGGACCAAGAATGCGAAGACATTCCAAAGGACTTCCAAGTGTGAAGATGCTTTCCAAAGTATAAAGACGATTCCGCCTTTCTGGCCTTTATCGTCAAGCCCGTCCCAAAGAGAGACTTTATATTTGTACCTCATACCGCCTCCTTGCAGCTGGAGCGCTTTTGATTCGGGAGATCATTGGGAAGCAAAGATCCTGGCCTATTACGCCGCCCACGCCCCACGAGATGATGGGCAAGCCGAGGTCTCGGTAGATTAGCGGCATGGACTATGGAATTGTCCCGCTTTTTATCGAGTATCATCCACGAATCGCCATCAAAGGCCAAGCTCGTGACTTTATGGTAGAATGTTCGCTTCACCGCGAATACGGTTATCGAATCGAAGGCCAATCTTCCGATCGAAAGCAAAGGGTCGTTATTCACGAAGCAGAGTCGGCGTGGCGTGACGTTGTATGCAGATGGATCTCTACGACGATCAAGTAAGGAGCAGAAATTATTCTAATAAGTCCGGAGGGATTTAAGGTTCAAGAAAGCATCGATTTGGGTTTAAAGCAACAAATAATGAGGCCGAGTAATGGCGAAGCAGTTGTTAAGCAGTGTCCGATTAGCAAAGAGTCTCAAGTCCAACAGCTTAATTATCTATAGTGATTCTCGCTTGGTTGTAAAAAAATTGCCGGAGATTACGAAGCTCGGGGACCCGAATGATCAAATATCCGCGAGTTAAGAAACCAACTTCAATTTTTTTCTTCAGACGAAGTTTCAAGGTATTGAGCGCAACGACAATTCCCATCACCGATGCTTTGTCGAAATTGGCCACTACGGATGCGTATGTCTTTCATGGATCTAAGTATTTGGAAATTTTGCAAAGTAATGAAAGTGTTCAAAGATGAAATGTTGATGTGCATCGAATCTAACAAACCGTTGGATGACCCCTACATCGAGTATTCGCGATGGCGTCCTTCCTTCTGATCGATGTCAAGTAAAGAAGATCAAGTACAAGAGTACTAATTTCACCTTTATTGATGGGGATCTTTATCGATCATGCTTTTCCTCACCATTATTGAAATGTTTGGTTCCGTCCGCCGAGTACGCTTCTTCTGGAAGTTCATGAAGGATTTATACGATCATACGGTCGCCAAGTCTTTGCACACAAAGTATTTCGACAAGGTTACTATCACGACAATTTTCAAAGAAGCTACAGAGCACGCCAAGAAATGTGAAAATGCCACCAATAGTCCGGTTCTATTATCGCCCCACCTAAGAGTTATACTCGATTTTATCTCCTATACCCTTCATGTCTGGGGTGGATATATCGGGACCGCTACTCTAAAGCTAAAGGTCGTTTAGCTTCATATTCATATTGATTATACGACTAAGTGGGTAGAGGCGAAACCACTTTGGCCGATAATGTAATGAGAGTGCTTAAAGTTTGTAAAGGAGTCTGTGGTGTTTCGCCGGGATCCCTAAAGTATTGATATTCTACAATGGACGCCATTGTGGGTTCAAAATTTGAAGAATTTTTGAACGATTTGGGGATTCAAAGATAAGAAGACTTCGTGGCTCATCCACAAATGAATGGGCAAGTTGAGGTGACCAACAGACGCCGCATTGAATGGAATAAAGCGTAGATTGATGAAGCTAAGGAAGATGGCCGTAAGAATCACGAAATGTCTTTGTGGGCATACCGAACTCACGCCGAGGACTACTACAGGGATTCACCTTCCGATCGCCTATGGTATCGATGCCTTAGTCCCACGAGATCGGATCTCCAAGTCTTGGGTGAGTCAATTCAAAGAAATCTACAACGATAAAGGATCAAGGCTAACTTGGACCTACTAGACGAAGTCGAGAGAGAAGCTTTAATCAAATTGGTCGCTTATCAACGGGGGTGGCCAAACATTATAACAAGGGTGTCAAACTTCAGATTCAAGTAGAGACTTCGCTTCTCGTAGAGAAGCCAAGCTTCTACACCTCGTATCACGGAAAGCTAATGCCGAATCGGGAAGGGCTATATGAAGTGATCAAGTACCAAAGCCCTGCACTTATCGATTAAAGGCACTTGATGGTTCCGAGATCAAGAATACATGGCACGCCGCGACTTCTAAGTATTTTCAATAAAGTTCAAGTCGGGCTTTATCTAAGTCCGTATACACAACCTTTTTGATATCAATAAAAGATCACTTTTCTACAAATTATCACCGGTCTTATCGTCCGATGGTGTAAGGAGGTATGGTAGGACTCACGCCATTCGATGGTAGCCCCTGTGTCCTTTTGTCCTATATCGATCTTATCGTGGTGGTAAGTCAATGGTCACTATCGGTCCGATGGTGTAAGGAGGTACGGTAGGACTCACCGCCATTCGATGGTAGCCCCTGTGTCCTTTTGGTCCTATATCGATCTTATCGTGGTGGTAAGTCAATGGTCACTATCGTCCGATGGTGTAAGGAGGTATGGTAGGACTCACGGCCATTCGATGGTAGCCCCAGTCCTTTTGGTCCTATATTGATCTTATCGTGGTGGTAAGTCAATGGTCACTATCGGTCCGATGGTGTAAGGAGGTACGGTAGACTCACCGCCATTCGATGGTAGCCCCAGTCCTTTTGGTCCTATATCGATCTTATCGTGGTGGTAAGTCAATGGTCACTATCGGTCCGATGGTGTAAGGAGGTACGGTAGGACTCACCGCCATTCGATGGTAGCCCTGTGTCCTTTTGGTCCTATATTGATCTTATCGAGGTGGTAAGTCAATGGTCACTATTGGTCCGATGGTGTAAGGAGGTATGGTAGGACTCACCGGCCATTCGATGGTAGCCCCAAGTCCTTTTGGTCCTATATCGATCTTATCGTGGTGGTAAGTCAATGGTCATTATTAATCCATATGTCTTGTTCTTATCTCGCTTTGTCGTCCAAATTTACTTCACGATGATTGATCTCACTCTTCGATACCGATGAGTATAAGTTATTTATTTTGTTTAAGTGTTGAGTTCAGCTCCATTAGTTCGCTTAACTCAATCCTGTCTGTAAAATTCAACTCACTTCATCGTATGAGTTAACTGTTATATGTCATATCTAATTCAATAGTTCATCTTATCGATACTAAATTATCGACAAGAAACCGACGGGACAGTAAGTTATAATCAAGATATAGCTTAAAGATTTATCAATAAGCATAAAATGTTCATTTCATTTAAGTCGATTAATTACATGAACATAAAAGTTAAATATTTACATAGAATCAAAACATGATATATATTCAGCACCGCTTTCATCATCTAATTGAAAGCAAAGGTTGGTCCAACTGAAAGCAAACCGATAGCTTCTCTTTTTCCTCGCTCCCCGATACCTCATATCCTCCGAATAGACCTTCACGATCTCGACATTAATTTCATCCGAGTCCCTATACTCGCCTCAATCTGCTTTTGAAGCTCTTCACCGTAATGTGGCCTCGCCCTCTCAAGGTCTTTTATCTTACGGCGAAGCTTGCGACGCTGGGCCTTACGCCTTCGAGCTTCATCCTCGAATTTTCGCCTCGCCTTCACCAAGTCAGTAGGACTAGGCTTTCGCCGGTCAAAGAGAACTCCTCATTTTTCGCTTTCGTAAGTAGGTTCTCTTCAACCAAACCAAAGATTCAGATTGGTTAAGGTTTGTCATCGGCTTTGACGCACCTAACTCATCCTCAGCGCCCTCTCGTCATTATCGATGTCTTCAAATCCATCTTGCCCGATCCAGCTTCTATCTCAAGACCGCTGATGGTATGAAAAGCATCTTCACGACCAAATTTTTTCTCGGTCCCAAGGTCGATTTCAAAGATGTTTATTTCACAGATGAAATCTTCCTCACTTTCCCATTTACGTGTCTCTTGACGCAATGTCTCAAGACAAAGATTAGCCTCGCACATTTTCAAAGTACTCAAGTCAAATTCTAAAATGCTCAAGGAAAATAGAGATGTAGAGGAAGAAGTCATTATTGTTTACCTCGCCAAATAACTCATACCCTCATCGAGAAGATTTCATTCCGCAGGATCACCGAATCTGGGTCGCCAAATGCAGTGTCGAACGAAAGCTCCAAAGAGGTCGAAAGGAAAGTCGGCATCAACCTAGGCCACGGTGGTCTGAGATCCCACAACTGCAGATGATAACTCGACCAAGGACCGGCCGCTCAGAGAAGGTCTCTGGCTTTTCAGTGGAAAGAGTAATGCTCGGGGGGTGTAGGGTCGCATGAACGGTTTCGATTATGGGAGATTTGTTTGAATTAGGTTCTTTGGGTGTCAAGCGGACGCGGAACTTGATGGCTCTCGTGGGTACGCTTCTTTTTCGATAACGCTGAATCCTTCGCCCCTGTCACCGCCCTCTTCGATCAGTATTTCTGCTGTGGGGCACGAAGGAGGAAACGACCAAGACCGAGGAACCCCGAGTTCTTCTACAGCTTAATGGGGTTATTTTTGTTTTTAGTTTTTAGTCCTAAGTATACTCTTCGATCGTGACGATCAAGTAAGCCACCGATCGAGGAATGGTTTAAGGGTCGGTTCTGCTCTCGTATAGTTCGGGAAGATTTACTAGAGGGATCGACCTTGGTTTTTTCTCGTAGCCTCTCCTTTTGTCGAGGGTGAAGATTCTCTTCCGTATGAAAATCTCTTCTACTGCTTTTCCGTTTGAAATTCATCCGTGTGAATTTCTCGGGCGCTGATCTACTTCGGGTAAATTTCACAATGGTGTAGCCTCAATTGCTTCCAAGACTTACCAGATAAAAAATCTTCGAGCTCCTTTATTTCTACAGAGCTCGGTCTGATCAAAGACACTGCACAAATCAAACAATTCCATGTTATAATTATATTTTATGGAATATTTTCAAAAAATATATATATTTGAAATAAGCTGGTACTTACGCTTACGGTCATACAACCACGCTTGCTTCGAGAGGAGTCCGTATTTCCACCCTCCTTCTGGAAGTTGTCAAATAGCTCCATCATCTCCACTTCTCGCTCTTCGTAAACATCTCCAAGTCAAGCAGATATTTTTTCGCCACCGCCCAATTCAAGAGAAGAGATTTCGTGGCCTTTGACGAAGAACCATTTTTCATGCCATCCCCTATCGTCAAGGGTATTCACCAAATGAACGCCTCACAAATTTCTCTCCGCACTTCTGAGAATGTTTCACGAGGGCCTCAACCCTTCTCCTCGGATCGCACTATCTTGTAGACATGATGAAGAAGAAGTCCAAAGGGCTCGACGCCCGCCCACGACGTAAGGCCACGAAGGCGTAATACGGATGTAGGAGTTCTAAGCACCAACAGGAAAATCCTACACCCAAAAACCCCAAAGAGGGTCACTATGAAAACGCGAGAGGGAAACGAACCCCTTCTCCAAAAAAGTCACCGGTACTACCATTCCATCCTTCAGTGCCGCTTGGTACATTTTCTCACCAGATCCGGGTACCCCGACAAAGATGGGGTATCTCGAATATGAAACCGAAGTTCGAACCTCTTCGCCTCAAATTTTCAGCCATGATAAGGAGTGTTAGCGACGCGAGAATCGCTCCAGATTCTATAATAGTCGAGGGGGTTTTCGGGTTCTCTGTTTGGGATTCAGACCAAGTCCCCTCATGAAGATTAGGGTTTGGGGAACCACAAATGATGGGTGTTACAAGTATGGGAGAACTCGCTCGTGGTTTTTGAGAAGCCATTTGTGACGATTTGCGAGAGAGAGAAGAAATCGTAAATTTTAGAAGGCACTCGAATTTCAAATGAACAGTAAAACACTATCAAATTGGTAAAGTTATCCTTTATACCGATTTGCTACATGTTGTTCAAAACAAAGCATTAAATGCCAAGTAATAATTTGGAATTTGAATAGAAGTCGTCCTGCTTTGGATCCCGTACCTAATGGTTAGAAATCTTTCCGAATCGGGCCCTTAACTTCCTTTCATTTCATTTCATGGACAATAAATGGGTACGCTTTTAATTACATCTTGTCATTTATCGATTCTCAAGAAAATATCATGGATTGCCTATAGTTTTCTATTAAACATTCTGCTCAACAAAAACTAGGGCGAATGTCGGTCGTGATATTTTATCCTTCGGGCCAAATATATCGGGCTTATTATTTTATTCTATCGACCTTTATTATCAATTATAAAAATCATTAAGTTCAATTATCATATTATTTTCATTTCAAACTTATAAGACCTACCCATCGTCAATGGATCAATCATTTAGACATTTTAAATATCTATAATCTTTGACCAGAATGATGAAAAGCACGCTTCATTGACTAAAGAATCGCCACGATTAATGTGGATGGGATTACAACTCATTTACGGAGAGACAAGGATCAAAAGAAGAGAATAAACTACACGCAATGGCAGAACCCATCTGCAAAAGGGAATGTGTCGTAGTAGTGAGTGGTGGCACTTAATTCGTGCCGTGAGGGTATAACTCGCGCAAGGAAGTCTCCACCAAGAGACGTTTTTCATACTCTTCTTCATTTAAATCGATATTCACAGAGAATTATTATTATCTCTCGATATCAATACACTAAAGATATATAGCCTCTGCTTTCGATAAACCTCGTGAATTCACATACCGATTCTCACGCTCGAGCTATCCTCTCGACGAACCGCCGCCTTCATGGTTGTTTATCAGGTTTACGCTGCGGGATCGTGACGCTTTTGGTGACGACGCGACGAAAGATCTTGGCGTTAACAACAACAAAGAAGGGACTTCACTTGATCCCTTATTGAAGAAAGAAGCCATCCAATTCATGAGTTCCCCAGCTTTTTCACAAGTTGGGTTAAGCAAATGAAAAACATGACCTTCCCCTTTTGTTTCCACAATCTCAATTACTCCTCCCCACTCACTCTTCTTCAAATCCTCATAGTATCTCCGTCCCCTTTCATTCAAAAAATCATTTTCAGCATTACAAATCAGCACCTTACCGCACTCAATCTTACCCAGATCCACACCCGGGTTCAACCTCGGGTTAGAAGCACCGCTACTCTCGGGGCACATAATCTTCCACATAGTACCTGGCTCTTTACCATCCCCAAAGAATGGATGAACCAGAACCATACCCGCAATCTTCACACCACACCCGAGTCCATCTACCCAAGCTCGGGTCGCCATGTTATGCGCGATATTAGCTCCCGCACTGTCACCCGCCAAGAAAACCCGCCCAAAATCAGCATGCTCGTTTAACCACCGGTCGGATCCTTTTCCAGTCCCGTGTGAAGTGACCCATTTCAGGACTGCCCATGAATCTTCATAGCAGGCCGGAATCGGGTGCTCCGGGGCCAATCTGTAGTCGACGGAGACAGCAATGACATTGGAACTTTCAACCAGAGAATTGAGATAATTTGTGTATAATTGGGAAAAAGCAGATCCGATCGAGAAACCTCCGCCGTGGATGTAGACGAGGAGAGGGAATTTTTGGTTAGGAACGGTGGTTTTAGGGAGGAAGAAGCGGGCGGAGACTTTGGGTTCCGGTGAAATGACGACGTCTTTGGATATGACACTGGTGCTGTTGGAATCGTCGTCAGACGGAGGGACAATTGGACTGTCGAAAAATCTCGTGATGGTGCCGTCTTTGTGAACTCTGAAAAAGGGTGGAAAGTTATGGATCACCTCAGTTGTGGGCGGTGATTCCATTTCTGGACGAGCAGATTCGAGATGAAAGAGATGTAATTTTGCAGTATTACAGGGCCAATACAGAGTTGGTATAAAACTACAGTCTATAAATAAATTTTAAGATCAAGAGTAGTAAACAGTTATCACATTTGATCATTGTAATTTTGTCATTAAATAGACTCAATAGCGCATTAAGTATTGTTTTTGTAAAATGAAAAACAGTAATGCGTTTGAATTGAAATAATAAAATAGCAAATCTTTGAAAATTTGACCGGATGATTATTATTATTGATTATATACTCATTATTAAAATATAAAATTATTATTAATATTTTAAAATTTAAAATTAACATAAAATTGTTAATTTTATTAATAAAATTATTAAATATACGACGATAAATTTGAATAAAGAATTCATACTTTCACGAGAGAATTTGATAGGCCTACTATATACGTATATAAAATAAATAAGAATGTATATCAGGTGTAAAGAACGTGTAAAAATATCACTAATATTTTTACTTATATAAATAATAATGTTCTTTGATAAATTTTAAATTAAATCAATTTGCCATGAAAGTTGAATTTCTTTTATTTTGAAAAAAATAAAAACCCTTTTAGTACACTCCATCACAATACAAATTCCATCCAAAAATTTAAAGTAAAGGTGTTGAAACGCGGCTACACACCAAACAAGCACTAAATGATGATCCAATCCAACGGCTGGGATTCAAACATCGTCGTAAACAATGTGACAACCAGCTCACGAAGGCATTCCGCCAGATCCATCACCCACCCCCATCAATAGAAACACCTCGTAAGCCGACTATCTCTTTCTCTTCGCTTTCATTTTCTCTCTCTAACCTGATTGGATTCAGACCAGCTCCCCTCTCTCTCTAGACTTTCTCTCTCTAAAAACACCATTTTCCTGAATTCGAGAGTTGTCAGATAGAGAGAGGAGCGAATCTAAGAGACAGAGGATCGGAAAATGATGCCATCAACCAACGGCGGCGATTTGACTCAACAGCAACAGCAGTGGTTGGCTATGCAGCAGCAGTATCAGCAGCAATGGATGGCCATGCAGCAGTATCCAGCAGCGGCGGTGGCGGCGATGCAGCAGCAGCAGCAGATGATGTACCAGCAGCCTCAGTACATGCCGTATCAATATCAGCAACAACAGTTCCAACATCAGCAACAACAAAGTCAAAGTCAAAATCAAGCTCAGATTCAGACTTCAAGTGAAGAGAACAAATCGATCTGGATCGGTGATTTGCAGACCTGGATGGACGAAAATTACCTCCAATCTTGCTTTGCTCCGTCCGGCGAGGTTAGGGCTTCTCTGTATATATACTCGTATATGTACTTGTATATATTAGATATATGTCTCTGTATGTTACTTGGTTGTTTTTAATCTTTGTTAACAAAATTTAGACTTCTAGTTTAAGTCAATTTTTGCACAAATATGTTTATTTTTTTAATTGTAAAGTGAGTTGCTTTTGTTCAATGCTCTTCTTTAATTACTGAGAAGTATTACGGCCGTTTTTGTTGTAATTAACTAGGGTTGTAAATTAATGGTACAGTTGGACTCTGCTAACTGATCATTTCGACTCGTTTTGTGAGTTAGATGAGCTGAGTATTAGTTCTAACATAGCTGGACTCATCTAGGTCCAGTTAAGCTGGTATAGGCTTTTGGGCTAAATACCAAGTATATGTAAATTATATGGGGGTTATTTCTATGAATTATTTTGTTAGTTTTATCAGGTTGACCTGTAAATGTGTGGAACCTATTAACTATTCATGTGAAGGACTTCTGCCTCTTTCTCATTCCAAAGTTCTTCCTTTATTTGGAACCCATTAACTATACATGTTAAGGACCTGGTGGAGCTAGCAAAATAATTGGTGGAAATAACAAATTCCCATTATATTTACCATCATTTATGCTTGATAAAAACTCGAACCCAACTCTATACGAGCTCGATTTGACTCGATCAGTGATGTGATAAAAATATGTAACTGCAAGCAAATTGAAGAACTGACAAATACAAGTCGAACCCACAGTGACTAGATTAATTTTAAAATATCCTTAATATTTATTTCAGACAAATTAGAAATAAAGATGGAGAATTGATTAATTATAATTAAACTAATTAGAATATGAAAACTAATAATGAGGAAGCAATCTAGGAATCCAAATTTATTAAACAATAAACATAATAAGTAATCCAATCTCTTCTATTTTTATAACTTAATTTTGATCTTCTTTCCCTTTAATTTAGTACTTTTACAATTAACGTGGGCAAATATAAATTATGAAAATTTAAGGATTAACTATAATCTATCAAAACTTTTTCTAGCAAGTATGGATTATGAAAAACTCAAAGCTTAACAATAATCTATCAAAATCTCTTAATTAATTTAAAATCACATAAGAAATATAAAACGAAGGTATTTTAATAATGAAACATGAAGGCTAAATCAATTAAACATAAAAACATAAATAATAGAGGAGATGATGAATATTCATCATGAATAATTATTTAATTTCATCCTATATTAAAGAAATTAGGTAGACATTAAAATAAATAAATAAACTAGAATAAAGAAAAAAGAAGAAAATTAAAATAAATAAAAAACTCCCTTTTATTAACAATCATCCAACGAGCGTATAATGGAGAAATAATTTAATCATACTCCTAACCTAAACTAATACATAAAAAATACCAAATATATCTCTCATTGGTAATCCTCTATTTATAGGTATTAAGGCTCAATTAATTCATTCAATGAATTAACTTCTTAGTGGCAATCAACTTCCCTCAAAGAGGTATTCTGGATAGACTTATCTTTCCTTCATTGGATTTGACTTGCACACTAAGATTATTCTACCTCCTTCCTTCTCCTTGTAGGATTCTTCTTGTTTCTTTCCTTCCATTAATAGGAATAGGAGTATTAAATATTACTTGATCACCAAGATATTGACTCTATTGCAACAAAATATTAAATCCTACAAAATAAAACAAAATATATTAATTAAATAAACTAAAATAATTAAAAACTGTATGATACGATGAAAAATTGTGTTGTTTTAAAAGGAGTTTGGAGTAACAGTGAATATATTATGTGTTTGGAGAAAGAATCGTTTTTTTGGAATTATTATTATTAATCTATTTTTATTAATCTATTTTTTGGCATGCAAGTTAATTTGAACTTGGATAGATGATTTAAAAGATGTAAACTTATTTTGGGATTTGGAATGTTTGATTCCAGTCCTGAGCTTCCATATCATAAGAATAGGTATGTGAAACCTATTAAATTCTTACTTCTTGAGCTTGTGAAACGTTTTCACATTCTTTAGAATAATATTATTTATATGAGTAATGCTTGTGATGCCAAATAATATACCAAAATTTGAAACCCAAATGAAATGGCAGCACTGTCTTGTTAATTGTTAGTGTATTGCTTATTTAGTGGTGATTTGGCCAATTAATGTGGCACTACCACATCATTTGGAGTTTGAAATATGGGATCCCTAGCATTATGCATTTTAGATAAGTGTAGGCAGAATTAATGAGTGTTGTCTTATAGTAGTATTTCTTAAGCTCTCAGGACTTGATGATGACATTATATGGTAAAGGCCACAAATATATAGTGGAAAGTCTATAAAATTTCGTGATATAGACTTATTAGAGAAGACCCACTTCACATAGTTGATGTTAGTTAGTTGGCAGTGATATCTAATTCCTAAACTATTGGAGTTCTTAAGCTTACTTTGTGAGAAAGTTTGGATGTCCTTGATAGAGGAACTGGTTGGCGACTTAGTGGATTCTCAAGGAAGTCATACTAAAGTATGAAGCAACCATTTGAACAGACTATATCTTGACATTTTTCGTACGTAGACAAATTAGCATAATGATAAGCACTTTGCCATCACTAGTAAATAAAGTTTTTTCTCACTTATCCACATAACTTAGATACCTTCACAGAGATTAGGATGTTTAGCCTCCTGAAAATATGTCAAGGACCTCAAATGACATTATACAGACTACAGAAGCATTTAAGTGAATGATGCAGCTCTAGTTACATTCTGTTTTTATTCTAGTGGGAAATCATAGTCATACCTTTATTGTTTGATGTAAAGTATTAACTGACATCAATCACATGGAAGAGGGTTCCTCGAGAAATGGAGAAAGTGCGTTCAATACATCATAGAAAGGTTGAAAGATATATGTGAACCAAGCATAAACAACCCAGATATCATCAAGACATAAATTTACTAGGAAATATATATCACATGAAATTTTGTAGTTTTTAATGTGTGTTTAGATTGATCTGGGGGTTTAAATGGGGTTGTTTCTCAACGATTGCCCAAAAAGTTTTGGTCATATAGTACTGACGCTTAACCTGGATATTATAGTTCTAAAATCTTGATTGGCTTTTCAACCCCAAATGGCTTAAATGTTCCCAAGTGACACGATAGAAATGTGAAGACCTCCAGTCAAGGTAATTGAAAAGATCCTACAAATAGATTTCGAAAGTCAATGTAGTAAAATGATGAAATAAAGCTTGTATAGTTGTATGGAAATTGTATAGACTCCGACTCTCCGAGGGAACTTGTCATCTTAAAGAGGTAGAAAGGTCTTAACTAAACCTACAATGCATGGCATGTACTGTTCTTGCACTTGTAAACTCAACGTTGTAGGAAGCTCCATATCTTTAAGAAATTGCTGGACATTTATCTTGCAATACTTTACAGTATCTTGAGTCAAGTTTTTGCTTGCCCTAACAGATGACTTTCAATTTTTATGTGACTTTCTTTAATATTTTTCTTATGTTATTTGAATACTTCTAATACAATTGTAGTACTTGGGTTTGCATTTTGAATGGTCCCTACATAGTACATTCTACATGACTTACTCAATGCCTTTTCTTTTAGTTTTGCATAACTACCGAACCTTTATTTGGTGTATGGATGATTTTGATATTGAAACAAACTCTTATATTTAGGTTATAACAGATAACGTTAAGCTCATTATGCTATTTTTAGCTCATTTAAATCTTGTTTAATTTTATTCCTGAAATGTGGTATCATCGAATTTGGACTAAATTAAGGTTCGGTTTTTACGTCTTTTAAGTTGAATATTTTTTATGTTGCTTCGCTAAAAAAAATAATAATCAGGAAAATTATTGTAATTGGCACATTTTATTCTGTTTAAATATGTCGGACACATTTTATGTATTAACATGTTCAGGTTACTTCCCCCTGCATCCTGGTTAATGTTTAACAACTTCAGTTTTTAGAGCAATTGTTGGTGACTTGAAACTATCACCTATCTCCTATAAATGGGAAAATATACGACGCCTTGAGTCCTTGACCTATTCCAACATCCTCCATGTTACATGATCCAGTTTCATGTGTCTTCATATTTGTGCTGATTATTTTTATGGCCACCCTTTTACTGGCTAAGTTGTACAATAAATACATATTTTAAAATATGCTGTTTGTGTTATAGAAAATGATCTACCTATTATTCCTGTTTAGTTTCTCTATGCAGGAGTATGTTGTGTGTGTGTGTGTGTGAGATTTGTTACTATGCCATTGCTTACTGACTTTTGGTGCCATGGCGTAAGCAGGCTATATCCGTAAAGATTATTCGTAATAAGCAGACTGGTCAATCAGAGCGATTTGGATTCATCGAGTTTGTTTCTCATGCAGCAGCTGAGAAGGTCCTGCAGGGCTATAATGGCACTGTCATGCCTAATACAGATCAAGCGTTCCGGCTGAACTGGGCAACCTTTAGCACGGGTGAAAGGCGCCAAGATACTGGTTCTGATCTATCTATATTTGTAGGCGATTTGGCTTCAGATGTCAATGATACAATACTGCACGAAACATTTGCTACTAGATATCAATCTGTTAGAGCTGCAAAAGTTGTTGTTGATACAAACACTGGCCATTCAAAAGGTTATGGCTTTGTTAGGTTCGGAGATGAAAATGAGAGGTCAAGGGCCATGAGTGAAATGAATGGCCAGTATTGTTCTAGTAGGCCCATGCGCATAGGCGTTGCAACTCCCAAAAAGTCATCAGCACAGCAGCAGTATTCTACACAAGGTGTGAAGCATAAAATTCTGTCTTTCACTTGCTGGTTCATAGTCTTTGTCTCAATTTAATTCGGTATAAACTGACCTATGACCTATCATAATACAGTGTTTTGTTCTTTATGTTTTGGAATCTTGTTTTAGTTGTGTTTCTTGCGTTTCTATATTGTAAAATCTAGCGAAGGGAGGGCGAATTTTCAATTTTTGTAGCTTTAAATTGCTCATAAATAATGTGTTATCAATAGAAGTTAAATTTTCTACTTTGATTTCAACTTATTATGAAGTGTATGTATTTTCTACGTATGAATTTGAGCTTCATTGTATTTTTCAAGAGGTTTGGGTATTAACTCACATTTTTTGATCAGCTGTGGTATTGGCTGGCGGGGCTGCTGCAAATGGTGCTCTGCATCAAGGCTCCCAGTCTGAGAGTGATACATCTAACACAACAGTGAGTAAGGCTTCCCTTGCTATGTCAATTATCAACTATCCTAGTTACTTTGTTAATTCTTGTATTCTTGTAGATATTTGTTGGAGGCCTTGATTCTGATGTAACTGATGAAGAACTCAGACAGACCTTTTCCCAATTCGGCGAGGTTGTTTCTGTGAAAATACCAACCGGAAAAGGATGTGGTTTTG
Organism: Panax quinquefolius; assembly: GCA_020205615.1. Lineage (NCBI taxonomy): Eukaryota > Viridiplantae > Streptophyta > Magnoliopsida > Apiales > Araliaceae > Panax > Panax quinquefolius. The sequence continues at coordinate 107,240,927 of CM035165.1, forward strand.
TACAATTTTCTGACAGGTATTCTTCTCCAGTTCGGTTACTTTGTATAGAATTATCATTGTTGTTGTTGTTGTTGATAGGACACTTGATTTTTCAAGGGCCCACCATCAATACTGATGGTGTTTACTAATAGAATAACTAATTATTTTGAATTTGGTAACTTGGAAATTGTTATGTTGAGGCAACAGGTCCTCAAATCTGAAGAATTATTGAATGCTTCTGTTACTTTAAAATTTTAAAAATAATGAAAAGAAAATAGTTGACTCGATAATCTTGGAATGACCCCCCCCATGTATTCTAAACTTTGTATACAGAACTAGTGCTGAGGACTCGATCCAACAATTGAACGGGACAGTTATTGGCAAGCAGACAGTCCGTTTGTCTTGGGGTCGGAATCCGGGGAACAAGCAGGTACATTTTTTTGATATCTTTAATCGACACTATAATTTATTCTGCCATTTTTGTCTTTGCTCTATAGTCAATAGCACGACAAGCTCTACGTTATCGAAAAGTAAGCAAAATGACTTTATTTGTTAATCATTGCGAATGTACTATAAAAGATCTGCATGAATAAAATTAGAATTGCTTACAAACTTATATTTTAATGGGAAAAATAGGAAGCTACAATGATTTATAACAGCTTGCATCTTCTTACCCCCCACTCTGTTATCTACTGAAGTTGAATTTCATCTTTTCACTCTGTTTTTACCTTAATGTCATATGGAAAGGTATTGCTCATGATCAGTTTCTTTAGATTTCATGAAAGCAACTTATTTGTTCAAGCCTGCTGAAACTACTGGTGGTTGCGACTCTGAATTTAAAAAGAGTTTTCAATTAAATGATTTATATTTTGTAACACTTGCCTGCAATCCACCACATGGAATAAGGTTGCACAATAAACATGGAATATTTTGATGTGTTCACAATGTATACACTCTTGTTTACATATTCATATGGTTTGCAGTTTAGAGCGGATTCCAGTAATCAATGGAATGGAAATTTTTACGGGAAGCAAGGTTACAATGGGTATGGATATAATGCTCCGCAGAATCAGGATCCAAACATGTATGCTGCTGCTGCTACAGCTGCAGCTTATGGGACATCTACAAATGTGTACGGAAACCAATAGCAGCAGCCTTTAAGCTGATTTTTGGTGGTGAGTCATCAAACATACAACAGGCTTAGAGGAAATGTTTTTTAGACTAAAATATGTAGTATGCTGAATTTTGTTGCTGGATTTAGTTTGGTATCATGAAATTGGAGACTTGTCTAGTATTTTCTATGGAGACCTAATTTGAATTTTGAAGGCATAGCCTATTTTTGGGGTGATTTTCTACTTTCAATTGTGCAGCACATCATATAAAGATAATCTGTCTTGACAAGTATAGAAGTTAGTTCATAGGTATTATTGAATAGTTTTGTTTTATTGGCTATTTTAATAATCCCAAAAGATGAGGTATTGTTGTGTTAATGTTGTCAGGGTTGTGCAATGAATAAAATTGACCAAAATCTGAAGTCACATTGTTATGATTAGGCAATAATAATAAATATGTTTGCTGGCGTGACCGACGTGGATTTGTATGTTAGACATATAGTATTGTATATGGTCGTATATTTTTCTACTATATTTGATTTTCTAATGATCCCCTTAAACAATACTACATTCTTGATTATATATATATTGAAATAAGGAAAATTAGGTGATATGGTTATAATCTGTAGCTCAACAATGTTAGTTAGTTCATGAATGTGCTTCCAATTTAATCTCGTGGCATTATATATAATCCAAAAAAGATAACTGTACGTAATTGTTACAAAAAGAAACTAATTTCACACTTTAACTGGGGAAGAGTACCATTGGTATGGTACCAGAACTAATTGTCACAGCTGTCTGCAGAACTTGAATGGAGATTTCCTATGAACTTAATTGTTCAACAGGGAGAGAGATCTTCAATTCGTGGCTGAACTTCATGCCCAGCGCCATACTTATTGTTGGGGCCATTTATATTTTCTCTCATCGTACGTAGACGCTTTACTTATTTAATTAATCTATCGCCTTTATTATCGAATCTATGAAAAGTCATCGTTCTTCGCTTATCATATTATTTCCATTTTAACTTATAAGACCCAGGCCTGCTCAAATGATCGATCCTTTGGACATTTTAATATCTATTATTTTGACTTGAATGATGAAAAAGCATTTACGGCTGACTGTAGAACCCGCTATGCATTAATGTGGATGGGATCACAACCTACGGCGATAGAACAAAGAATAAAAAGCAAAGGATAGACTACATGTAGCTCAGAGAACCCATCGATCAAGGGGTGTGTCGTAAGAAGTGGGTGGTACCAAGAATCAAAGCGAGAGAGTATACTTGGCATGCGAGGAAGTCTTCACAAAGAGGTACGCACACACATATTATTTTTCTAATCTCACACAAAAAAAGATATTATCTCTCTAACACACTGTACATTACATTCCTCCATTGTTAACCTCATGAACACGCTGACCGACTCTCACGCTCGAAGCTATCCTCCGATTTTAATGTACGTAAAAGCTTGTAGTGTTTATCGTGTTTATCGTAAGCAGATCGTATGCCTTACGGATCGGGACGCCAGCGTAAGATCTTGGCGTTAACATCAAGCGCTGTAAGGAGGGCCCCGTTTCTAGTGTCATTTAAATTTTCAATCACAATTGTTTAACCTACTTCTAAGATGATGAGGAGTAGGATGGTACACCGTATAAGCAAAGATGGCCACTGGCTCATCATCGCCAGACTTCAAAGAAGGATCGTCTGGTCCTTCTAAAAGTGCTCACGAGAGTACCACCTCTAAGCACAATTCAGAGAACTTCGTCCAAGATCCACGGTGGGGCCAAACGAAAGTTAGTATTCAATGTCGATAAGGAGCGTGATCCCGATCGTGGTTCAAGAAGGCTCACCGACCAGACTCATCGTCGAAGTGGTCGGAGGATGAGCCGCCAAATCAAGCAGGACGGCAAGCGAAGCGATAAAGCTTTGAGATTCTGTTGAAACAGAGGAAGATATAGCCAATGTATGCTTCGTGGCGGAGTTAAGGATCGAAGCATCTAGCCATGTTCACCCAAGAGACGGAGTAGTATAAGGAGATGTCACTACGAGAAGGGAAGGAACCGAGCATTCTACGACGTGTTCAGAGATCGCCCCGCAGTAGAGGAGATCGAGGAGTAGAACTCTCGGCCCCAAAGAAGGCAATCGATGGTCGTTGGTTCTCAGTATCGCGATGACGATAGACAAAGAAGTAGGTCGAGAGAGATCGAGCCAGAAACTAGAAGAAGAGAGTACCAGCATGACCATTCTCAACATGAGGATGGAATTACACGTCAGAGTAGATCAAGAAGTCCCATAAGGGCGGTGGGATCAGCAGGAAGAGAACGATCCACTTAAAGGCCGAATGTCGCTCGGGAGAAGGAGATCTCGCAGACCGAAGGTGTTGATTTTCTGGTGAAAGAGTTAAAAGAGCTCCGAAAGCAGCTGGCTGAGGTCCAGCAGGTGAAGGACACTTCGGGAAAGAAGGCATCCCCTTTTTCCTCAGATATTCTCAAGGAGAAGGCAGATATCACCAAAAAGTTACCTCGTATGGAGAGCTGATGATGGGTCCGGAGATCCTTATGACCATAACAAGCGCTCGACCTACCGATGGACTATTATGATTTCACCGATGTCGCTTAAATGTCACACTTTTGTCACGACACGAGAAAAGACGCGAGACAAGTTGGATGGGGACTTTACTATCGATTCAATTTTCTCTTGACCGAAGCTTTGGATAAGTTCCACGCACGCTTCTAAGTAACCAAGAAGGGGAAAGCCTACAGTGTTCTTTAAGACAAATCCCATAGCTTCACCAATGAATCTTTAGCCAATATGTAAAGAGGTTTAGAGAAGCGGTTGGTCGTGTGTCCGACCTTAATGATCTCCAAGCTGGGGTTTGTTCCGTAATCTGCTAGATCTCTGGTTAAGTCCGGAAGTTGGTGAAGAAGTTGATGTTTCACCATCCGAAAAGCTCGCGTAAGCCTTTCGATAAGCGCGTATACTATATTGTTGTAGAAGAGGCTATGAATAGCTCAAAAATCCTCCTTTGGTCCAATTAAAGGAGATAGAGGTTCCCAAGACCAAAGTTGATCGTAGGAGAGTAGGGATATAATCAAGGGTCGGGCGCGCTTCAAGAAGTACAATAACTCGTCGTATGGCAAAGCGTTAGCCGTCCACTGCTTTACGCTTCAAGGTTAATAAGGTCTACACCCAATCGAATACGTAAAGGTTTGTAATTTTGGATCGATCGAAACCAAATTTTTCTTCGAGCCACCTCGTGATAATTATAGATCGACAAGGCAACCTCGTAAATACCGTGGGTTATCATCAAGTCACCGCCACGACACTAATGTGTGTTGCAATTTAAAGGATTTCGTGGAGAAGAAGATTAGAGGCGGCCACGATTCAAGATGTGGTCGAGAAGGACCGCCAGATCAAGAGACTATCAACCGTCATCGCTCGCATTTGGCTCAAGCATCACCCATCCAAAATGCTCCAAAGCATCACCACCAAGGCAAGTTGTTGATGTAATAACCGGTGGTCTGTAGGGAAGTTGGTAGGGAAGAAGAGAAGGGCTTACCTCGATTCGGCCATGTGTCCGTGATGATGCCACCCTCAAGATCGATGCACCATTCCTGTGAACCGTCATATCATTTACTTGGATGCAGATTATCCTTCTGAGCCCATCGAGCTACATGAAGGGGCATTGGTGATCACAAAGACAAGTGGGCTCGGTGGATGTGAAACGCATGATGATAGACAATGGATCTTCTATGGACATTCTCAGATGCCCATGCTCATCGTAGGATGCATCTTGATGGGCACAAAATGGAGGCTCGGGCAGAGGCTCCTCTATACGGTTTCAAGAACGACCTAATCAGAGTCAGCAGTAGCACTATTGAACTCCCAGTTATCTTCTAAGACATCCCTCAAAGGTAGAGATAACGTGCAAATTCTATGTCAGTGTATGTGGATTCGGCCATAACGCCATATCGGGAAGGCTTACTTGACGGCTCTCCAAGTCAGTGACCTCCATCCCTCATTTCAAAATCAAATTCCCACGACGCACGGAGTAGAGAGAGTGGCGGAGACTTAGATCCGCCCGACGATGTTATCTAATGTCATTATTTCATCCTAATGGGGGTCAAGAAACGTAAAAAACAATGGCAATCGAGATCGAACCTTCACCGAGAGCAACTTTCTAATCACAGTGATCCCCGCAGGGGGACGGAGGAGATCGAGTCATTCATCCGAAAGCCGGACAAGACAAAGAGGGATCGGTTCGGGTTACTGTAACCTCTTCTGACGAACCTTATTGAACTCTTACGTCTTATGTGGATATTTTTGCATGGGAACCACAAGACATGCCGGAGTTAGCCAAAGGTTCTTGAGCATAAATTGAGATAGATCCTTCAAGAAGCCGGTTAAATCGTCGAAAGGCGGATTTTTGCGCCAGAGCGACGAAGATCATCACGAAGAGGTTGCAAAGTCGCTAATTACCGACTTCATCTACTTAAATTGATTACCCGTAGTGGATAAAGAAATGTGGTGTCAGCGTAGAAAATGGAAAGTGGCGGGTTTGCATCGACTACACCGATCTCAATAAAGCTTGTCCAAGGACTTTTATCCTCTCGCCCCATATCTATCACCTCATCGATGCCACTTCGGGTATGACATTACTAAGCTTTATGGATGCTTTTTCAGTTATCATCAAATATCTATGTGCAAGAGGATATTCCAAGACAAATAGTTTTACATTACACACCGCTCGGTACGCCTTTATAAAAAGATGACTTTTGGCCTCATAAATGCTGGAGCCACTTACCAAAGAATGATGAACTTCATCTTCGACAGGCAGCTGGGAGGAACATGGAGGTTTATGTAGATGACATGATCGTGAAGAGTATGCAGATTCGTAAGCATTTGGACGACCGAGGAATGCTTTCAGACCGTCTGCTATCGCCAATCGAGGCTCAATCCGCCCAAATGTACTTTCTTTGGCTTGGTGCGCAGAAAGTTTCGGGTTATCCGGTCGGGCCAGGGGCATCGAGGCCAATCCGGAGAAGATCCAGCCATTCTTGATATGAAGACTCCTCGGTCATTCAAAGACGCCCAACGTCCCGACCGGTAGGATCATGGCTTTGAGAGGTTCGTCGCCAAATCTACTGGAGAGATGCCTCCTTTCTTCGACACATCATAAAAGTCAAGAATGCGAAGACGCTCCAAAGGACTTCGGAGCGTGAAGACGCCTTCCAAGGCATAAAGACATATCTGTCTTCCGCTTCCTTTATTGGTAAAGCCCGCCTTCAAAGAGACCTTATATTTATACCTCTTCGCAGCAAGTTCATCAAGCGGTTGGAGCAAATGTTGGTTCGGAGAGATCGGCTGGAAGCAAAGATCCGGCCTATTATGTCACCACGCCCCACGAGATGTCAAACCAGTATCCGAATATCGAGAAATTTGTCTTTGCTTTAATAATTGCTAGTAGAAAGCTTTCGCAATATTTTCAAGGTCGACTCGGTCGCCTACACGGATCGCCCATCAAGAAGGTGATGGGCAAACCAGAGGTCTCAGTGCATTTCAAATGACACGGACTATGGAGTTGTCCCAATTTTTTATCGAGTACCATCCTCGAACCGCCATCAAAGGTCAAGCTCGCCGATTTTATGGTGGAATGTTCATTCACCGGGCGTATGCAGAGTCGCCAGAGGTCAATCGTCTGACGGGGTAGTCATAGCTTCTTCAAAGGTCGTAATGTTTGGACACCAGATGCGATGGATCTCTACGATGACCGTTAGTGGGGTGAATTATTTTGACGAATCCGGAGGGATTCAAGGTTCAAGAAGCCATCGTTCGGGTTCAAAGCGACAAACAACGGTTGAGTAACGGTTGTTAGCGGGGTGTCCGATCGGCAAGGAGTCTAGAGGTCCGTAAGTCGACCATTTATAGTGATTCTCAATTGGTCGTTAAATAGTTGCTTGTGGAGATTATGAAGCTCGCGAGACTCTTGATGATCAAGTATCCGCTAATTAAAAGACCGACTTCAATATTTCGCTCAGATGAGTTTTCTGTAGCATAGAGCGTAACGACAATTCCATCACCGATGACCGTCAAGCGTTCGCCACCGCAGATGTAGATGTTTTCAACGGACGGTTTATTTGGAAGTTTTGCAAAGCAATTGAAAGTGTTCAAAGATGAAGCGCGGATGTATCGAGCGATCTAAATTACCGGATGACCCCTACATCGAGTATTTGGCGAGATGGCGTCCTTCCTTCTGGATCGATGTCGATAAAGAAGATTAAGTACAAAAGCGCCAATTTTGTCCTTATTGATGGGGATCTCTATCGATTAGCATTTTCCTCACCATTGTTGAAATGTTTGGTTCCGTCCGAGGCCGAGTATGCTCTTCGGGAGGTTCACGAGGGTATTTGCGGTGATCATACGGGTCGCCAAGTTTTGCTCATAAAGAACTTCGACAAGGATACTATCGGCCTACAATTTTCAAAGAAGCTACGTAATATGTCAAGAAATGTGAAAATGTCACCAATAATAGTCCGATCCATTATCGCCCAACCTAAGAGCTATATTCGATTTTATCTCCTATACCCTTCATTGCCCTGGGGTGGATATATCGGGTCCGCTGCCTAAAAGCTAAAGGTCGTCACCATTATGGTAGTCGCTATCGATTACATGACTAAGCTGTGGGTAGAAGCGAAACCACTTTGGCCAATAACGAACAAGAGTGCCTCAAGTTCATAAAAGAGTCTCAGTAGTGTTTCGCCGGGATCCCTTGTGGTGTTGATATCGACAACTGGACGCCATTACCGTGGGTTCAAAATTTGAAGGATTTTAAAGGATCCGGGATTCAACACAAGAAGACTTCTTCTAGTGGCTCATCCACAAATGAATGGGCAAGTCGAGGTGACCAACAGATGTCACCGAATCCAATCAAGCGCAGATGGATGAAGCTAAAGGAGATGGCGTAAGAATTATCGAAAGTCTTTGTGGGCTACCGAACTACACCGAGGACCACCACAGGGATTCACCATTTCAATCGGCCTATGGTATCGATGCCTTAGTCCGCTTCAGATCGGATCTCCAAGTCTTCTCAATCACCAAAGAGATCTACAACGACGAAGGACCGAAAGCTAACTGGACTCGCTAGAAGAAGTTAGAGAGGTAGCTTTGCTCAAATCGGGCCGCTTATCAACGGCGGGTGGCCAAACATTACAACAAAGGGGTCAAACTCGTAGATTCAAGTAGAGACTTCGCCCTGAGAAGCCAAGCATCTACGCCTCAAAACACGTAAAAGTTAATCGCCGAACCGGAAGGGCCATATGAGGTGATCAAGTACCAAAGCCGTGTACTTATCGGCTAAAGGCACTTAGATGGTTCCGAGATCAAGAATACTTGGCATCTCAAGGCAGCTTCTAAATATTTTCAATAAAGATTAAGTCGGTTCATCTAAGTCCAGATACGATTGTTCATTATCAATAAAAAGTCATTTTTCACTATCGATCCCGGTCCTATTTGTCCCCAAGGTCACAATGGTGTAAGGAGGTATGGTAGGACTCACCGGCCATTCGATGGCGACTTTATAAAGGTCCTTATGATCCTATATTGATTTTACCAGGTGGTAAATCAATGGTCACTATCGATCCCGGTCCTATTTGTCTCTAAGGTCACAATGGTGTAAGGAGGTATGGTAGGACTCACCGGCCATTCGATGGCAAAAATTTCATAAAGGTCCTTATGATCCTATATTGATTTTACCAGGTGGTAAATCAATGGTCACTATCGATCCCGGTCCTATTTGTCCTAAGGTCACAATGGTGTAAGGAGGTATGGTAGACTCACCGCCATTCGATGGCGACCCATAAAGGTCCTTATGATCCTATATTGATTTTACCACGGTGGTAAATCAATGGTCACTATCGATTCTCGGTCCTATTTGTCCTAAGGTCACAATGGTGTAAGGAGGTATGGTAGACTCTCTCTGCCATTCGATGGCGGCCATAAAGGTCCTTATGATCCTATATTGATTTTACTAGGTGGTAAATCAATGGTCACTGTTGATCCTTATATCTTGATCCTTATATACTTGTTCTACCCCGAGTGGTAAGCAAGATTTTGATGGTGCAAGGAGGATCGGCCAAATTCACCTCACACATGACCGATCTCATACTTCTGCATCAATGAGTATATATTACTTTATTTTGTTAAGTGTTGAGTTCAGTTATTCAATTCAATTAATTTGAATCATGTCCCGTAAATTCAATTCACTTCATTTCATAAATTAACTATTATATGCCGGATCTTGATTCACTAGTTGGGTTCAGTTTATTGATACTGAATTATTGACAAGAAATTAATCGAGACAGAAGTCAAAATCAAGACAGTTGAAGATTCATCAATAAAATAAAACATTCATTCATTCAAGTTAATCATAAACTATTCACATGAATACGTAAAGTTTAAAGTAGTTAAATTTTTTACATAGAATAAAACAGATTTTACATTCAGCACCGCCTTCATTATCTGAGTTGAAAGCGAAAATGCCGGGTCCAACCGAAAGCAACCGATAGTTTTTCTTTTTCTCGCTCGGCAATTTCGTATTCTCCGAATATACCTTCGTGATTTCTAAGATTAAGTTCGTCCAAATCCTCAGTAGTCCGCTCAAATTTTCCTGGGATCTCTTCTACGTAAGAGGACCCCGCCCTTCAAAAATCCTTTATTTTGTGGCGAAGTTTGTGACGCTTGGCCTTATGCCTTCGCTTCTTCGTCCTGGGCCTTCGCTCCGAGCCTCTCCGCCAAGTTGATCACTTGCCTTCGGTTGGTCAAGAAAACTCCTCATTTTTGCCTTCAGAGTAGGTTTTCTTCGACCAAGCCGGCGTTCATGTCAGTTAAAGCTTGTTGGCTGGCTTCGGACGCAGCCAACCCATCCCTCGTGGCCCTTAACTCGTCGTCAGATTTCTTCAGATCCATCCTAGCCCTATCTAATTCTGTTTGAAGGCCGTTGATGGTATGAAAAGCATCTTCACGATCAGCCCTCTCTCGATCCAAGGTTGATTTCAGCATGTTTATCTCCTGCCTCATGAAATCTTCCTCGGCTTCCCCATTTATGTGTCTCGGACGCAAACGTCCAAAGACAACATTAGCCTGCATATTTTCAAGATATTCAAGTCAATGTCCAAATATCCAAATGAGAACAGAGAAATAGAAGATAAAGAAATTATTATTTACCTTAGCTAAATAGCTCATCCCCTCATCGAAAGCAGATTTCGTCTCAGATGATCATCGAACCTGGTCGTCGTTGTTCAACGAAAGCTCCAAAGAGGTCAAGGGGAATTTGCATCAATCTAGGCCACAAGGTCGGAGATCCCATACTTTCTAGCACGGTAACCCCGACCCGAGGGACCGGGTCGTTCGGGGAAGGTCTCGGCCTTTCTGGAGAAAGAAGTCATTGCTCAGAGGGGTAGGGTCCATACGTATGGTTTCAATTGAGGGATCTATTTGGGGTGGGTCCTCGAGGGGTGAGGCGTAAGCGAAACTCTGATGGCTATCGTGAGTCGCGCTCTCTTCCCGGATAAATATTGAATCACTTCGTCCCGGTCACCGCCTTCTAATCAGATTCTCTCTACAGGGGCACGAAAGGGTGGGATGATCAAGACCGAGGCACCCCGAGTTCTTCTAAGTCAAGGTTACTTTATTTTTAATTTTTTGTCCGAAGGACACTTCTCCCGATCGTATGCGATCGAGTAAACCTCCTAGTCGAGGGGTAGATGTGGGGATTGGCTCTATTTCTGGAGTAGATTCAGAAGGGGTGACAAGAGGTGCTGACCTGGGCTTTCTAGTGGCCCTCCTTTTTTGACGAGGATGAAGGGTCTCTTCCGGTATAAAAACCTCTTCAGCCTCTGGTTCTTCTATTCTGAATTCATCCGTATGAATTTCCTGGTTTGCCTGGCTTTGGAGTAGCTTCATTGGTAGATTCTCAACAAACTTAGAAGACTTCCTGACAAAAAAATCTTCAACTCCTTTATTTCTAAGGAGCTCTATTCGATCGTAGATACTGCATTTAAACAAATAATCCTATGTTAAATGACACATCATAAAACATTTTCAAAAATTTATATATATGAAATAAACCAGTACTTACACTTATGGTCATATAACCATGTCTGCTTCGAGAGGAGTCCATATTTCCACTTTTCCTTGGGGAAATTGTCGAAAAGTTCCATCATTTCAACTTTTCGTTCTTCAGAAATGTCTCCGAAATCAGTAGAGATCTTCTTGTCAGTTGCCCAGTTCGGTAGGGAAGAAATTTCGGGACCTTTGACGTAGAACCACTTTTCGTGCCATCCCCTATTGCTCGAAGGAGTGTTTACTAGTGAACGTCTCTCGAACTTTTCTCCTGACTTCGGAGAATGTTTGCTAAGGGCCTTGAACCCCTTCTCTCTAGATTGGACTATCTTATATACGGTGAAGAAGAAGTCAAGGGAGGGCTCAACGCCCAACTCATGGCAGAAGGCCACAAAGGCCAGTATGTGAATGTAAGAATTTGGTACCAATCGGGCGAACCCCACACCCAGAACCCCAAAGATGGTCACTATAAAATGTGCAGGGAAAAAGCGAACCCCTTCTCGAAAGCAAGGTCACAGTGACGGCCATTCAACCTTCCTATTGCCACATCATCTTTTCACCGGATCTGGGAACCCCGACCATGCTGGTATCCTAATATGGTACCGAGATCGAATTCTCTTTAGTTCACCTCGACCACGATAGAGGGAGTGTCAAGCGTGCGAAGCGATCCGCATCTCTGTAGTATTCGTAGGGGTTTTTGGAGTTTTTGGTTTGGGGTTTATGCTCGTGGTTCCTTCCACGAGGGGTTAGGATTCGTGGAACAACCGTGATCGGTGTTACCAGATGGGGAACTTTGTTCGTAGTTTTGGGAAGCCATTTTTGACGATTTTCGAGAAAGGTCGAAAAGTTCGTATAAAAAGCGCTTTCAATTTCAAATGAACAGTAAAACCGCCAAATTTGGTAAAGTTATCTTTTTATACCGATTTGCTATACGGTGTTCAAGGCTTCAGACATTAAATGTTAATAATGATTTGGAATTGAATGGGAAGCGTCCAGCCCCGGGTCCAGATATTTAATAGACAGGCCTTTTTCGATTTGGGCCTTTGTTCTCCTCTCATTTCATTTCGTGAACAATAACCGCACATTCCAATTACTTTACTACGGATCTTCAAGAAATATCACGGACCATTTATAGTTTTCATTAAACATTCTGCTCAACAAAAAACTAGGGGCAATGTCAATCATGATATTTTCTCTCATCGGGCCTGTAGATTGGGCTTACTCATTTAATTAATCTATCGGGCCTTTATTATTGAATCTATGAAAAGTCATTGAGCCCGCTTATCATATTATTTCCATTTTAACTTATAAGACCGGCCTGGCTTCAAAGGATCGATCCTTTGACATTTTAATATCTATTATTTTGACTTGTAAATGATGAAAAAGCATGACGGTTGACCAGAGAACCCGCCATGTATTAATGTGGATGGGATCATAACCCACGGCCAGAGAAATAAAGAATAAAAAAAGCAAAGGATAGACTACATGTAGTCGGTAGAACCCATCGCATCAAGGGGGTGTGTCGTAGTAGAAGGGTGGCACTAAGAATCTGGGCGCGAGAGAGTATAGCTTGGCAGGAAGTCTTCACAAAGAGGTACGTATGTACACACATATTATTTTTCTGAATCTCACACAAAAAAAGATATTATCTCTCTTAACACACTAGACATTACATTCCTCCATTGTTAACCTCAGGAACACGCTGATCGACTCTCACGCTCGAAAGCTATCCCCGACCGAACAATGTACCGCCAAGCTTGTGGTGTTTATCGTGTTTACTGTGCGCAGATCGTATGCCTTACGTGATTGGGACGTGGCAGAAGATCTTGGCGTTAAACTTATCCGGTATCATCTAACCAGAAGTGCCAAGGTTTGATGCATTCATGGAATATCGAGTCTTTGGTCCACCGGGAACCACTGCATCCATATCTCCACCGTCCCATATATATATATATATATATATATATATATATATATATATATATATATATATACTACTTCTAAAGCGAACCTTAAAGAGTGAACCAAAGACTTAACCGTCGTTTTGGTGTCATGGCGACACTTCGCCCGATCCGCCGCCATAGTCATGTAGTATTTGGCAACCTGCCGAATCGTATCACATAGACACCAAAGACGCACAGCTCGTTTTGGTTTATTTTTAAGGTTCGCTTTAGAGAGATCTATATATATATATATATATATATATATATATATATATATATATATATATATATATATATATATATATATATATATATATATAGTCGGGATTAAGTACCTTTATTTATTACTTACTGCTCTCCCCTTTAGCGATGACATGACGATTTATCTATTATATAAATTGTCGCTCTATACTTTTAAAGCAACGCTTATATGTTGTCCGTCGCTAAAAGTATAGACGACTTGTATGTATGAAATAAATCGTCGCTTTATCCGTCCGCTAAATGGGGGTGAGCACGGGTGAATAAAGATAGTGGTATATACACTGATCCTCGCTTCTATATATATATATATATATATGTATGTTCACGTAGACAAATTAACTTGTGTCATGAATTAACAAATACACAATCTTAATACTATGTCATATCCGTGTCCGGTTGGATACATAACACATCATGTAACCTTCAATTTTGCCAACTTTTAAGTGTCTAATACTCATACAATCATTCCTTAAGTTTGAACTCCACAAAACACAAAGAAAGTTAAAAGGTACGGGGATCAAAAAATGGTTACTAGTATTTGATGCATGCGTACATATATAGTCATTTATATTTTATACAAACCGCAAGACTACTCATCATTTTCCATTTATTTTGTCACGAGTTGTTAAGCTCCTAATTATATTACTAACCACTTAATTAATTACTTAGCATAAAGTGGTGAATCTCCCCGGCCGGCCGGCACTATATGTTTGGAGCAGCCCTTTGACCACCTGGCTGTTCTTTTTTGGGACAAACAAACAACATATATACTTGGTATGTAATTGAGTGCAACTTTGAAAACCTAGGTAGGTAGCATTTTTGACTAGCTATTCCTATTCCTATTCCTATATATGAAACTCCACGTACTGAATATAATTATAGTGGCATGGCTCACTCTAAATTTCCCTATATATATACCTTTGCTTCATCCTCCGCCCACCATTTCTTTTGAACTTCATGTATATCAAACCTTGCTTCTGAATACGTTTACATATTCTTTGATCAAATATAGATTTATACTTTTTGTTACTGCTATTAATTAATTTTGCCTTGTAAAAAAGATCTCAAATAATAAATACAACAAAAAATAATAATATATTTATATATCGATCAATGATGTGACAATTCCGCTTATATATATATATATCATTTCTTTAATTTTAAGCTTAATTAATCTTGATCTTATATAAACCCATAATTCTGAAATTTAATATTGACCGAATGACATTACACAAAATACACAACTAATATAAAAGTAATTAGCCACTTAATTAGCCTACTAGTTTTATTGAAGCAGCCATATGACCAATTGGCTGTTCTTCAATGAGACAAGGATATGACAAATAAGATCCTGATCGAGGAGAGCAAATACCCTTTCCCCTTGTGTCTTCCATTTAAATTTTGATACCCGGTCTTTTATTTAATTTTAGAGTTAATTAATGTTAAATAAGAGACTAGATGTCAAACATTTAAGTGAGGGACAGAGAAAATGGAGAAAAAGAATTTGCTCTCTTTTTCTAGAGTACTACTTAAAAAGCATGCATTAATTGTTCAATATGTACCACCCAACTTCATTGAAGTGCCTCGATCTAATTAATTTCCCTTCTTTACTCCCACATCATAATTGAGTTAGGGTTTTTTTGAAGCCCTTTTACGTACAATAAGCCTCTAATTTAATGAACTGCATATCCCAATTAATGAATTAAACTTTAAAACAATTAAGATGTGATGGTCAATTGGTCATGGTCCCATTCAATTAAATACAGAATCTAATTAATGAAATACTCCTATGACACAACATAATTTCAACAGAGACATCACGCACACGAGCTTTGCGTGACTTTTTCAAAAATAAAAATAAAAAATCCTAATAATTGACACATTTAAATTCAAGTCATGTTCATCCCATGTCCCCATAATTATTATTCCTCATTTTTTGATTGAAAAAAAATAAATCATCATGTGTTATTAATTGCAAGCAAACCTAAAATGACACTCAGTCATAAAAATATAGAAAATTGTACTCCCTCTATTTAAAAAATATATAAAGATATAATTTCCCCTAGCTTATCGAGTAACATGAAGCTCGATCGTAGTAAGTCATTACTTTTATTTTTAATCAGTTAAGTACCACTATGTCAACCACTACTATATTTCTTGATATATATTATATTGTGAGGGACATATTCCAAAAAATAAAATTTTATTTAAAATTATTGTTTTAGAAATATATCTATATCTATGTATATGTGTGTTGTGACCGTTCACATACGTGTATTTTTTCTTTTATTTCATTAAAGGTATTTGTATCATTTAAAAAATAATTACTACAAAAATGATACAAATAGTTAATGGTAAAAAAAGATTACCTTCATATATACTCATCTCTAACTATATATTTCACTCTAATAATTAAGCCGACGAATACATCATATTTCGTTTAGAATTCAAACGTGGAATAGAATTTAGATCTATGTACATGTCTCACTCTCGTTTTTATCTCATTTCATATCTCATCTTTGTGTTGGTGTCGTTTAATTTTTATTTATTTAGAAAAGTAATAATATATAAATAAATCAAATAAACTCGAAAACAATATATATAAGGTATGATCATATGGGAGGTGTTTTTTAATGGAAAATTTCCCCCACCATTTTTGGCTTGAATTACCCAACTCCAATCGAGAGAAAACTCTCTATTGGGCAGCTTTGATTAGATGTTACTCTTGTATATTTTAGTGAAAACTCGCCAAAAAATTATAAAATAATCTACCTATCTAAATAGGAAGGTAGAAGCAAAGCTAAGTACGTTGCACTCTGGTCAATTCTCTCCCCTCCTTCATCTTCACTTTCCATTTCTGTCTCCCTAGTCCCTATATATGAGTACATGTCCCAAAATATATAAGACTTCTTCTCCCCCATCTGTCCGTCTTTCTTTGAAAATGAGTAGTTTGCCATCGGCAGATTTCCCAGAAGCAAAAGATGATATAGAATTTTCTTTTAATTTCAATGGACAATTGAAGCCGCCTCCTCTCTCTGCCGCGGAGCTCTTTGATGGAGGCAAAATCAGACCCTTGAAGCTACTGCCACCGCGCTCCCAATACTGGGGCAGCAGCGATTCTCCTCCTTCACCTAAGAGAATGCTTACCAAGGCATTAATATTCTCCCCGCCACTCAGAAAAACAAAAGAAGCTGATTCAAGTACAAGACAAAGAGATCAGTCCAAGTGCTTATCAGAGCCAACTAAAATACAACAAATTTCAAAAGAGACTGCGTCTTTGAGTTCGAGTTCGAGCTCGAGTTGGAGTAGAAAGTGGAAGATTCTATTCCGTAGTGCGTCAGAGGGACATGCCACAAGCAAGGACGAAAGTAGTAATTCGTTTCTTAGGAAAATTAGTCACAAAGAGGATGTCAAGAATTTCAGTTTTAGGTCGAAAGATAGTAGTAATTCGGGGTCGAGGAGCGGCCGGAGGAAGACGGGGCGGGTGTCTGCTCATGAATGGCATTACAAGAAGAACAAGGCGGCGGAGGAGAGGAGGAGGAAGACTTTCTTGCCTTACAAGAAAAATCTGTTGGGTTGCGTGGATCTTGATCCTGTTTCTAGGTGGATTATTAGAGTTGAAATCAAATGCTAATCAACAAATTTGATGTGAATATATATATGTTTATAAGTATATATTTTGATTGCTTACGTTTCATACCAATTTAATTTGGTTTCTCAATTTTGATCTATATTAATTAGCAGTTACTCCTGTGAAAAATGAATGAATAAATTTCAACATGCAGCACGTACAACAAGTCTTATGAATTGAACTTTAATTCTTTATACTCCTTATTTTTTGAGTTGAAAGGTCCAAATTATGATCAACTCTACAATGATCAATTAAAATTTTGATAAGTTAATAATTCTTTTATATAAAATTTACGATATAATTAAGTTGTACGTTGGTATTGTTTGAGAAAACAAAATTTATCAAATTAAATATATTTAATAATACTTTTATATATAATTAATTATTTTAATAACAATTAGCATCACTCTATGTATCAGTTATTGATTAGACAACACTAGTTTTTACTATGAAAAATTGACAATATTAGCCGCCCACGATATTGGATTTAGCGATCATTGTACATCGAGGTGTCATGTGCGTGAGAGGAGTGAATAGTGATATTAAAGATCACCACTTAAGTTATATATATAGAGTAGCATAGTCTACGGTAAGATTTATTTCAAATTTTGAACGGTCCAGATAATTTATTAGGATAAACGAAAAATTTAAAATTATTTATATTTTATTATATAGATATATAGATGCATGGGAAAAGAAATAAATTTAACACGACGTAGTTTTGGCTAATACGTACGACGTAATTTCAGAGCAGCATTGAAATATAAAAACAGTCATTAATAAAAATAATGGAGTACTAAACCTGTCATTAACAAATTAAGGCCACTGAGTAAAAACTGTTCTGCCAGACCAAAAAATGCATGTGGCTGAATGTTTAAAGTGTTATCAAAACAACCATTAATTAACGATCTTATAATAATGTTGAATTAAAAAAAACCATTTGAACATGTTTTCAATTCTAATTTGAATAATATATTAAGCAGTGTTTAATTTAAATTAAGTTAGGAATAAAATACATATGCAGTATAAGTTGTCTTTATATGATTGAGAGTAGAAAATAATGAAAAATTAACAATTGAACATTATCTTACTTGGATTAAATTAATGACCTTAAATCATGCACAATATATTTAAGACTGCACATGTTGTTTAGCAAATTAAATAAAATTTTGACTGTAACATTAATTATAAGTTGGACCTTTACAGGAAAATACTATACTATGACCTTATATGGCAATCTGACACACTGATATATATTATGATGGAAATATTTGGTATAATTAAATAAAATACCTTTATAGATTAAGTTATTGGGTTGTCATTGTAATATTGAGATTTGAGCCACAACCCAAGTAGATGCGCAACTACTGACCTGAATTTGATTCAAATGATTTGAATACATAACCTAAAAAGGAAAATTTCAATAATGTATGAATGTTGGTGGAAACTTCCTACTTGTGACACGACTTCATCAAAAAACATAATTAAATATATGTATTAGTGTAAATCATGGGCTGCTGATTTGTTGAAAAAAAGAGAGAAAAGGATATAAACATGTTGTTGGGCATGGAAATATGTAACTACACATTATCCTTGTCACCTGTAGTCAAAATTTTGAATACCGAACATTTTCTTTATTAAATAATTATTTTTAGTATTTGGCTAAGATATTCTAACATATAAATATATTAGTACGGGTCTTTTAAATAATATTATTTTGAAAATTTTCAAAACTCTCACTTATAAACAGTATGAGAAGAAGTGTATTTTATAAGTATATATTTATTAATTATACAAAACAATATCGTTTTGTACGATAACTCACTCAATTATATGTGGTATTACTCTTTTTTTTTTTGCCTATTGTTGTATATATCTTTAAAGCTGAACCCCAAAAATATATATTCTTCTGTTATTTTGCCCAAATTCGGCAAGTTTTACTGTTAGAGGTCAAAATAAGAGATACATAGAGCCTAAAATGGTGGGAAAAATGAAGTCGCAAAATAAATGAATAGATTATGGAGTTACTCGATTGTATAATGTGGCTGCTGTTTAAGGACAATAAATTTGCAAAGATCATAATTGAGTAAAAGCAATAATTGTAATTCAAGTGAGGGGAAAATAAATGTTCTGTTAATTACTTAGTCTATTTATGTTTAATTAGTTTTAATTATTATTATTATTATTATTATTATTATTATTATAAGATAAACTTAAAGGCTTAGTCCCAGTGTTGAAGTAAAATTAAAGTAAATTCAAATAAAATACTAAAATTCCCATAATTTATTATGCATATATATATATGGGTAATGATCCGTGATCATATATTTGCATGGATTAAAAATTGACAAACACCATCCCTACCTTCCATTACAATTGAGTTTATTTCTAAATATTTGTATTAAGAGTTACGTACTAGCTACTACTTTTCTTTTTTTCCTGGCACTTTCTAAGTATGGCAACAAAAGATTTACGAACGGTAATTTCTTTTCTTTTTTTCTTCTATTTATTTTCCTCGCAGTTTCCAAGTTCCATACCTGATGAATGAGTTTTGATATTTTCTGGAGCACTAATGATGATGTAAGAATGATATATGATCTAAAACATGTAACGCAATAAAAATATTGTCAACATAATAACTCCCAAAATGTACCCAAAAACACATATATGCAACAGTACAAAATAGTGATATATATTAGTCCAAAACAGTATCATGGAACCAGAACAAATTTCCGAAACACATGTCACTCAAGTCGATCCAAAGACTCAAAAACGGCCCATCTAATATGAATCATCAACTTAACTTGCTATCATCAATTATGATTCATCAACTTAATATTCAAATGTATGATCATTAGTACCTCTAGCTCTCTAGCTACCTGTTCAGGTTCAAGGAAGGTTACGTCCTTGAGGATACCCATATTTTTAGATCTCTTCTCTATGGTAGGACTTTCATTTCGTATTCTGATCAGTGTATTGGGGAGACCAGGAAATTGAAGACGGATTGGATTGAAAGGCTATGCTTATGGCTATTGTTTTATCGATATGATTCCCTTCATTTGCAAGCAATTGATAATCAATTAATTAGAGAAAATAACATATAGTGTCACTTATATAAAATATTACATAAATTGGCCAAGTTTAAATTAATGGATGATATATTTAAAAATAAGTATTAATTTATATTTTATTGAATGCCACAACATTTATGGTGTATCGTTTTTTTAGTGATCCTATAGATAAATTATCCAATGTTGCACCGTAACTTGAACTCAACTAGATCGTCTATATAAATGAATAATCTTTTTATTGAAATGAACTCAAGTTAAGCTTATTATTGTTGATCAGTTGAGTCTTATTCACTAATAACGTACTCATATATATATATATATATATATATATATATATATATATATAAAAGAGAGTCATAATTAAATATACACAAATGTATAAAAAGATCATTGAAAGTCGGCTAATACAATTAATTTACTATACAAATGCAACAAACTAAAATCAATAAAATAAAAGGTGAGAGTACGTAGCCAATTTTATGGAATCAATCTAAATTATGAAACAAGGGAAAATATTTGATAGATAGAGAGAGTACTTTATATATGATGAGAAACAAAATCTAGATGAATGTGAGGAAATATATCGAATATTAAATTATGTAATGTAAATAGTATGTCATGTGTTTGTCTTGTGGATAGTATTTTAAGTAAGTAGTCCTAATCAACGAAGTCAATATTGTAGTGAAGAACATGTAAGTGATTGGCATGCGGCTTCGCACGTTACCCTCAATTTCCTCCTCTCTTTCCTTCTTCATATCTCAGTCACTTGATCTATATATATATATATATATATATATATATATATTAATTCATGTCTCAATTATTAACTTCTCAAATATAAAGAAAAACCGAGAGTCCTATATAGCTCCTCTTTTCCATTCTCTCTCCAGAACCTGATGGAAGTGATGTTGATGCCTTCACCGGCCGATGCCGGATCCACCACATGCACTTCTCCGGGGAGCCCACAAGGAGCCTCCGCCTCCAACTACTTCTTTAATGCCCCTACATACTCCTCCGTCTTCCACCGTCAAATTTCTTTCTCCACCACCGGCTGCGATACTTCACTTCCACAAAACCCTCAGAATAATTTTGAGGACGATGAATATGACAATACTACTACAGATTTTGCTTTCGATTTCAGTGGACAGTTGGATCCAGCACCTTCTCTCTCAGCCGAGGAGCTTTTTGACGGCGGCAAGATCAAGCCATTAGAGCCACCTAAAAGAATCCTCAAAAATTCTAATGAAAAAACAATTATAGAAACACGTAGAGATAGTACTCTTCTGGAAGGAAAGGATATTGATCAACGTGGTAGGGAAAGAGTTTATGAGTCATCCAATTCAAGAAGACGACAAATTTATTTGTCAAAATCTTTGTCGCCTTTAAGAAATTCTAACATGATATCAGAGCGCATTAGAAATGCACGAATTTCAAAGCAAATATCACCCTCTTTAATTACAAGTTCGAGCTCGAGCTCGAGTTGGTATGGTAAATGGAAGCTGACGGATTTGTTGTTGTTTCGTAGCGTGTCAGAAGGTCATGCAACGAACAAGAGGTACAAATTTTTAAAGAAAATTAGTCAAAATGAGGATGCGAAGAATTCGAGATTTAGGTCAACGGATAGTAGTGGTTTGGGGTCGTCGAGTGGCCGGAGGAAGAATGGGAATGTGTCTGCTCACGAATGGCACTATAAGGTGAATCGGGCGGTGGCGGAGGAGATGAGGAGGAAGAGTTTCTTGCCTTACAAGCAAAATCTCATGGGTTGCATGGATATTAATGGTGGAGTATGTTAGCTTTTTTAAGGGATGTGCTAACTAGAATAATTTAGAAGAAATGATTAAAAAGATTAATGTGTATAATAATTAATGTATTTTTTAAATAGACAGTGCAAGTTGTTAGAATTGTCAATTTAAAATATAACAACCAAGTGCACACACTAATAGTTATAATCTATATATATTGAGTGCAAATACCAATGTAATATAATAAGGCATTCTATCTTAAAGTCACTATAACTATTTGTATGCGGAATATATGGTTTTAAATATGTTACTTCTTTAACATTTTTGGCTTCTATATACAGGTGCTCATAATTGAATTTACTAGCAACACAACCAATCATGTGGTAGATGAAAGTAATTAATTGAATAATCAAATTCTCTACTCTAATTCGAGACTCTATATATCATCTGCATAAAGTATATATATATATATATATATATATATATATATATATATATATATATATATATATATATATATATATATATGGTCAGCATCAAGTCATGATACCCTTTATCTTACTCATCCGTGTTCATCCCTTTTTAGGCTACGGTTTTGGTTATACAACCGTCGCCTATATTTTTTAGCGACGGACAACATATAGCTTTTGCTAAAGAGTATAGATTTACGGTTGTATGATGATCAAATCGTCATTAAAGTGAAAGACGAATGAATGAGTAGATAAGAAGTACTGATCTGATCTTCTCTCTCTCTCTCTATATATATATATATATATATATATATAGGATACACAATCCGGATCAAGTCATGCATACCTCTTATCTTATTCACCGTGCTCACCCCCTTTTAGCGCGGTTTGGTTTGGCCATACAACCGTCGTCTATACTTTTAGCGACGCAATATCACTACTAAAAAAATGATCATTTGTGATGGCCAAAATCCATCACAAAAACTAGAAAATCATCACCAAAGGTTTACGCGATGGCTTTAAGCATCACGATGGCCGTCTTGTATACGCCCATCATGAAAGGTATTACGTGATGGTTTTGGCAATCACCGAAACATTCAATCCTTTTGTGATGGCTAAAACTAGGGGTGTAAACGGTATTAAACGGATACGGATACAGGTATATCAATATCCGTATCCGGAAAACTAATTCGCTATCCGTATCCGTGATCCGGTATCCCATGGATTTTAAAAATATTATTCAGATCCTGTATTCTAAAAAATATTCAATACGGATAATATCCGCTATCTGCTTATTTTATCCGAATAGACAAATTATTCTGATATCCGAATATCCGAATTCGCTTATCGGAATATAAAATTCATTCAAAATATTTATGAAAAAAAAAAATTAAAGTTAAATCATACATATTAATTAAACATTCTAATCATAAAGGGAGGAACATGCTAATTGGCGCTTTTGGGTAAAAATAAAAAGATTCAATAATGTAACCGATACTTTGTTTGATGGATCAAATTAAAATTAAAATCTCAATATTATTCTTTTAAATTTTATTAAATAATAAAAAGAGAAATAAATTAATATTTAATAAATGAATAGTAATATTTATGGGAGATTTATTTATTATTTATCCTCAATAAATTAATTACATGGTTATAAGAAATTATTTGATTTCATTATATTTATGGAGAGTCATGAGTTATAATGTATGTGTGACAACTAGTTAATCTAACTTGATTCAAAATTGACATTGAACTTATTTTACATATTTGGGCTTCTAGTTTCTAAATAATTAGGCAAATGAAAGTGATAAATACTCTCTCCACCCAAAAATTCATAAACGTGAATTAATTTATTTAACTCTCCCTGCTAGATTAATTTTAAATTAATTCAGACCTAACACATTTTAACAATAAAATTATATTGTCCATTGCTCCCCGCCTCTCCGAAGTTGTCCTTAAACGTGTGTGTATATATATATATATAAATATATATTAATAGCTTATATAAATGAATGTAAGTGATTAATTAATGAATGTAAGTTATTAATATATGTGTGTGTGTGTGTATATTGTATATATATATATATATATGTAAGTTATTAATTAATTAATGCAAGTTATTAATATATATGTGTATATATATATAACTTATATATATATATAAATGTATATATAAGTTATTAATTAATGAATATAAGTTAAAGTGATTAATTAATGAATCTAAGTTATGATTTATTAATATATATATATATTTTTATATATATATACACACGTATATATTAATAACTTATATAAATAAATGTAAGTGATTAATCAATGAATGTAAGTTATTAATAAATACATATATTATATATATATATTAAATTATTAACAACTTATATAGGTAAATTATTAATTAATAATTTACATTAATTAATAACTTAATTAATGTAAATATTAAGTGTGTGTGTATATATATATATATATATATATATATATATTAGTTATTGGATCTGATTCTAGATATCTAATCCTGGATATCCGTATCCGTCTTGGATATATTTACTTTATTTGATGTTAATCGAATATGAATACGCTTATATCCGTATTCGTATCCGCTTATTTACTTAATACCTTTAAACCTGGATACGGATATATCCGTTTTTTTCGAATACGATCTTGAATGAATCTAATTTTTTCGATTACCATTTACAGCCCTAGCTAAAACTGTCACATTAGTATAATAGTTATTTGTGATGGCCGAAACAATCACATCTTTTTGTGATGGTCATGACCATCACAAAATTGGTAAGGTTTTTATGATTGCCAAAACAATCACCAATTATTTGTGATGGTCGAAACAATCATGTCCTTTTGTGATGGTCACGACCATCACAGAATTGGTAAAATTTTTATGATGACCAAAACAATCACCAAATGTTAAGGCATTTGTGATGGCTAATAAAACAGTCATGCACATAAGTCTCTTGTGATGGCTAAAGTAATCACAATCGTTCTCATTTTTGTAACTCATTTATACTTTTTGGTGATAGTAAACCATCACAAAATTCTTATATTAAAATATATTTAATTGCTAATTTTATATTTCAAATCTGTAAATGCCATAAATTTCAATAAATTTAAAACGTAAAATCATACAAAATTATTAAAATGAAAAAACTTGATCCATTTAATTAAAAATCAATTCATAACCAACTATTTAAATAAGTAGCTACATTTCATAGGTTCATCAAACAATTAACTAACCCAACATCTATCAAAGAACTCCTAAACTAATAAATTGATAATCAAAGGAAATCTAGATCATCCCAAATTCTACATGGAGACCTTGTCAGAGTTGTCATCATCTGCATCGTCATTCTCAAGAGTTATTCAATGGAATATCAGCTAATGCATTTGATGAAGCAAATAAATCATCTGGGTCGGATCAAGTGCAAGTTAGTAGAACAAAAAAGTAAACAACAAATGGATCATCATTCCAGATCCCATTGCTTAAGTAGATATTTATACACTTAATATCTCTTTGATAATTGACGGACTTATTGCTATTTCGTAGCGCATCTGAAGGCCATGCAACAAACAAGAAATATGATTTTTTCAGGAAAAGTCAACCTGAGGATGTGAAGGATTCGAGTTTTAGGTCAAAGGATAGAAGTGGTTCTGTATCGAACGGCGGCCGGAAAAAGGAGATGGTGTCGGCTCATGAGCGGCATTATAAGGTGAACCGGGAGGCGGCCGGGGAGATGAGGAGGAAGACTTTCCTGCCTTACAAGCAAAATCTCATGGGGTGCATGGATTTGGATGCTGTTGTTCGTGAGCCTTCCGGCAGAAGGATTAGTAATTCGCAAGTGATGATGCGCCAATATTGATTTCACATTTTTTTCAGTTGTATGCTTTTGTTGACATTTCCGGAGGGAGGTACAAAGGAACCAAATGAGCCATGCATGCATGCATGCCCACTTGTGTTATAAAGTTTGTTTGTAGCGATGTGATTCTACGTACTAGCTATAATATTTCTTATATGATGTATTTCCCTTCATTAATAATATTATTCTTTTAACTTCTTTTTTTCCTTTCATTTTAGTGTAATAAATATTAAGATTAATTGTATATCTAATCTCGAAATATACACATTTAATTTTTACATGTCGTACTAGAAGTATAATTCCTCGATCCTATACCAGTTCAAAAAGTAACACGATCCTCTCAATACGCACTCTCGTCAAAATTCTGATGGAAAAAGACACCGGAGTAATCACATCCTCCGGCCACATAAGTATAAATGCAATTTTACCATATATTTTAAGTTTGACAGTATAATAATATTTAAATTATCAATCTAATACAAATCAATATTAAATAAATTACAAAATAAATAAAGAAGATATCTAACCTTATCTTCTTCATTCTATACTTAGAAACTATCAAGATCTAGTGGAATTGCACGATCCATCTCACATTAATTTATTATCAACTTTATACTACTTTGTAGACTAGTACAATAAGTATTTTGGATCATGCATCTCCTTATTTAAAAGGTTAATTTATTAGGTTGAGACTACACCATACTTATTAACTCATTTGTATATTTTAATTTATCTGATGTGAGATTCATGTGAAATATATCAACAATCTCCACTTTTCACTTGAATACCTATCGCAAAATATCATACTAGAATAGTCACTATCAAGCACGCATTCTTTGCCCATCAAAAGCATCATACTAGAATAGTTACCATTAAGTACATGCACATTCTTTGAGTCCTTCAAGAGCTCTGCACGACTCTAATAATGCAATTTTTCCAGAGCCATCCTAAGTTTTGCTCCACCTGCTCAAATCATATTTCATTGTGCGGTGCATGAGTGATCATATTGTGCTCCACCTGACTCAACTCTATTTGCTCCATTGCGTGTGTCAACTTGGAATGTCAACCTGATACTTGGACCGAACCATGAGCTTTGATACCATTTTGTCAAGATTGTATCACACAAGCACACAACGGTAAAGAAATAACATAGAGATTTACGTGGTTTTTCAAACTCGGGTACATCCACGGAGCGGAGAGAGATGTTTTATTTATGATATGAATATATATGGTTTACAATAGAGAATATATATAACTGCTACTTCTATTTTAATCCTAATTCGCATTATAATTTGAATACATATAATGTCCTTGTAACATCGTATCATACCGTGGAGGTTACGTCCCCTCCGCTTCGCTTAACACTAGTCTTTTACAGGAAGTTCTCAATAGCTCTAATACACTCTATATGAGCCAGGTTCCAACACAAGAATTATATTTACATCTGCTAATCATACTGTAAACTAATGTACTACGTACGTATCATTATCAAGTTAATTAAATTTAGTAGCAACACGACCAATAACGACGTAGATGAAATTAATTGAATGGTCAAATGCTCTTCTACCCTCATTCCAGAGTCTGCATAAACTATTTGCTGCACTGGTTTAATTTGTCTACAAATTATTGTAAAAAAAATCCTCTCTACAAAAGTCGCAAGATTTCATGGGTAAGCAAAATCTTGTCACCTTTTTGTCTACTTTTTATTTAAAAAGAAGGGAAATCAAATTTGACATTATAAATGTACTACACATTATTCCATTATTTCATTGGT
Source organism: Panax quinquefolius (assembly GCA_020205615.1). Lineage (NCBI taxonomy): Eukaryota > Viridiplantae > Streptophyta > Magnoliopsida > Apiales > Araliaceae > Panax > Panax quinquefolius. The sequence goes on from CM035165.1 coordinate 107,268,395, forward strand.
GGGTTTAGTAGATCAACTGTCATTCGATGTACTAAACCTAATCCATGTCTAATAATTAACTGCCCTGACCTCAATTATTTGCAAAGTGAATGAAACATGAAACATGATTTATATGAATGAAATATTTGGGAAACTATTTCACTTTATTTGCCGAAGATCAAATCTTGTTTTGATATTTCTACCCCATGACTGAATTCTCCCCACAAGAGAAGACATAAAAGTCGGGATAAATGCTTTTTCGATCCATCAGTAGTATATGTTAATTTACGATTGGATAATCGAATTTTTTTCTTACAGTTAACTCACTTTCATCGCATTCCAATTTTATTAACGAGAAAATTAAAAAAACCGTTAAGTCACAGATTGACTTAAATATCATCGCCATGCGTGTGGTGACTTGTCTTAAATAAAGCCTATGTGACGAGTTAGTATGCGACGTATATGATGATGAATTTGGAGTAAAATTTTTATGAAACAATGGAAAAAAAATATTTTAAAGTATAATATAAATTATAAAAATTAGCCAAAAAAACATGAAAATAAATAAATAAAAATAATTACTTTTAATAAAAATTAAAAACGCAGTTTTTTTTATTTTCTATTAAAAAAAAATTAAAACCCATTTTTTAATAAAAAAGCACACTTTTTTTAATAATTTTTTTATTAAAAATTTTAAAACGCAATTTTTTTAATTAAAATAATTGTTAAAAATGCAGTTTTTTAATAAAAATTAAAAATGAAGTATTTTTAATTTTAATTTTATTAATAAAACTGCAGTTTATTAAAAAAAACTATATTTTTTATTTTATTAAAAAAGCGCAATTTTTTATTATAAAAAAAAACGCAATTGCAGTTATTAAAAAAAAGCGTAATTTTAAAAAAAATGCAGTTTTATTAATAAAAATAAAATTTATGCGTTTTTTTAATAAAAATGCAGTTTTAATAAAATGCATTTTTAATGCAGTTTTAATAAAAATGCAGTTTTAATAAAATGCATTTTTAATAAAATTCAGTTTTAATAAATTACTTTTTTTTTAATAATAAAACATTTGCGTTTTTTTTAATAAAAATAAAAATGCAGTTTTTTAAATAAAATGCAGTTTTATTAATAAAAATAAAAATGTGTTTTTTATAATAAAAAAACTGTTTTTTTAAATAAAATAATTAAAAACGCAGTTTTTTTAATAAAAAATTTAATTTTTTAACAGATCTGTTAATAAAAATTGTGTTTTTTTTAATAAAAAAAATTGCGTCTTTTTAATAAAAATAAAAAATACTGTTTTTTTAATAAAATGTAGTTTTATTAATTAAAATAAAAATTGCGTTTTGCTTATATTAATTTTTAATTTTATTAAAAAACTTCATTTTGAACAATTATTTTATTTAAAAAACTGCATTTTTAACAATTATTTTTATTAAAAAAAACTGCATTTTTAACAATTATTTTAATTAAAAAAAACTGCGTTTTAAATTTTTTAATAAAAAAAAATTATTAAAAAAAACTGTGCTTTTTTTTATTAAAAAAATGCGTTTTAATTTTTTTTTAATAAAAAATAAAAAAAAATGCGTTTTTATAATTTTTATTAAAAATAATTATTTTATTTATTTATTTTTTTTTTTTTGGCTAATTTTTATAATTTATATTATACTTTAAAATATTTTTTTTCCATTTTTTCATAAAAATTTTCCTCCAAATCCACATCATCACTGCCACGTCGCATACTAACTGCCACATAGGATTTATTTAAGACAAGTCAGCTGCCACGTGGCGATTTTCGTTAAGTCAACTGTGACTTAACAGTTTTTTTAATTTTCTGTTAGTAAAATCGAGTACAGTGAGTTGATTGTAAGAAAAAAAAGTTCAGTTATCCATCTGTAAGTTGACATATAGTATGGTGACTGAAAAAACATTTATCCCCATAAAAGTCTAAAATGCATGGTAGGAAATTGAACCATCTCCATAAACAGATAGATTTGGAGTAAGGTGGTGTTTGATAAAACTGAGTGTTAAGACCTGAATAGTTTAGATGTTTGAATAATATAGAGCATCTGAATAAAATTGTATCTGAATGAAAAAATATTTTTTGATAAATTTTTTTCTAAAATGTCTGAATAACAATATTTTACCATTTTAACCCTACAGAAAAATATATAAACATATCAAGTAAACATAGGTACTTTAACATACAATTACATATATGGTACTTTTTTGGCAGTCATAATATACACGAATAAAATAAGAGCTTCAAGATCTGCATTTCTATGTATATAATGAGATACATACTGGCATGGATCGCAAGGCTCCCATCGGAGCTCAAAAATTAGGGATATTTTACATCGGTGAAAACCTCAAGTCAGACATCACTATTATTTACTACAACCATTGTTTAATCTACCACCACCACCAGATAATAGCACTAATGGCGCTATTAATGTTGAACAAGTTCCAACCATTTTCCATCTCTTTGTTGAGAGTGGAATGAATTGGGTGAGAAATGGATAATTTTTTGTTTTACAGATTTGGGAAACAAGAGTCTTTGCCTTTGCATATGGGGAGATCTGTTTGTCGTCTTTATAAAAAGAAAAAATAAAGATATACGTATGATATATAATCATAGAAGATGAATCGAACGAGGCATGGCTCTGGCCAGAGTTGAGCTTTCCGATGAATCCAGGCGCCGACCTTGGAATCTCACAAGCATGAAGTGGAAGTGGGAGTGGAAGGACAATATTGTAATTTCGAATATAAACTCATTCAGATGTACCTCTAAATGGTTAAGCTTTAATTTTGTGTCTAACCGATTAAGAAACATTAAGAGGAATTTTTTTTTTTACCAAACATATTTTGCCTCTGACCGAATCAAAGACACTCTAATTAAGAGTCATTAAGAGCTAATTAAACACACCCTAAGCATAGGGTATCCACCACCGGGTTGTGCCTTTGTGGCCAAAACATTGACAAGTAGTACAGTAAAACTTCTTCAATAAATGAATACTCTTGTGTTCGAAACAATATATTATTTTAATAAGATTATTTATTTATCGATAAATGAATAATTTATTTATTTATTGATAAATTAATATTTATTATTTTAAAGTGAGATTTTCAATTTATGTACATGTGGTCAAAAAAATCAAGAGAACAATTAATGTAATAATTTAAGTCTAGAGAAGCTAAAAAGAATTGGTAAAACTTATAAAACCGTGAAAACAAAAGATTTTAAGTTAATGTACATATATAGCAAATGAAAAGATTCAATTCTTTAGCTATATATATATAGTATAAGGTAGATGTGTAGAAGATATATTCCAACAAGTTATAAAAAATTTTCTCCCCTGGCTTCTCATCATTTGAAAGGAGTAAAGAATTAAATCAACATTAACGGGTGAAATTAATGAGGAGAACAATATGCGATTATAAGGAGCATCCCTCTGTTAGCCAAAAAGATATGCAAGCATGCATATATACGTTGAAATTTGGTTTAGGTGTAAAGAAAAAAAAAGTAAATTTAGTTAGATTCATATTTTTAGAAAAAAAAAATGACTTTTTGTATGGATATTGTTGATTGACTGAAAAATTTAAATTTATTGTAGGAATGCTATTACAAAAAGTTCAAAAATCTGTGGATTATATATATAAATTTTTGTATGGAATTTAGTAAGTATTAATTTATATTTTCGTTAGAACTAATGATTCAAGAAAATTTATTACTTAATGCATTTAGGAGGTTATTAATACACATGCTCAAGTCAGGACCGGAAGAAATTATTATTCAAGCGAGATTATTATTTTATTGACCATTTATTTATCGAGATTTTAATATAATGTATCATGATTGAGTTAAAGCCTTAATTAATTGTTGTCTTGTGCCACCAAAAATGCTAATATTATTTTTGTTATTTCAATGTAAAATTAAATTAAAATGATAGATATTGTGACGATACAAGAAATTGGATAGTCTTGTTATTAGACTTAGGGACTCAGTAAAATGTAATGACTTAATCTAAATATAACTACTCACTCAATACAATACAATCAATATATATGACCAGCTCAAATTTAAAATGTTTCTTTTTAAAGTTTTATCTTAATTAATCCTTTCTCATGATCAAGTCATTAATTTATTCGTTGCATGCTATCACCTAATTTATTACTCAATTTAAAATCTAAAATCTAAAATTAATCATATGTATTATTAAATAGAAACCTTTAAGACTTATTGTTAATTACTATATTCAGATTCAAAATCATACAAATCTATTACTATTACTAAGATATAAGTGTAAATACAATACAATTATTAACAATAGGATATGATTCTGTTCTTATATTAGGTCATGTTAGAAGTTACAGAAAAATATTACATGTGTATAATATAGAGTTGTATCTCTTTACGTTTTTCTGTATCAATTCCGTCAAGTAGATACAAATATGTATCTCCTGTATAAATGTAATTTATTTATTTTATAACTAGACTTGATATAATAAGAACCTTCCGGTCAAACTGATAGCCTTTTGCTTTATATCTCATAGACATACGTAACTTATTGAATAAATTTGTTTTACGTTATACATATGAGACTTTTGATTGGAGTATTTAGATACACGTAACTTCGTTATTGAATAAGTTAGATTTACGTTATACATTTGAGACTTTTTTTTCCCTCCTATTATATATATACTCCTATTATGCTATTGCAATTAATATATGAGTCGCATAATTAAATTATGCTTTTGTGGGGTTAGTGTACATTCTTCAGAATTTTATGATTATTTTTGGCCAAACCCTAGCTTGGAGTGTGTGATAATTGAATTGAGTAACATTCTTCAGAATTTGTCATTAGATTACTATATGTAAAAAAAATTAGGGTTAAATACATTTTAAATTTTTACAATTTAAATCTTTATATTTTAATTTTAAGACATTGAACTTTAGTGTTTAATTTAAATTTTTATAAATCAAATCTTGTGAATACGAGTAATAATTGATCCGAATTAAAGTATTTTGAGTAATTTTACTCTAAAATATCTTTAAAAACACACAAAAATGTAGACGCATGATTAATCAGTGTGCAATGGTGAAAATATGGGAAAAAATTATTCCGATATAAAAGATATATACCTTCAAAAGGGATTTAATGTGACGCCCCAAAAATAGGTATACATCACCCATCTTGGGTAGTCAGATACATGGTACAAAATTTAAATACAACTTACTTAATATAAGCGTAGGTATAAATCTGACATAAATCTATAAGTTTGAATACAAATATTGTCTCACTAGAGATCATACAAACTCAAAAGGAGTCCTCATTACAATTATTATCCCACTATTTCACGTAATAGTGAGGACTACTAATCTTATCCTCTGGACCATTACTCTGCTCCCTACGACTCGTCCCAAAATTATATTCTCATTTCACGAAGAGAACGAAGGAAAGAAAGGGTGAGCTCAACTAGCTCAAGAAGAAATATTATGACTAAGATAATGCGAGAATAAATTATCATTAGCTTTCTGTGAAATAAATGTTAAACCGATAAAATATAATGAACATCAAGTTTAACTACAATGGAATCCAAGAATCCATTAAAAGAGTCAAGTAGAAAATAAAATCTACTATCTTTTATGATTTTAAAAGATTTTTCATCATTTGTATAAATTTGAGACTCACTTTTAATAAATATTCCACATCATCGAATCACCCCTCGCACTACTTGGCGAGGATATTCTTTAGTATCACGACCACAATTATTTATGAACTACGGGCGAAGAATATTTGTGTATTCATTAATGGTCATGATCATGCCAACAACCGTCATCAATGCACTACGGACCACCGAGGATTTTACCACATCATTTGTAACATTACGGTTAATGATTACAATCGGAATAGTCTCGGTCATAATCATACCAAGTCCATCTACGCACTACGCTGCCACGTACGATGACTTTCAACATAATATAAACATGAGGATGATGACAATGATATTCAATAAAACAAGTTCAAGAATTAATTTATCTAGGAACCAATAACATCCAAACTGTCGACACGATCTTTGCTTTGTAGAGTAAAATTCAAGAATCTTTGAGAAGAATATTTCCATGAAAGGATATCGAAGCCTTGAAATATCAAGGATATTCCACTAATTTCATGGAGTATAGAAGTCAAAGTTTTAACCAATTTGGGTATAATAAAGAATGGAATAACAAAAGAAATCACCATAAATGCGATGATCGCATGAGCGAGTTATTCAACGTAATAATAAATAACGGAACCAGTCCCAAGCGTAAAAGCATGCATGTGATATTCCAATAGAATAATAAAGAATGGAACCAGTCCGGCGTAGAAACACACGATAGGATGTTCCAACGGAATAATAATAAAAAAGATTTTAACCAGTCCTGTAAAACACACGAGCAGGATGTTCCAATAGAATAATAGAATAATGTCACCAAGTATAGGGTAAACCACGATATCTGAGTTATTCCAACGTAATAATAAGCAATGGAATAACAACAGCTTCTTCATGAATAAGAAAGAATAACACCCCTTACTTTAGGTAGGAGATTGAATACTTACATAAGTGTAGTAACAAAATACTCTTCTTCTTTCTCTCTTATTTTCTCTATACTTTCTCTCTCTATAGCTTGAATGAATTCGTGAAAAAATAATGAAGCACTAGGCCTCTATTTATAGAAGATTTCTAGCTTAAGACCGCCATGTGAAAAGGCAAGTGGCTCGACGACCGGTGATGTGAAAAGAAAAGTGGTTTAACGCTTGTAATGTGAAAAACGACAAGTGGTTCGGCCTTTGTAATGTGAAACGACAAGTGGTTTGACGCTTTGTAATGTGAAATGACAAGTGGTTCGGCCTTTGTAATGTGAAACGACAAGTGGTTCGGCGCTTTATGTGTGAAAAACAAGCAAGTGGTTTGACGTCTGGTAAAGGTAATTACTATTGATGAAGGTAATTACTATTCACAAAGGTAATTACTATTGACGAAGGTAATTACTATCGATGAAGAGACTCTTAGATGATGACATATGGGCCCCATAAAATAATCAAACTTACCACAAACGTCTCATAATGTACTCTTTATATACATCAAGGATTGAATAAATATTACCACAAATCATTTTATTTTTAATCAACACATATTTAATCTTTCAACAATTATTAATCATTTATAACTTGTCGTCTCAATTATTGATTTAATACTATAACATATTATACGATGATGATCTTGTGACAATAATTGAATCAATAATATAAGAGATATGATCGTGAATTATCAGTAGCAATAATTGATCATAGCCGAAAGTGACTTCTCACGTAAGCATCAATAATCAATATCGTCTTATTCTTATACAACTACGCGTATTCGCATTACTTTTACTACCGTGTAGTTCAACAGTTTTAATTAGTAACACCTCTGCAGCTTATTTTTATAGAAAGATAATTTTGTCGTTTTCTAACTACGCGTAATACTTAGTTATGGGGTCCACCAATGATTGAGCCATCGTCATTTAATATTCCCAACAAAAAAGAATATTCCCCACCAAACGAATATTTTATAACAACTTGCTTACTTTGCAAAATTTATAAATATTACCCACAACTATAACATTATATCAAATTTATTCCATATTATTCAAAAATAATATTTATAGAAAAATTCATCTTTATTTATAAAAGTTGGGGTCTTACAACCTCCATTTCTTATGAAATTTTGCCCTCGAAATTAGGGTACGTACCTGGTATGTCGAAGAGGTAAGGATACCTTGATTTCATTTCAGATTCTAACTCCCAAGTCATTTCTTCAACATCGTGGTTCCTCCACAAAAACTTTGACTTGAGGTATAACCTCGAGCGTAGAATATGTTCCTTCTTATCCAAGATTTGAACATGAACCTCTTACATACGCCAAATCTTCCGCTATTTCGTCTGTTTCTAACTCAATAATGTGGTTCGGGTCTTTCACATATTTACGTAACATGGATATGTGAAAACATTATAAACACGAGACATACTTGGCAGAAAGCGAGTCTATATAGCCACGCCTTCCTACTCGATCGAGGATTAAAATGGACCGATGAATCGAGGATTAAGTTTTCCTCTCTTTCTAAATCTTGTAACTCCTTTCCATGGAGCAACTTAACAACACATGATCTCCTATATCGAATTCCACGCCCTTTCGATGAAGATCGGATAACTCTTTTGTCGATTTTGTGAGGTTTTTATACGTTGTCGGATCGTTTGAATCTTTTAAAAGTAGTCATACGTATCAACTCCGGTCCCCAACAACGTTGTTTCACCCACCTCATCCCAAAGATATCGGAGAACGACACTTTCTTCCATACAACGCTTGAATGGAGCCATGCGCCATACTTGCTTGATAAGCGTTGTTGTAGGAAAACTCCACTAATGGTAAGAACTTGTCCCAACTTCCTTGAAATCAAGGACACAGAGTCTTAATAGATTTTCAAGAGTTTGAATAGTCCTCTTCGATTGTCGTCCGTCGAGGATGATATCTTGAAACTAAATCGTAAGTCTGTGCCCATAGCTTTTTGCAAACTAACCCAAAATCGTGAAGTGAATCTTGGGTCTCGATCAGAGACTATGGATACCGCATACTTGTAAGACCCCAACTTATTATTAATGAAATTTAATTTTCTTTATTTATTATTTTGAAATAGTAAGGGTTGATGTGATTAATATGGATAGTTAGTGGTAAAATACGCAAATATTTCAAAATAAGCAAGTGGTTATAAAATATTTATTGTTGTCGGGGAATATTCGTTTGGTCGTGGAATATTCGTACTGTCGGAGAATATTCGTACGACGGCGCATCCATGTGTGGGCCCCATAACGGAAAGCGATTGGATGAAGAAAACGACAAATATAAGTTGGTTAAAATTAACGGCGTGGTTATTCAAGAATTAATCTTGTTTAAAATACTCGATGGTTAAAACACAAGAAGCATTACCAGATTGCACCAATTATTGATTCTTACGTAAGAAGGCACTTTTCTCAATAATGGTTACGATAATTCTTTATTCGATATTTTATTGAGTTAATAATTCTTTGCGTTGATATTTTATATTGTTTGTTGTTTGATAATTGTCATTACACAATATTTTTTATCGGCAATAATTCATATTATCTGAATAATATTATTAGATAACATTATTGGTAATGTCTAGAAAGTTCATCTAAGGAGAGGTTTGGTCACCTAATTGCTTGGCGCCCAGATGAGAGAAATTCTTATTGAAAGCCCCTTCTTTCTGAGAACCGCTGCTCAGTTGTCGATATTGTGATTCGTAATATTATTTGTGAATAATTAATTATTGATTCATATGATGAGAAAAATATTAATTTTATGTGGATATAGATGGAGAAAATTTTTAATGTGACAATTGTTGAAAATTGAAATTTTATCTTTTACGATAAAATAATTCATTTAAATATATTATTATATTTTAATAATATAATAATGGTGATATTTTTACAACGAATGTGGGATATATGAGTATACTGAGGAGGAAGAGTATTTTGTTTGCAATAAATGTTTAAAACATGTTAAACATGTCGGTGGACCCCATTTATTGACCGAAATTTGATTATAACACAGAAAATCGCTTGCTTTGTGGATTTCGGTCAATTTCTATTTAGAATTTGGAAAAATTTTCTTACGCAAAGTTGTAGAGAATTGAATTTCCTATAAAAACTCACGAGATTCGAATTTTCTGATGAAAGGGGCTATTTATTATGAATTATTGAAGTTCAAAGCTCAAATAATTGATTTTGGAAGTTTAAAATATTTAAAATTAGAAAATGTTTTTTCTTACTTTTTCTAGAATGTGGCATGTGTTTGATGGCTGAAATCAAATTCTAGGCATGTGTAGGAAATTTATATAATTATATTATTAATTTATTAAATTTTCTCGCTTTGGTGTTCTAAAGAATTTCCTATAAATAGGGTGTTTAGGTTAGAATTGAAAATCACACCGAAATCAAGTTTTCTCTCTATATATTATCGAGCGTATTCTTGTGAGTATTTTGAGTATACTTTGAGTATTGCTATATATCTGCAAGTCCAAGTCATAGCCTTTATATCCTGTTTTTAAATTTAGAAGTTACGATCTTTCGAGGTAAGGATGTTATTTTCTTCTCAAATGATATTATTTCTTCAATATCATTATCTTTGAAATATTGGTTGAAACTTTTTATCAAATTTGGAACTTTTTCATTTAGGGTTATTATTCATGAGTTCTTTATTCATGAGTTACTATTCATTCACGAGTTATATTAAGTTCTTACTATTCACGAGTTACTATTCACGAAGTACTATTCATGAAGCGTGAAGATGTTTTTTTTGAAATTTCTATCTTTTGGTGTCGGAGTTACTATTCACGATATGACACTATTCACGTATCGACCTTTATTCACGTGATACTGACCTTTCAATCAAAAATAAAATTTCTTCTTTTGTCCAAAATATCTATTACAGTTACTAGCTTTGATTGTATCCATGTTTTGATCATTCTTGAATTTTACACCACTATGATTATTTTTTGAGGTATTTTGAACATGGATAAAACAAAGTACGAATCCTTAATCCTTAATCCTTGTCATTTTGTTTCAATTGGATTCGTTTCTTTAAAAATATTTTTCATCATCCTCGGTCTTTAATGATGATATTATTGAATATCTTTGGCCTGGAGTGCAAAGATGAATGATTTCTGAAGATTATCTTTGGCCGTAGTGCAAAGATGAACAGTGTTTAGATGAACATGACCAATCGATGAATATCTTTGGCACAGTAGTGCAAAGATGAATATTTGATTCCGGATGTATATTGATTGATGTTACGAGGATAAAAGATAGAGCGATGAACTTTTAAATTCATACATAGAAGATAGTAGTTTGCATTCTCTACTTAACTCTTCTAATGAATTATTATTTCATTGCGAATATTGATTTAAAATTTGTTGTCTATCATTGTATTCTATTAGATTTTTCCTGTTGAAGACTAACGGTAATTTGTTGTATATTATCTTAGTCATAATATTCTTTCTTGGGCTAGTTGAGCTCACCCTTTTCCTTTTTGTTCCATTTTTCTTCTCGGGAGGCGAGAATATAAGCGAAGATGCAGTCGGGGTATGGAATGAAGGTTTTAGAAAGAATTGTTTAGTAGTCCTCACCATTTTGTAAAATAATGTATCAATAAATGTGATGAGGATTTATTTGAGTATAGATATTGTCTAGAAGATAATATTTGTATTCAAACTCATAATTTTACTTGTTGTAATAATAAAGTTGTAGTTGTTTACATACCATGTATTGACAACTCGTAATGGGTGATGTATACCTATTTTGGGGGCCTCGTTAAGATTCAATCTAGTGAAATGATTTTACGACAAGATCATGATCCATCCAAAACAAATTGAGTTTATATATCCTCGGTGGAAGTTGACCTTTTACTATACATGACATCTCATAAGATGTTCTTAATTCTACTCTCTATAAAGAAATATTTCCACACCTTGATTTATGGTTCATATATGAGCAGACTTGGTCTACATACGAGCAAGACGTTCAAGTGTATAAGTTTCTCGTATCGGTAAGAAATGAGCAGACTTGGTCAATCTATCAACAATGACCCAAATCGCATCAATGCCTTGAGAAACTTTAGGAAGGCCGATAGAATTGAAATCCATGGTAATGTGCTCCCACTTCCATTCGGAATTTCAAGTGGTTGCAATGGATCTTTTGGTACTGATGCTCCGCTTTAACTCGTTGACAAGTTAGACACCTTGAGATAAACAAATAGCTATCTCTCTTTCATATTGCTCCACCAAAATGTATGTATGAATATCATGATACATTTTGGTACTCCCAAGATGGATTGCAAATGGTGTGTTGTGCGCCCCATCATGATATTATACTTTAAATCGAATTCGTTAGGAACACAAAGTCCGGAGTTGACTCGAATTATTCCTTCTTCATCGATTCTTGCTTCCTGCGATAACACCTTCTTGCACTTTCTTCCTCATACGCATCGGCTCCGTGTCCGTAGCTTGAAGCGGCTTTAACTTTATCGATTAAAGTCGGTTCTACTCAGTATACTCGCTATCATCATCACGCGTCCCCTGAGTCTTTAACTCTATCTCCATCCTTTGCAAGTCACACAAAAATGGGCCTTTGCGTGACAATATCGCTTTCGTGATTGCGTATGATCTTCTACTCAATCGTCGGCTACCACGTTCGCTTTTCGGGATGGTATTGCATGGTATGATCATAATCTTTCAATGCAGTTCAAGCCAACGTCGTTGTCGCATGTTGAGTTCCTTTTGAGTGAAGAAATATTTGAGGCTTTTATGATCCGTAAAGATTTCCACTTTCTCCCCATACAAGTAATGCCTCCAAATTTTAAGTGCAAGACAACAAATACTAACTCTAGATCATGAGTAGGATAATTCCTCTCATATTCTTTGAGTTGTCGCGAGGCATAAAGCTATAACTTTTCCATGTTGCATAAGAACACATCCCAACCCTTTGCCCAAGCATCATTGTAGATGACAAATCCTCCGAGCCGATGGTATTGTCGAGCAGTCTTTGAAATAAGTCTCCTCTTGAGTTCTTGAAAACTCTTTTCACATTCTTCGCTCCAACCGAACTTTGTATCTTTCCGAGTCAATTTGAGTCATGGAGTAGCGATTCGAGAAAATCCTTCCACGAATCTCCGATAATAACCAATTAAACCGAGAAAGCTACGTACTTGATCGGCCATCGATTTAGTTTGTTCCCGACTTTGAATAGCTTCAATCTTTCTTTGGGTCAATGGATATTCCATGACTTGATACCACGTGCCCAAGGAATGCTATTTCTTCTTGCCGAACTCGCATTTCTTCAACTTGGCATAAAGCTTATATTCACGAAGCTTTTGGAGTGTCGACCTCAAGTGTTGCTAATGATCTTCACGGCTTTTGGAATAAATAAGGATGTCATCAATAAAGACGACCACAAAGTGATCCAAATATTCCTTGAATACTAGGTTCATCATATCCATGAAGGCGTGCCGGGGAGCATTAGTCAATCCAAAGGACATGACTAGGAATTCATAATGCCCGTCTTCGAGGAGTTCTGGCCCGTCTTTTTTGAATGTCGGTGATTCTAATCTTCAATTGGTGATATCCTAACGAAGATCAATCTTTGAAAAGAATTTGGCTCCTTATGGCGCGGTCAACACAGTCATCAATACGTGGCAATGGATACCTATTTTTGATGGTGACATGATTCAACTCCGATAATCAATACAAAGTCGCGATACTCCCATCTTTCTTCTTCACGAATAGAAACAGAGCACCCCAAGGAGAAGTACAAGGATGAATAAAGCCAATGTCTAATAATTCCTGCAGTTGGGTCTTTAACTCCTGAAGTTCAATAGGAGCCATTCGATATGGGGCTTTGGAAATAGGTTTTGTCTGGGTTTAAGGTCGATACAAAATTCAATTTCACGCCTGGGGTAGGCCAGGAAGTTCTTCGGAGAATACGTCAGGAAATTTATTAACAATAGAAATATCGTTCAAAACTGACGTATTTTTGTTTAAATCTGTGACATGAGCTAAGAAAGCTTGACATCCGTTTTTTAATAAATGAATAGCTTTATGGCTTGAGATGACCGTGATTGATTTTAATGGGTTGGTCGCTTGAATTTGCATAATAGGTTGGTTAGGAATATGAAAGCTAACAACCTTACGAAAACAATCAATTTTTGCATGATAAGTAGTTAACCAATCAATCCTTTGAATCACGCCAAATGCAAGTATTTTTAATGAAATAAGATCGACCGGAGTAATGTGAGGGTACCGATTTGAACCAAACAAGACTTATAAACGATGGATGTAATGAAGGTTTCTCCCAACGGAGTTTCCACAGATATAAGTCAAAGTCTAATTTCTCCTGAGTCAAATTTAATCGATGGCGCAAGTAGGAGAAAAAAAAAGAATGGGTAGAACCAGTATCAAATAAAGTATAGACTTCATTAGAGATTATGATAAGCTTACTCGTGATGACCTCATTCGGATTCCTTGCTCTCTGGGAGGTCACAATAAACGCTTCTCCTCAGACTACTGGGTTTGACTTTTCCGGGACGCCATTTGGTGCATCCATCCTAGTTGAATTTGTCTTGATGAAATGACAAAATCGAGCTAAGTGACCTTCTCTTCCACAATTATAACATGCTTTGAATGGCATGGCGCAGATTTGGTGATGTGTCCCTCTCCTCCGCATTTGAAGCATATGATAGGTGGTCTTTCTCCTTCCTTAACAACGGGTCTTTGGTCTTGGCGTCTTTCCATCATTGTTGAATCTCCTTTTCTTGAAATGTCCATTCTTATTGTTTTTGGCCTGATTACCACCAAGAGGTTACCATATCGCCCGTTGATTCCTCCACGCTTGTTGTCACCGCTTGATGACTACTCTCACCGGTATTATAATTTTGCTACGGTTGCTTCTCTTTTAGTTGCGTTGACTTGTTATCGCGCTCCACTAACCGAGCCCTATTTACAACATCCTAATACAAACACGGTTTATGAAAAAATAAGATGTTGACGTATCTCCGACTTCAAACCTCTTAAAAATATTCGCGCCATTTTCTCTTCATTATCCACCAAGTGGGGACGAAATAGTGATAACTCATGAAATTTTGCCTCGTATTGCGACACGGTCGTATTGTTTTGTTCCAACTTGATAAACTCCACCTCCTTCATGTGGCGAATACTTTCGGAAAGTATTTGTCGTTGAAACGACTCCCCGAACTTCTCCCAAGATATCTTCAATCAAAGAGGTTGAGTCGTTTCTGGAATTCCCACCAATGTCTCGCTCTCTCCTCAAGCAACATAAAGCACAAAGGAACCTTTTGCTCCTCGAAGCATCCCAAGACATCAAATATCTTGGTAATCTGCTTTATCCATGCTTCCGGTAAGTGGTTTTGCCTCTCCTTAACCTCCGGTGGTCCCAGCTCCTTGAATCTGTTTAGCGGTGACCGCCGAGAGTTTTTCGTGTTTCCACCTACGTTTTGGACAGAGTCGCTCTACTTTCTTGATGCATGAATTACATAAAACCTCTGAACATTTGATCATTCATCATTTGGTCGGTGTTGTTGTTTTTAGATGAGGATTATCGCCTTCACGATGCACATTATCCCGATTATTGATATGTGGTGAATCAACGATCGCCTGCGTGCTCCATTGTTATTCTCAATATTCTCGAGATGTCATTTTCGAGATCTTGCCACAAAAACAAAAGGTTAATTGACATATAACATATTATCCCTATATTCGACCGACCAATAAAATAAAGACGTAAACTTAGGTAGGTCATACTAATGAAGGTATTCCCGTCTCTCCCTCCTAGTACTATTCTCACATCTTAGCGGTGATCATATCCTAGCTCGATACCAATTGTGACGCCCCAAAAAATAGGTATACATCACCCATCTTGGGTAGTCGGATCGTATGGTGCGAAATTTAAATACAACTTACTAATATAATTGTCGTAGTATGCAATCTGGCATAAAGCGTGAGTTTGAATACAAATATTGTCTACTAGAGATCATAAAAACTCAAAAGGAGTCCTTATTATAATTATTATCCCACTATTTCACGGAATAGTGAGGACTACTAATGCTATCCTCTGGACCATTACTCCGCTTCCCCGACTCGTCCCAATATATTCTCATTTCAAGAGAAACGGTGAAATAAAGGGTGAGCTCAACTAGCTCGATAAGAAATATTATGACTAAGATAATGCGAGAATAAATTATCATTAGCCTCAAATGAAGTGTTAAACCGATAAAATATAATGAACATCAAGTTTAACTACAATGAACCAAAGAATCCATTAAAAGAGTCAAGTAGAAAATAAAATCTACTATCTTTTATGATTTTAAAAGATTTTCATCATTTGTTATAAATTTGAGACTCGACTTTTAATAAATATTCCACATCATCGAATCACCCCGCACTACTCTGGTCAAGGATATTCTTTATCACTCACGACCACAATTATTTATGAACTACGGGCCAAGAATATTTGTGTATTCATTAATGGTCATGATCATGCCAACAATCGTCCATCAATGCACCTACAGGCCACTTGAGGATTTTTACCACATCATTTGTAACATTACGGTTAAGTGATTACAAGAATAGTCTAGAGTCTCGTAATCATACCAAGTCCATCTACATGCACTACAGCCACGTATGACTTTCAACATAATATAAACATGAGGATGATGACAATGATATTCAATAAAACAAGTTCAAGAATTAATTTATCTAGGAACCAATAACATCCAAACTGTCGACATGATCTCGCTTTGAGAGTAAAATTCAAGAATCTTTGAGAAGAATATTTCCATGAAAGGATCTTTGGATGAAGCCTTGAAATATCGAGGATATTCCACTAATTTCATGGAGTATAGAAGTCAAAGTTTTAACCAACCGGGTATAATAAAGAATGGAATAACAAAAGAAATCACCATGCATGCGATAGAATCACATGACGCAGTGAGTTATTCCAATGAATAATAAATAACGGAACCCAGTCCCAGTGAAAAAGCAACGTAGGCGATATTCCAATGTAATAATAAAGAATGGAACCAGTCCGGCGTAAAACACACGAGACGGGATGTTCCAATGTAATAATAATAAAAGGCGGAACCAGTCCGTTGTAAAACACACGAATGTGGATGTTCCAATAAATAATAGAAGAATGTCACCAAGTATAGGGTAAACCACGATATCTGAGTTATTCCAATGTAATAATAAGCAATGGAATAACAACAGCTTCTCTTCGTGAATAAGAAAGAATAACACCCTTTACTTTTGGTAGGAGATTGAATCTGCAGTAGTGTAGTAACAAAATACTCTTCTTCTTTCTCTTATTCTCTATATACTTTCTCTCTCTATAGCTTGAATGAATTAAGTGAAAAATAATGAAGCACTAGGTCTCTATTTATAGAAGATTTCTAGCTTTTTGACCGCCATATGAAAAGGCAAGTGGTTCGGCGCTTTGTAATGTGAAAAAAGAAAAAGTGGTTCGGCGCTTTTGTAATATGAAACGACAAGTGGTTCGGCGCTTTTATAATGTGAAACGACAAGTAGTTCGGCGCTTTATAATGTGAAATGGCAAGTGGTTTGGCGTCGGTAAAGGTAATTACTATTGACGAAGGTAATTACTATTCATAAAGGTAATTACTATTAGACGAAGGTAATTACTTATCGACGAAGAGACTCTTAGATGATGACATATGGGCCTCCCATAAAATAATCAAACTTACCACAAACGTCCTCATACTTGAGACTTTTTATATACATCAAGGATTGAATAAATATTACCACAAATTATTTTATTTTTAATCAACACATATTTAATCTTTCAACAATTATTAATCATTTATAACTTGTCGTCTCAATTATTGATTTAATACTATAACATATTATACGAGATGATCTTTGTGACAATAATTGAATCAATAATATAAGAGATATGATCATCGTGAATTCTCGTAGCAATAATTGAAGCATAAATTGAGTGACTTCTCCGTATAGCATCAATAATCAATATCGTCTGCGCTTCTTATACAACTCTGGCAGATTCTTATACTTTTCTACTGGGGGTAGTTCAATGGTTTTAATTGTAACACCTCCGCCATTATTTTTATAGAAAGATAATTTTGTCGTTTCTAACTACGACAATACTTCCGTTAATAAGGTCCACTTAATGATTGGTAGTCCGTATGCGAATATTCCCTACAAAAAAGAATATTCCCCACCAAAACGAATATTTTATAACAACTTTAACTACTTTTGTAAAATTTATAAATATTACCCACAACTATAACATTATATCAAATTTATTCCATAATATTCAAAAATAATATTTATAGAAAAATTCATCTTTATTTATAAAAGTTTATATTTTACACTTAATTTTCTCGAATTGATAGAAAACCTTAAATATATTTAAAACACATAAAATTATAGTCACATAATTAGTGTGTGATGAAGAAGAAACAAAAAAAATCGAAACCAATATAAATGATATAAACACTTAAAAGAATTAATTATCCTTTATTTTGAGTTACATAACTTATTCCCATAAAAAATACTCAATTCAATAGTCAAAAAATTTTATCTGTAAAAATATAGAGACATTATATAAAGTTCAATATCTTAAAGTTAAAATTTTAAAATTTAAAGTATATAAAAAAATTAAATGCATTTAAGCCATAAAGCTAATAATAATACTCCTATCACCTAACGCCCACAAAAATAATAATGCATGTGGTCCTATATATCCAATTAAGTCCGCATTTGAGTGTGCTCCTAAATTAAAACAATATACATGATGCAAGTGACGGGAAGGCGGCTATTTTTAAATTACAAATACACCTCAATTTCCTATTCTCTTTCCTTCTCTCTCTCTCTCTCTCTCTCTCTCTATATATATATATATATATATATGTCCTAAATATATATATGTCCCAAAATTAATTTATCAACTTACAAAAGCCTAAGACCCCTCCATATCTCTTCCTTTCTCTCTCCCAAACAACTATACATATATGGAAGTAATGATGCCGACGCCGACCGGAGCAGAATTCAACTTCAACAGCACATGCACTTCTCCGATCGGAAGTGCCCCTAGTAGCCCACATGGAGGCTCCGGCAGCTATATCTTCAGTGCTCCTACCAGCCCCACTAGCGCCTCCGTCTTCTACCGTCAAATTTCTTTTGCCTTCACGGCTGCCGGCTGCACTAGTCCGGCACCGCAAAATTCATGTGATTGGGAAGAAAATCTTGAAAACCCTGAAAATTCTGAAGAATTATTTACACGTAGTAATAATTCTGAGGAAGATGAAGCTGACAGTAGTACGGATTTTGCTTTCGATTTCAGTGGACAGCTGGAGTCCACACCTTCTCTGCCGGCCGATGAGCTCTTTGACGGCGGCAAGATCAAGCCTTTGGAGCCGTTACCTAAGAAGATTCTTAGAAATGCGTTATCGTTTCGTAAGAAGAAGAAATATTCTGATCCATGCACAAAAACATTTACAGAATCAAATATATTTGAGGGAAGGGATCAACGTGGAAGAGAAAGAGTATACGATTCTTCTATTTCAACTAGAAGACAAAAGGGGTCAAAGTCTTTATCTCCTCTACCGGATTCTAACACGGTATCAGAGTCGGTACTACTTAATAAAGAACACAGTTCTAAACAGACGTCTCCGTCTTTAATTACAAGTTCGAGTTGGTATGGGAAATGGAAATTGACGGACTTATTGCTATTTCGTAGCGCATCTGAAGGTCATGCAACAAACAAGAAATATGATTTTTTCCGGAAAAGTCAACCTGAGGATGTGAAGGATTCGAGTTTTAGGTCAAAGGATAGAAGTGGTTCTGTATCGAACGGCGGCCGGAAAAAGGAGATGGTGTCGGCTCATGAGCAGCATTATAAGGTGAACCGGGCGGCAGCCGGGGAGATGAGGAGGAAGACTTTCTTGCCTTACAAGCAAAATCTCATGGGGTGCATGGATTTGGATGCTGTTAACATTCGTGAGCCTTCCGGCAGAACTAGGATTAGTAATTCACAAGTGATGATGCGCCAATATTGATTTCACTTTTTTTTTTATCAAGTTGTATGTTTTTGTTGACATTGCCGGAAGAGACTAGGATTCTCTTCGTTTCATTTTCATCTTTTATATATTCTTTATCATCATCATCTCTCCCATAATTATCATAATATCACATTCTAAAATATTTCAAATATAAACCATGTAATGGAGATTATCTTAATTCGGAGGGAGGTACGTAGGAACCAAATGGGCCATGCATGCCTGCCCACTTGTGTTATAAAGTTTGGCTGTTGGGATATGATTGTACTATAATTAATATTTATTATTGAGAATGTTGGGCCATAATCCTTTTTTTTTTTTGCACTTAAATTCGCTTAATAAAATTCTTCATGGATTATGTTATTAACTTGTCTCGATTGGTCCAATGATTTGGTACCAATTACTTGATTATTTCGTTGGGTCCTTTCGGTTGGATCCGATCGTTTGGGTCATTTCAGTTATTTGAACTTTAACTCGTTAAATTGGCCCATTATACAAATCGCCACTTAACCCAACTTTGTCGTTATCATTATGCCAAATAATAGTTGATTACTATATACGCCACCTTTTCTGCATGACATTAATGAGGATGAGACTCGAATGACCGTGGTGGAAAGAGTGGTAGCGGTGAGGAACTAGCTACATACTTTCTATTTGAAATGATGGGAGTGGGGAAAAGGTGTCGAGGAGGTGATGGGTGGCATGGTAAACCCGGATTAGAAATGCGTGTGGGGCTAGGATCACAAAAGAAGTAGGTAACAAAACATTACACACAATCATATTATTATTCTCTCTCTCGGACATTAGACATTATTTTTCTCTCCATTTATTAACCTTGTGATCGCCGACATCTTGACTCTCTCACGCCGAAGCTATCCCCAAGACAGGTCGGTAGCCAAAACTTTAGTGTTGACTTGTTGAACTGTCAGCGAGGATATCGGACGCTCTTGGTGATTGGGACGTGGAGAAAGATCTTGGCGTTAACATTGGCTATTTAGAAGGGAGGCGGTGAGTTCTAGTGTCTGAGTATTTTTCAATCACGCATCGTGTTTGTTTCTACGTCGATATTCATGGTGAAAGTAGTAACACCTACACCAAAGGGCGTACCGAGGGTCGCCAGGTGAATCGGCACCACACGAGAGTGTTTGTCGAGGATCATTTGGGGATGGCATAAGTGTTCATGCCACCTGAACGTCCAAACGATCACATGAAGATTTTCTACATGAAAGGTAAGGGCAAGGTAAGCCAAGAAGCTAGTTTTCCCGATGGAGAAAGGGTCTGGCCATGGTCGGAAACGAGTAGAAGGCACCTCGCCTAGAACTCGACAACGAGATGACCAAGACGAAAAGGCCTCACGACTGGCAAAGATGGCAGATGAAGCGGATAGAGCTATGGAAGTACTCGTGAAGCAGCGACAGGATATAGCTGAGCAGATGGCTAGGATGGCAAATTAGAGGGACGAAGAGTTCAGTTATGATCAATCCGAAGAGCGAGGACACCGGAGTGGGAAAGAACTGTTTCATTCGGGAAGAGAGTCTCGGTAGAACTCGAGAAAGAAGAAGATCCCAAGCACTACTCCTCAAAGATCGAAAGGGCACATCACCCCGTCCATTCTAAGGCGGGGTCGAAAAGAAACGAAGAGGTCGATCCGGAGATCGCACTCGAGACCCTGAAAGAAAGCACTTGTTGTTGCACATTCTCGCCATAAATACCTTTGAAGTTCGAGAGACGAAGTATGTCCAGAGATCGTACTCAGAGTCTCATCGAGGTACACCACCACATGGACACTCGCCATCTAAAAAGTCCTTCTAAAGTTGAAGGCTCTATTGTAAGAAACCGGTCCACTCAGAGGAGGAAGGAGTCACCGGAAAAAGAAGCATCATCTCAACCAGAAGGTGTGGAGTATCTCGTTTAAGAGTTAAAAGAACTTGAAGCGAAATGCGAAAAGTACAAAAAAAAAGAAGATACTTGGGAAAGAAGGCATCCCCTTTTTCCACGGAGATTCTTAAAGAAAAAGCTGACCCCACCAAGAAGTTGCCCCACATCGAAAGTTATGATGGATCGGGGGATCCCTACGACCACAGTCAGGCGTTCGACCGACTGATGGACTATTACGACTTTAACGATGCTGCTAAGTGTCATACTTTTGTCACAACGCTCAGAAAGGATGCCCGACAGTGGATGAGGACTTTGCCCTCGGATTCAATTTCATCTTGGGCAGACATGTACAGTAAATTTCATGCTCTCTTCGGGAGCAACAAAAGAAGGGGAAAACCAACTGGTTCGTTTGCTCAGGTTCGACAGTATTCGAATGAGTCTTTGGGCCAAAATGTGAAGCGGTTCCGTGAAGCAGTCGGCCAAGTGACAAACCTGAACGATCTACAAGCCGTTGGACTGTTTCAAAATGGGTTAGATCTGGTCAAATCAGAGAAGTTGGTGAAGAAGTTAATGTTTCATCACCCGAAGAGTCTCGCTGAAGCCTTCGACAAAGCTGAAGGCTATATCGTGGTGGAGGAAGCCATGGACAGCCTCAAACGTCCTTCTTCAGACCGGCTTAAAGAGACATATCGGGACAGAACCGATAGAGACCAGAAGTGGAATGAAGGGAATAAAGACCGCTGCGAAGGCGGGTCGAAGAGATATAACAATTGGAGATAAGGTGGAGGACGTTCGTCCGCTCCAAATTTCGAAGAGTGAATAGGACGTACACAAAGACTCAACACGACAGTACATTATCTTGGATCAGATTAAGAATCAACCTATCTTCGAGCCACCTCGAGATAACATTAAGCCCGAAAAAGGAAATTCTCGTAAGTATTGTGATTACCATCAAGCTTCGGGTCACGATACGAACGACTGTGCTAGTTTAAAGGACTTTATTGAAAGAAAGGTACAAGGTGGGGCTTTAATTCAGTATGTGGCTGCTAGAACTAATCAACAATGAGACGAGAGGGCCTGCTCATTAAAATTTCAACCCGATTCAAAGAAGTTACTGTGAGACCCCAAATTTTATAAAATAAAAGTGTTCAATTTTTCTATTTTGGTGAATAGTTAAATTGATAAAAGTTTAAAGTTAAAGGGTCATATTTGAAAATTTTTCAAAGTAGACAAGTTGTCATAAAATACCCTTTCTTATTCATTCACGAGTTACTATTCACGAGTTACTATTCACCAAAATTACTATTCACTCTAGTATTATTCACTCTAGTATTTGGGACACTTTTTGTGTCGAGTTACTATTCACGAGTTACTATTCACGGGTTCTACTATTCACTTTGAAATTACTATTCACTCTAGTATTGTTCACTTTCGAGTATTTGGGACACTTTTTGTGTCGAGTACTATTCACGAGTTCTTATTCACGAATTACTATTCATGAGTTACTATTCACCCGAACAAAATATTTTATGAAAATAACGGCGGAAGTTTTACCATTGATCTTTGTTGAACTACTCGGTAGTAAAAAGTAATGTCACGTGTGGTTGCATAGTAACACTAGTATTGATTATCGATCTTTATGTGAAAGTCACCGGTTTGATTCCATTATTATTCGATTAATAATATGAATTATTATAGCGATAATGACGTTTTGTTTTATTCAGTATTATTAACGTAATAAAATGCGAAACATCTTTAATATAAAATGTAATACTTTATTAAAGTTATTCTATAAATAGAATATATTATATTTTATTATGCATAGTAAAGTTTTCGTAGTGTTTTTTGCAAGTGTTTTGCATAGTGTTGCGTAGTGTTTGCATAGTAAAAATGTTTTTATATAAATAGAATATATGATATTTTATTTAAAAGATTTTGCTTTAAATATGGACCGTCGATTAAAAGTAAATCAATCTGACCGCTCATGGATTAATTACTATGCATTCTATTTTCCTATAAATAGAAGCTCATTCCTTCATTATTTTCTTACGAATTCAATTGAACTCTAGAGAGAGAAATTATAGAGAGAGCTATAGAGAGAAAATCTATAGAGAGAAAGAAGAAAAGTATACTTCTTACTTCACTTTTCCAATATTCAGTTCTTCTAAGGTAAGGGATATTATTTGTTGTACTGTAAAGGTGTTATTCTTTCTTATTCATGAAAAGAACTTCCATTATTCCATTCATTATTATTCGTTGGAATAACTTTTAAAAAGTGGCATACCCTATACATAACTCCGTACGCTGGCACCCTATACTTGGTGAAATCCTTATATTATTCCATTCTTATTTATTACATTGGAATAACTCAGTATACGCAGAATCCCCTATACTTGGTGATCTTCTTCTCATTATTCTATTCTTTATTATTACATTGGAATATCACATGCATGTGTTTTACACCGGACACAGTTTCCATTGTTTATTATTCCGCATTTATTATTACATTTGGAATATCCTGCTCATGTGTTTTACACCGGATCTAGTTCCATTGTTTATTATTATTCATTTATTATTACATTGGATCATCCCGCTTGGTGTAATTTCACGACCAGTTCCGTTATTATTATTCTGTTGAAATAACTTTTATACATCAAAAACTGCATGCACGGTGATTTCTTTTATTATTCCATTCTTTATTATACCCAATTGGTTAAAACTTTGACTTCTATACTCCATGAAATTAGTAGAATATCCTTGATATTTGCGTTTTCATCCAAATCTTTTCATGTAAATATTCTTCCGATCATTCTTGAATTTTACTCTACAAAACAAGATATCTTGTTGACAATTTGGACGTTAATAAATCCTAGAGAAATTAATTCTTGAACTTGTTTTATTGAATTCTTATATCATTGTCATCATCCTCATGTTTATATTATGTTGAAAGTTATCTTTGGCTTACGTGCATAGATGAACTTAGTATGATTATGACCGAGGTTCATTCGGTATAATCATGGCTTGATATAAATGATGTGACAAAAGTCCTCGATGTGGCACGTGAATGCGATGATGGATAGTTTTGGTATGATTATGACCGGGGGTGATTCGGTATAGTCATGACCATTGATAATTTGATGAAAATCCTTGGCCGTAGTACGGGGGATGATTAGATATTGTGGTTTATTCATTAAACCGAGTCTTAGTGATAAAAATTGATGAAAACCTTTTAAAACCTAAAAGATAGTAGACTTTATTTTCTACTTGACTCTTTTAATGGATTGCACATTCATTTATGAGTTAAACCGGTTGTCTATTGTATTTTATCGGTTTAACATTTGTTGAAGGCTAATGATAATTTATTACGCATTATCTTAGTCATAATATTTCTTCTTTGGGCTAGTTGAGCTCACCTTTTCTTTCATTGTTCTCTTGAAATGAGAATATAATTGGGACGAGTTGGGGAAAAGAGTGATGGTCCCAAAGATAGCATTAGTAGTCCTCACTTTTCTCGTTAAATAGTGTGACAATAAATGTAATGAGGACTCCTTGAGTATGGATATTGTCTAAATGACAATATTCCTATTAGAACTCTCGGTTTATGTATTGTCGTATGTTACACGCGGCGGATGTATAATTAAGTTTGTATTTGAATTTATGTACCATGTAAGTGGCGACCCAGATGGGTGGCGTATACCTAATTTTGGGGGCATCACGGTTGGTATCGTAGCTTAGGGATATGATCCTGCTAAGACGTGAGACTAGAACTAGGAGGGGAGAGATAGGAATTCCTTGTTAGTATGACCTACCTAAGTTTATTTGGTATTTAATTGGTCGATTGAGTATAGGGATAATATGTGATATGTTAATTAACCCTTGTTTTGTGACGGTGTTTGAGAATGACATCCCGAAAATCTTTGAGATAAGCAATGAAGCACATGAGAGTGTTGATTCAAACTCAAACAAAAGGTAAGGACCAACAACACGATAATAATCATCTTTGGTGGCAACGACTATCGAATAATGATAACCATCGTGGGGAAATTATCATGCCGAGAATGGTAACCACTTGGTGGTAATCATGGCAAAGATAATAGAAGTGGAAATTGCAAGAAGAGAAGGTCATTTAGCTCAATTTTGTTGTGCACCAAAGTCAAGTTTAGCTGGGACGGTGGCACCAAAGGTGGATATGGACAAAACAAATTCGTTGGTTTTAGGAAATGCATTTTCATGACTTCTCAAAAGCGAGTAAACCGAACGAAGTTAGCACGGGTTAGTTAATTATAAATTGCGAAGTCTATACCTTATAAGATATCGGTTTTACCCATTATTTTATCTCTCTTGCTTGCGTTCAACGTTTAAATTTGACTCCGGAGAAGTTAGACTTTGACTTATTGGTTGAAACTTCGTTAGTAGGAGCCTTCGTTCTCGCTTACTATTTTTAAATCTTGTTTGATTCAAATAAACACTTTCACGTTACCTGGTCGACTTAACCTTTTGAAAATACTTGCCTTTGATGTGATTTTAGGAATCAATTGGTTAACTACTCATCATGCTTTTCGTAAGGTTGTTAGCTTTTATATTCATAACCAACCTGTTGTGCGAATTCAAGTAACCAAACTACTAAAGTCAATTATTGTCATATCAAGCCATAAGTAAAGAGCCCCGATCCTTTCGTTGTTGACTTTCTTGTGTGGAATGCACCGAAGCCAGACTTTCTGTAGGCGACGTCGTGAATGACGATGACAAGTTGATAGGTATCATTGTGAGGTGCTATCTAGGTTAAAGGATAGAAGTCACAGTTGGTATCAATGTAACGTACTATCCAAGTCTTGGATAAGAGTAGCAGTTTTGAATGATATTTCTATCATTAATAAATTTCTTGACATATTCTTGAAGATTTCCTAGCCTACTTAGAACGTGAAATCGAATTTTGTATTGACCCCAGTACAAAACCCATTTCTTAAACCCTCAAATATTTCTTCAACTAAAAAGATCTGTTTACGAGGATTATGATGAAAGTCATAATAAAAGCATTGGACTAATGAAAATCATGGGTATATGAAGTATTAGTAAGTGTTATGATGAGTTATGTTGGTTATTATGTGAAAACATGAAAGTTTCTTAGAAATCACAAAGAGTTGAAAATCAAATATTGGTGAAAAACGTAACATGAAATTCAATTGACCATATCTCCTATTATATTTTGAATTTTTGAATGTGGTCAAGTCCTAGAGTTAGATCTATGAGTTACCTAACTAATCCAAGTGGAATCACTGGAAAAGGTGTTGTAGATTTTTGTGTGGACTGATTTTAGCAAAGGAGTGCAAAGTCGCAAAAAGAAAAAAAGCTGCTGCTATGATTTTAGACGGGCTGTTTCGGCCACTTAAATTATGAGAAAAATTCTGGCCTTTTGGGACATGAAGGTATATGGTATAAAGTACCTCCTGTCCAAAAATGAGCTCATTCTGACTTAAAATGAGCAAGTTATGACTATTTCAATATTTAGGTTTTTCCGATTTAAAAAACTATAACCGGAGTTCTATAACTCCAGATGACCATGAAATTTAAACTGGAAGCTCACGTTAACATGTGTAAGGTCATTCCAAGATTTGGGAATTTTGGAGTTAAACTTGAGGTAGCTAATTTCTTAAGGAATTAATTAGAAATTGATTTTTGAAAAATAGTAAATGAATTTTAAAAATTCCGAAAAATATATTTTCATTATGGGACTATATTATGCTAAATCCCAGAAAAGAAATATTTTTTGACTAATTTGGTATTTTCATGAAAATAGTTTAGTTCTGAAACATATGAGTTAAATATGTTATGTGAAGTAACAAAGTTGAAAATAGGATTTTATGGCTAGAGAATCCTATATAGAGTATATGCATATTTTTTTATGATGAGGATTTGATAATTGGTGATGATATCTTATGAGTATGGCATTTTGAATGATTAAATGCATTATATGGTAAAGCGTAAACAATTGAGATAAATTATTTATAAATTTAAGAAGTGATTAAAATATTGTTATAATATTAATGATATTAGATTATGAGATTATTAAGTGATTGATAACATGGGGATATTCTTGAATCTGGATAAATTATATTATAAATGTTTAATATTTATCCTTTATCTCATTTGATTGATTCTTTATATCATTATCCTCACGCTTATATTATTATGTTGAAAGTCATCTCATGGCCCGTAGTGCATAGATGGACTTGGTATGATTATGACCGAGGATTGTTGGGTATAATCATAACCGTAATTAAAAACACGATTATCTTTGGTAGTAGTGCATGGATAATTTGTGGTCGTGATACTAATGAATACACGATTATCTTTGGTCAGTAGTGCATGGATAATTTGTGGTCGATCTACTAATGAATACACGATTATCTTTGGTAGTAGTGCATGGATAATTTGTGGTCGTGATACTAATGAATACACGATTATCTTTGGTAGTAGTGCATGGATAATTTGTGGTCGTGATACTAATGAATACACGATTATCTTTGGTAGTAGTGCATGGATAATTTATGGTCGTGATACTAATGAATACACGATTATCTTTGGTAGTAGTGCATGGATAATTTGTGGTCGTGATACTAATGAATACACGATTATCTTTGGTAGTAGTGCATGGATAATTTGTGGTCGTGATACTAATGAATACACGATTATCTTTAGGTAGTAATGCATGGATAATTTGTGGTCGTGATACTAATGAATACACGATTATCTTTGGCCAGTAGTGCATGGATAATTCGTGGTCGTGATACTAATGAATATCCTTGGCACAGAGTGCGGGGATGATTCGATGATATGAATTAATTATTGAAATGAGTCTCGTTGAATGAAATATTAATTCATGGATGTGGTAAAAATCATCTTTGGTCGTAGTGCATTGATAGACTTGGTATGATTATGACCAAGGATTATTCAGTATAATCATGACCATAATTGAAAACACGAATATCCTTGGCCAGTGGTGCATGGATAATTCGTGGTCGTGATACTATTAAGCCGCGTCTCAACATTATTGGTTTTACAGTTGTATATCTTTGGCCTGAAGTGCAAAGATGAGTTGTTAATGAATATCTTTGGCCGGATTGCGAAGATGAATTTAATATTCAAGGTATCCTCACCTCTTTATAATATCAAGTACGTACCCTAATTTCGAG
Source organism: Panax quinquefolius (assembly GCA_020205615.1). Taxonomy (NCBI): domain Eukaryota; kingdom Viridiplantae; phylum Streptophyta; class Magnoliopsida; order Apiales; family Araliaceae; genus Panax; species Panax quinquefolius. The sequence continues at coordinate 107,297,150 of CM035165.1, forward strand.
GGCGAAATTCCATAAGGAGGGGAGATTGTGAGACCCCAAATTTTATAAAATAAAAGTGTTCAATTTTTCTATTTTGGTGAATAGTTAAATTGATAAAAGTTTAAAGTTAAGGGTCATATTTGAATTTTTTTCAAAGTAGACAAGTTGTCATAAAATACCCGGTTACTATTCATGAGTTACTATTCACGGGTTACTATTCACCGAAATTACTATTCACTCTAATATTGTTCACTCTAGTATTTGGGACACTTTTTGTGTCGGAGTTACTATTCACGAGTTACTATTCACTAAAATTACTATTCACTCTAGTATTGTTCACTCGAGTATTTGGGACACTTTTTGTGTCAGAGTACTATTCACGAGTTACTATTCACGAATTACTATTCATGAGTTACTATTCACCCAACAAAATATTTTATGAAAATAACGGCGGAAGTTTCTGGTTGATCTTGTTGAACTACTTCGGTAGTAAAAGTACGATGTCACGTGGTTGCATAAGTAAGACACTACGGTATTGATTATTGATCTTATGTGAGAAGTCACTCATTGATTCCATTATTGTCGATTAATAATATGAATTATTATAATGATAATGACGCTTTTGTTTTATTCAGTATTATTAACGTAATAAAATGAAACATCTTTAATATAAAATAGAATACTTTATTAAAGTTATTCTATAAATAGAATATATTATATTTTATTATGCATAGTGTTGCGTAGTGTTTTGCAAGTGTTTTGCATAGTGTTGCATAGTGTTTGCATAGTAAAATGTTTTTATATAAATAGAATATATGATATTTTATTTAAAAGATTTTGCTTTAAATATGGACCGCCGATTAAAGTAAATCAATCGGGACCGCTCATGGATTAATTACTATGCATTCTATTTTCCTATAAATAAGCTCATTCCTTCATTATTTTCTTACGAATTCAATTTGAAACTCTAGAGAGAGAAATTATAGAGAGAAGCTATAGAGAAAATCTATAGAGAGAAAGAAGAAAAGTATTCGCTACTTCACTTTTCCAATATTCAGTTCTTCTAAGGTAAGGGATATTATTTGTTGTACCTCGTAAGGGGTGTTTGTAAGACCCCAACTTATTATTAATGAAATTTAATTTTCTCTATTTATTATTTTGAAATAGTAAGGGTTGATGTGATTAATGTGGATAGTTATGGGTAAAATACGCAAATATTTCGAATAAGCAAGTGGTTATAAAATATTCATTATTGTTTGGAATATTCGTTTGGTCGTGGAATATTCAAATGCGCATTTGGGAATATTCGCAAATGCACGGTAGCATCTTTTGTGGGCCCCATAACGAAAAAGCGATTGGATGAAGAAAACGACAAATATAAGTTGTTTATAAATAACAGCGTAGTTATTCTGAAGTATCTTTGTTGGAATACCCTTGGTTAAAACACACTAATACGTTGTTGAGCAATAATGTAATAAGACCGAAATTTTTAAATAAAAGGAATTTCCTTTATTTATTATTTTGAAATAGTAAGGGTTGATTTGATTAATGTGGATAGTTAAGGGTTAAATACGCAAATATTTCAAAATAAGCAAGTGGTTATAAAATATTCATTGTTGTTGGGGAATATTCGTTTGGTCGTGGAATATTCGTAATGCGGTTTGAATATTCGCATAACTGCGTGGCAGCGACCATGTGTGGGCCCCATAACTGAAAGCGATTGGATGAAGAAAACGACAAATATAAGTTGTTTTTAAATAACGGCGTAGTTATTACCGATTATCTTGTTGGAATACCCCGTTGGTTAAAACACACTAATACGCGCGTTGTTGAGCAAGAAGATACCAGGTATTGCACCAATTATTGATTCTTACGTAAGAAGGCACTACTCAATAATGGTTACTGATAATTCTTACCGCTCAAAGATTTTATTTTATTGATTCAATAATTATTGCGTTGATATTTTATATTCTTTGTTGTTTCATAATTGTCATTACACAAGATTTTTTTTTATTATCGAAGCAATAATTCATATTATCCGAATAATATTATTGGATAACATTATTGGCAATGTCTAGAAAGTTCGCATCTAAGGAGAGGTTTGGTCACCTAATTGCTGCCGAAGAAGAAGAAATTCTTATTGAAAGCCCCTCTTCCTTTAGGAACTGCACAGGTTGTCGATATTGTGATTCGTAATATTATTTGTGAATAATTAATTATTGATTTATATGATGAGGAAAATATTAATTTTATGTGGATATAGATGGACAAAAAGTTTAATGTGACAATTGTTGAAAATTGAAATTTTATCTTTTTCTGATAAAATAATTCATTTAAATATATTATTATATTTTAATAATATAATAATGGTGATATTTTTACAACGAATGTAGGATATATGAGTATACGAGGAGGAAGAGTATTTTTGTTGCAATAAATGTTTAAAACATGTTAAACATGTCGGTGGACCCCATTTATTGACTGAAATTTGATTATAGCCTGTAAAATCACCCGTTTGTGGATTTCGGTCAATTTCTATTTGGAATTTGGAAAAACTTTCTTCTGCAAAGTTGTAGAGAATTGAAATTCCTATAAAAACTCGCGAGATTCGAATTTTCTGATGAAAGGGCTATTTATTATGAATTATTGAAGTTCTGAAGCTCCGAAATAATTAATTTTTGAAGTTTTAAATATTTTTAATAAGAAAAATGTTTTTTTTTGAGTTAGGCAAGGTGAGTCACTCTTGGTGGCTGATGATTTGAATCAGATTTTGGGTGCGTGAATTTAATAAATATATATTAATATTTTATTAAATTTTACGCTTTGGTGTTCTAAGCAATTTCCTATAAATAGGGTCTTGGGTTAGAATTGAAAATCACACCGTAAATCAAGTTTTCTCTCTATATTATCGAGCGTATTCTTGTGAGTATTTTGAGTATACTTTGAGTATTGCTATACTGGTTGCAAGTCCAAGTCATAGCCTATATCCTGTGTTTAATTAGAAGATCTTGATCTTTCGAGGTAAGGATGTTATTTTCTTCTCAAATGATATTATTTCTTCAATATCATTATCTCTTGAAATATTGGTTGGAACTTTTATCAAATTTGGAACTTTTTCATGTCTGGGTTACTATTCATGAGTTCTTATTCACGAGTTACTATTCATGAGTTCTTATTCACGAGTTACCATTCATGAATTACTATTCACGATTACTATTCACGAGTACTATTCATGAAGTGTGAAGATGTTTTTTGTGGAATTTCTATCTTTTGGTGTCGGAGTTATTATTCACGATATCGGACACTATTCAATGAAAAAATAAAATTTCTTCTTTTCGTCTAAAATATCTATTCGGATACTAACTCGATTGTATCCATGTTTTGATCATTCTTGAATTTTACACCACTATGATTATTTTTTTGAGGTATTTTGGACGTGGATAAAACCAAGTACGAATCCTTAATCCTTAATCCTTGTCATTTTGTTTCACTTTGGATTCGCTTCTTTAAAAAAAAATATTTTCATCATCCTCATTCTTAAATGAGGATATTATGGAATATCTTTGGCACAGTGGTGCAAAGATGAATGATTTCTTAAGAATATCTTTGGCCCGTAGTGCAAAGATGAATGATTTCTGAAGAATATCTTTGGCCCAGTAGTGCAAAGATGAACAGTGTTTAAATGAACATGACCCGGTGATGAATATCTTTGGCACCAGTAGTGCAAAGATGAATATTTGATTCGAGATGTATATTGATTGATGTTACAGGGGATAAAAGATGAGCGATGAACTTTTAAATTCATACATAAAGATAGTAGTTTGCATTCTCTACTTAACTCTTCTAATGAATTATTATTTCATTGCGAATATTGATTTAAAATTTGTTGTCTATCAGTATTCTATTATATTTTTCCTGTTGAAGACTAACGATAATTTGTTGTATATTATCTTAGTCATAATATTCTTTATTGAGCTAGTTGAGCTCACCCTTTTCCTTTTTGTTCCATTTTTCTTAGGAGGCGAGAATATAGCGAGTAAATGCAGTGGGGTATGGAATGAAGGTTTTAGAAAGGATTGTTTAGTAGTCCTCACCATTTTGTAAAATAATGTATCAATAAATGTGATGAGGATTTATTTGAGTATAGATATTATCTGTAAGATAATATTTGTATTCAAACTCACGCTTTTTCTTGTTGTAATAATAAAGTTGTAGTTGTTTCGTACCGATGTATTGACAACTCGTAATAGGTGATGTATACTATTTTGGGGGCGTCACAAGAAGCATTACCAGTATTGCACCAATTATTGATTCTTACGTAAGAAGGCACTACTCAATAATTGTTACGATGAATTAATGTTCGATTTTATTTTATTGATTCAATAATTATTGCGTTGATATTTTATATTCTCATTTGTTTCAATAATTGTCATTACAAGATTTTTTTTATTATCGAAGCAATAATTCATATTATCTGAATAATATTATTGGATAACATTATTGGCAATGTCTAGAAAGTTACGTCTAAGGAGAGGTTTGGTCACCTAATCAAGGCGCCAATGAAGGAGAAATTCTTATTGAAAGCCCCTCTCTTTCCAGGAACCGCTGGTTGTCAATATTGTGATTCTAATAATATTATTTGTGAATAATTAATTATTGATTCATATGATGAGGAAAATATTGATTTTATGTGGATATAGATGGAGAAAAAAATTTAAAAATGACAATTGTTGAAAATTAATATTTTATCTTTTTCTGATAAAATAATTCATTTAAATATATTATTTTAATAATATATTAACGGTGATATTTTTACAATGAATGTGGGATATATGAGTATATGAGGAGGAAGAGTATTTTTGTTGCATTAAATGATTAACACATGTTTTGTGTGTCGGTGGACCCCATTTCTTGACTGAAATTTAATTATAGCCTGTAAAATCGCCCGTTTGAGGATTTCGGTCAATTTTTGTTTGGAATTTGGAAAAACTTTCTTCTGTAAAGTTGTAGAGAATTGAATTTCCTATAAAAACTCGCAAGATTCGAATTTTCTGATGAAAGGGCTATTTATTATGAATTATTGAAGTTCCGAAGCTCCGAAATAATTGATTTTTGGAAGTTTTAATTATTTATATCAACAAAAACGTTTTTATTATTTTGGTTGGCCCCCATGTGTTGTAAACATGCTGATTTCAGAGTCTTGGTTGGCGTGGAATATATATATAATATATTATTATTATATTAAATTTTACGCTTTGGTGTTCTAAGCGATTTCTATAAATAGGGTGCTTAGGTTAGAATTGAAAATCACACCGAAATCAAGTTTTCTCTCTATATTATCGAGTGTATTCTTGTGAGTATTTTGAGTATACTTTGAGTATTGCTATACTGGGCAAGTTCAAGTCATAGCCTATATCCTGTTTCAACTAGAAATCTTGCCTTTTTCGAGGTAAGGGATGTTATTTTCTTCTCAAATGATATTATTTCTTCAATATCATTATGCTAAAATATTGGTTGGAACTTTTTATCAAATTTGGAACTTTTTCATGTCTGGGTTACTATTCATGAGTTACTATTCACGAGTTACTATTCACGAGTACTATTAAGCGAAGCGTGAAGATGTTTTTTGGAATTTCTATCTTTTGGTGTTTGAGTTACTATTCACGATACTACGGAACTATTCACGATATACTAAAGACTTATTTACTGAATACTGGTGATTATTCAATTAAAAATGAAAATTTTTCTTTTCGCCTAAAATATCTATTCGGATACTAGCTTTGATTGTATCCATGTTTTGATCATTCTTGAATTTTACACCCTATGATTATTTTTGAGGTATTTTTGACGTGGATAAAACAAAATACGAATCCTTAATCCTTAATCCTTGTCATTTTGTTTCACTTTGGATTCGCTTTTTTAAAAATATTTTCATCATCTTCGATTCTTAAATGATGATATTATGGAATATCTTTGGCTGTAGTGCAAAGATGAATGATTTCTTGATGAATATCTTTGGCCGTAGTCTGCAAAGATGAACAGTGTTTAGATGAACATGACCAATCGATGAATATCTTTGGCTCAGAAGTGCAAAGATGAATATTTGATTCCGGATATATATTGATTGATGTTACAGGATAAAATATCGACGATGAACTTTTAAATTCATACATAGAAGATAGTAGTTTGCATTCTCTACTTAACTCTTCTAATGAATTATTATTTCCTCTGCGAATATTGATTTAAAATTTGTTGTCTATTGTATTATATTAGATTTTTCCCTGTTGAAGACTAACGATAATTTGTTGTATATTATCTTAGTCATAATATTCTTTACTGGGCTAGTTGAGCTCACCCTTTTCCTTTTTGTTCCATTTTTCTTCTCAGGAGGCGAGAATGTAGCGAAAGTACTAGTCGGGGTATGGAATGAAGGTTCTGAGAGAGTTGTTTAGTAGTCCTCACCATTTTTGTAAAATAATGTATCAATAATTATGATGGGGATTTATTTGCGTGTGGATATTGTCTAGATGGCAATATCTCGTATTTAACTCACAGCTTATATGTTGTAATAATAAAGTTGTAGTTATTTACGTACCATGTATTTGGCGACTTCGAAATGGGTTGGATGGAATGGACCTATTTTGGGGGCGTCACGGTTGATTATCGAGCTTAGGGATATGATCTCCCAAGGAGATCGGGAAATTGAACTAGGAGGGAGAGACGTAAATCCTTCGCTGAGTGTGTCCTAACTAAGCTTATTTATTAGTTGGTTAAGTATATAGGGATATTATGTGATATATTGATTTCCTTAATTAACCCTTGTTTTATGATGGTGATTTGAGAATGTCGAATGAGAATATTAACAATGGAGTAAATGAGACCGTGGAGATGCCTGCTGTTTTTACCAACGAGGAGAACGTCAACAGCCGTGGCAATGTACCTCCCGTGAACAACACCAATTGGCGAGATGATGAACGAGGGATGTTTAGAAGCTTTTTGCGATTCATGCGAAAAATCGACGAGGGAGACTCGTGTTCAAAATACGGAGGAGAAATGATAGCAATTCACGGGTGGTCACAACCAAGCGATTCAAAGAGTTGGGACCACTAGAATTCAGGGAAAGCTGGATCCGATTAAGCGGGGAGACGTGGGTCAAACAAATTACCAAGATATTCGATGTCTTGGGATGCACGGAGGAATGAAGGTTCCATTCGCCACCTTTATGTTCCGTGGCGAGCGGCGATTCTTCGGTGGGAATCTATGGCGTACCCATCCAAATTTTTCAACATGTCATGGAGACGTTTGAATAGTTCAATGACAAGTACTTCCCCAAAGTATTCGTCGTATGAAGAAAGTGGAGTTTATTAGGCAGAAAGAGAATAACATGACGGTGTCCCAAAGACGAGGCGAAGTTATCCGTGTTTGCACCTCATTTGGTGGAGAATGAGGAACGATGACGCTGGATGTTTACGAGAGGTTTGAAACCCGGCATACGCCAATCTCATTTCTCATAAATTTTCTCTCTGACCGATATGTTGTCAATGGCTCGGTTGTTAGAAGCGAGATAACGAGTACGCTTCAACCGAGGGACCATAACCGAGATCATCATCAAGATAGCGATCATCGTAATAACGATAACCAAATGGAGAAAGAAGAATACTGACAAAGCGGTAACCACTCCGGTGGTAATCATGGCCATGAAAATAGAAGAAGCGCGTCGGGAGAGGAGATTTTAAAAGAGGAGATTCAACAACGACCATGTGAAGATGTTAGCGCCAGATGCAACCGGGTTCGAAGGGAGAGAAGACCATCGATTCGTATATGTTACAAATCTGGGAAAGAGGACATATCATTATTTGTCCCACAATTTTAAGGTATGCTATAATTGTGGAAAGAAGGACATATATCGCTCGAGATTATACGATATCGAAACCCAGTCAAGCGGGAATGGTGACTCAAAAGGATGTCCCGAAAAGTCAAAGTCAACGATTCTGGAAGAAGCGTTTGTCGTGACCGGTCAAAAAATGCGAGGAACCCGAACGAAGTTAAGACGGGTTAGTTAATTATAAATTCTTGCGAAGTTTATACCTTACTAGATATCTGGGTTCTACCCATTCTTTTATCTCTCTTTTGCACTCAACATTTGAACTTGACTACGGAGAAATTAGACTTTGACCTATTTATGGAGAATCCAGTTAGAGAAACTTTCATTACATCCGTTATTTAGAAATCTTGCTTGATTCAGTTGGCACTATCACATTACTCGTTAACCTTATTTCTATAGAGATATTTACTTTTGATATGATTTCAAGGTTAACTACTCATCACGCCGAAATTGATTACTTTCGTAAGGTTGTTAGTTTTCATATTCCTAAGCAACCTGTTATTCGAATTCAAGCAATCAAACTATTGTAGTCAAACATTTTCATATCAAGCCATGAAGTCATTCTTTTACTACGGATGTCAAGTTTTCTTAGTCCATGTTATGGATTTGAATAAAGACACGTCAGATTTGAATAATATTCCTGTTGTTATTAATTTTTCCTAACGTATTTCTTGAAGAATTTCTTGGCTTACTCCCAAAGCTCGATATTAAATTTTGTATCGAATTTGAACCCCAGACAAAACTCATTTCTAAAATCTCATATCGAATGGCTCCTATTGAACTTCAGGAGTTAAAAATTCAACTATAGAATTTGGTATCTGGGCCTTTATCTGGTGACTTCCTTTGTGGAATGCACCGAAGCCAGACTCTCCGTAGGGGACACCATATTCGTGCGATAGTAAACTGATAGGTGTCATTGTAACGTCTTATCCAAGGTTGGGATATGAGTCACGATTGAGAACAACCTAAGTTCGGTAATCAAAATACGTAGCTTTCTAGGCTTAATTGGTTATTATCGGAGATTCGTTGAAGGATATTCTCGAATCGCTATTCCGTTAACGCAGCTGACTCGTAGAGATACAAAATTCGAATGGAGCAAGGAATGTGGGAAGTGCTTCAAAGAACTCAAGAGGAGACTCATTTCAGCACATGTTCTGACCATGCCATCCTGGAAAAGCGAACGTGGTAGCTGACGTGTTGAGTAGAAGATCGATATCTGAAAGACGAGTATGATATTGTCAAAGACTCATTTCAATAATTTACAAATAATAGAGATGAAGATGAAAACTCTAGTTACCCACGTGATGATATCGAGTATAATCGACTTTAATCGATAAAGTTAAAGTTTGCTACACACACGGAAATGATGAATTTGAAGAAGGAGGTGCAAGAAGTTGTTATTTCAAAAGCGAGAATCGGTGAGGTGAGGAAAGCTCAAACCTTCGATTTATTAATCCATTTGAAATTCTCGATCGAATAGGAACTGTGGCCTATAGACTCGTTTTATCGCCAAGTATAACGCATGTTCATAACGTTTTTCACGTATCGATGTTACGTAAATATGTGGACGACCCGAACTACATCATTGAGTTAGAACCGAACGAGATAGCCGAAGACTTAACGTATGAAGAGGTACCTGTCAAGATTTTGGATAGGAAGGAGCATGTAAGACCCCGAATTTTATGAAATAAAAGTATTCAATTTTTCTTATAATTACTATTCAGTAAATGGTTAAATTGATAAAAGTTAAAGTTAAGGGTGATATATGAATTTTTTTTCAAAATACACAAGTGGTTATAAAATATTCATTGTTGTCGGGAAATATTCGTTTGGTCGTGGAATATTCTTTACGGCTTGGGAATATTAAATGCATCTGCCAAGTAGCCATCATTTAGGCCCCCGTAACAAAATAAGCTGCCGAATGAAGAAAACGACAAGTTTGAGTTTTTATAAATAACGGCGTAGTTATTATCAATAATAACAACTTGGAACACACGGTGGTTAAAATACGATAATATCGTTGTTACACAAGAAGACACGGTATTGCACGATATTTTAAATTATTGAATCCTTACGTGAAGGCACTACTCAATAATTGTTACGAAGAATTCTTTGCTCGATATTTTATTTTATTGATTCAATAATTCTTTGCGTTGGTATTTTATATTATTCTTGCTTTCAATAATTGTCAATTTACAAGATTTCCCATTATCAGATCAATAATTCATATTATTTGAATAATATTATTAGATAACATTATTGGCAATGTCTAGAAAGTTCTGTCTAAGGAGAGGTTTGGTCACCTAATTACGCGCCAGTAAGGAGAGATCCTTATTGGAAAGCCCCCTCTTTCCAGGAACTACTTTGTCATTGTCGTAATTGTGATTATGTAATATTATTTGGGAATAATTAATTATTGATTTATATGATAAGAAAATATTTATTTGATATGGATATAAATGATGGATTTATTTATTATATGTGGTTATAATTGAAGGATTTAATGTTGAGGTGTTTTATCAGTATTTTTGTCGGAATGAAGATATTAAAAATTAAACCAGTGTTTTTGAGATATATTGCGTGAGTTATAATTTTTAATCCGACCGTTGGATCGTTGTAATTTTTGGATATGTTATACATATATATGTTGAGTATATGTCCACAAATTTTGAACCGTTAAAATGAACGTATGATTTGTTATGAATTTTAAGAGGTGAATGGTTCAAAATTGTTGAAGTATCCGAATTTAGCATTTTGGTGGAAAATTCTAGAATTGAGTGGGCCCCACTTGTGGTTGGTGAAGAAATGTGCTGAATTTTATTTCAAATGTGGTGGGTGGAATAGTAGCGAGTAAAAGCCATCGGGGTTCAGTCGTCAAGTCTGCTAAAATTTTCCTATAAATAGAGGGCTAAGTTAGAATTGAAAATCACACCGAAACATAAGTTTTCTCTTTTTTCTCTCTAGATTATTGAGTGTATTTTGTGAGTATTTAGATACTTGGTGAGTTGATATTCATCGGTCTGCAAGTTTCCTTCAAATAAATATCCCGATATCCAATCGGTCGTCTTTCTTTTTCTTTTGAGGTAAGGGATAGTAAGGGATATTATTTTTTTGTAATGATATTATTTCTTCAATATCATTATCTTTGAAATGTTGATCTGAAGTTTTATCAAATTTGGAACTTTTTCATGCTCGGGGTTACTATTCATGGGTTACTATTCACGAGTTACTATTCACGAAGTTACTATTCATGAGTTACTTATTCACGAGTTACTATTCACGAGTACTATTCATGAAGCGTGAAGATATTTTTTTGTGGAATTTCTATCTTTTGGTGTCTGAGTTACTTATTCACGTATCTGGCCTTATTCACGATATCAAGACTATTCACCTAAAAATGAAAATTTTTCTTTTAAATCTAAAATATCTATTCGGATACTAGCTTTGATTGTATCCATGTTTTGATCATTCTTAAATTTTACACCACTAGGATTATTTTGAGGTATTTTTGGATGTATAGATTAGGAGTTATGGATTTTATGAGAAAAGACTATTTTAAAAGTAACTATTTATAAATCCTTGCGGTTAACTCCAAAATTGATGAAATTTTTATTGAGAGTACATCTATATAATATCGATTATACTCTGTGAATTTCGAATTTTGGATAAAAGTACAATTTATGATAAATGTTTAAATATTCTATTGGTTTTGGCCATATGAAAAATAGTAAATGAATTTTTAAAATTTCGAGAAAATATATGTTCAATATGGGACTATTTTATGCTAAATCCCGTAAAAGAAATATTTTTAATCCCATTTGGTATTTTTCATGAAAATGTTCTAGTTATGAGCAAATGAATTAAATATGTTATGTGAAGTAAGAAAATTAGAAAATATGATTTTATGGTTTGAGAATCATATATGAGGTATATGCTGATTTTTGATGAGGGTTTTAATTATTGGTGATGAAATTTTATGAGTTTGGCATTTTATGATGATTAAATGCATTAATTAGTAAAGTGTAAACAATTTAATTAAATTGTTTATAAGTTTGAGAAATGATTAAAATATTATTATAATATGAATAATATTAGATTATGAGATTTCTAAGTGATTTATAACATTTGGATTAAGGTGTTATAAATATGGATATGAATTTTATTATGAAACTTTATCTTTTCGTGTCGAGGTTACTATGCGCATCGTATACGGGACTATGTCATTTAATATGGGGTACTATTCACAACAAATTGGTTTCTTCTCTGACCAAATTATCGTTGATTTATGAATTTTACTCTTGAAATTAAAACCATGTTTTGATTATATTATTTTTATATAACATTCTTATAACCCTAATGATGATATTTCTCTTTGACTTGAGTGTAAAGATGGGTAAATTATTGGTATGATCGTGACCATAGGTTCTCTTTGACCAGTAGTGCAAAGATGAATTATTGATGAATATCTTTGGCTCATAATGCAAAGATGACTGTTGTTGAATATCTTTAGCTTTAGTAGTGCAAAGATGAATTATTGATGAATATCTTTGGCTCGTAATGCAAAGATGACTTTGTTGTTGAATATCTTTAAATTTGTAAGTGCAAAGATGAATTATCGATGAATATCTTTGGCTCGTAATGCAAAGATGACTGTTGTTGAATATCTTTAGCATGTAGTGCAAAGATGAATTATTGATGAATATCTTTGGCTCGTAATGCAAGATGACTTTTTTGTTGAATATCTTTGCTTTGTAGTGCAAAAGATGAATTATTGATGAATATCTTTTGCTCAGTAATGCAAAGATGACTTTTGTTGTTGAATATCTTTAGCCTATAATAAATTATTGATGAATATCTTTGGCTCGTAATGCAAAGATGACCTGTTGTTGAATATCTTTACCAGAGTGTAAAGATGAATCGTTGATGAATATCTTTGGCGAGTAGTGCAAGATGAATTTATTAGTATGATTATGAATGAGAACTGTGATTTGGTATAACCATGATATTTGATGTTTCGTAAAAGACAGTGATGAAAATTATCTTCGTCTGGGATGAGAAGAGAATTTAGAATCACAATTATGATTATGAGTTATTCATATGATTGTGGAAAGGAACTGTTGATTGATGTTAGAGGATAAAATATTGTTGATGGACTTTTAACGTGGAGAAGATAATAGACTTTATAGTCTATTTGACTCTTTTAATGGATTGCTTCGTTCAATGCAACTATGGTTGAAAAGTTTTATCATCTACCATATGTTCTAAATCTCGATTCATTACCGATGAAGACTATTGATAATTTATTTATCTTTAGTCATAATATTCTTTCTCGAAATAGTTGTGCTCACCCTTTTGTTTCACAATTCCTTTCGGTATAATAAAAGTGTAATTTGGGTTGAGCGGGGATAACAAGGAATAGAACGGTGGTCTATAATTGTTGAGGTTCTCCTAAAAAGAGTATGAAAATAATTTTATTGAGGGCATTAGTGTGTTGTATTTTATACATCATTTAATAGTTATTTTGGTGAATTAAATAGGGTGAAAGTAAACCAACTTTGGAAGGTGTTTTGTCACTATCATACAAGATGTCTAATGACATACAAACTCGTGTTATCATAAGACATGGTTGTGGTTCATCCACTTGCTTTGAGTATATTTACAAGCACTACCTATATAATCTTGGTGTTTGTTTGGAGTATAATACCAAATTAGAGACAATGGAGATAATGATATGTCAAGAGAAGACTCGCCATTGGGAAGAATAATATGATAGTAATCTTCTCGTTTTTCTTTGGGGTCTATTGGGTCAACCAAGGATAATTACGTGGCCATATGATATCTACCATAACCTAAAAGCATGGCCTCCCATGTATGCGAAGGTTTCCTTGAGCACTTCCCAAAGATTCTAATTTCTAAAAAAGCAGTTTTTGACTATACCTTTATGTAAGGTGTCATTGTAACGTACTACGCTTGGAATATATTTGTATCCAAACTCACAAAGATATGTGTTGTTGTATTTTGCACGACAATTGTTGTAATAAAGTTGTAGTTGTTTTTCGTACCATGTATTTGGCGACTCGAGAATGGGTTGGATGGAATGGACCTATTTTGGGGCGTTACGAGGCATATCCCTACGTCGACGAAGTCATACCACAAGTAAAAGTTTTGTGGAGAAACCATGCTTTATTGAGGAAATGACCGGGAGTTGGAAACGGAAATGAAAGAGAGGTATTCTCATCTTTTGAAACACCAGTGTCGTGACGTCAATTTCGAGGACGAAATTTCATAAGGAGGGGAGGTTGTAAGACCCCAACTTATTATTAATGAAATTTAATTTTCTCTATTTATTATTTTGAAATAGTAAGGGTTGATGTGATTAATGTGGATAGTTATTGTAAGACCCCGAAATTTTTTAAATAAAAAGGAATTTCCTTTATTTATTATTTTGAAATAGTAAGGGTTGATTTGATTAATGTGGATAGTTAAGGGTTAAATACATGAAATATTTCAAAATAAGCAAGTGGTTATAAAATATTCATTTTTGTTTGGGAATATTCGTTTGGTCGTGGAATATTCGTCATTCGTTTAGAATATTAAATGCGACCTGCAGCCATGTGCATGTGGGCCCCATAACTAAAAAGCGATTGGATGAGGAAAACGACAAAGTTTGGGTGGTTATAAATAACTTGGCGTGGTTATTCTGAATTAAGACATTGGAATACCCGGTGGTTAAAATACGATGTCTGGCGTGGTTGCACAAAGATGACACTACGGTATTGCATGATATTGTTGAATTATTGATCCTTACGTAGAAGGCATTACTCAATAATTTTCACACGAGTAGTTCTTATTCAATATTTTATTTTATTGATTCAATAATTGCTGCGTTGATATTTTATATTATTATTATTTCAATAATTGTCATTTGCACAAGATTTCCCATTATCGGATCAATAATTCATATTATTTGAATAATATTATTAGATAACATTATTGGCAATGTCTAGAAAGTTACATCTAAGGAGAGGTTTGGTCACCTAATTGCTTGCGCCAAGATGAGAGAGATCCTTATTGAAAGCCCCTCTTCCTGAGGAACTTTTTGGTTGTCATAAATGTGATTCTGTAATATTATTTGTGAATAATTAATTATTGATTCATATGATAAGGAAATATTTATTTTATATGAATATAAATGATGGATTTATTTATGTGGTTATTAATGAAGGAATTAATGCTGAGATGTTTTATTTGTATTTTATCGGATTGGAGGTATTAAAAGATCAAATCGGTGTTATTACAGCTTTATTGTGTGAGTTATAATATTTAATCCGACCGTTGGATCGTTGTAATTTTTGGATATGTTATACATATATAAGTTGAGTATATGTCCACAAATTTTGAACCGTTAAAGATGAGCGATAATTTATTATGAATTTTAAGAGGTGACTGATTCGTAAATTAGGTTATAAATGATTTTGATGGAAAATTCTAGAATTGGTGGGCCCCACTTATGGTTGGTGAAAAAATGTGCTGAATTTTATTTCAAATGTGGTGGGTGGCAATAGTAGCGGTAAAAAGCCATCGGTGTGGTGTCAAGTCGCTTCTTGGTGGGCTAACATTTTCCTATAAATAGAGGGCTAAGTTAGAATTGAAAATCACACCGAAACAAAGTTTTCTCTTTCTCTCTATATTATTGAGCGTATTTTGTGAGTATTTAGATACTTTGAGAGTTCTTTGTTCAATCTAAGTTTCATTCAAAGATCACTTGAGCCTTTCCTTCCGAAGCAATCTTGATTCTTTGAGGTAAGGGATATTATTTTTTCAGAATGATATTATTTCTTCAATATCATTATCTTTGAAATATTAGTTGGAACTTTTATCAAATTTGGAACTTTTTCATGCTCGGGGTTACTTATTCATGAGTTACTATTCACGAGTTACTATTCATGAGCTACTATTCACGAAGTTACTATTCACAAGTACTATTCATGAAGCGTGAAAATGTTTTTTTGTGGAATTTCTATCTTTTGGTGTTGGAGTTACTATTCACGTATACTGGACTATTCACGTATCTGACCTATTCACGTATCGACACTTATTCAATCGAAAAATAAAATTTCTTCTTTTCGTCCAAAATATCTATTCGGATACTAGCTTTTGATTGTATCCATGTTTTTGATCATTCTTGAATTTTACACCACTATGATTATTTTTGAGGTATTGTTGGACATGGATAAAACAAAGTACTGAATCCTTAATCCTTAATCCTTGTCATTTTGTTTCACCGGATTCGTTCTTTAAAATATTTTTCATCATCCTCGCCTTAAATGATGATATTATTGAATATCTTTGGCCTCAGAAAGTGCAAAGATGAACATGTGTTTAGATGAACACGAATGGATCGATGAATATCTTTGGCCTTTAGTGCCAAGATGAGCAGTGTTGAGATGAACATGACCGATTGATGAATATCTTTGGCTTTGTAGTGCAAAGATGAATATTTGATTTGAGATGAATATTGATTGATGTTACGAGGATAAAATATTGATGATGATTTATTAAATTCATAGATTATAGTAGAGATTTCATTCTCTACGTAACTCTTCTATGAATTATTATTTCATTGCGAATATTGATCCAAAACTTGTTGTCTATTGTATTCTATCGATTTTTCCTGTTGGAGACTAACGATAATTTGTTGTATATTATCTTAGTCATAATATTCTTTACCGGGCTAGTTGAGCTCACCCTTTTCCTTTTTGTTCCATTTTTCTCAGGAGGCGAGAATATAGCGAGTGCAGCCTGGGTATGGAATGAGGTTTTAGGAAGGATTGTTTAGTAGTCCTCACCATTTTTGTAAAATAATGTATCAATAAATGTGATGAGGATTTATTTGAGTATAGATATTGTCTGTAAGATAATATTTGTATTCAAACTCACGCTTTCTTGTTGTAATAATAAAGTTGTAATTATTTACGTTCCATGTATTTGGCGACTTCGAGAATAGGTTGGATGGAATGGACCTATTTTGGGGTCGTCATGATTAATATCGAGCTTAGGATATGATCTCTGGCGGAGATCGGGGAATAGAACTAGGAGGGAGAGAGAGTAAATCCTTCGCTAAGTGTGTTCTACCTAAGCTTATTTTAGTTAGTTAGTCAATATATAGGGATATTATGTGATATATTGATTTCCTTAATTAACCCTTATTTTATGACGGTATTTGAGAATGTCGATGAGAATATTAATAGTGGAGTAAATGAGACCGTGGAGATGCTTCAGACTACTCACCAAACGAGGAGAAGCGTCAACACAGTGGCAATGTTCTCTCCGTGAACAACACCATCGAAAGCGAGATGATGAACGAGGGATGTTTAGAAGTTTTTTGCAGCTTCATGCAAAAATCGACGAGGAGACTCGTGTTCAAAATACAGGAGAAATGATAGCAATTCACGGGTTGTCACGCGAAGCGATTCAAAGAGTTGGGACCACCGAATTTAAGGAAAGCCGATCCGATCACGGCGGAAATATGGGTCAAGCAAATTACCAAGATATTCGATGTCTTGGGATGCACGGAGAATAGAAGGTTCCATTCGCTACTTTTATGTTCCGTGGCGAAGCGAGACTACTTGGTGGAGTCGTGAAGCGTACCCATTTAGCCGCATCAAAGATGTCATGGGAGACATTTGAGAAACAGTTCAATGAACAAGTACTTCCTCGAAAGTATTAAATCGTATGAAGGAAGTGGAGTTTATTAGACTAGAGCGAGAATAACATGGCGGTGTGTCCAAAGATGAGGCGAAGTTCATGGAGTTATCCGAGTTTGCACCTCATTTGGTGGAGAATGAGGAACGATGACGCGGATGTTTCTTAGAGGTTTGAAACCCGATACGTCGAGATCTCATTTCTCATAAATTTTCTCTCTATTCGGATGTTGTCAGCAGGCTCGGTTGTTAGGCGAGATAACGAAATACGTTCAACCGAGGACCATAACCGAGGATCATATCAAAGATAGCGATCATCGAAATAACGATAACCAAATGGAGAAAGAAGAATACGGACAAAGGCGGTAACCACTCTGGTGGTAATCGTGGCCATGAAAATAGAAGAAGCGAGTGGGAGGAGATTTTAAAAGAGGAGATTCAACAACGACCATTTGAAGACGTCGGCGCCGATGAAAGAACTAGTTTTAAGGGAGGAGAACGACCACCGGTCAGATGTTACAAATCTTGGAAAGAGGGACATACATCAATGGCCGCCTGAACAGTTTAAGGTATGCTATAATTGTGGAAAAGAAGGACATATCGCTTCGAGATTATGCGATGTCGAAACCCATCCGGTAGAATGGTGACTCAAAAGGATGTCCCGAAAAAGTCAAAGTCAGCGGTTCTTGGAAGAAGCGTTTGTCGTGGCCGGTAAAATACGAGGAACCCGAACGAAGTTAGCACAGTTAGTTAATTATAAATTCTTGCAAGTTTATACCTTACTAGATACCTTGGATTCTACCCATTCTTTTATCTCTCTTGCTTTGCGCCAACGTTTGAACTTGACTACGGAGAAATTAGACTTTGACTTATTTATGGAGACTCAGTTAGGAGAAACTTTCATTACATCCGTTGTCTAAAAAATCTTGCTTGATTCAGGTTGGCACTATCACATTGCTTTTGTAAGGTTGTTAGTTTTCATATTCCTAAGCAACCTGTTATTCGAACTCAAGCAGTCAAACCATTGTAGTCAAACATTTTCATATCAAGCCATGAAGTCATTCGTTTATTACTTGATGTCAAGTTTTCTTAGTCCATGTTATGGATTTGAATAAAGACACGTCGATTTGAATAATATTCTTGTTGTTATTGATTTTTCCGACGTATTTTCCGAAGAATTTCTTGGCTTACTCCCAAAGCCCGATATTAAATTTTGTATCGAATTTGAACCCTACAAAACTCATTTCTAAAATCTCATATCGAATGGCTCTATTGAACTTGAGAGTTAAAATTCAACTATAAATTTGGTACCGAGCCTTTATCTTGTGACTTCCTTTGTGGAATGCAAAAGCGGACTCTCTGTAAGGGACGTCCATATTCATGCGATAAGAAAGCGATAGGTGTCATTGTGACGTCTTATCCAATGTTGGGATATGAGTCACGATTGAGAACAACCTAAGTCGGTAATCAAAATGCGTAGTTTTCTGGCTTAGTTGGTTATTATCGGAGATTCGTTGAAGGATATTCTCGAATCGCTATTCCATTAACGTAGCTAACTCGTGAGAGATACAAAATTTGAATGGAGCAAGGAATGTGGGAAGAGCTTGAAGAACTCAAGAGGAGACTCATTTCAAAGACATGTTACGACCATGCCATCCCGGAAAAGCGAACGTGGTAGTAGGCGTGTTGAGTAGAAGATCGATATATACAATGAAAGTACGATATTGTCAAAGACTAATTTCAGTATAATTTACTTTTTATCAAATTTGGAACTTTTTCATGTCGGGGTTACTATTCATGAGTTACTTATTCACGAAGTTACTATTCATGAGTTACTATTCACGAAGTTCTTATTCATGAGTTACTATTCACGAAGTTACTATTCACGAGTACTATTCATGAAGCGTGAAGATGTTTTTTTGTGGAATTTCTATCTTTTGGTGTCGAGATTACTATTCACGTATACTGGAACTATTCACGATATCTGACTATTTACTTAAATCTGGTCTTATTCAATAGAAAAATAAAATTTTTCTTTTCGCCTAAAATATCTATTCGGATACTAGCTTTGATTGTATCCATGTTTTGATCATTCTTGAATTTTACACCCCTATGATTATTTTTGAGGTATTTTTGACGTGGATAAAACAAAGTACGAATCCTTAATCCTTAATCCTTGTCATTTTGTTTCACCGGATTCGCTTTTTAAAATATTTTTCATCATCTTCATCTTAAATGATGATATTATGGAATATCTTTGGCCCGTAGTGCAGATGAATGATTTCTTGATGAATATCTTTGGCCCGTAGTGCAAAGATGAGCAGTGTTTAGATGAACATGACCAATGATGAATATCTTTGGCTGTAGTGCAAAGATGAATATTTGATTCCGATATATATTGATTGATGTTACGGGGATAAAATATCGACGATGAACTTTTAAATTCATATATAGAAGATAGTAGTTTGCATTCTCTCTTACTTAACTCTTCTAATGAATTATTATTTCATTGCGAATATTGATTTAAAATTTATTGTCTATTGTATTATATTAGATTTTTCCTCGTTGAAGACTAACGATAATTTGTTGTATATTATCTTAGTCATAATATTCTTTATCGGGCTAGTTGAGCTCACCCTTTTCCTTGTTGTTCCATTTTTTTCTTCTCAGGAGGCGAGAATGTAGCGAAATCTTAGTCGGGGTATGGAATGAAGGTTCAGAGAGAGTTGTTTAGTAGTCCTCACCATTTTGTAAAATAATGTATCAATAATTATGATGGGGATTTATTTGCGTGTGGATATTGTCAGATGGCAATATCTCGTATTTAACTCACGATTTATATGTTGTAATAATAAAGTTATAGTTATTTCGCACCATGTATTTGGCGACTCGAGAATGGGTTGGATGGAATGGACCTATTTTGGGGGCATCACAGGTTGGTATCGAGCTTAGGATATGATCTCTGGCGGAGATCGGGAATTGAACTAGGAGGGAGAGAGAGTAAAATCCTTCGCTAGTGTGTCCTACCTAAGCTTATTTCTTAGTTGGTTAAGATATAGGGATATTATGTGATATATTGATTTCCTTAATTAACCCTTGTTTTATGATAGTATTTGAGAATGTCGATTGAGAATATTAACAATGGAGTAAATGAGACCGTGGAGATGCTGTCTTTACCAACGAGGAGAAACGTGCAACAATTTGGCAATGTACCTCCCGTGAACAACACCAATTTGAAAGCGAGATGATGAACGAGGGGATGTTTAGAAGCTTTTTGTAGTTCATGCAAAATCGGACGAGGGAGACACGTGTTCAAAATACGGGAGAAATGATAGCTTGATTCACGGGTGGTCATTGTAAGACCTCGAATTTTATGAAATAAAAGTATTCAATTTTTATAATTACTATTCATGAGTTACTATTCATGAGTTACTATTCATGAGTTACTATTCACGAAGTTACTATTCATGAGTTACTATTCATGAGTTCTTATTCACGATTACTATTCATGAGAGTTCTTATTCACGAAGTTACTATTCATGAGTTCTTATTCACGAGTTACTATTCACGAAGTTACTATTCACGAAGCATGATAAATTTTTTTTTTTTCGTGAAGAAGGCATTACTCAATAATGGTTACGATAATTCTTGTTCAATATTTTATTGAGTTAATAATTGCTAACGTTGATATTTTATATTCTTGTTGTTTCAATAATTGTCATTACACAAATTATCTTTCATTATCGAAGCAATAATTCATATTATCTGAATAATATTATTAGATAACATTATTGGCAATGTCTAGAAAGTTACATACAGGAGAGGTTTGATTCATCTAATTGCGGCAAGATGAAGAAATTCTTATTGGAAAGCCCCTCTTCCTGAGAACCGCACGGTTGTCAATATTGTGATTACGTAATATTATTTGTGAATAATTAATTATTTATTTATATGATGAGGAAAATATTGATTTTATGTGGATATAGATGGAGAAAATTTTTAAAATGACAATTGTTGAAAATTAATATTTTATCTTTTTTGATAAAATAATTCATTTAAATATATTATTTTAATAATATATTAACGGTGATATTTTACAATGAATGTGGGATATATGAGTATATGAGGAGGAAGAGTATTTTTGTAGCATTAAATGTTTAACACATGTTTTGTGTGTTGGTGGACACAATTATTAGAGAAATTTGATTATAGCACAGTAAAATCGCCTGGTTTGTGGATTTCGGTCGATTTTTGTTTGGAATTTGAAAAACTTTCTTCTGTAAAGTTGTAGAGAATTGAATTTCCTATAAAACTCATGAGATTCGAATTTTCTGATGAAAGGGCTATTTATTATGAATTATTGAAGTTCAAGTTCAAAATAATTGATTTTTTTGGGAGTTTAAATTATTTTTGTTAAGAAAAACGTTTTTGTATTTTTTTTGGACATCATTAACATGTGTGGCTGGTGTTTTTGACCAAAAGGTGGGCTAAAGAAAATTTGTATAATTATATTAATATTTTATTAAATTTTACGCTTTGGTGTTCTAAGCATTTTCCTATAAATAGGGTCTTGGGTTAGAATTGAAAATCACACCGTAAACCAAGTTTCTCTATTTCTCTCTCGATATATTGAGCGTATTCTTGTGAGTATACTTTGAGTATTGGTATACGGTGCAAGTTAGATTCAAATATTATTCCAAATGTAAGATCGCTTTTTTGAGGTAAGGGATAGTAAAGGATTTTTAAGGGATTTTAAGGGTTATTATGTTTTAGTTTCGAAATTTTTCTGAACCTTCAAAAATTCTGGAAAATTTTGAAATGATAATTTGATGAGTTTTATATATTATGTCCAAAATGGCGATTTTTGGATGTATAGATTGAGAGTTATGAATTTTATGAGAAAAGACTATTTTAAAAGTAACCGCTTATAACTCCTTGTGATTAACTCCAAAATTGATGAAATTTTTATTGGGAGTACATCTATATAATATCAGTATACCGTGTAAATTTCAGAATTTTTGGACAAAAGTACAATTTATGATAAATGTTTAAATATTCGGTGGTTTTGGCCATGTGAAAAATGGTAAATGAATTTTAAAATTCTGAGAAAATATATATTCAATATGGGACTATATTCTTCTAAATACCAAAAATTAAATATTTTTGGAACTGATTTGGTATTTTCATGAAAATGTTCTAGTTATGAGTAAATGAATTAAATATGTTATGTGAACTAAGAAAATTGGAAAATATGATTTTATGGCTTGAGAATCATATATGAGGTTTATGCAGATTTTTGATGAGGGTTTTGGTTATTGGTGATGAAATCTTATGAGTTTGGCATTTTATGATGATTAAATGCATTAATTAGTAAAGTGTAAACAATTTAATTAAATTGTTTATAAGTTTAAGAAATGATTAAAATATTATTATAATATTAATAATATTAGATTATGAGATTTCTAAGTGATTTATAACATTTGGATTAAGGTGTTATAAATATGGATATGAATTTTATTATGAAACTTTATCTTTTAGTGTCCGAGGTTCTTATGCATGCATCTACGGTACTTATGTCACGAATACGAGTACTATTCACGACAAATTGGTTTCTTCTAACCAAATTATCGTTGATTTATGAATCTTACTCTTGAAATTAAAACCATGTTTTGATTATATTGTTTTTATATAACATTCTTATAACCCTAATGATGATATTTCTCTTTGACTTGAGTGTAAAGATGAGTAGATTATTGGTATGATCGTGACTATAGGTTCTCTTTGGCGATGGTGTGCAAAAGTTGAATTGTTGGTTGGTATGATCATGACCATTGAATTTACAATTGAATATTTTTAGCTTAAGTGCAAAAGGTGAATTGATCAACATGGTTATAATTATTGTTATATAACTTCGAAATGATTATGTATTTCTTTGATATATGAATATCTTTGGCTAGTAGTGCAAAGATGACTTTTTTGTTGAATATCTTTGCTTTGTGGTGCAAAGATGAATTATTGATGAATATCTTTGGCTCGTAATGCAAAGATGACTGTTGTTGAATATCTTAGCTTTGTAGTGCAAAGATGAATTATTGATGAATATCTTTTGCTCGTAATGCAAAGATGACTGTTGTTGAATATCTTTAGCACAGTAGTGCAAAGATGAATTATTGATGAATATCTTTGGCTCGTAATGCAAAGATGACTTTTGTTGTTGAATATCTTTGCTTTGTAGTGTAAAGATGAATCTGTTGATGAATATCTTTGGCGTGTGCAAAAGATGAATTTATTAGTATGATTATGAGCGAGGCGTAATTTGGTATAACCATGATATTTGATGTTTCGGTAAAAGACAATGATGAAAATTATCTTAAATCACGGGTGAAGAGGAATTTAGAATCACAATTATGATTATGAGTTATTATTCATATGATTGTGGAAATGAACTGTTGATTGATGTTACTGAGGATAAAACATTGTTGGTGGACTTTTAACGTGGAGAAGACAATAGACTTTATAGTCTATTTGACTCTTTTAATGGATTGCTTTCGTTCACTGCAACTATGGTTGAAAAGTTTTATCATCTACCATATGTTCTAAATCTACGATTTATTCTTGATGAAGACTATTGATAATTTATTTATCTTTAGTCATAATATTCTTTATTGAGCTAGTTGTGCTTTCACCCTTTTGTTTCACAATTCCTTCGGGTAATAAAAGTGTAGCCGGGTTGAAGCGGAGATAACAAGGGAATAGAGCGGTGGTCTATAGTTGTTGAGGTTCTCCTAAAGAGTATGAAAATAATT
The DNA here is from genome assembly GCA_020205615.1 of Panax quinquefolius. NCBI lineage: Eukaryota > Viridiplantae > Streptophyta > Magnoliopsida > Apiales > Araliaceae > Panax > Panax quinquefolius. The sequence goes on from CM035165.1 coordinate 107,321,524, forward strand.
TTATTGAGGGCTTTAGTGTGTTGTATTTTATACATCATTTAATAGTTATTTTGGTGAATTAAATAGGGTGAAAGCGAACCCAACTTTGGAAGGGTGTTTGTCACTATCATACAAGATGTCTAATGACATACTGACTTCGTGTTATCATAAGACATGGTTGTGCTCATCCACTTCTTTGAGTATATTTACTGAGCACTACCTATATGATCTTGGTGTTTGTTTGAAGTATAATTCTCAATTTGAGGCAGTGGAGATAATGATAGATCGAGAAGACTACGCCATTGGGAAGAATATGATAGTAATCTTCTCGTTTTTCTTTGGGGTCTATTAGGTCAACCAAGGATAATTACGTGGTAGTATGATATCTACCATAACCTAAAAGCATGGCCTCCATGTATACGAAGGTTTCATTGAGCACTTCCCAAAGATTCTAATTTCTAAAAGCAGCTTTTTGACTGTACCTTTATGTAAGGTGTCACCGTGAGGTGTTATCCAAGTTGGTGTCCAGAGTTACATTTGGTATATATTGGTATCAAAACTCACAAAATATGTGTTGTTGTATTTTGCACGACAATTGTTGTAATAAAGTTGTAGTTGTTTTTGTACCATATATTTGGCGACTCGAGAATGGGTTGGATGGAATGGACCTATTTTGGGGTTAATCACGATCAATGCAAGCGATTCAAAGAGTTGGGACCACCGCAGTGCAGGGAAAGCGGATCCGATTAAGGCGAGACGTGGGTCAAATAAATTACCAAGATATTCGATGTCTTGGGATGCGGAGGAGAACGAAGGTTCCATTCGCCACCTTTATGTTCCGTGGCGAGGCGATTCTTGGTGGGAATCGTGAAGCGTACCCATCCAAATTGCACTCAACATGTCATGGGAGACATTTGAAAGCAGTTCTGATGACAAGTACTTCCCAAAGTATTCGTCATTTGAAGAAAGTGGAGTTTATTAGGCTGGAAGCGAGAATAACATGACGGTGTCCCAAAGACGAATGAAGTTCGCGAAGTTATCCGAGTTTGCACCTCATTTGGTGGAGAATGAGGAACGTTATGACGCGGATGTTTACGAGAGGTTTGAAACCCGGCATCGTCGATTATCTCATTTCTCATAAATTTTCTCTATTCAGATGTTGTCAACGAGGGCTCGGTTGTTAGAAGCGAGATAACGAAATACGTTTAGCGAGGGACCATAACCGAGGATCATCTGAAGATAGCGATCATCGAATAACGATAACCAAATAAGAAAGAAGAAGAATACGGACAAAGGCGGTAACCACTCTGGTGGTAATCATGGCCATGAAAATAGAAGAAGCGAGTGGGAGGAGATTTTAAAAGAGGAGATTCAACAACGACCATGTGAAGATGTCGGCAAGATGTAACCGGTTCGAGGAGGAGAAAGACCATCGGTCGTATATTTACAAATCACGGGAAGAGGACATATCATTGGCCCGCCCTCCAACAGTTTAAGGTATGCTATAATTGTGGAAAAAAAGGACATATCGCTCGAGATTATGCGATATCGAAACCAGTCAAGCGAATGGTGACTCAAAAGGATGTCCAAGAAAGGTCAAAGTCAACGATTCCTCTGGTAGAAGCGTTTGTCGTGGCCGGTCAAAATCGAGGAACCCGACGAAGTTAACGCAGGTTAGTTAATTATAAATTCTTGAAGTTTATACCTTACTAGATCTGGGTTCTACCCATTCTTTTATCTCTCTTTTTGCACTTGCGCTCAACGTTTGAACTTGACTACGGAGAAATTAGACTTTGACTTATTTATGGAGAATCAGTTAGGAGAAACTTTCATTACATCCGTTGTTTAGAAATCTTGCTTGATTCAGGTTGGCACTATCACATTACCTGTTAACCTTATTTCTATAAAGATGTTTGCTTTTGATGTGATTTCAAGGTTAACTACTCATCATGCCGAAATTGATTACTTTCGTAAGGTTGTTAGTTTTCATATTCCTAAGCAACCTGTTATTAGAATTCAAGCAATCAAACTATTGTAGTTAAACATTTTCATATTAAGCCATGAAGTCATTCATTTATTACGGATGTCAAGTTTTCTTAGTCCATGTTATGGATTTGAATAAAGACACGTCAGATTTGAATAATATTCCTGTTGTTATTAATTTTTCCTGACGTATTTCTTGAAGAATTTCTTGGCTTACTCCCAAAGCCTGATATTAAATTTTGTATCGAATTTGAACCCGGTACAAAACTCATTTCTAAAATCTCATATCGAATGGCTCTATTGAACTTGAGGAGTTAAAATTCAACTATAAATTTGGTACTGAGCCTTTATCTGGTGACTTCCTTTGTGGAATGCAATGCGAAAGCCGACTCTCCGTAGGGGGGACACCATATTAATGCGATAGTAAAGCGATAGGTGTCATTGTAACGTCTTATCCAAGGTTGGGATATGAGTCACGAGTTGAGAACAACCTAAGTCGGTAATCGAAATCGTAGCTTTCTAGGCTTAGTTGGTTATTATCGGAGATTCGTTGAAGGATATTCTCGAATCGTTATTCCATTAAAAGCGCGGTTGACTCGTAGAGATACAAAATTCGAATGGAGCAAAGAATGTGGGAAGAGCTTGAAGAACTCAAGAGAGACTCATTTCAAAGACATGTTACGACATGCCATCCTGGAAAAGCGAACGTGGTAGGCGACGTGTTGAGTAAGAAGATCGTTATCTGAAATCTGAAATCACGATATTGTCAAAGACTCATTTCAATAATTTACAAATAATAGAGATGGAGATGAAAACTCTAGTTACCCACGTGATGATATCTGAGTATAATCGACTTTAATCGATAAAGTTAAAAGTCATTCAAGCTACACCGGAGTGATGAATTTGAAGAAGGAGGTGCAAGAAGTTGTTATTTCAAAAGCGAGAATCGGTGAGGTGAGGAAAGCTCAAACCTTCGATTTATTAATCCATTTGAAATTCTCGATCGAATAGGAACTGTGGCCTATAGACTCGTTTTATCGCCAAGTATGACGCATGTTCATAACGTTTTTCACGTATCGATGTTACGTAAATATGTGGACGACCCGAACTACGTCATTGAGTTAGAACCGGACGAGATAGCCGAAGACTTAACGTATGAAGAGGTACCTGTCAAGATTTTGGATAGGAAGGAGCATGTCCTACGTACGAAGGTCATACCACAAGTAAAAGTTTTGTGGAGAAACCATGCTATTGAGGAAATGACCTGGGAGTTGGAAACGGAAATGAAAGCGAGGTATTCTCATCTTTTGAAACACCAGTACGTCACGTCGATTTCGAGACGAAATTTCATAAGGAGGGAGGTTGTAAGACCCCAACTTATTATTAATGAAATTTAATTTTCTCTATTTATTATTTTGAAATAGTAAGGGTTGATGTGATTAATGTGGATAGTTATGGGTAAAATCGCAAATATTTCGAATAAGCAGTGGTTATAAAATATTCATTATTGTGGGAAATATTAGTTTGGTGCATGGAATATTAAATCTTTGTCGGGAATATTAAATGCAATGACGGTCTGCGATCTTTATGGGCCCCATAACGGAAAGCGATTGGATGAAGAAAACGACAAATATAAGTTGTTTATAAATAACGAGGCGTAGTTATTCACAGAATTATCTTGTTGGAATACCCGGTGGTTAAAACACACTAATCTGCGTTGTTGAACAAAGATGCACCACCATTGCACTAATTATTAATTCTTACGTGAAAGGCCTTTACTCAATAATTATTACGATAATTCTTTATTCGGTATTTTATTTTATTGATTCAATAATTGTTGCGTTGATATTTTATATTCTTTGTTGTTTGATAATTGTCATTACACGATATTTTTTTTATTATCGAAGCAATAATTCATATTATCCTAATAATATTATTGGATAACATTATTGGCAATGTCTAGAAAGTTACATCTAAGGAGAGGTTTGGTCACCTAATTGCGGCCGCCAAGAAGGAGAAATTCTTATTGAAAGCCCTCTTTCTGAGGAAGCCGCACAGTTGTCAATATTGTGATTCTATAATATTATTTGTGAATAATTAATTATTGATTCATATGATGAGGAAAATATTGATTTTATGTGGATAGAGATGGAGAAAAATTTTAAAATGACAATTGTTGAAAATTAATATTTTATCTTTTTCTGATAAAATAATTCATTTAAATATATTATTTTAATAATATATTAACGGTGATATTTTTACAATGAATGTGGGATATATGAGTATATGAGGAGGAAGAGTATTTTTGTTGCATTAAATGATTAACACATGTTTTGTGTGTCGGTGGACCCCATTTCTTGACTGAAATTTAATTATAGCCTGTAAAATCGTCCGTTTGAGGATTTTGGTCAATTTTTGTTTGGAATTTGGAAAAACTTTCTTCTGTAAAGTTGTAGAGAATTGAATTTCCTATAAAAACTCGCGAGATTCGAATTTTCTGATGAAAGGGCTATTTATTATGAATTATTGAAGTTCAAGTCTCAAAATAATTGATTTTTGGAAGTTTTAATTATTTATATCAACAAAACGTTTTTATTGTTTTGGTTGGCCCCCATGTGTTGTAAACATGCTGATTTCAGGAGTCTTGGTTGGCGTGGGAATATATAGATATAATATATTTTTATTATATTAAATTTTACTGCTTTGGTGTTCTAGCGATTTCTATAAATAGGGTGCTTGGGTTAGAATTGAAAATCACACGAAATCTGAAATTTTCTCTCTCTATATTATCGAGCGTATTCTTGTGAGTATTTTGAGTATACTTTGAGTATTGCTATATCGGTGCAAGTTCAAGTCATAGCCTATATCCTGTTTCAACTAGAAATCTTGTCTTTTCGAGGTAAGGATGTTATTTTCTTCTCAAATGATATTATTTCTTCAATATCATTATCTTTGAAATATTGGTTAGAACTTTTTATCAAATTTGAAACTTTTTCATGTCGGGGTTACTATTCATGAGTTACTATTCACGAGTTACTATTCATGAGTTCTTATTCACGAGTTCTTATTCACGCAGTACTATTCACGTAAGCGTGAAGATGTTTTTTGTGGAATTTCTATCTTTTGGTGTTCTGAAGTTACTATTCATGTATACGGCCTTTATTCACGATATCTGACTATTTATTCACGAATCTGGTGCTATTCAATAGAAAAATGAAAATTTTTCTTTTAAATCAAAATATCTATTCTGGATACTAGCTTTGATTGTATCCATGTTTTGATCATTCTTGAATTTTACACCCCTATGATTATTTTTGAGGTATTTTTGGACGTGGATAAAACAAAGTACGAATCCTTAATCCTTAATCCTTGTCATTTTGTTTCACTGGATTCGTTTCTTTAAAAATATTTTTCATCATCTTGATCTTAAATGATGATATTATGGAATATCTTTGGCTTTTAGGTGCAAAGATGAATGATTTCTTGATGAATATCTTTGGCAGTAGTGCAAAAAGATGAGCAGTGTTTAGAGATGAACATGACCCGTGATGAATATCTTTGGCACATAGTGCAAAGATGAATATTTGATTCAGATATATATTGATTGATGTTACAGGGATAAAATATCGACGATAAACTTTTAAATTCATATATAGAAGATAGTAGTTTGCATTCTCTACTTAACTCTTCTAATGAATTATTATTTCCGCTGCGAATATTGATTTAAAATTTGTTGTCTATTGTATTATATTAGATTTTTCCCTGTTGAAGACTAACGATAGTTTGTTGTATATTATCTTAGTCATAATATTTTTTACTGGGCTAGTTGAGCTCACCCTTTATCTTGTTGTTCCATTTTTCTTCTCAGGAGGCGAGAATGTAGCGAGTACTAGTCGGGGTATGGAATGAAGGTTCTAGAGAGAGTTGTTTAGTTGTAGTTAACTCACAGTTTATATGTTGTAATAATAAAGTTGTAGTTATTTCTGTACCATGTATTTAGCGACTCAGAATGGGTTGGATGGAATGGACCTATTTTGGGGGCGTCACAGTGTTATTCTTTCTTACTCATGAAGAGAACTTCTGTTATTCCATTCATTATTATTCTGTTGGAATAACCTGTAAAAGTGGCATACCCTATACATAACTCAGTATCACGCCAGATACCCTATACTTGGTGAAATCCTTATATTATTCCATTCTTATTTATTCTGCTGGAATAACTTTGATATCGCTGAATCCCCTATACTTGGTGATCTTCTTCTCATTATTCAATTCTTTATTATTCATTGGAATATCCATGCATGTATTTTACACCGGACACGGTTCTATTGTTTATTATTCCGCATTTATTATTACATTGGAATATCCTTTACGTGTGTTTTACACCTACTTCGTTCCATTGTTTATTATTATTCAAAGATTTATTATTCATTTGGATCATCCTGCTTGTTGTGAATTTCACGACTCGTTTCCGTTATTATTATTACATTGGAATAACTTTTATCATCTTGAAGTAATCTTTGCATGCATGGTGATTTCTTTTGTTATTCCATTCTTTATTATATACCCAAATTGGTTAAAACTTTGACTTATACTCCATGAAATTAGTAGAATATCCTTGATATTTGCGTTTCATCCAAATCTTTTCATGGAAATATTCTTCCGATCATTCTTGAATTTTACTCTACAAAAACAATATCTTGTTGACAATTTGGACGTTAATAAATCCTAGAAAATTAATTCTTGAACTTGTTTTATTGAATTCTTATATCATTGTCATCATCCTCATGTTTATATTATCTTTGAAAGTTATCTTTGGCTTACGTGCATAGATGAACTTAGTATGATTATGACCGAGGTTCATTCGGTATAATCATGGCTTGATATAAATGATGTGACAAAAGTCCTCGGTGGCTGTAATGTAATGCGATGATGGATAGTTTTTGGTATGATTATGACCGGGGTGATTCGGTATATAGTCATGACCATTGATAATTTGTTGAAAATCCTTGACCGTGGTAGCGGGATGATTAGATATTGTGGTTTATTCATTAAACCTGAGTCTTAGTGATAAAAATTGATGAAAACCTTTTAAAACCTAAAAGATAGTAGACTTTATTTTCTACTTGACTCTTTTAATGGATTGTGACGCCCCCAAAATAGGTCCATTCCATCCATCCCATTCTCGAGTCGCCAAATACATGGTACAAAAATAACTACAACTTTATTATTACAACATATAAAGCTGTGAGTTTAAATACGAGATATTGCCATCTAGAAGACAAATATCCACACGCAAATAAATCCCCATCATAATTATTAATACATTATTTTACAAAAATGGCGAGGACTACTAAACAACTCTCTCTAGAACCTTCATTCCATACCCCCGACTAGTACTTTCGCTACATTCTCGCCTCCGAGAAAGAAAAATGGAACAACAAGGAAAAGGGTTAGCTCAACTAGCCCAATAAAGAATATTATGACTAAGATAATATACAACAAATTATCGTTAGTCTTCAACAAGGAAAAATCTAATAGAATACAATAGACAACAAATTTTAAATCAATATTCGCAAATGAATAATAATTCATTAGAAGAGTTAAGTAGAGAATGCAAACTACTATCTTCTATATATGAATTTAAAAGTTCATCGTCGATATTTTATCCCCAGAACATCAATCAATATATATCTGGAATCAAATATTCATCTTTGCACTACAGAGCCAAAGATATTCATCATTAATCATGTTCATCTAAACACTGCTCATCTTTTTGCACTACTGGGCCAAAGATATTAATCGATCATTCATGTTCATCTCAACACTGCTCATCTTTTACACTACGGGCTAAAGATATTCATCAAGAAATCATTCATCTTTGCTACACGTGCCAAAGATATTCCATAATATCATCATTTAAGATCAAAGATGATGAAAATATTTTAAAGAAACGAATCCAAAGGAAACAAAATGACAAGGATTAAGGATTAAGGATTAGTACTTTGTTTTATCCACGTCCAAAATACCTAAAAAATAATCATAGGGGTGTAAAATTCAAGAATGATCAAAACATGGATACAATCAAAGCTAGTATCCGTAATAGATATTTTTAGACGAAAAAAAAAAATTTTCATTTTTTAATTGAATTGTACCGTATTAAGTGAATAGTGGTCAGATATCGTGAATAGTGCCGTATCGTGAATAAGTAATCTCAGACACCAAAAGATAGAAATTCCACAAAAAACATCTTCACGCTTCAGCTGAATAGTACTCTCGTGAATAAGTAACTTTGAATAAGAACTCATGAATAATAACTCGTGAATAAGTAACTCATGAATAGTAACCCCATATGAAAAAAGTTCCAAATTTGATAAAAGTTCTAACCAATATTTCAAAGATAATGATATTGAAGAAATAATATCATTTGAGAAGAAAATAACATCCCTTACCTCGAAAGACAAGATTACTTCTAGTTGAAACACCGGATATAGGCTATGACTTGAACTTGCAATCGTATAGCAATACTCAAAGTATACTCAAAATACTCACAAGAATACGCTTGATAATATAGATAGAGAAAACTTCAGCTTACGGTGTGATTTTCAATTCTAACCTAAGCACCTATTTATAGAAATTGCTTAGAACACCAAAGCGAAAATTTAATATAATAATAATATATTATATATATATATTCCTATGCCAACCAAGACTCCTGAAATCAGCATGTTTACAACATTATGGGGGCAACCAAAACAATAAAAATGTTTTTTGTTGATATAAATAATTAAAACTTCCAAAAATCAATTATTTGAAGCTTCTAACTTCAATAATTCATAATAAATAGCTCTTTTATCAGAAAAATTTGAATCTCGTGAGTTTTTATAGGAAATCCAATTCTCTACAACTTTTCGTAAGAAAGTTTTTCCAAATTCCAAATGTAAATTGGCCGAAAAATCCACATACGGACAATTTTACAAGCTATAATCAAATTTCATTAAGAAATGGGGTCCAATTTACATGTTTAACATGTTTTAAACATTTATTGCAATAAAAATACTCTTCCTCCTCAGATATACTCATATATCCCACATTCGTTGTAAAATATCACCGTTAATATATTATTAAAATAATATATTTAAATGAATTATTTTATCAAAAAAGATAAAATATTAATTTTCAACAATTGTCATTTTAAAATTTTCTCCATCTATATCCACATAAAATCAATATTTTCCTAATTTTGGGTGACGATACCTAATTTTGGGGGCGTCACAACTGGTATCGAGCTTAGGATATGATCCCCGCTAAGATGTGAGAATAGCTAGGAGGGAGAGACGGGGAATTCCTTCGCTAGTATGACCTACCTAAATTTATTTGGTATTTAATTGGTCATTCGAGTATAGGGATAATATGTGATATGTTAATTAACCCTTGTTTTGTGACAAAGTTTGAGAATGACTTCTAAAAATGCTTGAGATAAGCAATGAAGCACATGAGAGTGTTGATTCAAATTTCAAACAAAAGGTAACGACCAACAACACGATAATAATCATCTTCGGTGGCAATGCGCCATCGTAACAATGATAACCATCGTGGGGAAATTATCATGCTAAGAATGGTAACCACTTGGTGGTAATCATGGCAAAGATAATAGATGTGGAAATTGCAAGAAGAGAAGGTCATTTAGCTCAATTTTGTTGTGCACCAAAGTCAAGTCTAGTTGGACGGTGGCACCAAAGGTGGATATGGACAAAACAAAGTCGTTGGTTTTAGGAAGTGCATTTTCATGACTTCTCAAAAGCGAGTAAACCGAACGAAGTTAGCACGCAAGTTAGTTAATTATAAATTATGAAGTCTATACCTTATAAGATACCGGGTTCTACCCATTCTTTTATCTCTCTTGCTGCTTTGCTTCAACGCTTAAATTTGACTCAAGAAGTTAAACTTTGACTTATTGGTTGAAACTTCGTTAGTAGGAGCCTTCGCTTCTCGCTACTATTTTTAAATCTTGTTTGATGCAAATAAACACTTTCACGTTACACATCGATCTTATCTTTTGAAAATACTTGCCTTTGATGTGATTTTAGAAATCAATTGGTTAACTACTCATCATGCTTTTCGTGGGTTGTTAGCTTTTATATTCATAACCAACTTTGTTATACTTAATTCAAAGTAACCAAACCCTAAAGTTAATCACTATTATATCAAGCCATAAGTAAAGAGCCCGATCCTTTCGTTGTTGACTTCCTTGTGTGGAATGCACAAAGCGGACTTTCTTTCAGAAAGCGTATACGCCATGATGAAGATGGCAAGTTGATAGGTATCATTGTGAGGTCTTATCTAGGTTAAGGGATAGAAGTCACAGGTTGGTATCAATGTGACGTCTATCCAAGTCTTGGATAAGAGTAACAATTTTGAATGATATTTCTATCATTAATAAATTTCTTGACGTATTCTTGAAGATTTCCTAGCCTACCCTAGAGCGTGAAATCGAATTTTGTATTGACCCCAAAGATAAAAACCCATTTCTTAAACCTCAAATATTTCTTCAACTAAATGAATAGCTTTACGTGGTTTATGATGAAAGTCATAATAAAAGCATTGGAATAATGAAAATCATGGGTATTCGTGGTATTAGTAAGTTTTATGATGAGTTATGTTGGTTAGTATGTAAAAACATGAAAGTTTCTTAGAAATCACAAAGAGTGGAAAATCAGATTTTGATGAAAAACGTAACATGAAATTCAATTGACCATATCTCTTATTATATTTTGAATTTTTGAATGTGGTCAAGTCCTAGAGTTATATCTATGAGTTACCTAACTAATCCAAGTGGAATTACTGGAAAAGGTGTTGTAGATTTTTGTGTGGACTGATTTTAGCAAAGGAGGCCAAAGCTGTAAATTTCAAAAATGCTACTGCCCAGAAACTTTAAGGGGCTGTTTCGGCCACTTAAATTATGAGAAAAATTCTGGCCATCTGGGACATGAAGGTATATGGTATAAAGTATCTCCTGTCCAAAAATGAGCTCATTCTGACTTAAAATGAGCAAGTTATGACTATTTCAATATTTAGGTTTTTCCGACGAAAAATGCTATAACCGGAGTTCTATAACTCTGATGACCATGAAATTTAAACTGGAAGCTCACGTTAACATGTGTAAGGTCCTGCCAAGATTTGGGAATTTTTGGAGTTAAACTTGAGGTAGCTAATTTCTTAAGGAATTAAGTGGAAATTGATTTTAAAAATAGTAAATGAATTTTAAAAATTCGAGAAAAATATATTTTCATTATGGGACTATATTATGCTAAATCCCAGAAAAGAAATATTTTTGGGACTGATTTGGTATTTTTCATGAAAATAGTTTAGTTACTTAACATATGAGTTAAATATGTTATGTGAAGTAACAAAGTTGAAAATAGGATATTATGGCTAGAGAATCCTATATAGAGTATATGCATATTTTTTGAGAGATTTGATAATTGGAGATGATATCTTATGAGTATGGCATTTTGAATGATTAAATGCATTATATGGTAAAACGTAAACAATTAAGATAAATTGTTTATAAATTTAAGAAGTGATTAAAATATTGTTATAATATTAATGATATTAGATTATGAGATTATTAAGTGATTGATAACATGGGGATATTCTTGAATCTGGATAAATTATATTATAAATGTTTAATATTTATTCTTTATCTCATTTGATTGATTCTTTATATCATTATCCTCATGCTTATATTATGTTGAAAGTCATCTACATGGCCTGTAAGTGCATAGATGGACTTGGTATGATTATGACCGAGGATTGTTCTAATATAGATAATCATAACCAGAATTGAAAACACAATTATCTTTGGTAGTAGTGCATGGATAATTTGTGGTCGTGATACTAATGAATACACAATTATCTTTGGTCAGTAGTGCATGGATAATTTGTGGTCGTGATACTTAATGAATACACAATTATCTTTGGTAGTAGTGCATGGATAATTTGTGGTCGTGATACTAATGAATACACAATTATCTTTGGTAGTAGTGCATGGATAATTTGTGGTCGTGATACTAATGAATACACAATTATCTTTGGTCGTAGTGGTATGGATAATTTGTGGTCGTGATACTAATGAATACACGATTATCTTTGGTAGTAGTGCATGGATAATTCGTGGTCGTGATACTTAATGAATATCCTTGGCACAGAGTGCGGGGATGATTCGATGATATGGATTAATTATTGAAATGAGTCTCAATGAATGAAATATTAATTCATGGATGTGGTAAAAGTCATCTTTGGTCAGTAGTGCATTGATAGACTTGGTATGATTATGACCACGGATTATTCGGTATAATCATGACCGTAATTAACAACACAAATATCCTTGGCCAGTAGTGCATGGATAATTCGTGGTCGTGATACTATTATAGTCGAAGTCTCGAGATTATTGGTTTTACTGATTTGTATATCTTTAGCCTGTAGTGCAAAGATGAATTATTAATGAATATCTTTGGCCGGATTGCAAAAATGAATTTAATGTTTTCAATGATAAAGGTATTCAAGGTATCCTCATCTCTTTATCATACCAGGTACGTACCCTAATTTCGAGGGCGAAATTCCATAAGGAGGGGAGATTGTGAGACCCCAGATTTTTATCAATAAAGATTTAAATTTTGTCAAAATAATTTTTTAATATTATGGTGTGAATTTGAGATAATATTATAGTTGTGGGTAGTATTTATAAATTTTGCAAAAGTATGCAAAGTGGTTATATTATATTCGATTGGTCTGGGGAATATTGGGTTTAGCAGGAATATTCGCATAACTACTCAATCAATCATTGGTGGACCCCATACAATGTAATTATTGCCGGATTGAGAAAACGACAAAAATATTTTATTGAAATAACGGCGGAAGTTTTACCGTAGTTCTTGTTGAACTACTCGGTAGTAAAAAGTACAAGAATACGCGTGTGGTTGCATAAGTAGCACCTACGGTATTGATTATTGATGCTTATGTGAGAAGTCACTCAGTTTGATTCCATTATCATTTATTAATAATATGAATTATTATAGCGATAATGACGCTTTTGTTTTATTCATATTATTAACGTAATAAAATGTAAACATCTTTTATATAAAATAGAATACTTTATTAAAGTTATTACTATAAATAGAATATATTATATTTTATTATGCATAGTGTTGCATAGTGTTTTTGCATAGTAAAGTTTTGCATAGTATTGCATAGTGTTTGCATAGTAAAATGTTTTTATATAAATAGAATATATTATATTTTATTTAAAAGATTTTTCTTTAAATATGGACCGTCAGATTAAAGTAAATCAATCTGGACCGCTTAATGGATTAATTACTATGCATTCCATTTTCCTATAAATAGAAGCTCATTCCTTCATTATTTTCTTACGAATTCATTGAAACTCTGAGAGAGAAATTATAGAGAGAAGCTATAGAGAGAAAGTTATAGAAAGAAGAAGAGTATTCTCGCTACTTCACTACTTCTATATTCAGTTCTTTTTACGGTAAGGGGTGTTATTCTTTCTTCTTGAAGAGAACTTCATTATTCCATTCACTATTATTCATTGGAATAACTCGTAAAAGTGGCATACCCTATACATAACCTCGTGATACGCAGATACCCTATACTTGGTGAAATCCTTATGTTATTCCATTGCTTATTATTCTCGTTGGAATAACTCAGATACGCTGATTTACCTATACTTGGTGACATTCTTCTATTATTCTCATTGGAACATCCTGTGCGTATGTTTTACACCCACCGGTTCCGCTTTATTATTATTACATTGGAACATCCTGTCATGTGTTTTACACCGACTGGTTCCGCCTTTATCATTCTGTTGGAATATCCTATCATGTGTTTTTACACGGATCCGGTTCCATCTTTATTATTCTGTTGGAACATCCCGCTTGCGTGTGTGAATTTCACCTAACTTTGGTTCCGTTATTATTATTACATTTGAATAACTTTGTCTATGCACTGCAATCTTAGCATGCATGGTGATTTCTTTTGTTATTCCATTCTTTATTATACCCAAATGGTTAAAACTTTGACTTATATACTCCATGAAATTAGTAGAATATCCTCGATATTTGCGTTTCATCCAATATCTTTTCATGAAAATATTCTTCCGATCATTCTTGAATTTTACTCTACGAAACAAAGATATCATGTTGACAATTTGGGCGTTAATAATTCATGGATTAAATAATTCTTGAACTTGTTTTATTGAATTATTATGTCATTGTCATCATCCTCATGTTATATTATGTTATCTTTGGCTTACGTGCATAGATGAACTTAGTATGATTATGACCGAGGATCATTCGGTATAATCATGACTTGATATAAATGATGTGACAAAAGTCCTCGAAGGCACTGTAATGCGTTGATGAATAGTTTTTGGTATGATTATGACCGGGGGTGATTCGGTATAGTCGTGACCATTGATAATTTGATGAAAATTCTTGACCGTAGTACGAGGATGATTAGATGTGGTGGTTTATTTATTAAAATTTGAGTCTCAAATGATAAAAATTGATGAAAACCTTTTAAAACCTAAAAGATAGTAGACTTTATTCTCTACTGACTCTTGTAATGGATTGCTTATTCACCTGCAGCTTAAACCGGTTGTCTATTGTATTTTATCGGTTTAACATCGTTGAAGACTATTGATAATTTATTCGCATTATCTTAGTCATAATATTTCTTCTTGGGCTAGTTGAGATCACCCTTTCTTTCACCGTTTCTCTTGAAATGAGAACATAAGCTGGACGAGTCGGGGAGCGAAGTAATGGTCCGTAGGATAGCATTAGTAGTCCTCACTATTCGTGAAATAGTGTGATAATAGTTGTAATGAGGACTCCTTTTGAGTTTGTATAATATCTAGTAGACAATATTTGTATTCAAACTCACGCTTTATGTCGTATTGTTACACCTACGCTTAGGTTAAGAAGTTGTATTTGAATTTATGTACCATGTAAGTGGCGACCCAAGATGGGTGGCGATATACCTAATTTTGGGGCGCCACAATATGTCCTTCTTTTCCACAATTATAGCATACCTTAAAATCTGTTGTGGGCGGTTTGGGTTGATATGTCCCTCTTTCCGCATTTTTAACAACATACGACCAAGGGTCTTTCTCCTCCTTGAACTAGTTCTTCTTGGCGCCGACGTCTTCAAATGGTCGTTGTTGAATCTCCTCTTTTTAAAATCTCCTCCCAGACTCGCTTCTTCTATTTTCATGGCCATGATTACCACCACCGAGTGGTTACCACCTTTGTCCGTATTTTTCTTTCTCCGTTTGGTTATCGTTATTCGATGACCGCTATCTTGATATGATCCTCGGTTATGGTCCTTGGTTGAACGTTACTTTCGTTATCTCGCCTAAATAACAATCGAGCCTGTTGACAACATCCAATAGAGAGAAAATTTATGAGAAATGAGATCTTGACGTATCTGGGTTTCAAACCTCTCGAAACATCCGCGTCATCGTTCCTCATTCTCCACCAAATGAGGTGAACTGGATAACTCCGCGAACTTCGCCTCGTCTTTGGGACACCGCGTATTATTCTCGCTCCGGTCTAATAAACTCCACTTCCTTCATATACGAATACTTTCAAGGAAGTACTTGTCATTGAATTGCTTTACAAACGTCTCCCATGACATCTTTGAGTGCAAATGGATGGGTACGCTTCATGATTCCCACCAATGTCTGCCTGCGCCACGAACATAAAGGTGGCGAATGGAACCTTCTGTTCCTCCGTGCATCCCAAGATATCGAATATCTTGGTAATTTGTTGACCCACGTCTCGCCTTTAATCGGATCCGCTTTCCCAGCAGTGCAGTGGTCCCAACTCTTTGAACCTGCTTGGTTGTGACCACCCGTGAATTGCTATCATTTCCTCCTCAGATTTTGAACACGAGTCTCCTCGTCTAATTTTGCATGAATCGCAAAAAAAAGCTTCTAAACATCCCCTCGTTCATCATCGCTCGCTTGGTGTTGTTGTTCATAGAGGTACATTGCCACTGTTGTACGCTCTCCTCGTTGGTAAAGACAGAGCATCTCCACGGTCTCATTTACTCCATCATTAATATTCTCAATTCGATATTCTCAAATCTTCGCCATATAAAATAAGGGTTAATTAAGGAAATCAATATATCACATAATATCCCTATATACTAACCAACTAACAAATAAGCTTAGGTAGGACACACTAGCAAGGATTTACTCGCTCTCCCTCCTAGTTCAATTCCCCATCTCCGCCAGAGATCATATCCTAAGCTCGATACCAACCGCGATGCCCCCAAAATAGGTCCATTCCATCCAACCCATTCTGAGTCGCCAAATACATGGTACAAAAATAACTACAACTTTATTATTACAACATATAAACTGTGAGTTTAAATACAGATATTGCCATCTAAACAATATCCACACGCAAATAAATCCCCATCATAATTATTAATACCTTATTTTACAAAAATGGTGAGGACTACTAAACAACTCTCTCTAGAACCTTCATTCCATACCCCGACTAGTACTCGCTACATTCTCGCCTCCTGAGAAGAAAAATGGAACAACAAGGAAAAGGGTGAGCTCAACTAGCCCAGTAAAGAATATTATGACTAACATAATATACAACAAATTATCGTTAGTCTTCAACAGGGAAAAATCTAATATAATACAATAGACAACAAATTTTAAATCAATATTCATAGGTGAAATAATAATTCATTAGAAGAGTTAAGTAGAGAATGCAAACTACTATCTTCTATATATGAATTTAAAAGTTCATCGTCGATATTTTATCCTCGTAACATCAATCAATATATATATCCGAATCAAATATTCATCTTTGCACTCTACAGGGCCAAAGATATTCATCGATTAATCATGTGTTCATCTAAACACTGCTCATCTTTTGCTACTGAGCCAAAGATATTAATCGATCGGTCGTGTTCATCTCAACACTGCTCATCTTTTGCTTCTGGGCAAAAGATATTAATCGATCGGTCATGTTCATCTCAACACTGCTTCATCTTTTGCACTACTGCCAAAGATATTCATCAAGAAATCATTCATCTTTTACTACTACAGCCAAAGATATTCCATAATATCATCATTTAAGATCAAGATGATGAAACATATTTTTAAAAACGAATCCAAAGAAAACAAAATGACAAGGATTAAGGATTAAGGATTCGTACTTTGTTTTATCCACGTCCAAAATACCTCAAAAATAATCATAGGGGTGTAAAATTCAAGAATGATCAAAACATGGATACAATCAAAGCTAGTATCCGCAATAGATATTTTAGACGAAAAGAAAAATTTTCATTTTTCTATTGAATAATCTGCGTATTCGTGAATAAAGCCATATCGTGAATAGTCTGCGTAATCGTGAATAGTAACTCAGACACCAAAAGATAGAAATTCCACAAAAAACTTCTTCACGCTTCATGAATAGTACTCGTGAATAAGTAACTCGTGAATAAGAACTCATAAATAGTAACTTCGTGAATAGTAACTCGTGAATAAGAACTCATGAATAAGTAACTCCGAATATGAAAAAGTTCCAAATTTGATAAAAGTTCTAACCAATATTTCAAAGATAATGATATTGAAGAAATAATATCATTTGAGAAGAAAATAACATCCCTTACCTCGAAAGACAAGACTTCTAGTTGAAACACCTGATATAGGCTATGACTTGAACTTGCAATCGTATAGCAATACTCAAAGTATACTCAAAATACTCACAAGATTACGCTTTCGATAATATAGAGAGAAAAAACTTGAGCTTACGGGTGTGATTTTAATTCTAACCCAAGACCCTATTTATAGGAAATTGCTTAGAACACCAAAGCAAAAAAAATTTAATATAATAATAATATATATATATATATTCCTCGCCAACCAAGACTCCTGAAATCAGCATGTTTACAACACATGGGGCCAACAAAAACAATAAAACGTTTTTGTTGATATAAATAATTAAAACTTCCAAAAATCAATTATTTGAGACTTGAACTTCAATAATTCATAATAAATAGCTCTTTTATCAGAAAAATTTGAATCTCATGAGTTTTTATAGGAAATCCAATTCTCTACAACTTTTCGTAAGAAAGTTTTTCCAAATTCCAAACGAAATTGACCAAATCAACATACTGGGACAATTTTACGGTATATAATCAAATTTCAGTCAAGAAATGGGGTCCACCGACATGTTTAACATGTTTTAAACATTTATTGCAACAAAAATACTCTTCCTCCTCGTATACTCATATATCCCACATTCATTGTAAAAATATCACCGTTAATATATTATTAAAATAATATATTTAAATGAATTATTTTATCAGAAAAAGATAAAATATTAATTTTCAACAATTGTCATTTTTAAATTTTTCTCCATCTATATCCACATAAAATCAATATTTTCCTCATCATATGAATCAATAATTAATTATTCACAAATAATATTACGAAATCACAATATTGACAACCGAGCGGTTCCGGGAAAGAGGGGCTTTCCAATAAGGATCTCTCACTCTTGGCGCCGCAATTAGGTGACCAAACCTCTCCTTGAATGTAACTTTCTAGACATTGCCAATAATGTTATCTAATAATATTATTCAGATAATATGAATTATTGCTTCGATAATAAAAAAATCTTGTGTAATGACAATTATTGAAACAACAAAGAATATAAAATATCAACGCAACAATTATTGAATCAATAAAATAAAATCTTTGAGAATTATCAGTAACAATTATTGAGTAGTGCCTTCTTACGTAAGAATCAATAATTGGTGCAATACTGGTAATCTTCTTGTTCAACAACGCCAGTATTAGTGTGTTTTAACCAATTGGGTATTCCAACAAAGATAATACTTGAATAACTACTACAAGTATTTATAAACAACTTATATTTGTCGTTTTCTTCATCCAATCGCTTTCCGTTATGGGGCCCACAAAAGATCATAGTCATTGCGTCGAATATTCCCCGACAGTACGAATATTCCACGACCAAACGAATATTCCCCGACAATAATGAATATTTTATAACCACTTGCTTATTCGAAATATTTGCGTATTTTACCCATAACTATCCACATTAATCACATCAACCCTTACTATTTCAAAATAATAAATAGAGAAAATTAAATTTCATTAATAATAAGTTGGGGTCTTACATGGATTGCACATTCCGCTGCA
Organism: Panax quinquefolius; assembly: GCA_020205615.1. NCBI lineage: Eukaryota > Viridiplantae > Streptophyta > Magnoliopsida > Apiales > Araliaceae > Panax > Panax quinquefolius. The sequence goes on from CM035165.1 coordinate 107,340,752, forward strand.
GTTAAACTGGTTGTCTATTGTATTTTATCAGTTTAACACTGTTGAAGGCTAATGATAATTTATTACGCATTATCTTAGTCATAATATTTCTTCTTTGGGCTAGTTGAGCTCACCCTTTTCTTTCACCGTGTTCTCTTGAAAATGAGAATATAAATGGACGAGTTGGGGAAAAGAGTGATGGTCCCGAAGATAGCATTAGTAGTCCTCATTATTACTCATTAAATAAAGTGACAATAAATGTAATGAGGACTCCTTGAGTATGGATATTGTCTAAATGACAATATTCCTATTAGAACTCTCAGTTTATGTATTGTCGTATGTTACACGACAGATGTATAATTAAGTTTGTATTTGAATTTATGTACCATGTAAGTGGCGACCCAAGATGGGTGACGTATACCTAATTTTGGGGGCGTCACATTGCCAGCTCCGGAACAGCCTGCAAGACATGTGATAGATGTCATCACTGGGGGTACTTCTGGCAAACTCGTTGGAAAGAAGCGCCGAAGTTACTTGGATTCGGTCATGTCAGTGGCGGGTACCCTCCCGAAGACTGACAGACCTTATTCGAGTACGGTAATCTCCTTTATTGATGAAGATTACCCTTGAAAGTCATCGAACCGCATACGAGGATCATTGGTCTTGGATATGAAGAAGTGGGTTCGGTGGATATGAAGCGAATGATGGTGGATAATGGGTCTTCTGTAGATATTCTGTATGCCCAAGCTTATCAGAGGATGCACCTAGACGGGCAGAAGATGGAGATAGGGCAGGAGGCTCCTTTGTATGGTTTTAGCAACGACCCGGTCAAGGTGGCTGAAACTATTGAACTACCGGTTATCTTCGGAACGGCCCCCCAACAGGTAGAAATTATTTGAAAATTTTATGTTGTGCATGTAGATTCTTCTTATAATGCTATTTTGGGAAGGCCTACTTTAATTGCTTTGCAAGCTGTGACCTCAATTCCTCATTTCAAAATCAAATTTCCTACGGCTCATGGGGTTGGTGAGGTGAAAGGGGATTTGGATCTGGCCAGAAGGTGTTATAAGAACACTGTAATCACTTCGGGAGTGGGGGTATCGAAGCAGAAGCATACCATGGCGATAGAGATCGAACCCTTCACAGAGAGTAGTTCCGAACCATTGGTCATGCCACCAAGAAAAAGCGGAGGAGATAGAGCTCATCCCGCAAAGTGAACAAGACAAAGAAAATAGGTTCGGGTCTGCCGGAACCTCTCCGGACGAACCTCATGGAGCTCCTGCAATGCTATGTTGACATTTTCGCATGGGAACCTCAGGATATGTCAGGAGTAAGCAGGGATATCGCTGAACATTGGTTGGAGGTGGACCCGTCAAAGAAACCAGTCCGACAGAAGAGGAGGATCTTTGCACCTGAACGTCAGCGAATCATTGATGAAGAGATTGCAAAACTGTTGGCAGCTGACTTCATCTTCGAGATCGACTACCCACAATGGATGGCAAATGTGGTGCTGGTCCAAAAATAGAATGGTAAATGGTGAGTTTGCATCGACTATACCGATCTAAATAAAGCTTGTCCAAAGAATTTCTACCCACTGCCCCACATCGACCAACTCATCGATGCCACTTCGGGGTATGCTTTGTTAAGTTTCATGGACGCATTCTCTGGATATCATCAAATTTCCATGTGTAAAGAGGATATACCGAAGACGGCGTTCATTACGCATCGTTCGGTATATGCCTATAAGAAAATGACTTTCGGCCTCATCAATACCGGAGCCACATACCAGAGGATGACGAACCATGTTTTCAGATATCAGCTGGGCAGGAATGTGGAGGTGTACGTGGATGACATGATTGTCAAAAGCATGTTGGTGCACAAACATCTGGATGATTTAGAAGAATACTTTCAGATAATTCGTCATCACAATTTGAGATTGAACCCCACTAAGTGCACCTTCTGGCCTAGGGGGTGGCAAATTTACAGGTTATCTTGTCGATCGAGAGAGAATTGAGGCCAATCCGGAGAAGATTCAAGCGATCCCGAACATGAAGACTCCTCGACCATTTAAAGATGTTCAACGTCATTTGGAAGGATTGCGACTTTAAGGAGGTTCATGTCTAAGTCGGCGAGAAAGATGTTTGTCGTTCTTTGATCGTTGAAAGGTAGAAGAATGCAAAGACGTTCCAATGGACTTGGTGTGAGGGGACGCCTTTCGAGCATCAAGTCTTACTTATCTTGGCGCCTTTGTTGGTGAAGCCCACTCCTGCTGAGCCCCTATATTTATACTTAGCGACTAGTTCGAAGAAGCGGTATGAAAGCGCTTTGGTGCGTGAAGTTGGGGGAGTAAAGAAGACACGGTTTATTATGTAAGCCATGTCCTTGGGATCTTTGAACAAGGTACCCAAACATCGAAAAGTTTGTTTTTGTTTTAATAATCGCTAGTCGAAAGCTTAGGCAATACTTCGGGGTAGATTGGTAATAGTATACCTGAGATCGACCTTTGAAGAAGATTATGGGCAAACCTGAGGTATCGGGGAGATTTGCTACATGGACGATGGAGTTGTCTCAATTTTTCATTGAATATCATCCCCGAACCGCCATCAAAGGGCAAGCCTTGGCTGATTTTGTAGTTGAATGCTCATTTACTGAAGCTGATGAAGTTGTGGCGTAAGTCAAGAATCTGATAGAGCGATTCTGATTCTTCATTGACGAGTTCGTGGACGCCAGTGCAGATGGGTCTTCTACCATGGACGTCGATGGAGCGAGGATTATTCTCGACGAGTCCGAGGGATTCAAGGTGCAAAGAAGCCATCGATTTCAGATTCAGCGACGAATAACGGAAAGCTGAGTATGAAAGCGGTACTCGCAGGTTACTGACCGCAAAGAGTCTTGAAGTCTGCAAAGAATTGTCATCTTCAGTGATTCTCAGTTAGTCGTTAAACAACTTTCTGGGGAATACGAAGCTCGAGGCCCAAGAATGATCAAATATTTAGCAGAATTGAAGGAAAAACTTTAATATTTCCAATCCTACGAGTTTTAGGGGGTCGAGCGTAATAACAATTCCATTGCTGATGCACTCTCCAAATTAGCCACTATGGATGTTAACGTCTTTGATGGGTCGGTTTACTTAGAAATCTTGCAACATCCTAGTGTTTATCATGAATCGGTGATGTGCATTGACCGAACCAACTGCTGTCTGACCCCATATATAGAGTATCTGGCAAATGGCGTCTTACCTTCGGATCGGATGCTAGCCAAGAAAATTAAGTATAAGAGTGCTAATTTTAATCTGATTGATGGAGATCTGTTCTGAAGGGCTTTCTCGTCTCCACTATTGAAATGTTTGACTCCGTCTGAAGCTGAATATGCTCTCCGAGAAGTACATGAAGGCATCTGTGGCGACCATATGGCGGCTAAGTCATTAGCCTATAAAGTACTTCGTCAAGGGTACTACTGGCCTACCATCTTCAAGGAAGCGACTGAATACGTCAAGAAGTGCGAGAAGTGTCAACTCAACAGTCCGATCCCACATCAGCCACCAGAAGAGCTATACTCGATCTTATCTCCTATACCCTTCGCTGTCTGGGGGGTTAATATACTGGGTCCGCTACCGAAAGCAAAAGGTCAAGTCAGTTTTGTTATAGTTGCCATCGACTATATGACCAAATGTGTGACGCCCCCAAAATTAGGTATACATCACCCATCTTGGGTAGTCAGAAACATGGTACAGAATTTAAATACAACTTACTAATATAAGCGCCGTGTATAATAATACGACATAAACCGTGAGTTTGAATACAAATATTGTCTACTAGATATTATACAAACTCAAAAGGAGTCCTCATTACAATTATTATCACACTATTTCACGAATAGTGAGGACTACTAATGCTATCCTCTCGGACCATTACTCCGCTTCCCGACTGCGTCCCCAAATTATATTCTCATTTCACGAGAGAATAAAGAAAGAAAGGGTGAGCTCAACTAGCTCAAGAAGAAATATTATGACTAAGATAATGCGAATAAATTATCATTAGCCTACAACAAAGATGTTAAACCGATAAAATATAATGAACATCAAGTTTAACTACAGTGAACCAAAGAATCCATTAAAAGAGTCAGTAGTAAAAATAAAATCTACTATCTTTTATGATTTTAAAAGGTTTTTCATCATCATATTATATTTGAGACTCGACTTTAATAAATATTCCACATCATCGAATCACCCCTGCACTACTGGCTAAGGATATTCTTTAGTATCACGACCACAATTATTCATGCACTACGGGCCAAGAATAGTTGTGTATTCATTAATAATCATGATCATGCCAACAATCGTCCATCAATGCACTACTACTGACCGAGGATTTTTATCACATCATTTGTAACATTACGGTCATGATTACAATCAATAGTCTCAGTCATAATCATACCAAGTCCATCTATGCACTACAGCCACGAGATGACTTTCATCACATCATTTGTAACATTACGGTCATGATTACACCGAATAGTCTCGGTCATAATCATACCAAGTCCATCTATGCACTTCTGTGCCCACGGATGACTTTCAACATAATATAAACATGAGGATGATGACAATGATATAAGAATTCAATAAAACAAGTTCAAGAATTATTTTATCCGTGAATTATTAACGTCCAAATTGTCAACATGATAATCTTGTTTTGTAGAGTAAAATTCAAGAATGATCGTAAGAATATTTCCATGAAAAGATCTTTGGATGAAAACGCAAATATCGAGGATATTCTACTAATTTCATGGAGTATAGAAGTCAAGTTTTAACCAACTAGGTATAATAAAGAATGGAATAACAAAAGAAATCACCGTGCATGCGATAGATAGCCCTTGCAGGCGAGTTATTCAATGTAATAATAATAATAACGGAACCAATGTCGTGAAATTCACACCGACGTGATGTTCCAATGTAATAATAAATGCGAATAATAAATGATGGAACCAGTCCCACAGATATAGCACATGATGCCGGGATATTCCACGAATAATAATAAAGACGGAATAATAAAAATGGAACCAGTCAGTGTAAAACACACGACGTGATATTCCAATGTAATAATAATAAAGAGCGGAACCGGTCCTGTAAAACACACAGCATGGGATGTTCCAATGTAATAATAGAAGAATGTCACCAAGTATAGGGTAAACCACGTTATACTGAGTTATTCCAATGAATAATAAGCAATGGAATAACAACAGCTTCTCTTCATGAGTAAGAAAGAATAACACCCCTTACGGTACAACAAAAATAATATTCCCTACCTTAGAAGAACTGAATATTGGAAAAGTGAAGTAGCGAGAATACTTTTCTTTTTTCTCTCTATAGTTTCTCTCTCTAGAGTTTCAATGAATTTGTAAGAAATAATGAAGGAATGAGCTTTCTATTTATAGAAAAGCGAGGTGGCTCTTGCTCTTAACGAAGGGTCAAAATGACACTTGGTAATATTGAAGAGACTGACTACTATTTAAAGTGATTTCTTGAAGGGTAATTAACCTTTGGAACAATCAAGAGGCGGTTAACTCTTGGTAATATTGAAGGGACAACTACTATTTTCATGCGAAGGGTAATTACTATTGACGAAGGTAAATACTATTGAAGAAGGTAATTACAATTGACGAAGGTAAATACTATTGACGAACGTAAATACTATTGAAGAAGGTAATTACTATTGACGAAGGTAAATACTATTGACGAAGGTAATTACTATTCACAAAGGTAATTACTATTGACGAAGAGACTCTTAGATGATGACATATGGGCCCCCCATAAAATAATCAAACTTACCACAAACGTCTCATAATAGACTCTTTATATACATCAAGGATTGAATAAATATTACCACAAATCATTTTATTTTTAATCAACACATTTTTAATCTTTCAACAATTATTAATCATTTATAACTTAAATCTCAATTAATAATATAACATATTATACGATGATGATCTTGTGAATAATTGAATCAATAATATAAGAGATATGATGCAAAGAATTATCATAGCAATAATTGAGTATAGCTAAGTGACTTCTCACTTAAGCATCAATAATCAATCTGGTGTCTTTCTATGCAACCACGCCAGATTCATCGTACTTTTACCACCGGTAGTTCAACAGCTTTAAACGGTAACACCTCCGCCGATATTTTTATAGAAAGATAATTTTGTCGTTTTCTAACTAAGACAATACTTTCGTTGTAGGGTCCACCAATGATTGAGCCGTCGTACGAATATTCCTCGACAAAAAGAATATTCCCCGACCAAACGAATATTTTATAACAACTTGCTTACTTTGCAAAATTTATAAATATTACCCACAACTATAACATTATATCAAATTTATTCCATAATATTCAAAAATAATATTTATAGAAAATTCATCTTTATTTATAAAAGCTGGGGTCTTATAAAATGGGTAGAAGCAAAGCCACTTAGATTAATAACGGAACAGGAATGCTTGAAATTTTTGAAAGAATCAGTAGTATTTCGTTTCGGAATTCCTTAGGTGGTAATATCGGACAACGGACGTCAGTTTGTGGGATCGAAATTTGAAACATTTTGAAAGAACTGGGATCCAAAGACAGAAAGACTTCAATGCTCTCATCCTCCGATCAAACGGACAAATTGAAGTGACCAACGTAACGTCTTTGAATGGGATCAAGCCATGATTGGGCGAAGCCAGAGGCGATGGCGGTAAGAGCTACTTAGCGTGTTATGGGCTTACCGAACTACTCCGAGGACTACAACGGGGGATTCACCTTTCAGATTGGCCTATGGTACTGATGCCTTAGTCCCAGTTGAAATTGGATCTCCAAGTCTTCGGGTTAGTCAATTCAAAGAGATCTACAATGAGGAAGGGCTTAAGGCCAATCTTGATTTACTTGAGGAAGTTAGAGAAACAGCCTTAATTAAATTGGCAGCCTATCAGCGAAGAGTGGCCAAGCATTATAACAAGGGGGTAAAGTTTCGCAGGTTCGAAGTAGGAGATTTTGTCCTCAGAGAAGCCGAGGCATCTACACCTCAGAATCTGGGAAAACTGATGCCAAACTGGGAAGGACCGTATGAAATCAATCGTCTCGTCAAGCCGGGACTTATCGGTTGAAGGCATTAGATGGGTCAGCAATTAAAAATACTTGGCACGCTGGCAGACTTAGGAAGTACTTTCAGTAAAAATGATGTCAGTACATTGGAAGTCTGTAAATATTTATGTCATCATCAATAAAAGTCCCCTTTTTTCTCAAATAAATCTTATCTTCGTTGCTGATCAGTTTAGTGGTGTAAGGAGGTTCGGGGGGACTCGCTGACCATTCTATGGTAGCCTTAATGGCAGGTGGACCTTATAGGTTTGTCAGGCCCTTCATGGTAGGCAAACGCCATCCTTAAGATGTTGTCAGGCCCTGCGTGGTAGGCAATTGTCGACACTTAGACCTTGTCAGGCCCTTCGGGGTAGGCAAGTGTCATCCTTTAGACCTTGTCAGGCCTTTCGTGGTAGGCAAGTGTCATCCTTAAGACATTGTTAGGCCCTGCGTGGTAGGCAATTGTCGACACTTAGACCTTGTCAGGCCCTTTGGGGTAGGCAAGTGTCATCCTTTAGACCTTGTCAGGCCCTTCGTGGTAGGCAAACGTTGTCCTTTAGACTTTGTCAGACCCTTCACGGTAGGCAAACATCATCTCTTGGTTTTGTTAGGCCTTTCGGGGTAAACAAATTCCTAATGAAGCATACCTGTCTCACACTTCGGTAACTAATAAGTATCCCTTTACTTTATTACCTAAAATTTTTCTAAGTGTCGAGTTCGGAATGCCTCATTCTTTAACTTCATCTTACCTGTTATATAACATGTTTAGTTGTTAATTAACGGTTCAAATTCAGTCCATGAAAGAGTTTGTGCATCTTTCTAGTTGAATTAATATTGGAGTATTGGCAGAAAATAGATGCACCGAAGTCATAAGGGATGAAACCACTTTTTCATTGATATTTAATCTAATTATAATATTAGATAATTTTTACAAGTCCTATAAATTAAAGAAAGAAAAATAACAGAAAACTTCACAAATATTCTTTAATAAAACCAAGGAAAAATAAGAGCACCAGCTTCAGGCGCCATTTTCGTCATCTGAAGAGTCGAGCAAGGATGGATCCGCGTTGGCTGCAATCAGCTTCTCCTTGCTACGACTCCTAGTGAGAGCTCAGTAGCTTTCGAGTATATCTTCATTATCTCCTCATTGATCTCATCCGAAGTTCCGATACTTTCATGATTTGTTTGCGAAGGTCATCGGTTAGAGGAGGCCCAAGGTCCCGAAGGGCCTTGAGTTCTCGAATTTCTTCTTCGAGCTTCTGGCGCTTATTCAGATGACGAGTTTCTACCAGCTCTAGTTTATGGATGGTCTTGGTCAAGAGTTTAGCATCAGCCTTTAGTTCCTTGATCTTCTCCATCCTTATCTCGCTCCCTCCAACCAAGTCAACATTCATTTTGACGATCTCCTCATCTTCGGGCTTTAGTTGACTTGAGCTCTTCATTGGATGCCTTCACATCTCCCTGGCTTGGCTAACTCTTTTTGAAGCCCTTCATTTGTATGAAGAACGCATTCGTGTTGAGTCCTTTCCCTAGCCAAGGCAGACTTCAGAAGGGCATTCTCCTTCCTCAGAGCCTCTTCCTCGGATTCAAACTCGAGGGACCTCGGACGCAGACGCCTTGAACACGAAGATTCGCTTTATGCATGTCCAGATATTTGATCGGTTTTGAGATATAAGTATGAAGATAAATCTGGAAAAAGGAGAGAACCGTTTACCTTCGCCAGATAGCTCATGCCTCGCTAAGTAAATCCCCGTTCGAACTGTTCCCGAATCGATGGTCATCGGTTTCGCGTACAAAGGCGTCGAACAGTTGAAAGGGAAAATGGGCATTAAATCGAGGCCACATGGTTGGAGAGGCCATAGCTTCATGCTGAAATTCGGTAGTCGTTTGTCTCGGAGGAGAAGGCGGGGGTTGATTGCGAACTGGCGAGGGGTCCACGTGTATAGTTTCGGGAGAAGGAGACCGAACAGGAGTGGGTTCGGGGGTCGGTGGAGGTGCAGAAGATGAACCGGGATGGCTGTCTGCTGGATGTTTCCTTTTTCGGGATGGGATGGGGACAGATCCGGTCGGTTCATCATCAGGCACTTGGATTTCTGGGGGGATTATTGGAGGGATGTCAGCCGAAGATGAGGGAACTCGGAGCTCTTCGGCGGTCAGGGGGGTTATCTTTGTTCTTATCTTCTTCACACGAAAAACCTTTGCCCGATCGTGCAAAGGTATGTCGAGCAGACTCCTCTTCACCGGGATAGATTCAGAAGATGCAGGATTGGGGTTGGGTGCTGGGGTTGCTTGTGGGGTTGCTTCGGGAATTGCTTCCGGATCACTTTCAGGGTTTGTTTCCGGTTGGGTGGATTTGGATTTTTTGGCGGATCTTTTTCTTCGGCGGGGTCTGAGGGATTCTTCGGGTATGTTGGGCTCATCGGTCTGGGGTTCTTCATTTTGAAGGGAAGTGGTTGGTGGATCGGTGACAAGGGGATCTGTGACGACCCCAAAATAGGTCCATTCCATCCAACCCATTCTGAGTCGCCAAATACATGGTACAGAAACAACTACAACTTTATTATCACAACAATAAAACTGTGAGTTTAAATACAAATATTATCTTCTAGACAATATTTATACTCAAATAAATCCTCATCACATTTATTGATACATTATTTTACAATAATGGTGAGGACTACTAAACAACTCTCTCTAGAACCTTCATTCCATACCCAGAACTAGTACTCGCTTTACATTCTCGCCTCACGAGAAGAAAAATGGAACAACAAGGAAAAGGGTGAGCTCAACTAGCCCGAAGAAGAATGTTATGACTAAGATAATATACAACAAATTATCGTTAGTCTCCAACGAGGAAAAATCGATAGAATACAATAGACAACAAGTTTCGGATCAATATTATGGCCGAAAATAATAATTCATAGAAGAGTTACGTGAGAGAATGAAATCTACTATAATCTATGAATTTAATAGTCCATCATCAATATTTTATCCTGTAACATCAATCAATATTCATCTCAAATCAAATATTCATCTTTGCACTACTGAGGCAAAGATATTCATCAATCGGTCATGTTCATCTCAACACTGTTCATCTTTGCACTAAAGGCCAAAGATATTCATCGATCGGTCATGTTCATTTAAACACCTGCTCATCTTTGCTTTCGCAGCCAAAGATATTCATCGATCGGTCATGTTCATTTAAAACCCGCTCATCTTTTACACTACTGGGCCAAAGATATTCTTGAAAATCATTCATCTTTGCACTACTGGGCCAAAGATATTCAATAATATCATCATTTAAGGTGAGGATGATGAAAAATATTTTTAAAGAACGAATCCGGTGAAACAAAATGACAAGGATTAAGGATTAAGGATTAGTACTTTGTTTTATCTATGTCCAACAATACCTCAAAAATAATCATAGTGGTGTAAAATTCAAGAATGATCAAAACATGGATACAATCAAAGCTAGTATCCAATTATAAATATTTTGGACGAAAAGAAGAAATTTTATTTTTCGATGAATAGTCAGATATCGTGAATAGTCTTGGTATCGTGAATAAGTAACTCAACACCAAAAGATAGAAATTCCACAAAAAAAAACATTTTCACGCTTACATTAATAATAGTACTCGTGAATAGTAACTTCGTGAATAGTAACTCATGAATAGTAACTCATGAATAAGTAAACCCGATATGAAAAAGTTCCAAATTTGATAAAAGTTCCAACCAACATTTCAAAGATAATGATATTGAAGAATTAATATCATTTGAGAAGAAAATAACATCCACTTACCTCAAAGAATCGATGCTTGGAAGGAAAGGTCGGAAGTGATCTTTGAATGAAACTTGTCTTGAGCAAGAACTCTCAAAGTATCTAAATACTCACAAAATACGCTCAATAATATAGAGAGAAAGAGAAAAAACTTTGTTTACGGTGTGATTTTCAATTCTAACTTAGCCCTCTATTTATAGGAAAATGTTAGCCCGTAGAAGCGCAGACTTGACTTCTTTACACGATGGCTTTACACGCTACTATTGCCACCCACCACATTTGAAATAAAATTCAGCACATTTTTCACCAACCACAAGTGGGGCCCACTCAATTCTAGAATTTTCCACCAAAATCAATTATAAACCTAATTTAGAATCCGACACCTCTTAAAATTCACAACAAATCATTCGTGCATTTTTAACGGTTCAAAATTTGTGGACATATACTCAACTTATGTATGTATAACATACCCAAAAATTACCACAATCTAACAGTTGGATTAAAAATTATAACCCCATGATATATCTCAAAACCCCCGATTTGATTTTTAACACCTCCAATCAGATAAAATCTTGATAAAACACCTCAACATTAATTCCTTCATTAATAACCACATAAATAAATCCATCATTTATATTCATATAAAATAAATATTTCCTTATCATATGAATCAATAATTAATTATTCACAAATAATATTACGAAATCACAATTATAATGACCAAAGGTAGTTCCGGGAAAGAGGGGCTTTCGATAAGGATCTCTCCTTCTTGGCGGCGCAATTAGGTGACCAAACCTCTCCTTAGCAGAACTTTCTAGACATTGCCAATAATGTTATCTAATAATATTATTCAAATAATATGAATTATTGATCGATAATGGGAAATACATGCGGTGACAATTATTGAACAACAATAATATAAAATATCAACGCAAACAATTATTGAATCAATAAAATAAAATATTGAGCGAAGAACTCTTGTGAAAATTATTGAGTAGTGCCATCTTACGTAAGGATCAATAATTCAATAATCTTTGTGCAATCTGCGTGTGTACTACTTATGCGACGCCAGACATCTTATTTTAACCATAAAGGGTATTCCAACATCTTAACGGTGAATAACTTCGCCAGTTATTTATAACCACCCAAACTTTGTCGTTTTCCTCATCCAATCGCTTTCCGTTATGGGGCCCACACATTTCGCTACTTGTTGTCTTAAAATATTCCCAAGCGATCACGAATATTCCACGACCAAACGAATATTCTCCGAATGATAATGAATATTTTATAACCACTTGCTTATTTTGAAATATTTACGTATTTAACCCTTAACTATCCACATTAATCAAATCAACCTTACTATTTCAAAATAATAAATAAAGGAAATTCCTTTTATTTAAAAAATTTGAGTCTTCTGACCTCCCTCCTTATGAAATTTAGTCCTCGAAATTGGCGTACGTACTGGTGTTTCTAAAAGGTAAAGATACCTCGCTTTCATTTTCGTTTCCAACTCCCGGTCATTTCCTCAATAACATGGTTTCTCCACAAAACTTTAACTTATGGTATAACCTCGATCATATAGGTCATGTTCTTTCCTCTACAAAATCTTGGCAGTACCTCCTCGTGCGTTAAGTCTTGGCTATCTCGTCCGGTTCTAACTCAATGGCGTGTTTGAATTCGTCCAAATATTTACGTAACATCGATCGTGAAAAACGCGTTATGAACACGCGTCATACTTGGTGGTAAAACGAGTCTATAGGCCACGGTTCTATTCGATCGAGAATTTCAAATGGATTAATAAATCGAAGGTTTGAGCTTTCCTCACCTCACCGATTCTCGCTTTTAAATATAACAACTTCTTGCACCTCCTTCTTCAAATTCATCGACTCGGTTGTGTAAGCTTGAGCGACTTTAACTTTATCGATTAAAATCGATTATACTCGTATATCATCACGTACTCAGTATATCATCACGTGGGTACCTAGAGTTTTCATCTCCATCTCTATTATTTATATATTATCTGAAATGAGTCTTTGACAATATTGTACTTTCGTACTTGTATCGATCTTCTACTCAACACGTCGGCTACCACGTTAAACTTTTCCGGATGGCATGGTCGAACATATCTTTGAAATGAGTCTCTCTTGAGTTCTTGAAGATCTTCCCACATTCCTTGCTCCATTTGAATTTTGTATCTCTATGAGTCGACTTACGTTAATGGAATAGCGAATGGAATAGCGATTCGAGAATATCCTCCGATAATAACCAACTAAGCCTGAAAAGCTACGTATTTAGATTCTTGACTTAGGTTGCTCTCAATCTGTGACTCATATCCCAACCTTGGATAACACGTTACAATGACACCTATCGGTTTACTACTATCGCATGCGAATATGGCGTCCCCTACGAGAGTCCGCGGCGGTGCATTCCACAAAAGTCACAAGATAAAGGCTCGTGTACCAAATTCTATAGTTGAATTTTTAACTCACGAAGTTCAATAGGAGCCATTCGATGTGAGATTTTAGAAATGAGTTTTGTCTGGGTTCAAAAGTCGATACAAAATTTAATATCAGTCTTTGGGAGTAAGCCAAGAAATTCTTTAAAAAAATACGTCAGGAAAAATCAATAACAACAAGAATATTATTCAAATCTGACGTGTCTTTATTCAAATCCATAACATGGACTAAGAAAACTTGACATCCGTAATAAACGAATGACTTCATGGCTTGATATGAAAATGTTTGACTACAATGGTTTGACTGCTTGAGTTGAATAATAGGTTGCTTAGGAATATGAAAACCTAACAACCTTACGAAAGCAATCAATTTTGGCATGATGAGTAGTTAACCTTAAAATCACATCAAAAGCAAATATCTCTATAGAAATAAGGTTAACGGTAAATGTGATAGTGCCAACTTGAATCAAGCAAGATTTCTTTAAACAACGGATGTAATGAAAGTTTCTCTAACGAGTCTCCATAAATAGGTCAAAGTCTAATTTCTCCGTAGTCAAGTTCAAACGTTGGCGCAAGCAAAGAGATAAAAGAATGGGTAGAACCTAATTATCTAGTAAGGTATAAACTTCGCAAGAATTTATAATTAACTAACCCGCTTAACCGTTCGGGTTCCTCGTATTTTACCCCAAGTCACGACAAACGCTCTTCCGAGAATCGTTGACTTTGACTTTTCTTGGACATCCTTTTGAGTCACCATTCCATTGGATTTGGGTTTCGATATCGTCTGATCTCGAGTGATATGTCCTTCTTTTCCACAATTATAGCATACCTTAAATCTGTTGTGGATGCTTTGACCGATATGTCCCTCTTTCCGCATTTATAACATATACGACCGGTGGTCGCTCTCCTCACTTAGAACAAATTGTTCTTGATCTGCTATGTCTTCACATGGTGGTTGTTAAATCTCCTCTTTTTAAATCTCCTCCCGATTCGCTTCTTCTATTTTCATGGCCACGATTACCACCCGAGAGTGGTTCTGCTTTGTCCGTATTCTTCTTTCTCCGCCGGTTATCGTTATTACGATGACCGCTATCTTCTGGTATGATCCTCGGTTATGGTCCCCGGTTGAGCGTACTTTCGTTATCTCGCCTAACAATCGAGCCCTGCTGACAACATCTGAATAGAGAGAAAATTTATGAGAAATGAGATCTTGGCGTATGTCGGGTTTCAAACCTCTCGAAACATCCGCGTCATCGTTCCTCATTCTCCACCAAATGAGGTGCTGAACACGGATAACTCCGCGAACTTCGCCTCGTCTTTGGGACACCGTCATGTTATTCTCGCTTCTAGTCTAATAAACTCCACTTCCTTCATATGATTGAATACTTTCGGGGAAGTACTTGTCATTGAAGCTGTTCTGAAACGTCTCCGCTGACATCTTTGAGTGCAATTTGAATGGATGCGCTTCCAATTCCCACCGATGTCTGCCACCACGGAACATAAAAGTAGCGAATAGAACTTTCGTTCCTCTTCGTGCATCCCAAGACATCGAATATCTTGGTAATTTGCTTGACCCATGTTTCCGCCATGATCGGATCTGCTTTCCCAGTCTGGTGGTCCCACTCTTTGAATTGCTTTGCATTTGTGACCACCCGTGAATTCTATCATCTCTCCTCAGTATTTTGAACACGAGTCTCCTCGTGCGATTTTGCATGAACTGCAAAAAGCTTCTAAACATCCCTCGTTCATCATCTGCTTTCGGTGGTGTTATTCACAGGAGGTACATTGCCCGACTGTTGCACGTTCTCCTCGTTGTTAAGTACGAGGCATCTCCACGGTCTCATTTACACCACTATTAATATTCTCGATCGACATTCTCAATTCTTGTCATAAAACAAGGGTTAATTAAGGAAATCAATCACATAATATCCCATATCTTGACCAACTAACAAATAAGCTTAGGTAGGACACACTAGCAAAAGGATTTACTCGTCTCTCCCTCCTGGTTCTATTCCCGATCTTCGCCAGAGATCATATCCTAAGCTCGATACCAACTGTGGCGACCCCAAAATAGGTCCATTCCATCCAACCCATTCTGAGTCGCCAAATACATGAATGCAGAAAAACAACTACAACTTTATTATCACAACAATAAAATCGTGAGTTTAAATACAAATATTATCTTCAGACAATATTTATACTCAAATAAATCCTCATCACATTTATTGATACATTATTTTACAATAATGGTGAGGACTACTAAAAAACTCTCTCTAGAACCTTCATTCCATACCCCAGAGCTAGTACTCGCTACATTCTCGCCTCCCCGAGAAGAAAAATAGAACAACAAGGAAAAGGGTGAGCTCAACTAGCCCGATAAAGAATGTTATGACTAAGATAATATACAACAAATTATCGTTAGTCTTCACGGGGAAAAATCGATAGAATACTGATAGACAACAAGTTTCGGATCAATATTACATGTGAAATAATAATTCATAGAAGAGTTACGTAGAGAATGAAATCTACTATAATCTATGAATTTAACGATCCATCATCAATATTTTATCCTGTAACATCAATCAATATTCATCTCAAATCAAATATTCATCTTTGCACTGAGTGCCAAAGATATTCATCAATCGTCATATTCATCTCAACACTGTTCATCTTTGCACTAAAAAGGCGAAGATATTCATCGATCGGTCATGTTCATTTAAACACCTGCTCATCTTTTGCACTACTGTGGCCAAAGATATTCATCGATCGGTCATGTTCATTTAAACACCTACTCATCTTTTTCTACGGGCCAAAGATATTCTTCAAAATCATTCATCTTTTACTACTACTGAGCCAAAGATATTCAATAATATCATCATTTAAGGCCGAGAATGATGAAAATATTTTAAAGAAGCGAATCCGGTGAAACAAAATGACAAGGATTAAGGATAAAGGATTAGTACTTTGTTTTATCCATGTCCAACAATACCTCAAAAATAATCATAGTGGTGTAAAATTCAAGAATGATCAAAACATGGATACAATCAAAGCTAGTATCCAAAGATAAATATTTTGGACGAAAAGAAGAAATTTTATTTTTTAGATGAATAGTGCCGTATCATCGTGAATAGTCTCAGATATCGTGAATAGTCTTGATATCGTGAATAGTAACTCAGACACCAAAAGATAGAAATTCCACAAAAAAAAATATTTTCACGCTTCATGAATAGTACTCGTGAATAGTAACTTCGTGAATAAGAACTCATGAATAGTAACTCATGAATAGTAACTCATGAATAGTAACCCCAGACATGAAAAAGTTCCAAATTTGATAAAAGTTCCAACCAACATTTCAAAGATAATAATGATATTGAAGAATTAATATCATTTGAGAAGAAAATAACATCCCTTACCTCGAAGAATCGATTGCTTTCTAGGAAAGGTCGGAAGTGATCTTTGAATAAAACTTGTCTTGAGCAATGACTCTCAAAGTATCTAAATACTCACAAAATACGCTCAATAATATAGAGAGAAAGAGAGAAACTTTGTTTACGGTGTGATTTTCAATTCTAACTTAGCCTTCTATTTATAGGAAAATGTTAGCCCGTAAAAGCAGACTTGACACCAAGCTACACGATGGCTTTACCTCGCTACTATTGCCACCCACCACATTTGAAATAAAATTCAGCACATTTTTTTCACCAACCACAAGTGGGGCCCACTCAATTTTAGAATTTTCCACCAAAATCAATTATAAACCTAATTTTCGAATCGACACCTCTTAAAATTCACAACAAATCATTCGTGCATTTTTAACGGTTCAAAATTTGTGGACATATACTCAACTTATGTATGTATAACATACCCAAAATTACCACAATCCAACGGTTTGATTAAAATTATAACCCCATGATATATATCTCAAAACCCCGATTTGATTTTTAACACCTCCAATCCGATAAAATATCTTGATAAAACACCTCAACATTAATTCCTTCATTAATAACCACATAAATAAATCCATCATTTATATTCATATAAAATAAATATTTCCTTATCATATGAATCAATAATTAATTATTCACAAATAATATTACGAGAATCACAATTATGATAATGACAGTAGTTCCCAGAAGAGGGGCTTTCAATAAGGATCTCTCCTTCTTGGGCGCCGCAATTAGGTGACCAAACCTCTCCTTAGATGTAACTTTCTAGACATTGCCAATAATGTTATCTAATAATATTATTCAAATAATATGAATTATTGATCCGATAATGGGAAATCACATGCGGTGACAATTATTGAACAACGATAATATAAAATATCAACGCAAAGAATTATTGAATCAATAAAATAAAATATTGAATAATAATTCATGTGAAAATTATTGAGTAGTGCCATCTTACGTAAGGATCAATAATTCAACAATCTTTCAGCAATCTTGTGTGCTCTCTCTTTGCGACCCACGCGTATTCATCGTATTTTAACCACAGGGTATTCCAACAGTCTTAACGGTAACAACTACGCCGTTATTTATAACCACCCAAACTTTGTCGTTTTCCTCATCCAATCGCTTTCCGTTATGGGGCCCACACATGGTTAACGGTGGTTAATACGAATATTCCCAACAAGATCTGAATATTCCACGACCAAACGAATATTCTCCGACAATAATGAATATTTTATAACCACTTGCTTATTTTGAAATATTTGCGTATTTAACCCTTAACTATCCACATTAATCAAATCAACCCTTACTATTTCAAAATAATAAATAAAGGAAATTCCTTTTTATTTAAAAAAATTTCGGGGTCTTACAGGATCAGCCCGGGAAGATTCTTCAGTCGGATGCTCTTCGCTCGCATCCGTATTCTTCCCTACCAAAAAATCTTCCAGATCTTTCACTTCCAAAGAAGTTGGTTTGATCATAGACACTGCAAAAAATCAGGTATTAGAACCCGTATCACTTAGATATCTCAAAAATTATGTTATAAAGTTTGTTCAAACTTACATTTATGGTCATATAGCCAAAGCTTGTTTGGTCGTAAGTGTAAAACTCCATTCTTTTGGAGGAATCTTCTTCAAAAATCATCATCTCCTTCACACGCTTTCTTGAGAGATATCTCCAAAGTCAGCAGAGACCCGATCAGAGGTAGTCCAATCTAGAAGTGAAGAGATTTCGTCCCGTGAACGAAAAATCACTTCGTGCAACCTTGTTGCTTAGAAGGGGGTATCCAAAGAGGGTCTCCTCTCTAATCTGTGTTGGGTCGGGGAGACTGCCACTCAACATTTTGAAGCCTCGTTCTCGAGACCCACCGGCAGAGAAGAGGGTGAAGAAGATGTCCACGGAGGGAGAAATCCCTAATTCATGACAGAAGGCAATGAAAGCCAGGATGTGGATATAGGAATTGGACACTAACTGAGCAAAACCCACTCATATGAACCCTATGAGGGTAACGACAAATGCATGGAGGGGTAGGCGAACCCCCTTTTCTAGGAAAGTGACTGGCATGACGACCCAACCGTCCGGTCGCTGATACATACGATCTTCAAGAGCGGGAGCCCTTATGGCGTACATGTCAGGAATCTGATAACGAGTCCGGAGGAAACGTATCTCA
The DNA here is from genome assembly GCA_020205615.1 of Panax quinquefolius. Taxonomy (NCBI): domain Eukaryota; kingdom Viridiplantae; phylum Streptophyta; class Magnoliopsida; order Apiales; family Araliaceae; genus Panax; species Panax quinquefolius. Next base: position 107,359,698 of record CM035165.1, read on the forward strand.
GATTTCATGACAGAGGAGGGGATGTTGGCATGGGAAAACTGTTCCCCATCCTTGAAGAAGTCAGAAGGTGATGCAGAAGGGATCAGAGGTGGATTTCCCCCCATGGTTGTTGAAGATTGAGGGTTGGAACTCCAACCCTCTTGGTTAGGGTTTGGATTGGGGAGACGGTCTTTGGCAGAGTCACGCCAAGGGAGAATTTTGGCTAGAATTCACAGTCACCATTGTTGAGATTTCGTAAAACAGAGGAGGAAGTTCTGCAGAGGAGAAGAAAGCTCAAAGGTTCAAAATTCAAATTGGCAGGTAAAACCGTCAGAATTGGTAAAGTTTATCTTTTATACTGATGGTTACACGGTAATCGAGGGTGGCACATTTAATTTACAGCAATGATGATGAATTGGAAGAGGTTTCGTCCGTTTTTGGGTCTAAATATCTTCACCTGAGTGGACTTGTGTCTATTGGACCTCCCATTTCTGTTTCTGATATCAGTTTGGACCGATTTTGTTGGGCTTTTGTGAGTTTCACTTTGGACCTCTTGGGACTTATCATAATTTGTTATATCATGGGCCTATACTGTTTATAGTCTTTCATTAAACACCCTGTTTAATAAAAGACTAGGGGGCAATGTTAGGCCATAATCCTTTTCCTTATTGGGCAAGACTTAATGGGCTCCTCCCTTGGATTATGTTATTCTTGTCCTGATTGGTCCGAATGATTTGGGCCCAATTACTTGATTATTTCGTTGGGTCCTTTCGGTTGGATCCTATTCGTTTGGGTCATTTCATTATTTGGGCTTAGTCATTAAATTGGGCCATTATACAAATTGCCACTTAACCCAATTTCGACCATTTAATCATTATGCCAAATAATAGTTGACTACTATATTCCGCCACCTTTCTGCACGGCATTAATGAGGATGTGACTCGGATGATGGCGGTGGCAAAGAGTGGTAGCGGTGAGGAAGTAGGCTACATACTTTCTAATTTGAAATGATCGGGAGTGGGGGAAAAGGTGTCAGGAAGTGATGGGTGGCACGATGGCACCGGATTAGAGTACGTGTAAATTTAGGATCAAAAAAGAGCTAGGTAACAAAACATTACACAAAATAATATTATTATTCTATCTCAGACATTAGACATTATTTTTCTCTCCATTGTTAACCTTGTGATCGCCGATACTGACTCTCACGCCGGAGCTGTTGTAAGACCCCAAATTATTAATAAATGAAATTTATTTTTCTTCTATTTATTATTTTGAAATAGTAAGGGTTGATTTGATTAATGTGAATAGTTATGGGTAAAATACGCAAATATTTCAATAAGTTAAGTGGTTATAAAATATTCATTATTATTGTGGGAATATTCGTTTGGTCGAGGAATATTCAATGCTTTGGGAATATTCGTGATGCTGACGGCCAGCCTCTTTTGTGGGCCCCATAACTGAAAAGCGATTGGATGAAGAAAACGACAAATATAAGTTGTTTTAAAATAACTACAGAGTTGTTATTGCAAATTATCTTGTTGGAATACCCTTTATGGTTAAAACACACTAATACGTGTTGTTGAACAATGAAGAGACACTCAGTATTGCACCAATTATTGATTCTTACGTAAGAAGGCACTACTCAATAATGATTACAAATTCTTACCGCTCAAAGATTTTATTTTATTGATTCAATAATTGCTTTGCATTGATATTTTATATTATCGTTGTTTCAATAAATTGTCATTATACACATTTTTCCATTATCGAAGCAATAATTCATATTATCCTGAATAATATTATTAGATAACATTATTGGCAATGTCTAGAAAGTTCTCGCTCAAGGAGAGGTTTGGTCACCTAATTGCAAGGCCAAGAAGGAGAAATTCTTATTAGAAAGCCCTCTTTCCTTTAACTACTGGTTGCAAGATCTTGTGATTCTCAGTAATATTATTTATGAATAATTAATTATTGATTTATATGATGAGGAAAATATTAATTTTATGTGGATATAGATGGAGAAAATTTTTAAAGTGACAATTGTTGAAAATTAAAATTTTATCTTTTTCTCGATAAAATAATTCATTTAAATATATTATTATATTTTAATAATATAATAATGGTGATATTTTTACAATGAATGTGGGATATATGAGTATACGAGGAGGAAGAGTATTTTTGTGGCATTAAATGATTAACACATGTTTTGTGTGTCGGTGGACCCATTTCTTGATCGAAATTTGATTATAAACAATAAAATCGCCTCGCTTGAGGATTTCGGTCAATTTCTGTTTGGAATTTGGAAAAACTTTTTTCTGAAAAGTTGTAGAGAATTGAATTTCCTATAAAAAGTCGCGAGATTCGAATTTTCTGATAAAAGAGCTATTTATTATGAATTATTGAAGTTCTGAAGTTCCAAAATAATTGATTTTTGGAAGTTTTATTTATTTTTATTAATAAAAACGTTTTTTATATGTTATGGGCATATTTAACATGTGCATGGTGGCGTAATTCAGATTCAAGATGTGGGCGTATGAATTTTGTTTATATATAATATTATTATATTCAATTTTCTGCTTTGGTGTTCTAAGCGATTTCTATAAATAGGTGCTTGGGTTAGAATTGAAAATCACACCGTAAATCAAGTTTTCTCTCTATATTATCGAGTGTATTCTTGTGAGTATTTTGAGTATACTTTGAGTATTGCTATACTATGGCAAGTTCAAGTCATAGCCTATATCCTGTTTCAACTAAATCTCATGTCTTTCGAGGTAAGGGATGTTATTTTCTTCTCAAATGATATTATTTCTTCAATATCATTATGCTGAAATATTGGTTGGAACTTTTTATCAAATTTGGAACTTTTTCATGTCAGGGTTACTATTCATGAGTTACTATTCACGAGTTACTATTCACGAGTACTATTAATGAAGCGTGAAGATGTTTTTTTTGTGGAATTTCTATCTTTTGGTGTCCGGAGTTACTATTCACGTGATACGGCCTTTATTCACATATACGACACTAATTATTCACGAATCACGCACTATTCACCAAAAATGAAAATTTTTCTTTTCGCCTAAAATATCTATTCGGATACTAGCTTTGATTGTATCCATGTTTTGATCATTCTTGAATTTTACACCCTATGATTATTTTTGAGGTATTTTTGACGGATAAAACAAAGTACTAATCCTTAATCCTTAATCCTTGTCATTTTGTTTCACCGGATTCGCTTTAAAAATATTTTTCATCATCTTCATCTTAAATGATGATATTATGGAATATCTTTGGCACAGTGAGTGCAAATGAATGATTTCTGAAGAATATCTTTGGCCCGTAGTGCAAAAGATGAACAGTGTTTAGATGAACATGACCAATCGATGAATATCTTTGGCCAGTAGTGCAAAGATGAATATTTGATTCTAGATGTATGTTGATTGATGTTACAGGGGATAAAAGATGAGCGATTTAACTTTTAAATTCATACATAGAAGATAGTAGTTGCATTCTCTACTTAACTCTTCTAATGAATTATTATTTCACTATGCGAATATTGGTTTAAAAACTTGTTGTCTATTGTATTCTATTAGTTTTTTCCTGTTGAAGACTAATGATAATTTGTTGTATATTATCTTAGTCATAATATTCTTTTATCGGGCTAGTTGAGCTCACCCTTTTCTTTTTTGTTCCATTTTTCTTCTCGGGAGGTGAGAATGTAGCGAAGTACTAGTCGGGGTATGGAATGAAGGTTCTAGAGAGTTGTTTAGTAGTCTTCACCATTTTGTAAAATAATGTATCAATAATTATGATGGGGATTTATTTATGCGTGGATATTGTGCAGATGGCAATATCTCGTATTTAAACTCAAAGTTTATATGTTGTAATAATAAAGTTGTAGTTATTTCTGTACCATGTATTTGGCGACTTAGAATGGGTTGGATGGAATGGACCTATTTTGGGGGCGTCACAGTTGGTATCAGAGCTTAGGGATATGATCTATGGCGGAGATCGGGGAATAGAACTAAGAGGGGAGAGACGAGTAAATCCTTCGCTAGTGTGTCCTACCTAAGCTTATTTGTTGGTTTGTCATACTATAGGGGTATTATGTGATTTGTTAATTTATTTAATTAACCATTGTTTTATGATTGTTTTTAAGAATGGCTGCTGAGAACGTTAACAATGGAGTGAATGAGATCGTGGAGACACCTCTAATCGCCAACCGTGATAATGTGATGTCAAAGAAGAAGAATTAGAGATATCCATATGGTGAGTGAAGAATTGATAGTTGCACCTTAGATAATCGCAGAGGTAACAGCTGAGAGTGAGGAAGAAGAGGTACCTGAAGAGAGTTTATTAGAGGTATTTTATGATCAAAATATAGAATTGGAAAATCGTATTCATGAGTTAGAAGAGCAGGCTGAAGAATTGCAGGCAGTCGTCAAGCAAAAGGATGCAACGATTCAAGCTTGTGTTACCCGATATGTGATGCTTGAATGAAGCACTCTTTGCGCGAGTATAAGATGATAAAGTGGAATTTGAGTGAAAAAAAAAGAAATAACCGAACGAGTGAGAATGAGTGATGCATAAAAAAGCATGGCCGCGTTGATATTATGGAAAGAGATGTCCAATCTAAAAAGAGAAGATTTAACGATGACGGAAGACGCTTACAGAAAGATCATCGACCAAAGAACAAATTCTAGGGGAAGAGAACGATCGCCGCTTAGATGCTACTGATCACGGAGAGAGGGACATATAAGGTCAAACTGTTCAAAGCCTTCCAAGGTATGTTTTAGTTGTGGAAAAGATGGTCACATAGCTCCATTTTGTCTATAGAGAAATCATGTCCAGTTGGGACGTTGGCACCGAGGCGGATCTGAGAAAAGTCAAAGTCAACGATTCTCGGAAGAGCGTTTGTCGTGACTCGGTCAAAATGCGAGGAACCCGAACGGTTAGCACGGGTTAGTTAATTATAAATTCTTGCGAAGTTTATACCTTACTAGATACCCCTGTTCTACCCATTCTTTTATCTCTCTTGCTTGCTTCAACGCTTGAACTTGACTCGGAGAAATTAGACTTTGACCTATCTGTGGAGACTCCATTAGGAAAAACTTTTATTTCATCCAATCGCTTAGAAATCTTGCTTGATTCAAAGTTAGCACTATCACATTACTGTTGACCTTATTCCTATAAAGATATTTACTTTTGATGTGATTTTAAGGTTAACTACTCATCATGCCAAAATTGATTGCTTTCAAGGTTGTTATAGTTTTCATATTCCTAAGCAACTTTGTTATTCAATTCGTGCAATCAAACCATTGAAGTCAAACATTTTCATATCAAGCCATGAAGTCATTCGTTTATTACGGATGTCAAGTTTTCTTAGTCCATGTTATGGATTTGAATAAAGACACGCCGATTTGAATAATATTCTTGTTGTTATTGATTTTCCCGGACGTATTTTCTCAAGAATTTCTCGCTTACTCCCAAAGCTCGATATTAAATTTTGTATCGACTTTGAACCCAGACAAAACTCATTTCTAAAATCTCATATCGAATGGCTCCTATTGAACTTCGTGAGTTAAAATTCAACTATAGAATTTGGTACCGAGCCTTTATCCGGTGACTTCCTTTGTGGAATGCACCGCCGCATCTCGTAGGGACACCATATTCGCATGCGATAGTAAACCGATAGGTGTCATTGTAACGCATATCCAAGGTTGGGATATGAGTCACGCTTGAGAACAACCTAAGTCAAGAATCGAAATACGTAGCTTTCAGTGCTTAGTTGGCTATTATCGGAGATTCGTTGAAGGATATTCTCGAATCGCTATTCCATTAACGCAGCTGACTCGTAGAGATACAAAATTCGAATGAAGCAAGGAATGTGGGAAGAGCTTCGAAGAACTCAAGAGGAGACTCATTTCAACACATGTTCTGACCATGCCATCCTGGAAAAGCGAACGTGGTAAATGACGTGTTGAGTAGAAGATCGTATACAAGCAGTCTGAGTACGATATTGTCAAAGACTTATTTCGTATAATTTACAAATAATAGAGATGGAGATGAAAACTCTAGGTACCCACGTGATGATATACGAGTATAATCAACTTTAATCGATAAAGTTAAAGTTGTTCAAGTTACACACCAGAGCTGATGAATTTGAAGAAGGAGGTGCAAGAAGTTGTTATTTCAAAAACGAGAATCGGTGAGGTGAGAAAAGCTCAAACCTTCGATTTATTAATCCATTTGAAATTCTCGATCGAATAGGAACTGTGGCCTATAGACTCGTTTTACCGCCAAGTATGACACGTGTTCATAACGTTTTTCACGTATCGATGTTACGTAAATATGTGACGACCGAACCACGCTATTGAAAGTTAGAAACCTGACGAGATAGCAAAGACTTAACGTATGAAGAGGTACTGTCAAGATTTTGGATAGGAAGGAGCATGTCCCACGTCTGAAGGTCATACCACAAGTTAAAGTTTTGTGGAGAAACCATGCTATCGAGGAAATGACCGGGAGTTGGAAACGGAAATGAAAGCGAGGTATTCTCATCTTTTCAAATACCAGTGCGTCGTGATCGCCAATTTGAGGACGAAATTTCATAAGGAGGGAGTTGTAAGACCCCAAATTATTAATAAATGAAATTTATTTTTCTTCTATTTATTATTTTGAAATAGTAAGGGTTGATTTGATTAATGTGGATAGTTATGGGTAAAATACGCAAAAATATTTTGAATAAGCAAGTGGTTATAAAATATTCATTATTGTCGGGAATATTCGTTTGGTCGTGGAATATTCTGATCGTCGAGAATATTAAATGCGATTTGCGCATCTTTTGTGGGCCCCATAACTTGAAGCGATTGGATGAAGAAAACGACAAATATAAGTTGTTTATAAATAATCTACAGAAGTTATTACTGTTAATCTTTGTTGGAATACCCTTGGTTAAAACACACTATCTACGTTGTTGAACGAAGACACTCAGATTACACCAATTATTGATTCTTACGTAAGAAGGCACTACTCAATAATGGTTACTGACAATTCTTATGCTCAAGATTTTATTTTATTGATTCAATAATTGTTGCATTGATATTTTATATTATCGTTGTTTCAATAAATTGTCATTACACAAGATTTTCCATTATCGAAACAATAATTCATATTATCCGAATAATATTATTAGATAACATTATTGGCAATGTCTAGAAAGTTCTCATTCAAGGAGAGGTTTGGTCACCTAATCACTTGCTAGCTAGTAAGGAGAAATTCTTATTAGAAAGCCCCTTTCTGGGAACGGCACAGTTGCTAATAATGCGTGATTCTGTAATATTATTTGTGAATAATTAATTATTGATTTATATGATGAGGAAAATATTGATTTTATGTGGATATAGATGGAGAAAATTTTTAAAGTGACAATTGTTGAAAATTGAAATTTTATCTTTTTCTCGATAAAATAATTTATTTAAATATATTATTATATTTTAATAATATAATAATGGTGATATTTTTACAATGAATGTGGGATATATGAGTATACGAGGAGGAAGAGTATTTTTGTGGCATTAAATGATTAACACATATTTTATGTGTTTCGGTGGACCCCATTTCTTGAATCAAATTTGATTATAAATTTGTAAAATCGCCCATTTGAGGATTTCGATCAATTTACATTTGGAATTTGGAAAAACTTTCTTCCGCAAAGTTGTAGAAATTAATTTCCTATAAAAAGTCGCGAGATTCAATTTTCCGATAAAAGAGCTATTTATTATGAATTATTGAAGTTCAAGTTCAAAATAATTGATTTTTGGAAGTTTTATTTATTTTATTAATAAAAACGTTTTTATATGTTATGGGCATATTTAACATGTGCATGGTGGTTTGAATTCAGATTCAAGATGTGGGCGTATGAATTTTGTTTATATATAATATTATTATATTCAATTTTCTCGCTTTGGTGTTCTAAGCGATTTCCTATAAATAGGTGCTTAGGTTAGAATTGAAAATCACACCGTAAACCGAAGTTTTCTTTCTCTATATTATCGAGCGTATTCTTGTGAGTATTTTGAGTATACTTTGAGTATTGCTATACTTGCATAAGTTCAAGTCATAGCCTATATCCAAGTGTTTCAACTAGAAATCTTTGTCTTTCGAGGTAAGGATGTTATTTTCTTCTCAAATGATATTATTTCTTCAATATCATTATCTTTGAAATATTAGGTTGCAACTTTTATCAAATTTGGAACTTTTTCATGTCGGAGTTACTTATTCATGAGTTTCTTATTCACGAGTTACTATTTATGAGTTACTATTCACGAGTTACTATTCACGAGTACTATTCATGAAGCGTGAAGATGTTTTTTGTGAAATTTCTATCTTTTGGTGTTTGAGTTTACTATTCACGATACTAAGACTATTCACGATATCTGACCTTATTCACGAATACGGCCTTTATTCAATTAAAAATGAAAATTTTTCTTTCGCCTAAAATATCTATTCGGATACTAGCTTTGATTGTATCCATGTTTTGATCATTCTTGAATTTTACACCCCTATGATTATTTTTGAGGTATTTTTGACGTGGATAAAACAAAGTACTAATCCCTTAATCCTTAATCCTTGTCATTTTGTTTCAATTTGGATTCATTTCTTTAAAATATTTTCATCATCTTCATCTTAAATGATGATATTATGGAATATCTTTGGCCCGTAGAAGTGCAAAGATGAATGATTTCTCAAGAATATCTTTGGCCCGTAGTGCAAAAGATGAACAGGTGTGTTTAGATGAACATGATCAATCGATGAATATCTTTGGCTCCAGTAGTGCAAAGATGAATATTTGATTCGGATGTATGTTGATTGATGTTACGGGGGATAAAAGATAGATTTACGAACTTTTAAATTCATACATGTAAAATAGTAGTTGCATTCTCTACTTAACTCTTCTAATGAATTATTATTTAGCATGAATATTGGTTTAAAAACTTGTTGTCTATTGTATTCTATTAGTTTTTTTCCTGTTGAAGACTAATGATAATTTGTTGTATATTATCTTAGTCATAATATTCTTTCTATCGGGCTAGTTGAGCTCACCCTTTTCCTTTTTGTTCCATTTTTCTTCTCGTGGAGGTGAGAATGTAGCGAAGTACTAGTCGGGTATGGAATGAAGGTTCTAGAGAGAGTTGTTTAGTAGCCCTCACCATTTTTGTAAAATAATGTATCAATAATTATGATGGGGATTTATTTACGTGTGGATATTGTCTAGATGGCAATATCTGTATTTAAACTCAAACTTTATATGTTGTAATAATAAAGTTGTAGTTATTTCAGTACCATGTATTTGGCGACTCAAAATGGGTTGGATGGAATGGACCTATTTTGGGGCGTCATGACTATCCCCCACGATCGGTAGTCAAGCTTTTAGTGTTGACTTATTAAACTGCAGGTGATATCTGACGCGTTTGGTGATTGGGACGTGAGAAAGATCTTGGCGTTAACAGAGAATATATATATATATATATATATATATATATATATATATGATGTATTGCTCTTAGAATATGTTCTTTCACTTTTTATTTTAGTGTAATAATTAAATATTAAATAAAGTTTTGTATTACACTAGAATGTACAACCAACTTTTATTATAAATAGTTAAATACTAAATAGACTAAATATTAGATATGAAGTCGAATTTAGTATATATATGTTAATGTTAATATTATAAATTATTATTATTAGTGGATAAAACTTATCTACTTCATTTATTTGTAGATTTAGCAACCACTCACTCATAAAGGCACATGACCTTTTGAAAATCAAGGCTCACAAAGTACTCCTTGATGACTACTTTGTCTCAACTTCAGTTAATATATCTTCAGTTAATGTCTCAACTTCCTTTAGTGGTGAGGCTTGTATGAGAGCATATCTTCTGTCTCTAATTCTCTTGTTCTTCTTGTGTTCTCTCATTTATATTTTAATATATGTTTTTTTATTTAATTTTAAAGTTAATTGATGTTAAATAAGAGATTATGTGTCAAAATATAAGGGGGAGACACAAGGGGACATGAGAATTGGGGACAGAGAATTTTATCTCAGTTTGTACTCCTTGATGGATTTAATATTTGTATCATGATTGTAGCTAATTAGTTGAGGCACAAATTAATAAACTTGTTAATTGATAAGTTTTAATTTTTTAAAAAATAGAAAGCATAAGCCCTATTATTTGTTTTAGAACATTTAATTTTATCCTCTTGGTAAAGTAGGGGCATGGCAAGTTGAGTAACAAAGTGGGTGAGTGGTTTAATTATTTTAATTTTTATTATATTATATTTTACTAGTATTAGTTTGGTTTGGATATTATTGTATTCGCAACATTTGACTTATGTATGCACACACAAACGGGCATATAGATATAGCTAGTAGTAGTTTAATTAATTGAAAATTTTCTAATTGTTTATAAGTAGTACTCCATTTAAGTCACGTGTTGAATTGGATGGACATTATTTATTGATTGATTGTTTAGGAATTGTCAAATTCAGTGGATTAGTAAAGGAGGAAGGAGAAGGGAAGGACAAGGAGTTATCCAGAAAATCAAAATGATAATGATATCAGTAATTAGTATATTTTTTAAGGATATTTGTGTAATTTCTTCAGAATAGGTTGTTAGGTTTTATTCTTGCATTTGCAGAATATAGTTAGACAACTGTTTTCAAAAATATTCACCATGGTTATGACTTCTGAGTAAAATTTTAATTATTATCCAATGAATAAACCTCTTTGGGCCGCTTGATCTGCTGAATACTTTTGGCATATTTGGGCTTTAAAGAAAAGATACTAGGGTCTTTTACATAAGTATACAACAAATAGAAAGTAATTATAAGAAAAATGCATCAACTAAATAATTACAAAAAGAATGTAATTAGGACCCATATTACAAAAATAGTACAATTCACATTAATAAAGAAACCTAAAATCAAGGACAACTAACTGTCATAATTAATAATTCAAATTCAAATATTTGGATCTAACAACAAAAATAAATTCAAATTCAAAATTATAATTCAAATTTAAATATTCAAATTCAAATCTTCACCTCCCTCACGTACACTTTGAAATAATAGTCCACCGCGACACCGCACATATTCCGCCTGTAAGACCCCGAATTTTATGAAATAAAAGTATTCAATTTTTTCTTATAATTACTATTCAGTAAATGGTTAAATTGATAAAAGTTTAAAGTTAAGGGTGATATATTAAATTTTTTTAAAATAAGCAAGTGGTTATAAAATACTCATTGTTGTCAGGGAATATTCGTTTGGTCGTGGAATATTCTTCCTGTCAGGGAATATTTGTACGACGGCGCAGTCTTTTGTGGGCCCCGTAACGGAAAGCGATTGGAGAAAGAAAACGACAAGTATAAGTTGTTTATAAATAACTACAGTAGTTATTCACTGTTATCTTGTTGGAATACCCGATGGTTTAAACACGAATAATCTGCTTGTTGCAGAGTAGCGCTTACGGTATTGCACCAATTATTGATTCTTACTAAAGAAGGCACTACTCAATAATTGTTACGTAATTAATGCTCAAAGATTTTATTGATTCAATAATTGCTTTGCGTTGATATTTTATATTACCGTTGTTTTAATAATTGTCACTACACGGTATTTTTTTTCATTATCGAAGCAATAATTCATATTATCGGAATATATTATTAGATAACATTATTGACAATGTCTAGAAAGTTCTGGTCTAAGGAGAGGTTTGGTCACCTAATTGCGCGCCAGTAAGGAGAAATTCTTATTGGAAAGCCCCCTCTTTCCTGAGGCCTGCCTGAGTTGTCATTATTGTGATTCTGTAATATTATTTGTGAATAATTAATTATTAATTTATATGATGAGAAAAATATTCATTTTATGTGGATATAGATGGAGAAATTTTTTAAAGTGACAATTGTTGAAAATCGATATTTTATCTTTTCTGATAAAATAATATTTTATTATATTATTATAATATAATAATGATGATATTTTTACAATGAATGTGGGATATATGAGTATATGAGGAAGAAGAGTATTTTTGTTGCATTAAATGATTAAAACATGTTTTGTGTGTCGGTGGACCCCATTTCTTGACTGAAATTTGATTATAGCCTGTAAAATCGTCCGTATGTGGATTTCGGTCAATTTTTGTTTGAAATTTGGAAAAACTTTCTTCTGTAAACTTATAGAGAATCGAATTTCCTATAAAAATTCGCGAGATTCGAATTTTCTGACAAAAAGGCTATTTATTATGAATTATTGAAGTTCTGAAGTTTCGAAATAATTGATATTTGGAAGTTTTATTTATTTTTATTAATAAAATCGTTTTTTATATTTTGAGAGCGTCATTAACATGTGTTAGGGGCTGAATTCAGTTTCCAAAGGTGTACGTGGGAAATTTGTATATATATATTTATATTATATTCAATTTTCTACTTTGGTGTTCTAAGCAATTTCCTATAAATAGGGTGCTTAGGTTAGAATTGAAAATCACACCAGAAACCGAAGTTTTCTCTCTATTTCTCTCTCTATATTATCGAGTGTATTCTTGTGAGTATTTTGATATCTTGAGTGTTGCTTATACGAGAGCAAGTTCGTTCAAATAAGTTATTCCAAATCAAGATCTTCTTTTTTTGAGGTAAGGGATAGTAAGGGATGGTAAGGGAGGTTATTTTCTTCTAAAATGATATTATTTCTTCAATATCATTATGCCAGAATGTTGGTTGGAAATTTTTATCAAATTTAGAACTTTTTCATGTCGGGGTTATTATTCATGAGTTACTATTCATGAGTTACTATTCACGAGTTACTATTCATGAGTTACTATTCACGAGTTACTATTCATGAGTACTATTCACGAAACATGATGATGTTTTTTGTGAAATTTCTATCTTTTGGTGTCTGAGTTACTATTCACGATACTCGACACTTATTCACGAATCTGACCTATTCATTCAATCAAAAAATGAAACTTCTTCTTTTTGTCCAAAATATCTATTCTGGATACTATCTTCGATTGAATCTATGTTTTGGTCTTCATTATTGAATTTTACTCCACTCTGGTTATTTATGAAGTATTTTTGAACGGGAATTGTTTAAAGTACGAATCCTTAATATTTGTTCTTTTGTTTCACTGGATTCGTTTTCTTTAAAATATTTTGCATCATCCTCAGTCCTAAATGATGATATAACTGAATATCTTTGGCTTGTAGTGCAAAGATGACTTGTTGATGAATATCTTTGGCCTGTAGTGCAAAGATGACTTGTTGATGAATATATTTGGCCCGTAGTGCAAAGATGAATTTATTAGTATGATTATGAACAGGAACTGTGATTTGGTATAACCATGATCTTTGATGTTTCAGGTAAAGACAGGTGATGAAAATTATCTTCATCCTGAATGCGAAAAGGAATTTAGAACTACAATTACGATTATGAGTTATACATGTGATTGTGGACAAGAATTGTTGATTGATGTTACAGGGAGAAAACATTGTTGGTGGACTTTTAACATGGAGAAGATAATAGACATTATGGTCTATTTGACTCTTCTAATGGATTGCTCGTTCCGCTGCAACTATGGTTGAAAAGTTTTATCATCTACCATATGTTCTAAATCTCTGATTTATTACTGTTGAAGGTTATTGATAATTTATTTATCTTTAGTCATTATATTCTTTACTGAGCTAGTTGTGCTCACTCTTTTGCTTCACAATTCCTTTCAGGTAATAAAAGTGTAAATTTGGGACAAGCGGGGAATAACAGGGAGTAGAATTTGAATTCTATAGATGTTGAGGGTGAGGTGAATTTAATTTGGAAGGGTGTTTTTCCACTATCATACAAGATGTCTAATGACATACAACCTCTTGTCGTCATAAGATAGGGTTGTGCTCATCCACTTGCTGAGTATATTTACAAGCACTACCTATATAATCTTGGTGTTTGTTTCGAGTATAATACCCAATTAGAGACAGTGGAGATAATGATATGTCAGGAGAAGACTTACCATTGGGAAGAATATGATAGTAATCTTCTCATTTTTTTTTGGGGTCTATTAATCAACTAAGGATAATTTGCGTGGCCATATGATATCTATCATAACCTAGAAGCATGACCTCCCATGTACGAAGGTTTCCTTGAGCACTTCCCAAAGATTCTAATTTCTAAAACAGTTTTTGACTATACATTTATGTAAGGTGTCATTATAAGGTGCTGTCCACAGTTGGGACTTGAGTCACAGTTGGTATATATTTGAATTTAAACTCACAGTTTAAGTGTTGTCGTATCTTACACGACAATTGTATTAATAAAGTTGTAGTTGTTTTCTATACCATGTATTTGGCGACTCAGAATGGGTTGGATGGAATGGACCTATTTTGGGGTTGTCACACCGCCGCTACACCGCCGCGAATCTCCGTTGTCCAAAACGCCAATGAGAATAAGAAGAAGATTCGCCCTACAAAAAGTTTAAAAATAAATAGATGTAACTTTTAATGTTCTGAATTTTTTTTTTATAACTATTTTGTTACTCATAAATAATAAAATGGTTACCTTTGTATGAATGGTTGGCTACCAACTGCATCACATTTAAACGAATTTGGTAACTTAATAAAATTGAATTGGTTACCTTGGTCTGAAGGTTTGGCTACCAATTGCACTATGAAAAAATACAGGTGTGGATGTGAATTAGTTACTTTGGTATAAAAGTTTTGTTACATTGGTACGAAGGTTTGCTTACCTTGATCTGAAGGTTTAGTAACCAACTGTGCTAAGAAAAAATTTAAAGTGTGGAGGTTGATTGGTTACTTTGATATGACAGTTTGGTTACCTTGGTATGAAGGTTTGGTTACCATCATCCAATATTCATATCCACCGCTACCACCGCTTGAATCTTCATACCACCTCCATTTTGACCCTTTATTTTGAGAAGCTACTGGAGATATACAATTGGTTGACTCACCACCATTGGGAGGACTGTGATTGGAGAAACCATATCATCATTATGAGACTCTACCACGCTAGCACCATTGATTTCGACATCCCCTAAAACTGTGGTTTCATTCTCCTTTAACTTGTCAACATTCACACCATTATTTTCCGTGTTTTCCTTTCCATCAACAACCTTATTTCTAGATGCCCATAAACTTTTCCTAATCAAAAGCTCTCCAAAACCATATTTTGTTTTCAAGCCATTCCCTCGTTTCATTTCTACAACAAATATTGTTGGTTTCATTTTCACATTCTTATCACATGAGTTTTCTACTAATGGTGGAAGCCCCGCATTAATATATATATATATATATATATTTATATTTATATAGAAATAATACATTGAATGAAGAAGAAGGGTGATGACTAACTACAGTTGTTATAGATGAGGAGAGAGAGAAGAAGTTATAACTAATCCCTAAATTAAGGAATTTTAATTGAATTATAATTCCCTAAATTAAGGAATCCTAATTACACTAGAATATATAAATAAATATGAAAGTGTACTAGTTATGTAAATATTATATGAGTGCACAATTGATGCAATTATTTTTAAAAATGTATTAGAATATGTAATTGTTCCAAGACAGTACAATACTTTTAGTACTGATAACTTGGTAACAAGATCCATCAAACTGGAACCCATATTTAGTTTTATAATGAAATTGGGTTTCTGTAAGATTTTTAATGTACGAATTACTTTATTATTTTTATAAGTGTGGATATGAGTATCAATAAACACTAGGCCCAACAAAAGAAAACCCTGATTAAGGATGAGTAAATTCCCTTTATTCTTTACAGCAGTCGTTTACGTTTCCCTTTACTTAATAATAATATATTAATATCAACAATTATATATTTAATATTAAATTTAAAGACAAATTATTATAAAAATTATATCAAAATGTGTTCCAACATATTTTTATATATAGTGGTAAAAAACAATTAACAAAAAACGGACTATATATCCTTTCCGAATGAAAAGGGTCGATATGGAGTATTTGTTTACCATTAATTACCATTAAGAAATATAAATACATTAAGTAAAGGCTTGGGGAATCTGATTTCTTTACTGAAGTAGCAATTCACCAACAGGCTGAGTTTGTTGACTTGAACCACAGTGTATAATGTTTTTAGTTTATCATTAGAAAATACTGGAATTGTTGGGTGTGGATCCTCACCCATGAGACAGAATCTAAGATAGAAAAGAATTGATTTTATTTGTGAGCAAGTAAGTGAGTTTACTTGATATTAATCCAATTAGAAATTGGATTAATGGAAATAATATTGGAATTGGAGATTCCATGAAAGGAATCCAAGTTGAAAAAGGATTTACTTGTTAGATTGGTTGGTGACCAAGATAAGGAGATGTGATCCCTAATTTGATTAGGAGAATAAATTGTTTATAATCCATAATAGGAATGGATTAGGAAGAGTACTATAAATAAGGCTGTGAGGGAGTCTTATTGAATACATGAGATAGAGAAGCTTGGTGGTAAGAAGATACCAAAAGAATAAATTGAGAGAATTACTGTTTGTTGTTCGTGGATATCCGTCATCATCTCCGTTCAATTGAAAGCTTGAAGACTTTATTGCTTGGGGTGTTTTTTGGTTGTGAAGTTAATTAGGTTTCTCAACTAATTAAAGGTAAATTTGTATTATCTCAATTTATTGTGTAACCTCAAGTTTTAGGGCATAAAACTTGAGAGGATTATTGTAAGCCCATTATTAGTGATATAGTGGAGATTCGGAGTTTGACCCGTGGTTTTTACCTCTTAATTTTAGAGGGTTTTCCACGTAAATTTGGTGTCTTGCTTGTGGATGGTTATTTGTTATTTTTGTTCTCATAATTGGTTTTGTTGATATCATATTTAATTGCACACAGACGGAAAAGTAATTCTTGGGATATAGATTATTTTTGGCGTACTTTTTCCAATAGTGGTATTAGAGCCAGGTTATTTTTGTGGTTTTCTTGTGCGAATTAAATGGAGGATTGGACAGCAGGTTGCATGATTAATCTCAAGGCTACAAATTATGCAATTTGGAAGTCAAGAATGAAGGATTTGCTTTACTGCAAGGATTTATACGAGCCACTTGAGAACGATGGAGTTAAGCCCACAAACAAGAGTGACGCGCAGTGGAACAAGATGAACAGGAAGACTATTGGTCCGATCGGATCGTGGATCGATCAAAGTGTGTTTCATCATGTTTCCACCTAAACTAAAGCCTATGATCTCCGGCGTAAATTGGAGTCCATGTATGAAAGGAAGACGGCGCAAAATAAAGCTTTTTTAATTAGGAAGCTTGTGAATTCTAAATTCAAGGATGGAAACTCCATTGCAAAACACTTGAGTGATTTTCAGAGTTTGATAAATCAGTTGAGTACGATGAAGATGGTAATTGACGATGAGATGCAGGCTTTGTTGTTGTTGAGCTCTTTGCCTGATAGCTGGGAGACGCTAGTTGTATCGTTGAGTAACTCTGCTCCTAATGGCAAGCTGACTATGGATACAGTTAAGGATAGTTTGTTTAACGAGGAACAGAGGCGAAGAGATACTATGGTGATTAGCGCCGAGTCACAAGTTTTTGTCGCACAGAGTAGGGGCAAAAACAAAGGGAGAAACTCTCCTGAAGATGACAAATCCAGGGGAAGGTCAAGAGATAGAAAAGAAGTAATTTGTTTTCACTGCCAAAAGTCGGGTCACATAAGACGAGAGTGCAGATTTTTAAAGAAGGAGCAGTCTAAGGAAAAAGATGAGGATAAAGATTCGATTGTGTATCTATCCGACGTTGATGTAGCTATTGTTTGTGATGATAAACCCAAGTGTCATGTTAATTGTGACGCCCCCAAAATAGGTATACAACACCCATTCTGAGTCGTCAAAATACATGGTACAGAAACAACTACAACTTTATTAATACAACATAAAACTGTGAGTTTAAATACAAATATTGTCATCTGTATAATATCCACACTCAAATAAGTCCTCATTACAATTATTGATACACTATTTTATAGAATAGTGAGGACTACTAGAACCACTTCTAGAACCATCATTCCACACCCCGACTAGTACTCGCTACATTCTCGCCTCCTGAGAAGAAAAATAGAACAACAAGGAAAATGGTGAGCTCAACTAGCCCAGTAAAGAATATTATGACTAAGATAACATAGAACAAATTATCGTTAGTCTTCAACAGGGAAAAATCTAATAGAATACAATATACAACCAGTTTTAAATCAATCTTCGCAGCGGAAATAATAATTCATTAGAAGAGTTAAGTAGAGAATGCAAATTACTATCTTCTATATATGAATTTAAAAGTTCGTCGTCGATATTTTATCCCTGTAACATCAATCAATATATATATATATATCTGGAATTAAATATTCATCTTTGCACTACAGGCCAAAGATATTCACCGATTAATTATCATGTTCATCTAAACACTGCTCATCTTTTGCACCATCGCCAAAGATATTCATCGAAATCATTCATCTTTGCACTACAAAGCCAAAGATATTCAGTTATATCATCATTTAGGATCGAGGATGATGAAAATATTTTAAAGAAAACGAATCCAAAGAAACAAAAAGAATAAATATTAAGGATTCAGATTTCAAATTTTATTCCATGTCCAAAAATACCTCATAAATAATCATAGTGGAGTAAAATTCAAGAATGATCAAAATATGGATACAATCAAAGCTAGTATCCGCAATAGATATTTTGGACAAAAAAAGAAAATTTTATTTTTCTATTGAATAAGTGTTGATACGTGAATAGTGACATATCGTGAATAGTAACTCATTAACTAAAAGATAGAAATTTCATAAAAACATCATCATGCTTCATGAATAGTACTCGTGAATAGTAACTTGTGAATAGAACTCGCTTAATAAGAACTCTTGAATAAGAACTCGTGAATAAGAAACTCCGCTTAATAAGAATCTTACATAAAAAAGTTCTAAATTTGATAAAAGTTCCAACCAATATTTCTAAGATAATGATATTGAAGAAATAATATCATTTGAGAAGAAAATAACATCCCTTACCTTGTAAAGACAAGATTTAAAGTTGAAACACCTGATATAAGCTATGACTTGAACTTACAATCAGATAAAGAACACTCAAAGTATTAAAATACTCACAAAAATAAGCTCAATATATAGAGAGAGAAGAGAGAGAATCATAGCTTCGTGTGATTTTCAATTCTAACCCAAGACCCCATTTATAGGAAAATGCTAGAACACCACAAAGCAAAAATTGAATATAATAATAATATATATAACCAAATTTCTTACGCCCACTTTAGATCTGAAATCACCCATTTACATCACATGCCGCACCCAATTATATGACCAAAAACGCTTTTGTAATTATAAATATTTAAAACTTCCAAAATCAATTATTTCGAACTACTAACTTCAATAATTCATAATAAATAGCTCTTTCATCAGAAAATTCAAATATCGCGCTTTTTTATAGGAAATTCAATTTCTACAACTTTTGCGTAAGAAAGTTTTTTCAAATTCCAAATGTAAATTGACCAAAAATCCATAAACCAAGCGATTTTACATGCTATAATCAAATTTCAATCAAGAAATGGGTCCACCAACATGTTTAATATGTTTTTAGTATTTATTGCAACAAAAATACTCTCCTCCTCATTTACTCATATATCCCACATTCATTGTAAGAAAATATCATCAATATTATATTATAATAATATAATAAAATATTATTTTAT
Organism: Panax quinquefolius; assembly: GCA_020205615.1. Lineage (NCBI taxonomy): Eukaryota > Viridiplantae > Streptophyta > Magnoliopsida > Apiales > Araliaceae > Panax > Panax quinquefolius. The sequence goes on from CM035165.1 coordinate 107,379,470, forward strand.
CGAAAAAGATAAAATATCGATTTTTTAACAATTGTCACTTTAAAAATTTTCTCCATCTATATCCACATAAAATCAATATTTTCCTCATCATATAAATCAATAATTAATTATTCAAAATAATATTACAGAATCACAAGATCTTGCAACCGTGCCGCTCCTGTGAAAGAGGGGCTTTCCAATAAGAATTTCTCCTTAGTGGCGCGCAATTAGGTGACCAAACCTCTCCTTGATGTAACTTTCTAGACATTTCCAATAATATTTTCTAATAATATTATTCAAATAATATGAATTATTGCTTCGATAATGGAAAATACCGTAGTGACAATTATCAAACAACAAGAATATAAAACATCAACGCAACAATTAATGAATCAATAAAATAAAATAATCGAATAAGAATTATCGTAATAATTATTGAGTAGTGCCTTTGTGAGACCCCAGATTTTATCAATAAAGATTTAAATTTTGTCGAAATAATTTTTAATATTATGGTGTGAATTTGAGATAATATTATAGTTGTGGGTAGATTTATAAATTTTGCAAAGTATGCAAGTGGTTATATTATATTCGATTGGTCTGGGAATATTCTTTTAGCGAGGGAATATTTGTACAACTACTCAATCATTGGTGGACCCCACAATGTAATTATTGTTTGATTGAGAAAACGACAAAAATATTTTATTGAAATAACGGGCGGAAGTTTTACTGCCGATCTTGTTGAACTACTCTAGTAGTAAAAGTACAATGAATACGTGTGGTTGCATAAGAAGACACCAGTATTGATTATCGATGCTTATGTGAGAAAGTCACTCCGGTTTGATTCCATTATCATCGATTAATAATATGAATTATTATAATGATAATGACGCTTTTGTTTTATTCAGTATTATTAACGTAATAAAATGTAAACATCTTTTATATAAAATGTAATACTTTATTAAAGTTATTCTATAAATAGAATATATTATATTTTATTATGCATAGTGTTGCATAAGATTTTGCATAGTATAAGATATAGTGTTTTGCATAGTAAATGTTTTTATATAAATAGAATATATGATATTTTATTTAAAAGATTTTGCTTTAAATATGGATCGTCGATTAAAGTAAATCAATCTGGACCGCTCATGGATTAATTACTATGCATTCTATTTTTCTATAAATAAGCTCATTCCTTCATTATTTTCTTTTAATTCACTAAAACTCTGTAGAGAGAAATTATGTAGAAGCTTATAGAGAAAAATCTATAGAGAAAAGAAGAAGAGTATTCTCGTACTTCACTACTTTGATATCCAAAGGTCTTTTTACGGTAAGGGGTATTATTTTTTGTACCCGTAATGGGTGTTATTCTTTCTTATTCATTTAAGAGAACTTCATTATTCCATTCATTATTATTCGCTTGAATAACTTTGTAAAAGTGGTATACCCTATACATAACCTCGATATGCGCAGACCCTATACTTGGTGAAATCCTTATGTTATTCCATTCTTATTTATTATGTTGAATAACTCAGATACGCTAAATCCCCTATACTTGGTGATCTTCTTCTCATTATTCCATTCTTTATTATTCTATTGGAATATCCTCGTCTGCGTGTGTTTTACACCCACCGTTCCATTGTTTATTATTCCGCATTTATTATTCTCGCTGGAATATCCTCGTCATGTGTGTTTTACAATCGGACCGGGTTCCATTGTTTATTATTCAAAGATTTATTATTCTTTTGATCATCCCGCTTGTGTGAATTTCACCGACTCGGTTCCGTTATTATTATTCTCGCTGAATAACCTCGCCTATGCCAAGTACCGCATGCACGGTGATTTCTTTTGTTATTCCATTCTTTATTATACCCAAATTGGTTAAAACTTTGACTTCTATACTCCATGAAATTAGTGGAATATCCTCGATATTTCGCGTTTTCATCCAAAGATCTTTCATGGAAATATTCTTCCGATCATTCTTGAATTTTACTCTACAAAAAGCAAAGATTATCGTCGACAATTTGGACGTTAATAATTCCTCGATTAAATAATTCTTGAACTTGTTTTATTGAATTATTATGTCATTGTCATCATTCTCATGTTATCTTATGTTATCTTTGCTTACGTGCATAGATGAACTTAGTATGATTATGACTGGGATCATTCTTAAGATAATCACGGCTTGATATAAATGATGTGACAAAAAGTCCTCGATGGCACAGTAATGCAAAGATGGATAGTTTTTGGTATGATTATGACCGTGGGTGATTCGGTATAGTAGTCATTGACCATTGATAATTTGATGAAAATCCTTGACCGTCAGAAATGCATGATGATTAGATGTGGTGGTTTATTTATTAAGTCGAGTCTCAAATGATAAAATTGATGAAAACCTTTTAAAACCTAAAAGATAGAAGACTTTATTCTCTACTTGACTCTTTTAATGGATCAGATATTCCGCGCAGCTTAAACCGGTTTGTCTATTGTATTTTATCGCTTTAACATTGTTGAAGACTATTGATAATTTATTCTGCATTATCTTAGTCATAATATTTCTTCTTGGGCTAGTTGAGCTCACCCTTTCTTTCACCGTTCTCTTCAGAAATGAGAATATAAATGGGACGAGACCTCTGGAAAAAGAGTGATGGTCCTCGAAGATAGCATTAGTAGTCCTCACCATTCTGTTAAATAGTGTGACAATAAATGTAATGAGGACTCTTGAGTATGGATATTGTCTAAATGACAATATTCCTATTAGAACTCTCGCTTTATGTATTGTCGTATGTTACACTGACGGATGTATAATTAAGTTTGTATTTGAATTTATGTACCATGTAAGTGGCGACCCAAGATGGGTGACGATACCTAATTTTGGGGCGCCACGTTCTTCTTACGTAAGAATCAATAATTGATGCAATACCGCGTGTTCTTCGTGCAACAACGCCAGACATCGTGTTTTAACCACCGAGTATTCCAACAAAGATTAATCTGTAATAACCGCACTGCTATTTATAAACAACTTATACTTGTCGCTTTCTTCATCCAATCGCTTTCAAGCATGAGCCCATTAAAAGATCGCTACCGTCAGCATTTAATATTCCCCGACAAAGAAGAATATTCCACGATCAAACGAATATTCCCGACAACAATGAATATTTTATAACCACCGCTTATTTTTAAAATATTCACGCATTTTACCCATAACTAACCACATTAATCAATTCAAGCCTTACTATTTCAAAATAATAAATAGAGGAAATTAAATTTCATTTATAATAAGTTGGGGTCTTAACCTCCCTCCTTATGAAATTTCGTCCTCGAAATTGACGACGTGCACATTGTTTTGAAAAGGTGAGGATACCTCGCTTTCATTTCCGCTTTCTAACTCCTGTGTCATTTCTTCAATAAAGATGGTTCCTCCAAAAACCTTAACTTGTGGTATAACCTTAGTGCGTAGGACATGCTCTTTCCTATCCAAGATCTTGACAGTACCTCCTCGTCGTTAAATCTTCTACTATCTCGTCCGGCTTCTAACTCAATAACGTGGTTCGGGTCTTTCACATATTTACGAAGCACCGGATACGTGAAAAACATTATGAATACGAGACATACTTGAGGTAACGCGAGTCTATATAGCCACATTTCCTACTCGGTCAAGAATCAAATGGACCAATAAATCGTGGATCGAGCTTTCCTCTCTTCCAAATCTTGTAACTCCTTCCATGGAGCAACACGTAACAATACATGATCCCCAACGCCAAATTCCACGTCTTTCGATGAAGATCCGCATAACTCTTTTGTCGATCCTGTGCCGTTTGTATACGTTGTCGAATCGTTTGGATCTTTTCTGTAGTCATTCGTACCAACTCGGGTCCCAACAATGTTGTTTCACCCACCTTATCCCTACATATTGGAGAGCGACACTTTCGTCCATACAATGCTTCAAATGGAGCCACACCTATACTTGCTTGATAACTGTTGTTGTAGGAGAATTCCACCAATGGTAAATACTTATCCCAACTGCCTTTGAAGTCTAGGACACAGAGTCTTAATAGATCTTCAATAGTTTGAATAGTTCTCTCTGATTGTCCGTCCGTTTGAGGATGGTATGCCGAACTAAATCGTAAATCCGTGCCCATAGCTTTTTGCAAACTAACCCTTACTATTTCAAAATAATAAATAGAGGAAATTAAATTTCATTTATAATAAGTTGGGGTCTTACATTAATGATTGGATTATTGATTCGGGTGCTTCGTTCCATGCTACTTCGCGTGGTGAAATCTTCACATCCTACAGTAGTGGTGATTTTGGCCATGTGCGGATGGGAAATGGAAGTGCATCCAAGATTATAGGCATTGGAGATATTTGTTTGAAAACTAACAGTGGTTGCAAGTTGATCTTTGAGAGAGTTCGACATGTTCCAGATATTCGCTTTAATCTGATTCTCACTGTAGAAGCTTGATGAGAATGGTTATAAAAGTTACTTTGGTGAAGGTCAATGGAAGCTCACTAAAGGGTCTCTAGTGGTCACTAGAGGTAAGAAGGTGACACTTTTTAAACGATGCGCGCAGCATGTGAGAGGTGTTGAAGATGGGGGAGTTAGGCAAAAAAGGTGTGGTACAAAGCCGTGCGAGATGGGAGAAAAGCATTGCATGAGAACCACGAGAGAAAAGCTCTTCGCTTTAAATGGGTACCAAAAGTGAAGAACGAAAGTGATAGCTTCATGACCCGTGGTACAAAGCGGTTGTGAATGAATTTGGCAAGCAAAAATCACAAGCTTGAGTTAGATCCTCCCATTGAGAAGAACCATGCCGATGAGACAAAGCCAGACATGAAGATATTTGAAAATTCCAAGAAGATTGAGTTGAGCCAAGATTTCGTTGGAATTAACTCCGAGTTAGGAGTTGTGGTTGGTGATCCCTCCTCTTATGGGTTCGGAGGGGGAGATTGTTGGGTGTGGGTCCTCACCCATGAGATAGAATCCAAGATAGAAAAGAATTAATTTTATTTGTGAGCAAGTAAGTGGGTTTACTTGATATTAATCCAATTAGAAATTGGGTTAATGGAAACAATATTGGAATTGGAGATTCCATGAAAGAAATCCAAGTTGAAAAATGATTTACTTGTTAGATTGGTTGGTAACCAAGATAAGGAGATGTGGTCCCTAATTTGATTAGGAGAATAAATTATTTATAATCCATAATAGGAATGGATTAGGAAGAGTACTATAAATAAGGCTGTGAGGGAGTCTTATTGAATACATGAGATAGAGAAGCTTGGTGGTAAGAAGATACCAAAAGAATAAATTGAGAGAATTACTGTTTGTTGTTCGTGGATATCCGCCATCATCTTCGTTCAATTGAAAGCTTGAAGACTTTATTGCTTGGGGTATTTTTTGGTGGTGAAGTTAATTAGGTTTCTCAACTTAATTAAAGGTAAATTTGTATTATCTCAATTTATTGTGTAACCTCAAGTTTTAGGGCATAAAACTTGAGAGGATTATTGTAAGCCCATTATTAGTGATATAGTGGAGATTCGGAATTTGACCCGTGGTTTTTACCTCTTAATTTTAGAGGGTTTTCCATGTAAATTTGGTGTCTTGCTTGTGGATGGTTATTTGTTATTTTTGTTCTCATAATTGGTTTTGTTGATATCATATTTAATTGCACAAAGACGGAAAAGTAATTCTTGGGATATAGATTATTTTTGGCGTGTTTTTCCCAACAGGAATGAATATACTATATATATATATATATATATATATAGTTTAATTATTTTTTATTCATTTGGTCACGTTTTATTTTAATTATTTTTCTATTTTAGGAAGAAAAATATAATACGACGTACATTATATATAAATTAAATAAAAAAGTTTGCTTAGGTATTAATTCGGAAACATAATACTCTCTCCGTTCCTAAAAAATTGTCGTTTTGAGTTTATCAATACACATTAGCTATTTTTTCCTACTTTACCCTTATTTAAAGTTTTCTTCTCTTCCCAATGATTCTTATTCAATTCAATGCTATAATCCAAGTAGTAATTGGTTGAATAAGAAGTAATTGGTTGACTTGAATAAGAAATATTGGGAAGAGAATAATTGATTGAAACAATTAATAAGAGTAGTATAATATTTTTGCTAGGTATTAATTGTATTCTTTAATCTGTATGCACTAACTTAAACGACAATCTTAAAAACAGAGAGAGTAGATTAGAGTATGAGACTGGACTATTAGTCATATAAAGACTAGTGTGTGTATCAGTGTATGAGTTGGAATTAGTTAACATTAAGAAGAAAACTAATATAGTTACGTTCCGTCCCAAATTAATTGTTTAATTTTAATTTTTTAAAGTTAAATTGACCATTTTTAAAATTAATTTTTTATTATTTTTGCTAAACTATAGGTGAAGAGATTATAACTAAAAGAAAATATATACAATTTATTACTAATCCCAATTTTTATAATTTTAGAAATATATTTATATATGCTTAATTATTAATTCTAAAAATAGTCAATTTGACTTAAAAAATAAGTCAAAACTGAGCAATTAATTTAGGAGGGAGGGAGGGAGTATTTATTATACTGAATAATAATCATTGTTAAAAAATGAAATACCAACAAAGAAGATCACCCCATCCCCATTATATTTTCTCTAATAAAAAAAAATTATACTATATACGATATTATTAAGTTTGAATTCGCTTCTTTAATTCTTAATTAGTGAAGAAGTTGCCATATGAAAATTAAGAGCATCATCAAAGTTGAATACCAGACATTTTAGCGGTCGACTTTCAACCTTTATTTGTAGTGCTCCAATATAATATGCATGGTCAGCATTAAATTAATTTTAGTTAAAAAAAATTTGCATCATATATATATATATATATATATATATAATTATACTCGAGAGACCTCACAAAGTACATAATCAGAAGCAACATTATGAAATGAGCTAGCTCATCATCGTCTCTCTTTTAAATTTGAGATAATTCTTCCAGATCAGATTCATCAGAAGTAACTGCATGTATTGGACTGACAACATTTAATAGTGTGTGTATATATATATATGTTCACGGAAAAGTCATTCTCATCATTATTATTCTTCAAATTTTAAATTTCAAAAACAGTGTGCAATTAGAAAATGCGAACTAAAGTGAAAAAAAAAAGAAGAAGAAGAAGAAGCTAAAACCAGGAATTATTAATCTACCACACCACACCACACCACACGCTCTTGATTTTTAATTGAGTTATGTTTATTTATTATTTTGTCACTCATTTTTAAGGAATAGCCAAATCTCCAAAACCCCACCCTAAATCCCATCCCCTTCATTCCTAAAATGTACCCTAACTTAACTTCTGATGATTAAACTTGAAAGAAATTAGACAACTACTATGCTCAAATATTTTAAATAATACTAGAGATCTCAAACATAATACTAAATCCACTCAAATATTTTAAATAATACTAATAGCTATCTCATACATAATAATATTTACAAGGAACTCTTTTATGACTACATAATAATTGGAAATGAGTGTTTTATAATTTCATTTATTTATATTTTGATCCCTTATAAAAAATTAAATTAAAATATAAATAAATAAAATTATAAAACAGGTGTAATTTTTTGATGTTAAATTATCATGTCGTTTTTCTTTTACAAGTGATTTATTTTATTTCCAAGGAGAGTAGTTTCAACATGGAAGATTTAAAAGTTTAAAAAGGCGGCTCCACCTCTCCTTCCTCCTCATTTCCCTTTTGTCTCTCTTCTTACTTCTCTATATATATTTCTCAAAATTTTCAATTTAGATGGAAGTGATGATGATAATACCGTCACCGGCAGATGGTGGTGGTGGTGGTGAATTCAACTTCAACAGTGTATCCACTACACCTTACGTGAGTGCCCCTTCAAGCCCACAACGTTTCGGCAACTACTTCTTCAGTGCTCCCACCAGCCCCACACGCGCCACCACCTTCCACTGTGATTTCAACGAAATATTCTCTCTCCGCCGACACCACCACCCCCAACAATGGCACTTCAGATAAACCCGCAACCCAAAAAACAAAAGACACCCAATTCGATTACCAAACCGAATTCGCCTTTTATTTCAGTGGACATTTGGACAATGACCAAATTTCTCTCTCCGCCGACGAGCTCTTCGACTGTGGCAAAATCAAGCCATTAAAGCCACAACAAAGCATGCAAAATACCGAAATTAGAGGTCGTGAATCTCCAAAATCAACACCCACACAAAATATTGATGAAGCAAATGAAAGCTTAAGCTCGAAACAGAGATCCTCTGTAAATTCAAATTCGGGTTCGTGCTCAATTTGGTATAGAAAATGGAAGCTCAAGGATTTGTTACTGTTTCGAAGTGCTTCGGAGGGTGACAAGGAAAAATTTGGCATGTTGAAGAAAAGTGAGAAGGAAGATGGGAAGAATTGGAGTTTCCGGTCGACGGATAGTGGTGGTGGTAGTGGTTCGGTGTCCAGTCGACGGCTGGAAAAAGGGCGGGTATCGGCGCACGAGTGGCATTATACGGTGAACAGGGCTGCGGCGGAGGAGATGAGGAGGAAGACTTTCTTGCCGTACAAGCGAGGTTTATTGGGGTGCTTGGGGTTCAGAATTCCCGGTGTTCATCAACTTTCTACTAGGGGATTTAGGGAATAGGGAATGATGATTATACAGATTATTTTCTCTCTTAATTCTTCTTTATTTCTATGGTTTCATATTTGGATTTGGTGCTCTTCAATGTTTTGCTTCCATTCCGAAGCAACAACTACTATCAAATACCTGCATAACAAAATTGTGTTTCAACATTAATTACTCCAATTATATATATATATATATATATATATATATATATACACACAAGTAAAAACGTAACTACCATTTAATTTATTTATGGCCAATATTCCTAAATTTGAGTGGGATTTATTTTGAAATTCATGACATAAACTTGTATTCTCACGATTGTATATCAATTTATTACTAATGTAACAGACATCATGTTTTAAATTTAAGGTGTAGTCATGAGTCTTTTATAATACATACCTTGTTAGACTAATTAATTTGAAAAGTCAAAATAATATCACTTTTTTCATGTTACAAAGATGATGATACTCTCATTATCGGATTTATAGCTGGTTTCTCTTTCGAGTTAGTGATCATGAAAATGATGACTATATATATATATATATATATATATATATATATATATATATATTTCAAAAGAAAAAGATTGTGATTCTGTGGGGGTTATGCTATAATTAAGCAATAGTGTTGTTGTAATAAAAAGAAGGAACTACCAACTTCATAAATATTCATAGCCCACCCACCAACCATCCATGTGATTACTACCTAAGCTAACTTAACTTTATTAAAAGCCATTTTGGTGTTAATTATCAATCAAGGACACCCACATTACCACAAATCAACTCTGATATTACTAGTAATCATGTCTAGTTTAGTTTAGTTTTGCTTTGCTTTTCTATTCCTCTCTGTTTAGCCAACTTAGTTAAAAGAACAGGATTGGATTATATGGCCAATACAGGGAATGAAATCATGTACAGATATATATATATACAGTTAAACATATATATAGAGCCGTTATTTTCAACACCGGCCGGAATCTGTGACCATGTTTGTGGCACTAAATTAACTAAACTGAAAATTTTGAATATTGAATATTGTCAACAAAGACTAACTATTATATGTATACACACACATTCACTACCAATTTGAGTCTCAGTATTCAGTCTACTCAAACCATTAGCAATTCACATTTAAGTTTACTCCATTTTTCATAATTTTATTTATCCAAATTGATTCCTCATTTGTTAGAAATATAGTAGAGACGGTCAACGAGAATAAAAATAATAGTATATTTAAGAATTTCACGTCATTTTTGTAGTCTAAAAATATAATGTATTTCTGATTTTAGAATGGATAAAAAAGAAAAGTGTATTTATAATTTAAAAGGAAGGGAGTATTATTATTATTATTATGGGATGGTTGGAGTCCTAGATTCAACCCAAATGAGATCACTCAAATGAATGAATGCAAGTGGAAGAAAAATGAAAAAAATAATAATAATATGATTTCTAGAACGTGTATATATATTGTCAATGTAGAGTCTTAGAAATTGCATATGCATTGTATCTTATACATGCAATGAAAATGTACAAGCACATCACTTAAGCTCATAATTCAACAAAAACTAATATGTGAAGAAATTACTAGATGATTATTATTATTATTTCATATCTAAACCAGAACCCACATATCCATGGCATGCAGAGGAATCAAAACCAGAACAAATATCTAATTTTGATATTTGCGTACACATCATTTCGAAAAATATAAAAGCCTTCAAGTACTGTGAAACCGCCATTTTATTTTCAGCAATGCTTTCAACCAACATGGATCATTGACATGAAATTACACGCAGTTTCTAGTCAGAAATATATCACAAAATGGTGGTGATATTCACGAGAATGAAGGACAATGCAACATAATATATGATTATAAGCTGTCGAGGGAAACAGAAGTACAAACAGTTCAGCCAATTTGATAAAGAAAACATTCTTGCTACCAGAGTAGTGCATTTTATGAATGCTATTTGGACGTGCTGAATAAGCTCCCTCTTAAATTGAGACTTTTGTTGATGCAGTGAAACTGTATATATCAGTGCCTATAAAGACCAAGCAATGATTTCTCTCTTTCTTCGACTCTCTTCCTTGCAGCCTCCCTCGTCTTAAGTGCAGCAGCTTCCTCTGCAGATATAGCCTTGGGCTTATCTTGTCTTTTCCGCTTGTTAATAGTGAGCGATGAAGGAGCACCTTTGACAGCTCTCGTAGGATTTAGAGATGCCGGGCGACCTTTTTGACCTTTAGCATCAGTTTTACTTTCAGAAGATGATAACGGCTTCTTCAATATGGAATTTTTTTTTATGGAATCTGAAGAACTATGAGATGCAGCGAGTGCCTCTTCCTGTGTCGTCACCCACTTGCCTGTTTCATTACATGGAAAAAGAAAATTTCTGATCAAGATGCCACCAAGAAGGATGATATAAAACTTAATAAATTGCAGGAATCAATACCTATAGCATCAGTGTAGTAGAATCCAGAGTTTGGATCGTAGTGACAGCCGTTACTTTGATTGTAGTAATAACCTGAAGTGCTGTCAAACTCCCACTCTGTCATCATTCAAAGCTGAATCAGCTGAAACATATAATAAACCAAGAAAGATTCTTTCATTGATTAATGTGCACTCAAGGTTGTATTATAACTACTCTAAACAAAAAAATCTGTACCAGCCCAAACTAAGACAAGTTTCAAGTTCAAGCAGCGTTCTAAAATCGCTAGGCAGACATAGGTGGCAAAGGGAGCCTAGGAATTTTCCTCTTTTTTGTATATAACTGAATTCATTGTTTTCAAAAGAATTTGTTATCAATTAGGTCAACAATTGGGGTCTGGTGACATACTACAATGAGAACATCAACATCTCCAAAAAAGATTCTCAAGAATGCTGTTGAATTGCTTCCAATGAAAAATCAAGGGCAATTCAGATCATTAAGAACACAGCATATGCAGTTGCTTGAATTCAGTTTTCTAGAAAGTAGAAATTGGTTCAGGTCATAATTAACATGCTTATTAAAGATTTAAAAAACAAGATCATTGATTTACAAAAGTTATACAAGATCATTGAAAATACTTCCAAAATCAAAAACTATAGCACTAACAAAATTTTCAACTCAAACCATAATTAATCATCACGAATACGGAAGGATTGACTGAAAAGACTGCATCAATATATATATAAACAATAATCTCCTAGGTAACAACCCTTTGCTGATTCAGGGATGATTTTCATAATAGAAGGCACATGATCAATCATCTTTGATAAGATGCTTCCTCTACCATGAGCTTGCAGGCAGGATTGAATGATATATATATAGCTTACTCATGTTAAAAAAATATTGTATATATATATATGCTCTTTATTATTTAAAAAACTTATGCTAGTATTCTTTACCTTTAGACATTGCCTGCAGACATTGCAGATCCTTTAGCAGTCCCTTGACCATCTTCCTGAGAAATTAATGCATGTGCATTAGAATCTCTGGCCTCTCGGAAAGTTGATATGTCCTTCTGATAGCTGCGCTGAGCTTTCTGAAACTCAATTAAATGGAAATATGTAAGAATAGAGAATTAAAGCATTGAATTATATATACCATGAAAAATACTCCAATCATGTATTGGTGCATGTGCTTGATCAATGTAAACTGATATTAGGATTAACAAATACTATGCACAGTGCTAAGGTGAGAACTGAAAATTCAGGTCTGCCACAGCGAATCAACTTACCATTGCCCAACCAAAGTCTAGCCTAAGTTCTGCCTGAAAGTCTCTCTGTATCAAATAATATGATACCTTTCTAGCATTACACATTGCTTGGAAATTGCACACAAGCCAGTTAGAAATTGTACCTTATTTTATAAATTGTGGACTTATTTTTTTGTCATCTATGAGCTTGATAAAAACTCATTAGTGCAAATAATTTAAGTTGGTGTAAAACGTAATTTATCCTTCCTCTGTAACTACTAGAAGAAATAGATAAACATTAAATTTGTATGTTATGAGAAAACTATGTAAGAGGAAGATTAATAGAGCTCCCAGGTATGATCAACACTCCAATGGGGTGCCCAAATTTGAATATCCCATTTGTAAGCTACACAATCTATGATGAATCCCATTTGTAATTTTGTATATAATCCCATTCATATGTTATTTAACAACTTATTATCTCATACTTCATTATAAACTACCTTAGATATCTTATATAATTACATTTAACACCAACTTAAATTAATAGAATACTAAGCACCCAACTGAAATTCCAGTATTGAGGATATTATAATAACTCAACTTCTATTTAGCTGAATAATTAAAAAGAATATGTCTTTATACTTATTTCCGTAATATCTGTACCTTTTCATGACTCCTCAAATAACTTATTCTTATACTAATCGAAAAATTATAATTGAAAAATTATAGCGTTATAACCACAATTCCCAACTAATTCACAAGCAAACCAAGTATTTTTACATACATAACTTCTCCCAATTTCTACATACTTTATATCTATGGATCAAATAACTACATCCATAGTTTGTAAATTTAATTAACTTGAAATCATCATAATTAACGTACAAGTAACTTTTTCGAAATTTTAATTATTATAGTATGCCTATCTATTACATAAGGGTAATACAATATTGGTTGAAGTCCACCTCCTTCGTTAAGGTGATTGATAAAATCCAGACCATGTTACTATTGAGTTAATCCTACTGATTTCTTTATAATCCTAAAAGCAGCTCTTAAGGTTATAACAAAGATAAGGACTCTCTCTGGCGCTAACATTATAACACCGTTAATAAGATCAATTCTATTCTAAAAATGAACTAATTCAGTAAATTCTGAACCTAAGGAATTCACAGAATAGCCAATACTGTTGAATAGAATGTTTTCCATACATTTCCCAAATTATTCATCAGTTTGACTATGTTCCCTTTCATGATTTACTTTCTCCCCTACTCATTATTATTTGAAAGTTGCCAATAAATACCACAGGATATCATACTACAAAATATTAATGTGTAATCATTTAAATCCCATGAAACAGATTGAAAATAACAGCTTTTGCAATTTGGTATTCTTTACTGATGGAAAGGTGGATAGCTCCCAAATGGCTATATAAACCTAAAGAAACTAAAATCAGTATGCAAAGTTTTACGAGATACATAAGCAGCTGACAATAAAGAGAGAATTAGAATAAATCATTAAATCAAAAAGTAGTCCACATTAAACCATGTCATTAACATTAGACTGATAGGAATTCACATCAAGCTGCCTCTGATTGTGCCTAAGCAGCAACGGCTTGAATGCCATACTGCATGAGGGTTAGTTGCTCTAAAAATTTCCTGAAGCATAACATCAGATTCTTTGAGCCCTAGTTTTGGAATCACGCACAACCTATAGCTCACTAATAAAAATTGGATTAGGTTTGCACAGCCGCATAAGCAATGGTATGATAGCATTGGTTAAGGGACTTTTAGGAGTACGACAATATAGGATTATTAGAAATACAAAACGAATACTACCATCTATACTTTCTGCAGTAACTCGTAAATCTTTGATCAGAGAAAGAGAAGAAATATGAAGTTGGCTCACTTCCCTCAACTTTTAATGGTAATATAATAAATGTATAAGGATGTAAAGGTGCCACTTAAGCCAAAAGGTCGGTTTGCTTTAAGAGGAGCTAGTTCTGTAACTTACGATATAATATAAAAACCATTATTTTCCCCAAGTGCAGAGACTCAAGGGAATATCTTATTCCTGCTACATTGCAACTACATCAATCACAAATGGGGACCGTCCATTACAACGTTCTGATGTTTAGACTACATTTTCAACTGGGAGAAGTCAAGTGGCTGCCAAATAAGAAATACACCACATATGCAAGTTCAAGCCATGCTCTGCCAACCTGACAAACCCCCCAAAAAAATAAAAAATAAAATAAAGATGTACCATAGGAAACTTTTGGGCTACCTTAAGAACTTATAAGAATGGTTAACCTTCATGATCTTTTTTCTTTCTCCATCTTCTTTTTTTCTTTTTTGGTTTAACCTCCAAGTTAGTGTTTTTATGTCGGTACAACCAACCAGAAGCCTCTTTGTATATGAACTTTAGAAATCCAATCCTTTACAGTCTTCAAAAATTGCTATTTGTTAAATCACAATAATTTGACCAGCATAAGAAGTGATGTCAACTAGGTGGTAAGTAGATTAGATTTAATGAGAACTCCTTACCGCTTCAATCTGTTCAAGGGTACGAGCAGCTTCCTTCTCTTCTTTGTCCTTGGCAGCTTTTTCCTGTCTCATGGTTGCAATCTTCTTGGTAACAGCATCTTTGTGACGTTGACCAAGCTCATGGTTTCTAATGCTGGTAGGATTGTTGGATATAAAGATTTTACAGAAATCACACCATTTGTTACCCTGACTAACCCAGTACTGAAAGAGGATATAATAGGCAAACCAATCAGATATTAGAATAAAAAGTTATTCAAATGTGTATAGCTATTACAGAAATTGAAGTTTAGCAGATTAGCAGCCTATGCTAGAAATATATACTGTATGGAAGCAGGAATTTAGTAAACAAAACACGTAAAGTAATTAAAAAGTAGCCACAAAAATGTCAGAAATTGCATCCTGATAAATAATATAAATATTAGAGTTGGGGCTTAGGGGGCCAAAGAACAGGTATTTAAAGGAAATAACTACATTAAATCACATTAACTTAGCGAGGACAAAATAATAGTAAGAAAATGTAACCACTAAAAATTTATAATACAGAAAAATATGTCTGATTATGAAACATAAGTTCTCACACATAAAGATCATGTAAATACTTGGTAACATTTGTTGAAGAAAGGACAGGGAGGTGGGTTGATCTAATAGTATATTAGACTCTGTACAGTAAAATAATGAGAAAACAAATTGATGGATCCACCTTGTAAGACGAATGAACCATCTAAAAGGTACAATATATGGCGTTGTATGGATCAAAGTTTTTGAAAAACAAATCAAAAATAAAAAAGGAACTTAGAAAGTTGCACATAAACCAACATCTTAAACATATATGTTTTGTTTGTTCCCCTCTAAATCAAGAGTAGAAGACACAAAGAGGTGCAACATAATACCCATCATTTTAAGAAAACAATAACATGGGCATATAATGTGAAGTTTTGTTTTTTCTCAAATCAATGATATAATGGTGATGCTATCATAAGTTAAAACTTAGGCACATAAGTTTTGAAACTTCCAAGAACCGAAATAAAACTAATCTGGAAAGGAGGGACTAATCTATTAACTATTAATCTATCAATCCAATAAAACTCCTGTCTTTCCCATAATTCACGAGAAATGACTACAAATAGAGTAGCACTGTAGCAGCTACCAGCTAAGAATTTTCATTTGCCCACTCAAAAATGAATAAAGGATTGTAAACTGCTTATAATCCGTTACAATTTGTGCATCATTTGAAGGTGAACATAAAAGCCAACATCATAACAGATCCCATGGAAATTACTGAGTAATATGCCACCTAAAACAAATGAAGAAATAAAGCCCAAACAATCCCTTGTTTTTGTTTTCTTATAATTATAACACGGAATTCTTTTCTTCTTCTTCTTTTTAGTACAAATTAATACACAAATATAAAAAAAATTGCATAGCAATGACATATATATTATACAAAACATAAATGTTGCAGATGAAAATTTGAGCTTCGAAGAGAGATTTTACAAAGAGATAGAGATGGTTACCTCAGTCATGGCTGCAAACAGGGTATTTTACTGCAAAAATTGGATCTTCACTACAAAGACTTCAAATTTCGGGTCGATGAATGTCCAGCTTTACCTCTTTCTATTTGAAACTACGCAATTTGAATAAAAATAACCACTATCTATTCGTAGAAAACCCTAGCTTTCTCTCTCCTCCTAATTTCTCAGATGGACCGGAATTTGAAACACGATAGCCTTATAACTAAATAGTACTCCATACTTTGTCAAAAAAAAAATTGGACCTTTTCCTAAATTGAGTCGAATTTGAGTTGACTAGCGAGTTGACTCAGTTTGATACTCTTAATACGGTGCCGTATAATAAGAAACCATTTCATCATCCTCCCAAAATGGTTCAGAGTTGAAAATTGAGAGCAATCAAAATCCGTTCAATCTCTTCCGTAAAGAAAAAGAATAAAAAAAAATGGATCAATCGTTCCTGATAATGCTGTCAAATCTCCTCCACCTCCAAAACCACCTTGACCCCACCGCTTCTCTCCTCACCTCCTCCACCGCCGCCTCCTCCTGCTCCTCCCCAACCTCCCTCCTAACCTCCACCTCCGCCCCCCCCTCTCTTTCTTTACCATCGCCTCAGTCCTCTCCTACCTCACCGCCACCGCCCCTGCCCCTGCCCCTTCCCTTCTTCCCAATCCGAAGAAAACAAACAAAACCCAAAAGACCCATCTTCATCTTCTGCCAATTCCACCTCCCAATTTTCCATCTCCGCCTTCAGAGCCCTCTCTACCGAACACATATGGACCATGGAAGCCCCTCTCCGGGACGCTCAATGGCGATCCCTTTACGGCCTGTCTTACCCAGTCTTCATCACCGTTGTTGAAAAACTCAAACCCTACATTGCCCAGTCAAATCTCTCTCTTCCCTCTGATTATACCGTCGCAATGGTCCTCTCACGTCTCTCTCTTGGCCTCTCCTCTAAAACCCTAGCCACCCGTTACTCTCTAGAACCCTACCTGATCTCCAAAATCACCAACATGGTCACCCGCCTCCTCGCCACCAAGCTCTACCCTGAATTCATCAAAATCCCAGTCTCGCGACGCCGCCTTCACGAAACCACCCAGGCTTTCGAAGAATTAACGTCCTCCCCAATATTTGTGGGGCAATTGATAGTACTCCAGTTCAAATTCGGTCTAAAAATCTTCCTGGTACATTCACTTCTAAACAAGGGTTTCCCTCAGTTCTTTTACAGGTTGTTGCTGATCATAAAAAGATTTTCTGGGATGTTTGTGTAAAAGCCCCTGGTGGGTTCGATGATTCCACGCATTTAAGAGATAGTTTATTGTATAATAGATTGATTTCTGGGGATATTGTGTGGGATAAGGTTATAAATGTGAGGGGACATAATTTGAGGCCTTATATTGTTGGGGATTGGTGTTATCCTCTGTTGTCGTTTTTGTTGACACCGTTTTCTTGGAATAGAACTGGGAGTCCTTCACAGAATGCCTTTGACGAGGCCTTGATGAAGGGAAGGAATAATGTGGTGGAAGCTATTGGATTGCTTAAGGGGAGGTGGAAGATTTTACAGGACTTGAATGTTGATCTCAATCACGTGCCTCAGACGATTGTTGCATGTTGTGTATTGCATAATTTGTGTCAGATTGCTAGGGAGCCTGAGCCCGAGCTGTGGAAGGAACCAGAAGAGAATTCACCGGCTCCCAGAATATTGGAAAATGAGAAGTCTTATTACTATTTTGGGGAAAGCTTGAGGCAGGCATTGGCTGATGATTTATACCAAAGGCTTTCATCAAGATGAGGCATAATTCACGAGGAGGAGGAGGAGGAGGAGGTATTCGGCATGTGCTTCTATGTAAGGATACTTCTTTTTGTCAATCTAACTTGCTTTAGAGGACAACTGACTTTTATCTTTACAAATAACTATCAGAATTTGGTTATGTTGTACTTGTATTTAATTGTGATGAATATCTCTTGTAATCTATGACACAAGCTCAAATGTTATGGAATTTAATGCAATGTAGTCAATAGTCATCAATGGGAGAAAGTGTCATTGCTCATCCATCTTTTGTACTTTATGATATTTTTCCGTTTACTGTTTCTCACTGTGATTGAAACTTGATTCTACCCTCAACTGAAAAGAATAAATAAGAAAAGAAAGCATTTGATTGCTTAGCTGGTTATAAACATATATGTGCAGAACCTGTTCTAAATGGGTGTAGGAAATGTTATATGTAATTTATCAGATTAATGTTTAAGTCAAGATTATTTTATTTATTTTTTGAATTTATGCATTCATTTACTAATTTAGTTTACACCAGGAAAAGTCACCACATTTGGTAACGAATCCCTGGAAGTGGTTTTTTCTTATCGTGTGTTTTTCCTTGTATTAGATTATTCATTAAGTTTCTGGTTTATGGCTTTTTGGACAGCTTATTTCTTATCATTGTATCTCTCTAGTGTCTAAGAACCTTAGAAGATGAGGTTTGCTTCCACCTTGCAAGGAATCTCATGAGTTGGACGCAAAGAAGAACCTATTTACAGAATCGTAAGAACACACAAGTATGGGAGGAGGACTAATTTGGGTTTTGGTTAACTTATGTCATTGTTGAACACGTGAAGTATGATAATTTGGTAAAAGACTAAATAAGTTTCCAACCCTTGAGATCAAAGCGAGGGACCCCAAATTTTAAGACTTTAAATTAGCTTCTGTCTTCTATTTAAATGGTATCCTTATTTGATGGTCTCATCTGGCTCTACTTGAGTAAAACGCAGGAGCACACTTGTGCCATCAACAGCAACATGGAAATGATCACGCCTTTGGTGAGACAGGAGTAGTTCAGTTGGTGTTCTTTCAAGTCGTCATCATCATCATCATCTTTGCCTTTGGCACATAAATAGTCTTGTAGATTTTTCCTTCTAACAAATCTGGTTTAGCTACAAATGTTGATGAAACTGACAAGTCTTCTCTTGAGATATGTGAAAAGCTAAAAATAAACACAATCTGGTTTAGTCATCTGCTAGATGGAAAAAAGGGCTCTTTTCCTACTTCTGTCTTTCTTCTTTTATCCTTGTGAAAGGAGCGGACGTAGTTCTAAATTTTCAAAGCAGAACCTTGTCCTGTTTTCTTGGAATTGGTATGCGATGCCTCTGCCTAAATGCATTTGAAAAGGCTTTGGTGAAGGGAAGAGGGTGGAAAAGCTATTGGGCTGCTTAAATGGAGCTGGAGTTTTTTTTTGCAAGATTGAGTGGATCTTAATCATGCCTATGTGATTATGTGGGGTTTTCATTGAGTTGCAATTAGGTTCCCGTGGCCTTATTTCTCCCAAGTTGCTTTTTCAGACTGTTTTCTCGTTGGTTCAACCGTTGCTTTTTAAATGATTGTATGCTGATAAGCCCTCTGAATAAAATTGGTTATCCTTTCAGCAAATGACCTTTTTGGTATACTACAGCAGATTTTCAAGACTTAAACATTGAACATAAATTTATATGTATTTTGTCATTTTGTTATTTTTTAATTCAAAATTAAAAGTTAACTAATAAATAAATAATTTATTGGTTATCTGAATCCATCATTTTCAAGACTTAAATTGCCAAAATATTAAACTAATATATCAGATATTGACGGAAAGTATATAATATAAATATATATATAAATATAAAGGAATACATGTATTCAATATTCTCTCAAACTGTAATTATTCGAAATTAATTTCAAGTAATATCAAAAGTAAGCAAAAACACTGGAAAATAATACCATTATTGTTCAAGCAAGACATAATTCAATTAAAAAGGAAATATTAGGATCTGGCTAGCAGCTAATAGCTAGGCACTGCCGGTACGTACGCACGCATTAGCTCCCTCAAAATTTCCAACGAAAAAGTGGCATTACGGCGAACTTCATCAGCCCAACGTTGCAATGTAATCCATTTCGCTCACCGCAGGCAAAGTAGTACGGCTGCCACCTCTTCAGCACGAACTCGAATCCTTTTCCTCCTCCTTGCGTCACTGCTGCCACCTTCTTCGCTCCTCTCAGGTCACAGTTTACGAAGCTCCGATAATTTCTTAGCAAATACACACTGTGAGGATGCGTTGTGTTGCTTGGTGGATCAAACTTAAACACTGCACCAACCATGGACACAAAAATAATAATAATAAATAAATCCTTAATTTTTTCGGTAATAAAAAAGAAATGCTGAAATGTATAAGTTGTCATTGAATCTATTTCAATCAATATATATATATATATATATATATATATATATATATATATATATATAACAGTACTTGTGCACTAACAAAAGAAAATATATAATTATACATGGATCCAATACACAGTGTAGAACCCACTCACTTACTCATTTATCTGTTACTGCACATACATACATAGAATTATTCTCATAACAGTATGATTAATTAGTGAATATATAGTGATGGGAATTTATACCTAGAGTGTCATTTAGGTAAAAGGGAGCGTTTTTGATAGCCCAGTCGGTGTAGTTAAAGCCAAACTGCCATTTTTTGTCCCCTCCGACGATGATCCTGTTGGAATTCTGAGAAGCATTCGGATGATTCCCCGGCCAGCCGGCTGTGAAGTTGTAGCCATAGTTCCAAGTCTGTGTAGTGAAGTTCTTGTTGGCCTCACCAACAGCCAACAATGTAGCAGAGACAAATAGAAGGATAGCTAGATGAGTACATCTAAAAGCCATTTTTAGTCTGATAGTACTCTTACTTCTAAACAAAAAGCTTGAGAAATAGATAATAAAACTAGATGGTGTGGAAATGAAAGAATGAGCTCATGGGTATATATAGGAACAAATAGGAGAAGGAATAAGTCAAAAATTCAATTTAGCCTAATTAATATTGCATGTCTATAAAGGAAGTTGTGAAAAATCAGGACAAAGGAAATCAAAACAGAGGATATAGCCGACATACATGGAAATTAAAAATCATCTTAAAGCTTTGAATATTTTCATGTAATCAGCTGAAGATTTATTTGTAACAGTTTGTATATTTTTGAATTGCAAAATTAATGTAGCTGATTAATTCTAGGAGATATTGTTTGTATATATATCAACATTACAGAAAGTTTCTTTCATTGAGGAGTATTCTTCCATTCTCTATATGGTATCAGAGCTTTAACTCTCTACCGATAATCGATCCTATTCTTCACTCATGTCTTCCTCAAGCACTCTAAACACTCAGCCATTCTCCTCCATCGATACACCACTTGTTGTTTTTAACATCACTGCCCAAATCAATGAGAAGCTTACATCCTTAACCTTCCCACAGTGACGTGCCCAATTTGAAGCTTTATTAATTGGGTATGATTTAATGGTCTATGTCAATGGTGACTCTGTGTGTCCCATTTCTGATGGTACTCCATTCTCCCACTCAAAAAAAAACTCACTGGATCCGACAAGACAAACTTATCTTAAGTGTTATTCTTGCTTCCACATCACCCACCATCGAGTAAAATGAGGCTTGGGAGAAATTAAGTAAAATGTATGCAAGTGAATCGCGTACAAGTCATGCAACTCAAGGAAAATCTCACCTTGCTCCAGCGTGGGAATCGATCAATTCCAAATTATCTTCACTCTGCCAAAGCTCTAGCTGACGAAATCTCACCGATGACAATCTAACTCTTTACGTTCTCAATGGCCTGGGTCCTGGGTCCTGGG
This sequence comes from Panax quinquefolius, assembly GCA_020205615.1. Taxonomy (NCBI): domain Eukaryota; kingdom Viridiplantae; phylum Streptophyta; class Magnoliopsida; order Apiales; family Araliaceae; genus Panax; species Panax quinquefolius. Next base: position 107,401,506 of record CM035165.1, read on the forward strand.
TCCTGGGTCCTGATTTCAGGGACATTGCTGCTCCAATTCGTGCAAGAGAGAAATATCTTGCCTTTGAAGAATTGCATGACTTGCTTGTGGGGCATGAGAGTTACCTCCGCAGAATGGAAGCTGTCACTCAGCAGCTTGTTGCAACGGTAAATTACTCAAACAGAAGAACAGGTTCTGGAGGGCAGCAATCAAAAGGCTATCATAAGTACAATGGGTCTTCAAAACAACAGGCTTACACTTGAAAATTTTCAGCTCCATCCAAAGACCAACTAAGGCCAAATTCAAATCAACGCAAATGTCAACTTTGTGACAAGTTGGGTTGGGTCACATAGCAAAAAATTGTCCCCATTTTCAACAAGCCGAGGTCACTGTAAATTGTGCTAGAACATCAAATGGCAATGAAAACAAATGATTCCTTGACTCGGCGGCATCTCACAATATCACTGGTGATCTCCAAAATTTATCAATTCATTCAGAATATGATGGCACTGACGAAGTCGTTCTTGGTAATGGTACAGGTTTGGAAGTCACCCATATTGCTTCTTTAGCCTTAAATTCTCCACAAAAGACTTTTTTTCTGCGCCAAACACTTTGTGCCCCAAATATTCATAAGTATTTAATTTCTGTTCATCACTTCACCAAACAAAATAATGTCTTCATTGAATTTCAGCCATTTTATTTTCTTGTGAAGGAACAGCGCACGGGAGCGATATTACTCAGAGGTGCATGTGAAAACTGTGTCTACATGTTTCCGACATCACCGGTGGCTTCTTCTTCAAAAATGGTTGCTAATGTGCATGAACGAACTTCAATTGAATTGATGGATGGCACAAACGTCTTGGGCATCCTTCAATTAAATTAGTTCATAGTCTTGTTAATCATTTTTCTCTTCCGCTTACAAATAAAATGTCATCATCTTTATGTACATCCTGTTCTACTAATAAAGCTCATCAACAGCCATTTCGTGCCACAAGTTTTAAAAGCAATGCTCCTCTTGATATTATATATACTGATGTATGGGGCCCCGCACATGAAATTGGGCTTGATGGTTCACGATAGTATCTACTTTTTGTTGATCACTACGTAAAATACATGTGGTCTTATCCTATGAGTGCAAAATCAAGCGTGTCTAGCATTTTTCCACAATTTAAGCATATCGTGGCCTCAACACAATGGTGTTTCTGAACGTCGCCATCGTCATCTTGTCGAAATAGGCCTCACTCTCCTTCATGATGCCTCTCTTCCTCTTCCTTATTGGTCTCGTGCGTTTCAAACCGCAACATATCTCATAAATCGTCAACCAACTTCACTTCTTCAAAATAAGTCTCCTTTTGAAGTTCTTTTTAATCAAAGACCCAACAACTATCTAAAATTACGAAAATTTAGTTGTCTTTGTTTTCCTCTCACCAAGCCTTACAATACACACAAACTTCAACAAAAATCAAAATCGTGTTTGTTTCTTGGGTACTCTCAAACATAAAATGCATATAAATGCATGGATCTAACCACTAACCGGATTTACTTGTCACGACATGTCTTATTTGATGAATCCCGAAGTCCAATCGAAATTCAAGACTCACTCCCAAAATATAGCCAAAACACTCTTACGGCAGCATCACTCTTCTATCTCCATATTCTTCCCAACTCACGTCTCTCGTCCGCTGATCCTTCCTCATCTCCAATCGTGCCTTCGTCTCCGTTGTTGTCACCGATGACCTCAGAAACAGCTGTCGCCGCAGCCGTGTCACCTCCAGGTAACATCTCTCCCTCCTCTGTTCCTCTGTTCATGTGCATCGTCACTCTCCTGTTGCTCTAGTCTCACATGATTTAAATTCGAATGCATCAAATTCAACTTATTCTTTATCATCTATGCATGCTTCAGATCATGTTCCTACTTACTGACAATTCCTTTTCAACAGAAAATCCTTCTTCCCGCACCCATAGGATGGTCACTAGGTCAATGAACAATTAATATTTTCAAACCCAAACAACTTCACACAGTCACCAAACATCAAATCTCACCCCCTTGAACCAACATGTGTGACCCAAGCTGTATTAGATCCTAACCGGCGTGACGCCATGTCTAATGAGCTCACAGCTCTGAAAAGACATGGTAAATAATGATTTCTTGTATGGAACATTGACTGAAACAGTGTTTATGATGCAACCTCCTGGGTTTAAAGACATGTCCAAACCAGATCATGTTTGCAGATTACAAAAGGCTATTTATGGTCTTAAACAAGCTCCAAGGGCAGTATTCAGCCTTAAAAAATGCTCTACTTCAGCTTGTTTTTCAGACTCTAAAGCTGATTCTTCTCTCTATTTATATATCGACATGATTCTATTACGTGTTATTTTCTAGTTTATGCTTATCATAACAGGAAGTGATAAAAGATTTGTGAATTTGGTTGTTCAAAGTCTTAATTGGTGATCAGTTTTCTATAAAAAATATGGGCAATCTTCATTTTTTTAGGAGTGGAAGTAATTCCAACTTGTGCAGGGTTGTTTTTATCACAACATAAATATGTTCGTGATCTTTTGGATACAACAAAAATGGATGGTGCAAATAAGGTTTCCACTCCCATATCCACCACCACACCTCTTCATCTACTGGATGGTACATCTGCATTTGATAGTACAGAGTTCCGAAGAGTTATAGGCCGCTTGAAATATCTCTCACTTACCCGTCCCGACATTTCTTTTGCGGTCAACAAGTTATCCCAATTCATGCACAAGCCAACTGTCACCCATTAGGCAGCTACCAAGAGACTTCTTCGTTATCTTAAGCAAACCATTTATCATGGTGTCCATCTAAAACATTCAACAGCTACTTATCTAACAACCTATAGTGATGCTGATTGGGGTGGTAATATTGATGATCGGACGTCGACATCAGCGCACATCAGCTTCCTAGGTGAAAATCCCATTTCATGGTGTTCAAAAAAACAAAGAGTTGTTGCCCGCTCATCAACGGAAGCTGAATATCGAGCACTTGTAAATGCGGCATCAGAAACTACGTGGCTTCTCTTTTTACTCAAGAACTCGGTTTTCCACTCAAGGAGCAACCATCCCTACTTTGTGACAACCTTGGAGCAACTCGATCATTTAAGCTTTAATCCAGTCCAACATTCACGGATGAAGCATATACAAATTGATCTTCACTTTGTACGTGATCTAGTTTAGAAAGGCACTATTAATGTTCGTCATGTACACGTACACTCAAGAACAACTGGCTGATCTCCTTACCAAGCCCTTGTCCAAGCAGCGCACACATACGAAACAAGATTGGTCTTGCTAATGGAAGCTCAATCTTGCGAGGGCGTATAAAGGAAGTTGAGAAAAATCAAGAAAATCAAAGGAAATCAAAACAGAGGATATAGCCGAGATACATGGAAAATCATCTTAAAGCTTTGAAGATTTTCATGTAATCAGCTGAAGATTTATTTGTAACAGTTTGTATATTTTTGAATCTTAAAATTAATGTAGGTGATTAATTTTAGGAGATATTGTTTGTATATATATCACCATTACAGAATCAAAAAGTAGATTTTGAAAGTTTCTTTCATTGAGAAGTATTCTTCCCTTCTCTATAATGTCAACCATTATTTCTCTACAAGTTGGGTTGGTATGACGAGAAAAAAAAATTTGATAGATGCACATTCGATTAGTATATTGGTTATCCTTTGACCTTATACTACAGCATTTTCAAGACTTAAAACATTGAACACAAATTTAATGTGCATGCATTTACTTAAAAATTAACTATAATTGCAAATTGCCAAATATTAAACTAATATATCAGATGGACGGAAAGTGTATAAGAAACGTATAAATATAAAAGGAATACATGTATTCAATATTCTCTCAAACTGTAATTATATTATTCGAAATTAATTTCAAGTAATATCAAAAGTAAGCTAAAACACTTCAAAAGTAATACCATTATTGTTCAAGCAAGACATATAAAATTCAATTAAAAAGGAAATATTAGGATCTAGCTAGCTAGCAGCTAAATAGCTAATAGCTAGGCACTGCCTCTTCCCATGCAATATGCATGCATGCATACCGGTACGTACGCACGCATTATATAGCTCCCTCAAAATTTCCAACGAAAAAGTGGCATTACGACGAACTTCATCAGCCCAACGTTGCAATGGAGTCCATTTCGCTCACCGCAGGCAAAGTAGTACGGCTGCCACCTCTTCAGAACGAACTCGAATCCTTTTCCTCCTCCTTGCGTCGCTGCTGCTACCTTCTTCGCTCTTCTCAGGTCACAGTTTACGAAGCTCCGATAATTTCTTAGCAAATACACACTGTGAGGAAATGTTGTGTTGCTAGGTGGATCAAACTTAAACACTGCAACAACCATGCACACAAAAATAATAATAATAAATAAATAAATCCTTAATTTTTTTCAGTAATAAAAAAGAAATGCTGAAATGTATAAGTTGTCATTGAATCTATTTGCAATATATATATATATATATATAAATATAACAGTACTTGTGCACTAACAAAAGAAGATATATAAATTATACATGGATCCAATACACAGTGTAGAACCCACTCACTTACTCTTTTATCTGTTACTGCACATACATACATAGAATTATTCTCATAACAGTGTGATTAATTAGTGAATATATAGTGATGGGACTTTATACCTAGAGTGTCATTTAGGTAAAAGGGAGAATTTTTGATAGCCCAGTCGGTGTAGTTAAAGCCAAAGTGCCATTTTTCGTCCCCTCCGACGATGATCCTGTTGGAATTCTGAGAAGCATTCGGATGATTCCCCGGCCAGCCGGCTGTGAAGTTGTAGCCATAGTTCCAATTCTGTGTAGTGAAGTTCTTGTTGGCCTCACCAACAGCCAACAATGTAGCAGAGACAAATAGAAGGATAGCTAGATGAGTACATCTAAAAGCCATTTTTAGTCAGATAGTACTCTTACGTCTAAACAAAAAGCTTGAGAAATAGATAGTAAAACTAGATGGTGTGGAAATGAAAGAATGAGCTTATGGGTATATATAGGAACAAATAGGAGAAGGAATAAGTCAAAAATGCAAGTTAGCCTAATTCATATGCATATATGTCAACCATTTCTCTATAAGTTGGGTTGGTATGACGAGAAAAAAATTATAGATGCACAACTTTTTCAATATATACCTATATTCGTTATTATTTTTTTGCCCAGTAAGCCGCATGGTCTTGGGTTATTCAAATTTTTTCATTGCTTAGTTTAGGGCTTTAGCTATATGATAAGTTAACCGAATATATATATAGCATAAGTTTAATTAGGACATAACAAAATGCGTCATTGGTATATATATTGAGACACTTAATCATGCAGTTCACAAAGTAATTAATTACTCCTTCATTTCCTTTTTATCTGTCTTCTTCAAAGAGTGAAATTTATTCTTAACTATGATTTTATATGTCAGTTTTTATATTTTAATAAAGCATTAACGACTTAATTTCTCATACTATCCTTACATTAAATATTAAGTATTTGTCTTTCATCTTTTTAATAAATTTTAAAAGGGAAATATTGACATTTACATCCTATTTGATCATGAATCAGATAATTAAATCATTAGTTACATTTCTTAATTTGTGTGTTTCCACCTGAAACGCCAATAGTAATAAGAACGGAACGGAGGGAGTAACTAATTGTTTGAAAAAGTTCCCTATGAAGAAAGAAAAGCAGTTGCAGAAGTTAAGATCCAATGGAGTTTTTCAAAATGATCCGCTGCTATTAATTTTGTGGCTTGACTTCTTCCGTTAAGAGCATTAATTTGCAAGACTTAGTGAGTCAACCATATGGATACTCTATATAATTAACTTATTTTTTAGTCAAAAATGGCAGAAAGATATCACAATAGAAAATTAAGTATGCAATTTAAACTGAACAGACGGACGGAAAGTGCATAAAGAACGTCTAGAAAAGATAATGGAGTGATGTGGTGATGACCTTATAATACCATCATATGCACCTGTTCTATATCTTTATCTTTTTTATCTTTCTATTTGACGACAACGGAAGGAATGTTAAAAAAAAATTATTAAAATCAAGCCGCTACAGTTCGTAGCGTTTGTTATATATAAAAAAAAATTATCTTCTTATCTGACAAAGTGGAACAACGGAAGGAATGTAAAAAAAAAAAATTTAAAATCAAGCCGCTACAGCTTGTAGCGGTTGGTATATAAAAAAAAATCATTTTTTATCTTTCTATCTGACAAAGTGGATCCAAGTTAGTAAGTTAATTTAACCATTATTAAAATAGAAGTCGCTTCAAAGTGTTGTTTGAACCGCTACAACATATATAAAATATTTAAAAAATATAATTTTTTCTTAATCAAATCTTTAATTAAAATATTTAATTGATCAACGGCTGACATGTTGATTGCTAAACTAGTGATCTGGGCAACAGATTGCATGGATCGACTCCCATATATATATATATATATATATATATATATATATATATATATATATATACTTCATCTCCTAGCTCTTTGAGTCCACATTCGACTGGTATATTTTTCAACTTGCAGCCGGAATGGTTTACACTGAGTCAATCGATGGATCGATCATTGGGTGCACGTATTGGTTGTGTTTAATGGGTTGTTGCTGGTAAGAAATTTAACAAGTCTTCTTTAGTTTAATGGGACCGGATTTGAAAAAATAGTACACAAGTGATCGAGGAAATTAATTAGATGAAGGTCAAAATTAACTACTGATATATTTTCATTTTTCAACAAGTTTCAAGTCTACGTTGCTGTTTGAACTCAAAATATATATATACGAATTCTAGATTCTCCTATGTATGTATATACTCCAAATACTACGTTTATCAAATGACATAATGATGACACTTTAAACCTATCAATATGGCATTTTGTAAATATGCTGTGGTATCAGATTTACAAAAATGTCACCGCTTCCAAAAAACTACGCCGCTTTGATAAAAGAATTTATATATATTAAATATATATATATATAATAGATTGATCTTTACCGAAAATATATATATATATATATATATATATATATATATATATATATATACTAATTACTAGGTATGTATGTATATATACTCCAAATACTACGTACCAAATAATCAAATGTTAAAGAGTAGTAATGACATCATCCGTGAAAATTATAACTATTTTCCACAACAACTATATAATAATTAATGTTACTAGTAATGAAGTTGTCATTTTTGATAACAGAAGACAAGTCCAGCGTCATACAAAAAAATGTTTTATCCCACAGAAAAAAAACATACAACCTCCATTAATAAGATTAAAAAAAAAAGTACAACAAGACATTCCAAGCACCATGCACAAATACGTTCGACCCCAAAAAAATACACAAAAATGTTCAGATGATTGAATAACAATCCATTAGCGTTGCTGTAAATTGCTAGTACCTGGCCAGGCCTAAGGCTTGGCAGTTGGCTTTGCTGGGAGATTTTGTTCCCTCCTTTAGCTCTTTAAGAGCAGCAGGAAGTAAACTGAAAAGAACAAGACATGGGAAAAAAATAAGGATTTAATTAGCAACATCAATGCCCAAATTGAACACTTGGTATATGCTTTTTTTATATCTCTTGGACATTAATAGAAAAAAACTATCACACCAAACAATTTTTCCCATGAGGTTTCTTTATCCGTTTTTGGTGTTTAAAAACTCTCAGGTCATTGCTCATCAGTTTTAAAGTTCTCGTTCACACTTGCCCCCATTGGTTCTTAAGGATACAACAGAAAGACAGAGAGTGTTGATACCTGACAGTCTTCCACCTAATCGGTGCCTGTAGTCCAAAATAACCTGAATGTGATAACTCTGTCTAAAATTGACCCAGGAGATGAAATCTGAAGTAACGTTCGTTTCAGATACGGAACCAAGTCAGAACCAAATGAGGAACCCACTCTAAACACCAAAAAGACCATACTTTAAAAGGTATTCAAGATACCTTGTGAAATAAATAAATTAATCAAGTACCTTATTAGCATATCACTTCTCAACTGATTTAAACATATTGGCAAATGCTTTTTTCTCACGCTCGCGTCTGTCAGCAATCTGCGCATTTCCATTATGTAAAGCCCAGTTTAGAATGAGCAATTATTAGCACCAACAGTTCCAAACTAGAAATGGTAGACAGACCTTCTTATTCGCAGCAGTGAGCTCCTTCTTTATTCCAACTGAAAGACATCATTATTTCAATTCAGCACAACAGTCGTATTTCTTAAACATAGGGGAACCAAATTTTCCATGTAAACGAAGTTTGCTAGTTACTATGTTAAAGAGATAAGTTGAGAGCCACACTAAAGGAAAACGAAGACAACATAAGTTTGCAGCCCTAATATATGTAATTACAATCCAGTTATGATAATAAAAGAATTTAGTTCATTAAAGTTGAGCCAATGCGTTGTCAGAAACTGTGCTAACCATCTTTTGGCTCCAACTCCAGTGCTTTTTTGAAGCTTTCAACTGCAGCATCTATATCATTGAGTGCCATGTGCACCTGATAGATATGTAAATCATAATAAGTAGGGCCCTAAATTTTTTTAGTGAACATTGTAAGCAGAAGAAAACTGCCTGTGGGAATGAGGAATTGAAAGACGCAGAAATACGAGACAGTGTAAAGCAAATATAATTTAGAAAAGTGTATCCGTAAGATCAAAGAAAATAACATGAAGTACTTAATAGCACATCTGAACAACTGAGCGTGAATGCACGCCATATGAAAATTAACAACAAATTTCTCAAATTGACTAGCATACAGTCATAGGCACATCATAAGAATAATATTAAAAAAAGCTGATATATATATATATGAGTAAAAGGCAAAGATCGATCTTAGATAAGTTATCTCAAGTAATAATACATCATCATTTGAAAGTCAACTTAATAATCGATATATATATATATATATATATATATGTAAAATTTCATTTGCTTTTGAGGAATTGAATATCATTTTTATAACATTGTAAATAATATGTATATAAGATATATGAAAAGGATGTAAATTCTTAAATAAAGCGTATATAAAAATATGAGATTATGTAAAATTTTGTTTTGATTTTTGCGGTAACATTTTTAGAATATCATTTTTACAAATGCCATAGTGTAAATAATATGTATATAAGAGATATATACTTAAGAGTCTACTCTTGATCCTTCAATACAGATATTTTTAGTAACTTCTATTGTTATAAAGTTGTTAATCTATAGCTTCAAATCAAACAAAATTTTACATAATCTCATATTTCTACATGCTCCATTACATCCGTACGGTCAGATTATTAAATTGACGATCAAATGATGATTTATTGGAAGTGACCTAAGATAACTTATCATAGGTCTATCTAAGATGCCTTTATATATATATATATTTATTTATATATATATATATATAAAGATAAAGAGAGAGAGCACTGGGATAAGGAAAAAATTGAAATATAGCAAAACCTCATGTGCAGACAAGAAAACAAAACACCTATCACTAAAATTTCTTTAGATTACATAACCAGATGAATCAGAAAAGGGGAAAAAATGTGCATAGCAGCTAATTTCCAATTAATGGTGTCACCAACCTGACCTTGCCGAAACAAAGCCTTCACATTGTTCTCGCCATCACGGATTGCAAAGTCAGTGTCCAAGAGTGCTCCCTTCAGGTCTCCTAATTTCAATTTACAAGCCTAGAGAAGGATGACAAAACTACTGGTTAACTCCAGCAGAACTCTGCTGAAAAGTGGTACATACAAAATAGTTTTACTGGGAAATAGGTGAAAAATACATGCGAGCTGCACATATGATGATAATTGTCCCACAACAGACAAGTTAAAGGGACCAATGAATGGATTACTCATGCACATATGATAATAACATGATATAGTTAACAAAAATAAAATATAGAAATAAATTAGCGTTTTCAATAACAATATAAAGCTGATTATGTAAACAGTTAATAATAGCAATGTAATCACCAAATTTCAGATGATTAATATCTGATGGCTTCTTTTCCAAATATGTGTTCAGGCTAGCCAAGATAGCCAATTGTACCCAACATAAAAGACAAAAGACTAATGTGCTAAAGACCAGCAAAGAATGTTCGGGAATGTGGAGAGGAGAGTGAGTTATAGTAAAGAAGTAAAGGATGCAAAGGTGTCATCAAATTAAGAAATACCAATTTTTTAAATGGACCATGCTAACATTCGTGCTTGCAAAAATATTTTTATGGTAAACTAGACTTTTCCTGTTACTCGTTCTCTAGTTAATATCTAAGCATAACTTTCGCATGGAATACCATATCATCAAGATGATATACAAGTCGTTCTGGAGGTGTCTATTGTTGGAGAGCTTGAATTTTATAAAATACAAATAAGCAATAAAAAGAAACTTACAGAACTGTTCGTAAATATCTGTGACTTCATCTTTCTCAAGCACGAACTTTTCTCTGCACTTTGGAGGAGGCAAGTAATAGAATTAGTCATGGTTCAGATGGCACTGAAGCATGGAGAATAGGTATTCACATTCAATGAAGTATAATGTATGTAATAGATATTGTCATGTAAAACAGACGGTCCACCTTCATCAATCCCTTCCTTCTCCCAGCAGACATCCAAAAACCGCAAGGCCTTCCTGTACTTTTTGAGCGCCATCTTGTAATCTAGCTTCTGAAAACAGAAATTATTAGGATCCACAGAGACGTAGGAAAAAGAAACATGGTGTTTGGGTCGAACAAAAAATCTAAAAGAGAATGCAATGCTAGCAACTTCACTGAAAGCATAGCTAGTGTCTTTCAATCTTCGGGGAATACAGAGGATGTGCATATTGCCAAATTAACTACCAAGTAATGTTATGAATAACTATACTGTGAGAATTTACAGTTTGATTTGGGTAAAGCAAAAGTAGCTTTGACGGTATAGCCATCTCGTGGAAACTATCTTTCGATCCAAACATAAAAATTTTATTTTTTCTGGAACAATTTGAAACATTGAGAAATCCCAAAACTAATACAATAATAACATTACAATTGATTACCCTGAAGTGATCATTTCCAAAACCTTTAACAGAGTCTACAGCACTCATCCACCATGACAGCTCACTAGGATTGTTGTCAAGATCAGCTGGCCAATCTGGATACATGTCACCATCGTTGAAAAAATTTGCAAGCCCCTCATCTACACCCTCAGGAATTTCTCCACAATCCGCAATTATAATGTCAAGCGAAGGCAAATCATTTTCTCCCGTAGAAACATGCTCAATGGCACGAACAACTCCCATGCCTTTAACTACTTTTCCAAATACAACATGCTTTCCATCTAGATGAGAAGTGCGAGTTGTAGAAATGAAAAACTGGGACCCGTTTGTGTTAGGGCTCGAGTTGGCCATAGACAACATTCCCTTCCTTTCATGTTTTAGTTCAAAATTCTCGTCTTCAAATGTCAATCCATAGATGGATTCTCCCCCAGTACCATCGCCAGCAGAAATATCACCACCTTGAACCAAAAAGCTTTTAATAACACGATGAAAACAGACTCCCTGAAATGAATAAGAAACTTAAAGATTTAGATTTTGTGAATTAGACTAAGCTTCATAGGCTCATGTACAGAAGAAGTATCAAAGTATGGTATGAAATAGTAGTTTGAACGAATTTCAACTAATTCAGCAAAAAAAATCTGGACAAAGAGTATTTTAAGGGTTTCAATGTTGAATTCAGGGCAAAACGGTATTAGAATTCATACAAACTTCTCAAGCTATAGAATTTGGCCAGAAATTTTTATTTATTTATTTATTTTGGGGTGGGGTGGTGGGGTGGGGGTGGGGTTGTAAAATAACATTAATCAAATCTTTGGAACTAACTAAACATAAAAGGAGAAAAGAAGAAGAATCTAAACCGAGGAATTCAACACTAGCATAGTAAATGTCTAAATGGGCAAAGGTGGAAACAATCACCCCCAAAAATATTCCAAAAAGAGAAAGATAAAGCTACTAAATCTCAAGAATTAGAATATGAAAAAAAACATTATTTAACATATTTTCATTGATGTTCATAACAACAGAAGGCAGCACAAATTAATTAAATTTCAGAATAACAAAAAAAGAATGCATTTTGATCTCTCAGATACCAACTGTTACTTTCAGTAATGCTAAATGAATCTTGAATGTCAGGAATATTACCCCAAAAAAGGACCCAGAAAAATATAGGCTAGATAGAGACCAAATAATAAGAACATGAATCATTCTCATCAGAAAAAACAGAAACTAAGATACCTTGTAATGGAGAGGAGCAGAAGTGTTGGGGCCAATGCCTTTCTCGCCGGTGCAGAGAGCCCTAAAATTTTCGGCGGTTTTGGGAACGACATCGTTATATAGTTCAACAATTATCCTTCCTTCAAGCTCCCCTCCAATGCTTATATCCAAATAGCACTTTGTTCTCCCCATCTCTGACTCTCTCTCTATATATATATCTATATCTGTATATGTATATTTGTGTGTGTATATATATATATATATATAGGGAATGAGCAAAAAGAAGATAAATTAAATTGGGTTTGAGGGTGCTTCGTCCTCCTTTTCAGTTCTCCTGGTTATTCAAAGTTATACTGTATTGTCTCGCTTCCCTCACTCTTTGCACCTAAAAATAAAATAAAAAGCTTGTTTCTTTAATTCTACACAATTTATCTTCACTACCCCTTGTTACTAAATTACGCCCCGTGCACAATGTCCCCCTCCCCTTCTCTTCCCCCACTTTTCTTAAGGATTCGGTTAGTATGAAATTTATTTTCGGATAAGTTGGTAATTGGCCAATAAAATTCTGACACACATAGAGTTTCGTCTGCGTGTCAACACTCTATTGATCAATTAACTAACTTATTCAAAAATAAACTTCATACTGACTACTCCCTTTTCTTCCGTCTCTTTTTAGTCTCTTTTTTTTTTACCTCTTTTGTCAACCATTGCTGAAAAAAATAATACCTTAATAAATAAATAAAAAGTAAGTGAATTTTTACTTTTATTAGACATAATTTCATAGTAATATTACACACACTAAATACTAATAATAATAAAAGAGAGGACATGAATCCTGATTACATTTTCTCTAATTCTATTGCAATATTTTTTCAAATTTTTTATTAGCAATGATCTAAAATATATTAATCAATAATTTGCTATATTGATTATAAATAATCTGTAGTATATTTTTTGATGCTCTAATTTATTTCACCAAAAAAAAGGTGGTATAGTGGATAAAAGTGACATTGGACACTAATTTTGGGATGAACAATCTACATAAATGTCAAAGAGTGTCGCGGATTGTCTGGCACTTTGTATACACAAAGCACAACACATTGGGTGAAAATAAAATAAATGGTTAAGTTCGGATTTACCATCCTGCCAAATGATTTTTTATTTAACCACCATGAATCGGTAAAAGTTTACATTTAAACACCCGATTTTTTGAGTTAAAGTGAAAACGTCATATTTTCCATCCAACTTAACTGTGTGTGTATGTCAGACGCCAAAAGCGCGTGAGAAGGACTGTAACATTAAAAAAATAATAATAAATGTCCAAACTACCCTCTTCTTCTTCCTCATTCTGTTCGAGAGAGAGAGAGAGAGAGAGACGAACACAGCAGAAAATATTGATGAACCCTCTTCTTCTTCCATAGTTTGACGACGTCGTTCATCTACTCCCAATATCTATCCCCCTCTTGTTCGATTATTCTTCATCTTCGTTCGAAAGTTTCTCTATTCTCTCAAGAATTTATCTCTAAGTTTCTCTCCTAGAATGTCGAATGAAGCTTTGTGGGAAACATAGCATTCCGTGAAAATCGGTCGATTGAAAATCGGTCGATTGTGGTCTCAATTTATCTCGATATTCCTCAATCAAACTCGTAGATTTGTCAATTTATTTCTATTTGTGATTTTAGGTCTTTTTAATTGTTAATCCGAATCTGAACTCGTGGATTCTTATACCTCTCATGTACCGCAAAGTTCCTTGTTTGCTTCGATAATTTTACTTACCCGCTTCTTTTGAAGGCGTTTTGGATACCATTCTTCGCTTCCAATTGTAAGAATGATTCATGCCCATATTGAGAAATATGGGTTTTATTCGAATATTTTTGTGCCTAATTCACACTTGATAGCTATTGCAAGTATGGGTTGTTAGGTAATTTTTGTGCGAGGAAGTTGTTTAGAGTGATGGAGGAGAAAGATACCGCTTTTCTTGAACTTGATGATTGGTGGATCGGTGGATTGGTGAAAGCGGTTGAGTTGAGAGAAGCTCGTATGTTGTGTTTGGCGATATGCCCGAAAGAGATAGTGTGAGTTGGAATACTTTGGCCTAATACCACTCATCCTCAATTCTCTTTTTCTTATCTCGATCGTCAAATTTTTCGATTACTTTGGCCTAAAACCACCACATCGCCTTTGGTGTTCTCAGATTGATTACTTTTTTGAACCGGAAAAGGCAAAGAATTTTCACAAAGATCTTCTTTGTGAAGCCCATGCTACTGATTTTCAAACTGGGTTATTGTTCAAATCATCAAAAGTTAATGATATCAATATATGTGTGAGGATTGCTCATTCCCCGAGGCCGAAATATTCGCGGGTTTCAAAGAATTTAGCTTTCTTTCCATGGGTGAAAGAAATTGGAATGATTCGTAATGATAAAGATAAGGCGCTTGAGAATGGTGAGGTGTGTTTGAATTATTCTTGTTGTGGTGTGAGCTTGGAGAAGCAAATTTACTCTCCCATGTTCGATCAATCCGTTTAATTGGGATTACTTCAAGTATACCCAAAAGAAAAACTTGATTACGTATGAAGGAGAAAATGATCGACTTGGTATCGAAGATGATAATTCAGATCACCCCCCTTGGATCGATTTCATGATTGATCTTGAATTTGAAAGCAAGAGTGAGAAGCAGTTGATTTCTAATGTTAATGGAGGAACAGAGGAGGATTTCTCTGTTTCTATGCCTAAATTTGGATTGAATGAATTGGAAGGTAATGAGGAAGACAAAGAAGAAATGATTTTGGAAGGAGAGAGAGAATTCATTAAGGAGGAAAATTCAAGCATGGAAATGAAAGATCTAATTTCTGATGAAGATTTTCCTGTTGACATTTGGGAGCAGTAAGGGATGTATGATTGAGAATTTTGATTTTTTTTGTATAATAGCAACACGGCATTACCCATCTCCCCAACACTTGTATAGATGATAAATTATTTTAGTGTGATGACCAACAGTTATTAGATTGAGCCTCAGATCGAGTACGTGGATTGATTTTCTCTCACTTGCACTCTGTTAAATTCATGAATGATAATAAAGTCTTTAGCAAAATCATTTAACGGAGTTAAGACGAAAAACATTTTTTCACTTCAACTCAAAAAGTTGGGTGTTTAAATATAACTTTACTGACTACAGGTAGTTAAGTGGGAAACCGCCCAAACTCCAGGTGGTCTTCTGAACTTAACCCTAAAATAAATTATGAAATCTTTGGGAACGTCAAAATGGAAAGATTGTCCCGTACAATATTAGAAAAATGATATTTTAACATGATAAAATGATGTAGTACTTATTTTAATTCGAGTCTATCTCACATAATTACACAGACGTATAATTCATTCACATTCACTATTTATATAAAAGAGATTATATAAAAATATCAGTTATCATATTATATTAGAATAATGATAGAAACACAAATTATTCTATCAATATTTTATAAATTGCTGATATGACATACTCCATCTCAGCATATTGTGTAGAGCCGAAGATTATATTGAAGCAATTTGTTGATCAATATACTGAGGTAGAGTATGTCATATCAATAGTTTGTAAAATATTTATAGAATAATTTGTGTCTGTAACATTACTCATTATATTATAGGGAATTAATATTTACACAAATAAATTTGATAATTTCACAAATTTCTCCTCTTGTAGAACTAACACTCACACTCGTAGAAATATTAATTCCCTATATTATATTTAGACTTGCATATGAGTTTGTAGTATGGTGAGGGCAGAAGGGTCTTTCAAAGCATTTTTCATGGGTCAAACAACTTTATTTTTGTATACTAATTAGGAGACACTTGTTGGCTTTAAATTTGAATCAAGTTATTTTTTTTTAAGAAAAAAAAACAGTAGTTAGTATTACATTTGGAGCTTCAATCACTAAGAGTTAAAGAATAAAATTTGAAGTACATAGTTAATAATAATGTTAATGAATTAATAAGGGGACAATTTACAAATCAAGAAAAGTCTAGAATGGTTTATTACGACCAAAACATCGATACGCGACGCGGGGATATTGACAAATATTACTTAACTATATAGGTTTCATGGAGGAGTTGTTACAAGTAATTGCAACCACTTAAAATGGGTTAGTTTTGTCCTAACATTTCAGTCTCATATCGAAATATATAGAAAAAAAAATTATCTGTGTATAAAGAATTAAAATACTAATAAAATTACTTTTAGTCGATTCTTGAACTCGGAATTTGATCCGATTTATTTTATTGACAATAATAAATAAAATGGACAGTACCAAAATAGAACTTGAGCATAGTTGTTTGATTTATTCTATTCAAATAAATGAGTTAACTTATACTAGTTAATATAATTAAGGGGAAAATATTTTTATATATATTTTTAATATTTTTATATAATTCTTTTTTATCAAAAATTATAATCTACTAATATACTCATGTGATAAAATATCAGATAAAAATATTAAAAATACATCTCAAAATATGAGTTCCCTATAATCAATTATTCTACCAAAGAGATTACCTACTTTTACCAATAATTTTATTAATTTATCATGCACTGTTTTCAAACCCGGACCGGACCGTCGGTTGAACCGAAAAAAACCGGACCCGGTTCACTCAACGGTCCGGTTTGGACCACTAAACTACTTTTGCTCAAAAATCGTTCAGAACCGGTGAACCGGTTGACCCAGTGAACCAATGCCCACCTTTCTTGGTTTGGCCAATTTCTTCTCCTTAAAGATTAAAAAAATAATTATTACGGATTTTATTTTATTTTAGTAATTTAGTTGAGACTTTGTTTGGTATTTTACATATTTTTGCATTCATTTAATCAAACACTTGAACTTGTGGTTGAATTTCGGAATTTGAATGTATCTTAGAGATGTTTAGTTTTTTTTGTAGATAAATTGATTAATTTTACATATTTACTAAATATTATATACAATATATAATAATAATTAATATAATTAATTATTTATTATTTATTACATATTAATGACGTCACTGGGTCAATAACGGTCCGACCACTAGTTGAACCAGTGATCCATCCACCCGATAAACCTTGTAATCATGTTTCCTCGAATGTGGAGCCTACCAACCCTCGTGCAAGAAGGTTCTACAGTCGTTGAACCAAATAAAATATATATTTAAAAAAATAAATTAAATGATACTTTATTTTATATTATTTTTATATCTTTTTATTTAGTGTTTAAAATTTTATTTTATTTTTCAAAATTTCGTACTAATATAATACAATGAATGATACAAAGGAGCACATTTTTAGAATGGACTCAAAATATATCAGTAATAAAAAATTTATTCATTGACGTTTGGAGTATTTTTTTTAAATTCATTTTGCCTAATTATAGTATTTCACAACATCTTATTCTTACATTTGTTAACATTTGAGTTGTGAGTCTAATGGCTTTAAAGTTTTTAATTAACTGGTTAGCTACTTTTATAAATAAATTATAAATTATAATATTATATATTCAAAATCTTATATTGTGATTCATGAGATTAATTAGCTTGAAAGAAAGAATTTCAGCAACAATAAAAACAAAAAACAAATAGAAAAAAAAAGATTTAATAATTTTGATATGATAGAACTATGGTGAACTTATGATCACTATGGTGGGATCAAAAAAATTTATTTTATTTCTTTAACTTTTTATTTTTAATTAATTTACAGAGAGAATTGCTATTATCTTTTTTTATTTCCCTTTGATGATAAAGCAATAGCGAAGGTCGAAGAGGGCCCCCACACCCCACACCCTACACCCTACACCCCATTCTTCTGATGTTAAAATGTAGGTCGAAATTCAATGGAAGTTAAGGAGTGTGAATCTACTTGTACGCCATTGTTGGAATTGTTTTTTGGAGTAAAATAAAAATGAAGTTTCGGATTTGGTATTTATTGTGTCACCCTCAGGCCTCAGCCACCACCAAAAGGAAAGGATGGTTCAACTACTCATTAGTCATTGGTTTTCAATTACCACAATAAATCCAAATTTCTAACACACATACATACATATGCTACCCACTTTATTGGGCCTTCATTACATCAATATTCCACTACATTACCAGATCCAGATAGGATCAGACTATGTTCAAATTGTTTTGTTTTTACCCTTTTTCAGATTCTTTATTTATTTACAACTTTAATACTAGTACAATTAATTTATTTATTTTAAAATATTAAAAAAATAATTATTTAAAAGTTACTAGTTTCTAAGGTGGGCAGCTAGTAATTTCTTAAGGGACAATTACATTTTCTAATACATTTTTAAAAATAATTACATCAATAGTGCACTCATAAAATATTTACAAACTAGTGCATATGTAATTTTTTATTTACAAAATTAGTGTATTCTTATCCCGTTAATTTAATTGAGTGTTTTAATAAGTTGTAATTTAGCACTTTCTCTCTCCTCCATTCAATTCGGCTCAGCCGTACTCCTTTCCATAACCATCCCTCATCTTTATAACTCCACCCCCATCAACTTTGTCATCTGCAATCGGTATCATCCCCATCCCTCATCTTTATAACTCTACCCCCTCATCTTGTCAAAGATCATCTTTGTTTCGGCTCCATGATCTACCGCCTCAATAAATCGCGCCACCCATTTTTTTGTCATCTCGATCCTATTATCGTCCCTCGCCATCGCCACCACTTCCGCTTTGCTTTGTCATCAATTCCTTAGCTCGAGCTTTTACCTCAACGGACTTTCATCGCTCTCTTTGTTGCTCAATTACTTCAAGTAGGCCAAGGAGGCCATGCCCGAAAGAGGAAATGATGATGAAGTAAGATGTCTTTGGGTCTTGAAACTCAACATTGATTACCTTGATTAAAAGCGCGTGCTTTGTTTGATAATTTTTTTAAAGTGCAGTTGGTAGCCAAATATTCATACCAAGGTAACCAAATCAATGTTATTAGGTTACCAATTTATTTTGAATGTGATGTAGTTTGGTAGCCAAACCGCCAAGTAGTTGGTTGTCAAATTTTTTATACCAAAATAACAAAACCTTTATAACAAGGTAACCAATCTACCTCCACACCTGCAGTATGAATTGGTTGCCTTGGTTTGAAAGTTTGGCAACCAACGGCTTGAAGGTTTGGCTACCAACTGCATCACATTCAAAATAAATTGGTAACTTAATAAAACTGAATTGGTTACTTTGGTATGAAGGGTTGGCTATCCACTGCTTGAAGGTTTGGCTAGCCTCACCCAAATCTACCCAATCAAATTTCTTAACCAACAACCCCACCATTTCTCTTTCCTCAAATCCCTTCCCCACCACCCCATTATTTCTCTCCTCCACCACCTCCACCACTCCTTCCACCTCCCAACCCACCACCACCTTCGACCTCCTGCAAACCCACCTCGCCGCCCAAAACTTCCGGCAAGCCAACGAAGAAACCCGCCGCCTCCTAATTGCACTCACCGGCTACACCGCCATCAAGCGCGGCTACGACTTCTTCTCTGAGGTCTATTACTGATTATGCTTCTTCTCGATTGCTCCTTTGTTACAGATTACAATGATCTATGAAGTTTCCTTTTTTGTTCTTCGTCAGATTCGAAAATTGGCGACGTGATTTTTGAATTTTTTGGTTATTTTAGTAATCACCAAATTAAATGGAGTAGTTTTTCCTTGAATTAAGGGATTTGTATTTTGAATTTGAATTTGAATTTGAATTATTAGTTATCCTTGATTTTAGGTTTCTTATTAATGTGAATTGTACTTATTTTTGTAATAATTACATTCTTTTTGTAATTATTTAGTTGATGCACTTTTCTTGTAATTATTTTCTATTTGTTGTATACTTATGTAAAGGACCCATTTCTTAAATCCAATACAAAGAGAGGGCCCATTTGAGCATTATTAATAGGGTGATTTACATATTCTATTACATTTTTAAAAATAATTACAACAAAAGTGCTCTCATAAAATTTTTACACAACTAATACACTTCCATATTTATTTATAATTCTAGTGCATTTAGGATTCCTTAATTTAAGGAATTAGTATTCAATTAGGATTCATTAATTTATGGATTAGCTTCTTCTCTCTTCTCATCTATAATAATCATATGATATATATATATATATATATATATATATATATATAACCAACCCATAGCCACCGTCGTCACTTTCACGTCTGGCCCAATTGAGCCGGTCACCGGAAAATTCGCCGCCATCTCCTTCCGATCCGCTTCCCCTTCCGCCGCCACCTTCACTTCCTCCCACGCCGCCTCCATTTTGGTCGCCTCCTCATCCGCCTCCACCACCTCCATTATGACCACCTCCACCTCTATTATTGTCGCCTTTCACCGCCATCTCCACCTCCTCCTTTGCCGCCTCCATTATGACCGCTTCCACCACCTCCGCCTCCATTAACCGAGGTAACCTATTCAGTTTTATTAGGTTGCCAATTTATTTTGAATGTGATGCAGTTGGTAGCCAAATTTTCATACTAAGGTAACCTATTCAGTTTTATTAGGTTACCAATTTTATTTTGAATGTAATGCAGTTGGTAGTCAAACCTCCATGCAGTTAGTTGCCAAACCTTCAGACAAAGGTAATCAATTCAGTTTTATTAGGTTACCAATTTATTTTGCATATAACACAGTTGGTAGCCAAACCTTCATGCAGTTGGTTGCCAAACTTTCGCACAAGGTTACTAATTTCGAACCCGCCATCTCCACCTCCTCCTTCCGTTTTTTCTAAAATAAAAGGCTTAACTAAGCAAATCGGAGGTATCATACTCGATGAATGGAATCCTGCTTATGGGGTTATTGTCAGAATTTGGAATCTAAAACTTGTTGTTCTCATTACTCTCCTATTATTTCTTGGCAACTTCTTTTCTAACAACGCAAAGAAGGAAAAAGCACTTGTTCTCTTAATTTGAAGTCTACTTTTTTCATGTAGATGGTGTTTTGGGATTATCTTGCATTAAAGGTCTTTGACGTTAGAATATCGTTCCAGTTTTCAATCTGAATCTGTCATTTACTTACTTTTTTTTTTAGTTTCGTCATGTAAAGTGTATGTTTACATAGTTACCAATTTAGTTTTATTAAGTTACCAATTTCGTTTGAATGTGATGGAGTTGGTAGCCAACCATTCATACAAATGTAACCATTTTATTATTTATGAGTAACAAAATAGTTATAAATTTTTTTTCAGAACATTAATAATTACATTTATTTATTTTTAAACTTTTTGTAGATCGAATCTTCTTCTTATTCTCATTGGCGTTTTGGACAACGGAGATTCAGCATGGCATGCTGTAGGAGTGAGTATGTGAGGTGTAGCAATGACTATTATTTCAAAGTGTATGTGAGGGAGATGAAGATTTGAATTTAAATATTTAAATTTGAATTATTATTTTGAATTTGAATTTGTTTTTGTTGTTAGATCCAAATATTTGAATTTGAATGATTAATTATGGAAGTTATTTATCCTTGATTTTAGGTTTCCATATTAATGTGAATTGTATTATTTTTGTAATATGTACAATCTTTTTGTAATTATTTGGTTGATGTACTTTTTTTGTAATTACTTTTTATTTATTGTATATTTATGTAAAGAACCCTTATTAATACATCTTTTGAGGCCATAGGTAGGTAGTAGTAGGCCTGTGATTTACTTCTTGTGTACACCATTAAGCTGGCCCAAGATTCATAACGTTGTGCAAATGCTTTCCAAATGAAATGAAATGGATCATCTCCAATTTCCAAGTGGGATACCGACTCTATTGTTAATCTTGATATCTAAAGTTCTTGCTACTTCACTCTTAATTTATGTGGATCTCGTTTTAGAGTTATGCACAAGAATTAAAAAAATAATTATATAACACTCTATTAATTATTTATAATACTCTTAAATTCACATAATTACCATACTTATTTCATATTTTATCTCATCTGTAGGTAATTTAAGTGGGACGGAAGAAGTATCTATTAGACTAATATGTTATCAAATAATCTACTTATTACGTAAAAAAGAATATAATATAATCTTTCGCGTCGTATTGTGGGCCCTCACCGATATGTGAGGTCCACAAATATGCATGCGTGAACATTATTATGTGACCCATTTTTTATGTGATAATAACATTGTTGTATATTCTCATGGAATAGTTAGTATAAAGTTAATTTTGGTCAATTGATCAATACAGTGTCTACACGTATGTTGAGAGGTGATTTATCTCTATGTGTATCAATATTGTATTGGTCAATTAATTAATTTATCATAAAATTAATTTCATGACTCCAGTTTCTCAGATCATAATAATGTCACTCAACAACTCCAACAAAAAAAAAGGCAGAGACTAAAATGACAAAAATAGCCCCTCCACAATTGCGAACAAGTAATAGTACTACGATTATAGATGCAAAAGATTCCATGTGAATAGAGTAAAAAAGAAGAAAAGAATGGGAAGGGAGGAGGTGGATGAATTGAAATGTGATGAAGAATATGAAAGTGAGGCTGTCAATCACGTGGTTGATGCTTTGGATTGAAAAGTAGTGTGTCTTGTGTCTTCTTCCAAAGCCATTAATTTTTTTAGGCTTGTTTGGTTTTCATCTTTTGATCCAATCAACACTTGCCTCTCTCAAACAAAATTTCAATGATTCATTCCAAGTGAATCTTGTGAAAATCTTTAGGAAATTGTCCCTTTCTTTTTATAAACTGCCTAGTATAAATTATTATTTTCACGGGTAATATTGATATTTTTATAAGATTTCTTTACAACTTATTTATTATTCATTTTTATACTTATAAAAATATTAATTCTTTATGATCATAATATATTAGAATTATATAACATCGTGAATGAATTAAGACCGAGTTACATGAGAGTGGTTAACATGAAGTTAATTTTGATTAATTGATCAATACAGTGTCAACATGCAGACAAAAGGTCTCTCTGTATGTCAACACTATAATATATCGAAATTAACTCCATGATAATGTAATCAGGTTCATTCATTAGTAAATTACCACATTACCACCCCATTGTTTATTGAGATGAGATACCCATAACCCATCCAATCCATTGGATTCTTGACTTACAGTAGTACCCTCCACCTCGAATAGATACTACTTTATTAGATGCTTGGCACCTGGCCTATCTCTTCCTCCAATAAATTTCATTTTTTTTTTTGTTTTTTTCTTTAAAGAATTGACTAAAATTATTAAACTGAATACCATATCCTGACACGTGTACCAAATATTCCTTACTTACTGCCCGTGGAAGAAGTATTAAGGTTTAAGAGGAATCTAACACCCTTTGACTGTTCAGTTCACCAACAAGAATAGTTGTAATTGATTTCAACCGAACAAAAGAGGAGCAAACCTATACAATTGTGTCACCTAATACGCTTTTCTTTTTTCTTAGTTGAAGGGCATTACTGGAATATAATTATAGATTCTCAGACAAGAAAGATTAAGAGGAAGAGAAAATGAATTAATATTCTAAGATAGAATATTTAAAATTGGGGGGGGGGGGTGGGTGGGTGGGTGGGGTGAGGAGGAGTAAGGATTCTTTTTTGGGAGTTTTAATTACGTAAGAACTTGTATGTATCTCCCCTTTTGTGAAATACTCACGTGGTGTTGTGTTGGACCGATAATTATGTAGTACTTATCTCTAAACTAAGTACTAATTTTTACTTAATTTTTTTATCAGGGTTTTAATTAAAAAAAAGAAAGAAAGAAAGAAAGATGACGTACATCATCATGACCAATCTAATTAACAAAACATAATTGATTTTTAAATTTCTCGCTCACCCTATAAACGATCAGAATCGTTCAAAATTTGGGATAAATCTCACCGTCCATTATATTATCTTGAAGTTCAAATGATAAAAAATTGTTCTCTTTTACTCTCAAATCCTCCTCCGTTCTTCCTCTTCCCGAGCTCACCCTTCATACGTAGTACCGGAGGCACGGGTAGTGCGACTAGTATTAATATATGGAGCCTAATGTGTGAAACTAAATGGAGTAGTAGACAATAAATTATTGTATCGATTAAAGTTAGGAAATTGGATAGAAAAAGGCAGCTCTGCTCTGGCTAAATTTGAGGAAAATAATACTAAGTATATATAATATAAACATTCTTAGAAACTTCATCAAACTAAAAAAATACTACTAGTAGTAAAATTGTTAGGTGAGGCAACATATATGGTTGGTTGGGTATAAATTTTGAGTTCTGACCGAGTGCCTAAAAGCCACCATCTTTGGTACAAAATCAACACATTAATAATTGTTAATAATAATTCTATGTTATGTAATATAAATTTGAACAGTGAAATAATATATGTTAAATTAGTAATAATTATACGATTGACCTTTTCCTGATTATCTGATATTATATTTTCTACTGTAATTTTTTCATCATCCTAACAGTTTACAGTTTCAATTTATTTCAGTCCATTCGATATAGACAAGGTTTAGCAAATACTACATTTTCTTTAAAGTATGGCAAGAATAAAGAGAATACACGTGTTAGAATGGCATACTAATTACTAGATGTGTTGTGTTAATGATATTCCTGATAAATTTCATATACCTATCAGTATCCAAAAAACAAAATATTCACTTATTGACAATTTTGCCCCTTTGCTCTTTCTGCTTTAATATCCTTGTCCCTGTAGTTTAGTTGAGATAATAATATACTTGATAAAAATATGAATACTAAAATAAATACAAGAGGTGTTGTTAAGTTTCTATTAAATGCTCCCTACGGTTTAAAGACTATTATTATAAGATAATAAAGAGACCTATATACTAGTAGTAACCATGAATCTCAGATGGATTTTTCTTAATATTATACCAAAAAATTATGTTTTACAAAAGCTATTTTTATTATCGCAACAAAAATGACGGTGTCATATCAAATATATATTTATGATCTTTTAAAAGAAAAATAATTTATATAACGATTAATTTTTTTATATCGCATATAATATAATTGACGTGAAAAATAACATATAATAATAATAATAATATTTGATTTTCTTATTAATAACATTCTTTTTTTTAATTGTTCTAATAATACTTAATATTGTAAGCATCGATATTTATTAGGGTTAAGTTCAGATGACCACCTGGGGTTTGGGCGGTTTCCCACTTAACCACCTGTAGTCAGTAAACCTACATTTAAACTCCCGACCTTTTGAGTTGAAGTGAAAAAGTGCTTTCCGTCTTAACTCCGTTAGTTGAGTTGGCTAAAGACTAAATTACCCTCATTTAAAACACCCAGCTGTAAAATCATTTATAAAAACAAGAATCCAACAAAAAATGAAATCTTCAATCACTACAAATGAATATCAAATAGAATTCCCAAATTCTTCCATTAACATTGCAATATGTTTCCAAGTTTCAATTCCGAATCACAATCCATAACCAAAAACAATAAAAAAGAAAAGGGGGAAATTTTCTAATTCCCATTCATTACTAAAACCCATTTTTTACATCAAAGACGTTAACAACAAGGGCTCCTGGGATGGAGGGACATCAACCCACCGATCTTGATGAAGAATTTGAGTCTGCGCAATTTGGTACTCCATTTGTTTTGAGTACTCCATTTGTATGTCTCTGCAAGTTATAATTAAATGGGGAAGAAGTTAGACATCGGCTTCATTAAAAGACAAACCCATTTTCTTGATTCTCTCTTTTTCCTTGCCAATTTGTTAATAGCGGGACTCATAGATTAACTATATGAAATATAAAACACATACCGCATGGTGCTTTGGCAATTCTTACGGTTTAGGAGGAGAATGAGCCATAAAAGCAAAAAAACGAGTCCCTCCAGGTTAGTTGCTCTCATCGCAACAATCAAATCATTGTAATAACTATCGTGTCCGTTGATTTCTTCTTAGTTGCCCAGAATAAATGAAAACCACACCTTTGGCCTCAAAATTGGAGGTATTCCTTCCTAATTAGCCTCTTTGAGGGTGATGGCATTTACTAAAGCCGAAAATTTAAGGGATGAAATAAATGACAAGCTCACTATACATTCATTCATTCACACGCAAATGACCAAACAAAACGACCTACCATTCATCATTACTCGCCAAATTGAATTTTTCCCACAAATTTTTTCCCAAAACTAAAACAAACCCATCGAGATTGCCGCCAAAAGGATTCACCAACCGAGCCCCACCACCCCTCTTCGCTGATAGAAAGAGAAAGAAGAGATGAGAAGAGAAGTGAAGAGAAAAGATCCTGCGATCCAATCCAGATCGAATGAAGCCCAAAAACTCCAAAACCTAATCGATTGAAGTATCGGAAAAAAATAAGCTCCCGCTCAAGGAAGAGACATTTCATTTAATCGGACTCCAAAACCTCGCAGATCCACACTCTAAAATCGGCGATTCAAAATCAATTAGGGTTTTCCATAACCAATCGAAGAAATTGACAAAAGAATCAAATCAAAGAATTCGCACATACAATTATTCGTACATAGTTGAATGGGTTTGAGAATTATACCTTTCTCTAATTAACTTAATTCACATAGATATGTGTATGCTTATAAAGACAGTTAGTATAGATCGAAGGGAGAAGAGTTTGCAGAAATTTGGGTCGTTTTTTATCAATTCGAGAATCAGAGTGGGTTTGAAGGGTATTTTAGATATTTTCTCCTGACTTTTTACTGTTACACCCTCTTTTCACGCTGCTTTTAGAGTCTCGACATGCACGCACTGCTAATTTGGACGGAAAAGAATTCGGTTTCACTTCAACTCAAAAAAAGTCGAGTCTAAATGTAGCTTTTCTTATTAATTGGTTAAGTGAGAAACCGCCCAAACTCCAGGTGGTCATCTGAACTTAACCCTATTTATTACCATGTCAATATTATTGTTGCTTTTACAATACAAAGAGTAAAGGGTATTATAGTCATTAAGCAAAAAAGAGTTTTGATTCTTTTTTCAGGAAGTGAGAGGCCATTGGAGCTTGGAAGATAAAAGATGCGACTGCCCGTAGCTGGCTGATATACACCCGATGCGATATGTGTATATATAGCCTGTATGTTGAGACCCGGCGTTGTTAAACAGAATCTTCACGTTTCAATCCCCATTTTCCCGATTCTCTCTCTATTGGATCCTTTACAACAAAACCCACTTTTTCTCTCCCTCGATTTTTGTCATCCCTCACCTTTCTTCACTCTTTCATCCCTCCTCCTATTTATATACATATACACATCCATAGATCTTCACTATTTGTGCTTTCTATGGTTCTAAGCTCCGATTATAATCTGTCCAAGATCTGAATTGAGACGATTTTGAATAGTGTGTGAACGATCGGAAAAATGGTTTTAAATCCGCATGAACTGAGCTTAAATATTAAACCAACTTATACTCCCAAAACAATCAATGAATTTCTGGGGAAGTGATGACGATCCGTAACGTAACGGAGAAGGTTTTGAAGCTAGATGGTTTCATTAAGAAATTAGAAGAAGAAATGAGAAAGATAGATGCTTTTAAACGAGAGCTTCCTCTTAGCGTGGTTCTAATCAATGATGGTTCGTCTTTAATCTTATCTAATTTTATCATCATACATCTGAGCTGGGTTTTACGTTTTTCAATCTATAGATAGATGATTTGGGAGATAGGTTATTGATTTCGGTAGATTTTCATTACTGGGTGTTTTTTTTTTGTTTCGGATGAATTTGACTACTCTTGGATGTTGGCACTTGATCTTTTGATATAATTCTGTAGATGGGTTTTGGGTTTTTGATGATTTTCTATTTAATGTGTTTATTTACTTTAAGATATAGCTAGTTAATTTGTTCATCTTGGGTGATTGTTGTATTCTTGTTGCAGCAATTGTTTCCTTGAAGGAGGAGCTAATTGAGTGTAGGAAAACAAATGTTGAGCCAGTATTGGAAGAATTTATGCCATTAAAGAAGAGTTGTGTTGAAGCTGAAAAGGATGAGGTTAGGAAGGAAAAGGAGAGTAGAGACAAGAAGAGTTGGATGAGCTCTGTGCAGCTTTGGAACAATACAGATAATCAAAGTTCTGAATTCAATTACAATCGAAAACCAAATTTACTAGTGGAAATTAATAAGGTATAACATGAAATGCTTTTTCCTTTTCACCTGAATTTTATCTTTGTATAGAGATATACTGATCGAATTTATAAATGTTTTGGTGATAGAAATCTGAGCAGGAAAATGGTGCAATGGCAGACAATTTATATCCATCCTCTAAAAGCAGGACAGAAGGAAGAACATTCATGCCATTTAAGGGATACTCGGATTTTCCGGTGGTGGCAGCTGTGAAGGAGATTAAGGAGGAACTACCAGTTGCTAGGCTTTCCCTTCTCACTCCTGGAACTAGTAGTCCGAGGGAAGAATTGGGGTCTAGTGTTTTGAGTCCAAAAACTAGTAGTAGTAGAGCAGTTTCTTCTTCCGGTCCTAATGTTCAATCAAACTTAAGGACTAGCACCCAGCCACCACAGCAGCAGACATCTAGGAAACAAAGACGGTGCTGGTCTCAGGAGTTGCATAGACGCTTTGTCTGTGCCCTGCAACAGCTTGGAGGTTCTCAAGGTTAGTTGAAACTGAATAACGTTTAAATGAAAATTTGACACAGAACTTTTCAATCTTTTAACTTAGTAGGAAAACTTGGAAAGCAAATTGAGCAGAAATAAGGGGGAATCTTATAAATTGTTATATTGAAATTATTTGGTTTATGAAGAGTCTAGATCTTGGTTTATCCATGATGGGAGGTTCGTATAATGTTTTTGATGGTCAACTCAACTGTCCTACCAATTTCATTAAAATTGGATGTAAAATCTATGCTCTCTATTCTTCCTCTTTATGTTAAAATATCCAATGCTTATGCAATATGTACAACAGAATTAATTGGAGAAGTAGGAAGAGAGAAGAGAGCAGAAAACATGGAAACACAATATCAAAGACTAACGCCCTTCATTTGTCTAAATTGATCTTGTTCTTCATTTTGCAGCAGCCACTCCTAAGCAGATTAGAGAGCTTATGCAGGTTGATGGTCTTACAAATGATGAAGTCAAGAGTCATTTGCAAGTGGGTTTTGAACTTTCACCTTATCCCATTTATATTGATTTAAAGTTTTATTATGGCACATGATGCTAATGGCTTTCTTTGATTCCAGAAATACCGGCTTCATACTCGTAAAAACCCGGCTGCTCTTTCTGCCACCCCTACAACTCAATCTTCCCTTGCTTTGGGAGGCTTGTGGAAAGATCAGTATGGTGAATCCTCAAAGCAGAGTCGTTCACAGAATGGTTCTCCCCAGGGTCCCCTCCAGTTAACTGAAACCACTGGAGGGACTTCTACTACTGGGGGTGATAGCATGGAAGATGAAGAAGATGAAAGATCTGAGAGCTATAACTGGAAAACTCGGATTCAAACTTCTGGAAAAGTTGATGTATAAATATTTATATATCCACCATAAATTTTGCAGATATAAAGTATACATGGGAGGATTAAAGGACTTGACAATAATACATTTTACAAATGAAGGATTTTCAAAGAGGCTGTGAAATTTTGCAGAATTAGTTTTCGTCTTGATTTTAGTTGTTTCATGGTTTCAGTATAAAGAACTTCAGTTGCAGTCCATTTGTGCTGAGAATGGAAGTTTTACTGAACTGAGATGATTCTGTATGCCTCTTAATTTCTTTGAGAATTCTTTGGATTTTCTTTACTTTTCTTGGAAATGGGGGTTCAGAATTGGTGGATAGATTGGTGATGGACAATCTTACTATTTCTTGTTTTCTTTTCTTTCTCTTCAAAACACAAGATTCTTGAAAATTTGTTTGAGTCAAACATTAGCAAGTAAAACTCCATTCTTTCTTCCTTTGTATTCTGTTTTGTCCATTTAAAATGCTTGACTGCCAAGTTGTGGTTAAAAAATAGTATTCTCTTCAATCTTTTCATACATGTGAAATAATTATGTCCATTCTTTTTCACATGTATACATACCACCTACCTGAAGCAATGAGTGTGGTCTGTAAACAAAGAACCATTCTACAAAATGATCCTATTTTAACTCGTTCAAAAGAAGCATGGTTTCAACAAATGATTATTCAATGTCTTAGTTGTTCAGCAACATTACAAGATGATAACAGAATATTTTATTCGAATGAAATTAATCTCAACCATCAATCGGTCATACTTTTTCTTACCTTGAAAAACAGAGGATTTGACATCATCTTGCCAGCTAGTTTGATTATTTCTTTCATCGGTATAATAACTAAAGACCATTATGGTCTGGTCTTTGTCTAAATTGTAGAATCACTTGATAGGGAATCAAAAGAAAGAATGGTTCATGCTAGCTAGATTCTTCATCTTATTATATCTCACTAAAACCCTTCTTTTCCGGACTATTGCCTGGTAGCCTACATCTAATTTCTTCTTTGACCACTCCACTAAAATTTTTATAATCAGAATTAAGCCAAGTCCAAAGTAAAAGTAGGTCTTTAACAAGTCAATTTGTTTTAAATTAAATAAGTAAATCTTTTCTTCCTCCTCGTAGACGGTTGATAATGTCAAAAAACATATATTTACGTTGACATTGCAAATATATTTACACTTGATTGAGCGACAATTCATACTTTCAACCATATTTATTACTCTAGTTTTTTAAAAAGACAATGGATAATTTCATAACAATATTTATGTTGTTACAGTAAATATATATTTAACGATATTTTTATTTAAATTTTAATAATTATTTAAAATTTTAAGGATATTTATTATTCTGATAAAATAATTATGATTTTGACATTATCTATCATTTTTTAAAAACCTAATTAATTAGTCATATCCCACTTCAAATTAAAACACAATCTGTTGGTGGTATGTTTATCCAATGTCCTTGACAAAACAGTTTCTTTCAC
The DNA here is from genome assembly GCA_020205615.1 of Panax quinquefolius. Classification (NCBI taxonomy): domain Eukaryota; kingdom Viridiplantae; phylum Streptophyta; class Magnoliopsida; order Apiales; family Araliaceae; genus Panax; species Panax quinquefolius. The sequence goes on from CM035165.1 coordinate 107,432,675, forward strand.
AAGCAAAATAATGGAGAAGAGAATCTTGCAGACAAGATATCATGTGTGAGCACACATGGATATGGCCATTTTCTAAGAAATGGATCGAGATAAATAACAATTTGAATGAGATAGTCTTAATTATAAATAAAATTATAATTAAAATATATTGTATTAAAAGGATAATTAAATAATATATATATTGAATTTAAATTTGATAACATACAAAGGTAAATATGTAACTTTATCTATTTAGTCAACTCTAAAAACTTGTAGGGGTAGTAGTTGTTATTTAAAAAATTAGTAGATATGAACTAACTTTCAATTATCTACTTTATCTAAATAAAAATCATGCATTAATAGTTTCAATGGTGTAAAATTGATAATACCAAACAGGTTAGTGTATTGATTAGGTACTATCATGAGGATAATTAATAAGTCTTGGGAGCTTGGGGTTTAAATAAGTGTATTGATTATAATTATCAAATTTAATAATCGCATAATTAATTATAATTATCAAATTTAATAATCGGATATTATAATTGTGATTACAGATAGGGTTTATAACAGCACTATTTTAAATTCAACAAATTATATTGTAGTATTTGATAGTGGAGATATGGAATAGAAGAATATATGGAGCAGCTAAGCTAAGATAAGCACATTGTCTCTTCAGATGGCAGGTTAAACTGTCCAAGACTACTATAAATAATAATAATAATAATAATAATAATAATAATATTCATTTACATATTAGACTATTAGTGGAATTGGGAAAATTATTATTGAAAAGGTATGTGTATGTATGGAGAGACAAGTGTTTGGTAAGAAGGAACTTTCAATCATGTTTTATACTCCATCGACAAAAATAGTATTATTTCTTTATCCCTATCCGGGATAAAAAAATTATTATTATTTTAAATAGTATCTATTTATCTTAAATAATTTATTTTTTATAATAATAATTTACTTATAACATCTTTAGTATTAATCATCATATTTTTATTCTATATAATGAGAATTGAAGTATGAACAAATTTGTCATTTTATTATTTTTCTTAATATGAACAAAAAGTTAATTCAGATTTTTATCTGGGACGGAGGGAGTAATATTTAATTTTACAAAAAATTAAATTAATTTCTTTTATTAATGATAATATAAAAAGATATAATATTCTTAAATTTGTTATCATAAATTTCTTATTTTGCCACCACTGTTTTACCCTGTAAATTGAGCAAACATTTCGGTTTCGATTCATACTCGCTCAACCAAAAGTTCAATTCGAACTCGACTAAAAATATAAATAATTTAAATATGAGCAAATTTTAAAGTTCGATAAATTACGCGAACCTCCTCAAATTGTAATTTTCTATTGATACTTGGATTATATTCGTTCGAAAAGTTCAAACTGTTTGCGCTTTATTCGAGATCGTGTTCGACTCGATAACTACTAAACGAACATCAATCAAATCTTATTTTATACTTAATAAATTTTATAAATTAAATCTAAATAATTTAATATTCAACTCGATTCGACTGGACTCAGTTAATTTATACCATTACCACGGGTCCACGGTTGTATGTATCGACAATAAGACATTGACGAGAAAAGCTATTCGGCCATAGTCAAGGCCCAACAAGAGATGGGCTAAATAGGCCACATACCTTTAACGTATTTAAACAAACTCTTGACGTCAACTTTTGCTTGGGCCTTACAATCGTCCATTAAGACTGCAAGATTTGTATTCATATTCTCTTTATAGGGCCTTTGCACTCCCATTGACCAAAAAACCATAATTCAATTATATATGAGAAAGGTAATGAGTAATGACTAATATTTAATACAATATTTAATACAATATTTTACTACATATATGAGAAAGGTAATGAGTAATGACTAATGAAGTGTCTAATTGCCTATGACAATCATTTTATTAGAGGAAGTAATTATATAACAGTGTAAATGAATCGAGTCGAGCCGAGTATTCAGTTGCTTAAATTTGGTTCACAAAATTTATCGAGTATTGAATAAAATTTGATTGATGCTCGTTTAGTTATCGAGTCGAACACGGTCTCAAATCGAACCCGAACAGTTCAAACTTTTTCAAGCGAATATCATTTGAGTATCAATAGAAAATTATAATTTGAAGAGGTTCGAGTAATTTATCGAATTTTAAATTTTATTTATATTTGAATTATTTATATTTCGAGTCGAGTTCGAATCGAACTAAGCGAGTACGAATCGAACTATTTAATTTATTTTACAACCTTACTTTTATGTACATATTACTTTTGCATGGTAAAGTAATAGAATAAATTATATATGATATACTATTTACCTTCTAAAATATTAAATTATATAATTGAAGTTAATTTAAGAAATTTTCAAACTCAATAGTGATATATATTTATTTATACAATGATAGAAATCATAAATTATCTATAAGTTATTATTAATTATGAATTTTATTACTTTATAAAATTTAATAGATATTTTTTTATTTGAGTTAAAAAATATTTTAAATTAACTTTTAAACGTCAATAATAATTTTATAATTTAAAAAGAAAGAAATATAATTCTAGAGCCGTTACAAGAATCGACTCTAACCAACTCAACTCAACACAGTACACTTGTCCAAAATTTGAATACTTGTACAATTTTTTATTTTATTTTTCTCTCCACACTTTTTGCCCTATTAATACTAAACTCCCTAAGGTTATCCTGTAAACAAAGTGAGGCTAATTTATGGTTGACACAACAAACGGTCATATGTAAGAAGGTAGTTAATAAAAATCATGTCGTCCGTTATTTGGGCGCGAAACGTGGATTCAATACCAGTAATACAGTTACTAAACTTGAGGAGAAATATACCAACTTCCCCGCTCCAACAACACATCTCCACCATAAAACAGAGAAAAAGATGAGAGAGAGTTTGGACAAGAAAGAAGAAATCCCAGATTAATTATTGTTTGAGAAAGTGTAAAAATAATTAAAAAGATTCAACAATATGGCACAGTCATACCCAGAGGAAAAGATTAAAGAAAAACCAGATCAATTGGAGATAAAGAATGGTAAAAAGCAGGAGAATACAAGCATTAGTAGTACTAGTACTAGTAGTAATACTGGTGTTCCTTTTAAATTCAATGTTCAGGCACCAGAATTCGTGCCGAGTTCATATACCCAGATGCCCATTTCTGGGTATTTTTATCCATGCTTTCACTATATTGCTGGGAATGATGGGGCTGATTGGCTTTATGTTGGTGATCAAGATTCCCTACAAATGGTTTCATCTCCAACTTCTATTATCCCCAACTGTTCCAAAGATGTCCTCACTGATGAACTCAAGCAAAAGATCATTAAGCAGGTTTCCTTTTCAACTATTTTCTTTTTGGTGTTTGGTTTCCTTTTTATTTTTTTGTGTGGGTGGGGGTAGGATGACTGAGGTCACCCAAAGAACTGTACACAAGGTGAAATCTGGTGGGATTGTCACAGAATGTGATGATATTGAGTGGTGTAAAGTTCCAATCACGTACATCTCTGTGTGGCCTAGGTTGTAAATCTATGCGATTAAGGCTTAAAACCATATCAACAAGATGGATTGGTGCGAGTCCAAATGGATATTTTTTCTAAGAGCTTAAAGGCCTAAACATTAGGCTGTGTGGGTACCCTTGCATTTCTTTTGATTAAATTTGTTGATACTAGGAACTTGTCACCATTTTTAAATAATTCTAGGACTGATGGAATATGTTAGATCAATGCTTTAAAATTGAGCCACCTTTTTCGAGCAGGCCTCACAATTAGTCAGAACAGCCCCCCTTATCATAACATTGTGATCTGATATTATTTTTTAGTATCCATGGTTAATATTCTCTTATTTTTGGATTCTGCTTTCATTTATGATCAAAGGATGTTTATTCTTCTATGGCATATCATCAGACTCTCCATATAGCTTTACTACTCTTTTCCTAACTTCCCATATCTTCTTATGTATGCTATGCTGATACAAGATGCTCACTTTCTTAATTGGGGTCTATATTGAATCTTTTTGTGAAAGTTGGTAAATAAATTAAACTACAAAACCTTCCTTTTGATTGTCCAAATTTCCAAAAGGGATTTGTTTATATGATTTGTCTTAGTTCACAATTTCTATGTTCATAGTTCCCGTACAGGGACATCTTTTGTAGAAGTTCTGTTTGGATTTTAGTGTGAAGATTCAGCACTAATATTAATATATACCATTTGAATAATTTTATTGAACCTTTGAGCCTCTGAGGTGATTCATGCAGATTTTTCATCTGGCTAACAGTCTCCTGGGGCTATCATCCTTTGTGGAAAACAAGCTGCCAAGTATTTGCTGCTTCTAGTTAAATGCAAAATTACTTGTTACCAGTTAGTTGCTTTATTTATATAGAAATTACAAACACTATCTTTGTTATTTTTATCACCATTAATTCTTGAAACTTCCAACTGAGGGGAATAAATATTTGCTTAACATATCTGTAGTTATACAAGCATCTCCATTTGTCTCTCTTCTACTAACATAACTTCCTTGGATAACAGACATTTTACATTCAGGCATTATATTGATGAACTGAGGGTTGTATTTTTAACAGGCCGAATACCAGTTCAGCGCCATGAGCTTGCTTGCAAATGAGTCCTTGATAAAACACATTAACAAGGACCCTGAAGGTTATGGTGAGAATCATAATAAATTATGATACGGAGTCTATGCCAATATTTCTACTGTACTGTTTATATGAATTCATTCATGAATAATGGCACTGTAACAGTTCCAATATCTTTTATTGCATCTACTAAGAAGATCAAGTCCCTCATCAGCAATAACCAATTGCTTGCCCAAGCTTTACGCTCCTCTACAAAGCTTGTGAGTTCTTTGATTCATATGTTTTAGTATTTTCCTAGAGCAAAGACAAACAGAGATAAATGATTGGCTAACCTTTGAAGTCTGATTTGATATCTTTTTTCCTGTAGGTTGTAAGCACTGATGGAAAAAAGGTTAAACGGAAACACCCTTTCACTGAAAAAGACAAAGAGGACTTGCAGGTTATTTTTTAATTTCTTTGTTGGTCACAAGTTCTTAGATTGTTTCAATGTAATGAAGAGTATTCATGTACGTCATGCAGGCCCGTACCATTGTTGTAGAGAATCTGCCTGATGACCACTCTCATCAAAATCTTGAGAAAATTTTCAATGTGGTTGGAAGGTTTGACATCTTCCCCGCTTGTTAAATTTTATTTTTGGACATGCCAAGAAGCATCTTCATGTGGATACTAATAAACTGTCATGCACAGTGTGAAAACTATCCGAATATGCCATCCTCCGGATGCCAATTCTTCCCGTTTGAAAGGGAACATTATTATCAGTAATAAGGTATGAAGAACAGTTCAAATATTACATACATCTTTATCTCTGAAGTAGCAAGAAGACTGATCCAAGAAGTTCTAATAGCTCCTTTTCTTTTCCCCTTCTTTTTGACGTTCTTATTGTATAACCTCTTCTGTCTTCTTTTCTTGGGAAGCTCCATGCACTCGTGGAGTATGAGACTGCTGAAGTAGCAGAGAAAGCAGTATGTTACCATTCGGAATCCTAAATTCTAAATCTTCTCTTCCTTTTTATGCTCTTTTTTTCCCTTTACCAATATATTAATGCACCAGCATTGAGAGTTGTTTAACTTCAACAGATTGACAAGTTAAATGATGAAAGGAACTGGAGAAAGGGCCTCAGAGTAACATTGCTGCTGAGACGCTCAGTATGTTTAACTTGGATGAGCTTATATATGGTTTCGATAAAATCTGTTTCTCTATGTTTCTGCCGCTAGATGGAAATTGATGAAAATTTTCATTATCAACATCTGCAGCCAAAATCTGTATTGAAGAGCAGGAAGTCAGACTTCGATGGGTATTTTGATGATTGTGATGATGATGAGGTACCAGGTCTTGGATTATCAGAAGATTCCTCTCAGCCTAATGACTCTGTCGAAAGTAATGTAAGTATCTTAGTTTTTAACATTTCTTTGTAGAACGTCTGTTATACCTCTTTAACTAAATTTTACCACATTCTTGTTTGATGCAAAAATAATACCATGATGATACTCATGTAGAGATTCTTCCAATTATAAGTAATGAGGGCTCATTGCAATTTGTAAACCTACATAATATTATTCTATGAGAATTAAGTTTCAACTTTCAACAACAAAATGATTACATAATTCACTAAAATAAATAGTGTCATGTTTCTAGTTCTAAAGGGTTAATTGCTGTATAATCTTGCTATGAATATTTTGTAGGCTGAAGAGAGTTCATCAGGAGCAAAGAAAGAATGGGCTCGGGGCCGAGCTGGGAAGTCAAGATCGCGTAATCAGAGTCACAATGGGCGTGGCTTGCTTTCGCCATCTCCACAATTGAGCTGCTCCGGCCAGTGTGAAGGATCATCTACCAAGCACGTCACAAAAGGACCGAGAATGCCAGATGGAACCAAGGGCTTCACCATGGGACGGGGGAAGCCAATCTGTACTCCGATTTCAGCCGGTCCAATGGAGTGACAGATGGTGCTCAATTTTGTTTCAAAATACCAATCACTAGAGAGTAGTAGTATCTATATTTCATACCGAGTGTTTGTAAGTGGAAACTTTGTTATGTAGCTAATAATCGAAATTTGAAACTGGTGGCTTTAACATCTATAAGCTTATTTAGTGATCTTATCAACAAACTAGTATGTATAGAATTCTTTGAAAGAAGAAACCATGACCACATTTCACGGCTAGCTGTTTGATCTCATGCATATTCTTGGATGTTCCTTCATTTGGCAGGATTTCGACCTCTTTGTACTATGAAATCTCGCCAGATTGTGTCATAATTTTTTAATTTTTTTTTCTGATTTGAAATCAAATATGTTCTCAAGCTTTATCTATTGAACCGAAAAATCAGAATATTAGGTTGTTGACATTATGCTTTTTAAATGAACTATATCAGAAACCAGATCTTATATAATTAGGCATATTGCATAGTGCTGATAACACTTTCTAGTGGTTAGTGTGCCTTAAGATAGAACGCGTATTTCCACTTCCTTTTTGATGAGTAGAATTATACTCTTGAAGATCACTTGTTCAGTGTTCATTGCATCCTCTTAAGGTTCTTTTAGCACATGTAACATGTTTTATTTTTTAATACTTTTAAAAATATAGAGTAGTGACTTATGACCTCAATGGGAGGTACTTTTGAATGTTAAACTAAGTAGAGGAGTACACTAGGAATGTAAAGAGATCTTTGTTTGAAAACAGTAATATCTCTTGTTATGAATTTTTTTATTTTTGTCTATTTTTAATGTTTTTTGGCGGACGGTAAGAACTTCAATTTATCAAATGACAAAATACATGAGAAATTATAAAAGCAAAGATTAAAGAATAATAGGGACATTAACCAACAATACCCAACTTTACAAAATGCCAATACAAGCAAGAACTTGCAGTAAACCCTTTCTGCATACTGCATAGCGTTCACTTTTGAGACTCACATTTGACATTTAAACCCTTTTCATATAAGCCTATTAAGCTTTTTATAAGGTACACTTACTATGTAGTTCGTATAAGATTAATTACTTTTTGACCAACTGTTACCTAGTTGTGATTCATGTTTACATTTCAGTGCAAATTTTCATAAAAAAAACCCCCATAAAAGCCATTGTTTGTAGGGTTCAAGAATTCAAATTGTTATGATCCTAATTGCAAAGTATGAGACTTTGATGTGGGGTATTTATAAACTTTGGGCTCTTCAACCTTAATAGCTAGTTTTTAAGGTGCGACTCTCCCATGGTTTGTAACAATTGCTATCAAAGTCGTCCACTACCTCCCGGTTGCAATCGTGCGGTGAGGGTGGTGACATCGGTATTAAAGTGTTCGCCCGGGGCTACACTGGTCTAGCGCAAAGCCAGCCCGTGTGGGAGCCAGGACTGTAGAGCGTGGTGGTATGGGACTTGTGTCTCACGTTGATGGTACGAGACTTTGATGTTGGGTATTCATAAACTTTGTGCTCTCGATCCAACCTTAATAGCTAGCTTTTAAGGTGTGTTTGTAACACATATTGTGTAAGATCTTCAAATTAGTAGAAAAGCAAATAATTATTATTAAAGATAAATGAATGTTACTTAAAAATTGATTACTTGCAATATGCATGGCGGCTGGCCATGGCCATTAGGGCCATTAGATTATCACAAACATAGTGGCATTGCCACTCACTAATAAGTCAGTCCTACCAATGAATTCAGTTCAATATTCCTCCCATTTCGCATATAAATTGCCACAATGCGCGTCAAATAACTCATCAACGTCTGCATTTCTGTAACAAACAAAGTTGTCTCATCTTGAAGAACTATGGCTCATAAAATCTTCCACTGTCTTGTTATTCCAATCCTTTTGGCAATCCTCACAAATGCTCAACTTGATTACGATTTCTATGAGAGATCATGCCCTAACTTGCCTATGATTGTTAGGTTTAATGTTTGGGAAGCTTTCAGAAATAACACAAGAATTGCTGCATCCTTGCTTCGGCTGCAGTTTCATGATTGTTTTGTTAATGTAAACTCTCTGCAAACTATTTTCCCCTGCAGTTTTAGCCATTTTATAAACACTCTTTAGTACCCCTTCCTCATGAAAACTAGTACCCCTTACTCCTCCAAAAACTGTCATTTATTTCTGTCTGAAAATGATTGTAAAATAGACTCGAGGTGACTGTATTTTTGTCCAAAATTATTGCATTTTGTTCCTATAGCAAAAGATGCGCAAAATACAATCATAATCAGACAAAAATATTTCTATTTCAATGAGAAAATTTGCATAACCAGATATTGCATCTAATGGTGTTGTGTGGTTCTTGATTTGTCACAGTGTTGTGATGCTTCTGTTCTTCTTGATGACACTAGAGATTTTAAAGGGGAGAAGAACGCTTTGCCCAACCGAAACTCTATCAGAGGATTTGAGGTGATCGACAACATCAAAGCAGACCTCGAAAGAGCTTGCCCCCTAACCGTTTCCTGTGTTGACATATTAGCTCTTGCAGCTAGAGAAGCTGTCATTATGGTAAATCAATATGCTTTAATCTTACTTTTTTCGGCTTTTATTTACTGTCAGTTTTTTTTACATAAGCTAACATAGAATCGAAAAGGCTGAGAAATTATGAGCTTGTTCTTTGATTGATTATTGTGTGCTCTCTTTTTTTTCCACAATATTTATTATTTAGGCAGGTGGACCTTATTGGCCTCTCTCACTAGGCCGCAGAGACGGATTAACAGCAAGTAAGAAAGCGGCGAATAATAATTTACCATCACCTATAGAGCCTCTGGATAAAATAATTGCCAAGTTTGCATCAAATGATCTTGACTTAAAGGATGTTGTGGTCCTCTCTGGTACTTGTCCATCACCATTTTACTTTTACCTAAATTTAGGTGGTTGATAACAATAATTTTACTGTCACAGCAAATATACATTTAACCACATTTTTACACTTATTTCAGCTAGATTTCAAATTTTTAACCGTACCCCGTTTTGACTAATATTTTGTTATGTATAGGAGCACACACTATTGGTTATGCTCAATGCTTCGCATTCAAGAGGAGGCTATTTGATTTCAAGAACTCCGGCAAGCCTGATCCCACTCTTCATCCATCTTTGCTATCAAATTTGCAAGAAAGTTGTCCCAATGCAGATGGATCAAACAGCAAACTTAATCCTCTAGATACCTCAACTACTTACATGTTCGATAACGCTTATTACAAGAACCTTGTGAACAATTATGGCCTACTTGAATCTGATCAAGCCTTGATGGGGAACCCGAAAACTGCAGCAATGGTGAATGACTATAGTATGTACCCTTATCTTTTTGAAAGAGATTTTGCAGCATCCATGGTGAAGCTTAGCAACATTGGAGTGATTACAGGGCAAGCTGGACAAATTAGGAAGAAATGTGGTTCTGTAAACTGAGATTCTGCTTGTAATGAAGCATTATTAATAAAGCGTGGGTGTTTAAATATATATATAAATTTATATGTATATACTGCAATCACAGAAGATATATAATGGTATTATGACGACAGCAGTTTTTTTGAAATTTATGACGACGGTTCACCCGTCATGGTATCCCGAATAATTATGGAACCGTCGTATGCTAACCTAAAAAACCGTTCTTATATTGACTATATATATATATTGGGTTAGAATTGTAATAACCCGTCTCATATTGAAACATTTGAATTCTAACAGGTATATTTTTTGAATTGACCTGTAGTGGACAAAGATGATTAAAGTGAATGCTAAATATTTGATTCCTTGCAGATTTCTCTCTCTCCCTCAAACATATAATTTTACATATATAGTAAGATTCTCCATAAACCTTTTTTTTTTTTCTTTTTTAATTTCGGAGAGAGAGTTTATACCTAGGATCTCTTGCTTTGAAAGAGATCTAATACATCAACTGAGCTAGAGTTCATCAGTGCTTGACACCTTGCTTTTCTTGTATCATCATCATCATCCATCCTATAAAGAGTTCATTTGACTTTGATATTGGAAATTTAAATTATTTTGTTTCTTCTTGTTAGATTTTCTTAAAAGAGAACTAACATTGGGCACTGGTGGTATATAGGAGTAATTTAATCACTTATTATTATTATTATTATTATTATTATTATGAATGCAACTGCAGGTATATATACACTAATATACATGAACATGACATGAAAGAATTAATCACTGAGGAACATACAATTGACTCTTTCTCTTTGAATTCTTGTTAAACTAGATTCAAAAGATTAATATCACTTATTATTATCCTAATTAATCACTAAATCAAAACAACAGTTTATTCAAATGGATGGTTAATGTATATCTTATTCTTTTCCAAATTAAATTTCTTTTATTAGGGAAGCAGGGCTTGAAAAAATTAGTGAATTAATTGCTATTTTTATTAGAATCGTCGAATATGATTGTCACTTTTGCTTCACTGGTATTGGACACTAGTAACATTACCACTGTCATAGACTTTACCATCATCATTATTATTGAACAACAAAAATAATATATTCTGTGTTTTCAAGAAGAAGATATATTAACATAAAATATGAATAATTAATTCTTAGGATATCACATCATGATTTGATGCATTTTTTTTGTGATGAAATTATAGTATTTGGTACATTTCCCAAAGAATTCCATGTTTTTGACTAGATTCCAGTTATTTTAGCAAAACAAAGTTGGTGGTCTCTTTTCATATATATAGGCTGTAGGCTGTAGGCTGTAGGCTGTAGGCCATTGTGAGTTGAGTTAGAATCTCAAACATCATCTAATCCTTTATTTTCTGATGGTTGAAATTAGTTTATTCAAGTCTACTTGTTATGCACAACCATTCCTGAAACAAGACTCCTTCAATATATGTATAGCTACAAATACTAGTTTAAAGAGAGAGAAATTCGTGTATTGATATGAATGATAACAATTACATGTGCTTCCACACTTTGAAAAAAGAGAGAGTAGAAAGTAAAAGAGTTATCATGTATTCATAATTTCTGTTTTTCACATCTCATGAATTGAAACTATACATGGCTCTGTTTGGCAAGCCTTGGAGTTTTAAATTTCTTTTCCACTTATTAGTAATTGCTTGGCTGCCTTGCAACTTGATGCAGAAAAACAACAGTAAGTGATTTTAAACTCAAAAATAGAAAATAGAATCCAAAAAGCTCCTTACCACTTACAAGCCATCCATCCACCTACTAGTTAGTATTCAGTATTCACATAATCCCAAAACTCAACATATTTTTGTGGTCCAACACTAGTAAGAATCCTGGGATTTAATCAGAACAATATATATAGAGAGATAATATGTGCGTGTACATATATATATATATATTATATATATAGAGAGAGAGAAAGAGAAAGAAGAGAACCAAAATTATTACCACCAATTACCAAGATTAACTCTCAAAGCAGAGAGATTGCAGCAATTCTGCACAGTCCCTCCCCTGCACCTCTCTTTCTATCTAAACTCCCTTTTCTTCTACCATTTTTAAATTACCTGAAATTTGTTTTCTACACATTCTTGCAGTACCGGAAAATGTAGCAAAATTGGTTTTTGTCAAAAGGTCCTCCCTCAATTTTTTTTCCTTTGGGTTTTGCCCAAACACACTCCAAAATCCATTCTCTCCTCCACTTTCTGCTAATAGTACAATTTTCCCTTTCCCATTTTCTCTTTCTTCTTCATTATTTACCTTCACATTGTTTTAATTTCTTAAAGAATTAACAAATTCTTGCCCACCAAAACTTAGATGTATTTTTTGGTTTCTCAGGAGCAAAGCTTTACCAGTAAAAAATTCAAGATAATCACCCTTCTTATTTAAAAATCTTTGGTTCTTTATTTATTTCCTATTTCACCAATCTAAAAGCATAAGAATCTCTTAAACCCAAAAACTTCAAAAAGATTCAATTTTTCACAAATTTACAGTCTTTCCTTTTCTGGGTGTCACTCAAAAATGTCTACTACACCAACACTAGAGCCAGAACAACAGCAACCACCGCCATTAGCAATGACCCAACAAGCCTACACATCTCATTCGGGTCACGGGTCTGTCGGACCCGTCATTGGGGTTCTTGCAGTGATTGCCATATTGGGTGCACTGGCTGTTATGGTCGGCAGGTTTTGTTCGGGTCGAAGGATCATGGGTCATGGCCAGTACGATTTTGAAACTTGGGTCGAGGCCAAATGCGCGACTTGTCTCGATGGCCGGGTCGACCCGAATCCTCCCCGGGTGGTTCCGTTACCGGAGGCCGTGCCGGCCGGCGGTCAGGAAGAAACAGCAAGTGAAGAGAGGAAGGAGGTAGAGATAACTCAACACAATTCACATGAGAGAGACGAGTCTTGAAATTTGGTAATTCATTCACTTGCCACAATATGTGAAATTGGGTGTGTGTGTTTTTTTTTTGTTAATTTAATCTAATTCATAATGTTTTTGGTTAATTCTTGAATTATGCTACTTTTTTTGTTTTCTTTTTCTCTTTTTCTTTTAAATCTATAAAACGGAACCTATTAATGATAGTTTATAGGAGTATGAAAAATTGTTATTTTTTCACATGAAAAATTAATAAAAATTACATTTATGAGTTAAATAAATGACATTTAAAATAAATTGTTACTAGACAAATACTTCTTCCGTCCCAGGATAAAAGTTCTGGTGGACTTTTCACGCATATTAAGAAGAGGAATAAAATGACAAAATTGCCTATAATAATGTCATTAAATATGGAGAGAGAATTAGAATAAGAAAAGTATGAGATATTTAATGCTACGGGTGTAATAGGAAGTAAAAGTTTGGTTATTAAAAGAAAGTAGACATTTAACATGGGACAACTCAAAATAGTAATAAGGACTTTTATCCTGGGACAAAGGGAGTATAATTTTTAAGTGTGTTTAACTTTCAAATGTTGCAAACATTGATTAACCAAATATACAGTCTTTAAGAGTGCCATTTAGGTAATTTTTATTCTATAATTATTCATGATAAACTGTTAGCTTAATAGTTATAACATGATAATAATAAAATTACAATGGCGAACTTGAAAATATTGTGTTAATTTATATTACTATCCATGGGGAAAAAATTTTCCTTTAATCAAATACAAGTATATAATAAGCAATTAATTTGGTTGATCATTTCAAGGATAATTTAGTCATTAACTTCTAATTCTCAAGTACAAATTACATAACTATAATAATACATGTTCAAATTCAATTAATATAATTATAATTTGATATCTATGTATACATGTATCATGTATGAATGAATCTCACGATGAAATGAAAGAAAATTTATATTTTTCTATTCATATTCAAATTATATTCGTTTGAAAAATTTGAACTGTTCGGAATCGATTCGAGATCGTTCTCGATTCGATATCTAAATGAATCTCAATCAAATCTTATATCATATTCGATAAATTTTGTAAATTAAATATGAGAAACTCAATATTCGATTAAACTCAATTCATTTATACTAGCAGTGTGATGTTGGTTTAAAAATAAATTCAGAGAATCACCATCTATCTCACCGTACCACCTGGCCGAAAGAGCAAAAGTTCACCTGGCCGAACAACCTGAAGTTCACTATATATAAGTCCAGGCCTTGTAACTGACATAATAATATAAGTTTCTCCTCACAAATCATGTGTAGAAATGCATGATAAAATTTATGGGCTACAGCTTTTTTTTTGATTATGACGACGGTTCACCCGTCATGCAGTATCCCGAATAAATTTATGGGCCGCCATAACCTTAAAAAAACCGTTGCCATAGCCGACTATATATATATATTGGGTTAGAATTGTAATAACCCGTCTCATATTGAAACATTTGAATTCTAACAGGTATATTTTTTGAATTGACCTGTAGTGGACAAAGATGATTAAAGTGAATGCTAAATATTTGATTCCTTGCAGATTTCTCTCTCTCCCTCAAACATATAATTTTACATATATAGTAAGATTCTCCATATCGCCACATAGCATTGTTGCATGAATAAGTATATCAATTTCTTTATCTTGAATTCTTTTGACGATTTGGTTCTTCCACAAAAATTGAAATAGTTACATATCAAATGGTTTGGTAACCAACTATATGAAATTTGATTCTGCAATGCATCACATCCAAAATAAATTAGTAACCTAATAAACTAAATTGGTTACCTTATCGGAAGGTTTAGTAACCAACCTGCATAAATTTTAGTTACTAAATCGCATCACATTAAAAATATATTAGTAAGCTAATAAAATTGAATTGGTTACCTTATCAAATGATTTGGTAACCAACTACATCAAAGTTGATTACCAAATGCATCACATCCAAAATAAATTAAGAATATAATAAAAGCTAAATTGGTTCTGTATCGGAAGATTTACGTTCTAAGTGAAAATAAAGAATGGACCGGTGTGCATGGTGGGAGGCGGAGGGATCGAGGAGAGGAGGCGGGAGGAGGAGGAGGGTGGGGCGTGGGGTGTGGGGGGAAAGAAGGGTGGAGGAGAAAGGGGCGGGAAGAGGGGAGGAGAAAGGGAGGCGTGAGGAGGGGGATGCGGGAGGTGGTGAGGCGGGGGCAAGAGGAGAGGGAAGGCAAAGGGAGAGGGAGAGGGAGAGGAGAGGGAGGGGAGGGGGAAGGGAGGGAGGAGGCGGCGGTGGGAGGAGAAAGGGGCGGGAGGAGAGGAGTGGCGGGAGGAGGGAGGCGTGAGGTGGGAGGGTTGGACAGAGGAGGAGAAGAAGAAGAAGGAAAATGTAAATGGAGTGGGAGAAAATCGTGGGAGAGATGGGGAGAAAATTGTGGGAGAGATGGGGAGAAAATTGTATGCGTAATTAAAGGGATAAGATTACACTCTCTTTTTGTAATTAAGTATTGCACTAGTATTGTAAATAAATATGGAAGTGTATTAGTTGTGTAAAATTTTTATGAGGACACTATTATTGTAATTATTTTTAAAAATGTAATAGAATATGTAATTGTCCCTAGTTTATATTTGTAACTGACAACCAGTATGTTCCCAGTTAATGGATCTGAAGCATTGAGCAGTTTGGACCTCTCTACATATATGGGCCTCAAGGCCTGTGTATATGTTGCGAAATTCCCTTTTATTATTATTAATATTATTATTTAGTCTTAGTGAAAACATATAAACATAATAATTCCTGCTAAGATTTAACCCATTCATAATACTTGAGTTTCTATTTCTTTTCTATTAAAATTAAATAAGTAAATAAAATTACCTATTATGTAGTAATATAATTTCTAAAAGTCGATCTAATAATGTTAATTTGTCTTGCAATTAATTAAACTTGTACTATAAATAAAAATAAGTTAATTCAAATACATTTTTAAGTGCGTGTTGCTAAAAAATACATTATTCAATTATAAATTGTGAATTTATATTAGGTTTATTTATTTAAATTAAATTAAATACTACTAATAATATTTTTTAAAAGTTTAATTGTGAATATGCATTTAGTAAGTAAGTTTGGTGGGTTGCCTCCCTCATCAACCAATCAAAATCTTCATTCATTTTGTCAAACTTTGCACCTAAAAAAGACCTTCCTTTTCCTTGCACTCAATCAGTCCCCACTTCCACGCACCAACACAACATATCTTACTTAATAATTTTACGTTACCATAAATTATTCTAATACATTAAAAAAATAAAATCTCATTTATTATTCTTTTTTTTAAAGAGTAAATTTGAAATAAAAATATGACATTAAAATTAATAAATTTTTCAAAAAAGAAACATATTTTATGAAATAGAAGTCTTAATAGAAACAAAAAAGGAGAAACATGATTAATTCATGACGAATTTAAATTATTATTAATATAAAATTATAAGCGATGAAAAATAATATTATTAGAATTATTTCTTTATTCTTTTTACGTTTCCGTATATTATTATTTAATATAAAAAAAATGAATACTCTAAAAATAAAGCAAAAAATTAATCGATAACTAAAATCTCTTGCCAAACTAATTAACAAAACAGAAAAATAAATAAAAAATCCCCCGTGATTTGTGAACCTTATCCACCACTTCAAGGGCACTACCGTCATTCCAACTCACAAGCTCCTCATCTATACAAAAAAACACAGTGACAGGGACAGGGACATGCACGTAATCTCACATCTCATATTTAATCTTTCCCGTTGCACTGATTCAGAGAAAACAGAACAATAATAGTGGAGTAGATCTTTGTCCACCCATTTTAAAACTATTCAAAAATCAATCTCTCTCCTCAGTCCTCGCCATTGGAAATTGGAATGGATAATTAAAAAGACTTGTATAAAAAATTGTAGAGAGAGAAAGTGCAGGAATAAAGCACCAAACCCTCACGAGCTCTATCTTTTCTTCACTTTTTTTTTAAAAAATCTCTCTGTACAATTATATATGTGTTATGTATACATATCATCATCTATGTTGAAGTGTCCAACTTCAAAACACTAGAAAAAGCTAAGAATCTGCTAACTGTTGTTGGGTTTGGGGTAAGTAAAGC
Source organism: Panax quinquefolius (assembly GCA_020205615.1). Classification (NCBI taxonomy): domain Eukaryota; kingdom Viridiplantae; phylum Streptophyta; class Magnoliopsida; order Apiales; family Araliaceae; genus Panax; species Panax quinquefolius. Next base: position 107,449,727 of record CM035165.1, read on the forward strand.
TTCACGGGCTATACCTCAACTTTCGGTCTCTATCTCTATCTATCTATCTATCTATCTATCTATCTGCAACCAACAACAACTACAGTTTTCAATTTCTCAGCAAATCATGTGATCAGCCTCGCGCCACGTATTGCCGGGGTTTGGATGATTGGATGTATTTTGTTTTTGTTTTTTAGTATGTAAATGATGATGATGATAATGTAAGTGAGAGATTGTTGAAATTTAGGGGTTTTGGGTTCTATAAATGGATCGATCGGCGATTACTGTGGGACCGGGTATGGACATGCCGATCATGCACGACAGTGATCGGTACGAGCTGGTTCGTGATATCGGGTCTGGTAATTTTGGGGTGGCGCGGTTGATGAGGGATAAGCAGAGTAACGAGCTTGTTGCCGTTAAGTATATCGAGAGAGGTGAGAAGGTTAGTCATCTAATTTACTGCGTATGTACTTCTGTTTTCATTTCCACAAAGTTTGAGCTTTTTCTTGCTTTTTTTGAAGTCCATTTGAGTTTAATGATTGGTTTTCTATTTGGGTTTTTATTTTCAGTATGTTGCTATGTTGAGTTCGAATTGGGAATTAGTTCCTTGATTCACCCTGTCCTGAAAGGCTCAAGTCCTAATTCACTATAAATAAAGGTGGTAAGTAGGTTTAGTTTCTAGGTTTGATGAGGTCAATCATTTAATAAGTCATGTTGTCAACCGATTTTTCTTATAGAGAAATGTTGAGGTAATAGCAATATCAATCACGGAAGAGAGTGTAACAATATCTCAGCTGTAGTCTTTGAAGACCTTCTGGAATTTTAATGCTTTTAAGAATCCAACAGTAGATGCCAAGGAGTCATGGTTACCTGCAGCAATCTAGCTTCATAGTGCCTCAAAACATGTGCCATGAATGATATAATCAGAAGCATCCGGGGTTGCTAAATTTATGAATTGCTGCATTTTTCTGTTCTGGTTTAGCACTTATTGGCCACCTATTAACACTAATGCACTCTATGTATGTTTGAATTCAAAGTTCTTTTGGACCTTATTCTGTCATATAATTTCAACATGGATGCGCACATTTCTTCTTCAACAACCACCCAAAAAATAAAAAGAAGTTGTAAAAAAAAAGCTTAGATAGTTATGCATATCATGTCATATATTCCCACCATTTCAAAATATAGGATCATGTTGGACTTTTTGAATTTAATTTGAAACATTTTCAAAGTAAAATTAATGTAATTTATTTAAACTCTGAAAATACTTTTTGGATAGTTTAAAATATTCACAATTATATTGACTAAAATTGAGTAAAACCATATTACTTTTGAATTGGAAATTTTGTTAAATTGACTTCAAAAGGTCAAAAAAAATCAAAGTTGATCTTATATTTTAGAATGGCGGGACTATTTTGTTTCTTTCCTGTAAAAGTTTGACTGTCTGAAACATGTATTTAAACTGGTCTGCCAGCTTAGAAGTTAAAACTTTCTGTCAGTTTTGCGATTAAAGCTATCCAAGTTATCTGCTATGAAGACAGATCTTCATAATATCTCATATACCTAGTAAGAGCTACTCAAATCTTAGCTCAAATCCTCACCTAACACTCCTGCAGCCATTTTCACATAAATAGTTGATACTTGATTGCATAGAACAGCTCTATAAGAAGTACATCATAAAACAGATTGGGAAATCTATAAAACTCCATATATTTACATGTGACCGTTACACTAGCATTAAGTGTGAAGTGAAGCTGACAGTCACTTTTATGAGTTTATCTGCCATAAAGGCGTGGATTATAATACTGATTTTAATTTGCTTCTATATGTAGAATGTTACATATTTAGACCTATAGTACTTGGACCTTATGCTGTGACCTCCCATTTTGAGAATGGGATTCACTGATTGATGCTATTGACACTTGAAAAGTTGTTTTAAACCTTCCAACTTTCTCATTATACTGGAAAAAATTTATTTGACTCTATGTAGCAGTAGCATCATCAATTGTTTATTGACGTATTTATCATTTGGTTAAGTTTAAATTGTTGTTGTAACAGATTGATGAAAATGTTTCCCGCGAAATTATCAACCACAGATCACTAAGGCATCCCAATATTGTCAGATTTAGAGAGGTTTCTTCACTATAAAACTCTATATATGTTCTTATTTTTATTTTTTTTAAATGAAATATCAAGGATGAGGCACTTCGGGATAAACTTTTTGATGTAAAAATCATTTTCTAGGTCATTTTGACACCATCCCATTTGGCTATTGTAATGGAATATGCATCTGGAGGAGAACTTTTTGAGCGAATATGCAATGCAGGGCGGTTCAGCGAGGACGAGGTTTCTATCCAATGCATTAGTTTTAGTTGTCAATAATGTCTCATATTTGTTTATGGTGCATTTACTCTAGCTTATGCTACAGGCTCGGTTCTTCTTCCAACAACTCATATCAGGAGTCAGCTACTGTCATGCAATGGTATGCAAAGAAGTTCTCTGCATTTACAGTATTACTTGATTTGCCATGAAATTCAAACTTAATGAGGCAATTAAATTAATTTTTTTTCTACTCCTACATGAAGCAAGTATGTCACCGCGACTTGAAATTGGAAAACACATTATTGGATGGTAGCCCAGCTCCTCGGTTGAAGATTTGTGATTTTGGATATTCCAAGGTATGAACTTTTCTTATTTGGCATCCTATTTCAGTATAACTCTTGTACTCCTATTTGATTATCACATAGTGTGCTAGTTTGGGATTGTATGTTTCTGAATGAGCCAATGGTGTGTTTTCTTTGGTAGTGTGTAGATCTGTCATATATTTCCATTTATTCATACGTAGTGAGGGGTCATTGGTCTGATATATATTTATGTTTCATTTTTGTTCTTTCTTCATGTTCCTGAATTGTACGTCTCTTAAGTGGATTGTTTTTTGTTTCTTTATTCAGTCCTCGGTGCTGCATTCACAACCGAAGTCAACTGTTGGAACGCCGGCGTATATTGCTCCTGAAGTGTTACTAAAGAAAGAATATGATGGCAAGGTACATTAATTCTAATTTACATGATCGACTTATCAAAGAAAAAATTAAAAATCTAATATACATAAATCTGTCACTTTTGGAATCCAACATTTTCGAAGTTGTCTTTATTCGTTCTACCCAGTCCTATGAGCTATACTCGAGTTTTTTAGGTTCCAGTATAAATTATGCACTAGACTGAATTCTCATATGGAACCGAAATATCTGTCAAGCTTGTCCCAAGAAAAGAAAGTGGAAGTTGAATATTTTAATCCTTGAAGATGACAAAATGTTATTTTTATCTCCATACTTGCTTGCACTGTCTAAACTAAGCTATGCTAATTATTAATTTTCCGGAGGGATAAAAATAATATAAAATTGTTGGGTGGAGTTCAGCAACATTATGTAGTGATAATGGTGCGTCAAATAAAGTAGATTTTTAAGCAAGCAAAAAGAGAAAACATCTATCAAATTGGTGAGAAGAATGGGGCACTTAGTTTAAGATTCAACTATATCATGTTTCTAGAGCATGCTTTCATAGTGAAGGTCTACAATTTCATGCTCGACATTATCACAGGCAAAACACTTTAATTTGTTATTCTTTTGGATTATTATTAAAGCATAAATATCATGTGTATTTGGTCCAATATTAATGCTTTGCTTTTGTATGGCATTACAATATCAGATTGCTGATGTATGGTCATGCGGTGTAACATTGTATGTCATGCTGGTGGGCGCATATCCTTTTGAGGACCCTGAGGAACCTAAGAATTTTCGCAAGACAATACACGTAATTGTTCACCTTGTTATTACTACTTGCGACTTCTTGCCAGAATTGCTGGACTCATGTAGATGTTTTTTTCATGCAGCGAATCTTGAACGTCCAGTACTCAATTCCTGATTATGTTCATATATCTGCCGAGTGCCGCCATCTGATCTCGAGGATCTTTGTAGCTGACCCTGCAAAGGTCAGTCAGACTTTCTTGATACCTGTGTACTGGGACACTTTTTTTTTGAAACATACTGGGAGACACTTAATGTCTCAGCTTTACATAATTTGCTCAGGTGTCACATTCTTTGTTGTGGAAGGAAAAAAAAATTTCCTTTTTGTGTTCTTCATTATGTGCATGTCTTTTCTTGTTCGTCTTCTATTGTCCGTCTCTGTGGGTAGAACTTATCAATATATATGCGTTTATTTTGTATATCAAATTTCTTTCTGAAAGCATTTTTTGGTGTGTGTGTGTGTGTGTGTGTGTGTGTGTGGGGGGAAGAGTCTGTAAACTTTGACACAAGGTTAAGTGGCTTCAAGAAGAAATGTGTTGACAGAAACTGTTGATCTGCTTATAAGCCTTGATGCTATTATTCTTCTTGTTATTTTCCCTCATTTAAATGGATTGTAGGATAGGCTTACTGATTTTGTTCTCATTCCTCAAATTGAAACAGAGGATAACCATGCCTGAAATCAGAAACCATGAGTGGTTTCTTAATAACCTACCGGCAGACCTCATGGACGAGAACACAATGAACCAGTTTGACGAATCTGATAAACCCACCCAGAGCATTGATGAAATAATGCAGATAATTGCGGAGGCAACAATTCCTGCTGCTGGGGCCCACAATCTCAATCAGTATTTGACCGGTAGCCTGGACATTGATGATGACATGGAGGACGACCTAGAGAGTGATCCAGACCTTGATTTAGACAGCAGTGGAGAAATAGTTTATGCAATTTGATTGTAAGGCGTGTTCTGGCAGATGGTGGGAAGTTGAGAGGACATACGGCGTATATGATGTATATATATATATATATATCTGGTATTTGGGTCGTGTGGAAAAATAGGGGAAGAAGTCTCCCTCTCCCCTTTCCCCTGGGCAGGGGAAAAAATTATAATTTGGAATTTGCATGCATCAGGGTAACTGTTTTACCCACTTGTGTTCCTTTTTATCTGTTCCACTTTCATTAACGTCTATGCTCTTGATGTTCTGTTCTTGCCACCTCCAATGGCATTTACTCAATTTGTACCCAAAATGTAACGCAACACTCCGTCACCTGATACTCTCTGTTTGTATAATTTCCTGGTCCTTTGTGTACTCGTTGTGCAAAATGCTAATAAAAACATGCTAATATTCAATATTTTGATTTCTTCATAACCTTTTTCTATTATGATCAGTGTTCATTTGCAGAATAGTGCATTTTGTGCAACAGATGCAACGAACAAGTGGTACCCAAAAAATAAAAATATTGGATATGCTTAATTTAATGTACTAAACCAGTAAAGAATTCCTCACAACATGATGGTTTGCCTCGACACACACCCAATACCATTCCTGCAAATGCTCATCCTTAAAATAAAGTATCAGGCAAAATTTTCAATTCTATCATTTACACTATTACAAACATAAGTTTTAGAAGTTGTAAGCACATCTTAACAAGCAAAAATGTTTTAGGCCAACTCGCAAAGTTGTTTCATGTTTGACAACACCCTGACATGTTTCTAGTATAAATCCCTCTGCTCATTCAAACTCAAACTCAAACTCAAAATCTCCTCCCGTTGTCACCTGCATCAGTCAGATAATTTCAAGGATTAAAAACAAGTAATATATAATATTATACTCCCTAGAATCATCAACAACTTTGATTTATAATCATAAGGTTATGAGTAAAATCACAAGGCTGAACACAGGAAGAAAAAAATATCAAAAGTTTTATAATATATTGCAGAAACAGTGTCACTTACACCAGATAATTTCAAGGATCAATAAAAATCCTGTAATAATCCTTAGAATCATGAAAACTTATACTTAAAAAAGTACAATCATAAAAGATGCTCTTATTTTTCTCCATTTATTTTTAACAAGTAAATAACATAAATATTGACCAGCTATGGGTGGCCAATTGGCACAAGTTCTAAGATGAGTCCAGCTTATGGTAACAGACTGGTTGAACCAAATTGAAATTCAAGCTGAACCACTTCGTTGAGTGATGTGAGGTGGCAAAAAACACCTATGCAGTAAAAAGGAAAATGGAGAAGGCTCTTCATAAGAATCTGGTACTTTTACATTTATCTACGTATAAAACATGTCTAAACAGTAGTTTGTTAAGGTACAAAGAACATTAGTCTAATGCATAAGTTTATCAAAAAGAAGCCTATACAAATTTGATTTCATCTAGACAAACACAAGTCTAATCTCTTTTGAAAAATAGCATCAATTGTCAAGATCAGTATTAACATTAATATCAAAATTACTCCAGAAAATATACTTTTAAGTTATAATCTAAACTTAACAACACTGACAGGGTGTTCACGAAGCATCTCTATGAGGAATGGACATTTGATACCTGCTCAAAAATTTTTCTGCACAAACTAAACATCAGTTTGTTCTGGAAGACTTTCATTTGCGGGTACACTTGGTCCGGCTGTTTTCTTGGGCGTCCTGTACCATACAACTGCAAACCATAGAATCCTCAGTAATCCCCCATTGGTGAAGTGTGGAACTAAAATGCGTCCCCAATAAGGATAATATGGCCCAGGCAATTTAATCAATGTGAAGAAAATTGCAATAGCAATCAGATGCCAGGGGACTTCTGCATCCTGAAACCATTAAGAATATTGTAAAAATAAAGCTTACGCAGAATGAACTAAACCACATAATTTTAGGCCAATGATTAAAAGCATTGCAATGCATATGATATATGTGCCCCATAAGTGAATGCCTGTTGCAAGTATGGGTCCATCTTACTAGAGTGATTCTAGTGAATCTCTCAGGATTGTCAGCAAAAGAAACACTTGTTTGAGAAAAAAAATGTTCGCTTTATTTAAATTATTTATTCAATTCCCAAAAGACTGATATTCATCTGATGAGGGCGAAAGGGTTGCCCAACAAACTGAGTCATAATACTCTCCAGTTGAATTCTAACATCTCATAAAAATCATAAAACAAATATTTCCTGGTTTCTTGGAAAGGTGTCCTATGCTGATAACGAGGATCGACATCTATTCTATATATTATATGAACACTCACGCGCGTGTGCATAGAAGAAGTACTTGACATGCTAATATGCTATGCTTGATTCACCTTGAGAAGCGGAGATAGTTCCAAGGCTGTCTCTTTTAGAATCCCAGCTAAAGCAACACCAACTAGTAGAGGAATAGGGACAAGAAACAGCTTCTTTTCATGAGCACAATAAGACATCTCACTCAGGGAGGAAACTGCTAGCACAGGTACACTCAAGTATTTGATTACTGCCAATATCAGGTCAAGGATGAGTTGGATGAAACTTTCTACAGCTCTGTTCCAAGGAAAACTCTTAACCGGCTGTGGTGAACTATCCCAAACTTTTCTTGCCTTCTTAAATAAATTGTCCAACTTTACTTTCATAGGTTCACCTGACTCTCCAGCAGTCACTTTCATAGCACATGAGATTTTTTGCCTCGTACTTCTATGCACTCCGTTCATCTTGAAACTTAAGATGCAACCTTTTGTCCTAGGACACCATGACCATTTCTGCTGCAACAAAAGTAAATATGTTATTTGAAAACACATATACACCAACATTTTAGAGAAATTCAAATACACTACAAGAATCTACAGATTTCTTCCTTAGCCAACATACAACTATCATTTTATCCATCCAATCACATGGCAGCTGCTTTTATATAAAACAGAACATTGCTGTTAAAAGCATATACTACAGGATACTTCCTCAGCTCCGAAAAAGAGTCCCATTGCAAAATTTACAATTTTTAAGGAATCATTTTTGTTCCATGTTTAGCCCCTAGAGTGCATAGTAGTGCTGGCATGAATGAAATTGTGATGAAGAACTTGAGGATATTGTGCAATTAAACAAACGAGACTCTTTTCTTTGAACAAAAAAAAATGGCAAATGAGACTTTTTTTGGTGGAAGGGAGTAACAATTTACTCCAGCAACTCCACAATTCAGCTATATAAACACCTATTATGTTCATAAAAATCAATTTCCCACCCACCAGGAGACTTAGGCAGCAGCACCAAGTAAACATTTTTAAAAATTAACTAACTTGTAGCATTGAGCATAAAAAAAATAACATTTCTTAATTTTCCCAGCTAACAAACACTCCAAGAAAGAAAAGAAAATTCAAGAATATCCTCCAAAGCAACTTCTCTCTCAGATAGTAACAAAACCCATATTTTAATCAAACCCATATGCACATATATATATATATATATATATATATATATAATTTATACATATATATGAGAAGTTAGTAGTGACCTTAAATCCAGTGGCAGCAGGAGAACTAAGTCTAGCAGCCATAACAGTAGGAGAAGACTGGAGGTGCGTAGAACTAGAAGCAATCAACAAATGGGGAGGTGACATTTTTGAAAAGCTTCAATAACGATTGACGAATGCCATCATTCTATTCATTTGCTTATAGTTTAGAAATTTGAGTAATTGAGGGATAAGGTGTGTTCAAAGTTGATAGCCTTCCGATATCTGCAAGAAATTTTAAAGCTAGGGGAAAAGTTTCAGTTGTAGGGTTTAAGAGATTGATGTGACTTTATCCAATACTCTCGCGTACAATTTAAGGATCTGTAAGCTGAAAAATCAAGTTTTTCTATTTTTTCTTTATTATATATTCCCTCCACTTTCATGATGTCCAAAATATATACTAAATAATGTATTTATTGTCACTTTTTTAGTTAAAAAAATAAATTATTTCATCTGTATTTTTTATTTGTCGTTTTAGAGACTAAAATTTGTTCATTTTTATTTGTCGTTATTTTTAAGAAATTTAATTTTTTATATTATCTCTATATTAAATATAACGTTTTTTTATCTTTATCGGTGAATTTTAGTAGAGTAGAAGTATTATGATTTTATAACTATTTTGAAGTATTAATTAGATTTGTTAATGTTTGTGTTTTTTTTGAAAAGGACAAGTAAAAAAGGAGTATTATATAAAAGAATAGAGGAAGTAACAATCATGACAAACTTGAGAAAAAATGATTTCTTATCTCACCTTATTACAGTGACACTGTCCTAAAATTGTGGTTTTAATAATTTAATACATATGTATGAAATTTAAATTATCATTCCTTTTATCGATCTCAACCTAATTTATTTAGGATGGAGGAAGTGTTTAGTATGGTTCATAATATTTAAAAGATAAATTTGTGTCGAATTACAATTGTGAAGAGAATTATAATTGATACCATATGCTTAGCTTGAGTTTAGGTTTCCTATAAGAAAAGTAAATAGTAAAAGACTAGGTTGTCATTTGAATATATAGATCACTATGCATTTGATGGTCATGTAAAAATTTCCTGCAGGGATAAGGAGTATCAGAAACTACAAGTGGTGTTTTAAATATATTGCTAATGGATGCAGTTCAAACTTCAAACCTGCTCCACTCACACCAGAACCCTTATCTTGGCCCAATATTAATGCATACAGAACCTGCCAGATGTCTGTCAAGACTTCTCAATACAAATACTATGAGACTCACACTTGACAATTACCACTCTTCATAAATAAATTGTGCCAATAAGGATGTAAAGGTGACCAAATTTGGTACATTGTGTATACATACATAGCTGCAAAAAAAACTTAAAACCATCTTAAGGAACATAAAACCACTTTAAATACTTGTGGAAAACCAAGTATCAAGTATAAAGTTTTTATCTTTCTCACATTTTCATTTTCAATTTACCTAAAATTCATTCTATCAGCAATCAAACAGAGCTGAATTAAGTTCAATTACAATTTATGTAGGCTGAATAAGTCCCTTAGGTAGGCTTCTCAATAAACTTCAAACAATTTCACTACTAGGCACACCTCTTGTAAAGCAAATTTGGTAATCATTGTGATTCTATTATATACTAAAACTGTTCCCAGAATTGTTAGCAAAAAGCTAACTAAAACTGTTCTGTACACTTGAAGATATACTCTCATTCAGACTGTTTTGCTGGGCTTATCTATCCAAGGCAGAAAAACATGGATTATGAAAAACTCTATTTGGAGCACTAAATCGTCGGCTCCCATCGACCCGTAAACTCAATGGTGAGCCTTGTAATCGTGGCATGAGCTCGGCCAACCGATTCCTTTCATCAGTGATTCTATTCTGTAAAAAAATCATTAACATCTTAGCTACTGGCAGTTGAGTCAACAAACCGAATTATGATAAAGGAAAAAGAATACACTAAAAAAATTAACTTCCATATAGTTTCAATTTGATACATTGTGTATACACGTTGAATTAGAACCATGACACGTTGTCCAACATAAGTAAATTAATGATGTGTCATAATTCTAACACAGCTCGTGTGTACACTTGTCGGTATATGAACTTTAACTCATTTCTATACACCTTAAGGTTGGCTTCTTGCAATTCCCTATCCAGTATATTAGCCCTATCCTTGAGCTGCCCAAGTGCTTCTTCGGCCTCAGAAAGGCTTATATCAGAGGTTGGTCTAGTTACTCCAGCAGCCTGTAATAAATGGAATCACTACTAGATTAAACGTGTGCTATATTCTTGTGGAATATGTTATACTAGGAAAGAACTATATTACCACTAACCTTTAAAATGCTGGTGCACAGGGCCAAGAATTTGTGTGCTAATTGCATCCTCTCCTCTTCAGTTTCCTGTTGCAGATAAAGCATTTGCTCAAATACATGTAAGAATACAAAGAATTCCTGCCAGACCATATACGGCCATACAAACCTTCAATTTGTCGTTCAACTGATGCTCCTTGTCAAAATGGACAAGGGGGCTTCTGCCATTGGCTGCACGAAATTGGGAAAGTTCTTCCTTGACACGTGAAAGGACAGCTTCAGTGCGATGCAGCTTGCTGCAGAGGTCTTCATTTTGAGTTTTCAGCAAATTGTTTTCTTCCTGATAAATTGAGTAAAATCTTAAGATAATAATGGTTTGGCCCAAAACTGAATAATATACCTCATGATAAGTTCAATTGGGATGTAATGAAGGCTACTAGCTGTCTAATAATTCAAAATTGAAATAGAAGTGGTATTAATGATATATTGCCTTTATTTTAGCATGATGATGAATACGTTGCTGGATGTTTTGCTGGCCTGACAACTTCTTTACTTCAGCTTCGAGTTCCATCACCTTTTTCTTATGATTAATATTCTCCATCTAAGGAAAACAAAGAATTAGTGTAAGCAATAGTTTAGCTTTGTCTATTGAAGATGCAGCAACACTTGAGGCCCCATTACCTTGAACATTTCATTTTCAGTTGCAAGTAACCGGTCTTGCTGATGAAATTTCTCTAATGCAATCTCTACTGCCACCATCTCAGCCTGTTTTCTATCAATTTCCTCGAGCCATCTAAAAGAAAACAACAAAGCATATTAGACATGCTGAAGAAAAACAGGAGAATATTAAACCTCAAATTTGACTTCAAGGTACAGCTTCTTACCCCTTTCTTTCCTCAACAAACTCACAAAGCTGCTGCTTTAGCCTGATGACCTCTTGATCCTGCAAAACAATTATTTTATTAAAAATAATAAAAACTTAAAATGTATCCAAATATAGTTTCAGTGTAACTGAAACGAGGTGTACCTTGACCTGAACTTCAGCATTATGAAGTCGAGCCTCCTCTGTTATCTTTTGCAGTTGCTTGTTATCCAGTAAAGACTAACACGCATAAAGAGAGAACAAGATAAGCATAACTACATTGGAGTCATGAATAGATTCGACATATGATACTCCTACTCAGGACCATTATATCCACTATGCATACTCTAAAGCAGGATATAGTAGGCAAAGGACAATAAGACAGTGCACCATAAGTTCTACAGAATTCTGAAAGAATCAAACATAATCAAACGAATGGATATAAGTGCACAAGTATACCGCATAACCGGTAATATCCGACTTTAGTCCCAGTAAATCACGTAGGACATCATGGGTCATGCTCTCTGCAGTAGCTAATCTCGAGTTCAGTATGAATATCTGAAAGAGAACATAGTCCAAGAAACATAATGATGAATGTCATCAATCTTGAGGGAAATGAAGCAATACACTGTCAAATAAATGCATCAAGCCTACCTCCTTTTGTCGATTTGCAGCCAAGGTTTCAAGCTCCTCAATACGAAGTCTACGAGCAGTAAGCTCGTCATCTCTCTCGGACTTGATTTGTTGTACCAAGCCCAATCCAATGCATTTGAAAGGGGAACCAGAACCTCTCGCCCTTGAACCATTTTTTTCTAATTTGTGTATCGATGAATTTGTGGTATGGATAGCAGGTCCCTCACATTTAACTTGTTCTGCCATGATTTCCAATGCCTTGAACTATTTTTCAAAAAAAAAAGGATTTGAACTTGTTAACATCACTGCTCTCTTCTCACACAAATCAATATTAGTTAATGTGGTCTATTAAGCCTGTGATGACCTACCTTTTGCTTGTATTCGTGAGCCTGTGCCTCTGCATGCAGATTTAGCTCAGAGATATGAGCTTTGCACTGACCTATCTGTTATAAAACAAAAAACATAAATCTCAGATGATGGAATAACTTGATGAACTGTCATGGGTTCAAGTTTCATATTAACATATGCAGAGAAAGAGAAGAGATTAAGCTTACCTCTGTATCTTTGGCAGCTATCTCTCGCTCAAGAATCTGCATACGCTGGAGAGCTTCTTGAAGGCTTTTCTCTTTATCAGTTAGACCCCTGTTAAAAGAAGTATCATATTTATGTAGTTTATGTAATAGTTCCTAATTTTCAATGAATGTAATGTTTTTTTCCGCATCTCAGTTGCTTAGATGTATAATGCTAGTTAAACCTTTTCATTTCGGCATCACTACTTTCGACATTTTGCATCTTCTGTTTAACAGAATGAAGCTCCAATTCTAATTCCTCTCTCAGCAACCGTTGTAGCTCAGCTTCCCCTTTAACAATGTCAACCTTTCATATTGAAAACCAGGTTATTGGCCGATGATTTTAAAAAGAGAGAGTTGTAAAACAAACAGTACAAGACTGATCCAAGGAGCTTACCTTGCTTTCAAGTACATTCACAGTATACTCTAGCTCTTCTACAGACCTCTCTAATAGCCTCACCTCCTCCTCTTTGTCATCAGCGTAGAGCTTTCTGGTTTCAGCTACCTAAATTTGATACAACATAATAAAACATCCAAAACACTTAATATAGGTAGTTTTTGACTTTGACTTCAAATAATTTGTAAAATTAGCATGTACCTGTATAGCTTCTATAGCAATAGCTTCATTTTTTTCAGCAAGCGCTTTCGCCATCTCAAATTCCTTCTTCAATGTAAGAAGTTCTGCATGAATTTCATCCCTCTCGCGAGTAACTGAATTCAAATTCATATTCAAGGATTCAATAAAGTTGTTCATTTGCTCAAGAGCTGTACCCATTTCAAGGAGTTCCAATTTTAAGTTTTCATTATCTTTCCTACTCTGTGTTAACTCATCCTCAATGGACTCTTTTTCTTGTAAAGCATTTGTGATGTTGGTTGTCAGCTCAAGATTTATGCTGGAGAGTGATTTTACATATTCACGCTGTCTTGAGATATCTAATTCAAGGGTGGAGATTATGTCTATCTTCTCCTGCAACTGAACTTCAAATATTTGGCCTTTTCCAACAGCTTCATCAAGCTCACTTGATCTTTCGGAAAGCTCATTCTCTAAAGCCTCCAAAGAATTCAACAGTTCTTCAATTTCATCTTTCTGGTCCTTGTTACTAGATGCAGATTCTTGTAACAAGCGAAGATCAAATAACAATCCTTCTTGAACATCATCCGTCCTTTCCAACTCAGATTGAAGAGACAAATTTTCAGACATCAAGTCTTTAGCAAAAATTTCCAATGATGCAAACTCTTCTATAAACTTGGATGCTCCCTCCTGAAACATTTTTTCTAGTACAACAATTTTTTCATCGAGTACATTAAATACCCTGATGCCCGTCATATCTACAACTTCCACTGATTCAGAACATTTCTTAATTTTCAATCTCAAGGTGCTGAAGGCTTCACTTTTATTCTCCTTATGGGATCTGAGTTTATTCCCCAAGAAAACATTCTCTTCCTTCAAAGTATTAACCTCATCAACATGGATTTGCAGATCATGTGTTTTTGAGCACAAAGCATCCTTAAGTGCAGACTCACAAAGTAGAAGTTGATTGAGTTCAACATTCGCCGAGTCCAGCTGTGTTTGTAAATTGGAAATGCAACTCTTCAAACAAAATATATCATCATGCAACCTATGATTCTCCATGTCAACTAGTTCCTTTCCACTTAAAGATAATTCAATCTCTGATTTCTTCTCCTCCAGGTGTAGAAGAACGGAGCAATATTCTGCCTTAGACTTTGTTAACTCACTTTTCCATGACTCATTCTCCTCCTTGAGGGACCTCATTTCTGTCAGCTCCGCCTTTTTAATATCCAACTCTTTTTGAAGTGTGCACAATGACGTTTCCAGCAAGCTAATGTCACTCTGCAACACTTGATTTTGTTGATCAAGAATAGAGATGCGACAAGAACAACTCTCGAGAGATGTTTCCTTCATCTTCATGCCTTCCAATGATTTCTCATACTCAGATTCAAGTTTTTGAACCTGGGATGACAATCTCATCTTTTCTTCTGTCACTTCAGCAAGTTCTTTTTTCAAAGTATCATTTGAACAAGCAACTTCCTTCAGTAGCTTGATTTCTTGCTCAAAAGCCTTGTTTGCTTCTTTCATCTTGGAAATTTCTAAATTTCTTTGGTTGAGCTCTGATAAGATATCATATCTCTCCGTTTTTGCAACTTCAACTTCATTCCCAAGATGAGTAACCTCAACTTCCTTGTCAAACAAGATCCATTCTTTCAATTCTGCATCTAAATTTAGAAGTACCATGTATTTCTTAAGTTTGTCAAGAACAGTGGCAAAACCTATTTGCTCTTTCAGCAATTTAGCATTTTGGGCAGCCATTTGTTCCAACTCTGATGCCAAGACAAGCAACTCAAAGTCTTTTGCAGACAAGTCAATCAGAAACTTCTCCTCTTGATATTGTAAAACATCCTCTTTATCCTTCAGCAATTTTTCTGTATCCAAAAGGGATGCCAATACGTTTCTGTTACTGCTGTTCAACTCCTTTGTGAGCATAGCAAGCTCAGATCCCATATAGTTAGACCTTTGCAACATTAAATCCTCTTGAAGCTGCAGATCTAATATCTTCTTCTCAAAACTGGTTAGTTTGATGGTGAGCAGCCCAGTTTCATCTTCTTTCCTCGAGATGTGATCAAAATTGTTCTTTATGTCGGCCAGTAACTTCCCCTCAACGACTCTGCACATTTCGAGATCTCTTCTGGATATGAAGTTGTGCTCTCTCAACTCAAGCATAAGAGAGTTTGATTCACATAGTCCATGGTGAAGGAGACCATTCTCTGCATTCAGTCCAGTAACTGTTTCCAACAGTATTCCCATGTGACAAAGGTGTAATACAGACACAACACAATCCTTTACAATAATCTTAGACCATAAGTCCTCAACCCAGGACTGCATCAACTTAGTCGAGTCATATAGTTGAGACTTCAGGCATAGGAAATCGGAGGATATAGACATAAATCCCTCTTTAAAAGTGATCTGGATCTGTGAAACTATATCTTCCAGCTCCTGCACAAGTCCCTTCATTGCTATGACCTCTGATTCAAACTGATTTTCAAGGTTTTCATAACACTGGTCCTTCTGATTGTTGCTGGATTGCAAGCTCTGGACCTCATTGATTAGGATATTCCTCTCATTGATAAAGACAACCCTCTCTTTCTTCATCGCTTCGATCTCAAGCTTGTTGGTTTCATTTGCTATCATCAGCTTATTGACCATAATATCTGCTTCTTCAATGGTGTCTTGAGCTTCTTCGAATTTAGCTAGAATACAAGAGGTCTCTGCAGTTTTCTGCACTGCAATCATCTTTGCATCACTAAGTTCATGCTCATATGACTGCGGTATTTAGGGTAGGAGGTACAAAGAAAATGCAGTAGTTAGTCCAGGCACTGAAATATGTCATTTCCAAAAAACATATGCAGTTATCATTTAGATAATGTGACTTTTATTAGAAGATAAGCAAGATATATGTTACTTGCATTCTAGCAGAAAATAATGGTATGGAAGAAAAATATAATTTTTAAAGCTATACAGAAAGCAGAGTTCACTGCACAGAGGAATAAACTGAGAAATTATGTTAGAATGACAGTAGCATACCTCACTTTTCACAATCCATGAGGTGACAAATTCTTCAGTAGTTTTTTCAACCAGTTGTAGCTTATGATACAAAGAAACCATTTCTCGACCAACTTGCTCTTCAAAATTACCCATACCTGCTTGTAATACAAGCACCTGTGACATAAGCGATTCAATGCCCTGTCGACTTCGTTTTTCAGAATTATATACCTCTTCTTTCTCATTACGTAATCCGGCCATCTCAATTTGCAGCACTTTTAAGCTTTCAAGGGAAGATTCTATTTCCACTTTTAGAAGAGCAACTGTAGCATCCTTACCACTTGCATCATTCAAGGTCCTTCCAAATGGCATAGTTTTCTGATCACTAGAGTGTTTGTGCAAGTTCTCACCAACTTCGAAAAGACTCTCTGAAATATCAGTTTTTATTCTTGCAACAGCGTATGTCTCTTGGTTGTTGATGCCTCGATATTCTCCAGTACCTGTCTGCAACAATACCCATATAAAGTGAATTAATAATGAAGAAGACTAATAAACTTCAGGTATGCCTTAAAATGTTAATGAAGAAAATGGTCCTTTATATCTATTAGAAAAGAAATAGCAGTAGCAGTAACGTTAGATTACCCGTGCTTCACATTTGTCATCAGATAATTTACAAACAGGACCACCAGCAACAATATCTTTCTCAGGACTGGAAACCTTGTCTGCATACCCGCTAATGCATGATTTGAGTGTTAAAATACCCTCTTTTAGCTCTGTGAGTGTCTCCTTTGTCTTCAAAATGTTATTTTCTTCGATTTCTTCAAGCTTTCTTTCCAAATCACTAACATTTTTCTTCTCTTCTGACAGTTGCACTTTTAGTTTCTCACATCCTTCCTTAGCCATGTTTAATTCCATTCTCAAAGAACGTATTTGTTTCTCTCCTTCATCAATTTCTACAGCCTGTTTATGGAGAAACACATCTTTCTGCATATTTATTCCTTTAGATTCAGTAAGCTGGATGTCCTTATGCTTCAATGCATGAAGGTAATCACAATTTATCTCAGACAATCTGCTTACAATCACAAAAGCAACAGTGGCACTCTTTGATGCTTTTCTGAGCTGTTCTTCCCCATGCTTAATTCTGTCCTCTAACCCTGCTATTGTCAACATTTTCTCACTCAATTGTGACTTCAGTAGGATGATCTCTTTCTCCTTTTCACTGCAATCTTGCTGGTGCGCTTCAGTAATAACCAAAGCTGCCCCTCTTAAGGTCCTCAGCATGCTATCCATGTCATTTCTTCTAGTATTTGCATCCTCCAGACAGTGATTGAGTTTTTCAATCATTAACTCCTTTTCAGAGATGCTGCTTGTCATCCTGCCTAATTGTTCAGATATCCAAGTTCTTTTCTGAGGAAATGAACCAGAGATGGCATAAAGCTGATTAGAGGCATCTTTAAGCGCCTCGTCTCCACCAACAAGAACAACTTCAATCTCACTTATCACTGATTCAAATTCTTCAGACAAAATGTTTAATTGCTTATGTTTCTCTTCGAGCTTTGCACCTAAACTTTTATTGTTTTGGGTCATTATTTCATAGTTTTCCTGCAGCTCCTTTAACTCAGTTTGCAGAACAATCAACCTCCCTTCAGTCTCTATCTCTTTTAAGTTGCTGTTGTGGGCTTCCTGCTTGAGAATGCCAAGTTCTTCTTGCAAGTAAACTATCGCCTCAGCAGTTTCAGCCTCAGCCTGCCTACGAACTTCATCCATTTCTTCTTCATTAGATGCATGAGATGCAAGATCGCTTTGGTACCACATATTCATTCTTTTGGCCTTTTCCAGAGAATCATGCATCTTCTTTAACTTTACTTGTAAAGGAGAATCTTCAAATTTCAAAAGTTTAGAAGATGCTGGATCTCTTAACTCTTTACCAAAAGTTTGCCCTTTCAAAGAAGAGATTTCAAGCTCCTGTTTTCGCAAAAGCTCCGCATAGTGGTTGCTACTGTTCCTAAGATCCTCCAGTTCACTGATTGATATAAGTTGTTGAGACTCTAGAGCTTCAATGATAGATTTAGCTTCTCTGAGCTCTTCCTTCATATTCTTGTACTGCATGGTTAACAGTGAAGCTTTTCCTTCTGCCAATTCAAGATCCCTAGTCAAGCACAGTGCCTTTTCCTCCAGGTCACCACGAGATGACCTCTCTTCTTTGAGAAAGATCTTCAAAATATCCAATTCCAGTTGTAGACCAACAACTTCTTGCGCGTGCTTCATCAGGTTTTCATGCATCTCTCCATTCTTCTGTTGAACAGCCTCAAATAGTTGTTTATCGAGAGATGGAGCTTCTAGGATGGACTCCTGAAAGTTATGGTTAAAAAGTAACCTGAGATTCTAAGTACTATCAAATATAAGGTTAAGTCAATTCTTTTAGCTAGGTCTTGTACACTAACAACATGTGGTTTTGTCCTCTTTTCCTCTTCCTATCATTCTCTCTACAAAAAACAAAAATCTCAGCGCAACTAAAGAATAATGCTAAAAATAGAACCTTTATGACTTCGATGCTGCCATCATAATCACGTGTTGCAGATTTGAGTTGGTTTAGAGGAGCATGTAGTTCATCAATTTCTCTGCACAAAGATGGAAGTACCAAATAATATTATGTGAACTGCAAGAAAAGGTTGTTCCATTTTAAAAAAGTAAAACAAAATAAGCTTCAGACATGGAAACTTTATAAAATGAAAAAGACTGTTACCTGCTGAGTTTTGTGTTGTTCTCTAAGCAAGAATTTAGGTTGCTCCTACACTCCTCTAACTCACTGAGTGTCATCTTTAACTGAATCCAAAAAAGAAGATGTGAGAGAAGAAGCTTAAGGCAAAAGAGAAAAATCACAATTTAATAGAATACAAATAAGCAACCTCCTGATGAAGAAAAGCGTTTTCTTTGTTGATATCAGCTTCCTGTTCAACAGAGAAGAGCTTGTAAGGATTGGCATAAGGTTGCAGAATCAAAAATCCAAATTTTTAGATTAATTGGAAAAGGAAAGTCACAAATATTACCTTAGGATGCAAATTTATACTCGGACGACTATGCTGTTGCAAATTTCCATCAAGAAACAGAACCAGCTGTAAACAGATGAACTTGATTTAGATAATTACAGAGATGAAAACAAAGATGTTATGTCTTAGATTTATCAATACCTGATCCCGCAGTTCAGATACTTCGGTCAGCAGCATTTCTCTTTCTCCTTCTTCATAGAAGTCCTGAAATCTATATAGCCAATTTTATGATGCTTACAATGAATTTTTTTTGTAAAAGCCCTGCATGGATGGATTTTGTTCACAAGCAGCTACCTTCTAAGCTGTTCCAAAAGCCTGATGTTTTCCAGGGCAAAGCGAGTTACTTCTGGGTTTTTATCGACTTTAGCTTGAAGGTGCTGAATTTCTTCAGAGAGTGCCCTGTTCTCTTCTAGTAAGTAAGCATCTGCAGGTACTAAACCACCAAGAAGATTCTCCATTCTTTGAATTTTCTCTTCCCTAAATTTCAACATCATCTTTGTGCACCTATTGTCCTCCTCTCTTTCACGAACCTAATAAACAATTAAGGTCTTTGAATCAAATTAGCAGTCCATAACAGTACCATCTAGTGCTTTCATTTACAACCTATAACCTACCCTATTTAGCACAAATAGACATAAAAAAAGATTAATAAACAAACACACAAGAGATTTAAGGGGGGAAAGGAATAATACCAAACGGTTCAACTGCTCAATCTCAGCTTCAAGGTGTTTGAAAGAAGTTTCTGCCATTTGTTCTCTCCTCAAGGAACCCGTAAGTGTAGTCCCTAGAGATTTTAACTAGAAACACAAATGGGATAGAAAGATGGGATTAGAAAGCAAAATACTACAGTTCTAAGCACCATGACTTGTAACATTAGAATATCAATCAGTATTACTAACACCATGTCCATACATGCCACCTAACTTGAAAAATGAAGACATGCAATAACAGAAAACAATATAGCTGTAACATTATATCTAAAACAAAATGAGATGTGTATGGATAGGCCAACAGTTAAGCCACCATAAACAAACTTACCAGATTCTTAATCCAGAAACAAGAATAAATAGGCAAATTGAAGATTATTTTAACATCTTAATTATCTGCGTAAAATGATACTACTAAAATCAAAATCACTCTATGTAAAAAAACTTAAACAAACTTAGGATACCTGCTTAGAAGAAACTCTCAGAATTCCTTTAGATTCACATCCAAGCATATCATCAGAACTATGACGATCCACTTCAAGTGCTTTTGTTTTGGAAGCAATGTCATGTTCTTGTCTTCCATCTCCAATGACTGAACCAAATTTAAGAGACCTGGATACGTTTTGACGTTTGAGGGCAAGAAGCTCCTCCTATTTCAGAGCCATTTGTTAGTTTCATAAAATAAGCATGTTTCATGCATGACTTGCAATTATTTAGAAAACTAAAAAGAACCTTTAAAATGTGTATCTGGTGTTGTAGTGCAATCACATCTCCAGAAGAATCTTCATTTACTACAGCCTTCATCATTAAGAGAGGAGAAAAAAATATATATTGGTAAATAGGGATTCTTATAATGACATATGACCAAGCTCAACCAAGCATGAAATGAACTTACATTGTTTTGGATAAGCTTTGCACGTTGTGCAAACTTTAAAGTGTTTAGAGTTTCAGCAGCAGAGCTAAAAATATATAGCTTAAAGCTTTAGAGGTTTTGGCATCAGAGCAACATAATTACAAATCAGCACACATACAGGGACAAACCAGATAGAAGGGCTGACATTGGCAATAATCATTGTTTTTGAGTTTCCACCCAATGAGTCCTGCATTTTCTTGGGAGTTAAATATAAAATAATGGAAACTCATTTAAGCATGATGAAGAACAAATTTGATTTTTAGTTTCACCTGAAGAAGAAATGTCAGTCTTGAATCTCTATAAGGAACATGCCTCGTCTTAGCGTGTGTCGCATCCACAAGAACCATAATTACATGACTGTGAAGAGAAATAGTTAACCATAAATCAACAAAGAAGGACTTGTGACAAATGAAAAGACTTCATAATTGGCAAAGAAAACGAAATATGCTAAATCAATTCAGTCACCCCAGTGTAGATAACGATTTGTTAATATTTGCAGCTTCCTTCAGACGTTCTCCCTCAGCACCAGAAGTTTTCTGCCTGAAATGGTAATGATAAGACCAGTGAATGTGCCATTATGCAAATGTTAATTCATAAGAGAAAAATAACTCAAAAAGTTAAGGAATAATTTTTACCTTTCTGAACCAGCAAGATCAACAAGGTTTAACCTTGCAAATCGTAGGTTGGATGTAGAATCCTTTTCCCACCTACTCTCAATTACGCATGTAAAGACACTATGTGAACGGCTGCTCTCCCTATTCATGTTAGTTGCAGCAACTTTCCTATTTGAAGAACCCTATTGGGACGAGCAACACTAGATGCTTGAAAACACAATATGGCATAAATGAATTCATGCATATTCGTGCATTTTGATTAACGGAAACTGAACAAGTTATGGATCAAAAGTTACCTGACTGAGAAGCTTGAGAATATCACCTACAGTCTGAACTTCAAATTCTGAGAGATTTTCAACGTATACACCAGTCTTAATATCCTCCCGCAGCTACAAACAGGAAAATAGGTATGAGAGCTATCATTTAGATATACACTACTCGAGCATTATACAGATGCAATCTTACTTGCAAATTTGTGGATGACGGATCAAGTAGATCAGTAATTTGTTCATTATATATCTCTAAAAAGGAGCACTTGCAATTGTATGTCAGTCTCTCTTCCCTTCGGCTCTCCTCCTCCTGCACAAAGATGAATAATAAGGAGCGCACAAGCCAACTGAAATTATAATGAAAAATAAGAGGTTTAATAGAAGGCACAGGCAAAGACTGCAGAAAGTTACTGCTCCTATTCTTGCAAACAAAAACTCAAATATTCGTGGTGTCATTCCACGATTGATACTGGGCTTGACTCCTAGCTCGTCGATGTCGCCAAGCATTGTGTATGTCTTCCCACTTCCAGTCTACAATACATATCAAAATAAGAATATATATCAAGTGATCCATATTGGAAAATAAGAATAGGAAGGGGTGAAAGAAGAAGAGAGGCAGAAATGAAGATCATAAAGAATCCCAACACCTCTACAAAGATTAGTTTGTCAAACTTGCTAAAGTTATTGACAAGCTCTGACCGAGTATACTCTAAAGAAGTTAAGCAAAGAGTATATACTCTAAAGAACTATATTTTTGCCCACAAGCACGCCTAGAGGCTAGCGCACAGCAAATAAGAAATGTAGTGCATAAATCATGACAAGCAATTCTCCACCATTGACCATTCTAAAAAATGTTTATTTTTTTGTTTAGGGGCATACCTGGCCATAGGCAAACATACAACTATTGTATCCAGACAAGCAATTCTCCACCATTGGCAGACCAACAATTCTATAAAGTGTTTCCTGCAGAATCCCAATAACTTTAAACAGCCTATAACAAACATTATACAACATTAGTAAAACCATCATATTTTCTACTTTTCACTATACCTGGTCAACAGTTTCACAGGCTACATGATCAAAGGTAAATCGATTTTCAGGTTGGCCAACCCAACTGATGCATTGTGCACTCTCCTGCTTCAAGCACCTATTGTAACCATATGTACTTTTCTCCATGCTATTTAAAGGACGAACCCGAATCAACACCTAAAAGTATGTTATATATTAAGTGAAAACAGGAACTTCAAAAAAATAAAAATAAAATCTTGCTCAATTATGCAACAAAAAGAAGCCTACTTGCACATTGTGATCCATCCAGAATGATGGATCTTCCTTCATAGCAAAATGGGACACTTCAGCAGAATTAACCACAGTTGATGAACTACTAGAAATTGGAATCCCTTTCGACAATGCAGCAAAACTAGCCATCCGCCCACCTCCTCCACTGGCAGGTGGAGGTCTAGAACCACCAGTTAAACAATGTCCCGGATTAGGAGGCTTGTTTACACTCTTAGTGGGAGTGCTTTGGTTCGAATTACATTCCGAATAACTTGAATTGCCTCTCCCCACTGCTTTACTTGACCTAGGAGTTCCCATATTTGCAAAACCCCCATTTCCATTCCTATAATTACTAAAATCAACCCCCATTTCCATAGCATTTAAGCTAGATTCATTCTTTTGGGGCCACCCGTATCGATTACTGGCTGAAACTCCTCGCTTTTCCGGAGTTTTAAGCGGCATTCCACCATCTGAATATCTACTCCTCTTGCTGGATTTGGTAGGGGTTTTATAAACTTTAGTACTCTTTAAACCCACTTCTTGTTCTTCAGTTGTGTTGGGGTTTATGGGAATATTCTCTATTTCATCAAGATTGGAACTTTTGCCCGAATTCCGCCGGGAGAACTTGAAATCCCGCAACATTCTGCTAAAAAACGAAAAACATTGGATTTTTAACCAAGAATGAGTACTGGGTAATGGAAAAAATGTGTTTCGGAATCAAAATAAATGATGAAATGTGGGTAATTTGTGTACCTGAAAGATGAAGTGAAAAAGAGAATTTTAAGCTGCCGAATCCCTGAAATTGTTATTGATTAGGGATCAACGATTTCAGCTGATTCTCTCTTGGGGTTTTTTTTGTTGAGCTGAATGAGAATCAAATGAGACTTGATTCAGTAACATATTCAAATAGCAAATCTCAATCTCTCTCCTCTCCCTATTCTCAAGCTCTGAAATATGTGACCGTTTTGAGATTCAAGTACTGATGAGATGAGAATGGACGGCGTAGAAGTGATCCAGATTTGAAATTCCGGACTCCGTTATTGTCACCGCGCTTTCAAGTTTTGAATTTGTGTAATACTCTACTAGTCTTTTTGACTAAAGAAACAAAGGTAAGGGGACAAAGATATTAACAGTAGAATAATTATGATCATAACGGCTAAAGCCTAAAGGTAATATGTGTGATAAATTTGAAACTGACAATTTGGATGAATAATTTGAAGATGGATTCTGCGTTGAAAAGAAAATTTAAATTTCTAAATTTGTTAAATGTATTATTTTTTTAGTTGCAATTAAAAAAAAATGTAAAATTTTAGATTGGCAAAGTATTTCGAGCCAATATAAAATTTTTGTTTGTACAAGCTTAATCGGATCATTTTCTTGAGTACTCAAAAACACTATCTTTTCCATGAGTTTTGTTTTGCGAAATTTTTTATTACATACAAAAACAATATTTCTTATAAACAGTGGTAAGACCAAAGGTGATGTGCAACAAATGTAATCGCAGTAAGAAATCACTGACCAACTTATAAGTCATTTGCTACCGTTGAGGTATTTGGAGTTTGATAATAACTTATTCTTTAACTTATAAATTAATTTATAATTAAATCAAAATAAATAAATAATAATTTAATACTTATTTAACAATGACTTATAAATCATTCATAATAAGTTGGTTTGACCATATGTAATGCTTCTGTTTTGCTATTGATCAATCAATATATATTAATATTAATATTATTTTTAGTAATCTTTATATTTTATTTTAACTTATAAGTTATTATCGATTGAACACCTTCATAACTTATTTAAACTTAATTTCTAACTTATAAGTCAAATTAATGTCGAACACTTTTATTTATAATTAAGTTTCAATTTAAAAGAACTTATAAATCAACTTAAATTTTAACTTTTACTCATTTTAAAATGGACCCTGATGTTATCACCATATATATCCCATAACATATTCTCTGTAGTTTTATATATATTGCAATCATTTTCAAAATGTGTTTTCAAAGTCCAAAAAAACATATCAAATGGATAAGATATAAAATGTGTTTATATATATATTGCCTGTTGTATACAGATATATGCTCTGTCAATATATATAATCTTCACTGTAAGTAAAACAATCAAGTTGAAGATGATTGAGATATTATATTGTTGGATATATATGCATGATTGAGAGAATTAAAGATATAGTTGTCCCTTGGGTTCTTCCAAAGGCCGGATTAAGGCAGCTATATATCGGTCCGGATCAAGTGCATACTCTTTATCTTACATGTCCGTCGCTAAAAGTATAAACGACGGTTGTATAACCAAAATCGTCCCCTAAAGGGGATAAGCGCGAATTGAATAAGATAAGGGTATGACTGACGATCTCTTCTATATATATATATATATATATATATATATATATATATATATATATATATATATATATATATATACTCAGAAGGTAGCTAAGTATTTTTATCGATCGATAGGAATTGAATGGTGATTTTTAGATTGGAAATGTGCATGGAAATTCTCAAGTTGACAATAGAGTTTGTGAAGGTCTTCATTGAAGCTGTTACAAGAGTCATGCATCACCAAAACTCCTTCCCACTATCCTCAATAAATGCACACAGGACCGGCCCTGGGCTAAAGCCCAAGGTGCCTGGGCTTTAGGCCCAAAATTTTTTAGGGCCCCCTAAATAATATATTGGTCCGATAGTATCTGTGGATGTCCAACTTAACAAGGTTATTAGTCCGTCTATTTTTGCCTATTTGCCAACAAGTCTAAGGTTCACGAGATATGCGGGTCGAAGTTTAGCAGAAGAGAATTACTACTACTCCTCTTCTCCTCCAACAAACGATAATAGATGAAGATCTAATAGAAATCACAGACTCAGTTCACACAAATGTCAAATAGTTCATCTCCTTCACACAAATAATCAATTGATCTTCTCTTCGTCTCCTTCAATAGTTCAATTTCTGAATTTCAGGTATTAATTCTATTTTTTAGGGTTTTAAAATTAATTGTTTTGTTTATGAGAGATTTGTTTATTCTACTCTGAATTTTTTTATGCTACTCTGGTTCGTGATTTTTTTTAATGCTATTGGGTATTGAATGAATGAATGTTACTGCCGATTTTTGAATGCTAGTATGCTACTGTGGTTTTTTTTCGAAATAATTAAAGCATGTTGGAATTAATTATTTGATAATCACGAGATAAATCTATTGTACATATATCCTCTGTAATTAAGTTGGATTTGATTGTGATATGTTATGATGAAAGTAATGGCGAAAAAGTTGCGGTTGCTTGTGAATCCTACTCAAGCTCAAGTTGGTGAATATGAACATTAATGGTGTGCTAATGAATATGTGAATCTGTGAATAATGAATATATATGAACATTGGTGTGCTAATTATACATGTAAATTGGGTCGGATTTATAACAATCTTTGATTTCTAGACTTAATTGTGTTAGTTTAGGTTATTTAGCCCAAGTGGTTTTGTTTTTTTTTTCAAATATTTTAATATTTGCTAAATTTAGGCATATGAATTAATTTGCAGATTTTTAAATTTTAATTCACCATGGCTCCTAAAAAGTATATGTCTGGATCTGAAAAAAGAAAAAGAAAGAAAAAGTCGGATGAATTAGTTCGATCTCAAAACGGGTTCACTTGATAAATTTTTTGGTAGTAAGAAACAAAAAGAGAGTTCTAGTGTGGTTGAGCAATGTCGGAGAATGAAGAACAAATAGTAGATACGGGAATGAAGAACACAAAATTTAGCGGAAGATACTAAGTCCTTGCAAAGGAACCAAATGAATCGTGAATGAGAGATACCATGAAGATATGAATGATGAAGGTCACATGATGAAGGCTTGGATTGTGAATATGGACCTCTGAGACATTGATGATCCAAGCAATGGGACACAATTGATCAAAATTTTATTGACTTTGTAGTTGAAAGAGGGCCTTTAAGAAGAGATGGGGATCAATTTCCTAAGGATACGGAGGGTAGGCATTTCACTTCCTTTCATTACATCCGCTGTTTGTCAAATGGAGAGAAGAAAGATAGGAGGTGGCTTGTATATTCAAGTGCTTCCGACAAAGTATTTTGCTTTTGTTGTAAATTGTTTGCATGAGGTGAAAAACAATACTTTATTAACTCTTAATGGCTTGAGAAATTGGAGAAATATTGGTGAAAGGCTCAAAAGTCATGAAGGTAATAACGAGCATATTACTTGCATGAGCAAATGGATTGAATTAGAGAGGAGATTGAAAAAGAATGAAACAATCGACAAAAGTGTGCAAGATCAAATCAACAAAGAGAAAGAGCATTGGAAAGGGGTGCTAGTAAAGATAATTGCTGCTGTGAAAGCACTTGCTAAAGTGAATTTAGCATTTCGTGGAGATAACGAGAAGATTTATCAAGAGAAAAATGGAATTTTTCTAACCATAATCGAAATGGTTGCTGTATATGATCCAATAATGCAAGAGCACTTTCGCCGGATTTTGAAAGGTGAGATTCATTACCATTATCTTAGCCATAAAATTCAGAATGAATTGATACAAATGCTTGCTGATGATGTCAAAAGTGCAATGATTTGTAAGATAAAAAATGCAAAATATTTTGCCGTGATTCTTGATTGTACTCGGATATAAGTCACGAAGAACAAATGTCACTTATGTCTGATGTGTGGATGTTTGAATGAATACACCAAAAGTGGAGGAATTCTTCTTACAATTTTTGAAAGTGGAAGATACAACGGGATCCGGACTTTTTGGTGAACTAGAAGAAGTCTTGTCCACTCTTCAACTCGACATTAGTGATATAAGAGGGCAAGGATATGATAACGGCTCCAATATGAAAGGGAAACACAAAGGTGTTCAAAAAAGGCTTCTCGGTAGAAATCCTAGAGCATTTTACACGCCATGTGGTTGTCATAGTCTTAACCTCATGCTTTGCGATATGGCCAACTGTTGTAACAAAGCTATATCTTTTTTTGGAGTTGTACAATGTATCTACTGTTTGTTTGCGGCTTCTACCAAGCGATGGCAAGTTTTGATAAAACATGTTGCAAATCTCACTGTTAAGTCATTATCACAAACGTGTTGGGAAAGCCGTGTTGAAAGTGTTAGAGCAATAAGATACCAAGCTCCAGAAATCAGAGAGGCTTTACTTGAATTGGCCGATTCTCGTGAAGATGTTGGTGCAAAGAGTGAAGCCGATGCCTTAGTAAGATATGCAATTGAGGATTTTTGATTCTTAGTTAGCATGGTTGTTTGGTATACTATTTTATTTGCAGTTAACGCTGTCAGCAAGACCTTGCAAAAAGAAGATATGCATATTGATGTTGCCATTGATCAGTTAAATGGGCTTATTTTGTAAGACCCCAACTTATTATTAATGAAATTTAATTTTCTCTATTTATTATTTTGAAATAGTAAGGGTTGATTTGATTAATGTGGATAGTTAGGGTAAAATACATGCAAATATTTCAAAATAAGCAAGTGGTTATAAAATATTCATTGTTGTCGGGAATATTCAGTTGTTGTCAGGGAATATTCATACGACGGCCAAACGACCATGTATGGGCCCCATAACTGAAAGCGATTGGATGAAGAAAACGACAAATATAAGTTGTTTAAAAATAACGGCGTAGTTATTCTGAATTAATCTTGTTAAAATACTCTCGGTGGTTAAAACACGTGCTTTGCAGTATTGCATCAATTATTGATTCTTACGTAAAAAGGCACTACTTAATAATGGTTACGATAATTCTTTATTCAAGATATTTTATTGATTCAATAATTGATGCATTGATATTTTATATTACTTGTTTGTTTGATAAATTGTCATTACACAATTTTTTCCATTATCTGAGCAATAATTCATATTATCTGAATAATATTATTGGATAACATTATTGGCAATGTCTAGAAAGTTACTGCCTAAGGAGAGGTTTGGTCACCTAATTGCGCTGCATACCAAGAAGGAGAAAATCTTTATTGAAAGCCCCTCTTCCTGAGAAGCGCTGCTGGTTGTCGATATTGTGATTACGTAATATTATTTGTGAATAATTAATTATTGATTCATATGATAAGAAAAATATTAATTTTATGTGGATATAGATGGAGAAAATTTTTAATGTGACAATTGTTGAAAATTTAAATTTTATCTTTTTACGATAAAATAATTCATTTAAATATATTATTATATTTTAATAATATAATAATGGTGATATTTTTACAACGAATGTGGGATATATGAGTATCTGAGGAGGAAGAGTTTTTGTTGCAATAAATATTTAAAACATGTTAAACATGTCGGTGGACCCCATTTATTGACCGAAATTTGATTATAGCATGTAAAATCGCCTTGTTTGTGGATTTGATTGAATTTTTGTTTGGAATTTGGAAAAACTTTCTTACGTAAAGTTGTAGAAATTGAATTTTCTATAAAAAGTTGCGAGATTCGAATTTTCGGCAAAAGGGCTATTTATTATGAATTATTGAAGCTCAAGTTCAAAAATAATTGATTTTGGAAGTTTAAAATATTTAAAATTAGAAAAACGTTTTTTTAGTCTTGTGTAGTGGGCTGGTTGGTGGCTGATGTTGGGCAAATTAAGTATGCGTTGGAAAAATATATATATATATATATATATATTATTAATTTATTAAATTTTCTGCTTTGGTGTTCTAAGCAATTTCCTATAAATAGGTGCTTAGGTTAGAATTGAAAATCACACCGAAACTGAAGTTTTCTCTCTATATTATCGAGCGTATTCTTGTGAGTATTTTGAGTATACTTTGAGTATTGCTATACTGGTCTGAAGTTCAAGTCATAGTCTATATCCTGGTGTTTAACTAAAGATCTTTGTCTTGGTGAGGTAAGGGATATTATTTTTTTCGTAATGATATTATTTCTTCAATATCATTATGTTGAAATAATGATCTAAAATTTTTATCAAATTTGGAACTTTTGGTGTCTGAGATTCTTATTCACGATATCTGGCCTTTATTCACGTATCTCGACCTTATTCACGAATCACGACACTATTCATCGAAAAATGAAAATTTTTCTTTTCGTCCAAAATATCTATTCTGGATACTAGCTTTGATTGTATCCATGTTTTGATCATTCTTGAATTTTACACCACTGTAATTATTTTTGAGGTATTTTTGGACGTGGATAAAACAAAGTACGAATCCTTAATCCTTAATCCTTGTCATTTTGTTTCACTGGATTCGTTTCTTTAAAAATATTTTTCATCATCTTCAGTCTTAAATGATGATATTATGGAATATCTTTGGCACCATAGTGCAAAAGATGAATGATTTCTGAAGAATATCTTTGGCCCGTAGTCAAAGATGAGCAGTGTTTAGATGAAACATTTGACCAATGATAAATATCTTTGGCTGTGTAGTGCGAAGATGAATATTGTGGACGCCCCAAAATTAGGTATACGTCCCCATCTTGGGTCGCCACTTACATGGTACATAAATTCAAATACAACTTACTAATATAAGCGTAGGTATACAATCGACATAAAGCGTGAGTTTGAATATAAATATTGTCTACTAGATATTATACAAACTCAAAAGGAGTCCTCATTACAACTATTATCACACTATTTTTCACGAATAGTGAGGACTACTAATGCTTATCTTGGGACCATCACTCCGCTCCCAGACTCGTCCAAATTATATTCTCATTTCACAGAAGAGAATAAAGAAAGAAAGGTGAGCTCAACTAGCCCAAGTAAGAAATATTATGACTAAGATAATGCGAGAATAAATTATCATTAGCCTTCAACAATGTTTAAACGATAAAATACAATAGACAACCGGTTTAATCTGCGGTGAATATCTGATCCATTAAAAGAGTCAGTAGAAAATAAAGTCTACTATCTTTTAGGTTTTAAAAGGTTTTCATAAATTTTTATCACTAAGACTCGGTTTAATGAATAAACCACAATATCTAATCATCCCCGTGTACTACCACGGTCAAGGATTTTCATCAAATTATCAATGGTCATGACTATACCGAATAACCCCGGTCATAATCATATCAAAACTATCCATCAACGCATTCACGGCCACCATCGAGGACTTTTGTCACATCATTTATATCAAGCCACGATTATCTTAGAATGATCCTCAGTATAATCATACTAAGTTCATCTATGCTTTCGTAAGCCAAAGATAACATAATATAACATGAGGATGATGACAATGACATAATAATTCAATAAAACAAGTTCAAAATTATTTTATCCAAGAATTATTAACTTCCAAATTGTCAACATGATCTTTGTTTTGTAGAGTAAAATTCAAGAATGAATGTAAGAATATTTCCATGAAAAGATCTTTGAATGAAACGCAAATATCAAGGATATTCTACTAATTTCATGGAGTATAGAAGTCAAAGTTTTAACCAACCTGGGTATAATAAAGAATGGAATAACAAAAAGAAATCACCATGCAATGCGATAGATCGCACAGGCAGCAAAAGTTATTCAACAATGAATAATATAATAACGGAACTGTGTCGGGTGAAATTCACAATCGGGATGTTCCAATGTAATAATAATAAAGAGCGGAACCGAGGTCCGTTGTAAAACACACAAACAGGATATTCCAACGTAATAATAAATGCGGAATAATAAACAATGGAACCAGTGTCCTTGTAAAACACACATGACGTGATATTCCAATGAGAATAACAAAGAATGGAATAACGAGAAGAAGATCACCAAGTATAGGGGATTCCAGCGTATCACAGAGTTATTCCAAGAGAATAAATAAGAATGGAATAATATAAGGATTTCACCAAGTATAGGTATGCCATTATCACAAAAGTTATGTATAGGGTATGCCACTTTTTACAGTTATTCCAATGAATAATAATGAATGAAATAATGTAAGTTCTCTTCATGACTAAGAAAGAATAACACCCTTTACTACGAATTACAACAAATAATATCCCTTACCTTAGAAGAACTGAATATTGGAAAAGTGAAGTAGCGAGAATACTTTTCTTCTTTCTCTATATGTATTTTCTCTCTATAGCTTCTCTCTATAATTTCTCTCTGCTAGAGTTTCAAAGAATTCAAGAAAATAATGAAGGAATGAGCTTCTATTTATAGGAAAATAGAATGCATAGTAATTAATCCATGAACGGTCCAGTTGATTTACTTTTAATCGACGGTCCATATTTAAAGCAAAATTTTTAAATAAAATATCATATATTCTATTTATATAAAAACATTTTACTATGGAAACCTTATGCAACACTATCTGGCTTACACTATGCAAAATACTATGCAACACTATGCATAATAAAATATAATATATTATTTATAGAATAACTTTAATAAAGTATTACATTTTATATAAAAGATGTTTTTGTTTTATTACGTTAATAATACTGAATAAAACAAAACGTCATTATCGCTATAATAATTCATATTATTAATCGACAATAATGGAATCAAACCGGTGACTTCTCACATAAGCATCAATAATCAATCTGGTGTCTTCTTATGCGATCACACGTATTCTTGTACTTTACTACTCTTAAGGTAGTTCAACAAGATATCCACGGTAAAACTTCCGCCGTTATTTCAATAAAATATTTTTGTCGTTTTCTCGATCCGATGATAATTTTGTTAATGGGGTCCACCATGATTGGTAGTTATGCGAATATTCCCTCGCTAAACTAAATATTCTCCACCAATCGAATATAATATAACCAACTTGCATACTTTGCAAAATTTATAAATACTACCCACAACTATAATATTATCTCAAATTCACACCATAATATTAAAAAAATTATTTCGACAAAATTTAAATCTTTATTGATAAAATCTGGGGTCTCACAAATATTTGATTTCAGATATATATTGATTGATGTTACAGGGATAAAAGATAGACGACGAACTTTTAAATTCATACATAGAAGATAGTAGTTTGCATTCTCTACTTAACTCTTCTAATGAATTATTATTTCATTGCGAATATTGGTTTAAAAACTTGTTGTCTATTGTATTCTATTAGTTTTTTTCCTGTTGAAGACTAATGATAATTTGTTGTATATTATCTTAGTCATAATATTCTTTATTGGGCTAGTTGAGCTCACCCTTTTCCTTTTTGTTCCATTTTTCTTCTCGGAGGCGAGAATATAAGCGAAGATCGAGGTCGGGTATGGAATGAAGGTTCTAGAGAGAGTTGTTTAGTAGTCCTCACCATTTTGTAAAATAATGTATCAATAAATGTGATGAGGATTTATTTGAGTATAGATATTGTACATAAGATAATATTTGTATTCAAACTCACAGTTTCTTGTTGTAATAATAAAGTTGTAGTTGTTTACGTACCATGTATTGTGACTCGTAATGGGTGATGTATACCTATTTTTGGGGCGTCTCGGTTGGTATCGAGCTTAGGGATATGATGTCTGGCGGAGATCGGGAATAAAACTAGGAGGGAGAGGCGAGTAAATCCTTCGCTAGTGTGTCCTACTAAGCTTATTTGTTTGTTATTGGTCGAGATATAGGGATATTATGTGATATATTGATTTCTTTAATTAACCCTTGTTTTATGACGATTTGAGAATGTCGTGAGAATATTAACAATGGAAATGAGGCCGTGGAGATGCTCAGTACTCACCAACGAGGAGAACGCGATATAGCAGTTTGTGATGTTCCTCCTGTGAACAACACCCACTAAGCGGATGATGAGCGAGGGATGTTTAGAAGCTTTTTGCGGTTCATACGCAAAATCGATTTAGGAGACTCGTGTTCAAAATACGAGGAGAAATGATAACAATTCACGGGTTGTCACAACCCGCGGTTCAAAGAGTTGGGACCACGAATTTAAGGAAAGCGAGATCCGATCATGGCGGAAACATGGGTCAAGCAAATTACCAAGATATTCGATGTCTTGGGATGCACGGAATGAACGAAGGTTCCATTCGCCACCTTTATGTTCCGTGGCGAAGCGATCATCGGTGGGAGTCCGTGAAGCGTACCCAAATCCGGTACTTTTCGGCGATGTCTTAGAGAGGCGTTTGAAACTATTTAATGACAAATACTTTCACGAAAGTGTTAAATCGTATGAAGGAAGTGGAGTTTATTAGACCGGAGCGAAACAACATGACGGTGTCTCGATGCGAGGCAAAGTTTGCGAGTTATCCGGTTTGCACCTCATTTGGTGGAGAATGAGGAGCGTATGGCGCGGATGTTTCTAAGAGGTTTGAAACCGGCGTCTGACAATATCTCATTTCTCATAAATTTTCTCTCTTCGAGGATGTTATATGAGGCTCGATTGTTAGAAGCGAGATAACGAGTATGTTCAACCGAGGGACCATAACCGAGGATCGTACGGAGATAGCGATCAGCCAATGAATAATGATAACCAATGGAGAAAGAAACAGACGGACAAAAATGGTAACCACTCTGGTGGTAATCATGGCCATGAAAATAGAAGAAGCGAGTCGGGAGGAGATTTTAAAGAGGAGATTTAACAACGACCATGTGAAGGCAGCGGTCTTGGGCGACAAGCGGGTTCTAAGGGAGGAGAACGACCACCGGTCATTATATCTTACTAATCACGGAAAAGAGGGACATATCGATCAAACTCGCCTGAACAACATTCAAGGTATGCTATAATTGTGGAAAGGAAGGACATATCGCTCGAGATTATGCGAGTGGCGAAACCTAGTTCAATGGGGACGGTGACTCAAAAGATATCGCGAGAAAAGTCAAAGTCAACGATTTCGGGAAGAAGCGTTTGTTGTGGTCCGGTCAAAATCGAGGAACCCAAACGAGGTGATCACGGGTAAGCTATTT
This sequence comes from Panax quinquefolius, assembly GCA_020205615.1. NCBI lineage: Eukaryota > Viridiplantae > Streptophyta > Magnoliopsida > Apiales > Araliaceae > Panax > Panax quinquefolius. The sequence continues at coordinate 107,484,561 of CM035165.1, forward strand.
ATAAATTCTTGCGAAGTTTATACCTTACTTGATCTGGGTCTTTACCATTCATTTATCTCTCCTGCGTGTGTGCTCAACGTTTAAACTTGACTCAGGAGAAATTAGACTTTGACTTATCTGTGGAAACTCCGTTAGGAGAAACTTTCATCACATCCACCGCTTATAAATCTTGTTTGATTCAAGTTGGCACCATCACCTTACCATTGACCTTATCTCTTTAAAAATACTTGCTTTTGATGTGATTTTGAGGGATTGATTGGTTAACTACTCATCATACCAAAATTGATTGTTTTCGTAAGGTTGTTAGTTTTCATATTCTAACCAACCCGTTATGCAATTCAAGCAACTAAACCATTAAAATCAATCAACTTTGTCATATCTAATCATAAAGTTATTCGTTTATTGAAAAGCGGATGTTAAGATTTCTTAGCCCATGTTATGGATTTGAATAAAGACACGTCAAATTTGAATAATATTCTGTTGTTATTGACTTTCCGACGTATTTCTGAAGAACTTCCGGTCTACCCCGAACGTGAAGTTGAATTCTTTATTGATCTTGAACATAGGCACAAAGCCCATTTCTAAAACCCCATATCGAATGGCTCTATTGAACTTGAGGAGTTAAAGGTCCAACTACGAGAATTGTTGGACATTGGTTTCATTAAATCTAGTACATCTCCTTGGGGTGCACTGTTTTATTCAGTAAAGAAGAAAGACGGGAGTATGCGACTTTGTATTGACTATTGGGAATTGAACCATGTCACCATCAAGAATAGGTATCCTCTACCTCGTATTGATGACTTGTTTGACCCGATTCTTGCAGGGGCACATTCTTTTAAAAATCGATCTTAGATTACGGATATCATCATTGAAGATTAGAATCGAGGATATTCCAAAGACCTTTAGAACTTCGATGCGGGCATTATGAATTCTTAGTCATGTCTTTCGGATTGACTAATGCTCCTGCGACTTTCATGGATATGATGAATCGAGTATTCAAGGAATATTTGGATCGGTTTGTTGTTGTCTTTATTGATGACATCCTCATATATTCCAAAAGTCGTGAAGATCATGAGCACACCATTTGAATTTGGTACTCGAAGGCATCGTGAAAACAAACTATATGCCAAATTGAAGAAATCGAGTTACGGCTTGAGGAAGTAGCATTTCTTGAGCACGTGGTAGTGTCAAAACATGGAGTATCCGTGGACTCGGCGAAGATTGAAGCAATACAAAGTTAGAGCAACCAAGAGTCGGTGGCCAAAATACGTAACTACGGGTTAGTATTGGTTATTATCGGAGATTCGTGGAAGGGGTTTTCTCGAATCGCTACTCCATTAACTCAAATAACTTCGGAAGGATACACAATTCGTTTGGAGCGAAGAATCGAGAAAAGAGTTTCCAAGAGCTTAAGGAGACTTATTTCTATTTTGTTCTAACAATACCATCTGGTTCGGATGGATTTGTTATCTCAACGATGTTTCGAGCAAAAGGGTTAGGATGTGTTCTCATGCAGCGTGGAAAGTCATAGCCTATGCCTCGTGACAACTTAAAAGAGTATGAGAGGAATTATCCTACTCATGATCTAGAGTTAGCGGCCCAGTTGTTTTCAGCTAAAAGATATGGAGGCACTATCTATATGGGGAGAAAGTGGAGATATATTCGACCATAAAAGCCTTAAATATTTCTTCACTTAAAAGAGCTCAACATGCGGCGTGACGTTGGCTCGAGCTATTGAAAGACTACGACCACACTATTCATACCATCCTGAAAAGCGAACGTGGTAGTGACGCGTTGAGTAGAAGATCATATCTTGGGAATGAGTGCGATGATGTCAAGTATACGCGTAGAGCCAACTTTAATAGAAAAAGTTAAGGTTGCTCCAGCCAAGGCCGGAAAGCCGATGCGTATGAAGAAGAAAGTACAAGAAGGAGCTATTAGGGCGAAATTGATGAAGAAGGAATACTTGAGTCCACTCCGGACTTTGTGTCCCTAACGACTACGATTTGAAGTACAAGATTATGATGGAGGCACACATACACCATTTGCAATCCATCCTCGAAGTACTAAAATGTATCGTGATCTTGACATACATTTTGGTGGAACAATATGAAGAGAGAGATTGCAAAGTTTATCTCAATGTGTTTAACTTCTCAACGTGTAAAGGCGGAGCATCTAGTACCTAAGGGTCCGTTGCAACCACTTGAGATTCCGAAATGGAAGTGGGAACACATTACCATGGATTTAGATTACGGGTCTTCCTACTACGGTTTCTCAAGGCATCAATGCTATTTGGGTTATTGTTGATAGATTAACCAAGTCTCGCTCATTTTCTTGCCGACACGGAGACTTATTCCTTGAACGTCTTGCTTTAGTATGTATGCGTGAATGAGATTGTGAGGTTGCATGGCATGCCAGTATCCATAGTTTCGGATCGTGACCCAATATTCACTTCAAGATTTTGGGTTAGCTTGCAAAAAGATATGGGCACGGATTTACGATTCAGCTCGGTATACCATCCTCAAACGGACGGACAATCAGAAAGGACTATTCAAACTCTTGAAGATTTATTAAGACTCTGTGTCCTAGACTTCAAGGGCAGTTGGGATAAGTATTTACCATTGGTGGAATTCTCCTACAACAACAGTTATCAGGCAAGTATAGGTGTGGCTCCATTTGAAGCATTATATGGACGAAAGTGTCGCTCTCCAGTATGTTGGGATGAGGTGGGTGAAGCAACATTGTTGGGACCCGAGTTGGTACGTATTACTACGGAAAAGATCCAAATGATTCGACAACGTATACAAACGGCACAAGATCGACAAAAGAGTTATGCGAATCTTCATCGAAAGGACGTGGAATTAGTGTAGGGGATCATGTATTGTTGCGAGTTGCTCCATGGAAGGGAGTTACAAGATTTGGGAAGAGAGGAAAGCTCAATCCACGATTTATTGGTCCATTTCAAATTCTTGACCGAGTAGGAAATGTAGCCTATAGACTCGCGTTACCTCAAAGTATGTCTCGTGTGTTCATAATGTGTTTCACATATCATGCTTAAGTAAATATGTGAAAGACCGAACCACGTTATAGAGTTAGAACCAGGACGAGATAGCCAAGACTTAACGTATGAGGAGGTACATCAAGATCTTGGATAGGAAGGAGCATGTCCCACGCGCAAAGTCATACCACAAGTTAAAGTTACGTGGAGGAATCGTCTTTATAGAGAAATGACACAGGAATTGGAAGCGGAAATGAAAGCGAGGTATCCTCACCTTTTCGAAACACAGTGCGTCGTCCAATTTCGAGGACGAAATTTCATAAGGAGGGAGGTTGTAAGACCCCAACTTATTATTAATGAAATTTAATTTTCTCTATTTATTATTTTGAAATAGTAAGGGTTGATTTGATTAATGTGGATAGTTAGGGGTAAAATACGCAAATATTTCAAAATAAGTAAGTGGTTATAAAATATTCATTGTTGTCGGGGAATATTCGTATTGTCGGGGAATATTCATACGACGGCGCAGCCATGTATGGGCCCCATAACGGAAAACGATTGGATGAAGAAAACGACAAATATAAGTAGTTTAAAAATAACAGTAGTAGTTATTACGAATTAATCTTTGTTAAAATACTGGTGGTTAAAACACGAAGAAGCTTTACCAGTATTGCACCAATTATTGATTCTTACGTAAAGGCACTACTTAATAATGGTTACAGAATTCTTTATTCGATTATTTTATTGATTCAATAATTCTTTGCATTGATATTTTATATTCTTGTTGTTTCAATAAATTGTCATTACACAATTATTTTCCATTATCGAACAATAATTCATATTATCTGAATAATATTATTGGATAACATTATTGGCAATGTCTAGAAAGTTACATCTAAGGAGAGGTTTGGTCACCTAATTATTGCGCCAAAGATGAGAGAAATCTTTATTGAAAGCCCCTTCTTTCGGGGAAGGGATATTATTTTTTTCAGTAATGATATTATTTCTTCAATATCATTATGTTGAAATATTGATCTGAAGTTTTTATCAAATTTGGAACTTTTGGTGTCGAGTTACTATTCACGTATACTGACTTTATTCACGTATACAACACTATTCACGAATACGGCCTTTATTCATCGAAAAATGAAAATTTTCTTTTAGTCCAAAATATCTATTACGGATACTAGCTTTGATTGTATCCATGTTTTGATCGTTCTTGAATTTTACACCACTGTAATTATTTTTGAGGTATTTTTGGACGTGGATAAAACAAAGTACGAATCCTTAATCCTTAATCCTTAATCCTTGTCATTTTGTTTTACTAGATTCGTTTCTTTAAAAATATTTTTCATCATCTTCAGTCTTAAATGATGATATTATGGAATATCTTTGGCCTGTAGTGCAAAGATGAATGATTTCTGAAGAATATCTTTGGCCCGTAGTGCAAAGATGAACAGGTGTTTAGATGAACATGACCAACTGATAAATATCTTTGGCCTGTAGTGTAAAGATGAATATTTGATTCCGATATATATTGATTGATGTTACTGAGGATAAAAGATGAGCGAAGAACTTTTAAATTCATACATAAAAGATAGTAGTTTGCATTCTCTACTTAACTCTTCTAATGAATTATTATTTCCGCTGCGAATATTGGTTTAAAAACTTGTTGTCTATTGTATTCTATTAGTTTTTTTTTCCTGTTGAAGACTAATGATAATTTGTTGTATATTATCTTAGTCATAATATTCTTTACTTGGGCTAGTTGAGCTCACCTTTTCCTTTTTTTGTTCCATTTTTCTTCTCGGAGGCGAGAATATAAGCGAAATACGAGTCTGGGGTATGGAATGAAGGTTAGAAAGAGTTGTTTAGTAGTCCTCACCATTTTGTAAAATAATGTATCAATAAATGTGATGAGAATTTATTTGAGTATAGATATTGTAAGATCCCAAATTATTAATAAATGAAATTTATTTTCCTTTATAATGTGGATAGTTATGGGTAAAATATGCAAATATTTCGAATAAGCAAGTGGTTATAAAATATTCATTATTATCGGGGAATATTCGTTTGGTCGTGGAATATTCGTGCAATGTCAGGGAATATTAAATGACGGCAGCGCGATCTTTTCTGGACCCCATAACGAAAAGCGATTGGATGAAGAAAACGACAAATATAAGTTGTTTATAAATAACTGGCGTAGTTATTCTGATTAATCTTGTTGGAATACCCGTGGTTAAAACACGCTATTGTCTGCGTTGTTGAGCGATGGCACGTGGTATTGCACCAATTATTGATTCTTACGTAAGAAAGGCACTACTCAATAATTATTACGATAATTAATGTTCAGATTTTTATTTTATTGATTCAATAATTGCTTGCATTGATATTTTTTATTACCGTTGTTTGATAAATTGTCATTACACGATATTTTCCATTATCTGAGCAATAATTCATATTATCCGAATAATATTATTAGAAAACATTATTGGCAATGTCTAGAAAGTTACATCTAAGGAGAGGTTTGGTCACCTAATTGCAAGCGCGCCAAGAAGTAAGAGATCCTTATTGGAAAGCCCTCTTTCCTTGAGCGACACAGTTTGCCACATCTTGTGATTCTGTAATATTATTTGTGAATAATTAATTATTGATTTATATGATGAGGAAAATATTGATTTTATGTGGATATAGATGGAAAAATTTTAATGTGACAATTGTTGAAAATTAATATTTTATCTTTTTCGATAAAATAATTCATTTAAATATATTATTTTAATAATATATTAAGGGTGATATTTTTATAATGAATGTGGGATATATGAGTATACGAGGAGGAAGAGTATTTTTGTTGCAATAAATGTTTAAAACATGTTAAACATGTCGGTGGACCCCATTTATTGACTGAAATTTGATTATAACTTTAAAAATCGTCCGTTTGTGGATTTCGGTCCAATTTTGTTTGGAATTTGGAAAAACTTTCTTCTGTAAAGTTGTAGAGAATTGGATTTCCTATAAAAAATCGCGAGATTCAATTTTTCGATAAAATGGCTATTTATTATGAATTATTGAAGTTACGAAATTCAAAATAATTGATTTTTGGAAGTTTTATTTATTTTTATTAATAAAAACGTTTTTATATGTTGTGGGCATATTTAACATGTGCATGATGGCTGAATTCAGATTCAAGATGTGGGCGTATGAATTTTGTTTATATAATATTATTATATTCAATTTTACTGCTTTTGGTGTTACTAAGCGATTTCTATAAATAGGGTCTTAGGTTATAATTGAAAATCACACTGAAATCAAGTTTTCTCTCTATATTATCGAAATGTATTCTTGTGAGTATTTTGAGTATACTTTGAGTATTGCTATACATGCAAAGTTCAAGTCATAGCTTTATATCCTGTTTTTACTAGAAATCTTGTCTTTCGAGGTAAGGGATGTTATTTTCTTCTCAAATGATATTATTTCTTCAATATCATTATATCTTTGAAATATTAGTTGGAACTTTTATCAAATTTGGAACTTTTTCATGTCGGGGTTACTATTCATGAGTTCTTATTCACGAAGCGTGAAGATGTTTTTTGTGAAATTTCTATCTTTTGGTGTCGAGTTCTTATTCACGTGATACTAAGATTATTCACGTATATGACACTATTCACGAATCTGACACTATTCACCGAAAAAATGAAATTTCTTCTTTTAAGTCCAAAATATCTATTCGGATACTAGCTTTGATTGTATCCATGTTTTGATCATTCTTGAATTTTACACCACTATGATTATTTTTGAGGTATTGTTGGACGGGATAAAACAAAGTCTGAATCCTTAATCCTTGTCATTTTGTTTCACTGGATTCGTTTCTTTAAAAATATTTTTCATCATCCTCAGTCTTAAATGATGATATTACTGAATATCTTTGGCCTGTAGTGCAAAGATGAATGATTTCTTGATGAATATCTTTGGCCCATAGTGCAAAGATGAACAGGTGTTGAGATGAACATAACCGACTGATGAATATCTTTGGCCCGTAGTGCAAAGATGAACAGGTGTTGAGATGAACATATTGATCGATGAATATCTTTGGCACGTAGTGCAAAGATGAATATTTGATTCCATATATATATTGATTGATGTTACAGGGATAAAATATCGACGATGAACTTTTAAATTCATATATAGAAGATAGTAGTTTACATTCTCTACTTAACTCTTCTAATGAATTATTATTTCCGCTGCGAATATTGATTTAAAATTTGTTGTCTATTGTATTCTATTAGATTTTTTCCTGTTGGAGACTAACGATAATTTGTTGTATATTATCTTAGTCATAATATTCTTTACTTTGGGCTAATTGAGCTCACCCTTTTCCTTGTTGTTCCATTTTCTTCTCGGGAGGCGAGAATGTAGCGAAGTCTTAGTCGGGGTATGGAATGAAGGTTACAGAGAGAGTTGTTTAGTAGTCCTCACCATTTTTGTAAAATAATGTATCAATAATTATGATGGGGATTTATTTGCGTGTGGATATTGTCTGGATGGCAATATCGTATTTAAACTCACGGTTTATATGTTGTAATAATAAAGTTGTAGTTATTTACATACCATGTATTTGGCGACTCGAGAATGGGTTGGATGGAATGGACCTATTTTGGGGCGTCCATGATATTGTCTAGAAGATAATATTTGTATTCAAACTCACAGTTTTACTGTTGTAATAATAAAGTTGTAGTTGTTTCTGTACCATGTATTGACAACTCAGAATGGGTGATGTATACCTATTTTGGGGGCGTCACATATTTCCTTTCTTGAGAAATATAAAGAAAGTGGTTTGGCGGAGGCTATCGATGAAGGTAAGGCAATTGCGTTCAAAATGGGAGTTGAACCCGTATTTTACGAGAAGCGTGTCATTCATCGTAAGAAACATTTTGATGAGAATGGGAGTGAAGAGGTGACCCTTTCGGCTGAAGAATCATTTAGAGTTAACTACTTCTTATCTATAGTAGATCAAGCTCTTTCATCACTTAAGAGCCGGTTTGAACAGTTTGAGAAATATAAAGAAATTTGGGGTTTTTTGTTTGATGTGAACAAGTTAAAGTCTACAACCGATGAACGTTTAATGATGTATTGCTCCAAATTAGAAGATGCTTTGAAACATGAAGGAACTTCCGATATCAACAGAAATGAGTTGTTTTCGGAATTGAAAGTCTTCAGAGAAGGTTTACCAAAAGAGATAACAAAACCAATTGAAGTGCTCAATCAATTGAAATTGATGGAGGATTGTTATCCAAATGTGTGGATTGCGTATCGGATATTATTGACCATCCCTGTTACGGTTGCTTCCGGAGAAAGAAGTTTTTCGAAGTTGAAGCTAATTAAGAACTACCTCCGCTCAACTATGTCACAAGAAAGGTTGAATGGATTATCCATCCTATCCATTGAACATGAGATGGCGAATAAGATTTATTGTGCGGATATTATTAATACTTTTGCTGCTAAAACTGCAAGAAGGATGATATTCAAGTGATGTTTTTGAACTGATTACTTGTTTGACTTAGTGATAATGTGATATCTAAATGATGTTTTAGAAATATTAAAATAGTCGGTTATTATATTTGGTATTCTTTTGTATTGATGCACTTTTGTTCAGTAAAAGTTCTTCGTTTTTTATATTTTATCTTAATAAAGCAATTAAAACGCCCATTTTATTGTTGTCATTTTTTAAGTTTTCAAAACTCGGTAAAAATTCTGAATGCACAAACCTTATACTACATTGGTATTCTTCCTTGAATACTTTTATTTTTTATTAAAAATTTATCATCATTTTCGATCTTGATGATTCATTTCACTTGTTTCTCTGAATATTTTGTGAGATTTATAAAGCTCTAGGTAATTAATTATATTGATTGGTTATTTATTAATTTTATTCTAGATGAAATGAAAATGTAGATGTTTACAACTGTTTAATTCAAGATAATGATACACATACATGCAGCCAAATATGAATTAAATTAAACAACTGCACCATCTAAATATCAACCAAACATGATTATTGATTACTATAAATATCTTATCTTGTATTTACAGCTTCGTTGAATGAAGCTCTCAACATTTGTTAAAAGTTATGCCAAAAGGTATATGCAAGGAATAGTACTTGATAAAAATGCAAAAATCCATAAAGAAAAAAAGAAAGAAAGGACTCTGAAAGGAGAAATTTAAAATACAATTTACTTGGAAGCCTTCGAGTTCTGATTTTGTAATGGTTAATAACATAAAGTTGAACATTTTATTGATTTTTGTACATCAATTTCTCGCAATGAGAAATGCCAATATGACATAATATTACACGTTGAGTGCATCCAACTTCTCTAGATCCCAATTATGCAGACGCCTTGAAATGATAAATCTGAATGTTTTCGACATCAAGTTTCTTGAAATTACTCAGCTTTCTGGCAGCCAAAAACTTTCCCCAGTTGTATGCATTATACTTGGCAGGGTTGTTTTCATCTGTCAGCTCCTCTAGAGGCTCCACCATAGTTGAGTGTTTGGGGTTGAAGAAGAATGGAATGGAAAACCTTTCCCTCTCCGAGTTCACCATTACCCTGTGCTCCACACTCTCATACTTGTCATTGCTCCACACCTGTATAATAATAGTATAGACATTCCAATTCAAAATTGATCAATAAGGTGTCCCAAATGATGTTTTTATCCTAGAGATTAAATTTTGAAAATCAAAATCCATTTTCCCCTGAAATTAAGACACCGTAACATAAATATATGTCATTGTACTTATAGCGGGGCTTCACAAAAAAGTATAAAGCTTTTTGAGCAAATACTCTGTTTGATTCCCAAAAGAATGACAAACTTTCAACCATAAGAAAAAATTTCATTTGGGACACGACACTTGCTGCAGGACAGAGGGACTTGGAGAGTGTAGTAAATCAATATTTCCAAGAGTTAAATTTAGCTAATAGAAATGAGGTTTATGAACTTTACCTGGATTATGTCACCAATATTGATTATATAAGCATTGGGTGTGGGCCTTACCCGAACCCATTCTCCATCAGTTTTTCTCTTCACTTGAAGTCCTCCAACATCATCTTGAGTAAGAACAGTTAAGGCACCAGAATCTTTGTGTCTGCCAACTCCAAGAGCCAGATCAGGTATAGGGCAGGGGGGATAGTGAATTAGCCTGATAAAAGTGGTTGAGTCTTTAAAGAATCCATTCAACAGGTTTTTTGCCAAGCCTAAGCTCAACGCAATGAGCTCCAATAACTTGTAAGACAATTTTTCCAATTCTTGAGCATATTCTTTGGACAATTACCTGGTTTAGGAAATCTGTTAGACATACATATGTAGCGGAATTTGAAAGCATAAAATTCATTGAAAACTAGAAGAGACAGACTATAATTCGCTTTATGAATAATCTTGTTTTCTTTCTCTTTGAACAAACTTGCACAATTGAGGAAATCATACATGTGAAAATAATCAAATATAAATCCGATTTGATCTTAATATCGACTGAGACAGTGTATAGTTAAAATGCTTGATAAATAAGGTTGGATTCATGACCAAACAACTGCAACTCCAAAAATGGAACAAAATGAGTACTTTTAAGCTGATGAAATTGTAATCAAACATAGTCACACTAGTAAACTAAACAACTTTATTGTGCGTTGCATGATCAAAACATAGTACTACAAATCATACTTTCCTACAATAAATCATATTCGCAATTGATTTGAACCACATACTTTATTTACTTTCAAATTAAAATAACCATTCATTGTTCAAACAAGTAACTCCCTTATTTTCCAACTAGAGTCCAATTTGCAAAATACTAACAGCCTGTTCGGGAACTCCTTATTTTAAATGACTTATAAGTTAAAATTTAAGTTGACTTATAAGTTGTTTAAAATTGTGACTTGTAAATAAAAGTGTTCGGTATCAATTTGACTTATAAGTCAAAAATTAAGTTAAATAAATTATGAAAGTGTTCGGCTCATAATGACTTATAGGTTAAAATAACGTAAAGATTATTAAAAAAACATTAATAAAAAGAGGGACAAAATAGACATTACATTTGGTCAAACTAACTTATTTTAAAATAACTTATAAGTCATTTTAAATTTAAGTTACAAATAGTAGCTTCTTTTTTTTGATTTAAAAATCAACTTATAAGTTCAAAAATAAGTAATTCCCGGACAATAGGTTGGTTTGACCAACTTATAAGTCACTGCCGAACACAGTTGATAATTAAGTAATGATAGTACGATAATCAAATTATAATTACAAAGACATGCATATTATGTTATGCTACTTAATGATAAATATAAAAAAGAATGCTCTTCATTTATTTATTATTTAAATAAGACTTTTTTGTCTAGTTGAACACTGTACCTCAACTCAGGTTGATAATCCGGCCATTGATTAACCACCTCTTTCACCGCCGTGTCATCAGGATCATGAGACGCCGGCAGCAACGTCGGAATCTCCACAGTAATATCAAATACTTCTTTCCAATCCCTAACATTTTTGGTATGCTCTGTATCATAATAACCCATTGGGTTCTCTTCATCTCTCCTAACCTTCAATTTCTCTTCTTTTGACTGACCAAAGAACTTCTTCGATGCCAATTCCACCTTTTCCCGCAATTCCAAATCTACCCCATGATTGATCACTTGGAAAAATCCCCAATTTTTGCAGGCATCGCCGATCTGGGTAACTAAAATTTCTGGGTTTGGTTCGGAAAGATCGATTAGTGGGATGCCTTCGGCTTCGGTGATGGTGAGTTTAGGCCTGTGTTCAATGGCTTGGAAAAAGCTTGGATCAACTTCTCCCATGGAGATTAATAGATATTTCTGGGTTTTTCTGGAGGGTTAATTAGTTTGTAAGAATATTAATGTATGTTGATACTGTAATATTGGGCGAGGATGCTAAGGTATATCCAGTGAACCTGGAGTGGAGACTGGAGTAATAAGTTATATACAATGAACCTGGATATACTTTTTGTTGCATTTTTTGGAAGGTTTTGTGAGGTGGAAAAGGAGGGTAGGTAGATGAGTATTTAATAAAATAAAACATTTAATTAACTATATTTTAGTGTTAAATATTAAATAAATTAATTAATTTTATTTATTATAAATGTATATTAATTAAATATATTTATAATAAATCAAAAATAAATAATTAAAACTTTAAAATGTACAACTTTCAAATTACAATAATGAACTATCATTTGCTTTTAATGAGCATGTATTATAACATGTGTAATTAATCAAATACACTAATCATTTTCATCTAGCGAGTTCTTAAACATTTGGAATTTCCTTGCTAAGAATAGGCTTCAAAGTCCTACAATGGACTTTCATGGTATAAACCTTGGGCTTTCATGGTTTAATTTCGTAAAGCATACAATGGACTTAAAAAAAAGATCAACTTTAGACTTTAGGGCCGTGTTTGTTTACAAAAAAATATGTTTGAGATTGAATTATTTATCTTGATTTAATACTATTTCTGACTATTTTATCTCATGGTGAGAGATTAATAGTCCTTTAAATAGTTTCATAGACTATTTTTTTTTTTTTTTCATTTCTAAGACTATTTATGAAGGATTATATAATCCCATGATGAATGTAGGATTAATAGTCTCCTCATTTTAAGTTATCAAATGACTTTATTCTTTCATCAAAGAATTAAATAGTCCAAAAGTAATACTCCTTCTGTCCCTGGATAAAAGTCCTTATTACTATTTTGGGTTGTCCTATGCTAAATGTTCACTTTCTTTTAATAACCAAATTTTTACACATTTTTTCATATTATGCTCGTAGCATTAAATATCTCATACATTACTTATTCTAATTCTCTCTCCATATTTAATGACATTATTATGAGCAATTTTGTCATTTTATTCTTCTTCTTAATATTCGTGAAATATTCACCAGGACTTTTATCCTGGGACGGCGGGAGTATTAAATTAAATAAAATAATCAAATTTCAAATATAATTTTGTAAACAAACATGACCTAGAGGTAAAGAAAATGGTAAATGGAGCAGGCTGGCTTGTAAATGGAATTGGGCTGACACTAAATGGAATTGGTTGGAGGAATGGACCAAGTCAGGCCAGACCCGACCAAGTCAAACCGGGTTTTGGGATCAAATCTTGGCCTTTTTCTAGCCTTCTAAGTTGGGTTTAACCGGTCTAGACCAAGGCCAGGCTGCCCGAACCAAGGCCAGACAACAAGCCGTTTCCGCACCTCTATAGATATAAGTAAATTTATTTTCAGCATTTAATTTCTCTCAAATTTACAAATTTTCAAGTATTTTTTTATGTTCTTACAAGTGTAACATCACAATTCGCGTATTTTGAAATAAGTTTCACATTCGAATGATTGAGAGTTTATAAAAATATCACTATAATTCCTAGGGGTGAGCATTGTGCGATTTGGTACAGTTTGAAGTCTCACCCAAAACTGGTTAGGTGCGGTTTGACAAATCTAAAACCGCACATGAAATCACTTTTGATTGGTGTGGTGTGATTTAAAATTTGCGGTGCAATTCATTTGGTATGGTTTCGGTTCCAAAACCATTTGAAACAAATTAACAATCATTTGGAATATGTCCTAAAAAATATCATCCACTTATCATAAAAACTATAACAAAGACTAAAAGGAGGTGTAATGTAATAGATAAGAATGCTTTTTTGGGTCTTACTGCTGCCTTTGATCACATGGCTAGAGTCTAGATTCCAAATCAGAAACATGTCCTAAATAATTGTGTAAAATATGAAACAGAGAAAAGGCAAGCCTATAAAATCTCAAGTGGACCTGCAAAAAACCAAATCTTCTGAAACAACAGTTTTCTGTTGCCATCCTATAGAGTGTAATATGGTAAGAAGTAACATGTCCTTAAGAAAAACATAACTCGGTACAATTTGCTAGCTTGCCGGGGTGCTATTATACAACTGAATTAAAATCAAGCCATTTATTGCTGTAGCTGGCTCAGGCAATCCCTGAAAGCATGCACTTGAACTGTTTCTTGAATAAATCCCTGCAACCAAGTCTCAATAGCATAAGTCTGGAGTCAATTTTTTCCCACTTTATTTGCTGTCGAAATTATTTCTACAACTATAGAAGAGAAATATGCACTTGCCGAAATCCTAAAATCTAATTATATATACGTACGAACTATAACAATTCTTAATTCCCTCTGCTGAATTTTTTTTTTTTGGCAGCTGGATTGCTTGACCTTCTAAAGATGTTACTAACACTCTTCAGCATGTGTATGGTGCAGTTTCGGTTTTATGCATACGGTTTTGGCCAGTAACCAAATTGAAATCGTAAATTTAGTTTTTCAACTCACCTAAAATCGCCACATACGTCAGAACCGTTGATACGATTTTAATTGGTGCGGTTTGTGCAGTTTTTGGTGCAATTTCGATTCCAATTTGGTTCTTTGCTCGGCCCTAATAATTCCACATCAAAACATGTATATAATATGTAGATATGTATATTTATATTTATATATTTTTACACACATAGAGTGTAACAACCCCAAAATAGGTCCAATCCAACCAACCTATTCTGAGTCGCTAATAACATGGTACAGAAAACAACTACAACTTTATTACAACAATTGTCATGCAAAATACTGACAACAACATATATACCGTGAGTTTGGATCTGAATATATATCAATCGTGACTCATGTCCCAAACGTGGACAACACCTCATAATGACACCTTACATAAAAGTATAGTCGAAAATCTGTTTTAGAAATTAGAATCTTTGGGAAGTCTTCGAGAAACCTTCGTATATGAAAGGCCATGCTTTTAGGTTATGGTAGATATCATATATACCACGTAATTATCCTTGGTTGACCTAATAGACCCCAAAGAAAAAAACGGAAAGATTACTATCATATTCTTCCCAATGATGAGTCTTCTCTTGACATATCATTATTTCCACCTGCTCTCTAATTTGAGAGTTATATTTCAAATAGACTCCAAGATCATATAGATAGTCTTTGGTAGATATACTTTCGAAGTGGATGAAACAACTCTATCTTTTGATGACACGAGGTTGTATGTCATTAGACATCTTGTGTAAGACCCCAGCTTTTATAAATAAAGATGAATTTTCTATAAAAATTATTTTTGAATATTATGGAATAAATTTGATATAATGTTATAGTTGTGGGTAATATTTATAAATTTTGCAAAAGTAAGCAAGTTGTTATAAAATATTCGTTTGGTGGGGAATATTCTTTTTGTCGGAGAATATTCGTGCGACTACTTTCAATCATTAGTGGACCCCATGCGGAAGTATTGTCGTAGTTAAGAAACGATGAAAATTATCTTTCTATAAAAATAATGGCGGAGGTGTTACTGTTAAAACTTGAACTACCCGGTGGTAAAAGTACGATGTCTACGCGTGGTTGCGTAGTAGCACTACGGTATTGATTATTGATCTTTACGTGAGAAGTCTTACATTTATACTCAATTATTCTTCTACGATGAATTCTTGCATCATATCTCTTATATTATTGATTCAATTATTGTCACGGTATCATCATGTAATATATGTTATATTATTAATTGAGGCGACAAGTTATAAATGATTAATAATTGTTGAAAGATTAAAATGTGTTGATAAAATGATTTATGGTAATATTTATTCAATCCTCGATGTATATAAAAGTTACATTATGAGGCGTTTACGGTAAGTTTGATTATTTTATGGGGGCCCATATGTCATCATCTAAGAGTGTCTTCGTCAATAGTAATTACCTTTGTGAATAGTAATTACCTTTGTGAATAGTAATTACCTTCAATCGATAGTAATTACCTTCTTCAATAATATTTACCTTCGTGAATAGTAATTACCTTCGTCAATAGTAATTACCCTTCCTGAAATAGTAGTTGTCCCTTCATATTACGAAGAGTTAATCGCTTCTTTCTTGTTCCAAAGGTTAATTACCCGCTTCATGAATAGTAGTTATCTCTTGATATTACCAAGAGTCATTTGACCCCCGTTAAGGCCAAGAGCCACCCTCGGTTTTCTATAAATAAAAATTTCATTCCTTCATTATTTCTTACGAATTCATTGAAACTACAGAGAAAACTATAGAGAGAAAGAAGAAAAGTATTCTAACTACTTCACTTTTCCAATATTCGGTTCTTCTAGGTAGGGAATATTATTTGTTGTACTTTCGTAAAGGTGTTATTCTTTCTTATTCATGAAGAGAATCTGTTGTTATTCCATTCTTATTATTACATTGGAATAACTTTTGTATACGTGGTTTACCCTATACTTGGTGACATTCTTCATTATTACATTTGGAATATCCCGTCTGTGTGTTTTACACCGCACTGGTTCCATTTTTATTATTAAAATCTTTATTATTACATTACCGAATTTTACGTACATGTGTTTTACACGGACACAGGTTCAATTTTTATTATTAAAAGTCTTTATTATTACGTGAAAATATCACATGCATCTTTATCTCTTGGGACTGGTTCCATCATTTATTATTACGCATTTATTATTCTTTTTGGAACATCACAGCCGATTGTAATTTCACGACGACTGGTTCCGTTATTTATTATTCTGTTGGAATAACTTTGCTGTCTGCTTGATCTATCGCATGCATGGTGATTTCTTTTGTTATTCCATTCTTTATTATACCCGGTTAGTTAAAACTTTGACTTATACTCCATGAAATTAGTAGAATATCCTTGATATTTGCGTTTCATCGATATCTTTTCATGAAAATATTCTTACGATCATTCTTGAATTTTACTCTACAAAAAAAGCGATGTCATGTTGACAATTTGGGCGTTAATAATTCCTGGATAAAATAATTCTTGAACTTGTTTTATTGAATTCTTATATCATTGTCATCATCCTCATGTTTTTATATTATGTTGAAAGTCATCTACATGGCACATAGTGCATAGATGGACTTGGTATGATTATGACCGAGAGACTATTGATTGTAATCATGGCCGTAATGATACAAATGATGTGATGAAAGTCATCTCAGGCTTTGTAGTGCATGAAGGCGGACTTGGTATGATTATGACCGGAGACTATTCGGTGTAATCATGTCCAGTAATGTTACAAATGATGTGATAAAAATCCTCGATGGTCGTAGTGCATTGATGGACAGATTGTTGGCATGATCATGACCATTAATGAATACACAACTATTCTTGGCCCATAGTGCATGAATAATTGTGGTCGTAATCTTAAAGAATATCCTTGGCGTAGTAGTGCGGGGGGTGATTCGATGATGTGGAATATTTATTAAAGTGAGTCTCGTTTATAACGATGATGAAAAACCTTTTAAATCATAAAAGATAGTAGATTTTATTTTCTTGACTTGACTCTTTTAATGGATTCTTTGGTTCACTTGTAGTTAAACTTGATGTTCATTATATTTTATCGGTTTAACTTTTTGTTTGTGAGCTAATGATAATTTATTACGCATTATCTTAGTCGTAATATTTCTTCTTTGGGCTAGTTGAGCTCACCCTTTCTTTCCTTTATTCTCTTGAAATGAGAATATAGCTAGGGCGAGTCGGGAGGCGGAGTAATGGTCGAGGAGGATAGCATTAGTAGTCCTCATTTATTACGTGAAATAGTGTGATAATAATTGTAATGAGGACTCCTTTTGAGTTTGTATAATATCTAGTAGACAATATTTGTATTCAAACTCACGATTTATGTTCAATTGTACGCCCCAAAATTAGTATCGTCACCCATCTTGGGTCGCCACTTACGTGGTACATAAATTCAAATACAACTTACTTAACCTAAGCGTAAATACAATCGACATAAAGCGTGAGTTTGAATACAAATATTGTCTACTAGATATTATACAAACTCAAAAGGAGTCCTCATTACAACTATTATCACACTATTTCACGTAATAGTGAGGACTACTAATGCTATCCTCCGGACCATTACTCCGCTCCCGACTAAGTCCAAAATATGTTCTCATTTCCTGAAGAGAATAAAGGAAAGAAAAGGTGAGCTCAACTAGCCCAAGAAAAAATATTATGACTAAGATAATGCGTAATAAATTATCATTAGCCTTCAACGTTGTTAAACCGATAAAATACAATGATAAACAACAGTTTAATCTGCGGTGAATATGCAATCCATTAAAAGAGTCAAGAGAGAATAAAATCTACTATCTTTTAGGTTTTAAAAGGTTTTCATCAATTTTTATCACCGAGACTCGACAATAAATAAACCACCACATCTAATCATCCCTACATACTACAGTCAAGGATTTTCATCAAATTATCAATGGTTATGACTATCTAAGAATCACCCCGGTCATAATCATACCAAAAACTATCCATCAACGCAATACGAAGCAATTGAGGACTTTTATCACATCATTTATAACAAGTCATGATTATACCGAATGATCCCCGGTCATAATCATACTAAGTTCATCTATGCACGTAAGCGAAAGATAACATAATATATCATGAGGATGATGACAATGACATAATAATTCAATAAAACAAGTTCAAGAATTATTTTATCCGAGAATTAAGTAACGTCCAAATTGTCAACAAGATACTGTTTTGTAGAGTAAAATTCAAGAATGATCGTAAGAATATTTCCATGAAAAGATCTTTGGATGAAACGCAAATATCAAGGATATTCTACTAATTTCATAGAGTATAGAAGTCAAAGTTTTAACCAACCGGGTATAATAAAGAATGGAATAACAAAAGAAATCACCATGCATGCAGATTGCGATGTATTAAAAGTTATTCCAATGCAATAATAATAATAATGGAACGGTCGTCGTGAAATTCACACAAATGAGGATGATCCAATGTAATAATAAATACCGAATAATAAACAATGGAACCGAGTCCCGTGTAAAACACACGCATGTGATATTCCAATGTAATAATAAATGCGGAATAATAAACAATGGAACTGTGTCCTGTAAAACACATGCAGATACGATATTCCAATGAATAATAAATAATGGAATAACGAAAGAAGATCACCAAGTATAGGGGATTCTGCGTATCATCGGAGTTATTCCAATGTAATAAATAAGGATGGAATAACATAAGATTTCACCAAGTATAGGGTATACGCCGCATATACAAAGTTATGTATAGGGTATACCACTTTTCCGAGTTATTCCAATGTAATAATAATGAATGGAATAACGAGAGGTTCTCTTCATGAATACAAACGAATAATATCCTTACAGTACAACAAATAATACCCCTACCGTAGTAAAAAGACAATCGGATATCAAAGTAGTGAAGTGCAGAATACTCTTCTTCTTTCTCTATATAGATTTTTCTCTATATATAGCTTCTCTCTATAATTTCTCTCAGAGTTTCAAAGTGAATTCGTAAGAAAATAATGAAGGAATGAGCTTCTATTTATAGGAAAATAAAATGCATAGTAATTAATCCATGAATCAGGTCCAGATTGATTTACTTTAATCGGACGGTCCATATTTAAAGCAAAATCTTTTAAATAAAATATAATATATTCTATTTATATAAAAACATTTTACTATGCAAACACTTTATGCAACACTATGCAAAACACTACTCTGAAAACACTATGCAACACTATGCATAATAAAATATAATATATTCATTTATAGAATAACTTTAATAAAGTATTACATTTTATATAAAAGATGTTTCTATTTTATTACGTTAATAATACTGAATAAAACAAAAGCGTCATTATCGCTATAATAATTCATATTATTAATCGACAATAATGGAATCAAACCGAGTGACTTCTCACATAAAGCATCGATAATCAATACCGTGTCTTTACGCAACTACACGTATTACTATACTTTTACTACCGAGTAGTTCAACAAGTATCAATCGGTAAAACTTCCGTCGTTATTTCAATAAAATATTTTTGTCGTTTTCTCAATCCGACAATAATTACATTAGGGGTCCACCAATGATTGGTAGTTGTGCGAATATTCCTGCTAAACCTGAATATTCCCCACCAATCGAATATAATATAACCAACTTGCATACTTTGCAAAATTTATAAATACTACCCACAACTATAATATTATCTCAAATTCACACCATAATATTAAAAATTATTTCGACAAAATTTAAATCTTTATTGATAAAATCTGAGGGTCTCACACGTATTGTACCTGACGATTATATTAGTAAGTTGTATTTAAATTACATACCATGTCCGACTACCCAAGATGGGTGGTGTATACCTAATTTTGGGGGCGTCATAACAGGTATCGAGCTTGGGATATGATCCTGGCTAAGATGTGAGAATAATCTTAGGAGGGAGAGACAGGGAATACCTTGCTAGTATGACTACCTAAGTTTATGTCTTTATTTTATTGGTGATTCACGAAATATAGAGATAAATTGTTACATATCAATTAACCTTTTGTTTTGTGACAATGTCTGAAAATGACATCCGAGAATGTTGACAATAGCAAGATGGAGCACACGATCGCTGATTCACCACATATCAATAATCGGGATAATGTGCATCATCGAAGGCGACAATCCTCATGCAAACAAAGAATAACCTTGACCAAATGATGAATGATCGAATGTTTAGAGGCTTTATGCAATTTATGCAGCAATGAGGCGATAGCGACTCTTGTCCAAAACGTAGGTGGAAACACGAAAAAATTCTTGGTGGTCACCGCTAAACAATTCAAGGAGCTTGGGACCACCGGAGTTTAAGGGAGATCAAAACCACTTCAAGGCGGAAGCATGGATAAAGCAGATTACCAAGATATTTGATGTCTTGGGATGCTCCGAGGAGCAAAAGTTTCTTCACGCCTTTATGTTGCGGAGGGAGAAGGCATTCTTGGTGGGAATCGGTAAAAGCGTACTCAACTTCTTTGTCTTGAAGATATCTTGGGAGAAGTTCGAGAGTCATTCAACGACAAATACTTTCACGAAAGTATTTGCCACATGAAGGAGGTGGAGTTTATCAAGTTGGAACAAAACAATATGGCCAGTGTCATGAATACGAGGCAAAATTTGCGGAGTTATCACGGTTCGTCCCACTGGTGGATAATGAAGAGAATGGCGCGAATGTTTTTAAGAGGTTTGAAATCGGAGATACGTCAACATCTTATTTCTCATAAACCGTGTTTGTATTCGGATGTTGTAAATAGGGCTCGATTAGTGGAGGCGCGATAACGAGTTAACGCAACTAAAAGAGGGCAGCCGGCAAAATTATAATACCAACGAGAGTAGTCATTGAAGCGGTGACAACAAGCGTGGAGGGAATCAACAGGCCAGATATGGTAACCACTTCGGTGGTAATCAGGGCCAAAACAATAAGAATGGACATTTCAAGAAAAGGAGATTCAACAATGATGGAAAGACGTCAGCACCAGCACCCGTTGTTAAGGAAGGAGAAAGACCACCTATCATATGCTTCAAATGCGGAGGAGAGGGACACATCGATCCAAATGCATACAATGCATTCAAAGCATGTTATAATTGTGGAAGAGAAGGTCACTTAGCTCGATTTTGTCATTTCACCAAGACAAATTCAACTAGGATGGAGCACCAAAGTAGTTCGAGAAAAAGTCAAAAGCCGGTAGTCAAGGGAGGCGTTTGTTGTGACCTCCCAGAGAGCAAGGAACCCGAATGAGGTCATCACGGGTAAGCTTATCATAAACTCTAATGAAATCTATACTTTATTTGATCTGGGTTCTACCCATTCTTTTATTTCTCCTACTTGCGCTCGTGATTAAATTTGATTCCGAGAAATTAGACTTTGACTTATCTGTGGAAACTCCGTTGGGAGAAACCTTCATTACATCCAATCGTTTATAAGTCTTGTTTGGTTCAAATCGGTACCCTCACATTACACCGTCGATCTTATTTCATTAAAAATACTTGCATTTGACGTGATTCTAGGGATTGATTGGTTAACTACTTATCATGCAAAAATTGATTGTTTTAAGCGGTTGTTAGCTTTCATATTCTAACCAACCTATTATCTAATTCAAGCGACCAAACCATTAAAATCAATCACGATCATCTCAAGCCATAAAGCTATTCGTTTATTGAAAAGCGGATGTCAAGCTTTCTTAGCTCATATCACGATTTAAACAAAAATACGTCGATTTTGAACGATATTTCTATTGTTAATAAATTTCTGACGTATTCCCAGAAGAACTTCTGGCTTACCCCGGAGCGTGAAATTGAATTTTGTATCGACCTTGAACCCGGTACAAAACCTATTTCCAAAGCCCCATGTCGAATAGGCTCTATTGAACTTGAGAGTTAAAGACCCAATGCGAGAATTGTTAGACATTGGCTTTATTCGTCTAGTACTTCTCCTTGGGGTGCTCTGTTACATTATTCGTGAAGAAGAAAGATGGGAGTATGCGACTTTGTATTGATTATCGGGAGTTGAATCATGTCACCATCAAAAATAGGTATCCATTGCCACGTATTGATGACTGTTTTGACCCGATTGCAAGGAGCCAAATTCTTTTCAAAGATTGATCTTCGTTCCGGGATATCACCAATTGAAGATTAGAACCACCGACATTCCAAAGACGGCTTTGTAACTCGATGCGGGCATTATGAATTCCTAGTCATGTCCTTTGGATTGACTAATGCTCTCTTTGCCTTCATGGATATGATGAACCGAGTATTCAAGGAATATTTAGATCACTTTGTGGTCGTCTTTATTGATGACATCCTTATTTATTCCAAAAGCGTGTGAAGATTATGAAGCAACACTTGAGGTGACACTCCAAAAGCTTCGTGAATATAAGCTTTATGCGAGTTGAAGAAATGCGAGTTACGGCTCAAAGAAGTAACATTCCTTGGGCACCGGTATCAATTCATGGAATATCTGTTGACCCAACAAAGATTGAAGCTATTCAAAGTGGGAACAACCTAAATCGATGGACCAAGTCGTAGCTTTCTCGGTTTAGTTGGTTATTATCGGAGATTCGTGGAAGGATTTTCTCGAATCGCTAATCCATCGACTCGGTGACTCAAAAAAGATACAAAGTTCGGTTGGGCGAAGAATGTGAGAAGAGTTTTCAAGAACTCAAGAGAGACTTATTTCAAAGACTGCTCGTGAATACCATCCGGCTCGGAGGATTTGTCATCTACAAATGATGCTTTGGACAAAGGGTTGGGATGTGTTCTCATGCAACATGGAAAAGTTATAGCTTATGCCTCGCGATAACTCAAAGAATATGAGAGGAATTATCCTACTCATGATCTAGAGTTAAGCGGTATGTTGTCTTTTGCACTTAAAATTTGGAGGCATTACTTGTATGGGGAGAAAGTGGAGATCTTTACGGATCATAAAAGCCTCAAATATTTCTTCACTCAAAAGGAACTCAACATGCGACAACGACGTTGGTTTGAATCTGCTGAAAGATTATGATCATACCATCCAATACCATCCTGGAAAAGCGAGCGTGGTAGGCGACGCGTTGAGTAAGATCGATATATGCAAATCTGAGTGCGTTATTGTCAACGCATGAGCCCATTTTGTGTGACTTGCAAAGGATGAAGATAGTGTTAAAGATTCGAGGGACGCATGTGATGATAGCGAGTATACGAAAGTAGAACCTACTTTAATCGATAAAGTTAAAGTTTGCTTGCTCTACGGACTTGGGTGATCGTATGAGGAAGAAAGTGCAAGAAGGTCTATGCCAAAAGCAAGAATCGATGAAGAAGGAATACTTGAGTCAACTCCGGACTTTGTGTTCCTAACGATCCTGATTTAAAGTATAATATCATGATGGAGGCGCATGACACACCATTTGCAATCCATCTCAGGAGTACCAAAATGTATCATGATATTAAATCGTACATTTTGGTGGAAGCAATATGAAGAGAGAGATAAAAGCTGTTTATCTCAAGGTGTCTAAACTTGTCAACGAGTTAAAGCGGAGCATCAAGTACCAAAAGGTCCATTGCAACCACTTGAAATTCCGGAATGGAAGTGGGAGCACATTACCATGGATTTCGTTCTACGGTCTTCCTAAGGTTTCTCAAGGCATTGATGCGATATGGGTCATTGTTGATAGATTGACCAAGTCTGCTCATTTCTTACCGATCTGAGAAACTTATACACTTGAACGTCTTGCTCAGTATGTACATAAACGAGATTGTAAGATCGCATGGTATCGATATCCATAGTTTACGATCGAGACGCAAGATTCACTTCACGATTTTGGGTTAGTTTGCAAAAAGCTACGAACACGGACTTACGATTTAGCTTCGGCGTATCATCCTCGAGACGGACGGACGATCGGAGAGGACTATTCAAACTCTTGAAGATCTATTAAGACTCGGTGTCCTTGATTTCAGGGAGTTGGGACAAGTTCTTACCATTGGTGGAGTTTTCCTACAACAACAGTTATCAAGCAAGTATTGGCATGGCTCCATTCGAGCGTTGTATGGAAGAAAGTGTCGATTCTCCAAAGATCTTTGGGATGAGGTGGGTGAAGCAACGTTGTTGGGACCGGAGTTGAATACGTATGACTACGGAAAAAGATTCAAACGATCCGACAACGTATAAAAACCTCACAAAATCGACAAAAGAGTTATGTTGATCTTCATCGAAAAGGACGTGGAATTCGATATAGGAGATCGTGTGTTGTTAAGAGTTGCTCCATGGAAAGGAGTTACAAGATTTGGAAAGAGAGGAAAACTTAATCCTCGATTCATCGGGTCCATTTTAATCCTCGATCGAGTAGGAATCGTAGCTATGGGACTCGCTTTCTGCCAAATATGTCTCGTGTTCATAACGTTTTTCACATATCTATGTTACGTAAATATGTGAAAGACCCGAACCATATTATTGAGTTAAAACCGGACGAAATAAGCGGAAGATTTGACGTATGAAGAGGTTCTGTTCAAATTTTGGATAAGAAGGAACATATTCTACGCTCGAGGTATATACCTCAAGTCAAAGTTTTGTGGAGGAACCACGATGTTGAGGAAATGAGTTGGGAGTTAGAATCGAAATGAAATCAAGGTATCCTTACCTCTTCGACATACCAGTGCGTACCCTAATTTCGAGGGCTTAAATTTCATAAGAAGGGAGGTTGTAAGACCCCACTTTTATAAATAAAGATGAATTTTTCTATAAATATTATTTTGAATATTATGGAATAAATTTGATATAATGTTATAGTTGTGGGTAATATTTATAAATTTTGCAAAGTATGCAAGTTGTTATAAAATATTACGTTTGGTGGGGGAATATTCTTTTTGTCGGGAGAATATTCGTGATTTACTGACTCAATCATTAGTGGACCCCATTAACGGAAGTATTGTCGTAGTTAAAAAGCGACAAAATTATCTTTCTATAAAAATAATGGCGAGGTGTTATCGTTAAAACCTGTTGAACTACCCGGTGGTAAAGAAATGCGACTGATGTCTGGCATTGGTTGCGTAGTAAGCACTTGCAGTATTGATTATTGATCTTTACGTGAGAAGTCACTTAGCTATACTCAATTATTACTACGATAATTAATGCATCATATCTCTTATATTATTGATTCAATTATTGTCACAGTATCATCTGTATAATATGTTATATTATTAATTGAGACGACAAGTTATAAATGATTAATAATTGTTGAAAGATTAAAAATGTGTTGATAAAATGATTTATGGTAATATTTATTCAATCCTTGATGTATATAAAGAGTCTGTTATGAGACGTTTTTGGTAAGTTTGATTATTTTATGGGGGGCCCATATGTCATCATCTAAGAGTGTCTTCGTCAATAGTAATTACCTTTGTGAATAGTAATTACCTTTGTGAATAGTAATTACCTTCGTCAATAGTAATTACCTTCTTCAATAGTATTTACCTTCGTGAATAGTAATTACCTTCGTCAATAGTAATTACCCCTTCGCAAATAGTAGTTGTCCCTTTAATATTACCAAGAGTTAACTGTCTCTTCGGTGTTCCAAAGGTTAATTACCCCTTCATGAATAGTAGTTGTCTCTTCATATTACGAAGAGTCATTTTGACCCTTCGTTAAGACCAAAGAGCCACCCTCGGTTTTCTATAAATAGAAAGCTCATTCCTTCATTATTTCTTACGAATTCATTGAAACTCTGTAGAGAGAAACTATAGAGAAAGAAGAAAAGTATTCTGCTACTTCACTTTTCCAATATTCAGTTCTTCTAAGGTAGGAATATTATTTGTTGTACTCGTAAAGGTGTTATTCTTTCTTATTCATGAAGAAACTGTTGTTATTCCATTGCTTATTATTCTTGTTGGAATAACTTTTGTAATGTGGTTTACCCTATACTTGGTGACATTCTTCTATTATTCATTTGGAATATCACATGCATGTGTTTTACACTGACACTGGTTCCATTTTATTATTAAAGTCTTTATTATTCTCGCTTTAATATCACATGCATGTGTTTTTTACACGGACACAGTTTCCATTTTATTATTCCGTCTTTATTATTCTATCGAAATATCACATGCATGTATCATGGGACTGGTTCCATCATTTATTATTCTACATTTATTATTCTTTTGGAACATCACAGCGGTGTGAATTTCACCGACTTTCGTTCCGTTATTTATTATTCTGTTGGAATAACTTTTTATCTTGATCTATCGCATGCGTGGTGATTTCTTTTGTTATTCCATTCTTTATTATACCCGGTTGGTTAAAACTTTGACTTATACTCCATGAAATTAGTAGAATATCCTTGATATTTGCGTTTCATCCAAATCTTTTTTCATGGAAATATTCTTCCGATCATTCTTGAATTTTACTCTACAAAACAATGATCATGTTGACAATTTGGGCGTTAATAATTCTGGATAAAATAATTCTTGAACTTGTTTTATTGAATTCTTATATCATTGTCATCATCCTCATGTTTATATTATGTTGAAAGTCATCTCGTGGCACCAGTAGTGCATAGATGGACTTGGTATGATTATGACCGAGAGACTATTCGGTGTAATCATGACCGTAATGATACAAATGATGTGATGAAAGTCATCCGTGGCTCAGTAGTGCATAGATGGACTTGGTATGATTATGACCGAGAGACTATTCTATTGTAATCATGGCCAAGTAATGTTACAAATGATGTGGTAAAAATCCTCGGTGGCTTTGTAGTGCATTGATGGACGGTTTGTTGGCATGATCATGACCATTAATGAATACACAACTCTTCTTCGCCCGTAGTGCATGAATAATTGTGGTCGTGATACTAAAGAATATCCTTGGCCGTAGTGCGGGGGTGATTCGATGATGTGGAATATTTATTAAAGTTTGAGTCTCAATTATAACAATGATGAAAAACCTTTTAAATAATAAAAGATAGTAGATTTTTTTCTACTTGACTCTTTTAATGGATTCTTTGGTTCATTTGTGAGTTAAACTTGATGTTCATTATATTTTATCGGTTTAACAACTTTGTTGTAGAAGCTAATGATAATTTATTACGCATTATCTTAGTCATAATATTTCTTCTTGGGCTAGTTGAGCTCACCCTTTCTTTCACTTGTTCTCTTCAAGAAATGAGAATATATATTGGGGACGAGTCGGGAACGGAGTAATGGTCCGAGGATAGCATTAGTAGTCCTCAACTATTCGTGAAATAGTGTGATAATAATTGTAATGAGGACTCCTTTTGAGTTTGTATAATATCTAGTAGACAATATTTGTATTCAAACTCACGCTTTATGTCGTATTGTACACGACAGCTTATATTAGTAAGTTGTATTTAAATTACACCATGTATCGACTACCCAAGATGGGTGATGTATACCTAATTTTGGGGGCGTCACATCTTGTATGATAGTGGCAAAACACCCTTCCAAGTTAAATTCACCTCACCTCAACATCTATAGACCACCGCTTACTATCCTTGTTATTCCCTACTCGACCCAAATACACTTTTATTACAGAAAGGAATTGTGAAGCAAAAGGGTGAAACACAACTAGCTTCAAAAAAGAATACCATGACTAAAGATAAATAAATTATCAATAGCCTTCAACAGTAATAAATCAGAGATTTAGAACATATGGTAGATGATAAAACTTTTCAACCATAGTTGCAGCGGAACGAACAATCCATTAGAAGAGTCAAATAAACCATAAAATCTATTATCTTCTCCATGTTAAAAGTCTACCAACAATGTTTTATCCCTGTAACATCAATCAACAATTCCTGTCCACAATCACGTGTATAACTCATAATCGTAATTGTAGTTCTAAATTCCTTTTCTCATCCAGGACAAAGATAATTTTCATCACCTGAAACATCAAAGATTATGGTTATACCAAATCACAGTTTATGTTCATAATCCTACTAATAAATTCATCTTTGCACTACGGGCCAAAGATATACATCAACAAGTCATCTTTGCACTACAGGCCAAAGATATTCATCAACAAGTCATCTTTGCACTACAGGCCAAAGATATTCATCAGTTGGTCATGTTCATTTAAACATCTGTTCATCTTTGCACTACGGGCCAAAGATATTCATCAGAAATCATTCATCTTTGCACTACAGGCGAAAGATATTCCGTTATATCATCATTTATGATGAAAAATATTTTAAAGAAAACGAATCCAGTGAAGCAAAAGAACAAATATTAAGGATTTGTACTTTAAACAATTCCCATTCAAAAATACTTCATAAATAACCAGAGTGGGATAAAATTCAAGAATGATCAAAACATGGATACAATCAAAGCTAGTATCAAGAATAGATATTTTGGACAAAAAGAAGAAATTTCATTTTTAAATGAATAGTGCCGTATTAAGTGAATAGTCAGATATCGTGAATAGTCTTGATATCGTGAATAGTAACTCAGACACCAAAAGATAGAAATTTCACAAAAAAACATTATCACGCTTAGTAAATAGTACTTTCGTGAATAGTAACTCATGAATAGTAACTCATGAATAGTAACCCCAGACATGAAAAGTTCCAAATTTGATAAAATTCAAACCAATATTTCTAAGATAATGATATTGAAGAAATAATATCATTTATGAAGAAAATAATCTCCCTTACCTCGTAAAGAATAGTACTTAACCTGAAATCTGGATATAAGTGCTAAGCGAACTTGCAGACCGTATAGCAATACTCAAGTACTAAAATACTAACAAAATACGCTCGATATATAGAGAGAAATAGAGAAAAACTTGATTTAAAGTGTGATTTTCAATTCTAACCTAAGCACCCTATTTATAGGAAAATGCTTAGAACACCAAAGCAGAAAATTTAATAAAACATAAATTTATTTTTCTTAAATTCCCACGCCCACTTTTTTTGGTCAAGCCATCAGCCATACAAATTCCAACATCACCAAAAACGTTTTTCATGAAAATATTACTTAAAACTCCAAAAATAATAATAATAAATTAATCCGTAACTTCAATAATTCATAATAAATAGCTCTTTTATCAGAAAATTTGAATCTCGCGAATTTTTATAGGAAATTCAATTCTCTACAACTTTACAGAAGAAAGTTTTTCCAAATTCCAAACAGAAATTGACCGAAATCCATAAACGGATGATTTTACAAGCTATAATCAAATTTCAGTAAAGAAATAAGGTCTACCGACATGTTTAACATATTTTAAATAATTTTTGTAACAAAAATACTCTTCCTCCTCATATACTCATATATCCCACATTCATTGTAAAAATATCACCATTATATTATGAAAATATAATAATAAATTATTTTATCAGAAAAGATAAAATATCAATTTTCAACAATTGTCACTTTAAAATTTTCTCCATCTATATCCACATAAAATGAATATTTTTCTTATCATATAAATCAATAATTAATTATTAACAAATAATATTACGTAATCATAATAATGACAACCAGTTCGCCCTGAGAAAGAGGGCTTTCCAATAAGGATTTCTCTTTTCTTGGCAGCAATTAGGTGACCAAACCTCTCCTTGAGACAAAACTTTCTAGACATTGCCAATAATGTTATCTAATAATATTATTCGGATAATATGAATTATTGCTTCGATAATGAAAATACCGTAGAAGTGACAATTATTTAAACAACGAAGAATATAAAATATCAATCAAAGAATTATTGAATCAATAAAATAAAATATTGAATAAAGAATTATCATAACAATTATTCAAGAAGGTCTTCACGTAAGAATCAATAATTCAAAATATTGTGGCAATACCGTATAATCTTCGCAGTAACAACGCCATTACATTTTACTTTACCCATCGAATATTCCAACAATGTTAACGGTAAACTACTACTGCACGTTATTTATAAAAATTTTAATTTGTCATTTTCTTCATCCGACGTTATTACATTATGGGGCCCTACAAATGGTCGCTACTGGCAAAGCATTTAAATATTCCCAGCGGAAAAGAATATTCCACGACCAAACGAATATTCCAAAAACAACAATGAATATTTTATAACCACTTGTGTATTTTGAAAAAAATTCATATATCACCCTTAACTTTAACTTTTTATCAATTTAACCATTTACTGAATTGTAATTATAAGAAAAATTGAATACTTTTATTTCATAAAATTCGGGGTCTTACATAGAGCTTAAAGTTGAACAATTTATTAATCTTTAAACATTACTCTGTTCTTAAAAGATTGTCGTTTTGAGTTTATCAATATAAATTAACTTTTTTTTCCTACTTTACCCTTTCTCTTTCTTAAACCCTTCTTGATCAGACAAACAACCTTTCCAATTCCTTCCCTTCCCAATGGCGTCTTTTCAATTTCCTTTCAAAAGCATATATAATAACCATAAACTTGTGATAAACAATGGATATAGATGAAGAAGATATGAAGAAATTTGTCTCGAAAAAGAAGAAAATTATTCATGATTTTGATTTGAAT
The DNA here is from genome assembly GCA_020205615.1 of Panax quinquefolius. Classification (NCBI taxonomy): domain Eukaryota; kingdom Viridiplantae; phylum Streptophyta; class Magnoliopsida; order Apiales; family Araliaceae; genus Panax; species Panax quinquefolius. The sequence goes on from CM035165.1 coordinate 107,515,470, forward strand.
AAACTTGGGACCGTAATTTTGATTTGAATAAATTTCCTGAAGAAGCATATCAAGTTTTTGAAAAGGAAGAACTTCAAGCAATATTTCGATTCATGTTGAAAAATTATTATCCCAGATTCTATCAAGTGGGAGGCATGAGAGTCTTTACTTGATTTGTCAGAAGTTCTCATGAGGTTAGTTTTTTTTTGTTTGGCAGAATGTGTAGGGATAGAATAGAGAGATGGGTGGGTTAGTTTTTTTTTTTTTTGGCAGAATGTGTAGGGATAGAACAGAGAGATGAGTGGTCTTTGTATTAAAGATTTTTGTGTAATTGAAGTGAATGTTTTTTTCAATTGTGGTTTATAAAGAAATTGATATTGATCACCAGGACATCTCGCCTTTCTCTCTCTCTCTCTCTGTGATTTGAAAGTTCTTGTTCAGAGCATATAACTGAAGATTTTCTTGTATTAGATGGATCATTGAACCTGTATGAGAAATGAAAATCTTTCCATATGACTGAAGCAGGTTCAACATTTAAAATATTACGTTGAATTCTACATTTGATCTGTTATCTTGATATGGGCATGGTGGTGTTTATGCTCTTGGTGCTGTCATTGCAAAGCATGCTGGTGATAAGAGAGTTGCTTTCATTCCTCAACAAACAGATTGGTAAATAAACCATATCTTCTGGACAGAGAGTATGAATGGCATGGAAAAAAACATTTGTACATTGCTCTGCTTGTGTATCTTTCCCCCATTGCTCTGCTTGATCTAGATCAGAAATCAAGCTTTTGGTAAGAGAATAACAAACGTTTAGGAAGCAATTTTTTTGGCAAAAAACTCGGTCTTTTTGGCTCATGTAGTATAAGTTTTAGGCTGGAATATAGTTTTGGCATTAATTGAATGATATACTCTTTTTTGAAATCTACAAAGATAATAATTGATTCAAAAAATTATAATAAGGATAATATAGTATTTTTCATAGGTATTAATTAAATTCCTTAATCTGTGTGCATTAATCTTAAACGACAATCTTTTAGGAACAGACGGAGTATTTAAATATATGTTTGACAGTAAAAGTTTTTTTTTTTGGCTACATTGACACACAACACACTCCATGTTGACACCAAAGATCGAACCGTCGATCTCATGGATACCATGCGGCGAATCTCAAGAGCTCATCGAGGAGCCAAATACCATGCGGTTTGACAGTACAAGTAAGAAATCAAGAGCTCATCACGGTTGACATATGACAACTATTCTGATATCTTGAAATGATAGGTCTGGATGTTTTCAACATCGAGTTTCTTGAAATTACTAAGTAGTCGGTTAGCTATAAATTCCCCCCAGCTATACGCCCTATACTTGGCAGGATTTTCCTCAATTGTTAGCTCATCTAGAGGCTCCACAATAGTTGAGATTTTGGGGTTGAAGAAAAATGGGATGGAAAACCTTTCCCTCTTTGAGTTCACCATTACTCTGTGCTCCACACTCTCGTACTTGTCATTGCTCCATACCTGCATTCATTTTATTTTCATACGAGGACTTTAAAATTGATGCACTGCAAATTGAACTCCGAAATTTATGAATTAATTAATTATACCTGCATTATGTCACCAACATTGATAATATAAGCATTAGGAGTAGGTTTCACCCGAATCCACTCTCCATCAGTTTTTCGCTTTACTTCAAGTCCTCCCACGTCGTCTTGAGATAGAACCGTCAACGCACCGGAATCCTTGTGTCTACCAACACCAAGGGCTAGGTCAGGGGCAGGGCAGGGAGGATAGTGATTGAGCCGGATCAAGCTGGTCGAGTCTTTGAAGAATCCACTGAACCGGTTTGCTTCCAAGCCTAAGCTCAAGGCTATGAATTCCATTAATTTGAAACACAATTTTTCCACTTCTTGAGCATATTTTTCGCATACCTCCCTGATTCAAGAAATCTATTAGATACTTACTTGGCATTTAATTTGACATCAAAAAATGTTTCTCTGTTTTTTTTTTTTGCAAAATCTGGACAATAATAATATAAATGTACGGAGGGAAATACAATTTTAAATTAATTAGTTTTTTTGCCGAATTTTTATATAAATGAGAGGGACAAATGGAGTAGCTAGCTAGTTGAACTCATTACCTCAACTCCGGTTGATAATCCGGCCATTTATTAACCACCTCTTTCACCGCCGTGTCATCAGGATCAAGAGACGCCGGCAAAAAAGTCGGAATCCTCACGAGAAAATCAAACACTTCTTTCCAATCCCTAACATTTTTGGTTAGCTCGGTATCATAATAACCCATCGGATTCTCTTCATCTCTCCTAACCTTCAATTTCTCTTCTTTCGACTGACCAAATAACTTCCTCGATGCCAATTCCATCTTTTGCCGCAATTCCAAGTCTACCCCATGATTGATCACTTGGAAAAATCCCCAATTCTTGCAGGCATCGCCGATCTGGGTAACTAAAATTTCTGGGTTTGATTCAGAAAGATCGATTAACGGGATGCCTTCGGCTTCGATGATGGTAGGTTTAGGCCTGTGTTCAATGGCTTGAATGAAGCTTGGATCAACTTCTCCCATGGCTAATTTAGATAAATAGGAGTATTAATTATAGTTAACTTGGTTGAGAGATGGGTTGGTTGAGTGTAATTGTTAAGGAAAGGTAATAGTGACACTATATATTATAGGAGAGCAATGAGAATGGTTAGAATGATTTATTACATTGAGTACGGCCATGATTGTTGTTTAGTACCGGTCGTGTTTGTTGTTAACATGAAATTAATTTTGATAAATTGATCAATACAATATTGATATTTAGATAGGAGGTGATTTTTCTTCTTTTATGTGTCAGTACTGTATTGATCAATTGATCAACTTATCATGAAGTTAACTTTATGTTAATCGAATCTTTTATTACCACTGTGTTTGATTTTATGTGACTTAACAAGTAATTTTTTATGACTCTTGTACAGTGTTATCTAAACATAAAACGTATATGAACGTCGTATGTTATATAGCTTAAAACACGATACATTAGAGTATCTTTATTTAAATTTTTATAATTAAAAATTATCTTAAATTTAAATGTAATAAATCTAAATTTATAAAAAAAATTAATTTAAATCAAGAAATTAATTGTTATATAAACATTTTAAGTATAAATGTAATCTTTGATCGATCGAGCATCCAAAACTAAGTACTTAATATTAAAATTTGTGTCTACAGGAGAATTAATTGCTAAATAAGTTAAATGATGGTGGGTCCCATAGGCGAAATAATTGCTAAATAAGTTAAATGATGATGGTCCCCCAAGAGAAATAATCACTAAAGTTTGCTAATAAAAAAAATCAAAATCTTTCAACAATTATTCACCAATTATTATTATATTATACTTCATCCGTTCCTAAAAGATTTTCATTTAAGGTTTTGACACATAGATTAAGAAATTCTATAAGATTCTTTAAAGATTATCGTTTTAGAAGAAAAAATTTGTTAAAAAAGTTTGTGGTTTACTGTTTTGAAGAGAATAAATTATTTACTTTCTTATATATTCACTTATCTTCTTCTCATTTCCCAAGAAAACCTCTCCCTTATATTAATAGTTTTCAACTTCCCATAAAAGGGTAGTGATGGAATTTTAAACAAATTTTACTTGGTAAATGATATTTTCTTAATCCATGTGTCAAAACCTTAAACGATAATTTTTTAGGAACGTAGGTAGTATCATTTACCAAAGTAAAATTTGTTTAAAATTCAATCACTACCCATTTATGGGAAGTTAACTATTAATAAAGGGAGAGAATTTTTTGGGACAATGAGAGAAGATAGGGGTAATATAGGAAAGTAAATAATTTATTCTCCTCAAAAGTTGTAAACGACAAACATTTTGGAACAAATTTTTTCTTATAAAACGACAATCTTTTAGGAACGGAGGGAGTATCATTTACCAAGTAAAATTTGTTTGAAATTTCATCACTACCCCTTTATGGGAAGTTGAAAACTATTAATACTCCCTCCGTCCCATGATAAAAGTCCTTATTACTATTTTGGGTAGTTCCATGTATGTCCACTTTCTTTTAATAACCAAACTTTTACACATTTTTTCCTATTATGACCGTAACTGTGACGCCCCCAAAATAGGTTTACATCACCCATTTTGAGTTGTCGATACGTGAGTGCGAAACAACTTCTGAACTTTATTATTACAACAATGAAAGCGTGAGTTTGAATCTGAATATTATCTTACAGGCAATATCTATACTCAAATAAATTCTCATCACATTTATTGATCATTATTTTACAAAAATGGTGAGGACTACTAAACAACTCTTTTTTCTGAACCTTCATTCCATACCCCTCACTGCGTCTTTCATTATATTCTCGCTCGCGAGGAAAAAAATAGAACAAAAAGGAAAAGGGTGAAATTTCAATTAAATTTCCGATAAAGAATATTATGGTAAGATAATATCTGAACAAATTATCATTAGTCTTGAATGGGAAAAAAATCTAATAGAATCTGATGAGCAATGAAGTTTTAAATCAATATTCATGTGAAATAATAATTCATTAGAAGAGTTAAGTAGAGAATCAACTACTATCTTCTATGTATGAATTTTAAAGTTCATCGTCTATCTTTTATCCCTCATAACATCAATCAATATATATCCTGAATCAAATATTCATCTTTGCACTACTGAGTAAAGATATTCATCATTAATTCATGTTAAATATCTAAACACTGCTCATCTTTGCTACTACTGACGAAAAGATATTCATCGAAATCATTCATCTGCTTTGCTACTGGCCAAAGATATTCCATAATATCATCATTTAAGGCCGAGGATGATGAAAATATTTTTAAAAGCAACGAATCCAGGTGAAACAAACATGTGAGGATTAAGGATTAAGGATTCAGTACTTTGTTTTATCCACGTCCAAAATACATCAAAATAATCATAGTGGTGTAAAATTCAAGAATGATCAAAACATGGATCTGATCAAAGCTAGTATCCGGAATAGATATTTTGGACGAAAAGAAAATTTTTCATTTTCGATGAATAGTCTTAGTGATTCGTGAATAATTAGTGTCAGATATCGTGAATAGTCTTAGTATCGTGTGAATAATAACTCCAGACACCAAAAGTTCTAAATTTGATAAAACTTCAGATCAATATTTCAAAGATAATGATATTGAAGAAATAATATCATTCTGAAAAATAATAATATCCCTTACATCACAAAAAGACAAGATTTACTAGTTGAAACAATCTAATATTACTATAACTTGAACTTGCATCTGATATAGCAATACTCAAAGTATACTCAAAATACTCACAAGAATAATTCGATAATATAGAGAGAAAAACTTCAATTTACGGTGTGATTTTCAATTCTAACCTAAGACCCTATTTATAGGAAAATCTTTAGAAACCAAAGAAAGAAAATTTAATATAATATTATTATTTATAATAAAATTTCCTACGCCTCTTAGAATTCAGCTCCTAGCATTTCCCACATGCTCACCTTCTAGAAAAAGTAATAAAAACGTTTTTTCAATTTAAAATATTTTAAACTTCCAAAAATCAATTATTTCGGAGTTTCGGAACTTCAATAATTCATAATAAATAGCCTTTTTATCAGAAAATTAGAATCTCGCGTATTTTTATAGGAAATTCAATTCTCTACAACTTTGTAGAAGAAAGTTTTTCCAAATTCCAAACAAAAATTGACCGAAATCCACAAACGGGAGATTTTACAAGCTATAATTAAATTTCAGTCAATAAATGGGGTCCACCGACATGTTTAACATGTTTTAAACATTTATTGCAACAAAAATACTCTTCCTCCTCGTATACTCATATATCCCACATTCGTTGTAAAAATATCACCATTATTATATTATTAAAATATAATAATATATTTAAATAAATTATTTTATCGGAAAAGATAAAATTTCAATTTTCAACAATTGTCACATTAAAAATTTTCTCCATCTATATCCACATAAAATCAATATATGAATCAATAATTATTTATTCACAAATAATATTACGAAATCACAATATTGACAACCAGCAGCCTCTGGGAAAGAGGGCTTTCCAATAAAATTTCTCTCACTTCTTGTAGCAATTAGGTGACTAAACCTCTCCTTAGATGCAAACTTTCTAGACATTGCCAATAATGTTATCTAATAATATTATTGATTATTGCTTCGATAATGAAAATACTTGTAGAATGACAATTATTGAAACAACAACAATATAAAATATCAACGCAAAGAATTATTAAATCGATAAAATCTTTTGAGCATAATTCATCATAACCATTATTGAGAGTAGTGCCTTCTACGTAAGAATCAATAATTGGTGCAATCTGGTATCTTCTTGTGTTTTAACCACCGAAATTATTTTAACAAGATTAACGATAACAACTACGTTGTTATTTTTAAATAACTTATATTTGTCGTTTTCTTCATCCAATAAACTTTCCGTTATGGGGCCCACACATAGCTACGCCTGTTGCATTTAATATTCCCAACAAGCATCTGAATATTCCACGACCAAACGAATATTCCCAACAACAATGAATATTTTATAACCACTTGCTTATTTTGAAATATTTATGTATTTTACCCTAACTATCCACATTAATCAAATCAACCCTTACTATTTCAAAATAATAAATAGAAAATTAAATTTCATTAATAATAAGTTGGGGTCTTACAACCTCCCTCCTTATGAAATTTCGTCCTCGAAATTGACGCTTGCGTCACTGTGTTTGAAAAGGTGAGGATACCTCGCTTTCATTTCGTTTCCAATTCCCGGTCATTTCCTCTATAGCATGATTCCTCCACGAACTTTAACTTGTGGTATGACCTTTCTTGGCGTGGGACATGCTCCTTCCTATCCAAGATCTTGGCAGTACCTCCTCATACGTTAAGTCTTTGGCTATCTCATCCTGGTTCTAACTCTATAATGTGATTCGGGTCTTTCACATATTTACTGAAATACGATATGTGAAACACATTATGAACACGAGACATACTCGGAGTAACGCGAGTCTATAGGCTACATTTCCTACTCGATCAAGAATTTGAAATGGACCAATAAATCGTGGATTGAGCTTTCCTCTCTTCCCAAATCTTGTAACTCCCTTCCATGGAGCAACTCGTAACAACACATGATCCCCATACTAAATTCCACGTCCTTTCGATGAAGATCCGCATAACTCTTTTTGTCGATCTTGTGCCGCTTTGTATCGTTGTCGAATCATTTGGATCTTTTAGGTAGTCATACGTCTTAACTCTCGGGTCCCAACAATGTTGCTTCACCCACCTCATCCCAACATATTGGAGAAATGACACTTTCGTCCCATGTAATGCTTCAAATGGAGCCACACTTTATACTTGCCGATAAGCTGTTGTTGTAGGAGAATTCCACCAATGGTAAATACTTATCCCAACCGCCTTTGAAGTCTAGGACACGAGTCTTAATAGATCTTCAAGAGTTTGAATAGTCCTCTCTCGATTGTCGTCCGGTTTGAGGATGGTATGCATAAAACTAAATCGCAAAATCCGTGCCCATAGCTTTTTGCAAGCTAACCCAAAATCTTGAAGTGAATCTTGGGTCACGATTGAAACTATGGATACTGAGCATGCCATGCAACCTCACAATCTCATTCACGTATACTAGCAAGACGCGTTCAAGGAATAAGTCTCCGTGACGGCAAGAAATGAAAGCGAGACTTGGTTAATCTATCAACAATAACCCAAATAGCATTGATGCCTTGAGAAACCATAGGAAGACCAAATGAAACGAAATCCATGGTAATGTGTTCCCACTTCCATTTCGAGAATCTCAAGTGTTTACAGCGGACCCTTAGGTACTAGATGCTCCGCCTTTACACGTTGACAAGTTAAACACATTGAGATAAACTTTGCAATTTCTCTCTTCATATTGTTCCACCAAAATGTATGTCAAGATCACGATACATTTTAGTACTTCTGGATGGATTGCAAATGGTGTATTGTGTGCCTCCATCATAATCTTGTACTTCAAATCGTAGTCGTTAGGAACACAAAGTCTAGAGTGGACTCAAGTATTCCTTCTTCATCAATTCTAAAACTTGGGTTCTTCTTCATACGCATCACCTCAAGTTGATTGGCTTGAGCAACCTTAACTTTTCTATTAAAGTTGGCTCTGTCGCGTATACTTGACATCATCGCTTTTCGTTCTGCGTATGATCTTCTACTCAACGCGTCGGCTACCACGTTAAACTTTTCGGGATGGTATTGAATAGTGTGGTCGTAGTCTTTCAATAGCTCGAGCCAACGTCATTGCTTAGCGTGTTGATTTCTTTTTGAGTGAAGAAATATTTAAGGCTTTTATGGTGCGAATATATCTCCACTTTCTCCCCATATAGATAGTGCCTCCATATCTCTTTAAGCAGCGAAAGCATTACCGCCAACTCTGTAGATCATGGTAGGATAATTCCTCGCATACTCTTTAAGTTGTCGCGAGGCATAGGCTATGACTTTCCCACGTTGCATGAGAACACATCCTAAGCCTTTGCACGAAGCATCATTTGTGATAACAAATCCATCCGAACCGGATGGTATTGTTAGACAGTCTTAGAAATGAGTCTCTCTTGAGCTCTTGGAAACTCTTCTCGCATTCTTTGCTCCAAACGAATTTTGTATCCTTCCCAGTTAAATTTGGGTTAATGGAGTAGCGATTAGAAAACCCTTCCACGAATCTCCGATAATAACCATTTAAGCCAAAAAACTACGTGCTTGATCACCGAACTTGGTTGCTCTGACTTTGTATTGCTTGATCTTGGCGGATCAATGCGGATACTCCATGTTTACGAAAGTAGTATGCACACAAGCCAATCATGTTTAATGATAAAGCATATACTTTGTAACAATCTTATTCATTTATTAATAAAAAGTATTAATTTATTAAAGGCTTTTAATTATCTACGATGATCTTTGTTTTATAATATGTAATAAACCCATAGTTTTAAGCAATGCTTTTAGAATAATGATGATGATCATTCTAATGAGATCTAAATTCTTAGAAAGCTTAAAACTAAAATAGTTCCCAATCGTTGGATTACTAAATTGGGGATTAGTGAATCCGGATAGATTGGTACATCGTTAACTTGCTTTCATTGGATGAGGATGATTGATCTCATGATCATTTGTATGGAACACTAAAGCAAGTATGTAGGTGCTTATTAGAGAATAAGTTCACTTTGAGCGTGGCTCGCTAAGGAATACCTAATGGAGTTTTACTTGCTGTCGATAGGAATTCTGTAGTGATAGTAGTCTAGTGATCCTTGGACTTGAGATCATTATAATATCTTGTGTATGATGAGTTATACTTTGACTTATTCCTTAAGACCCTTAGGGTATATCAAAGGGTATGCTTAGGTATAATAAGTTGTATATGGAGATAATGTATGATCGATAAAGAATCTACCACTTATTAAAAAAAGAGAAATGTCCTATGTGATTCGATAAATGACAACCCAAAGAGTCCTTGGCAAAGCGAATGAAATTAGAAAGGAGTTTCTAATTTGCATTATTTGGAGTTGTGCATTTAAGGATCGAAATACATATAATTAAATAAAATAAGACTTGATGATAATTCCATGCCTTATATTTAATTGGGACATTGTATGGTGGAAGGATTGAATTGTCGGTAACTATTTACTCAAAGGTTCTTTTTATGATTAATGTTGAAATCTATATTATCCGGAAAGTCGTTGATCGCTTGGGAGGCTTATCCCTATTGTAGAATAAATATTATTTATTTAAATAAATTAATTGTTTAATTTATTTATTTAAATAAGATTAGAATTGTTCTAATTGATTTATTCACAACCGGTTTAATATGGAGAACCTAAAAAGTCACACCATAAAAGGAAGAATAATTATTTAAGAAGTTAATGGCATAATCGTAATAATATATTATGTATATTTAATTTAATCTATGGTGATAGAATAAATTAAATAGCTTAATATTATTATTTAATATTTTAGAAATATTAAATATAAATTAATAAGAGGAGTCTTATTAATATTATTACAATTATTATTATTTTAATTTCTAAAAGAGTTTAGGAATTAATTTAATATAAGTACTCTCATTTATTCCTAATTGGATTAGGAAGGAAAATTAGTTAAAGGAGTTTAATTAATTATCCCTAATAAGATTAGGGAGCTTAATTAATTAAAAGAATTTAATTAATTAAATAAAACCCAATTCCTTAATTGTTAAAGTGGGTTGCCCACATCTATAAATAAGAGGAGTCTTATTATGGGTGGGGTGTTGTTGACTTTTATAACATACATAATAATTCCAATTTGTTGGAGAGTACGTTCTTTTCTATAGAGATAGAAAATTAGAGTTTGAGCCAAATACCCATCTTCTTGAATCTTTGTTTTTCCTTGGTGGATCACCTCTAGAGGCCAAACATATGGGTGGCTAACGTTGATCAAAGGAAGGAACCAAACCCGGTGGATTCAAGTTGAACGCGAAAGGATTTGTAGGTGAACTTGTACGAGGGAAGCTCGATCTTGAGGGTATGATTTTATTCTTTATCTTTTCGTTTAATTAATAATTGTGCATAAAGGGTGATCCGGGTATATGGTTTGTAAAATTTTAAACTCGATTTTTCCACGCTTAGCACTTTTTATACGCAATTTGATTGCGTTCATGAATATTACAAAACCTAACGGTTTAGACACCACGTGCCCAAGGAATGCTACTTCCTCAAGCCAAAACTTCGCATTTCTTCAATTTGGCATATAGTTTGTTTTCACGAAGCCTTTGGAGTACCGACTTCAAATGGTGCTCATGATCTTCACGACTTTTGGAATATATAAGGATGTCATCAATAAAGACAACAACAAAAGTGATCCAAATATTCCTTGAATACTCGGTTCATCATATCCATGAAAGCCACGGGAGCATTAGTCGGTCAAGAAAGACATGACTAAGAATTCATAATGCCCATCTGGAGTTACGAAGGCGCCTTTGGAATATCCTCGGTTTTAATCTTGGTGATGATATCCGAGCGAAGATCAATTTTGAAAATAATTGTGCCCCTCAGAATCGGGTCAAACAAGTCATCAATACGAGGTAGAGGATACCTATTCTTGATGGTGACATGGTTCGATTCCCGATAGTCGATACAAAGTCGCATACTCCCGTCTTTCTTCTTTACTGAATAAAACAGGAGCACCCCAGGAGATGTACTTGGGGCGAATGAAACCGATGTCCAACAATTCCTCGTAGTTGGACCTTTAACTCCTGAAGTTCATAGGAGCCATTCGATATGGGGTTTTAGAAATGGGTTTTGTACCGGGTTCAAGATCAATAAAGAATTCAACTTCACGTTACGGGGATGAAGCCAGGAAGTTCTTCAGAAATCGTCGAGAAAGTCAATAACAACGGGAATATTATTCAAATTTGGCGTGTATTTATTCAAATCCATAACATGGGCTAAGAAAGCTTGACATCCGTTTTTCAATAAGCGAATAGCTTTATGATTAGATATGACGATGATTGATTTTAATGGTTTAGTTGCTTGAATTAAATACAACGGGTTGGTTAGGAATATGAAAACTAACAACCTTACGAAAACAATCAATTTTGGCATGATGAGTAGTTAACCAATCAATCCCTAAAATCACATCAAAAGCAAGTATCTTTAAAGAGATAAGGTCAATGGTAAGGTGATGGTGCCAACTTGAATCAAACAAGATTTATAAGCGATGGATGTGATGAAAGTTTCTCCTAACGGAGTTTCCACAGATAGGTCAAAGTCTAATTTCTCCGAAGTCAAGTTTAAGCGTTGAGCACAAGCGGAGAGATAAATGAATGGGTAGCATCGATGATCAAGTAAGGTATAAACTTCGTAAAAATTTATAAATAGCTTACCCGTGATCACCTCGTTTGGGTTCCTCGCATTATGACCGGTCACAACAAACGCTCTTCCGAGAACCGTTGAATAGTTTACAAACGCGTCTCCCAAGACATCTTTGAGTCTTGGTGGATGGAGTGCGCTTCACGAGACTCCCACCGATGATCGCCTCCATACGAAACTTAAAGGTGGCGAATGGAACCTTCTGTTCCTCGTGCATCCCAAGACATCGAATATCTTGGTAATTTGCTTGACCCGTGTTTTTCGCCGTGATCGGATCGGCTTTACCTTAAATTCGGTGGTCCCAACTCTTTGAACCTTGGTGTGACAACCCGTGAATTGCTATCATTTCTCCTATATTTTGAACACGAGTCTCCTCGTGCGATTTTGCATGAACTGCAAAAAGCTTCTAAACATCCTCTCGTTCATCATCTCGCTTTCGGTGGTGTTGTTCACAGGGAGGAACATTGCCACTGTTGCACGTTCTCCTCGTTGGTGAGTACAGAGCGTCTCCACGGTCTCATTTTCATTTATTAATATTCTCGATCGACATTCTCAAATCTTTGTCGTAAAACAAGGGTTAATTAAGGAAATCAATATATCACATAATATCCTTATATATCTTGACCAACTAACAAATAAGCTTAGGTAGGACACACTTAGAGAAGGATTTACTCGTCTCTCCCTCCTGGATTCTATTCCCCGATCTCATGAGATCATATCCTAAGCTCTAATACCAATTTGTGGCCCCCAAAAATAGGTTTACATCACCCATTTTGAGTTGTCAATACATGAGTACGAAACAACTACAACTTTATTATTACAACAAGAAAGCGTGAGTTTGAATACAAATATTATCTTCTGAGACAATATCTATACTCAAATAAATCCTCATCACATTTATTGATACATTATTTTACAAAATGGTGAGGACTACTAAACAATTCTCTCTAAAACCTTCATTCCATACCTCTCAGCTGCACTACTCGCTTATATTCTCGCCTCCTCGAGAAGAAAAAAAATAGAACAAAAAGGAAAAGGGTGAGCTCAACTAGCCCGATAAAAGAATATTATGACTAAGATAATATACAACAAATTATCATTAGTCTTCAACGAGGAAAAAAAATCTAATAGAATCTGATAGACAACAAGTTTTAAATCAATATTCGCAGTGAAATAATAATTCATTAGAAGAGTTAAGTAGAGAATGCAACTACTATCTTCTATGTATGAATTTTTTAAAGTTCATCGTCTATCTTTTATCCTGTAACATCAATCAATATATATACTGGAATCAAATATTCATCTTTGCACTATAGGCGAAGATATTCATCGATTAGTCATGTTCATCTAAACACTGCTCATCTTTTGCACTACTGACCAAAGATATTCATCGAAATCATTCATCTTTGCACTACTGAGGCCAAAGATATTCCATAATATCATCATTTAAGGTACCGAGGATGATGAAAAATATTTTTAAAGAAAGCGAATCCGGTGAAACAAAATGACAAGGATTAAGGATTAAGGATTAATTGCTTTTTTTATCCATGTCCAAAATACCTCAAAAATAATTATAGTGGTGTAAAATTCAAGAATGATCAAAACATGGATACTGAATCAAAGCTAGTATCCGAATAGATATTTTGGGACGAAAAGAAAATTTTTATTTTTCGATGAATATAGTCTTAAGTATTAAATGAATAGTGTCATTATCGTGAATAGTCTTAGTATCGTGAATAATAACTCAGACACCAAAAGTTCCAAATTTGATAAAAACTTGGATCAATATTTCAAAGATAATGATATTGAAGAAATAATATCATTACGAAAATAATAATATCCCTTACCTCACAAAGACAAGATTTAGTTGAAACACTTTAGATATTGACTATAACTTGAACTTATGTAGTATAGCAATACTCAAAAGTATACTCAAAATACTCACAAGAATATAAACTCGATAATATAGAGAGAAAAACTTCAATTTACGGTGTGATTTTCAATTCTAACCTAAGCACCCTATTTATAGGAAAATCTTTAGAACACCAAAAGAAGAAAATTTAATATAATATTATTATTTATAATAAATTTCCTACGCCTCTTAGAATTCAGCTCCTAGCATTTCCCACATGCTCACCTTCTAGAAAAAGTAATAAAAACGTTTTTCAATTTAAAATATTTTAAACTTCAAAAATCAATTATTTGAACTTTCTAACTTCAATAATTCATAATAAATAGCCCTTTTATCGGAAAATTCAAATCTAAATTGAGTTTTTATAGGAAATTCAATTCTCTGACAACTTTGCGGAAGAAAGTTTTTCCAAATTCCAAACAGAAATTGGTTGAAATCCACAAACGAGAGATTTTACAAATATAATCAAATTTCAGTCAATAAATGGGGTCCATCGACATGTTTAACATGTTTTAAACATTTATTGCAACAAAAATACTCTTCCGTATAATCATATATCCCACATTCGTTGTAAAAATATCACCATTATTATATTATTAAAATATAATAATATATTTAAATAAATTATTTTATCGTAAAAAGATAAAATTTCAATTTTCAACAATTGTCACATTAAAATTTTTTTCATCTATATCCACATAAAATCAATATATGAATCAATAATTATTTATTCACAAATAATATTACTGAAATCACAATATTGACAACCGTAGCGGTTCAGGAAGAGAGGACTTTCCATAAAATTTCTCCTTCTTGGCCATGATTAGGTGACCAAACCTCTCCTTAGATGAACTTTCTAAACATTACCAATAATGTTATCTAATAATATTATTGATTATTGCTTCGATAATGAAAATCTTGTGTAATGATTATTGAAACAACAAATGATATAAAATATCAACGTAGCAATTATTAAATCGATAAAATCTTTGAGCGATAATTCTTGTAACCATTATTGAGTAGTGCCTTCTACGTAAGAATCAATAATTGGTGCAATCTGGTGTAACTTCTTGTGTTTTAACCACAAGTATTTTAACAATTATTAATTGAGTATAACTATCTTTAGTTATTTTTAACAACTTATATTTATCGTTTTCTTCATCCAATCGCTTTTTAAGTTATGGGGCCCACACATGGTCATTTGTGTGGTTATGCGAATATTCTAACGATCATTTAATATTCCACGACCAAACGAATATTCCCCAAAACAACAATGAATATTTTATAACCACTTGCTTATTTTGAAATATTTATGTATTTTTCCCATAACTATCCACATTAATCAAATCAACCCTTACTATTTCAAAATAATAAATAGAGAAAATTAAATTTCATTAATAATAAGTTGGGGTCTTACAGTAACATTAAATATCTCATACTTTTCTTATTATAATTTTCTCTCCATATTTAATAAGTATGAGCATATAATATTTTAAATTGAATAGTTAGAAAGTCGCTTTCTCACCTACATTGAAAATAATTAATGACATTATTATGGACAATTTTGTCATTTCATTCCTCTTCTTAATATGCGTGAAAAATCCAACAGAACTTTTATTCTGCGACAGAGGGAGTACAAGGGAGAGAATTTCTTGAGATAATGAGAGAATGTAGTGGTAATATAGGAAAGTAAATAATTTATTTTCCTCGAAAGTTGTAAACGACAAATTTTTTGGAACATTTTTTTTCTTCTAAAACGACAATCTTTTAGAAACGGAGGGAGTATATCTTATGTATTATTGACCTAATCTTTTAGGAACGGAAAATTCAATGAACTATATTTAGTCCATCTACTGGAGCGAGATCTGTGTTTTTAGACTAAATATAATATAGAATTTGTGGACTCGGACACTGCGGGAGATACTCTTAAAACAATTAATATTATAACTAGTTATGTGAAATGGAGTATAAATCACTTGAAGGGTTGAAGTTTGGTGGATATTGAGGCCACTGATTAACCCACTCTTTTATCTCTAATTTGTCGTCATGAGGCTCATGTCGCCACTGATTAACCCACTCTTTTATCTCTAATTTCATCAAGGTTGGATTCTCAACAGTAATATCAAACACTTCTTTCCAGTCTCTTACATTTTTAGTAGGTTTAGGCTAGATCAACTTCTCCCAAATTAATCTACCAGTAGTAGTTAAATTTGTTGAGAGAGATGGTGGGTGGATGGTTTGTTTGTAAGAAAGGTAACATACATACTGGTGGATATACAGGCCATATACTATATATACATCGAACAGTAGAATTAAAACCGAAACATGCATTCCGGTTTTGACTCAGTAGTACCAGGATTGATCGAGCTGTAAATTGAACAATGTATTGATCTCTGTACACTATTTTTTTCCTTTAACATCCATCACACACACACACACACACACACACACACACACACACACACATATATATATATATATATATATATATATATCCCAATTACAATTAGTAATAATATTGCTATGATGAGTACGTGAAAGGACGGCTAGCCATATTAATGTACATGACATCACAAGTTTATTGCATGAAATCAAGAGGCCGGGTTGACATATGACAACTATTCTGATATCCTGAAATGATATATCTGGAGGTTTTCAACATTGGATTTCTTGAAATTACCACGTTTTCGCGTAGCTGAAAATTTACCCCAGCTATACGCCCTATACTTGGCTTGATTTTCCTCATTTGTTAGCAGCTCATCTAAAGGCTTCACCATAGTCGAGTGACTGGGGTTGAAGAAAAATGGGATGGAAAACCTTTCCTTCTTTGAGTTCACCATTACTCTGTGCTCCACACTCTCGTACTTGTCATTGCTCCATACCTGCATTCATTTTATTTTCATATGAGGACTTTAAAATTGATGCACTGCAAATTGAACTCCGAAATTTATGAATTAATTAATTATACCTGCATTATGTCACCAACATTGATAATATAAGCATTAGGAGTAGGTTTCACCCGAATCCACTCTCCATCAGTTTTTCGCTTTACTTCAAGTCCTCCCACGCCGTCTTGAGCTAGAACCGTCAACGCACCGGAATCCTTGTGTCTACCTACACCAAGGACTAGGTCAGGGACAGGGCAAGGCGAATAGTGATTGAGCCGTATCGAGCTGGTCGAGTCTTTGAAGAATCCACTGAACCGGTTTGCTTCCAAGCCTAAGCTCAAGGCTATGAATTCCATTAATTTGTAACACAGTTTTTTCACTTCTTTAGCATATTCTTCGCATACCTCCCTAATTCAAGAAACCAATTAAACACACTTAGCATTTAAAAGGGCTAGTTTTATTTAGACCTTTTACAAAAATATAAATATATGGATGTAAATAACTTGTAAAATATGGAGAAATACATATTTTATTTAATTTTAGATTTTGGGTTTGAAAATTTCAATCACGTCAAAGTCTTGTTCGTCTAATAATAATTTATATCACAACTTATTTAATTCATAAATACACTATTTAAAATCCAAATGACTATAGCTCCAAACTAGAACTGACAAATGGGTGGGTGCGGCGGACATAAGTGGGTTTGGACAAAACGTTCGAGTATAAGATTATTATTGATCTTTTGAAGTTAATTTAAGATATTTTTGAATTTAAAATTGACATAAATTTCTTTAATTTTTGTCATGTCAATACAATAGTATGTAAAATGTATTAGTCAATTGTAAGTTTTATTTGTTTTAAATGTATTATTATCTTTAAAAATATTTAAATTATTGTAGTAATTTAGAAAGGAAGGGATATGCTATATATTTTACCTGAAGTGTGGTGGATATTGAGGCCACTTATTAACCCACTCTTTTATGTCTTTGTTATGAGGCTCATGAGAAGCGAACATCTGCGTGGGATTATCCACATAAAAATCGAACACTTGTTTCCAATCTCTCACATTTTTGGTATGCTCAGTATCAGAATAGCCAATTGAGATCACTTCATTTCTCCTCACCTTCAGCCTCTCCTCTTTGGACTGACCAAAAAACTCCCTCGATGCCAATAAAATCTTTTCTTGCAATTCTAATGGCACCCCGTGATTTATGACTTGGAAAAATCCCCAATTCTGGCAGGCCTCCTCTATTCGGGAAACTAAAAGTTTTGAATCCGATATTGAAAGATCGATTTGTGGGATCCCTTCGGCTTCGATTATACAAGGTTTCGGCCTGTGTTCAATAGCTTGGATGAAGCATGGATCAACTTCTTCCATGGTGTTGGTGTTGGTGTTGGTGGACTACTATTAAGTTTGTTGGTTTTGGTTGTAGGAAAGGTAATTGCTCCACTGTAATATGTAGTACGTAGGACGAGAAATGAGTGTGGTGGGGGAATACATTGAACCTGGACATTAACTTTGTTTGGTTTTTTGTCACTTAATAAATCAAGCATGATGCATGCACTGGCCAACTTTCGTTTGGTAATCGTACGTTTCTATTTTTAAATTTTTATATTTATTTTCATTTGCCGAGATCAAAAATAGAAAATATGTAAAAAACAACAGAAAGAACAAAAATAATTACCCAAAAAACTTTTCAAAATGAAAAGGCCAATCAATTTTATATCAAGGTTC
Organism: Panax quinquefolius; assembly: GCA_020205615.1. Taxonomy (NCBI): domain Eukaryota; kingdom Viridiplantae; phylum Streptophyta; class Magnoliopsida; order Apiales; family Araliaceae; genus Panax; species Panax quinquefolius. The sequence goes on from CM035165.1 coordinate 107,533,917, forward strand.
AATTTTTTTAAAATTTTCTTTTGTTTTTTTCTTCTTGGATTAAGATACAACCACGAATCTTCCATTGCACGTTCACAAAAAACAATTACTTCCACTACTCCCACTCCCTTGAGACTTGATAGTAATTTGCTTTTAATTTCTTACTTCCCATAATTGTGTCGCACCTGATCTTTTCTACAATTAATTTCCTCATGCATGACGTATCTTTGAATATTTTACAAAATGGGGTACTTATTTAATTATTTTATAGATTAAGAATATTGTACTGAGAAATTAAGTAATGCAAGTATTTCCACACTGATCATGTTATTAAGAATTTATAACAATATCACTATAGTTTTTGTTAAATTGCACCTCTTCATTTATGAGTTTTGATTAATTTTGGAATTAATTTAGACCCATTAATTGATTGAATTTAAATTCAATTATAAGTACATTTGATAGTCTACTACAAGGAGATTAAGAGAGAACATTACTATATGAAAAGGTTTATTGTTGTTTCAAAAAACTATTTTCTGTAAGTTCCACGTCGATATAAGAAGTAAAACTATTTAATGCTTTATAAGCATAAGTGAAACAATTTAATTTATTTGTGGTACTAAAGGACACATTTGGTCGAAATAATGTGGTGCAAAGCACCACCTTCTCGCGACCCGATAGCGGGTGCGGGTTTGCGTTGCATTGACGCTTTAGGTGCACTTTTCAAATTCTCTCTTCTTAGTACTCTCTTAAGGACATGGATTACCCCTCCTGTTTTAACTGTTGTGTGTCTTATTCTTCTTTCAATTTCAAACTCTATATGTATATCAAGTCTCAAACTACTCTCAATTTTGTTAATTACTATATATCATTATTACATGCATACAGCTTTGAACAATTTATTAATCTTTGTACATTACGTAACATCATACTCCATCCGTCCTAAATTAATTGCTCAATTTTGACTTTTTAAAGTCAAATTGACCATTTTTAAAACTAATCTTTTTACTATTTTTGCTAAAATATAGGTGAAGAGATTATAACCAAAAGAAAGTATATACAATTTATTATTAATCCCAATTTTTATAATTTTAGAAATATATTTATATATGCTTAATTATAAATTCTAAAAATAGTCAATTTGACTTAAAAAAGTCAAAACTGAGCAATTAATTTGGGTCGGAGGGAGTAATTCATGCCCCCAATGAGTAATTATGTATACTGCTATCATGAGGTGAGTGGCCGCCTAGCCATATGTACTTGACATCACAGGTTGAGTGCATCAAACTTATATGAAATCAAGAGCTCACCAAGCTAGGTTGACATGATAACTATTCTGTTATCTTGAAATGATATATCTGTATGTTTTCAACATCGAGTTTCTTGAAATTACTAAGTATTCGCGTAGTTCTAAATTTTCCCCAGCTATACGCCCTATACTTGGCAGGGTTGTTTTCATCTGTCAGCTCGTCTAGAGGCTCCACCATAGTTGAGTGCTTGGGGGTGAAGAAAAATGGGATGGAAAACCTTTCCCTCTTTGAGTTCACCATTACCCTGTGCTCCACACTCTCGTACTTGTCATTGCTCCATACCTGCATTAAATTACCATCAAGAATTGGCCTAATCGTATATATTTGAGATGTGGAACACCTAACAAATACCCTTGCATGTGTCCTAAAATGAATATTACCTATTAGTATTAGTTTTATAATTTCTGTAGAGAAAATGATTGTGACAAATTCTCCAAATAGACAAACACAAAATCATGAGGGTAGAATATACCTGAATTATGTCACCAACATTAATAATATAAGCATTAGGTGTAGGTTTTACTCGAATCCATTCTCCATCAGTTTTACGCTTTACTTCAAGTCCTCCAACGTCGTCTTGAGCTAGAACGGTCAAGGCACCTGGATCCTTGTGTCTGCCAACACCAAGGGCTAGGTCAGGGGCAGGACAGGGCGTATAGTGATTGATTCTGATCGAGCTGGTTGAGTCTTTGAAGAATCCATTGAACAGGTTTGCTTCCAAGCCTAAGCTCAAGGCTATGAATTCCAGTAATTTGTAACACAATTTATTCACTTCTTGAGCATATTCTTCGCAGATCTCCCTGATTCAAGAAACCTGTTAGACACTTGTGCTCTTAAAAGGGGGGTCACTTTCCATTTTTTGACAACTCAAAATGTTTCACTTTTTTGTAAAATTAATCTAGACAATATTTTTAACTAAATTAATATACTGGTATATATGTAAAGTATATGTATTTTTTTGAGTACGTAGCAGCTATATATTATTACCTCAAGTCTGGTGGATATTGAGGCCACTTATTAACCAGCACTTGTATCTCCTTGTCATCGGGCTCGTGAGAAGCGAACATCAGCGTCGGATTCTGCACATAAAAATCAAACACTTCTTTCCAATCTCTCACATTTTTGGTATGCTCCGTATCATAATAACCTGACGGGTTCGATTCATCTCTCCTCACCTTCAGCTTCTCCTCATTGGACTGAGCAAAAAACTCCCTCGATGCCAACTCAATTTTTTGGCGCAATTCTAATGCGACCCCATGATTTATGACTTGGAAAAAACCCCATTTCTGGCAGGCGTCGCCTATTTGGGAAACTAAAAGTTTGACATCTGATATTGAAAGATCGATTAACGGGATGCCTTGGGCTTCGATTACGGTAGGTTTAGGCCTGTGTTCAATGGCTTGGATGAAGCTTGGATCAACTTCTCCCATGGAGTTTGTTGAGAGAGATGGTGGTTTTGTTTAGTTTGTAAGAAAGGTACATATATATATATATATATATATATATATATATATAATTGTTGCACTACTATTATATAGCTGGTGAGAATTAAATGAGAGTGGTGGATTGAACCTGGACATTATTTTTGTTTATTAGTCCTATGTTTGATTTTTGTTACTTTGTGTCGAGACGGCAAACGAGACATAACCAAAAAATTGGTTTCAGCTCTCTAGCAAATTAACTGTTCATGAATCATGCGTCAAGCATGATGTAGTGGCAGTTATACTTTTCAAAATGGTACTTACAACTTGAGCAATATACCGACTGTCGTCGTCCAAGGACTACATTTTTTCCATTTTATCTTTGAAACGCACGACAAAATTTATTATTACTGAAAAATCTAATTACTACAAGGCTGGTGTTAATTGTGTGGAGGGGAATTTGATAGTTGATGTTGCGGAAGCTACTGTAGAAATTGGAAAAGCAAAAACAATGCAACTAAAGAGTGAGAGCAGATCCTCTGTCCAAGAAAAAGAGTGAGAGCAGATCAGAACACAAGAAAAAGTATACTCCACTTGGCAGAAATTAGATAGATTAATCTATCAACTACTTTGCCTTATATAGGCATACAAAAGGAGGCCACGTTACCTTAATTATCCCTTCCACTAACTCAACAATTCTTAAAAACTAACAATAATAAATGAAACAGCCCAAGACTAGCTAATACTAACAACTAGTGACTAACTTACTCAATCCGTTACTTAATATAAGCTCATTTTAGAGTTGTGCACAAGTATTAAAGAAATAATTGTAAAGTATTAAATATACTATTAATTGTCTATATTACCCTTGTATTGGAAAAAGATAATTATTTATTGGGCAAAAAATAGTGAGTAAACCAAAATTATATTTATTACTTGTGATAATATTGAAAACTAAACAATTAATGATTACTTGGGGTAATATTTTGTGCTATTCTTTTTATTTTTTTTCTTTTTGTTGCTATCTAGTATGGATAAAATTAAGAAACAAGGAATAAGAGATGACATGAAAGGGGAACGAAATATCTGCTAAAGAGAATGGAAGAAAGGGATGTCTAGCTACCATAGGGGGACAGAGATGACGGGGAAGGGGGAAGGGGGAAGGGGGAAATGGTACCAGCAACTGGGAAAGAAGGAGAAATGACGGGAGGGGAAGGGTATATAGTTTAATTACTTTTTTTAATTAAATGTTTAATTTAACTATTAGTTTACTTTTATTATAATTTATTAATATTATTTTACTCTTTCACTTACATAAATGATAAAAGAAAATTTATAAAATAACTCACTTTCTATACATAAGCATGTCAGTCACATCATAAATAAATTAACATCTATTTGTCTAGTTGTCATTTTTTAACAGGATGAATATATTTGAGCTACGTTTTATAACGTTAGAGAGGTACTTTAAAACAATAATTTAAAGTGTAAGTACAATTTGGAAATAAATGTCAGGTATTTTTGGATCTTTGCCAATTAATTATATGTTCTCTAGTGATCATTTAAATCAAATGATGAGGGATCGACCAATTAACAATGTGAAAGAATGATATGCAGGTACCTTAAACGAATAGATTATGAAAGAAAATATAATTAAAATAGATTCACGTTCTTACGTCGTCGTATATAAGACGATCATTGTAATACTTAAAGTCATTGTAAATTTTTCGTGATGATTTTTTTACTATTTATGATAAATTTTGACCATTACAAATGACCATTTTTTAGCAGTGTTTTGATTATATCCTGGCCGCTACTTCTGCCAGGTAGAAAATAATTATGAGACGCGCCTAATCATATGTCCAGAAAATGTCGGATTCTAAAAGAGTGCAAATATAAGACGCACCTGATCATATGTCCAGTGTGCATGCATGTACGTACAGTTTTGGAGTACTTGCATGCAGTAGATTAATTATGAGAGAGATATATACTTAATTTGTTATCCCTTTTGAATTAGATCAATCCCAGTTGTTATATATATATATATTTCCTAAAACAAATCTTTAATGTACGTACAATCTCATGGTCAGAAGACATTATATTCATAATTCAATGATGATAGGGTTGATGCAGATTACGTACAGAAAATAATTCTTTATTCCCTAATGAGTATTGATAAACTGGGTTCATTGCCGAAAGTTAAGGGACAGATCAACTTCGTAATAGTTGCTATTGATTACATGACCAAGTGGGTAGAGGCGAAGCCACTTCGATTGATAACAGAGCAGAAATGTTTGAAGTTCATGAAAGAGTCCGTAATATTTCGTTTCGGAATTCCCAAAGTAGTGATACCAGACAATGGACGCCAGTTCGTGGGATCAAAATTTGAAGGATTTTTGACAGAGCTGGGGGTTCAGCACAAGAAGACTTCGGTGGCTCATCCACAGTCGAATGGGCAAGTCGAGGTGACCAACAGGACGCTGCTGAACGGGATCAAGCGCAGACTGGATGAAGCTAAAGGAAGATGGCGGAAAGAACGCTCGCCATAATGTGGGCTTACCAGACTACACCGAGGACCACCACAGGGGATTCACCCTTTTCGATTGGCCTATGGTAATCGATGCCTTAGTCCCATCAAAATCGGATCTCAAGTCTTGGTCGGTCAATTTAAAGAGATCTACAATGACGAAGGACCAAAGGCCAACTGGATCTGCTAGAAGAAGTCGAGAGGTAGCTTTGCTCAAATTGGCTGCTTATCAACGAAGAGTAGACAAGCATTACAACAAAGGGGTCAAACTTCGTAGATTCGAAGTAGGAGACTTCGTCCTCAGAGAAGCCGAAGCATCTACGCCTCAAAACACAGGAAAGTTAATCTTAAACCCAGGAAGGGTCGTATGAGGTGATCAAGTATCAAAGCCGTGCACTTATCGGTTAAAAGGCATTAGATGGTTCCGATCAAGAACACTTGGCATGCAGCAAAGCTTCGAAATATTTTCAATAGAGATCAAGTCAATTTACCGAAAATCTTTACATGATTGTCCATTATCAATAAAAAGTCACTTTTTCACAATTGATCCTGTTCCTATTTGTCCTAAGTTCACAATGGTGTAAGGAGGTATGGTCGGACTCGTTGGCCATTCGATGGCAGCCCATTCATTTGTTGCCCAGCGTGGTAGACAAATCCTATGTTCCTATATTGTTTTTACCGAGGGCGGTAAAATCAATGGTCCACTGAAGTAAGGAGGTATGGTAGGACTCGCTGGCCATTCGATGGCAGCCTTATTGTCAGGAGTGTTCCTATGAATTTTTGACCCAGTGTGGTAGACAAATTTCGTGATCCTTATATCTTGATCCTTATATCTTGGTCCTTATATACTTGTTCTACCCCGAGTTGTAAGCAAGATTTTGATGGTGCAAAGAGGATCAGCCGAATTCACCTCACACATGACTGATCTCACACTTGGGTACCGATGAGTATATATTACTTTATTTTATTTAAGTGTTGAGTTCAGTTCATTCAATTCAGTTCAGTTAAATTCTGTCCATAAAATATAATTCACTTCATTTCATAAATTAACTGTTATATGCCTTAGATGATTCATTATTTGAGTTCAGTTTATTGATACTGAATTATTGACAAGAAACTAACCAAAACAGAAGTCATAATCAAGAAAGTTGAAGATTCATCAATAAAATAAAACATTCATATTCACACATACACACAACTGAGAATTATTATCTCTCTCAATACACTAGACATTATATCCTCCATTGTTAACCTTGTGAACACGTATACTGACTCTCACGCCTAAGCTATCCCAAGCGGTCCGTCCTACCATCGAAGCTTGTGGTGTTTATCGTGTTTACTGTGCAAGATCAGGACGTCTTACGTGATTGGGACGTTGGAGACGATCTTGGCGTTAACATTGGCGCTAGAAGGAGGGCGTGAGTTCTAGTGTCATTGAAATTTTCAATTACAATCATTTAATCTACTTCGGAAGATGATGAGGAGTAGAGATGAGTACGCCGGAAGAGGCGCGACGATGGCGATTAACTTCACAACGCCTCGTGTTTCGGTAAGGGATCATTTGGGTCCTTCTAAAAGTGCTCACGAGAGCACGGCCTCTAAGCATAATCAGAGATCTCCGTCCGAAGATCCATGGTGGGGCCAGACGGAGGTTGGTTTTCGATGCGGATAAGGAGCGTGATCATGGTCGAGGGCGGGTGGAAGGCTCATCGACCAAGACTCATTGCCGAAGCGGTCAGGAGGACAGAGCTGCCAATTTGGCGAGGATGGCGATTTAAAGCAGATAAAGCCTTGGAGGTTCATTAAAGCGAGAGAGAAGATATAGCCGAAACAGATGCTTGGTGGCAGAGTTAAGGGACGAAACATCTAGCCATGTTCAGTCCAAAAGGCGGAGTAAGTATAAGGAGATGCCACGGCGAGAGGGTAAAGAGCCGGAGCATTCTACACATGTGTCTAGGGATCGTTGTAAGACCCCGAATTTTATGAAATAAAAGTATTCAATTTTTTTTTTAATTACTATTCATGAGTTACTATTCACGAGTTACTATTCATGAGTTACTATTCACGAGTTACTATTCACGAGTACTATTCATGAATTACTATTCACGAGTTACTATTCACGAGTACTATTCATGAAGCATGATAATTTTTTTCGTAAGAAGGCATTACTCAATAATTGTTACAGTAATTACTGTTCAATATTTTATTTTATTGATTCAATAATTGCTACGTTGATATTTTATATTATTGTTGTTTCAATAATTGTCACGACACAGTATTTTCCATTATCGGAGCAATAATTCATATTATCTGAATAATATTATTGGATAACATTATTGGCAATGCCTAGAAAGTTCTGTCTAAGGAGAGGTTTGGTCACCTAATTGCGGCTACCAAGAGTGAGGAGAAAATCTTATTGGAAAGCCCCTCTTTCCTGAACCTGCCTCGTTGTCAATATTGTGATTACGTAATATTATTTGTGAATAATTAATTATTAATTTATATGATGAGGAAAATAATGATTTTATGTGGATATAGATGGAGAAAATTTTTAAAATGACAATTGTTGAAAATTAATATTTTATCATTTTCTGATAAAATAATTCATTTAAATATATTATTTTAATAATATATTAACGGTGATATTTTTATAATGAATGTGGGATATATGAGTATATGAGGAGGAAGAGTATTTTTGTGGCATTAAATGATTAACACATGTTTTGTGTGTCGGTGGACCCCATTTCTTGACTGAAATTTGATTATAGCCTGTAAAATCGTCCGTTTGTGGATTTCGGTCAATTTCTGTTTGGAATTTGGAAAAACTTTCTTCTGTAAAGTTGTAGAGAATTGAATTTCCTATAAAAACTCGTGAGATTCGAATTTTCTGATAAAAAGGCTATTTATTATGAATTATTGAAGTTTCGGAGTTCCGAAATAATTGATTTTTGGGAGTTTTAATTAATTATTTTGAGAAAAACGTTTTTGGTGAGTTTGTGAACCTCATTTAACATGTGCTATGGCTGAAATCAGATTTCAAAGGTGGGCTAAGGAATTTTGTTTATAAATAATATTATTATATTCAATTTTCTACTTTGGTGTTCTAAGCATTTTCCTATAAATAGGGAGCTTAGGTTAGAATTGAAAATCACACCAGAAACTGAAGTTTTCTCTCTATTTCTCTCTCGATATTTTGAGCGTATTCTTGTGAGTATACTTTGAGTGTTGATATACGGTGCGAGTTCAAGTCATAGCCTATGTGACGCCCCCAAAATTAGGTATACATCACCCATCTTGGGTCGCCACTTACATGGTACAGAATTTAAATACAACTTATTAACATAACTGTCGTGTACAATATGACATAAACTGTGAGTTTAAATACAAATATCGTCTACTAGATATTATACAAACTCAAAAAAAAAGAAAAAAAAAAGTCCTCATTACAATTATTATCACACTATTTCACAGAATAGTGAGGACTACTAATCTTATCTTCGGACCATCACTGTTTCCCACTTCGTCCCATTTATATATTCTCATTTCTTGAAGAAAGGTGAAAGAAATGGTGAGCTTAACTAGCCCAAAGAAGAAATATTATGACTAAGATAATGCGAATAAATTATCAATAGTCTTCAACAATGTTAAACCGATAAAATACAATGAAACCGGTTAATCTGCGTTGAATAAGCAATCCATTAAAAGAGTCAAGTAGAAAATAAAGTCTACTATCTTTTAGGTTTTAAAAGGTTTTTCATCATTTGTTATAAATGAGACTCGACTTTAATAAATATTCTACATCATCGAATCACCCCACTACTTCTGCCGAGGATATTCTTTAAGATCACGACCACAATTATTCATACACTACGCCCAAGAATATTTGTGTATTCATTAATGGTCATGATCATGCCAACAATCGTCCACCAATGCACTACTGACATCGAGGATTTTTATCACATCATTTGTAACATTACTACGGCCATGACACAACCGAATAGTTTCGGTCATAATCATACCAAGTCCATCTATGCACTACTGCCACGAGATGACTTTCAACATAATATAAACATGAGGATGATGACAATGATATAAGAATTCAATAAAACAAGTTCAAGAATTATTTTATCAAGGAATTATTAACGTCCAAATTATCAACATGATCTTTGTTTTGTAGAGTAAAATTCAAGAATGATCGGAAGAATATTTCCATGAAAAGATCTTTGGATAAAACGCAAATATCAAGGATATTCCACTAATTTCATGGAGTATAGAAGTCAAAGATTTAACCAACTGGGTATAATAAAGAATAGAATAACAAAAGAAATCACCATGCATGCGATAGATCGCATGCGTGTTATTCCAATGAGAATAATAAATAACGGAACCAGTCCCACGTAAACGCATGTACGGATGTTCCAACGAATAATAAAGAATGGAACCAGTCCCACGTAAAACACATGGACGGGATGTTCCAATGAATAATAATAAAGATCGTAACTGTGTCCGTGTAAAACACACGCATGTGATGTTCCAATGAATAATAATAAAGAGGGAACCGTGTCCTGTAAAACACACGCATGGATGTTCCAATGAATAATAATAAAGATTTTAACCGGTCCTTGTAAAACACACATGACAGATGTTCCAAATGAAATAATAGAAGAATGTCACCAAGTATAGGGTAAATCACAGATCAAAGTTATTCCAATGAATAATAAGCAATGGAATAACAACAGTTCTCTTCATGAATAAGAAAGAATAACACCCTTTACGGACAACAACAAATAATATCCCTTACATTTGGTAGGAGATTGAATCTGCGGCAGATGTAGTAACAAAATACTCTTCTTCTTTCTCTTTATTCTCTACTATACTTTTTCTCTCTATAGCTTGAATGAATTAAATGAAAAATAATGAAGCCCTGGCCTCTATTTATAGAAGATTTCTAGCTTAGCACTGCCGTGTGTGAAAAGCAAGTGGCTTTCGACGACTAATGATGTGAAAAGAAAAGTGGTTTGATGCCTGTAATGCGAAACGACAAGTGGTTCGACGCTTGTATAATGTGAAACGACAAGTGGTTCGGCGTCTGGTAAAGGTAATTACTATTAACGAAGGTAAATATTATCGACGAAGGTAAATACTATTCACAAGGGTAATTACTTATCGACGAAGAGACTCTTAGATGATGACATATGAGCCCCCATAAAATAATCAAACTTACCACAAATCATTTTTTTCATCAACACATATTTAATCTTTCAACAATTATTAATCATTTATAACTTGTCGTCTCAATTATTGATTTAATACTATAACATATTATACGAGATGATCTTGTGACAATAATTGAATCAATAATATAAGAGATATGATCGCAAAGAATTCTCGTAGCGATAATTGAGCATAAATGAGTGACTTCTCACGTAAGCATCAATAATCAATACTGTATGCTTATACGCAACCACGCATATTCTTCGTACTTTTACCAATAGAGTAGTTCAACAGTTTTAACGGTAACACCTCCACCGTTATTTTTATAAAATATTTTTGTCGCTTTCTCTGTCCGATAATAATTACATTGTGGGGTCCACCAATGATTGAGTAGTTGTGCTAATATTCCCTAACAAAAAAAATATTCCCCACCAAACGAATATTTTATAACAACTTGCATACTTTGCAAAATTTATAAATATTACCCACAACTATAACATTATATCAAATTTATTCCATAATATTCAAAAATAATATTTATAGAAAAATTCATCTTTATTTATAAAAAGTCGGGGTCTTACAACCTCCCTTCTTATGAAATTTAAGCCCTCGAAATTAGGGTACGATACTGGTATGTCGAAGAGGTAAGGATACCTTGATTTCATTTCGATTCTAACTCCCAACTCATTTCCTCAACATCGTGGTTCCTCCACAAAACTTTGACTTGAGGTATAACCTTGGAGCGTAGAATATGTTCCTTCTATCCAAAATTTGAACAGAACCTCTTCATACGTCAAATCTTCCGCTTATTTCGTCCCGGTTTTAACTCAATAATATGGTTCGGTCTTTCACATATTTACGTAACATAGATATGTGAAAAACGTTATGAACACGAGACATATTTGGCGGTAAAGCGAGTCTATAGGCCACGTTCTACTCGATCGAGGATTAAAATGGACCGATGAATCGAGGATTAAGTTTTCTCTCTTTCCAAATCTTGTAACTCCTTTCCATGGAGCAACTCTTAACAATACATGATCTCCTATATCGAATTCCACGTCCTTTCGATGAAGATCAACATAACTCTTTTTATCGATTTTGTGAGGTTTTTATACGTTGTCGGATCGTTTGAATCTTTTCCGTAGTCATACGTACCAACTCCGGGTCCCAACAACGTTGCTTCACCCATCTCATCCCAAAGATCTTCGGAGAACGACACTTTCTTCCATACAATGCTTGAATGGAGCCATGCCAATACTTGCTTGATAAGCATTGTTATAGAAAAACTCCACCAATGGTAAGTACTTGTCCCAACTCCCTTGAAATCAAGGACATAGAGTCTTAATAGATCTTCAAGAGTTTGAATAGTCCTCTCCATTGTCCATCCGTCTGAGGATGATATGCCGAGCTAAATCGTAAGTCTGTGCCATAGCTTTTTGCAAACTAACCCAAAATCGTGAAGTGAATCTTGGGTCTCGATCGAAACTATGGATACAGCATACCATGCGATCTTACAATCTCGTTTATGTACATACTGAACAAGACGTTCAAGTGTATAAGTATCTCGTATCGGTAAGAAATGAGCGGACTTGGTCAATCTATCAACAATGACCCATATCGCATCAATGCCTTGAGAAACCTTAGGAAGACCGTGCTTGAAATCCATGGTAATGTGCTCCCACTTCCATTCGGGAATTTCAAGTGGTTGCAATGGACCTTTTGGTACTTGATGCTCCGCTTTAACTCATTGACAAGTTAGACACCTTGAGATAAACAAATATTATCTCTCTCTTCATATTGCTCCACCAAAATGTATGGCGAATATCATGATACATTTTGGTACTCCCGAGATGGATTGCAAATGGTGTGTTGTGCGCGCCTCCATCATGATATTATACTTTAAATTAGGGTCGTTAGAACACAAAAAAGTCCGGAGTTGACTCAAGTATTCCTTCTTCATCGATTCTTGCTTCCCAGCATAGCACCTTTTGCACTTTCTTCCTCATACGCGCATCACTCCCGTGTCCAGTAGCTTGGCGACTTTAACTTTATCGATTAAAGTCGGTTCTACTCGTATACTCGCTATCATCACATGCGTCCCTCGAGTCTTTAACTCTATCTCCATCCTTTGCAAGTCACACAAAATTGGCCTTTGCGTTGACAATATCGCACTCAGATTGCTTGCATATGATTTTCTACTCAATCGTCGCCTACCACGTTCGCTTTTCCGGGATGGTATTGGATGGTATGATCATAATCTTTCATCAGCTCAAGCCAACGTTGTTGTCGCATGTTGAGTTCCTTTTGAGTGAAGAAATATTTGAGGCTTTTATGATCCGTAAAGATCTCCACTTTCTCCCCATACAAGTAATGCCTCCAAATTTTAAGTCAAGAAGATAATAAATGCTAACTCTAGATTATGAGTAGGATAATTCCTCTCATATTCTTTGAGTTGTCACGAGGCATAGGCTATAACTTTTCCATGTTGCATAAGAACACATCCCAACCCTTTGCTCAAGCATCATCATGAGATGACAAATCCTCCGAGCCGATGGTATTGTCGAACAGTCTTTAAATAAGTCTCCTCTTGAGTTCTTGAAAACTCTTCTCACATTCTTCGCTTCCAACCGAACTTTGTATCTTTCCGAAGTCACCGAAATCGATGGAGTAGCGATTCGAGAAAATCCTTCCACGAATCTCCGATAATAACCACTAAACCGAGAAAGCTACGTGACTTCTGGTCATCGATTTAGGTTGTTCCTACTGAATAGCTTCAATCTTTCTTTGGGTCAATGGATATTCCATGACTTGATACCACGTGCCCAAGGAATGATACTTTTCAAGCCAGAACTCACATTTCTTCAACTTGGCATAAAGCTTATATTCACGAAGCTTTTGGAGTGTCAGCCTCAAGTGTTGCTCATGATCTTCACGACTTTTGGAATAAATAAGGATGTCATCAATAAAGACGACCACAAAGTGATCTAAATATTCCTTGAATACTCGGTTCATCATATCCATGAAGGCAGCAGGAGCATTAGTCAATCCAAAGGACATGACTAGAAATTCATAATGCCCATACCGAGTTCTAAAAGCCGTTTTTGGAATGTCAGCGGTTCTAATCTTCAATTGGTGATATCCTAACGAAGATCAATCTTTGAAAAGAATTTGGCTCCTTGCAATCGGTCAAACAAGTCATCAATACGTGGCAATGGATACCTATTTTGATGGTGACATGATTCAACTCCCGATAATCAATACAAAGTCGCATACTCCCATCTTTCTTCTTCACGAATAGAATGAGGAGCACCCCAAGGAGAAGTACTAGGGATGAATAAAGCCAATGTCTAACAATTCCTGCGGTTGGGTCTTTAACTCCACGAAGTTCAATAGAGCCATTTGATATGGGGATTTGGAAATAGGTTTTATCTTTGGGTTCAAGGTCGATACAAAATTCAATTTCACGCCTGGGGTAGGCTGGGAAGTTCTTCGGGAATACGTCGGAAAATTTATTAACAATAGAAATATCGCTTCAAAACCGGCGTATTTTTGTTTAAATCTGTGACATGAGCTAAGAAAGCTTGACATCCGTTTTTCAATAAACGAATAGCTTTATGGCTTGAGATGACCGTGATTGATTTTAATGGTTTGGTCGTTTGAATTCGTATAATAGGTTGATTAGGAATATGAAAGCTAACAACCTTACGAAAACAATCAATTTTTGCATGATAAGTAGTTAACCAATCAATCCCTAGAATCACGTCAAATGCAAGTATTTTTAATGAAATAAGATCGACAGGTAATGTGAGGGTACCGATTTGAACCAAACAAGACTTATAAACAAATGGATGTAATGAAGGTTTCTCCCAACGGAGTTTCCACAGATAAGTCAAAGTCTAATTTCTCCGAGTCAAATTTAATCGATGAGCGCAAGTAGGAGAAATAAAAGAATGGGTAGAACCCAGTATCAAATAAAGTATAGACTTCATTAGAGTTTATGATAAGCTTACCCGTGATGACCTCATTCGGATTCCTTGCTCTTTGGGAGGTCACAACAAACGCCTCCTCAGACTACCTGGGTTTTGAATTTTTGGGATGTCCTTTGGTGCCTCCATCCTAGCTAAATTTGTCTTGATGAACGACAAAATCGAGCTAAGTGACCTTCTCTTCCATAATTCTAACATGCTTTGACTGACGGTATGACGCATTTGATCGATGTGTCCTCTCTCCGCATTTGAAGCATATGATAGTGGTCTTTCTCCTTCCTTAACAATGGGTCTTTGGTGTTGACGCCTTTCCATCATTGTTGAATCTCCGTTTCTTGAAATGTCCATTCTTATTGTTTTGTACCCGATTACCACCGGCGTGGTTACCATATCCGCCTATTGATTCCCTCCACACTTGTTGTCACCGCTCGATGACTACTCTCCGGTATTATAATTTTGCCACTATTTCTCTTCTTTTAGTTGTGTTGACTCATTATCGCGCTCCACTAATCGAGCCATTTATAACATCCGAATACAAACACAGCTTTATGAGAAATAAGATGTTGACGTATCTCGACTTCAAACCTCTTAAAAACATTCGCGCCATTCTCTTCATTATCCACCAGTGTGGTAAATCAGAACTGTGATAACTCCGCAAATTTTGCCTCGTATCATGCGACACGGTCATATTGTTTTGTTCTAATTTGATAAACTCCACCTCCTTCATGTGGCGAATACTTTCGTGAAAGTATTTGTCGTTGAACGACTCCTCGAACTTCTCCCAAGATATCTTCAAGACAAAGAGTTTGAAGTACGCTTTCCGATTTCCACCAAGAATCTGCCTCTCCGCAACATAAAGGCGTGAAAAGGAACCTTTTGCTCCTCGGAGCATCCCAAGACATCAAATATCTTGGTAATCTACTTTATCCATGCTTCCGCCAAGTGGTTTTGGCTCACCCTTAAACTCCGGTGGTCCCAAATCCTTAAATTGTTTAGCGGTGACCGCCAGAGAGTTTTCCGTGTTTCCACCTAAGGTTTTGGACGAGTCGCTTCTCTATCATTCTTGTTGCATAAATTGCATAAAGCCTCCTGAACATTTGATCATTCATCATTTGGTTAGTGTTGTTGTTTGCATGAGGATTGTCGCCTTCCCGATGCACATTATCCTCGATTATTGATATGTGGTGAATCAACGATCGCTCAAGGCTCCATTCTTATTCTCAACATTCTCGGATGTCATTTTCGACATCGCCACAAAACAAAAGGTTAATTGACATATAACAAATTATCCCTATCTTCCGACCAACCAATAAAATAGCACGTAAACTTAGGTAGGTCATACTAACGAAGGTATTCCCGTCTCTCCCTCCTAGTACTATTCTCACATCTTAGCCGTGGATCATATCCCTAAGCTCGATATATCAACCGTGACGCCCCCAAAATTAGGTATACATCACCCATCTTGGGTCGCCACTTACATGGTACGTAATTTAAATACAACTTATTAACATAACGTAAGTATGCATAATACGACATAAACCGTGAGTTTAAATACAAATATCGCCTACTAGATATTATACAAACTCAAAAAAAAAAAATCCTCATTACAATTATTATCACACTATTTCACGAATAGTGAGAACTACTAATGCTATCTTCGTGACCATCACTGCGTTCCCCACTGCCCCAAATTTATATTCTCATTTCCTGAAGAGAACGGTGAAAGAAAGGGGTGAGCTCAACTAGCCCAAGAAGAAATATTATGACTAAGATAATGCGAATAAATTATCAATAGTCTTCAACAATGTTAAACGATAAAATACAATAGACAACCATTTTAATCTGCGGTGGAATAAGCAATCCATTAAAAGAGTCAAGTAGAAAATAAAGTCTACTATCTTTTAGGTTTTAAAAGGTTTTCATCATCATTATAGTTGAGACTCACTTTAATAAATATTCTACATCATCGAATCACCCCTCGCACTTTTACCAAGGATATTCTTTAAGTATCACGACCACAATTATTCATGCACTACGGGCCGAGAATATTTGTGTATTCATTAATGGTCATGATCATGCCAACAACATCCCCACCAATGCACTACTACTGACCATCGAGGATTTTATCACATCATTTGTAACATTACTATCCATGATTACACCGAATAGTCTCGGTCATAATCATACCAAGTCCATCTATGCACTACAGAATGCCACGATGACTTTCAACATAATATAAACATGAGGATGATGACAATGATATAAGAATTCAATAAAACAAGTTCAAGAATTATTTTATCAAGGAATTATTAACGTCCAAATTATCAACATGATATCGTTTTGTGAGTAAAATTCAAGAATGATCGTAAGAATATTTCCATGAAAAGATCTTTGGATGAAACGCAAATATCAAGGATATTCCACTAATTTCATGGAGTATAGAAGTCAAAGTTTTAACCAACCGGGTATAATAAAGAATAGAATAACAAAAGAAATCACCATGTACGCGATAGATCGCCTGGCGAGTTATTCCAACGAGAATAATAAATAACGGAACCAGTCCCACGTAAACGCATGCATGGATGTTCCAATGTAATAATAAAGAATGGAACCAGTCCCACGTAAAACACACAGAGCAGGATGTTCCAATGAATAATAATAAAGATTTTAACCAGTCCGGTGTAAAACACACGACAAGAGATGTTCCAACAGTAATAATAATAAAGAGCGGAACCAGTCCATTAGCAAAACACACGCATGTGATGTTCCAACAGAATAATAATAAAAGATTTTAACCGAGTCCTATTGTAAACACACACGAGCGAGATGTTCCAATGTAATAATAGAAGAATGTCACCAAGTATAGGGTAAATCACAGATACACAAAGTTATTCCAATGTAATAATAAGCAATGGAATAACAACAGTTCTCTTCATGAATAAGAAAGAATAACACCCCTTACTACGGTACAACAAATAATATCCCTTACATTTGGTAGGAGATTGAATACCTACTGCGATGTAGTAAGAATAAAATACTCTTCTTCTTTCTCTTATTCTCTCTATACTTTCTCTCTCTATAGCTTGAATGAATTAAGTGAAAAATAATGAAGCCCTAGGCCTCTATTTATAGAAGATTTCTAGCTTAGCACCGCTTGCCGTGTGAAAAGGCAAGTGGCTTGACGACTAATGATGTGAAAAGAAAAGTGGTTTGACTCTCAGAATGTGAAACGACAAGTGGTTCGACGCTCTAGTAAAGGTAATTACTATTAACGAAGGTAAATACTATTGACGAAGGTAAATACTATCCACAAGGGTAATTACTTATCGATTGAAGAGACTCTTAGATGATGACATAGAGCCCCCATAAAATAATCAAACTTACCACAAATCATTTTTTTTCATCAACACATATTTAATCTTTCAACAATTATTAATCATTTATAACTTGTCGTCTCAATTATTGATTTAATACTATAACATATTATACGTGATGATCTTGTGACAATAATTGAATTAATAATATAAGAGATATGATGCAAAGAATTATCGTAGCGAATAATTGAGCTTAGGTGAGTGACTTCTCACGTAAGCATCAATAATCAATACCGTAATGCTACTTATGCAACCACGCCAGACATCTTTATTTTTTACCACCGGGTAGTTCAACAGCTTTTAACGGTAACACCTCCGCCATTATTTTTATAAAATATTTTTATCGTTTTCTCTATCCGACAATAATTACATTTTGTAGGGTCCACCAATGATTGAGTAGTTGTTATTTAATATTCCCTAACAAAAAGAATATTCCCACCAAACGAATATTTTATAACAACTTGCATACTTTGCAAAATTTATAAATATTACCCACAACTATAACATTATATCAAATTTATTCCATAATATTCAAAAATAATATTTATAGAAAAATTCATCTTTATTTATAAAAGTTTGAGGTCTTACAAATATCTATATCCTGTTTCAACTAAATCTTGTCTTTCGAGGTAAGGGATGTTATTTTCTTTTTAAATGATATTATTTCTTCAATATCATTATCTTTGAAATATTGGTTGGAACTTTTTATCAAATTTGAAACTTTTTCACGCTATGGGGTTACTTATTCATGAGTTACTTATTCACGAAGTTACTATTCATGAGTTACTATTCACGAGTTACTATTCACGAGTACTATTCATGAAGCGTGAAGATGTTTTTTTTGTGGAATTTCTATCTTTTGGTGTCTGAAAGTTACTTATTCACGATATCTTGCACTATTCACGAATACTGACTATTCAATAGAAAAATGAAATTTTTTTCTTTTAAATCTAAAATGTCTATTCTCGATACTAGCTTTGATTGTATCCATGTTTTGATCATTCTTGAATTTTACACCCCTATGATTATTTTTGAGGTATTTTTTGGGCGTGGATAAAACAAAGTACTTAATCCTTAATCCTTAATCCTTAATCCTTGTCATTTTGTTTCACCGGATTCGTTTTTTTAAAATATTTTTCATCATCTTCATCTTAAATGATGATATTACTTGAATATCTTTGGCCTGTAGATGCAAAGATGAATGATTTCTTGATGAATATCTTTGGCCCGTAGTGCAAGATGAACAGTGTTGAGATGAACATACGATCGATTAATATCTTTGGCCCGTAGTGCAAAGATGAACAGTGTTTAGATGAACATGACCAAATCGATGAATATCTTTGGCTCCAGTAGTGCAAAAAGATGAATATTTGATTCGAGATGTATATTGATTGATGTTACGAGGGATAAAATATCGACGATGAACTTTTAAATTCATATATAGAAGATAGTAGTTTGCATTCTCTACTTAACTCTTCTAATGAATTATTATTTCACTGCGAATATTGATTTAAAATTTGTTGTCTATTGTATTCTATTAGATTTTTCCTGTTGAAGACTAACGATAATTTGTTGTATATTATCTTAGTCATAATATTCTTTATCGGGCTAGTTGAGCTCACCCTTTTCCTTTTTGTTCCATTTTTCTTCTCGTGAGGCGAGAATGTAGCGAGTACTAGTCGGGGTATGGAATGAAGGTTCTAGAGAGAGTTGTTTAGTAGTCCTCACCATTTTATAAAATAATGTATCAATAATTATGATGGGAATTTATTTGCGTGTGGATATTGTCTAGATGGCAATATCTCGTATTTAAACTCACGCTTTATATGTTGTAATAATAAAGTTGTAGTTATTTCTGTACCATGTATTTGGCGACTCAGAATGGGTTGGATGGAATGGACCTATTTTGGGGGCGTCACAATCGTTCTCACGGTAGGAGGAGATCGAGGAGCAGAACTCCTGTGGCATCGAAGAAGGCACTGGTGGTCGTTGGTTCTCAGCATCGAGACGACCATAGGCGAAGGAGCAGGTCGAGGGAGATCGTGCTAGAAACCAGAAGAAGAGAGCATCAGCGTGAATGTTCTCATCATGAGGACAAAATTGTACGCCGGAGTAGGACCAGAAGCCCCACAAGGGCAATGGGATCGGCAAGAGAAGGTCGATCCACTCAGAGGCAGAATGTCATTCAGGAAAAAGAGGTCTCCTCGCAGCCCGAAGGTGTTAATTTTTTAGTAAAGGAGTTGAGAGAGCTCCAAAAGTAGTTGGCTGAGGTTCAACAGGTGAAGGACACTCCGGGTAAGAAGGCATCCCCTTTTTCCTCGGATATTCTCAAGGAGAAGGCGGATGTCACCAAGAAGTTGCCTCGTATGGAGAGTTACAATGGGTTCGGGGACTCTTACGACCATAGCCAGGCGTTCGACCGGCTCATGGATTATTATGATTTCACTGATGCTGCCAAGTGCCACATATTTGTTACGACATTGAGGAAAGATGCGAGGCAGTGGATGGGGACTTTGCCGTCAGATTCAATTTCCTCTTGGACTAAACTTTGCGATAAGTTTCATGCCCGATTTAGGAGCAACCGAAGGAGAGGAAAGCCCAATGGTTCATTAGCACTGGTCCGGCAGTTCACCAACGAGTCCTTGGGTCAATATGTGAAGAGGTTCAGAGAAGCAGTTGGTCAGGTGTCCGACCTCAATGATCTCTAAGCCGTAGGTTTGTTTCAGAATGGGCTAGATCTAGTAAAGTCCGAGAAGTTGGTGAAGAAATTAATGTTCAACCATCCGAAGAGCCTGGCAGAAGCTTTTGACAAAGTAGAAAGATATATTGTTGTAGAGGAGGCTATGAATAGCTTGAAGCGTCCTTCTTCAGACCAGTTAAAGGATGCAGATGATCCTAAGGCAGATGGCGATCAGAGGAAGGGGGGAGGATACAATGATCGGCCAGGGCAGTTCGAAGAAGTTCAATAATTCGTGGCGACAGAGGAGTAGTCGTCCACCTGCGTCCGCCTCGAAGGTGAACAAGGTTTACACCAAGTTGAACACGGATAGGTCGGTGATCTTGGACCAGATCAGGAACCAGCCATTCTATGAGCCGCCTCGTGACCACATCAAGCCAGGGCAGGGCAATACCCAAAAATATTGTGGCTATCATCAAGCTGCTGGTCACGATACTAATGAATGTTGTAATTTGAAAGATTTTGTAGAGAGGAAGATTCAAAATGGTTTGCTAGTTCAGTACGTGGCCGGGAGGGACCAATAAGGTCAGCAAAATCTTGATCGTCTTTATTCGGATCGCTTCGACGGTCCTACCCATTCAAAGTATTCCAAAGAACACCGCCAAGGCACGCTATCGATGTAATAACCCCGTGAACAACGGAAAGTTGGTAGGGAAGAAGAGGAGAGGATACCGGATTCTTGGCCATGTCCGTAGCGGGTGCTCCCGGCGTGGCCGATGCACCTTTCCGAGGACTGCTATTTCTTTCACCGATCGATTATCCTTCTGAGCCTATCGAGCCACATGAGGCGTTGGTGATCACAATCTTGGTGGGTTCGATAGATGTGAAGCGCATGATGATGAGACAACGGGTCTTCAGAGACATCTTATATGCCCATGCTTATCGGAGGATACATCTTGATGGGCAAAAAATGGAGGTCGACGAGGCTCCTTTATATGGCTTTAGCAACGATCCCATTAAAGTCATAGAGCCTTATCGAGCTCCCAGTGATCTTCGGCACGACTCCTCGGCAGGTAGAAATAATGTGTAAATTTTATGTTGTGCATGTAGATTCGGCTTACAACGCCATATTGGGAAGGCCTACACTGACAGCTCTCCAAGCGGTGACTTCCATCCCTCACTTCAAAATCAAGTTCCCCACGGCACATGGAGTCGGAAAAGTGGCAGGGGACTTAGATCTAGCCCGACGATGTTATAGAAATGCGGTTATTTCTTCCAGAGTGGGGGTCAGCAAACAGAAACAAACAATGGCAATTGAGATCGAGCCCTTCACCGAAAGCAGCTCAGAGCCAGTGGTAATTCCTGTAGGAGAAACGGAAGAGATCGAGCTAGTCCTTGGAAAGCCGTAGGAAGACAAGAAGATTGGTTTGGGGTCCGCGAACCTCTTCGGACAAACCTCATGGAGCTCCTTCGCTTCTATGCGGACATTTTTGCATGGGAACCATAGGACATGCCCGAGTCGGTAGAAAATATAGCGAAACACGGACTAGATGTAGATCTTTCAAGAAGCCAATTCGGCAGAAAAGGCGGATTTTTGCACCAGAGCGACGAAGATCATTGATGAGGAGATTGCAAAGCCGTTAGGCTGCTGACTTCATCTATGAAATTGATTACCCGGAGTGGATGGCGAATGTGGTGTTGGTGCAGAAGCAGAATGGAAAATGGCGAGTTTGCATCGACTACACCGATCTGAATAAAGCTTGTCCGAAAGACTTTTATCCTTTGCCCCATATTGACCAGCTCATCGATGCCACTTCGGGGTATGCATTACTAAGCTTTATGGATGCTTTTTCAGGTTATCACCAAATATCCATGTGCAAGAAAGATGTCCCAAGACAGCATTCATTACACACCGCTTCGGTTGTCGCCCTACAAGAAGATGACCTTTGGCCTTATAAATGCTGGAGCCACTTACCGAGAATGATGAACTTCGTCTTCAACAGTGCAAGGGGAGAAACATGGAGGTCTATGTAGATGACATGATCGTGAAGAGCATGCAGTTCGTAAACCTTTAGACGATCTCGGAGGAGTGCTTCCAGGTCGTCCGTCATCATCACCGAGGCTCAATCGGCCAAATGCACCTTCTGGACTTCGTGCGGGGAAGTTTCGGGATATCCGGTCACCGGAGGGGCATTGAAGCCAATCCGGAGAAGATCCAGCCATTCTTGACATGAAGACTCCTCGGTCATTCAAAGACGTCCAACGTCTGATGGCGGGATTGCACTACGAGGAGGTTTATGTCAAGTCTCGCGGAGAGATGCCTTCCTTTCTTTGATACACTAAAAGGACCAAAGAATGCAAAGACGTTCCATTGGATGCCGAATCTTGAAGACGCCTTTCGTGGCATAAAGACATATCTATCTTCGGCTCCTTTATTGATGAAGCCTGCCCCAGCAGAGACCTTATGTAAGACCCCAACTTATTATTAATGAAATTTAATTTTCTCTATTTATTATTTTGAAATAGTAAGGGTTGATTTGATTAATGTGGATAGTTATGGGTAAAATACGCAAATATTTCAAAATAAGCAAGTGGTTATAAAATATTCATTGTTGTCGGGGAATATTCGTTTGGTCGTGGAATATTCTTGATGTCGGGGAATATTCGTACGACGGCGTAGTCTTTTGTGGGCCCCATAACGGAAAGCGATTGGATGAAGAAAACGACAAATATAAGTTGTTTAAAAATAACGGTAGTAGTTATTACTGAATTATCTTGTTAAAATACTCTGCGGTTAAAACACGATATCCACCAGTATTGCACCAATTATTGATTCTTACGTAAGAAGGCACTTACTTAATAATGGTTACGATAATTACTTTATTCAAATATTTTATTGATTTAATAATTGTTGCGTTGATATTTTATATTCTTGTTGTTTCAATAATTGTCATTACACAAGATTTTTTTTATTATCGATGCAATAATTCATATTATCTGAATAATATTATTATATAACATTATTGGCAATGTCTAGAAAGTTACATCAAGGAGAGGTTTGGTCACCTAATTGCGCGCCACAAGAAGGAGAAATTCTTATTGAAAGCCCCCTTTCCGAACCTACTGCTGTTATAAATATTGTGATTACGTAATATTATTTGTGAATAATTAATTATTGATTCATATGATGAGGAAAATATTAATTTTATGTGGATATAGATGGAGAAAATTTTAATGTGACAATTGTTGAAAATTAAAATTTTATCTTTTTCGATAAAATAATTCATTTAAATATATTATTATATTTTAATAATATAATAATGGTGATATTTTTACAACGAATGTGGGATATATGAGTATACGAGGAGGAAGAGTATTTTGTTGCAATAAATGTTTAAAACATGTTAAACATGCTCATTGGACCCCATTTATTATTTGAAATTTGATTATAGCACAGTAAAATCGTCCGTTTGTGGATTTCGGTCAATTTCTCATTTGGAATTTGGAAAAACTTTCTTCTGCAAAGTTGTAGAGAATTGAATTTCCTATAAAAATTCATGAGATTCAATTTTCCTGACAAAAAAGGGCTATTTATTATGAATTATTGAAGTTCAAGCTCAAAAATAGTTAATTTTTGAAGTTTTAATTATGTTAAATAAGAAAACGTTTTTAAAAAGTTTTGTGAGGTGGGCTACTTGTGTTGAATGCTGAATTCAGTTGATAAAAAGTAATGCGTAAGAATTTAATAAATATATATTAATATTTTATTAAATTTTACGCTTTTGTTTCTAAGCAATTTCCTATAAATAGGTGCTTAGGTTAGAATTGAAAATCACACCGAAACCCAATTTCTCTCTTTATATTATCGAGCGTATTCTTGTGAGTATTTTGAGTATACTTTGAGTATTATCATTGCAAGTTATAAGTTCAAGTTATAGCCTTTATATCCTGTTTCAACTAAAAGATCTTGCCTTTCGAGGTAAGGAATATTATTTTTTTGTAATGATATTATTTCTTCAATATCATTATGTTGAAATATTGATCTGAAGTTTTTATCAAATTTGGAACTTTTGGTGTCTGAGTTACTATTCACGATATCTGTGACTATTCACGATATCGACACTACTCACGCGAATACTGACTATTCCTCGAAAATGAAAAATTTTCTTTTAAGTCAAAAATATCTATTCGGATACTAGCTTTGATTGTATCCATGTTTTGATCATTCTTGAATTTTACACCACTATGATTATTTTTGAGGTATTTTTGGACGTGGATAAAACAAAGTACAAATCCTTAATCCTTAATCCTTGTCATTTTGTTTCACTGGATTCGTTTCTTTAAAAAATATTTTCATCATCTTCACTTAAATGATGATATTATGGAATATCTTTGGCCCAGTAGTGCAAAAGATGAATGATTTCTGAAGAATATCTTTGGCCCGTAGTGCAAAGATGAGCAGTGTTTAGATGAACACGACTAATCGATGAATATCTTTGGCTCAGTAGTGCAAAGATGAATATTTGATTCGGATATATATTGATTGATGTTACGAGGGATAAAAGATAGACGATGAACTTTTAAATTCATACATAGAAGATAGTAGTTTGTATTCTCTCTTGAACTCTTCTAATGAATTATTATTTCATTGCGAATATTGATTTAAAATTTGTTGTCTATTGTATTCTATTAGATTTTTCCCTGTTGAAGACTAACGATAATTTGTTGTATATTATCTTAGTTATAATATTCTTTACTGGGCTAGTTGAGCTCACCCTTTTCCTTTTTGTTCCATTTTTCTTCTCAGGAGGCGAGAATATAGCGAGTACGAGTCGGGGTATGGAATGAAAGTTCTAGAGAGGGTTGTTCAGTAGTCCTCACCATTTTGTAAAATAATGTATCAATAAATGAGATGAGGATTTATTTGAGTATAGATATTGTCTAGAAGATAATATTTGTATTCAAACTCACGCTTTCTTGTTGTAATAATAAAGTTGTAGTTGTTTACGCACCATGTATTGACAACTCGTAATGGGTTGGTTGGAATGGACCTATTTTGGGGCATCACGGTTGGTATCGAGCTTAGGGATATGATCTCTGGCGGAGATCGGGGAATAAAACTAGGAGGGAGAGACGAGTAAATCCTTCGCTAAGTGTGTCCTACCTAAGCTTATTTGTAAGTTGGTCGAAGATATAGGGATATTATGTGATATATTGATTTCCTTAATTAACCCTTGTTTTATGACGATGATTTGAGAATGTCGACCGAGAATATTAACAATGGAAATGAGACCATGGAGACGCTCAGACTCACCAACGAGGAGAACGCGGCAACAGTGGTGATGTTCCTCCCGTGAACAACACCATTGAAAGCGAGATGATGAACGAGGGGATGTTTAGAAGCTTTTTGCGGTTCATGCAAAATTAGACGAGGAGACTCGTGTTCAAAATACGGAGGAAATGATAGCAATTCACGGGTTGTCACACGACCAGCGATTCAAAGAGTTGGGACCACCGAAATTTAAGGGAAAGCCAGATCCGATCATGCCATGGAAACATGGGTCAAGCAAATTACCAAGATATTCGATGTCTTGGGATGCACGGAGAAACGAAGGTTCCATTCGCCACCTTTATGTTCCGTGGTGAGGCGGAACTCTCGGTGGGAGTCTCAGTGAAGCGTACCATCCATCCAATGACTTTCGGCGTGTCTTGGGAGACATTTCAGAACTATTTAATGACAAATACTTTCACGAAAGTGTTCGTCGTATGAAGGAAGTGGAGTTTATTAGGCCGAGTGAGAACAACATGACGGTGTCTCGATCACGAGGCAAAGTTTGCGAGTTATCCAGTTTGCACCTCATTTGGTGGAGAATGAGGAACGTATGATGCGGATGTTTCTTAGAGGTTTGAAACCCGGCGTACGTCGATATCTCATTTCATAAATTTTCTCTCTATTCAGATGTTGTAAACAGGCTCAATTATTAGAAGCGAGATAACGAGTACGGTCAACCGAGGGACCACATCCGGATCGTACCGGAGATATCGATCCAATGAATAATGATAACTAATGGAGAAAGAAACAGACGGACAAAAATGGTAACCACTCGGGTGGTAATCATGGCCATGAAAATTGAAGAAGCGAGTCGGGAGGAGATTTTAAAAGAGGAGATTTAACAATGACCATGTGAAGACGACGGTCTTAAGCAAGAATCGATTCTAAGGAGGAGAACGACCACCCATTATATGTTACAAATGTGGAAAAGAGGACATATCGGTCAAAGTCGCCCAACAACAGCTTCAAGGTATGCTATAATTGTGGAAAGGAAGGACATATCGCTTCGAGATTGTATAGTAGTGAAACCTAGTTCAATGGGGGACGGTGACTCAAAAGATCGTCCCCGTAAAAGTCAAAGTCAACGATTCCGGAAGAAGGCGTTTGTTGTGGGGTCAAAATCGAGAACCCAAACGAGGTGATCACGGGTAAGCTATTTATAAATTCTTGCGAAGTTTATACCTTACTTGATCTGGGTGCTACCCATTCATTTATCTCTCCTGCATGTGCTCAACGTTTAAACTTGACTCTAGAGAAATTAGACTTTGACCTATCTGTGGAAACTCCGTTAGGAGAAACTTTCATCACATCCATCGTTTATAAATCTTGTTTGATTCAAGTTGGCACCATCACCTTACCCGCTTGACCTTATCTCTTTAAAGATACTTGCTTTTGATGTGATTTTAGGGATTGATTGGTTAACTACTCATCATGCCAAAATTGATTGTTTTCGTAAGGTTGTTAGTTTTCATATTCCTAACCAACCTGTTATGCAATTCAAGCAACTAAACCATTAAAATCAATCATTTGTCATATCTAATCATAAAGCTATTCGCTTATTGAAAAACTGGATGTCAAGCTTTCTTAGCCCATGTTATGGATTTGAATAAAGACACGTCAAATTTGAATAATATTCTGTTTGTTATTGACTTTCCCGACGTATTTCTGAAGAACTTCCGGCCTACCCCGAACGTGAAGTTGAATTCTTTATTGATCTTGAACTGGTACAAAGCCCATTTCTAAAACCCCATATCGAATGGCTCCTATTGAACTTCAGGAGTTAAAGGTCCAACTACGAGAATTGTTGGACATCGGTTTCATTAAATCTAGTACATCTCCTTGGGGTGCTCTGTTTTATTCGTAAAAGAAGAAAGGCGGGGAGTATGCGACTTTGTATTGACTATTGAATTGAACTATGTCACCATCAAGAATAGGTATCCTCTACCTCGTATTGATGACTTGTTTGACCAATTGCAAGGGCATTTCTTTTCAAAAATCGATCTTCGCTCGATATCATCAATTTGAAGATTAGAATCCGAGGATATTCCAAAGAGGCGCCTTGAACTCTTGGTATGGGCATTATGAATTCTTAGTCATGTCTTTCGGACTAACTAATGCTCCTGCGGCTTTCATGGATATGATGAACCGAGTATTCATGAAATATTTGGATCAGTTCGTTGTTGTTTTTATTGATGACATCCTCATATATTCCAAAAGTCGTGAAGATCATGAGCACCATTTGAAGCTGGTACTCCAAAGGCTTCGTGCAAATAAACTATATGCCAAATTGAAGAAATGCGAGTTCTAGCTTGAGGAAGTAGCATTTCTTGGGCACGTGGTGTCAAAACATGGAGTATCCGTGGACCCGGCGAAGATTGAAGCAATACAAAGTTGGGAGCAACCGAAGTCGGTGACCGAAGTACGTAGCTTTCTGGGTCTAGCTGGTTATTATCGGAGATTCGTGGAAGGGTTTTCTCGAATCGCTACTCCATTAACCCAGCTAACTCGGAAGGATACAAAATTCGTTTGGAGCGAAGAATGCGAGAAGAGTTTCCAAGAGCTTAAGAGGAGACTTATTTCGGCACCTGTTCTAACAATACCATCTGGTTCGGATGGATTTGTTATCTACAGCGATGCTTCAGGCAAAGGGTTAGGATGTGTTCTCATGCAACGTGGGAAAGTCATAGCCTATGCCTCGTTATAACTTAAAGAATATGAGAGGAATTATCCTACTCATGATCTAGAGTTAAGCGGCCATCCGTTTCGCGCTAAAGATATGGAGGCACTATCTATATGGGGAGAAAGTGGAGATATATTCGGACCATAAAAGCCTTAAATATTTCTTCACTCAAAAGAACTCAACATGCGGCGTGACGTTGGCTCGAGCTATTGAAAGACTACGACCACACTATTCAATACCATCCTCGAAAAGCGAACGTGGTAGGCGACGCGTTGAGTAGAAAGATCATATCACGGGAATGAGTGCGATGATGTCAAGTATATGCATAAAGCCAACTTTAATAGAAAAAGTTAAGGTTGCTTTCCACCCAATCCCGGAGCTGATGCGTATGAAGAAGAAAGTACAAGAAGGAGCTATTCCTAAGCGAGAATTGATGAAGAAGGAATACTTGAGTCCACTCCGCACTTTGTGTCCCTAACGACTGATTTGAAGTACAAGATTATGATGGAGGCACACAATACACCATTTGCAATCCATCCTGGAAGTACTAAAATGTATCGTGATCTTCGACATACATTTTGGTGGAACAATATGAAGAGAGAGATTGCAAAGTTTATCACAATGTGTTTAACTTGTCAATGTGTAAAGGCGGAACATCTAGTACCTAAGGGTCCATTGCAACCACTTGAGATTCCGAAATGGAAGTGGGAACACATTGCCATGGATTTCGTTACGGGTCTTCCTACGGTTTCTCAAGGCATCAATGCTATTTGGGTTATTGGTGATAGATTAACTAAGTCTGCTCATTTCTTGCCGATACAGGAGACTTATTCCCTTGAACGTCTTGCTAGTATGTACGTGAATGAGATTGTGAGGTTGCATGGCATGCATGTATCAATAGTTTCGGATCGTGACCCAAGATTCACTTCAAGATTTTGGGTTAGCTTGCAAAAAGCTATGGGCACGGATTTACGATTCAGTTCGGCATACCATCCTCAAACGGACGGACAATCAGAAAGGACTATTCAAACTCTTGAAGATTTATTAAGACTACGTGTCCTGACTTCAAGGGCGGTTGGGATAAGTATTTACCATTGGTGGAATTCTCCTACAACAACAGCTTATCGAGCAAGTATAGGTGTGGCTCCATTTGAAGCATTATATGGACGAAAGTGTCGCTCTCAATATGTTGGGATGAGGTGGGTGAAGCAACATTGTTGGGACCCGAAGTTAAGACGTATGACTACCGAAAAGATCCAAATGATTCAAAACGATATACAAACCGGCACAAGATCGACAAAAGAGTTATGATGATCTTCATCGAAAGGACGTGGAATTTAGTATATGGGATCATGTATTGTTGCGAGTTGCCCGTGGAAGGGAGTTACAAGATTTGGGAAGAGAGGAAAGCTCAATCCAGATTTATTGGTCCATTTCAAATTCTTGACCGAGTAGGAAATGTAGCGTATATAGACTCGCGTTACCTCCAGTATGTCTCGTGTTCATAATGTGTTTTACATATCTCGTATTCAGAAATATGTGAAAGACCCAAACCACGTTATAGAGTTAGAACCGGACGAGATAGCCAAGACTTAACGTGTGAGGAGGTACTGTCCAAGATCTTGGATAGGAAGGAGCATGTCCTACGCTATGAAAGTCATACCACAAGTTAAAGTTCGTGGAGGAATCATGCTATAGAGGAAATGACACAGGGAATTGGAAACGGAAATGAAAGCGAGGTATCCTCACCTTTTGAACACCAGTCGTCGTCGTCGATTTCGAGGACGAAATTTCATAAGGAGGGAGGTTGTAAGACCCCAACTTATTATTAATGAAATTTAATTTTCTCTATTTATTATTTTGAAATAGTAAGGGTTGATTTGATTAATGTGGATAGTTATGGGTAAAATACATGCAAATATTTCAAAAATATGCAAGTGGTTATAAAATATTCATTGTTGTTTGGGAATATTCGTTTAGTAAATGGAATATTCTTCAGCATCGGGGAATATTAAATGCAATGGCCAGTAGCAATCTTTTGTGGGCCCCATAACTGAGAAAGCGATTGGATGAAGAAAGCGACAAATATAAGTTGTTTAAAAATAACAAACAGTAGTTATTCTCAATTAATCTTTATTAAAATACTCTTGGTTAAAACACAAGAAGATTACGGTATTGCACCAATTATTAATTCTTACGTAAGAAGGCACTACTTAATAATGGTTACGATAATTCTTTATTCGATATTTTATTGATTTAATAATTCTTTGCGTTGATATTTTATATTCTTTGTTGTTTGATAATTGTCATTACACATTATTTTTCATTATCGATCTGAATAATTCATATTATCTCGAATAATATTTTTAGATAACATTATTGGCAATGTCTAGAAAGTTACATCTAAGGAGAGGTTTGGTCACCTAATTGCGCGCCCATGAAGGAGAAATTCTTATTGGAAAGCCCCTCTTCTCTGAGGCGCACGGTTGTCGATATTGTGATTACATAATATTATTTGTGAATAATTAATTATTGATTCATATGATGAGAAAAATATTAATTTTATGTGGATATAGATGGAGAAAATTTTTAATGTGACAATTGTTGAAAATTGAAATTTTATCTTTTTCCGATAAAATAATTCATTTAAATATATTATTATATTTTAATAATATAATAATGGTGATATTTTTACAACGAATGTGGGATATATGAGTATCTGAGGAGGAAGAGTATTTTTTGTTGCAATAAATGTTTAAAACATGTTAAACATGTCGGTGGACCCCATTTATTGATTTGAAATTTGATTATAAACAGTAAAATCGCCTTGGTTTGTGGATTTCTTGTCCAATTTCGCATTTGGAATTTGGAAAAACTTTCTTCTTCAAAGTTGTAGAGAATTGAATTTCCTATAAAAATTCATGAGATTCAATTTTTCGACAAAAGGGCTATTTATTATGAATTATTGAAGTTCTAAAGCTCCAAAATAGTTAATTTTGAAGTTTTAATTATGTTAAATAAGAAAAACGTTTTTAAAAGTTTTGTGAGGTGGGCTACTTGTGTTGAATGCTGAATTCAGTTGATAAAAAGTAATAAGTAAGAATTTAATAAACATATATTAATATTTTATTAAATTTTCGCTTTGTGTTCTAAGCAATTTCTATAAATAGGGTGCTTAGGGTTAGAATTGAAAATCACACCAAAGCTGAAGTTTTCTCTCTCTATATTATCGAGCGTATTCTTGTGAGTATTTTGAGTATACTTGAGTATTGGTTGCATGCGGTGCAAGTTCAAGTCATACTTTATATCCTGTGTTTAACTAAAATCTTGTCTTTCGAGGTAAGGGATATTATTTTTTTCGTAATGATATTATTTCTTCAATATCATTATGTTGAAATATTGATCCGATGTTTTATCAAATTTGGAACTTTTGGTGTCTGAGATTCTTATTCACGTGTACTGACTATTCACGTATCTGACACTATTCATTCACGAATACGACTATTCATTCAAAAAAAAATGAAAATTTTCTTTTTTAGTCCAAAATATCTATTCGGGATACTAGCTTTGATTGTATCCATGTTTTGATCATTCTTGAATTTTACACCACCGTGATTATTTTTGAGGTATTTTTGGGCGTGGATAAAATAAAAAAATACGAATCCTTAATCCTTAATCCTTGTCATTTTGTTTCACCGGATTCGTTTCTTTAAAAATATTTTCATCATCTTCGGTCTTAAATGATGATATTATGGAATATCTTTGGCAGTAGTGCAAAGATGAATGATTTGAAGAATATCTTTGGCCAGAGTGCAAAAGATGAGCAGTGTTTAGATGAACATGACCAATGATGAATATCTTTGGCTCAGAGTGCAAAGATGAATATTTGATTCCGATATATATATTGATTGATGTTACGAGGGATAAAAGATGAGCGATGAACTTTTAAATTCATACATAGAAGATAGTAGTTTGCATTTCTCTCTTGAACTCTTCTAATGAATTATTATTTCATTGCGAATATTTATTTAAAATTTGTTGTCTATTGTATTCTATTAGATTTTTCCTTGTTGAAGACTAACGATAATTTGTTGTATATTATCTTAGTCATAATATTCTTTACTGGGCTAGTTGAGCTCACCCTTTTCCTTTTTGTTCCATTTTTCTTCTCAGGAGGCGAGAATATAACGAGTACGAGTCGGGGTATGGAATGAAAGTTATAGAGAGAGTTGTTTAGTAGTCCTCACCATTTTTGTAAAATAATGTATCAATAAATGAGATGAGGATTTATTTGAGTATAGATATTGTCTAGAAGATAATATTTGTATTCAAACTCACAGTTTTACTGTTGTAATAATAAAGTTGTAGTTGTTTCTGTACCATGTATTGACAACTCAGAATGGGTTGGTTGGAATGGACCTATTTTGGGGGCGTCACACCTTATATTTATACCTTCTGACAAGTTCGTTTGGCGGTTGGCAAGATCTTGATTCGGGAGGTCTGCGTAGGAAGCGAGATCCCGGCCTATTATGTCGATCACGTCCTACGAGATCTCAAACCGTGTACCCAAATATTGAAAAATTTGCTTTTGCTTTGATAATCGCTAGTAGAAAGCTTGGCAATATTTTCAAGGTCTCGCCTCTGATCGCCTCACACGGATCGACCATTGAAGAAGGTGATGAGCAAGCCGGGTTTTCGGGGAGGTTGGCGGCATGGACGATGGAATTATCCCAATTTTTATCGAATACCATCCCCGAACCGCTATCGAGGTCGTCGCCTTAGCCAATTTTATGGTGGAATGTTCGTTCACCGAAGCAGATGCCGAGTTTGCCAGAGGCTGAGACGTCCGATCGAGCTGTTGCGGTTCTTCAGTAGGGACAGAATGCATGGACGCTGTACGCAGATGGATCCTCTACCGTGACTGTTAGTGGGGCTGGTATTATCTTGACGAGTCCGGAGGATTCAAAGTCGCAAGCCATCGATTCGGGTTTAAAGCGACGAACAACGGCCGAGTATGGGCGATGTTGGCGGTGTTGATTGGCAAAGAGTCTAGAGGTCCAGAAGATGATCATTTACAGTGACTCTCAGTTGGTCGTCAAATAACTGTCGGGAGATTATGAAGCTCGTTGGACCAGGATGATCAAGTATCTGGCAGAATTAAAAGACCGACTTCAGTACTTTGTTTCTTATGAGTTTACGGGCATAGAAAGCGTAACGATAATTCCATTGTCGATGCCTGTCGAAGCTTCGCCACCACCAGTATGCGATGTTTTTAATGGATCGGTTTATTTGGAAGTTTTGCGGCGGTAGTGTTCAAAGATGAAGCGATGATGTGTATTGAAGCGATCTAATTCTTTGGATGACTCCCTACATCGAATATTTGGCAGATGGCGTCCTTCCTTCGGATCAGATGCTGGCAAAGAAGATCAAGTACAAGAGTGCCAACTTCGTTCTTATTGATGGGGATCTTTATCGAAGGGCATTTTCGTCACCATTATTGAAGTGTCTGGTTCCGTCTGAAGCTGAGTATGCCCTTCGGGAAGTTCATGAAGGCATTTGCGGTGATCATATAACTGCTAAGTCATTAGCATACAAAGTTCTTCTTGAAAGGTACTCATCGCCAACGATCTTCAAGAAGCTACCGAGTATGTAAAGAAGTGTGAGAAGTGTCGATTCAACAAATTCGATCCACATCACCACCGGAAGAGCTATACTCGATTCTATCTCCTATACCCTTTCTTTATGTCTGGGGTTGATATCTCGGGTCCATTCTTAGAAAGCTAAGGACGAGCCGACCGTAATAGTTGCTATTGATTACGTGACCAAGTGGGTAGAAGCGAAGCCACTTTGGTTGATAACAGAGCGAGGAATGTTTGAAGTTCATGAAAGAGTCCGTAATATTTCGCCGAATTCCCAAAGTGGTGATATCGTAAAATGGACGCCGGATTAGTGGGATCAAAATTTGAAGGATTTTTGACGAAGTGGGGTTCAAAGACAAGAAGATTTCGGTGGCTCATCCACAGTCGAATGGGCAAGTCGAGGTGACCAACAGGACGCTGCTGAATGGGATCAAGCGCAGACTGGATGAAGCTAAAGGAAGATGGCGGAAGAATCGCTTTCGGCGTCTTTGTGGGCTTACCGGACTACACCGAGGACCACCACAGGATTCACCCTTCGATTGGCCTATGGTGCGATGCCTTAGTCCCTACCAAAATCGGATCTCAAGTCTTCGGTCGGTCAATTCAAAGAGATCTACAATGATGAAGGATGAAGGCCAACTGGATCTGCTAGAAGAAGTCAGAGAGGTAGCTTTGCTCAAATTGGCTGCTTATCAACGAAGAGTAGACAAGCATTAGTAGACAAGCATTACAACAAAGGGGTCAAACTTCGCAGATTCGAAGTAGGAGACTTCGTCCTCAGAGAAGCCAAGCATCTACGCCTCAAAACACAGGAAAGTTAATGCCGAATCGAGAAGGGTAGATGA
Organism: Panax quinquefolius; assembly: GCA_020205615.1. NCBI lineage: Eukaryota > Viridiplantae > Streptophyta > Magnoliopsida > Apiales > Araliaceae > Panax > Panax quinquefolius. The sequence goes on from CM035165.1 coordinate 107,568,901, forward strand.
GGTGATCAAGTATCAAAGCCGAGACACTTATCGGTTAAAGGCATTAGATGGTTCCAGAGATCAAGAACACTTGGCACGCAGTGGGCTTCTAAATATTTTCAATAGAGATCAAGTCAATTTACTAAGAAGTGCATACGATTGTCCATTATCAATAAAAAGTCACTTTTTCACAATTGATCCTGCCTCTATTTGTCCTAAGTTCACAATGGTGTAAGGAGGTATGGTCTGGACTCATTTGGCCATTCGATGGCGACCCATTCATTTGTTGCCAAATAAGGTAGACAAATCCTATGTTCTATATTGTTTTTACCGAGGCGGTAAAATCAATGGTCCACCAAGTAAGGAGGTATGGTAGGACTCGCTGGCCATTCGATGACAGCTTTATTGTCAGGAGTGTTCCTATGAATTTGTGACCCAGTGTGGTAGACAAATTTCGTGATCCTTATATCTTGATCCTTATATCTTGGTCCTTATATACTTGTTCTACCCCGAGTGGTAAGCAAGATTTTGATGGTGCAAAGAGGATCAGCCGAATTCACCTCACACATGACCGATCTCACACTTCGGTATCGATGAGTATATATTACTTTATTTTATTTAAGTGTTGAGTTCAGTTCATTCAATTCAGTTCTGTTAAATTCTGTCCATAAAATTCAATTCACTTCATTTAATAAATTAACTGTTATATGCCTTAGATGATTCACTATTTGAGTTCAGTTTATTGATACTGAATTATTGACAAGAAACTAACCAAAACAGAAGTCATAATCAAGAAAGTTGAAGATTCATCAATAAAATAAAACATTCATATTCACACATACACACAACTGAGAATTATTATCTCTCTCAATACACTAGACATTATATCCTCCACTGTTAACCTTGTGAACACGTATACTGACTCTCACGCCTGAGCTATCCCCCGGCGATCCGGCCGTCAAGCTTGTGGTGTTTATCGTATTTACTGTGCAGGATCAGGACGTCTTACGTGATTGGGACGTTGGAGAAGATCCTGGCGTTAACAAGTATGTACATAAATGTGAATTGTGTACAACTGCTTAATAGCCTGGGAACATTGGCGGCGGCGGCGATGCGTACAAGTTCCCTAAATTTGGTGGCAATATGAAGTCGTCGACGGGCGATGGTGAAGAAATAGGGGTAGGAGGAGGAGATTGAGCAGTCTTTGGTGGTGGAGAAGGGATTGGAACAGGAGGAGAGAGGACTGTGTTGGCGGTGGGGAGAGAAGATCAAGCGGCGGAGGTGAGTGAACAGGTGGCGGTGGTGAATGGACTGGTGGAGGTGGGGAGGGGACCGGTGGAGGTGGTGAGTGGACCGGTGGAGGTGGGGAGTGGACCGGTGGTGGAGGGGAGGCAACGGGTGGTGGAGGGGACTGAACTGGTGGTGGTGGGGAATGAACCGGAGGTGGTGGAGATTTAACCGGAGGCGCTGGTGATTGAACTGGTGACGGGGGAGGGGATTGAACTGGTGGAGATTTAACCGGAGGCGATGGTGATTGAACTGGTGACGGGGGAGGGGATTGAACTGGTGGAGGATTTGGTTTAACAACTGGAGGAGTTGGTACGGATGGTGATGGCTTTGGTGAAGATGTTGACGGAACCTTAGGAGAAGGGGTTGGTGAAGATGTAGGCGGAACCTTAGGAGACGGGGTTGGTGATGGTGTGGAAGACTTGGGAGGAATTTTAGGTGGTGATGGAGACGGAGAAAGCTCTGGGGTAGGACTTGGTGGCTTAGAAATAGAAGGTGGAGAGGTCTTTGGTGGCTTAGAAATAGAAGGTGGAGAGGTCTTTGGTGGCTCAGAAATAGAAGGTGGAGAGTTCTTTGGTGGTTCAGGAGGAGAAGATGGTTTGTGGGAAGGAGTTGGTGGCTTAAATCTAGGCGGTGGAGAAGCCTTAGGTGGGGTTGGTGTAGGGGTTGATGGGGTTTGTTTAGGTACTGGTGGAGGAGTAGGCGTTGATGGTGGCGAGGACGGAGTTGGTTTTGGTGGTGATGGGGTTACTTTAGGAGTTGGTGGAGGCTGAGGTTTTGGTTGCGCTGGAGGCAAGGGGGTTTCTTTAGGAGATGGTGGTGTTTGAGATTTGGGAGACTCGGGGGTAGTTGAAGGAGGAGGATTATTATCCGCAGGACTTTCATGTCCCGGATTCCCTCTACAACCAACAGCTTCACAATTAACAGGATTGCTCACCACATGGATACATTCATCAACCGACTTTTGGTTTGGTTTATCAGGTATACAATTATTTACGCAATCCAATACAAGGTTGTGCCTAGGTGCTTGGCAACTTTTCATCTCTTGCTCGAAATAATTATAAGAATATGTGAAGTTCTCCAAACTTGGTAATGAGCAAACAGATTCGAGAACAGGTCCTGCTAACTTGTTGTGCCCAACGTCAATGTTGTTAACCTGCTTCAACCCAGCTAAGCCCTTTGGTAATGTCCCAACAAAATTGTTGTGGCTGATATCAAACACATTCAAATTTTCCAACAACCCAATTTCTTCTGGCAAGCAACCGGTGAAGTTATTGTTCATGAAATTCAACTCATTCAATGTTTTTGCCATCTTACCGATGCTCTTTGGTATACAACCAGAAAATTGGTTATCGGCCAACACAATGACTGAAACAGGCAAATTACCAAGATTTTCAGGGATATTGGACGAGAATTGATTGTTGTTCAAGAACAAGGCATCTAGAGGCTTGTCGAAGAGTTCTGGAGGCAACGGTCCTTCAAAGTCGTTGTACCGAAGATCAAGGTATATAAGGGCTGGCAAGCCCAGAACAACTTTTGGAAACGTACCAACAAAGCGATTGTTGCTTACATCTAACTCACGTAAAATTGTTAACTTTGAGAACTCTTCAGGAATAATTCCACAAAACCGGTTACTATTAATGTGGAAAAGAGCTATATCTGTCAAGAGGCCGAGCTGTGTGACAAGGTGTCCGGCAATATCTCCATTATTAAGATCAAGGCCAGCAACAACAGTCAATTTAGGGTCATCGAGTGCCCGTTCACAGAACACACCATTGTAGGCACATACATTGGCACCAACCCAATTGCCGGTCATGTTTTTGGGATCAGAAAAAATAGCTTTCTTCCATGCTTGGAGGGCAATGTAAGCTCTCCTGAGCCTGGAATTTGCAAAAGTGACACGAATATCGACCTCATACTCGAAGCCTTCAGGAAGATCATCCAAAGTTGATGAAACAGAAGAAATAGAAACTAAAACAAGGCATCCTAAGGCCTTGATGAATGTTTTAGGATTAATAGCCATTCCCGCCCAACCTACTTGGATAGGTCCAAGGTGCTTATACTACTTAATTAGAAAATGGATGGTGTTTTATGGGAGGAGGTTGAGAGGCTATTGACAAACTTGTCCAGAAATTAGCATACTTAATTTTAGGGAGATCTATTTGTACCACAAAACTTGAAGGCGTATATGATTTATAGAAACGGTTTAATTAGGAGTAATAATTTTTTTTTTGTCTGAATGGAACAGGATCATATATTTGCTAAATATTGGCAATGACCAAGTCTTCTCATAAAGCTGGACAAGGTTATTTTGAGGATATATCAACATATATATATATATATTGCAATGGGTTGAATTATTTTGACCAGATCTTTCTATTATTGGGACTTTTTTCATTGGACACAACCAAAAAATTATACTACCTTCATCAAAATTTTGATTGGTTCCATGGTGATAGACCCCAGCGAGGCAGTGAACTGTTTTAACAATAATTTTGTTAATTAAATTCAAATTTTGCAAAAGGTAAATAAGGGAAAATGGAATCTTTAGCAAACTTGATACATATCTGAAAAGAAACAATTTTTGGTCATTGGCTCTCCCTTGTCGTCTTGGTCACTACACCAAAACATCAAAAGTTTGGTGAAGGGTTCAAGGGCTGGTACCAACAAACAAGAACAACAAAACAACAATCGAGATATTCTAAAATATCTTTTTTTTTTTCTTTTTTCTTTTTCTTTTTAATAAAATAAACTTTGAGTAATTTCAAATCTGTCCAGATTTCAATGATTACCCAAACCATGGATTCATTATTCTTTTAAATTATTTTTTCACAAGACAAGTGAGCTAGATTTTCCTCTTTACAACCAACAAAAACTATCAAATCTCACTCCTTTACTTGCCCAATTTTCCTAAATACTAAAAGTACATAAAATGATTTTTTTGAGAAAAAAAAACTCAAAATTAGATATACATTGTAAGCAACTACTTTTAAAGAAAATTATTCTTTATCAAACAAATCCCTAACATTTAATAGAAACATTATAGTGGTGGTATGATACTACTACAAATTACCTCTCTCTCTCTCTCTCTCTCTCTCTCTCTATATATATATATATATATATATATATATATATATATATATAACGATACGTTAACTACAAATGTTTTTATAATATAAAAATGGAAACGAATTAAAAAAAATGCATCTAATTTTGGAGCAAATGGAGTATTAGTTAATTATCAGTTTGACAGGTCCATAGACGAACATAACACACCATAAACATAGTTCTTGGATACACAAAACAATGCTCTTGGATACACCATGCAAGTTAGGTTAAGGATTTCTTTGAATGGAAAATTCAATACCTCTACCAAAATACGTATATAAATATAAATATACCGATATAGGCTGCTTATAACTCCACAAAATTAGCATTTCTTGATAGTTCAAAAAAGAAGACTGGCATCAAAATACACACACACAGGCTCACAGATCATCCATAAGATCAGTTGAAAAAAGCTAGTTTAATGCCAAAGCAGTGTGCATATGTCTCACTTCAAGTCTATTTCTAGTCCCAAAAATTCAAATATTCTTACCATTGTGCATAATCATCATCTTCATGATTGTCATCTTTGTTATACGCACCATTACTGCCACCATTTTCAGTCTCCACTTTCATCTCTTCACCCCTGTTGTAATCTGATTGAGGCTTTGAAGTTCCATCAGTCAACTCAGATTCTCCATCTGCAAATGGCAAAGACCCCTGTGCAGAATGTCGATATTCAATAGTTGGCTCTTCTGGGATTTTTTGAGGTCCCCGGGTTTGAATGAGATAATGTGCCACAGACTTGAATCCAAGCTCTTTTACCTGAATTATTAATATAAATTAAGTCAACTGCTTCTCCTATAAAGATTTAGGACTTGTGTTCACTACATATGCCCTACTGCTACATATCAGACATCTAAAATGCAGCAAGCAGAATGCTTTCATCATCTCATCAACAGAAAAAAAGAAACTTTGAAAAAAGAAAACATAACAAATGAATTGAATTTGTGAAAAAATATATAGCATCCACTCAATTTGGTCCCTTGTCTGTCACAAGAAACAAAGGAGAACTATAGCAGAGAGGAGCACAATATGCCAGCAAATAAATATAAGAAACTAATGCAAGGGTAATGCAGGTGACCTTCCTATAGATGGAACCGGTAGGTGCCCATCCTTTGTCCCGTCGGCAGCGACTGCAGTTGCATATTCCTCGACAAACAGGGCAAGTCCAACTCGGATTCTCATTTGCTTCTGTAACATTTTCTCCATATCTGCACAAAGCCCAAGGGTTGTAGGAACTGAATGCTGATTACGACACTTGCGATAATATCTACAACCAATATCTAGTTGCCTAAATATACTATAGAACAACACAAGTTACATTCATATGAGAACGTGCTCCATGGATGTCAATAATGATATCATTCTACCTCATGAATAAGCAATCCCCGCAAACCTGCCCTTGGATTGCCTTGCAAGTGCTGCACTCAGTATGACGACCAAGAGTTTTCTGCCTGCAGGAAATCAGATAGTCACCAATTGTGAGCCTCTTACCAAATGAGCATTAACAAATCTTTATACAAGGTAGCTTGACAAACATGATAGATATTATAGAAGTTGAATCACCAGCTGCATTAAAAATGTTAACAAAAAGGATGGACATAATCTTTAAATTAAGGAATTTTGTCCCACCAAGAATTCATTTTTAAAAGGGGAGATTAACTCCTCTTTCTGATATATCAAGATAGCTAAATACACTCCCATCCGACAGTAAGAAAAAGAGAAAGGAAAGCTTCTGCTAAAGCTTAGAAAAAAACAGAGAGAAAGAAAGATAAAGCAAATAGGTGTTTTGTTTGGGTTCCATCACAGGGTTATTGTGGTGAGGTAATTTTAGTGTGTACTCAAATTAAAATATTTTTGTATTCTCTCAGTTTATTATAATGGATTTTTCGGAGATTGTCCCGTGGTTTTTACCGCTTAGTTTGAGAGGGTTTTCCACGTAAAATCTTGGTGTCTTGTGTTTGGTTATTTTTCATGAAATTATTTTCTGCAGTGGTTATTATTTTAGTGAAACTACAAATTTAATTTGTTTGGTATGTACTAACAACAGTATTTGGGAGGTGATGTTTCCCAACACAAGCCTCCTTGGTGACCTGCCTGAAACTTTTACCACCTCCTTGAACCAAGCGCTTAACAATGAGAATTCCCTTCTTCCCAAAGATAGCTGAACATATCATCCCCTTCCTCTTTTTAATCAACCAAATCTTCGAACAACTACTAGCTCTTAAGGCTAATTGGTGCATTAAATTCTTTAATGGTTGTCAAATTAGAAGGGAATTTAAATTTCCTTCAAAATTACCATAATAGCAAAAGGAGGATAAGATTAGAAGATTTTCAAAAGGCTATTTGTAAAGTCCAAAGTCTTGTTTCTCCACTTGTTGCTCTCATGTTACACAATACTACTATACTCGGAATATAGAAACTCGTGAAATTAGATAATATGTAAGAATTTGAAGGGAAAACTACCTGCATTGATGGCAACTCTTCCCCTCAAATGCATCATATATGCGTTGCCCATCTTCACTATAGCCATCCACATATAGAGTCCAAGTTGCCTTGCAATCACCCAAAAGCTGTTCATGCACTTCTGTATAAATCTCAGGTTCTGAACCTTCTTCTATAAGAATCTCGAGATTCCTTACAGATTTTCCTTTTTTCTTATAAAGGCCCCATTCCGCATAATTAACCCGAGTCATAGTATTCAATCTAAACAAATCCATGATGAGAAATTATTAGAAACACATAAAGAGACCAATTGCTTTCTGAGAAAACATAACAAAAGAAATAAAGTAAAATTTGGTATCCAACAAAACCCAAAACAGAAGCTCCCTCCATGAAGTCAATAATGCTTCTACCGGCTTTATTCTGAGTTTTCATCTCATCTGTCTAAAGCACCCAAAAGAAATGCAAAAAGAAGCAAAAGACTCCAGATTTATTAACCTTTCTCCGAAAACAAACAGATTGGAACTGTAAGATTAAAAGCAGTAAGTAGTTATCCACACACACACAAAAAAAACTAGGTAGGTTTACTCATAGTTTGAGACTAGCAAAATAAGTTCCATAAAACAAATAAACAGAACAATTTTATAAATAAAAAAACTAACTTCCCTTAAATTTCAAACCAAACAAGCTAAACAGTTTCTTCGTTCCTGGAAAACATAAGGAAAGAAATTAAAGTAAAATGAGCTTTATTATGCACTTCCAGTTCCGGGCATAACAAAATACTAAAAGAGGGATAAAAAGTAAAAGGAAAAAAAGAAAAAAAGAAAAAAATACATCTTTACCAAAACCTAATTGGGTTATCCAGTTTTCATCGATGTTTCACCAACGATCCAAAAAGAGAGAGGAAAAAAATGAAACGCTCTTAAATGGGAATTTTCATTTTCTTGCTTGAATTTTGGCGGGAAACAAAGAGGGGAAATGGGGTTACCTAGAAGAGCGTCTTGGGGGGGAAGCAGAGGGGGGCAAAGCAGGATTGGAAGTCTTTGGTCGCTTTGAAGGAGGAGAAGGGAGAAACTGGGACTTGAGCTTGCGAGAGAGATCCAAAATCCCCATTTTCTCCAATCTCTCTAGATTTTCTTTGATTCTTTCTTGTCTTGACTGTTCATACCCTGTTACTGCTACAGCTGAAGTTCCATCATCTTTCTTCATCGGCCGCTCATATTCTTCTATTTCTTCTTCTTCTTCTTCTTCTTCTTCTTCTCTGTATGTTGCATATTTTCTGGGTCGACCTCTCCTTCTCCGACCCACCATTGCTCTCTCTACTGGTTCTTCTTCTTCTTCTGTGTATTTTTTGGGTCGACCTCTCCTTTTTTGACCTTCCATTGCTCTCTCTACTTGGCTTGAGGGAAGGGAAAGGGAAGGGTTTTTTTAAGTTTTACACACTATCACTGTATTTGTGAGTTTTTAAAAGGAGTTTTTTAAGAGAGAAAGGAAAGGAGACGGAGGGAGCCTAAAAATTTCCTCCCAAAGTTGAAAAAATTGGAAAGAAATTGTAAAATATAATTTCAAAATAGTACTAGTAGTTTAACTTGAAATTTTCTTCTAAAACTTATAAATATAAAAGAAATTATTTCTTTTTGTTTCTCTCTTCAAGTGTACATGTCCCTCTCATCTATTTCCTATTTCTCTCTCTATCATGCCTCTCTTTTCTTTACATTATTACTCCAATAAATGCAAAACACTTGTTAAATTTTTTTTTAAAAATACCAAAATAATTGTCATAGTAATCATTTTTAAAGTTAAAAAATATAATTAAAAAACCCTCATTCAATATTTTATTCACGTAATATATATTTTAAAAAAGTATCAAATGATGTGATAGTGAGTCATTATTTGTAGTTGGGGGTAGGGAGGGGTTAGGGTAAATTGATTTATTCCCAATTTCTGATGTTTTTATTGTATGCTGTCTGTCTCATTCGAGAGCCATGAGTCCCATTATGCATTGGAGTGGGGGAGTTGCATGTACTGATGTACCCAAAAAAAACCTATTCCTTCCCATCAGAGTTGAATAGAATAGGTGTACGGTGTACCTAATACTAATAAATGGACATGGACTAGACTACTACTTAGTTGTATGATGATTACTTTGTTATTTCATCAAAGGGTTTGTAGAGGATGCTGACATTCCAAGGAAAACAAACGAGTAGAAGTATAAGAGAAAAACACAGTTTAGTATTGAATGAAGAGAGTGGATCGGGTCGGATCAGTGTTTTTAATAGACTGCAACCATACATACATACATACGGCTAATTACAAAACCACCCTATCCAATGGGTACGAATAAGTACAAGTGCTACACCAAAAAATAAGATAGCAGCATCATCATCATCTGTACAGATTCTTTTTGCAAGTAAGATGGCGGCGGCTACCTCCCTACATTCCATTAAAGAACTACCCAAACTGTTTGTTTACAAAATCAACATTACTGTAAAACCAATATCAACATTTAACACCTAAAAGCCAAATTTGTGACTTGCCAATCGAATATTCAAGCCATGTGATGATATTTCAGGACATCTACTCGGAGCCAGGCAAACTTCCTATACATGTTGACCACGCATCTTCTCGTGCATATCCAAAATAACTTCCCGCAACTCGGGAAAAACGGATACGAGTACGAGTTCAAGTATTCCGTATGTGAGTTGCTTCAAACAGACTGTGGACTGCATATACACACCCACAGACTTTTAGCTATTGTTGGTCCCAGATAAAGTGCCATCAAATGAAACAGAAAATAATTATTCAGCTTAAGATAAGACTTTTACCTGGAGGAAATAATATATGTCTTTAGCACAACGCTTGTACTGGTTGTGCCCAATCAAGCTGACCAGAGTAGTGGGAGCTCCATCTGGGGGTAGGGTGGGAAGAGAGAAAAAAAAAACCAGTTACATTCCTAGTCAAGATCATGATGCCCAGTCTTCAGAAGGCTTTAGGGATCATGAATGTCAAATAACGGCACCCAATGTTAAGTTTTGCAGACGTTCTGATACACGGTCAAGTATAACTAGGTTTGATTTGTTAAAACGGGGCATCAATATGGCTAAGAATTTTTATTATATTGTCAATTAACAAATAAATATCAAGATAAAAGTTAAGATTTCCTACTTATTCTCCCCGTCATACAATATACACATATATAGCAAAATAAATCTATGCTGTTCTATTCTTCTACCAGACTTTAGATATTACTCCCTCAATTCCACAAAAAAGTCTCATTTGACTTTTTTTCCTAGTCAAATTTTAAAATCCTAAAATTCAAAATTGAGGTGAATTTATTTGAGTTTGATTAATGCTATAGTTAATATTTTAAACTACTTAAGAAAGTACTACCAAGTACAAAATTGCAATTTCGAAAATTAATTTACTTCACGTCACCACTTGAATTTTAGAATTTCGCAAATTAATTATGATCAAACTCAAGCTGGACTCTTTTTGTGGAACGGAAGGAGAAACTCTTATATGGTAATATTAGCAGAAAGCCTTTTCTGCAATTTATAAAAGCAATTATTACAATACAGACAGAAACTTAGACCTACACTAGCAGTGGCAGACTGATTGTTATCGACATAACATTTACCCCAGTCATCACATACTAATGTAGTGAACGTCCTTCAAATGACTTAAACCTATACTTAGTAGTGGCAGACTGATTGTTACCAACAGAACATTCACCCCAGCCAACACATACTAAAGCAGTGAACATCCTCTGAATGACCTGGCTGCAGATGTATTAACATTAACAATTTGAAGACGAGATAAATAAACAAAACACAACTTCCTGGTAAACGAAGGAATTTCAAATAAATGGTCCACAAAGAAGACTAAAATAGTAAGATGCATAGACACTCACAAGTGATGTTTAGAGGTGAAATGCAAGTCACTTCCAGTGAACATCAAACCAATAAAAAGAGAAAGGGATAACTAGTTCTCACTTAAGATCATTTTCTTGACATCACTAGCTCTCCGAGCAGCCTCAAGCTGCTGCTCAAATGACCCCGGTTTAGAGACCTTGCTGCTGGCTGAATGGCTTGAACTTTGTGAAGATCTCTCATTTGGTTCACAATCATCCATTTCACTTTTAATATTTAATTTCAAGAAGAAGGTACCATCAGGCCAAAGCACCTAAAATAGAAATCCATCATTAGAACAAAGAAAACCTCAGATGAATGTTCTTTACTTTTTCTATCGACGCCCAATTCTCAAAGAAATGAATTTTTGGTGTAACAGACTAAGAGTTATAAAAATTAAAATATACACAGGTAATTACTGATCAGGAAATTAAACAAATTGGAGACCATTGCTTTCTTACATTAAATAACAATATATCAAGAGGGAACAACTAAGTTCTCCATATAAATAGATTTTTTCATATATAAGTAAGCATTATCTGGTCATGCTCCAGTGATGCATCAAAATTAAATAAACTTAACTCAATGAAGCTAATTTCTCAACGAAGCTAATTTCTCAACTATTGGAGTCGCAAGAATCTTGTTTCACCATTCCATTCAATTTGGGGCAACTGCTTTAGTTACACCAATTTCCACTACATCTTCCCTTACTATTGATTAGCATTAATACTGGTACATTCCTTCTCCTACCATTACTTAAATATTGTTGAATTAATCTTCCATACTACTCTTGACCGGTGTTTTTCTCATTTTACTCCTGTCAGTGCAACTTTAACTGTTTATGACTTCAAATACTTAACTTCTTAATGTTATTACTTTCACTCAATGGAGATGTTGGCCTTTGGAATGAAGCTGAATGTATTGCCATACAATTATCTGTCTTTCGCCAATAGTTGTCAAAATCTTATGATACTCGATACGTATCGTACGATAGACAGTTCGATACAATAATCACAGGGTGAATAAAAAATGACACCGTATCCTACGATCTAGTTACAATTCTTACGAAACGATACAATGTATGATACTTTTTAAAGTTAGCAACCGACTTGAAAAAGTTTTTATGTAGAACCAAAAGAGTAAAAACAAAGCTTTAATCCTTCTACCATTTCAAATGAAGAGGTTTTTTAGTATAAACATATTCTATATCGCCTGATGAGCCTTTAATCACTTTTTAGAGATTTATATCTTCTTCAGAATGTCGCTTTATTTTTCTCACATCACTTTTGTTAATTTGAATTATTCTCTTTTGTTTTATAGATAAAAGGTGAATCTGAATTTTACATTTTCTCTTGTTACACTATAAATATTACTAAAATAATATCTAACAAATCAATTTAGAGAATTTTGGCTACTATCTAACTTAAAAAATTTATTTTTAGTCTATAATAATGTTTACTTGACTACTTTTATATATAGTCAAGCTAATATGCTTGATTGTCCAATAATTATGTGTTTTATATGTTTAAATATTACCACATTTTTCATTTCGTTTCTGTATCGTACGATACGATTCACAATACGATACATGAAACACGATATGGGGGTATTCGATACATGATACGATTCACAATTTGACAACTATGATTCGCCCCACTCATTTCGTAATCATAAAGCCTCTGAACATCCGTCATTGAGCATAACCCAAAGTCAACCTCTCTAAGAAATAAGTTGAGAATATTACTGAATATTAATTAAGAAGCTGAGGCAGTAAGCTAAATTTTGAATGGCACTCTGTGACTGACTAACAAGGCATATGACCTGTAAATAGATGTGCTAATGTTAAAAGAATATTACCATCCAGTCACCTACTCAAATATTTGATGCCACTACAGAATTCTGAATCTGTATATCAGTGCTATCAAAATCTGAATAAAGCCTCCTGCTACACATGTTGATATAATTATAAAGTTTTGGACCCTTACTAGGCTCTGGCATACCCCATAAACGGTTCTATCTCTAAGGCTGAGGCAGGGCTCAGCTTAAATCGACTGGCACTTCCAACTATGTGAAGTTTCTATCTAAAGGAACCACACTGCCTCTAGTTCTATTTAGCAGGTATGGTGGTCCAGCTGACTTTATATTGTGCACTAAAAATACTACAAACACCATAACTCAAATTGTAGTGCTTCCAATTGAAAAATAGAAAATCAGAAACATAATTAATATTAAACTTATAGGTTTCCAGATGAACAATTTTGGTAAAATGGTTTGCAAGTAAAATTGCAGGCTTTCAATTGAACTATTCAGAAAAATTTAGAAATATTTAAAATGGCTTGATACTTACATCATGGATCCAGCGAATTCCTTGAGCAATAATGTCATCTCTCCGGAGCCAATGAATTTGCCTTAAGAGCCAGTCATCAATAGCATCTTCCATCATTAACTGTAATATTTGCTTTGATATCCAAAAGACCTGTCTTCTGAACCAATAAAAAACAAGCAATTTGAGCCAAATGATAATAAGTTATTTTTCCTTTATTGATAAGTTCAATTATGTTTGACAGATTTTTTTATGGTAAAAATGAAAATCAGAAAACAACAAGATGCATGCCATATAACTCTAATGCAGTTCCATCGTTTTCTTTATAGAAAAAACAAATTTAAAGAGAGAGAGAAGTTGTGCAGTCAAATAGAAGGGGCCTAAAATATTTATCTCAAAACAAGAAAACAGTAAATACTAAATTCTTCTTTCTTAGATGTGATGCAATATATACCAGGGATTCATAAGATTTAAGGTGAAAAGGATTATGAGGACTCCCAAAACAAAACTTATGACCACAACAAGCAAAAGAAAATATCGATAAACTCTATGTATTAGTGTAACCAATGTTAGTGTAAGTACTGAGATTGTAGGACATGAAGGGAGAAAAGAAAGATAAGATAAATTCTGTGTGTCAATCACTCACAGAACAAACACCACATATGCACCAGAAACAAATAGTTGCTATGTTACATCTCCAAATACATAACTTCTAGATGACCTTTTTATGGTATCCTCATATGTTGAATCAACTGTATACTCTACTGAAAAATGCATACCATTCTCTCTCTCTCTCTCTCTCTCTCACACACACACACACACACACACATGACACAACAGAAAACTAGTAAGCCATGTTCAGATCCAAAACAATCTCTTGGATGTCTCAGACTCAAACTGGTATCCTCAAACACTGTCAAAATATATTATACTGGAAAAATATAAACATACCTACTCAAATGGATTTGTTATATCACATGCCCAAAATCAAAACTGTTGTATATAATAACAGAAAGTATCCTATAACTCCAGGAATATGATAGTCCATTATTACAAGTTTGGAATATCATGGCAAGGAAAAAACAACACACACACTGCATAAATATGAAAATTAGCTCACCTGAGCCAGCCTCTTCTTTTTAGCTGGAAGATGTTATCTACTAAATTCAACACAGGTACACTTAAATTTGGTGGCGTCCACTGCAAGGGAAATTAACAGTCGTAGAAAAAAATTAGTGTTCAAGAAAGACTTAGCTATAACAGAACATATGGGTTTCAAACATACTCTTTAATCAGGACGTGGATGATAATTCTAAACCTATGAACCTATTGTAAAAAGACAAACTGAGTTATCCTAGTGAAGTAAGGGCCATAATTGCAAATTGGACTCACACTCTTAATTAAATCTACACAAATTTGAGCAGCGTCTCCACTTCATGCTTATTATCTATCTAAATCTCTTAACATGATTGCCATCAATTTCTTCAATACTTTACGTTTATCCACAAAAATGTCTGATTTTGTTCGTAAGGCATAAAATCTTTTCCCTTAACATCCTTCCATGTCATTTAAGAAGAAACCTTGATCCTCTAGAGATTGTGAACCAAATCAATGTAAAAGTGTGTCGCTATAGAATGATACAAAATATGTTATAAAACAATGATAGGTGGAAAATTCATGTAACTATAATCATGATATATTTATCAACAGTGTTTTACGATCAGCAGAAATTGTTCAACGACTAGAACCAGAGCTTAGAATCTAAAGACAAAAATAAGAAATCAGTGTACGGAGTTAGTTGAAGACATTCTAATAAATTCAGCCCTACTTGATAATCAAGCACAAAATTTGTAGGCAGCTAGTAGAAGTATCTATGTAGAACCTATAATCCCCCATCACAGTCCATTCCCATTTCCCCCACCATAACACCCCACCTTGAAACTTTAAGAAAAGATACCATTCAACTAAATAGGGTCACACAAAAAAGCAAGCATAACCAGGATTCAGGAGTCAAACAGATACGAAATGCACTAGACTGAATGCACAATACCTCTGGTGGTACTCCAGTTGGATCTTCCAGACGATCAGAAGTTAATGGAAAGTTTACCCCCGAAAAACCACGAATGCTGATTGATTCAGATTGCACCCTGGATTTAGGTTTTTCCTCAGAATCTAAGCCTCTAAACTCTTCGTTACGTTTAACCACCCTTGGTGGAAATTCCTTTGAATTCAATTCGTTGTCTGAGTGCCACCCATGAGCTTGTGCAATAGATCCTGTTTCCTCAGTGCCACCTCTATCACCTTCCTCATTATCAGAAAAACTATTAGCTGAATCTCCGGTATGTTGTCTTAAAATCAGTTTATTTATCTCATCTTCTTTCCAGGATAAGTTCTTGCCAGAAATTGAAGAAGCTGGTTCATAGGCTGAGGAAGATGGGCCAACAACTTTCCGCATCAAGCCATCTGAAACTCCTTTGAACTGGCGTACAATGTCATCCACAGCATCATCCACATTGACTGTTTGATGAAAACCAAAAAATTGACAGTGCTAACAGTAAGTGAATATATTTTAAGCCAGTCATAAAATCATAATTTATCAGCAAGATAAACGACTTAAACTGGAAGGCAAACAGTTTAGCACCATAAATAGATGTTACAAGATTACTGCCGGAGCTTAGTGACCATAAGCATTTGAGTCATCAAAACCTTCTCACAGTATTAACTCTCCTAAACTTATTCATAAGAGTTTATTTTGGTAAAGGGCACAGAATGCCTATGCAAATAAGAAGACATCGCTCATAATGGATAATTTATGCATATAGACATCATAATGTCTTGCTGACTCAATCCAGGATCCATTCAGGACTCCCTAGATGCAGCAGAAAAGTCTTCAAATCAAAGCCCAAATAACAAATACATTAACAAAGAATAATACCATACAAATGTCATAATCAACAGACACCTTCTAACTGATGAGAATATTATGAGGATAATCACTGCTCCCTGTAAATCACTGAGCGTAACATACACAACATACTTACAAAAGAATATATACACCAGAACTCAACATTATCAGCTAAAGTCCTAACTCTAGGAAGCAGCCAATGACAAAAGGCATAACCATTTTATTTAGTGCACCACCTGGACACCAGGGAAAACAACCACCAAACTCAAGAACCACCAAGTGAATTTACTTAATATTTGATTTTCTCTAATAAAATTCTTAATATGAACACAATTTATGGCTTTACGTACAGTTGATGCATTTATTGACGCATCAAAAGCTTATGTTTTACGTGAAGTAACAACGTAAAAACTGCCACCTGGATTCTAATTCTAACCACTATTGAATGTAATGGCTTGGAGCAATTCATTTAATTCTATTAACTGATAGAATTTTGATACTTATTTTCTAGACTTGGGAGGATGGCAGTTTCTTGTTGAGTGATTTTTATTCAATAATTACAAAATGTATTTCAAAACTAAAAGGATTTGTGATAAAATATAATTCATAAATAGTACATATACCAATGTTATGAATAATATTCTTCCATTTCAAACGAGTTCTTAGATTTGAAGTTTTAATGTGATGCTAAATTACTTTATTGGCTTAATGTTTTATGTTTTTGTTTTTTTAATTATACTCCTCAGATCCCATAGTTATAGGCTGATTTTCCATTTTGAGATGTCCCAATATATAGGCTACTTACTATTTATAAAATTTAGTTGGTTCATTGTTTTACTTTTATGCCCTTACAATAAATATTCAATCATTACTCTTTTTTGGAAGAAACAACATTCAATGTCATTATTTTTATCACCACATTTAATGTTGTTGTATTCTAAAGTTTTATGGTTATGAACTTTAATGGTTAGTACACGTCAATCAATGAAATTGAAAGTTCCAATGTGATAAGTAAAGAGTAATTAACTTATTCATTAATTTCATATTAAGGGGTATATGTGAAAAATTATGTTAAAAATTGTCATTTAAACTAATTTTCTTAAACTATGTGCCAAAAGAAATCAACCTACAACTATGGGACGGAGGGAGTAATTAGATACTTCGAACAAGCATTGCAATCACAATCTTATGGAAAATAAAATGGTTATGATAAAGTACATCATAGTTTTAAAAATTATGTGCTTCGAGGTTGATCCAACAAATCTTCTCATGCAAATCTATTTTGCCAAATCAGATTATCTGCCCCTTTAAGAAAATTATTAAACCCTCCTTGGAGGTACAAATCGATGAACAAACTTTACCACGATTGCAACTTAGTAATAAGCAACAAATGGGAGTGTTAAACCTCGATAAACTTTTTCGCTAAGTAAATTTAAAGTTGATAAAATGGAAAAGTTTCAATCAACTAACAAACAAATTTAATAAGTTTGGACGCAAGAGAAAAAGTCACATACCTGCCAGGGTCCTCATCACAGAAGGCGATTTTCCAAAAGAATAATTCTGTATAAATAAAAAACAAGTATTAGTTCAACTTAAAGGAGATTTATCATACAAAATTATAACAAGAAGAAGAAGAATGATCACCTTTGAAGAAACACTCAAAAAATCCCACACTTCATGTTGCTCAGCTACATTAGCTATTGACAAGAGATCCTAGAAGAGAATTTATACTCAAACAGTTAAAAAATATTTATCCTTTTTAAAACTACAGAAAGTATGGAGAGAGTCATACTTGCAAATACTTGTCAAGCTGAATGCAACGTTGATGAACAAAAGCATCCTCTGTGCTTGAAGAGAATATTCTTTTGGGAGGCAAATGTAATGTATAATTAGGAATGTCCTTAAGATGACGATGCAATCTCTCAAAATTCCTGTATCTGCTGACAAAATGTAAAAAAATAAATTAAAACAAATCCAAGATACAGAGAGAGAAATGCTCACTTAAAGCTCCACTAACTTTCATAGTAAGATGAGAATCACAACAGTCATTTGTTTCTTTTTTAAAGACAAAAACAATCCAACCAGTATTAACCATTACACCAATAATTTAGAAGCCTGTACAATTGATAACCTAGCAACTATTTTGTCACTAGAGGTAAAAAGCAGAGCAAGACCTTCTTTTCACAAAACAAGTGCTGCTATCAGCATCTGTCACTGCTATCGAATAGACTGCAAAAGATTTTGACCCAAGTTTCTCAAAATATGCTCCTATAACCTGTAGTAGAGAATAAGGTAGCATCAGGACCATTCACATATGGCATTGAAGAGTTATAGACAAGCCGATTATAAATGATCATCAATTATACAGAGTATCTGCTCTGACTAATGTTCTGCATTATTCATACAGTCCATATCCCAGAATCATACAACCATGAGCATTTACAGGAAGTAAGGGAAGAAAAATAATCGCACCCGGCACTTGAGCTTGGGAACATGTTGTCCCTCATTGGATAACACCATATCAGAAGAACTCTTAACACTGGTCACTTGATTATGACCACCTAGATTTGCACTGTAGAACTCGGATATAATTGGTCCACCACTTTGGCTTGTAAAAGCAGTTTCCATATTTGGTTGAATAATCAAATCAGGAGTGCTATTTGATCTTTTCAGCTTAACTTTATTTCCACTAGCAATAAGAGAAGTGGTATCCTCAAATTCATAGCCTCCCTTAAAAGATGCTACCGTGTTCAGATCCTGCGAAAAATGCAATGCATTATTGATCTGATCAATTAGTTGAGAATCTGGAGGAGGCCTTGGTGGTGTTTGAGCTAAAGCTTTATATTCTGTTCTTGTAGAAGCTTCTAATATTTCCTTCACTGTGTCTTTGGTATGCAAGCCACTATTTATTCCTGAACCCTTTGCATGGGAGCCTCAACTCCAGTAGTAGCATGTTTCTGAGCCTTCTTTTTGTAATTTCTTCCTTTGGCCCACATATTCTCAAGATTTTCAGGCATAAGAACTTCTGTTCTTCTCTGGGTTGCTGCCTCAAGGATTCGAGCCCATTCAGCAGATCGATGCTGCAGAGCCTCGTCGTGACCTGTGTTAGAAAAGGATTTTCCTGAAGCATCCAATGATACTTCTCTTACATTGTCATACGTAGACAATGTCAAATCAGTCCCTTGATTATGAGAAGATGCATTTTTCCTCGGAGCAGCCTCACCGTATTGTTGATGGTCTGTAGAAACAACATGATCACGCTTATGACCATCTACATAAGGCGAGTGATCGTCACCTGCCTGTTTAACACCCTCATCTTTAGTAGCAAGAAAAATATATTCAATCAGCTCATTGATATACCTGTAAACCAAAGAATTTGTTAATGCTCAATTCTGGCAATGGAAAAGAGATACGTACAAGTTACAACTGATAAGTAGATATATACAAGTTTAAATATTTATGAGATCCATGCATGTGGTCATCAATAGAAGTGAAATCAAAAGAAGGCAAGAAACATGGGGAAGCATGAGAGAGCTTTTTCCAACAATCTAACTATAGAGACAATAAGAACAATATAAAAATCCATGTTATGTACCATGACAGCGTGAATAGAAAGTACTTGAACAAAAAAAATATATGTATATGCATTTAGATTACAATGCCCACAATCTTATTGCAAAACAAGAACAAGTTTTTCAAACAATGTCTGCTGAATTACTGTTTTGAAGCAGAAGAGTGTTATAACTACGGTTCAAAGATTACTGACCCCATGGCTGGTACCAAAATATCAAACAAAATTACACATTAAAACCTGACTGAGTAAATTTGCAAAGATTAATGAGCTGTATATTACAGCTTTAGAATTGCAAAGTGAACTGAGTTGCAAACATCCCTTTGGTAAAGCGTAAGCATTATCTAGCAAAGATCTTTCTAATTAACCCAATATTAAGTGCATAACCTTTTAATTATCAAACAAATATATTAAGTGTTCAAAAACCTTACTACTTCCCTATTTAAGTGCAGTACCAGAAAAAAATCCAGCTATCACACTAAATATAAATCCACTCAAAAAAGTGAGTCTGAGTTCTAATTCATGAAGACCTGAATTATGACTAAGCAATAGCAAGATTCATAGAAGGTTGTATTATTGAAATAAAACTTGAATTTATCTTGAAATGTTCAATCAAAAGCTACTAATGCAATACAGCAATAGAACAAATGAATTTATTCAACACCTCACATGATTAATTAATAGCACAGAAATTTATGAGAACATAATGACAGAAACCCGACATATTTTTGTCATATAAGGAAAGCTTTAAGGCTATGTCTGCCTAATACCAATTAAAATGGAATCCTCAAGAGTTTGACTGAAGGGAGATACTTGAAGGGAGATACTTGCATAGTAAGTACATAATAAGAAATCTGTAGGTCTCTGAAAATGTCCATATATCTAAGCATTACGCTTCCCATCTTCCCTACATTACCAAATATCTTGAAAATAATAATAAATAAAAAACTGAAAAGAAATAAGTTATTACAAATTAGGAATTGGCTGCTTTTGACAACTCACCCAGGGCTAGCCAAATTTATAACAGGTTGCATCACCAAACAAGTTAAAAGCTCTCGGGCAATGCACCGGACGAGTGGGCAATGGGATTCCCGTGGTCTAAGTGCTACAGCTAAGACTCCGCCCATAAGTCGTTGAAGAACCTACAAAAACATAAAAAGTGTGAAATGGTGGTATACAATTGAAATACATGAGAAAAATAGTTTGCATCAGAACACTCCACTCACACCTTGTACTCACACTCTGGAGATATCAATGCAGGGTGAAGCTCCTTAGAAGCCATGAGATGGTGCTTCAACCTTTCATCCCTTTCCTCAGACGACAATGTTCCCATAACATCCACACCAATAGCAGCTTGGTTTCTTCTGAAAAGATCCAGATGATCCCCTATTAGGTCTACAACATCCCTGAAACATTAACAAAATACAGGGTTTGAACTCTCAAAAACACAACAATGCACAACCTTGGAAAAGAAATTGAGAGAAAACCTTAAGTAAACAACCTTGTCAACAATTCAACCAAGTTTATCTCTTTGACTCTTCCAGACACTTCGGCAAGAACATCCATGATTATTGCATGTATCAGCTCAGGGGCCTCCGTATCAGGCGTAATATCTGAATACCATAAATCTTTAACAAAATCTTGCAAAAGTTTGTTAATAAAATCCTCCATTGCAGCCTCTACTATGGGAGAATCTATTTTTCTCTTCCATTTAGGAGGGGGTGGCAAAGTAGAAAGGCGAGAATCATTAACAGATAACTGCTTCTTTTCTAAGTGGGATAAATATGTTTGTCGACGGATATTCCGAGCCTTCCAGTGAAACTCTACCTCATTAAACAAAATTCTCAACCCACAAACCAAGAGAACTGATATGGGAATATTCATCCACATTGATTTACTTGTATCTGCGTGAACAGTAAAAAAATTAGGGAGGGGAGAGAGAGAGAGAGGAGATATTATATTAGATAAGCCATACATTTTATAGCTAAAGAAACTAGAGACATAACCCCAAACTTAATTGTCCAAATACAAAAAAGAAACCACCTTCATTTTCAGTTGGAGGATCATCACCTACATCAAGGTGTCATAAAGACAGAACGAACAAGATTTTTCTGTGCCTTAAATAACATTGCCACTGAATTAAAGCGAGTTTCATACAATTTTCCACCTTGTTAAGCTAAAATCTGTCAGGATATATATAATACAATTTTCTTTTATATACTTTACTTTTGCTCTTTCTTAGAAGCCTGTAGGGATACAGAGTACTGCAACTAGCAACTATAAATGATACTTGTATAATTACGTTAGTAAAAGAAAAATTCACAAGACAAACACAATGTCGCACCAAAAACAAATTTCAGTCGCATGAAACCCTAACAAAATTCAGAACTAAATTGGTTTCGCATAACAAATTAGAGATCGATAATTACTCGATTCTGACAACAGCTAATTAATTATCTCGTCGTGGGGACAGAAACAGCATATTTTTGGAGCTCAAAGTAAAAACAAAATCGAACCCCAAAAAAAAACCTTAAACAACGGAGGAACTTACTTGTTAAGAAGTAAGAGAGAGCGAATATACATAGAGCCCACCATACAGTTCGAAGCTTTGCTTCTTCGATCAGATCTTGCAAAGTATCCATGGGCTTCATTGATTCCAAAGCCCTAGAAATCTCAAACAAAGCACAACACTTTGAATTGAAAGATGTATTCCAGGTAACGAATCAAAGTCTTTGCTAATTTATCCTTGAATATCGAGATCATATGATCAATTCGCATGAATAAGAACTGAATTTTGTAAGAAAAAAAATTGGGGAGAAAAATTATAATAATTAAGCTGGATAGAAGTGAATTGCTAGTGTTATGATTTTTTATTCCCACAACTTTTTGTTTATTCCTGTTGAAGGGTGGAGGAGGAGAGAGAAGAAAACGTGGGAAAAAAAGCGGAAATCGTCGTTACAGGCTTGGCTTGGCAGCTGCCTCGTTGTACTGTAGAATTGTCGGATTCAAGTTGACGGATTTGCCATCAGATCAGTTCATATGTGATGTCTTAAATGGACAATTCATTTCTAAATTATTTAATAAATATATTACTTCCACAAAACAAAAGAGTTCCATTTATAAATAAATAAATAAACTTTGTTACATAAAAGTCATTGGGTCTTCAAATTTCTTGTCATAGGTAAATTATCATGTCTTGCTATTATTAATTAATAACTCGAAAAGGTATTGTATTCTATTGAGAGAATTATGTAAAATTTATTTTTATTTAAAAGAAAATATATATATATATATATATATATATATATATTTGCATCTGCCCCATAGAAACATATAACCTATTTCAAATGTTTTTATAAAATATTTGTAGAATAATTTATCTGTAGCATTATTCTTTGAGTAAAATGAATGAGTGGATATCGGAGAGATTTATATTAATGGATGATTACAAATACCATGATTACCGGAGTTTTTTGAAATTCATGTCAACAAAAAAAAAAACTAATTTGTACAATGTTAAAATAATATAGTATGCGTTTCTCATGCAATTTGGACAAAATTAAATTAGTAGTTTTACTTCTCAAATGGAGTGTAAATGAATCTCACACGAGAGAGATGCCTTCTATATTAAAAGGTTTATTTGGCAAAAACTAACATTTATCATATAAACAATTCAAAAACTTTCATAACCTTGATCAAAAGTGTTATATATATATATATATATATATATATATATATATATATATATATATAAGATGAAGAGGAAGATATATTTGTCTAAGCAGATCAAGGGCAAGAGGAAAAAAAAATTGGGTGACATGACAGGGTTACACGGCCGATGTTGAAACACCAAACAAAAATAAGTTGAAACACCAAACAAAAATAAGCTAAAAGAAAATACTATAACCCAATCTACCATAAGTTTATTCCACCTCAATGCAGTACCTACCGGTCTACTTGTTACTGGAAATATTGGCCAGGAGGAAATCCCTGACCATGATATAAAGGTCTGGGGGGAGGAAGAGGATCATAAACACCGCTTCTGGTCGGTTCAGACCTTAAACTGTTCGTCCTAGAGTAGTTTAACTCATCCAACCGAGGGGCATAACGCTGCATCGTGGATGTGCTGTAAGATGAATCAGGTACAGAACCACCTAGATTCCCGTATGGAGTTGGAACCCTAGGATTATGGCCATCTAAATAGCTGCTTCTTTGACTTGGTAGATCATACATATAACCACGATTTTCCACAATTTCTCGCTGGTGGTAGCCCGAGATCTGCTCTTCTGAAAACCTATTTCTGTTGGTTGAACTTTGATAGGGATCCCCACTGGCAGACACATACCTCCTGGCCATTTCATCCTCCCGAGTCCGTGCTGTATATCCTGCTCCTCTAAACTGATATGATCCAGATACG
The DNA here is from genome assembly GCA_020205615.1 of Panax quinquefolius. Lineage (NCBI taxonomy): Eukaryota > Viridiplantae > Streptophyta > Magnoliopsida > Apiales > Araliaceae > Panax > Panax quinquefolius. The sequence continues at coordinate 107,592,841 of CM035165.1, forward strand.
CTGCCATCAAACTGCTGATAAGTTTCATTTCCAACACCTGCAAGTGAGGGAGTCTCAACAGCCTGGGATTGGGAAGGCAGAAAACTTTTCTGGTAGTCCTCAGACAATATCTCACTTGATCCTCTTATCCCCTTGCCTGTATATCCAGCTCCTAACTGATGTAGTTCAGATATCCTGCCATCAAAGGGATGATAACTTTCATTTCCAACGCCTGTAAGTGCGGGAGTCTCAACAGGCAGGGATTGGGAAGGCAGAAAACTTTTCTGGTAGTCCTCGGGCGATATCTCACTTGATCCTCTTAACCGCTTACCTGTATATCCTCCAAACCAATGTGATTCAGATACCCTGCCAAGATAACTTCCATTTCCAACGGCCGCAAGTGAGGTAGTCTCGACAGCCTGGGATTGGGAAGGCATATAACTTTTCTGGTAGTCCACGGGCGACATCTCTCTTGATCCTCTTAACAGCTTACATGTATATCCTGCTCCCAACTGATGTGATTCAGATACCCTTCCATCAAAGTGCTGATAACTTTCATTTCCAACTCCTGTAAGTGAGAGAGTCTCAACAGCCTGGGATTGGGAAGGCAGAAAACTTTTTCTTTTCTGGTTGTCCTCGGTCGATATCTCACTTGATCCTCTTCTCTGCTTACCTTTAAATGAGGGAGTCTCAACACCCTGGGATTGGGAAGGCTGAGAACTTTTACTTTTCTGTTTGTCTTCCGGCAATATCTTACTTTTAAATGACGGAGTCTCAACACCCTGGGATTTGGAAGGCTGAGAACTTTTGCTTTTCTGTTTGTCTTCCGGTAATATCTTACCTTTAAATGAGGGAGTCTCAACACCCTGGGGTTTGGAAAGCTGAGAACTTTTGCTTTTCTGTTTGTCTTCCGGCAACATCTTACCTTCAAATGAGGGAGTCTCAACACCCTGGGATTTGGAAGGCTGAAATCTTTTGCTTTTCTGTTGGTCTTCCAGCAATATCTCGCTCGATCCTTTTCTCTGCTTTCCTTTACGACGATTTCTTTTCTTTGGTTCCCCATAAGATCGATTATTGCCACCGTCATTATTCTCAGGTCTTTCTGAAACAACATCATTGTTCTCAGGTCTTTCTGAGCCACCATTATCATGAGGCAACCCTTCTTTGTGACTCTCTACAACAGTTGTTGCTCTTTCTTGAAGTTGTATAGGTTCTCCATTTCGAAGAGTGTGACTATCTAACAGCGTGGAAGATTCAAGATTAAGCTTATTATCCTCCACTGGAGAAACAGGGACGTGGATTTCCTTTTGATTATCAACCATATGCGATACTTCTCGACCCCTGTGTAAGTCACCGTGCTGTTGAGCAATTGCCTTGTGTTTAGAAGTCCAATCTTGACGACTCCAAAAGGACAGAGGCGGCGGACTCATGTTCCACTGATCCATTTGTTTGTCATTTATATCCACAGAGCCAGGCAAATAAAAGGACTGAAAGGGCGAAAGACACTAGATTAAGCCATGAAAACCAAGTAGCATTCTCATTGATATAATCAAAACATCAGCCACAAGAAAACTACATAAAACATTTTGTTACCTTGCCAGCGAGTAATTCATTATCCTCGAAAACCAAGTCATATGGAGGATCCTTTTTATCTAACCTGGTGCAGAGGAAACACGTGAGAGAAAGACTTGATTGAAGAGAGAGGGAGAGTCAACAGAAGAGAGCAGAGCAGAGCAGAGCAGCAAGCATATTACTACATACCTTTCAGTCTCCTGCGGAACAATAAGGACTAGGAGTTTTGGCTTGAACTCGAGGGCCTTATTAATAAACTTGTTTGCGAGGGAGGCCTTAACTCCAAAAGGTGGGTTTAGCCCCATAATCTACTCGGACAAAGAAAAAATGATGTACAACAGTTTTAAATAGTGCTAGGCTTTAAAAGTTTGTCTATTAAGCTGCCACGAAAGGTAAAACTGAAATGATTTAAGCGCCATATGAATAATATTTTGTTAGTATGGCAAGGCACCTGAAAACTAGAAAGCATCTATTGTTTGATTGTGAATTGGCTAAAGCTTTTTCTGGTTGGATAGTTCACAGTTCACATTCTTATAAACCTGATAGCACAAATCTTCAAAATTGGAAGAATTGGTTCGAGTTTTGGCAACTCCAGTCTGATCATACTTTGGCCGAAAAGAAATGGTTATTCTGTACTCTATTGCTATAATTTGAACTCTGTCTAGGCACCAGAATAGGGTCAATTGTCAAGGTACTATGGAACAATGGATATCTGGAAAGTATTGTGCATCAATATGAATAGCTTATATGCATTGTGAAAATACCACAACTTATCCTCAATTTACAGAATATATTAATCCCATAAGGGCGGAAAAAATGGCAGTAACCTTGACTTAATTTGAGGAACTCAATGTCGCTGGATCTGATCCTTATAATTGGGGTCTTGAGGAATCATGTCCAAGTTTTACTGATTTTTTAAATCTTATCCAGCTTTTAAACTCGGATGAAGCTAGAAGATGTATCAGAACAGTTATTTAAACTTCCTAGCAGGTAAGTTTATTACTTTCAAGATTACCAAGGCATGTCGGGATTATGGTGAAGGGCGCCCCTAATAAGCAAATAGGTTCAATTTTGTAATGATACTTCGAGTAAGGCTTAATAAATTTCCCTCTAAATATAAATAAAAATTTGTCTATTAAATAATCATGAACTATATTTCTCACCAATCGTGACCCTGGTGGCAATTCATTCAGTTGGACACTCATCCAGTCCCTCTGCTCGAAGTTAAAATCATTCTGCAAATACAAACCCAAAAGGATTTATCACTCATAACATCCATATGTGTGCGTTTACCTCAACTTGTAAAACAGCTATTCTTACAATTTCAAGACAGAATAACTATTACAATTATCCTCAAAAAAGGAAAAGACAATTAATCATATAGATTATCCAATCATTCAACATTGGTTTTGCGTTTTGAACAGCTCTACCAAAGATGAGAGAGGTCATACTACCTTGAGGACCAATAATAGCAAACATACTGCAATTTTAAAATGAGAATACTTTCACCATGCCTTGTGAAAAAAGCGGAACTGGAACTCTAATCAGTCTCTGAGTTCTACCAAACTAAACACGGCGAGAGGAAAAGGGAAGGAAAGCAATTTAAAAAAGCAGAAAGACGATTATCTAAAAATGTAGGATCTGAAACGGTGTGAAGTGTGAACACATTAATTTTCTTATATACTATATAATTCCTCTGCTCCACAGAAAGACTCCTATTTCACTTTCTGACATCAATTTAAAAAAAAACTAAAATTCAAAATTTGATATGAATTCATACTCCCTCCGTTCAAAATTATATGATTTGACTTCTTAAAAGTAAATTTGAAAATGGAACCCCTCAACAGCTTGCATTCTTTTATGGGTCGGTAATCTTATGGGGAGCTGTTCGCAAGGCCAGCTTGATCTTCTTCACTAGAGATCACATATGGGGGAATCCTAGGAGATGTTTTCTTCTTTTAGGTTCTTTTTCAGCTACCTTTTCTTGGGTTTCCCTCAAAGCAACCCCTGATGTGAATTCGACAAGTCGTCTCCCCTTCCTATGACGACAGTGTTGAAAGGTGCATATCTAGGTCTTCTCAATTGGAGCTAAAAAGACGGGAGCTATATAACTAGATTCACTTGTGTTCCAACAGTGGGAAGGCAAGGCAAGTGCTACTCCTAACTAATGTATCAAATTTAAAATTGATACGATTCCATTTATTTTTCGTCAATACAATAATGAGTATCATAAACTATATAGAAAGTACTACAAATTATGAGATTTATTGTTTTCAAAACTTAAACGAATCATATCAATTTGATATTTGAAAAAATGTGTCGAATTAACTTTTAGAAAGTCGATATTGATCTTATATTTAAAATGGAGGAAGTATAAAATTTAGTTAATATAATCAGAATTATTGTAAACTTTATGTTAGTTAATAATGGTTTAATGCAATCATAATTATTGCAAACCATCTAAATGTATAACTAGTTATAGGAATTATTGTTTTCAAAACTCATATGAATCATATTATTTTTCAAAAAAAGACTGTTTTTGTAGAACGAAACGGAGTATTAATTTCATTTAAAATAGATATATTAGTACATATAATAGTGGAATATACACATTCTAAATTAGCTAAGCTATATCAATGACGGAAAATTGAAAATTCACATAATAAAGTCACATATAGTCTTATAGACTATAATTACTGACTAATGTATCAGAACATAAAAGGCAAAAATAAGTAATAAGGTTGTCAACGGGGGCAGGTCTGGTCCGGGGACCCTTCCCTACACTCGCCCCACTAATGAGTACATTCTGAATCCGTGCTGCCTCTAAAAACAATTCCTTCAAAAATTAAATTCCTCTGAATTTGTGCCCTCTGTTCTAAAAATCCCCGCCTAGATCCTCCTAGGCCCCGCCTTGGCGCCCCGCCTAGGACCTAGGCCCCCCTTGGCGCCTCTAAGCCCCCAGGCGCCTCACCTAGGCACAAGGAGACAAAAAAATTCCTCTAAAAAATTAGGCGGGTTCTAGGCGAAGAGTTTTTTATTTATTTTAATAACTACCCAAACCAAATCTTGATATATTTATTTTTCTAATGATTAACATATTCATAATACAGGTTGTAGCATATCAAATCACAACAAGAAGTGAACAATATCAAGTCAAAAGGATAATTTTATTAAAGTTGTAATTTTTTGAACTTGTACCAACTTCAAATTATATAAATGAGGATACATTTGTAATATTTAGTTTAATTCAATTTTATAATTCTTAAATTTATGTTTAGTTTCTTAAGTTTTAATATTGAATTAAATTCTTGAAATTTTAAAATTTATTATTTAATAGAAATCTTGTTTATAAATAAAACTAATCGTTAAAAATATGTTTAAACTTTGAACAATTGCATGTTTGTGTTTGAACTTTGACATCAGCAATATGGATATGTGTTTGAACTTTGACATTAGCAATATGGATATGTGTTTGAACTTTAAGAAAAAGCATTTATTATCTTTATTATAGATTGTTTTGCTTTATATTATTATTTTGTTTGGATAAATGTAAGATAAAATATTAAAATTATCTTAAAATAAAAAATCCCGCTCAGGCCCCCTAGGCGCTAGGTCCCCATCGGCCGCCCGCCTCCCGCCTAACGCCTTTTAGAACATTGTTTGTGCCCCGTTTCCCTGAATTTGTCCCCTTTTTCAAAATTAAATTCCTTCAAAAATTCTTTTTACTACTTTTGTACAAATATTTTTAATTTAAAATCAAACAACATGTGATATTTCTATTACTAGTAACACCTTCTATTAAAAATGTTTTGAATTTTTAATTAAATAACTTAAAGAGTTACATAATTACATATACAAAAGGCTAATTCTGAAAATAGTTATATATATAATCGGGTTAGGGCGGGGTGAGAGAGAGTATCCAAATACCCAATAGGGTTTGGAAATTCGGGTCTCTTTAGATCCGGGATAGGTTGGGTCCCATTGGAGAAAATGCAATGCCTAGAAATAAGGCAGCATATGGAACAATAGGGATACGGATAGAGAGAGAGGTGACAACTGACAAAGTTTGGGTAATAAGGACGCTTTGTATGAACTGATACCAGAGACAAGTGTGCTCTTTCTTCGTTTCCATTTCTTCTATATATGTTTGTTGGAAAATAAGAATTTTCTTTAGAATTCTTTACAAGTTATTTTTATTTATACTCACAAGTTCCATATTTACATGTTCACCGTTTTTTTCCTGCTTTAAAATTAAATTTTGAACTCCCCAACATGTCCCAGCAAATCCCAGTATACCTCAACAGATCCCCAGTGTTTTCAGCCCCATTTAAAAAAAATAGGAAAGCCAAATTTATATTCTTGTTTCAGCCACTTTTCTCCAAAACATTTCAAAAATTGGTTATGCCCCAATAACATTTCAAAGATTTACAGCTGCCACAAGTGCACTACACTTGCAACAACATGGAAGATGACATTCAGATAGTAAACCGAAAGAAAAAAACAATTCCGCCTAGAGTTATAGATGACAATGTCAAATAATTGGTACTTGATGACCTAGGTATTTGAGGTTATGAGAAGATAGAACACACCTTTGGTTGTATGACATCAAAGTTTTTGTAAGAACACTTTTTCCCAACTTCATCAAGCCTCTTTTTCATGAGGCAGCTAAAATCATTCGCACCACAACAGAAGTCAACGATCTATTCAAACAAAACAGGCAGTCAGATATATGATATATATGATGGTATCACCTAAACTTCATTTTTATTTTAATCGAAAGAATCATCTAAAACTTCAAGGACTTCCACTGAAATAATGTTTGCTATAAAGCAATAAAGTATAAACCAATATGAGTGATTTGCACTAGTGACATCATGAAATTGAACTGCAACATTAATACACAAACTAATATACATATGGTAAAAAACAATAATCATCAATGAACCACATTATAATATTGCCCAGGTACGATATGCAAAAACATCGGCTCTGCCAGTCTACGGTTGAATTCAAACCAATAGCAAGTTTCAAGTATGAGGAATCAAGTTCTCTGTACGAGGATTCGACAATTCAGCAAATCTAAAAAAATTTGGATTTTAGGGATTTTAGAAAATACTAATACTAATACTAATACTAATACTAATACTAATACATTTACATTGGCTTCGTACATTTGAAAAGTCAAGGTCCCTTCTGAAGTCGAGACTTTTGTGTGGTCTGGTTTCTGGTTTTACAAAGATTAAAAAACTAATGACTTTTATCAAGGTCGCAAGCCTTTCAAAATTCTATCTCTAGACATTGAGTTATAAGACACATGCTCATTTATTTTTACATTGTCCTTTTGCTTGCAAATTGTGGAGCTCTCTCTTTGGAGTGCTAGGAGAGGAGTGGGTGTGTTTTGCAATGGTGGAAGATATGTTACTAATTCGTTTTAGAGGATTTGGAAGTAAAAGAGATACCAAAATTTTATGAAAATGTGCCTTCTTTTCTATCCTGTGAGAAATTTGGAATGGGCGTAATACTAGGTTGTTTAGAGAAAGTTTATTATTTAAAGATATTGAATGATGGGATTATTTTTCTTGCGTCTCTGTGGACTTCTTCTATGGGGGCTTTTAGAGTTATCTTTGTTATTGGTTTATGTAAAGATTGGAGGGCTGCACTTTTTTAAGTGTTTTTTTTTGTTTTTGATTTTTTTATTTTGCTGAGGGTGGACTTCTCGTCTCCCATTTATTGAATCCTTTCTTTTCTAATAATAAAATTTCTTCTTTTATAAAAAAAAAATACTAATACTACTAAAAAAATACCAATACTAACACTAATCATCATAATTTTCATAGTTGGATCATTATGATTTAGCACATTAGCTCCATTAGCTTATGTGCACTAAGCACGCTCTTGAAAACGAGAACTATTAGTCTATCTCCATTGTACGATATAATTCTATCAGAGGTTCAGTCTCAAAAGGTTCAAATTTAATACTATTTTTACTAAATTTGCCTATTACTTAAGCTCTGCTAAATTATCCAAATAGACGTTTGAAGACATGCATATAATACTGGCTACTGCAGACTTGTGTTCACATTCAAAAGTAACTATATTTATTCCAATCACATCCATTGACCTCAAGTTAGTATATGTCATACACATTATCCAAATTAAATAGCAAACAGAATTTTCAAAACTATGTCTAATACAGGCCGCCATCAACTCTGAAATGTTTAACTTCATTTACCCCCTAAAACCCTTTTGAGTGTGGGTAATGTCTTGCACACAACACAATTACCTTACAACAACTGAAATTTTGAAATAAAAAATGTCAAGCGAAATATATCCAAAAATACACAACAAAGATGAGGATCATAAAGGAAGCTTAAACACAAGTTGCAACAAAGATTTTTTACTTTTTTTGAAATTGTATCCTTCAAAGTTTAATGAAATCAATCCAAGTGAAATGTCGGGTATTAAATCAAAATAAGACATTCTATTTTTTTTTGTACCTTGAATCCTATGTCCCAGCCCAAAGTAAAATTTGTGGTGACCTGAAGGGAGAAAAAACTGAAGGTATGAACTTTTTTCTATTTGGATTCAGATTCCCTTCATGGATTTAGTGTTGGTTACATTTATAAATATGAAAGATATTATGTTATATAGCTTAGGTAGCCAGAGAATTGGGTATTATTCGGATTAAGGTTTCAAAGAGTTTCCTTCACACTTATTGTATTCCTTTTTTTCGGTTAGTAAATTTTTCTTCTTCTCACTGTGGATGTAGGCAAAAGCCAAAACAGATTTTTCTGTGTGTTTTACACCAGGACCTAGAGACTTGAAACCTACTAAATTGACTAACACAAATATATGCAAACCATATTATCAATATTTGCATCAATAGCAGAAAAAATTGATTAAACCTTCATCTTCTTCTTGTCTTCCAATTTCCAAAGCTAACAAGTAAATGAGAATGAGTATCAATGAAAGACTAGACGCTCCAAATACTTTAAATCTGATGAATCAATAGACTGATGATATAAATCAGTTTTTCAGAGAAAGGCAGGCAAAACAAGACTCTTAGAGACTACTAAAAGCCTTGTGCAGAGTAAAATCATTGAAACCAATTTCAGTGTTCCTCGAATTTTAATACAAAAACCTAAACCAAAGAACTAAATGCATGCTTTTAGAAGTAGAAGTCAATTCTTATAACTTCTTGTCAACTTTTTGCAAGTACAGAAATTTCTATCAAGCACCAAACGTGGTGCAACCCTTGTATAATTGGTGCATAATAGTTCATCAAAAAAGTTTATATAAGACAATATTTTTTATGGGCAACTTCCATCTATAAACATTGAAGAGTGTGCATAACAAAAAATTTCTATATCTCCTAAGATGAACGCCTGTTGATCTCTCGGCTAAACTCCACATAAGACCTAAATATATTCTTCAAAGTTCTTTGCATAGTCCATTATACCCCAAAAAAAAAAAAAAACAAACAAACACGCTATAATTTTATGATTGTAGTTCCGTATTCAAAACACACTCGAACAACTTTTTCTATTAGAGGGTGACATACACAGGAATATCAAATAAGAATTAAAACAAATGTACAAATTCAAGGAGAGATATAGAGAGCACAACTTCTCACCATGTCACCATCTTGAGCATACAAATGGAGTATATCGACAACCTGCACAAGGAAAATAACATTTTCAGATGTCCCCAAAGCTGCCCAAAGAGTTGAATAATTTCAACTCCGATCATGTTTATTTATGACGTAACCAAAATTCCATAATATTCTAGTCAAGTAGTATGGCCTTCTCACTTGATGATATAGAAGCTTCAACTTGAATAAATGCCAGTGCAGAGATTAAGAAATGCACTAGATTGAGCCTTAATAACTGCACTCAAATTTAACATACTAAACCAATGATGTCTACTTATTATGTTTTGAAGAAAAACTCAATCTAAGGTCAACAAAGTTAAATGCATGAAGAAATGATTGAAGGTTCACTTAGTTTCTTTCATGGCTTTATTTACTTCCATTGTTTATAGAAATTTACATGTGTGTATATATATATATACACATATTATATAATATTACCAAAGAAAGAAAGATCAAGATTGTGGTTTGGGGGCATTCGATGCACAAACACAAACTGAGCAAGAAATATTCATATACATATATATATATATATATATATATATATATAAAATAAGTTTTACAACTAATGCACTAGCAACTCAAGGATACACATATGCTATGGCAATACACATCATTCTATGACGGTTAGTGTTCTAAATATCGGACCTAGGCGTCGTAGGGGGCGCCTAGGAGGACTAAGCGTTTTCTTAGGTGTTCTCATGTATTTATTTTTCTATTGTAAATACTTGTTATACTATACAAAACATATAGCATATAGGAGATGTAATTTTTTTAAAGTTAACATGAAACATTACCAAAAATTAATCTTCTAAGACTTAAAAAAATCATTGAAGTATAATAGAGCTTCAAAGTAAAGGTTTGATTCTGCCAAGGAGGCAGGTGTCTAAGCGTACAGCCAAATCGAGACAGTAGAGGACCATCTAACACCAGGGTGAGAATAATCGTACATAAGCGAGAATTTTTAGAACACTGATAATGGTGAAACTCTAGTCTCACTCGAACTACTCCCTTCTCTATTATAAGATTATATAATACAATATCAAAAAATTATATTCCTTCAAAATGGTTTACACGCTTCACTGGTATATTATTTGTTATTGTAAGATACTAAGAATCATTTTCAGGGTTTGAAAATTATCATATTTTCCCTCCTACGCCATGTTGTATTATGTTAAACTCTAAACTCGCTCGTTAACTACTTGTTTCTCTATTATAAGACAATTCTCTAGTTTTTTTTCAACCCTGGTAAACAATTAGTTATTGTAAGCATAGTTGTCACGACGCCAAGGCGGGACATGGCGATAGTTGACCGCCAGGACGCCTAGATGATAAGGCGACGCCATGTCATCCGTATGGCGACAAGTCGTTAATAATGTGTAATTTATACATTATTTTATTACAAAAGTATGTTGCACAATAAAATTGTATATACACTAAAACTCAAAACATAATAATTAACAAAGTCTCTACTTTGTTTCTAGTCATACCTCAAGCAAAGTCATCAACTATGAAGTCATTTCCGTCTCCCTCATGAGCATTACTCTCGTTCAAAGGAGAAGGGTCATGGGTTGGGTTGGGTTGAGTCACTTGGATAATTATGGGTTATGATGAGTCATGGTAAAAAAAGACTATCACTTAACTTTGATCCGCTACCAATGCGTGAGCCTTGGCGGCTAGGTGTCCAAGGCATTGCTTTACCCTTCTCCAACGCTAGCCTAGATGACGCCATGGCAACTATGATTGTAAGATGATAAGATATATTTTAGGGGTCTACAAGACATCGTAATACTTGTAATAATTATGATTTTTTTATTATTTGTAAGTAATCAAGGTTATCAAGGCGTTGCCTAGGCGTCCGAACGGTTGACTACTGGCAAGGCGAGGTCACGCCATAGTAAAAGGCTCAAAGGTGAGCGCTTTGGCCTTCAAGTCATCGCCTAGGTGTCGCCTTGGGCGACTTCTTTTCAAATTGTACACCAAAGAAAGGGATCGTTGAGCTAGAGAAGAAGATTTTAGGGTCCATTAGTAGGGCACAAACCTGATTTCAACATAGTTTTGATTCTCTTGTTGCCGACACCATTAACAATACTTTAAAGCTCATTCCTTTTCCTCTCCTTCAACCGAAGCTTATTCTCTCCTTTCTCCTCTTCCATGTACGGCGGTTGTAATTTATAAAAACCCTAAACTATCTCCCTCCCTATTCCCGTTATGCCCTCTATTGGGCTACTGTTTTTACTTTGCAGAATTATAGTCGAGTCTTGTTCAAATAAATATCATAAGCCCAAGCCCAAATTCAATTTTTCAAAACCGATTAAATTTTGTTTATGTATGAAAAGTTATTTGTATTAAAGGCTTCCACTTGTTTATAAATATTCTCTCAAATATTCTTTAAGCTAGTTATTGCGTAGATTCCTATGTTCCACAAATAGTGAGATATTTAATTTGCATTAAATTAGGTTATCTAAATGTTAAAAAAATTGTGAAATTGATGCCATTAAAAATCTGTCGAGTTTCCTTCTCTCTTTACAAAAAGAAAATTAAATATAATATATAATGTTATTTAAAAATACTCTAAATGTTTTATTAATTATTATTATTATGTCTAAATTCTAATTAATTAACTATGATTAATAAAATACAATACTCCATTCATCTGATTTTATAAGAAATAAAAATTGATTATTTAACATGAATTTTATGACTTTTTGATTAAAATTACATATTATATTTCCTTGTGTTTCATATGAGAAAAGAAAATCTATAATATAATTACATTCAAATAAAAAGACAAAATCCAAATAACATAAATTGGAATATATGTTGAATATATTTTTGAAGTACTATATATATAATGTAAACGACTTATCGCTTTATGGACGACTAGGCGGGCGCCTAATCGCCTAGGCATCAGGCGCCCAGCCATCACCTCGCTGTCCTTAACACCTTGATAACTATGCAAGTAATACAGTAATTATGTATTATTAGTTCAAATATCATTGACGTTTATGATTGTCGAATAAAATAATATTCTGAATGATGGTTAAAACTTAGATTTCATTTAAGTTGTTTGCATGTACTTTATATAGCTAGTTTCCGATTCTCCTCTCATCGGAATCACAAAAACAAGATATTCATCAGTCTTATTGAAGTGGAAGTACAGCGTTCCAGATTCTACACAGCTCATTTGCTGGCCTCTGTCAAATTACATTCCAGCAAGTGAACCCTGAATAAGCTAGGCCCAGAAAGCATGTCAAACTTGCATTTTCATGTCTAACAGTCTCGGTGACTGTAACTACTTTGCGATTGCATGAGCAGTTATACGAGTCTAACCCAAAAGTATATTTTGGAGGGGAAAAACTTAACAGTACGACTTTTGGCATTTAAGTACATAACCAAAAAAATATAAACCACAAATGCTTCACGGATTAAAATAAGGTCACACATGGCCCTTCAATTTAAAATGCAGTCAATTAACCAATTCTTTTCAGTCCTTCAAACCACTCAAATAACTACACCGTAAATTGGCAGAAAATATTTGAGATGGCAACTTCTGTAGACTTACCGAGCAAGAGCAAGTATGTCTATAACTATGCTTATTATTTACTTGAGAGACAAATATAAAAATAAAAAGTAACTCACCTTTTTCAGCTTGTCCAATTTTGTAAAATGACGACCAAATGACGTATAACGCATGCCATGTAGAAATGGTGCAAGATATACTCTGAGCTTGTTCTACAACAATACAAATAAATTAAAAACAAAGAAACAAAACAAAATGTTTTCACAGAACATGAAATCAAATAACAACAAACCAAATCCATCCTCGATAATCTATTGTAAAAGTTAATTGACTAAAAACTCTAAAATTATTAAATTAAAAACATTCTATTATCGATATCCATCTAGAAAATTATAAACAGGGTAAAGGAGGTGGCAATTTTCTGAAAACACCTATACATCAAATAGAATTAAGGGCGAAGACCTGAAAAAATAAGGAAGAGAAACTTCGATTAAAAAAGTTTCATCAATTCGGATGAGCCCTTTCAAGAATGAGAACAAGAGCGACAATACTCTGATACTATATCACCCAAACACACTACTGAACTGTAAAGCATATAGTCAATTTCTCCCAGCATAACGGGAATTTGGAAATCCCAGGTATGATTCAGGGCATGTCCCATCAACTCTTATGCTCTGTTATATAGGAGTGCTAATAAGTTGGTATAGTAAGTGAATTGTTCTCTGCCTTGCTATGTGCCTGATCTATAAACTTCTGAAACATAGGCCAGCATAAACCACTAACTAAATCTTCTATCCAACTAATTCAATAAAAAAAGGGTGGGGATCAAATACGGAGACAACTTGACCGTTTATTTCTATCAAAATAAAAACAACATATAAAAGAACAAGGGCAAACATTAATTGGAACAAATGGTTAAAACTGAACAAGTACCTTCCACTTCATCATTTCGCTTAGAAGCCCAGGCCCACAAACAGCTTTTGCATCTTCAATACTGCACCCTTCTTCTAGCTTCTGTACAGCTGCACGAAGAGCCTGTAAATGCACGGATGGAGTCTTGTAGTAAGAAGCTTCCAGAGATTGAATATATTCATAACTCTATAATACACTGAAAACATAGGAAATACCTCAACAGAACCCTCCACTTTCCCCAAGGTAATGGTCTTGTCAACAGAATTTTTTGATGAGTATGCATGTGTCGTTGGCACTTTGTGTTTTTCATTGATCTCTGCCAGAGTTATTGAAGATGTAGCATCTTTCATCAAAGCCAATATTCTGCATTAAAATAACAGATGTCAATACTCAATACATGACTCATCTACTTCATGCACCACCACTTCAACCATATTCTCCAGTCCAAGCTTGTACAGCAAAACCATCTTAGGGTTTTAGATATTAAAAATAATAATAATAAAATAACAAAAAGAGAGAGATGAGAGGGGAGGAGAGGAGATTTTATGGAATCAAAAGAAGTCACCTCTTCTCTGACGCAGCATCCAGAGGAGGCAAATTGCTTGTTTCCTTGGCAACAGACTTAACAGCATAGGTCTGATCATGCTCACCATCAGCTGCATCATTCTTTCTAGGCTTAACGGGCTCAGAACCCTTACTAACCAAGGCATATAACCTGTCCCCCAGGGAAGTCTTGTTTTCATCTGGGGAGGACTTGAACTTTGAGGAAGTCTTGCTCAAAGGCTTCCGAGAAATATCCATTAGTTTATGTTTCTTTGAAGAATCTCTCCCAATAACAATGCCATCACTCTTTTTAGGAAAATCACCCCGTTTTGTAGTGACTGACAACTTATCCCTGGCTATCGGTGGTTTCACATAAGTTTTCATCCTGGAGGCATCTTCTAAGACTAGTGATTTCTTCTTTAATATGACTGTCTCTTTTCTTGACTGCGGCTCTGATGCTTGCTTTTTTTTCTTCTCTTCACCCGGGAATTTTATGTGGTTTCTTATAGGAGTTAAAAGATCATCGTCAATCTCATGTTCTCTGATAAGAAGGAAAAGTATTAACTTTCCAAACAAAGGTAATTAATCACTCGCTAAAGTAAGTCATAATTTTCTAATTACAGAATATGAAATCATGGATGCCTGGATGGCAACTGCACTTACAAGCAATATATCAATATACGTTTCTTTGGCATAAGTTTTTCCCAAGCCCTTGGTATGATGTCCACATCCTCTGGATCGTCAAAACAAATTTCCCTGGTCAAAGTTACTAAATCATCAACTATCCGCATACACTCACTAAGGTTAGATAAAAAAGATAATGTTAAAAACAAAAAATAGGATAAAGAATGTAGGGAGTACGTGGGCAAACACTTCCTATGGTATGACTTTGGACAACGTCTGCACATTGCAAACCGCAAGTCCGGATGCTGCTCAGTTTCTGTCTGTTTACAGACACAACATTTATGAAAAGGACATGTGAATGATGCCCCATTATTTATCTTCTTTTCCAGCTCTTCCGCATGAGATTCACTGTCAGGGTGTAGCAGCTTTGAAACACAACGTGGATGAAAAAACCGACCACATTCTCCAGACACACAGCGGAAGACCTAAATAGCAATGAAGATAAATATATAGATATCTACTTACATAAAGATTGAATTCAGAATTCCTAATCACAAAGACCACAAAAAAAATCCACTGCAAATTGTGTAGACAGGAGAACAACAAGATATGGATCGACCTCCGTAGTGATTATAAAATTTTCAATCACTATCAGAGTAATCTATGTTATGAACATAGATTTAACTGCAATGCAACCACATACAGGTTACAAGACTTGCATATAATCATTTATACTATATGATTCTATGCTACCCCTTGCTTTCGCCACCTATACGATTAGGTCACTTCTTCACGTTCTATTATGCCTACGTGGGATTCTTTTAATTTTCTTTCAAACTAATATGTTCCTAATCTTTCACATATTTTCTTACAATCTCCATCACTATCTTCGGATTCCATTTTTTTTAATCATAACTTTTAGGATTCCACTGTAGTTTTACTCTTTCTCACTTACTATACATGAATACACATACACCGTGTGTGTGGGTGTTGTGTGTATATGAACAAATTACTATTATAAAGTATAAAACAGGAAAAAGTTATTTAAGTACTATTTCTCCTCCAATGAACTTCAAATTTTTAAAAACAACATTATTATATGCATCATGTATAGTTGGGGAAAAGAAACCTTCAATATTTGTCTTTCTTAGTATATAATAGATTTTGTACATTATGCCTAATATTGAATTAAAGTGTCATTTCATTTGATTTAACTAGAAAAATAAGAAGAGTGTGATGGAAGGTAAAGAACAATTAGAAAAGAAAAGAGTAGTGAAAGTAGACGGTTGACACAGCCTCTTCAACATACTTTACACAAGATCTTTTGGACCACCTGACCAGCATCCACCAAAACTGTTTTTTACACTTCCACAATAGGTGTTCAAGATTACTCAGCAGATTAAAATATGCTTCATTAAAACTTCACTTGATACATTGCTTTTATGCAGTGCCTACAAATTTTATATTATAAGCTTCTTGTCCCTTAATCAAGTAGCATTCATACTACTTAGATGTGGGGGAGTGGGGTGGACTAAGAGTTTTCCTTTTCTACAGGTATCATTAGTTCTATAGTTTCAAAATAAATATACCTCAATAGCAGAAGCCGTTTCATCAGAAGATCCCAATTCTCCACAAGCGTAGCATTGGTGTCTCTTATATTGACAATTTTTACAATAATAATTCTGTATAGCCTGCAAAATTTATACATATATAACAAGGTAAGGTATGCAACAAATTCAAATAGTGCAGTGCAAGCCAAAACACTGCATGAATGAATAGCATACCTCCACTTGTTCATCAGAAAAGCCAAGAGATTCACATGCTGACTCAGAACCAGCTTCTATGGTTGCATGAAACGACCTCAAACACTTGCCTTCACAACTTTATAAGATCACAATTCACAAGAAAATTCATAAAAGTAAGTTTTTTTAAAAAAATTATCTAATAAATCATTATTCACCGAAAGAAACTACCAAGATAACTCTAGAACCAAAATAACAAAATAAGGAAAAAAGGACATCAATTCACATAAAAGATACATGTGTAAATAATAACCAATTCAATAAAGAAAAGTAACGAAAAATGAGGTACACCATAAACCACATTATTTCATATATAAAGTCCAATAAAATGGCAACAAAGTTAGACAAAAACAATACTCAGCAGGCAAACTTTGTAGCATGCATAAAGTCGCTCAACCTTATCAATTTTAATTTTAATTGTATTAAATAACAATAGTCAAAAACTCTTTGACAGAACAAATAAAACTTCTAACCACGAATAATCATTTTGTTCCACCCTCATTAAAGGCTTTCTTCTTTAATTTACAGAGGGCACCAAAAGAGTATTATCAATTTATCATCGACTTTATTACTAAATTTCAAAATCTTGTGTAAAATTATATGCTAGGAAGCACGGACACATCCTGTAAGCCCACGAATTCATGTCAGACACAAATTTGCTCGACACGCACCCGACACGTGTTTGTGGGCTTCCCTTTTTTCTAATCTTTTTTTTTTAAAATCGGACACACCTTGGACACGTCTCGACTCGCCTTGGACACACAAGAGACACGTCTGGGTTAAAAAAATTAAAAATAAAATTGTCAATACTTAAATTGCAAGATAAAAGTTAAATGAGGGTACCCATATGTATTTGGTACATTTTAAACCTAATTCAATCAAATCGGTACCTTTGAATGGACCGTATGGTGTAAGCTCCTTATGTTATAAATTTGTATATGGACCATGTTGTAAAAATACATTTATATTATTAATATATATAATTGAATGTGTCCCCAACGTATTTTGTCCTTTTTTGAAAAATGTCATATCCCGTGTCACGTATCATGTCGTCTGAGTCGGTGCTTTATAGATTATATGTTAGTTGCCCATTATCTCAAGAATAGTTACAGTCAATCACTAGACTTCTTACATGATGAGAATAATAAGTCTCCTAAATATGCAATTTATAACAGGTAAGCAATATTTTAGAAAGACCAACTATATACAATGTCTTTGAGCATAAACAGCAAAAATAGGAGCATAAGCAACAACATCTGTAATTTAAGCAGTAATATAAGGATCAACAAAGAGAAAGAAACACAACGACAAAAAGGATGAAGCAGATCATTTATACTGGTATACTCTCTTAATGTACAATATAAGAAAATAGTCATAGAAGATCATGAGCAAAACTTTGATATTAGCTATATAGGTAAGATTTATATTATTGTTTTGTTTGGATAAATGTAAGATAAAATATTAAAATTGGCATACCACAAAATATCACCACCATTATCACAAATTAAGATTTACACACAAAATTTATCACCCACCTTGCTCCTCATCATCAGACTCGTCTTCTTCAGTTTCATCAATCATATCATCATCAACAATAAACCCAGAATTTTCTGTAATTTTTACATCCTGTGACCACAGTACGTGTGCTCATGAGAGATGTTAAATCATTGATGATCGAAAAAAGGATTTTAAAAAGAGTGTGTATAACCTCAGATTTTCTCTTCCTGGGCTTCTCATCCAGAAATGTAACTATAAACTGCTCAACAAAGACCATAATAAAAATTAAAGGAAAAACTATTAAAGCAATTACGCACAGTCCAAAAGGAATGTAATTCGGGTTGTTAACAAGACATCTACACAATCTCATAAAGTATGAAGAGAATATCTAATATCTCATTCTTTCTATTTCTAATAACTCAGCTTTTCCCAAGATATGAATGCAAAGATACACAACTCAACTAAACTCAACAAAGCCTTGTTCAAAAACTAGTTGAGATTGGCTACATGAACTATTTGCCCCCATAACGCCCCTGTCATAACCACAGTTACACAATTGGAATAAAATGATATTCAAAAAATATTTTCAGATAAGATTGGGTAATTTACTTCTCTCATGAATGGATGATGAGAATTACTGAACGTTTCCTATTTCAATACCAAATAACACAAACCTTAGATTTTGATATTACTTCGTCCTTTTTAACAGCTTCACATATTAAATTCATGTGATCCACCAGATCATTCTCAGAAGGCCTGGGCTCATACCTAGTAATTACATATGGAATCAGTAAGTGAAAAGGGCTGCTAAAGACAAACAAAATGGAAATTTGAATAGGTTGGAATGTATAAAATGATACCTCAAAACTTTAGATAAGTGATCCCATAAAGCTCTCCCGGATATCTCTGGATATTTTCTCAGAAAATGTAGGGAGTGCAGAGTAATCAAGATTGTCCTAATTGTATCTTCAAAACTCTTCCTTGGCTTTTGAAGCTTCATCCATTGATTCTCCTTTGACATGAGGACTAATATCTCCGGGTTCGCCTCTGAAAGATCAAACTTCCATACTGTAACCTGCTTATATATTTTCTGAAGCCCGTTATCAATATTCCCATGTATGAATATATGTTCTTTGTTCCCACCCGTCCATTCACCATCACCCCATTGAACAGGTAACTCTGAAAATGAAATAGGTTCATCGTTGTCATCCACAAAGTCGTAATCCGAAACAGAATGAGGCACAGATTCACACTCGTCATCTGAAGATGCCATCCTATACAAACTGCAAAATGACTAAAAACATTAACCCTTTCAAAAAACATATAAATACAGGAGAAAAGAAATAGAAAAATACAAATAGCAGTCTTTCGACCAATAATACCCATACAAAAAAAAAGACAATAAAAAGAATTTATTTTCATTGTAATACATCAATAACAAACTAACAATCCTATCTCGGTTTTATGTTTGGCTTAAGCCATTTGAAGTCTTTCCCTCAAAACTTTTTGATGAGGACATGGCATGCGTGGATTCAAACAAGACTAAAGGGACGTGGGGGTCAAGCAAGGCTAGGACAAAGAGGTTCAAACAAAGTCTCAACGGATTGATCCAAGATGTTTGGGCTGAAGATAACGCAAGGAAGGATGAGACACAAATTTGGGTCAATTTAATACAAGCCCAATCTTAATTTTCTTAACAAAGTCAACATATTTTATGTGCAAAGGAGGTTATTTAATCATGTGGGCTGCAAGGTTATTTAATTCACGTGGGCTATATTTTTTTGTTTCAAAAGTTATCAGAAGTCAAGTGGGCAACATTATTAATCATGAAGCAGCATGTCAGCCTATTGTTTTGGTGGGCCACGCTGGACCATATCAATTTTATTTAGTAGCACACGAATTTTGGTTTATACAGGCAATGGAGTGGCAGCCACGAATCTAGTTCATGTTTGGATTATTAATTACGCGGTAATTGCATGAGTTCCTAACGCAGCTTGGAAAGTAATTAGCACGCGGCTGGGAAATTTTTGTGATCTAGAATTAATTCTAAATTCTATTCTAATTAGGATTTCTTTTTAATTAGAATTTCTTTTCCAATTTGATTTCTATTTCCTTATAGAAATTAGGGTTATAGCTTATAAATTCCTATTAGGTTTTGGATTGTTTTGAGTAATATAAATAGAGGTACAAGTTATGTAATCAAAGACATTAACATTATTATTATTCAATATACTTGTGAGTTTATTCTCTACTTTTGGTTCTTTGAAGAATTCCTAAGTAATTCTTAGTTATTTCTTTGAGATTCAATTTGACTTATCATACAACAATTCATAGTTGTGTGTGGCGTCTTCTACCATCAATCAATCGCCGATCAGACCGAGATAACCGCTTCAATATAAGCGAGGGTCAAAGTGTCGTTGGTGTCCATTCAAAGCAGAATTCCGAACGCGAGCAATTGTACCAAGATTACCGTCTACATATAGGCGAGGGGTTAAGGTGTTGCAAGCAATTCACCCAACAACTGTGCTAGAAACGATCGGGGAGGCGACCACCTCACGCAAGCGTGCCGTGGAGTCTATCATTTGGTATCAAAGCTAAGCCTTTCTAGCAAGTTACTTATCTTTAATTTTCTGTCGAAATATATATTGCAAAAAAAAAAAAAAAAAAAAGAAAAAGAAAAAAATTCATATTCTATTGTGCTAACCCAATTTGTAGCACACCATCAAATCATCAAATTCCAACCAAGAGTTCATACCGTTCCATCATCATCAATTCTGAAACGGAGCTACAATTTACAAGTCCTGAAGCCTCTGAAGAGGAGTACAAGACAATCTATCGGTGATTTTTGTGGTATTCTGATAACTACACCATCTATATTTTTGTTTCGTGACAAGTAATTTTGAATTGATTAGTAAAACCAAGAATTTTGCTAGGGAATTCAATAAGAACCTATTAGAGAGAATATTTGAGGTAAAAGGCTTAGTGGTGAGATTAATCGAGGGTAAAAGCCAATTTATTGAGAGTATACACGAGTGAACCATTGATTCGAGCGAAAACACGTAAGGGAGTGGTGAGGAAACTGTTTTCTACTAACCCTTATTTTGCAGGAAATATGTCGAAGGATAAAGGAACTTATGAGGAACAACCCTCAACAGCTGAATTGAAATTCCAGATGGAGGCCATGCATAAAGAATGGGATCGAAGATTGAGAAAGACTATGGAGCAAATGCAAGAACAATTAGAAGAGCTGAGGGTGTCTATGGCTGAGCTATCCCAAAACACTCTTGGGATGCAAAACAAGACGAGGACACAACAAACTGACGCAAGAAAGGAAAACCCTTACGGTGAGGACAGTAGTGCAGCGGAAGATCATGAATCTAATTTTCGACATCAAAGACACGGAGGTGCTAGGGAAAGAAGAGGTCAGGGCAGAGAAGATGGCAATTTGGATAGCATAAAAATTAAGATTCCAGCTTTCCAAGGCACGGGTGATCCTGAGGCTTATTTAGATTGGGTAACCAAGATGGAGCGAATCTTTGACTGTCACAATTATTCAGACCTCAAGAAAGTCAAACTGGCCATTACGGAATTTTCTGGATATGCATTGATATGGTGGGATCAGTTGACAGCTAACCGGAGAAGGTGTGAAGAGCGGCCGATTACAACTTGGGCGGACATGAAAGCTATCATGAAAAAGAGGTTTGTACCAGCATACTATCAACGGGAGATCATTCGTAGTTTGCAAACTCTTAAACAGGGAAGTCGGAGTGTGGATGAATATTACAGGGAGATGGAGATGTTGAAGGATCGGGCTAACTTGATTGAGGACAATGAAACATCGATGGCTAGGTTCTCGGCAGGATTGAACTGGGAGATTGCAGACTTGGTTGAACGACAACATTATTTAGAGTTGGAGGAACTGGTCCATATGGCTACTAAGATAGAGAAACAACTCAAGAGGCGAGGAGGACAACGAGGACAATCTAATGCTAGTTCATCATGGAGACCCAATTTGGCAAAGCGAAAGGAAAAGACAGCTGCGTTCAAGCCAAAGGTGGAACCCAAGCAAGGATCAACTAGCCGAGAAACTCAAGGTAAAACTGAACAACCTTCTTTTGGTCGTAATCGAGATATTGTATGTTTTAAGTGTCGGCGCAGGGGACATATTTCTAGCCAATGTCCAAATCGGAGGAAAATGTTGTTACTTGACAATGGAGATGTGGAGACCGAGGGGAAGATAAATACATCGATTCTATGCCACCATTAGAGGAGATAGGTGAGGATGCGATATACGGTGAAATTCTCGTTACAAGAAGAGCACTTAGTACACAAGTTAAGGAGGAGAGCGTGACAATGGGAAAATCTATTTCATACTCGATGTCTTGTGAATGGGAAAATTTGTTGCGTAGTTATAGATGGAGGCAAATTTTGTCTGAATGTGGCAAGCACTACGATGGTGGAGAAATTGGGGCTACCTACTACCAAACATCCGCAGCCATATCGTTTGCAGTGGCTCAATGATAATGCAGACATTAAAGTAACCAAACAAGTTTTAGTTCCATTTGCTATTGGTCGGTATATTGATGAGGTATTGTGTGATGTGGTGCCCATGCAGTGGGACATATATTGTTGGGTGAACCATGGCGGTTTGATAGGAGGGTTCAACACGACGGGTTTACCAACGATATATTCATTCATTCACGATAAGAAGAAGATCTCTTTGCGTCCTTTGTCACCACAACAACAAGTACATGAAGATCAAATTCATTTGCAGAAAAATTATGTACAAAGAAAAGAGAGTGAAGAAAAGAAAATCAAGAAGAAAAAAGAGAGAAAAAAGAAAGAAAAAAAACAAATATACCGGGCAAAAAAGAGTGAAGTGAGAAGAGCTTTGATTTCTAAATGACTATGATTTTACTTCTAGATAAAGAGGCGTTTTTGAATACTAACACTAATGATTCTTTGCTGAGTGTTGTTGTTTCATCTCTCTTACAGAATTCAAAGATGTATTTCCCGAGGAGCTTCCTCACGGACTACCACCTATTCGGTGAATTGAGCATCAAATTGATTTTGTTCCGGTCTGACGATTCCAAACCGTCCGACTTATCGAAGTAATCCCGAGGAGACGAAGGGAGTTACAAAAGCAAGTTAACGAAATGATGGGAAAAGGATTCGTGAGAGAAAATATGAGCCCGTGTGCGATTCGGTGATTCTAGTCTTAGAAAAAGGATGGAAAATGGAGGATGTGCATCGATTGTCGAGCGGTAAATAACATTACGGTAAAATATCGACATCCCATTCCTCGTTTAGATGACATGTTAGATGAATTACATGGGTCTTGCATATTTTCAAAAATTGATTTAAAAAGTGGTTATCATCAAATTAGAATGCAAGAGGGTGATGAATGGAAAACAGCGTTTAAAACTAAATATGGTCTTTATGAGTGGTTAGTATTACCTTTTGGATTAACTAATGCACCCAGCACTTTCATGAGATTAATGAACTATGTTTTGCGTTCATTCATTGGAAAATTTGTCGTAGTTTATTTTGATGATATCTTGATTTATAGCAAAAACTTGGAAGATCATGCATTGCATTTAAAATCTGTTTTAGATGTACTCCGGAAAGAAAAGTTATTTGCTAACATGGAAAAATGCACGTTTTGTTCGGATAGAATTGTTTTCCTTGGCTTTGTTGTGAGTTCACAGGGAGTCCAAGTTGATGAGGAGAAAATACGTGCGATCCGGGATTGGCCGAGTCCAACCAATGTGAGTCAAGTACGAAGCTTTCATGGACTCGCAAGTTTCTACCGACGCTTTGTTCAGAATTTCAGTGAGATTACAACACCATTAACCGAGGTCATCAAGAAAAGTGTGGGCTTTAAGTGGGGTGATGAACAGGAAAAAGCATTTAATTTGATTAAGGATAAATTGACAAATGCTCCTTTACTCATTTTGCCTAACTTTGCTAAAACTTTTGAGATTGAGTGTGATGCTTGAGTTTAGGGATTGGAGCAGGTGTGTTGATGCAAGAAGGAAACCCAGTTATGTATTTCAAAGAAAAATTGAGTGGGGCAACTTTAAACTATCCTACATATGACAAAGAGATGTACGCTTTGGTTAGAGCTTTGGAGACATGGCAACATTACTTGTGGCCTAAGGAGTTTGTGATCCACACAGATCATGAATCATTGAAATATTTGAAGGGACAACACAAGTTGAACAAAAGACATGCACGATGGATGGAATTTATCGAGACATTTCCATATGTTATTCGATATAAGCAAGGTAAGGAGAACGTCGTTGCAGATGCTTTGTCTCGCATGGATGTTTTGTTAAATACTCTTGATACAAAATTGCTTGGGTTTGAGCGAATTAAAGAGTTATATGATAATGACCTTGATTTCGGTGAAGAGTTTAAAACTTGTGAAAAGAATGCTGTGGGTAAATACTTTAGAATTGATGGATTCTTGTTTGAAAAAATAAACTATGTATTTCCTGCATGTTCTTTGCGTGAGTTGTTGGTTAGGGAATCACATGGGGGCGGTTTAATGGGACATTTTGGTGTTGATAAAACTTTTGTTGTTTTAAAAGAACATTTTTATTGGCCTCATATGAAACGAGATGTGGAAAGAATTTGTGATAGATGTGTTACTTGTCATGAAGCTAAATCTAAGTGTTCAACCCCGGGATTGTATACACCATTGCTATTTCCTAATGAATCTTGGATTGATCTTTCTATGGACTTTGTGTTGGGTTTACCTAGGTTAAAGCATGGTTATGATTCGATATTTGTGGTCGTGGATAGATTTTCAAAAATGGCACATTTTATTCCATGTCATAAAACCGATGATGATCTCTCATTGTTCACGATTTGTTCTTTAGGGAGATTGTGCGTTTGCATGGTATGCCTAAAACTATTGTTTCTGATAGGGATACAAAGTTCTTAAGTTACTTTTGGAAGACCTTGTGGTGTAAATTGGGTACTAAACTGTTATTTTCTACTACTTATCATCCACAAACTAACGGTCAAACTAAAGTAGTAAATAGGACTTTGTCGGCATTGTTACGGGCTATCATTAAAAAGAATATCAAGCAATGGGAAGAATGTTTACCACATGTTGAGTTTGCATATAACCGTTCTGTTCATTCTGCCACTAATTTTTCTCCGTTTGAAATTGTATATGGTTTTAATCCTTTGACACTGTTGGATTTATCACCATTACCTGTTTCTGAATATACTAACATGGATGGAAAGCAAAAGGCTGGTCTTGTTAAGCATATTCATGAAAGAGCCAGATTAAACAATAAACATTGAACGGAGGACAGAACAGTACATTAAGCACGCGAACAAGGGACGACGTCAAGTGATCTTTGAGCCCGGAGATTGGGTGTGGTTACATATGCGGAAAGAAAGATTCCCAGTCCAAAGACGGTCGAAATTGCTTCCGAGGGGAGATGGTCAATTTCAAGTTCTCGAAATATCAATGATGATGCCTATAAATTGGATTTGCCAGGTGAGTATAATGTTAGTGCTACATTTAACGTTGCTGATCTAAGTCCGTTTGATGTAGGTGACGATTTGAGGACAAATCCTTTTCAAGAGGAGAGGAATGATGAGGACATGGCATGCGTGGATTCAAACAAGACTAAAGGGACGTGGGGGTCAAGCAAGGCTAGGACAAAGAGGTTCAAACAAAGTCTCAACGGATTGATCCAAGATGTTTGGGCTGAAGATAACGCAAGGAAGGATGAGACACAAATTTGGGTCAATTTAATACAAGCCCAATCTTAATTTTCTTAACAAAGTCAACATATTTTATGTGCAAAGGAGGTTATTTAATCATGTGGGCTGCAAGGTTATTTAATTCACGTGGGCTATATTTTTTTGTTTCAAAAGTTATCGGAAGTCAAGTGGGCAACATTATTAATCATGAAGCAAAGATGTCAGCCTATTGTTTTGGTGGGCCACGCCGGACCATATCAATTTTATTTAGTAGCACACGAATTTTGGTTTATACAGGCAATGGAGTGGCAGCCACGAATCTAGTTCATGTTTGGATTATTAATTACGCCAGTAATTGCATGAGTTCTAACGCAGCTTGGAAAGTAATTAGCACGCTACCGAGAAATTTTTGTGATCTAGAATTAATTCTAAATTCTATTCTAATTAGGATTTCTTTTTAATTAGAATTTCTTTTCCAATTTGATTTCTATTTCCTTATAGAAATTAGGGTTATAGCTTATAAATTCCTATTAGGTTTTGGATTGTTTTGAGTAATATAAATAGAGGTACAAGTTATGTAATCAAAGACATTAACATTATTATTATTCAATATACTTGTGAGTTTATTCTCTACTTTTGGTTCTTTGAAGAATTCCTAAGTAATTCTTAGTTATTTCTTTGAGATTCAATTTGACTTATCATACAACAATTCATAGTTGTGTGTGGCGTCTTCTACCGCATCAATCGTCGATTGTACCGAGATTACCGCTTCAATATAAGCGAGGGGTCAAAGTGTCGTTGGTGTCCATTCAACGCAGAATTTCGAACGCGAGCAATTGTACCAAGATTACCGTCTACATATAGGCGAGGGGTTAAGGTGTTGCAAGCAATTCACCCAACAACTGTGCTAGAAACGATCGGGGCGGCGACCACCACCTCACGCAAGCGTGCCATGGAGTCTATCACTTTTGATAATTTTTAATCCCAGAGGGGGGAAAACACCACTAATCAGTGCCAAACAAAATATCTTGCATACATAACAACCACTCCACTCCTTCAAACCCTTCTATTTTCCCTCAAATCCCTCTATTTTCCCTCAAATCCTCATCATTCAAACAGTGAATTGAAAACCCGCCGAAGAAAATCAAAAAACACAAAACACATACAACGCACATGAATTACAATTTCAATCAATTACTTTCCCCCAATTTCATACACTAATACAGGTTCAGAATAAGTTTTACCCATTGCCAAACAAATAGAAAACATTAGGGCATCTAAAATATTGAAAATGAAAGACAATTCAATCACATATTATAGGGTTTTGATAACAGATAACAGATACCTACGAAGAAATATACCTGCTAGGGCAACCACCTGCAAAAGGCACGGAAGAGAGTGGATTATTAACACGAAGAAGAAGTGTTGATATTATGAATTTATGGTTTTAGTATTAGGCTCAGTGACGGAGTTGGAAAATTTTCACGGCGGTGACGAAATCGAAAATACAGATAAAGTTCAGCTGTTAAAAAAAGACTTGGGCTATGCTATTTTTATTCATTTTTTATAAGTCAGATTTTCTATCTTTTTCTTCTCTCATTTCCCATAAAAACTCAAAAAAAAAAAAAACAACATAAATAAGAAAAATAATTGTTTAATAAAATTTGCCAATTTTTTTATGCCATGTCATGTTTATATTAGCTTCGCAAAATCTCAACACTTTATTTTTTTTATTTGTTGACAATTCAAAGTTAATTATTTAACACGATCCATTATGCGTTGAATTTTAAAAAAATTCTGCTAATACAATGTATATATTTATTATATTACACTCTTGGTATTCATATTCATTGATTATATTATCCTAATTTATATTCATGTATTTATAAAATGTATGTATACTCCATGTTAACCAAATTATAACACTAATTTTGACTTTTTAAAAGTCAATTTATGATATTGGCAAATTAAAAATACGTTCAAGTTTTAAGGGATCCTTGGGGTGGCAATTGGCAAGCCAGATTAGTTAAGAGTGAAGATCACCTATTCATGGTAGATGGTTTACACAAGTTTATAAGAGATCAGTCTTTAGGGAACACATAATTCTTAGTCTTAAACTATGATGGAAATATGTACAAATATTTGATAAGACCGGATTGGAGAGAATCAACATGCACATGCTTGTTCCCAATTCAGATCAAGAAGCCTCATCTCACTAATGGAGAAAGGGAACATGCTCGTTTACTGAAAAGGACAGATGAGAAGCTTAGCTCTCAAGTTGAGATTAAATAAGAGGAAACCTCGACAACAGTTGAAGAAACAAGTGTTAGTAAAACAGCCAAGTCTTTTGCCTCCAAATTTCCTTACTTCCAGAGCTATCATGTTTACAAGACATTTGCATTGGCAAGTCCTCACTTTCCTGTTCTCTTCTTTAGTTTCAGCAACCTAAATTTGTTACTGATTTCGAATAAAATTTGATGCAGCAAGTTCCCAAATCTTTCGGACAAAACAAAGCTCATCATCATACGAAATTCAGAGGGGAAAGCTTGGGAAGTTAATTGTATCCCTCCTGGCCCTGGAAAACATACTTTATGTGGAGGGTTGCCTGCTCTTATGCGCGATAACAACCTTAAGCAAATGACATTTTTATGTCATACTTTATGTGCATTTATTATGGGGCCCACTATAAAAATATGCAAATGATATTTTTATGTGATTTTGGATTCCCCGCATGAGTAATGGCCGAAATTCGTAGAAATTAATGCAGAACAAAACTATGATATTTTCAATTTTTCATGTAAATAAATATCAGTTCTACACATTAACACTAGCTACAGTTACAAATATGGTGGTGGTAGTAGTACTGGTACTGCTTGATTGGCCTAATTGCTAATCTGTTTTGAGGGCAAAACTAGGAACTTCTGCAATCTGCAGAAAATAATTTCAAAAAAAATAAAAAATGACAAAAAACTACAAGTTGTGACAATTCCTATGTACCACATTTTCTCTTGGTCAATATTTAAAGTGAGTGCTTCCCTACAAAATCAAGCTCTCATCTAATCTCCTTATCCACCATCCATCTCCAAACAACCTTATCCATTTATTCCCATACAAAGTTCCCCCCATTATTCACTCTCCTCACCATCTCTATACTTCAAACAAACTCCTCACAAAACCATCCAACAACAAGTAAATCAACCATCTAAATTCTCAATTCCACTAATTTTGATCAAAACTTATTCACTAGAAAAAGACTCTTCTTTCATAATATTAACAGCTTTCTATCTTTTTGTTTAGGTTGTGGGTGAAAAAACAATGGCAGCAGCCTCAGCAACCCTGTCTCCGGCAACATTCACCGCCACCGCCGCGGGTCCAAGCCGGGCCACCCAAAAGAGGCCTAATGTGAACTACATTAGTGGGCTGAACTCATTTAGTGGGCTAAAAGCTCAGAACAATGTGGTCTCATCATTAGGCCTTCCAGTTTGCACAGAACAGTCCTTTGCCAAGTTTGTTAGCTCATTGAAGTTTCCATCACAAGGCCAAAAAAATGGTGGTGGAGCACTGACTTCCACCTGCAATGCTGTGGATGAGATTTTCAGGATTGCTGCAGTGATGAATGGGCTTGTGCTTGTTGGAGTTGCAGTGGGCTTTGTTCTCCTTCGAATTGAAGCATCTGTGGAGGAATCTGAATGAAGAATTCAAGAAAATTACTGGTGCTTTCTTTATCAAACTGTATCTTTGTTTATTTGGTGTAGAATTCAAATGTTTTGGCATATTTATTATATAACAAACTAGTAAACTGGGTTTGTGTTAGAAACTGAACTGGCCAATTTTTTTAATAACATCTTGTTATTCTCTTATATCCATTTGACTCAATGTTATGAATGGTATATATGCAGCATCCTTGATAGCTAGAACCATGGTTACAAAGAAGTTGGTTTTTCATATTTTATAAATGCATAGAGAATTGTAAATTCAACACTTCAATGTTGTTTGTTATTGTTTTAAAGTTCATTTTGTTGGTTTTACTATATATATATATATATATGAGGTTCATTCACCAGGAGAAGAAAAAAAGAAAAAAAGAAAAAAAGAAAAAAAGAAAAAAAGAGAAGATGTGTGTCAATGAATAACAGAGGCACATTATCAACCAAAAGTGGTAGTTATATGAAGCACACCAAGCAAATTAGTATGAAAAATGAAGAACAGGAGCAATGCCCACAGATAGAACCTCAAACTACAGCAACATACTACTAGAATAATTTTTTTGCCAGTTTGATGACTCGTTGCTTTACAAAAAGCCGATTAATATACATTCTAACAACATTCTTGTTGGAGATTTTCAACAATCCCCAAGTCTCCAAGTATACACTTGAGTCTGCCAAAAAAAAGGTCTCACTCTCTTTAACCACAGTTGTCAAAGGCTCTGTGCTTGAAGCAGATACAGAGAATATCAACCCTTCAACTTTATCAACAAAGGTTTGCCTACACCACCGCTTAGAGCTAAAAATGCATCAAGTCTACATTGTCTACGTTCAAATGAGTTGAGAAAGCAGAACAATATTTCTTTGCTGAAATTAGAATTCATCCTTTTCTGAGCCAAGGCCAAATATATAACTGAAGCCTGCAGTGATTTAAAGTTGAATTTAGCTTAGAAGTAGTGACACGCCCTCCTAGTGCATTGTCTTCTCTTTTAACGTCGAATAGGTCTTTTTCTTCAGTTTTCTAGTCCTGTTTGGACTGATGAAAAAAACATATTGATTTGGAACTGGAAAGTGTATCTCCCTTTATGTTATATATAGATAATATGAGAAATAGTCAACTTAAAACAAAATAATTTCCATCTATAGTTAAATGTGTGAATGAGCCTGCCTCACATCCCCAAATAATTCTTGTGTCTTCTCTTCTCTCTACTATGGTCTCTGCCTATTCTTTCTTGCATGCCTTTCACAAGCCAGGATAAAGGAGGGTTGCTACTCGACTGTAAAACAATTACCTATCACGAAAGTGAAACATTTCTCTTCTCTATTTCACAAACAAAGATTTTGAGTGTTGGTAGCCTATCCACATCTGGGAGAAAAAAAAAATTATACATATTGTTATTATTGTCACTACAAGCCATTCAACCTGAAGAGCTGATAAGATAACAATAAGTCCGGGAAAATCTGTCCTTTTCTGGTTAGTGTACATCTTATGTTTGCACAACTTTGGATTCATCGATTTCTGCCTACTTGTACACTGCGTCTCAGTTCACTGTTTTAGTGAAATTAATATATTGTACTTATTAAATAAATAATACTTAGAAAGAGTAATGGGATAGCGGAAGAGTGATCTTTAGTTTAAAGAATGGCATTCTACAATCAGCTGCAAGACATCACACTGTTGAGCCTTCTTTTTGCTGTTATTTGTCTATGGAGGATCATCAGTACTCATGCCAGAAGCAACAAGGGCAATTCCAGACCTCCAGAACCTACTGGGGCACCTTCATCTTCTAGGAGCAAACAAGATATTACATCATACCCTTGGAGCCATGGCCGATAAATATGGACCTATCTTCTCTTTGCAACTAGGGATTCACAACATACTTGTGGTTAGTAACTGGGAAGCTGCAAAAGAATGCCTTACAACCCAGGACAAAGCTTTCTCTAACCGTCCAAAATCTTTAGCCATAAAGATAATGGGATATGACCATACCATCCTTGGATTTCTGCCTTATGGACCATATTGGCGTGATATGCGTAAGCTAGCAATTGTTGAGCTTCTATCAACCCGTCGACTTGATATGCTTAAGCATGTTCGGGAATCAGAGGTCAATATCAGGGAGCTGTATGAGCAATGGATCAGCAAAGAAAGATGTGGAAGCAAAGTTGTGGTAGAATTGAAGCGGAGTTTTGGATACCTGGCAACGAACATAGTCGTGAGGATGGTGGCAGGAAAGCGATATTTTGGAACTGATGTGCATGGAGATGAGGAGTCGAGGCGGTGCCAAAAGGCCATCGGAAATTCAAGCATCTGGTGTAGGTGACTAGAGAAGCGTCCGTGCCTACGCTGTTTAGTTGGTAATTCCCACTTGACAGCTTTCTAGGCGGATAATTTTTTTTGCAAAAATTAAGAAAACACCTTTCATAAGATCAAAATACCAGATATTATCAAACTAAAATTGAAAACTGACCAGCCCTCGTATCTGCATCATGGGTCAGTTGTGAGCTCTCCAAACGTGTTGCTGCTACATAAATTCAGTGTTCATGATCAGTCAAGTCAGCCTTTAAATACATCAATCTACATGTTTATGGCACCAGCAGCACCTGAACTAATCAATTACAGACCACAGTTAGATAGGCACACTCATAATTGAATTGAGAAGGCAGAACAATGTTCATTGCTGCTACGTATTTATTATCTCAGAAAATATTTTTCTGCCACACCTAGTCACTCCAATCGGCAATCAACTTGTCTAAAAAAGTTGGAAAATAATTTTTTTGCATATAAAACAGAAAATTTCTTAGAAAGAAGAAGAGCTACAAAGGAGGACAACATGTCCGCCAAACAAAACAAAGCTAAGGGCAAATGAAGAGCATTCCATCAGGATCCGTTTACCATGAAGTTAACTTTATAGTAAGTTGGTCAATTACACGCAGAAAGAGATCATCTCCGACTGCAAGTGTCATCAGATGATAATCGATTGATTAAAGTTAACTTCATGCTAACCACTCTCATTCCATCAACCTTTATGAACATCCCACAATGTCATTGCTAACATACAAGTAACACAAAGCAAATCAAGGAAAGAAAATCTATCTCAAAGCATAGGAAGAGAGAGGTAACCATCCTTAAAAACTCTGGCACTTTTCTACCGATAAATGGTCAACAAAGCACAAAGCTACTTGATCCTTAGAATTGACAAACCTATATATAGACCTGGAAATTTAGTTAGAGAATCGTATTGTGACGCCCCCAAAATTAGGTATACATCACCCATCTTAGGTCGCCACTTACATGGTACAGAATTTAAATACAACTTACTAACATAAGCGTAAGTATGCAATACGACATAAATCGTGAGTTTAAATACAAATATCGCTCTACTAGATATTATACAAACTCAAAAAGGAGTCCTCATTACAATTATTATCACACTATTTCACGAATATAGTGAGGACTACTAATGCTATCTTCGGGACCATCACTGCTTTCCCGACTCGTCCGTAAAACTATATTCTCATTTCCAAGAGAACACTTGAAAGAAAGGGTGAGCTCAACTAGCCCGAAGAAGAAATATTATGACTAAGATAATGCGAGAATAAATTATCAATAGTCTTCAACAATGTTAAACCGATAAAATACAATGACAACCAGTTTAATCTGCGGTAAGAATATGCAATCCATTAAAAAAGTCAGTAGAAAATAAAGTCTACTATCTTTTAGGTTTTAAAAGGTTTTTCATCATTGTTATAAATTTGAGACTCGACTTTAATAAATATTCCACATCATCGAATCACCCTTATTTCTACGGCCAAGATATTCTTTAAGTATCACGACCACAATTATTCATGCACTACTGGCCGAGAATATTTGTGTATTCATTAATGGTCATGATCATGCCAACAATCGTCCATCAATGCACTACTGACCAATTTGAGGATTTTTACCACATCATTTGTAACATTACGGTCAAATGATTACACCGGAATAGTCTCTCGGTCATAATCATACCAAGTCCATCTATGCACTACACAGGCCACGGATGACTTTAAAAAAATATAAACATGAGGATGGTGACAATGATATAAGAATTGATAAAACAAGTTCAAGAATTATTTTATCTAGGAATTATTAACGTCCAAATTGTCGGCACGATCTTTGTTTTGTAGAGTAAAATTCAAGAATGATCGGAAGAATATTTCCATGAAAAGATCTTTGGATGAAACGAAATATCGAGGATATTCTACTAATTTCATGGAGTATAGAAGTCAAAGTTTTAACCAACCGGGTATAATAAAGAATGGAATAACAAAAGAAATCACCATGCGTGTATTACTTGCCATGTAGGCGTGTTATTCCAATGTAATAATAATAACGGAACCAGTCGGTGAAATTCACACCGCGCAGGATGTTCCAACAGAATAATAAAGATGGAACCAGGATCCGGTGTAAAACCACATGATAGGATATTCCAACAGAATGATAAAGATTTTAACCAGTCCGATTAAAACACACGCATGTGATGTTCCAAAGAATAATAAGAAGATTTTAACCGGTCCTGTAAAACACACGACGGGATGTTCCAATGCGAATAATAATAAAGAGCGGAACCCAGTCCTGTAAAACACACGCACGTGATGTTCCAATGAATAATAGAAGAATGTCACCAAGTATAGGTAAAATCACAGTATACGAGTTATTCCAATGCAGAATAATAAGCGATGGAATAACAACAGTTCTCTTCATGAATAAGAAAGAATAACACCCTTACTTTTGGTAGGAGATTGAATCTCGCGGCAGAAGCAAGAATAAAATACTCTTCTTCTTTCTCTCTTATTCTCTATATACTTTCTCTCTATATAGCTTGAATGAATTAAGTGAAAATAATGAAGCACTAGCCTCTATTTATAGAAGATTTCTAGCTTAAGACTCGCCGTGTGAAAAGGCAAGTGGCTTGACGACCGATGATGTGAAAAAAGAAAAGTGGTTTGGCGCTCAGTAATGTGAAATGACAAGTGGTTCGGCCTTTTAATGTGAAACGACAAGTGGTTCGACGCCTATAATGTGAAACGACAAGTGGTTCGACGTCTGGTAAAGGTAATTACTATTGACGAAGGTAATTACTATTCACAAGGGTAATTACTATTGACGAAGGTAATTACTATATTCACAAGGGTAATTACTATTGACGAAAGTAATTACTATCGACGAAGGTAAATACTATTGTCGACGAAGGTAATTACTTATTCACAAAGGTAATTACTATTGATTTAAGAGACTCTTAGATGATGACATATATGAGCCCCCATAAAATAATCAAACTTACCACAAATCATTTTATTTTTAATCAACACATATTTAATCTTTCAACAATTATTAATCATTTATAACTTGTCGTCTCAATTATTGATTTTATACTATAACATATTATACGTATGATCTTGTGACAATAATTGAATCAATAATATAAGAGATATGATGCGTGAATTCTTGTAAGCAATAATTAAGCATAGGTTGTGACTTCTCACGTAAGCATCAATAATCAATACCGTAGTCCTACTATGCAACCCCGCGTATTCTTTGTACTTTTACCACCGGTAGTTCAACAGCTTTTAATTCAGTAACACCTCATAGTTATTTTTATAAAATATTTTTGTCGTTTTCTCAATCCGACAATAATTACATTATGGGGTCCACCAATGATTGAGCCGTTGTATTTAATATTCCCTAACAAAAGAATATTCTCCTACCAAACGAATATTTTATAACAACTTGCATACTTTTGCAAAATTTATAAATATTACCCACAACTATAACATTATATCAAATTTATTCCATAATATTCAAAAATAATATTTATAGAAAAATTCATCTTTATTTATAAAAGTTGGGGTCTTCTGACCTCCCCTTCTTATGAAATTTCGCCCTCGAAATTAGAATTACGATACTGGTATGTCGAAGAGGTAAGGATACCTTGATTTCATTTCAGATTCTAACTCCCAAGACTTTGACTTGAGGTATAACCTTGGAGCGTAGAATATGTTCCTTCTTATCCAAGATTTGAACAGAACCTCTTCATATCGTCAAATCTTCCGCTATCAAGCGTCCGGTTCTAACTCAATAATGTGGTTCGGTCTTTCACATATTTACGTAACATGGATATGTGAAAAACGTTATGAACACGAGACATATTAAGCAGAAAGCGAGTCTATAGCCACGCCTCCTACTCGATCGAGGATTAAAATGGACCGATGAATCGAGGATTAAGTTTTCCTCTCTTTCCAAATCTTATAACTCCTTTCCATGGAGCGACTTTTAACAACAAATGATCTCCTATATCGAATTCCACGTCCTTTCGATGAAGATCGGCATAACTCTTTGTCGATTTTGTGAGGTTTTTATCGTTTGTCGGATCGTTTGAATCTTTTCCGTAGTCATATCGTATTTCAACTCCGTCCCAACAACGTTGCTTCACCCACCTCATCCCAAAGATATCCGAGAACGACACTTTCTTCCATACAACGCTTGAATGGAGCCATGCCAATACTTGCTTGATAATCTGTTGTTGTGTAGGAAAACTCCACCAATGGTAAGAACTTGTCCCAACTCCCTTGAAATCAAGGACACGAGTCTTAATAGATCTTGAAGAGTTTGAATAGTCCTCTCCATTGTCCGCCTGTCGAGGATGATATCTTAGAGCTAAATCGTAAGTCTGTGCCCATAGCTTTTTGCAAACTAACCCAAAATCGTGAAGTGAATCTTGGGTCTCGATCGTAAACTATGGATACCCCAAGCATACCATGCGATCTTCACAATCTCGTTTATGTACATACGAGCAAGACGTTCAAGTGTATAAGTTACTCAGATGTCGGTAAAAATGAGCGGACTTGGGTCAATCTATCAACAATGACCCAAATCGCATCAATGCCTTGAGAAACCTTAGGAAGACCGGTAAAAGAAATCCATGGTAATGTGCTCCCACTTCCATTCGGAATTTCATGTGGTTCTGAATGGACCTTTTGGTACTTGATGCTCCGCTTTAACTCGTTGACAAGTTAGACACCTTGAGATAAACAAATATTATCTCTCTTCATATTGCTCCCACCAAAATGTATGGCGAATATCATGATACATTTTGGTACTTCCAGATGGATTGCAAATGGTGTGTTATGCGCCTCCATCATGATATTATACTTTAAATCGAGGTCGTTAGGAACACAAAATCCGGAGTTGACTCAAGTATTCCTTCTTCATCGATTCTTGCTTCCTAAGATAGCACCTTCTTCTGCACTTTTCTTTCTCATCATAAGCATCACCTCCAGTGTCCGTAGCTTGAGCGAAATTTTAACTTTATCGATTAAAGTCGGTTCTACTCAGATATTTGCTATCATCACACGCGTCCCCTGAGTCTTTAACTCTATCTCCATCCTTTTGCAAGTCACACAAAATGGGCCTTTGTGTTGACAATAACGCACTTTTCGATTGCTGAGATACGATCTTCCGCTTTCAATCGCCGCCTACCACGTCGCTTTTTCGGGATGGTATTGGATGGTATGATCATAATCTTTCAATGATTCAAGCCAACGTCGTTGTCGCGTGTTGAGTTCCTTTTGAGTGAAGAAATATTTGAGGCTTTTATGATCCGTAAAGATCTCCACTTTCTCCCCATACAAGTAATGCCTCCAAATTTTAAGTGCAAAGACAATAAATTTGACTCTAGATCATGAGTTGGATAATTCCTCTCATATTCTTTGAGTTGTCATGAGGCATAGGCTATAACTTTTCCATGTTGCATAAGAACACTTCCCAACCCTTTGCACAAGCATCACCAGATGACAAATCCTCCGAGCCGGATGGTATTGTCGTAACAGTCTTTGAAATAAGTCTCCTCTTGAGTTCTTGAAAACTCTTCTCACATTCTTCGCCCAACCGAACTTTGTATCTTTCGAGTCAATTGAGTCATGGAGTAGCGATTCGAGAAAATCCTTCCACGAATCTCCGATAATAACCAAATAAACCGAGAAAGCTACGTGCCTTGGTCATCGATTTAGGTTGTTCCCGACTTTGAATAGCTTCATCTTTCTTTGGTCAATGATATTCCATGACTTGATACCACGTGCCCAAGAATGCTACTTCTTCTTGCCGAACTCATATTTCTTCAACTTGGCATAAAGCTTATATTCATGAAGCTTTTGGAGTGTCGACCTCAAGTGTTGCTTTCATGATCTTCACGACTTTTGGAATAAATAAGGATGTCATCAATAAAGACGACCACAAAGTGATCTAAATATTCCTCAATACTCGGTTCATCATATCCATGAAGGCGGCGGAGCATTAGTCAATCCAAAGGACATGACTAGGAATTCATAATGCCCGTCTGGGGAAGTTCGAAAAGCCGTCTTTGGGAATGTCGTGGTTCTAATCTTCAATTGGTGATATCCTAACGAAGATCAATCTTTGAAAAGAATTTGGCTCCTTGCAACCGGTCAAACAGTCATCAATACGTGGCAATGGATACCTATTTTTGATGGTGACATGATTCAACTCCCGATAATCAATACAAAGTCGCATACTCCCATCTTTCTTCTTCACGAATAGAATGAGAGCACCCCAAGGAGAAGTACTTAGAGACGAATAAAGCCAATGTCTAACAATTCCTGCGATTGGGTCTTTAACTCTCGAAGTTCAATAGAGCCATTCGATATGGGGCTTTGGAAATAGGTTTTGTCTGGGGGTTCAAGGTCGATACAAAATTCAATTTCACGCCTGGGGGTAGGCAGGGAAGTTCTTGAAGAATACGTCGGAAATTTATTAACAATAGAAATATCGTTTAAAACCGGCGTATTTTTTTTAAATCATGACATGAGCTAAGAAAGCTTGACATCCGTTTTTCAATAAACGAATAGCTTTATGGCTTGAGATGACCGTGATTGATTTTAATGGTTTGGTCGTTTGAATTAGCATATAATAGGTTGATTAGGAATATGAAAGCTAACAACCTTACGAAAACAATCAATTTTTGCATGATAAGTAGTTAACCAATCAATCCCTAGAATCACGTTAAATGCAAGTATTTTTAATGAAATAAGATCGACGGTGTAATGTGAGGTACCGATTTGAACCAAACAAGACTTATAAACAGTGGATGTAATGAAGGTTTCTCCCAACGGAGTTTCCACAGATAAGTCAAAGTCTAATTTCTTCGGAGTCAAATCTAATTTTGCTGACCTTTATGACACAGAAAACTCTTGAGAGTCGAGTCTACGGTCTATTTGATTGCAACACATCTAACATATTTTATGATAAGTAATTGGATGAAATTTCATTTTGTAGTGGAATGATTACATGGGATTTAGCTTAAATGACGAATATGTCATGAATTGCTAATTCTAGATTATACTG
This sequence comes from Panax quinquefolius, assembly GCA_020205615.1. Taxonomy (NCBI): domain Eukaryota; kingdom Viridiplantae; phylum Streptophyta; class Magnoliopsida; order Apiales; family Araliaceae; genus Panax; species Panax quinquefolius. Next base: position 107,631,770 of record CM035165.1, read on the forward strand.
TGCTATTATTATTGGCTTAAATATTTTTGGTTATGGTCAAATTTCGCAGTTTTTTTTTCAAAAACTAATAGAGAAACGTGTTAGAGAATAACAACACAACGAAAAACAATAACAAAGAAAAAATTAAAAGAAAACATTCACACAAGACACAAGATTTACGTGGTTCACCCAAAAGATTAAAATGAAGTTTTAATATTTATATTAATTTAGTTTAAAGAAATTTGAGTTGTGTTGGTCTATATGCACACCTTTCAATCCTACTCAAGAATTTCGGTAAAAGAAAAAGAGGCATCAAAGCAAAAAACATTTCACTAAACAAAATTAGATCTAGAAGGGGAAATGATTGGTTTATTTCCAATTGGCCTCACTAGATTTTGTATCCATAATATACATTGCAGTTAAGGAAGCGTTTTAGGTTATGTTTAGTTATAGTGTTTATAGTATTTGCTACAGTAATGTTTTGTGCATTTGGTCACCATAAGGTGATTTTAAATTTCAAACTTTACTTTTATGAATTAAACTTCACTTTGAACAAACAATAAGTGATTTAAAGTGATTCAAAATGATTTAAAGTGATTCAGGATAAAAGTGATTTAAATTGATTTAGGATAAAAGTGATTCTTTTAATAAAAAGAGTTGCTATATCAAGACCTTGCTAAAATAGATGAAAACAAACTTTTTAACATGGATAGAAGATGACATTTTAGTGATAGACGTTGACATTGGTCTTCGGTGGTATCTGTAACATTTCAACTTTTAATTTTACAATGAGGTTCATTCTTTGTAGGATTTGAGTGAATTTGTCAACGAGAACGATAAAGTATATACAATGGACCTTTGTGGATGGGGCCGACGTAATCAGGTAAATCTACTTTTTATGTCACTGCATCAAAATAACTTTACTATTCCTATAATATAAATAGTGTTATATATATTATTTATATGAATAATTTAGGTGGTTGTGCATTCTCCTCATTGGGCAAAGTGCGTTCATATTGATATGAGGACATTAAGGATAGTGATGAAGATAAGGTTTGAAGGGATGAAGAAGACATTTAAGAGAGTTAAATGATATGCAATCCAGTACCATCCTGTCCACCTTTGACGATGACTAACCCATCACTGACCAAACAATTGTCTAGGTGTGAAAGAGAGAACTCTATATTTCTCTACTTCTCATGCAGACACACAACACACAATACAACTGTGACGCCCCCAAAATTAGGTATACGTCACCCATCTTGGGTCGCCACTTACATGGTACATAAATTCAAATACAACTTACTAACCTAACTGTCGTGTACAATACGACATAAACTGTGAGTTTGAATACAAATATTGTCTACTAGATATTATACAAACCCAAAAGGAGTCCTCATTACAACTATTATCACACTATTTCACGAATAGTGAGGACTACTAATGCTATCCTCTCGACCATTACTTCGCTCCCAGACTGTCCCAAATATATTTCTCATTTCAAAGAGAACGGTGAAAGAAAGGGTGAGCTCAACTAGCCCATAGAAGAAATATTATGACTAAGATAATGCGAATAAATTATCATTAGCCTTCAACAAGTGTTAAACCGATAAAATACAATAGACAACCGGTTTAATCTGCAGCGGAATAAGCAATCCATTAAAAGAGTCAAGTAGAGAATAAAGTCTACTATCTTTTAGGTTTTAAAAGGTTTTCATCAATTTTTATCATTTGAGACTCGACTTAATAATAAACCACCACATCTAATCATCCACGTACCACGGTCAAGGATTTTCATCAAATTATCAATGGTCATGACTATACCGAATCACCCCCAGTCATAATCATACCAAAACTATCCATCATTTGCATTCACGAGCCCACCGAGGACTTTTGTCACATCATTTATATCAAGTCATGATTATCTTAATGATCCTCGGTCATAATCATACTAAGTTCATCTATGCACGTAAGCCAAAGATAGCATAATATAACATGAGGATGATGACAATGACATAATAATTCAATAAAACAAGTTCAAGAATTATTTAAGCCATGAATTATTAACGTCCAAATTGTCAACATGATCATCGTTTCAGTAGAGTAAAATTCAAGAATGATCGAAGAATATTTCCATGAAAAGATCTCGATGAAACGCAAATATCAAGGATATTCTACTAATTTCATGGAGTATAGAAGTCAAAGTTTTAACCAACCGGGTATAATAAAGAATGGAATAACAAAAGAAATCACCATGCATGCATGCGGTTCAGCATGTACAAGTTATTCAATGTAATAATAATAATAACGGAACCAGTCGTGAAATTCACACCGCGGATGTTCCAACAGAATAATAAAGATGGAACCCGGATCCGGTGTAAAACACACGATAGGATATTCCAACGGAATGATAAAGATTTTAACCAGTCCTGTAAAACACATGATGTGATGTTCCAATGTAATAATAAGAAGATTTTAACCAGTCCCGTAAAAACACATGCATGTGATGGTCCAATGAATAAATAAAGACGGAACCCGTCCTGTGTAAAACACATGCATGTGGATGTTCCAATGTAATAATAGAAGAATGTCACCAAGTATAGGTAAATCATGGATATCTGAGTTATTCCAATGAATAAATAAGAATGGAATAACAATAGGATTTCACCAAGTATAGGATATCTTGCATATACAAAAGTTATGTATAGGGTATGTCACTTTTACAAAGTTATTCCAACAAAATAATAGTGAATGGAATAATGTAAGTTCTCTTCAAGAAGAAAGAATAACACCCTCACTCCGTAAAAGAACTGAATATAGAAGTAGTGAAGTAGCGAGAATACTCTTCTTCTTTCTATAATTTTCTCTATATAAACTTCTCTCTATAATTTCTCTCTGTAGTTTCAATGAATTAAATAAAAAATAATGAAGGAATGAGCTTCTATTTATAGGAAAATGGAATGCATAAGAATTAATCCATGAACTATCTCCAGATTGATTTACTTTAATCTGACGGTTCATATTTAAAGAAAAATCTTTTAAATAAAATATAATATATTCTATTTATATAAAAACATTTTACTATCGTATACTTTATGCAATACTATGCAAAACACTATGCAACACTATGCATAATAAAATATAATATATTCTATTTATAGAATAACTTTAATAAAGTATTCTATTTTATATAAAAGATGTTTCGCTTTTATTACGTTAATAATAATGAATAAAACAAAACGTCATTATCGCTATAATAATTCATATTATTAATCGACAATAATGGAATCAAACTAAGTGACTTCTCACATAAGCATCAATAATCAATACCGTGTGCTACTATGCAACCACACGACATCGTACTTTTACTACCGAAAGTAGTTCAACAAGAACTACTAGTAAAACTTCCGCCGTTATTTCAATAAAATATTTTTGTCGTTTTCTCAATCCGATAATAATTACATTAGGGTCCACCAATGATTGAGTAGTTGTACGAATATTCTCTCGCTAAACCTAATATTCCCCACCAATCGAATATAATATAACCACTTGCATACTTTGCAAAATTTATAAATACTACCCACAACTATAATATTATCTCAAATTCACACCATAATATAAAAAATTATTTTGACAAAATTTAAATCTTTATTGATAAAATCTGGGGTCTTACAATCTCCCCTCCTTATGGAATTTCGCCGAAATTAGGGGTAATGCACTGTATGATAAAGAGGTGAGGATACCTTGAATACCTTTATTGTTAAAAATATTAAATTCATCTTCGTAATCCGCCAAAGATATTCATTAACAATTCATCTTTGCACTACAGGCCAAAGATATTTATTAACAATTCATCTTTGCACTACAGGCCAAAGATATATAACTGTAAAACCAATAATACTGAGACTCAGCTTAATAGTATCACAACCATGAATTATCCATGCACTACTGGCTAAGGATATTCGTGTTTTCAATTACGGTCATGATTATACCGAATAATCCGTGGTCATAATCATACCAAGTCTATCAATGCACTACGACCAAAGATGACTTTTACCACATCCATGAATTAATATTTCATTCACGAGACTCAAATTTCAATAATTAATCCATATCATCGAATCATCCCCGCACTACGTGCCAAGGATATTCATTAAGTATCACGACCACGAATTATCCATGCACTACGACCAAAGATAATCGTGTATTCATTAAGATCAATACCACAAATTATCCATGCACTACTACCAAAGATAATCGTGTATTCATTAGTATCACGACCACAATTATCCATGCACTACTACCAAAGATAATTGTGTATTCATTAATATCACGACCACAAATTATCCATGCACTACTACCAAAGATAATCGTGTATTCATTAAGATCACGACCACAATTATCCATGCACTACTACCAAAGATAATCGTGTATTCATTAGTATCACGCACCACAAATTATCCATGCACTACTACCAAAGATAATTGTGTATTCATTAGTATCATTACCACCACAAATTATCCATGCACTACTACCAAAGATAATTGTGTATTCATTAAGATCACGCGACCACAAATTATCCATGCACTATGGCGAAAGATAATTGTGTATTCATTAAGATATCGCGACCAAAATTATCCATGCCCTACTACCAAAGATAATTGTGTATTCATTTACTTATGATTATACCCACAACAATCCACGGTCATAATCATACCAAGTCCATCTACGCACTACGAATCACGATGACTTTGAACATAATATAAGCGTGAGGATAATGATATAAAGAATCAATCAAATGAGATAAAGGATAAATATTAAACATTTATAATATAATTTATCCAGATTCAAGAATATCCCCATGTTATCAATCACTTAATAATCTCATAATCTAATATCATTAATATTATAACAATATTTTAATCATTTCTTAAATTTATAAACAATTTATCTTAATTGTTTACGTTTTACCATATAATGCATTTAATCATTCAAAAATGCCATACTCATAAGATATCATCACCAATTATCAAATCTCTCAAAAAATATGCATATACTCTATATAGGATTCTCTAGCCATAATATCCTATTTTCAACTTTGTTATTTCACATAACATATTTAACTCATATGTTCAGAATTAAACTATTTTCATGAAAAATACCAAATCAGTCCCAAAAATATTTCTTTTCTGAGATTTAGCATAATATAGTCCCATAATAAAATATATTTTTCTCGAATTTTAAAAATTCATTTACTATTTTTCAAAAATCAATTTCTAATTAATTCCTTAAGAAATTAGCTACCTCAAGTTTAACTCCAAAATTCCCAAATCTTGGCAGGATCTTACACATGTTAACGTGAGCTTCTAGTTTAAATTTCATGGTCATCGGAGTTATAGAACTCCTAAGGTTATAGCGTTTTTTTCGGAAAAACCTAAATATTGAAATAGTCATAACTTGCTCATTTTAAGTCAGAATGAGCTCATTTTTGGATAGGAGGTACTTTATACCATATACTTTCATGTCCCAAAAACCCAGAATTTTTCTCATAATTTAAGTGGCTGAAACAGTCCCTTAAAGTTTCTGGCGATAGCATTTTCGAAATTTACAGCTTTGGCCTCCTTTGCTAAAATCAGTCCACACAAAAATCTACAACACCTTTTCCAGTAATTCCACTTGGATTAGTTAGGTAACTCATAGATCTAACTCTAGGACTTGACCACACTCAAAAATTCAAAATATAATAGGAGATATGGTCAATTGAATTTCATGTTACGTTTTTCACCAAAATCGATTTTCAACCCTTTGTGATTTCTAAGAAACTTTCATGTTTTCACATAATAACCACATAACTCATCATAACACTTACTAATACTTCATATACCCATGATTTTCATTAGTCCAATGCTTTTATTATGACTTTCATCATAAACCACGAAATCTGCTCATTTTAGTTGAAGAAATATTTGAGGGTTTAAGAAATGGGTTTTTTGTCTTTGGGGTCAATACAAAATTTGATTTTACGTTCTAAGTAGGCTAAGAAGTCTTCAAGAATACGCCAGAAATTTATTAATAATAGAAATATCATTCAATCATCGTGACTCTCATCCAAGACTTGGATAAGACGTCATATTGATACCAACTGACTTCTATCCCTTAACCTAGATAAGACCTCACAATGATACCTATAACCTTGCCATCTTCATTCACGATGTCGCCACTGAAAGTCCGCTTTGCAGTGCATTCCACACAAGGAAGTTAACAACGAAAGGTTCGGGGCTCTTTACTTATGGCTTGATATGACAATGATTGACTTTAGTGGTTTGGTTACTTTGAATTCGCATAACAGGATGGTTATGAATATAAAAGCTAACAACCTTACGAAAAGCATGATGAGTAGTTAACCAATTGATTCCTAAAATCACATCAAAGGCAAGTATTTTCAAAAAGATAAGATCGACAGGTAACGTGAAAGTGTTTATTTGAATCAAAAAAAAAATTAAAAATAATAGCGGTAACGAAGGCTCCTACTAACGAAGTTTCAACCAATAAGTCAAAGTCTAACTTCTCCGGAGTCAAATTTAAACGTTGAATGCAACTAGGTGAAATAAAAGAGTGGGTAGAACTTGTATTGAATAAAGTATAGACTTCGCAATAATTAATTTACCCGTAATAACTTCGCTTCGGTTTTCTCGACAAACGCCTCGCTTAAATTAATGAAGTTTGACTTTTTACTATAGGTACATTCCACCCTTAAGTGCTTCTTCACATTCTCGATCCATGATTTGAATCATTATTCTCCGATCCATATCGAATTCGGGTTGACCGCTATGCATGTGGTAATTCAATTCGATGTTGGGTTCTCCTAATTCACGTCCAAAAGCAAAGTCCATTTCATCTATTTTGGCTTTATTGGATCTGGACGTCTTTTCTACACTATCATCAACGTTGTGCGCCTTTTTACCCATGCATCGCCTATTCTCCTTCGTTCAGTTGTTTCTTCTTTTCAAATGATCTTTGATTTTAAATTCTCGATTCCAACTTTAATATCTTACACCTCGCCAAAGCGTGATTTTGTTCGAGCATCACATATCGGGTAACCCAATTTTGAATTGTCAGATCCCTTTGTTCCACGCATCGCTTGCCGTTCTTCAACCTGTTCTTCTAGCTCACGAACACGATTTTGTAATTCTAAGTTTTGATCATAAATTTCTTCTAACCAATTCTCCTCGTGTTCCTCTTCTTCCTCTTCTTCCTCACTTTCAAATTTTCTACCTCTGCAACTAGCTGGTGCAACAATTAGTTCTTCATTTACTACGTGGATATCTCTAATTTGTTCCTCGTCTCACCTTTGCATTAACTCGATTAGTGATTAAAGGTGTCACAACGGTCACATTCACTCCATTGTGAATATTTTCACCGCCATTTCCAAACACCGCCACAACACAAGGGTTAATTAATATATCAAATATTATCCCTATACTCTGACCGACCAATTAAATACCAAATAAACTTAGGTAGGTCATACTAGCGAAGGAATTTCCGTCTCTCCCTCCTAGTTCTTATCTCACATCTTAGACAGGATCATATCCCTAAGCTCGATACCAACCAACCGACGCCCCCAAAATTAGGTATACGCCACCCATCTTGGGTCGCCACTTACATGGTACATAAATTCAAATACAACTTACTAACCTAACTGTCGTGTATAATAATACGACATAAATCGTGAGTTTGAATACAAATATTGTCTACTAGATATTATACAAACTCAAAAGGAGTCCTCATTACAACTATTATCACACTATTTCACGTATAGTGAGGACTACTAATCTTATCCTCCGGACCATTACTTCGCTCCCGACTGTCTCCAAATATGTTCTCATTTCAAGAGAATAAAGTGAAAGAAAAGGTGAGCTCAACTAGCCCAAAGAAGAAATATTATGACTAAGATAATGCGTAATAAATTATCATTAGCCTTCAACAAATGTTAAACCGATAAAATACAATAGACAACCAGTTTAATCTGCGGTGATGAATAAGCAATCCATTAAAAGAGTCAAGTAGAGAATAAAGTCTACTATCTTTTAGGTTTTAAAAGGTTTTCATCAATTTTTATCATTGAGACTCACTTTAATAATAAACCACCACATCTAATCATCCCCGCACTACCACGGTCAAGGATTTTCATCAAATTATCAATGGTCATGACTATACCGAATCACCCCCAGTCATAATCATACCAAAAACTATCCATCATCGCATTACACAGCCACCGAGGACTTTTGTCACATCATTTATATCAAGTCATGATTATACCGAATGATCCTCGGTCATAATCATACTAAGTTCATCTATGCACGTAAGCCAAAGATAAAGATAATATAACATGAGGATGATGACAATGACATAATAATTCAATAAAACAAGTTCAAGAATTATTTAAGCCATGAATTATTAACGTCCAAATTGTCAACACGATCTTTGTTCAGAGAGTAAAATTCAAGAATGATCGTAAGAATATTTCCATGAAAAGATATCTTTGGATGAAACGCAAATATCAAGGATATTCTACTAATTTCATGGAGTATAAGTCAAAGTTTTAACCAACCGGGTATAATAAAGAATGGAATAACAAAAGAAATCACCATGCGCGCTTGCGATGTATGCGTTATTCCAATGAGAATAATAATAACGGAACCGGTCGGTGAAATTCACAATTTGCGGGATGTTCCAACAGAATAATAAAGATGGAACCGGATCCGGTGTAAAACACATGTGATAGGATATTCCAACAGAATGATAAAGATTTTAACCAGTCCTGTGTAAAACACATGCATGTGATGTTCCAATGTATAATAAGAAGATTTTAACCAGTCCTGTAAAAAAACACACGCATGTGATGTTCCAATGTAATAATAAAGACGGAACGGATCCGGTGTAAAACACATGACACAGGATGTTCCAATGAATAATAAAGAATGTCACCAAGTATAGGGTAAATCAGCGTATATGAGTTATTCCAATGTAATAAATAAGAATGGAATAACAATAGATTTCACCAAGTATAGGATATCCGCATATACAAGTTATGTATAGGGTATGTCACTTTTACAAAAGTTATTCCAACAAAATAATAGTGAATGGAATAATGTAAGTTCTCTTCAAGAAGAAAGAATAACACCCTTCACCGTAAAAGAATCCTAATATAGAAGTAGTGAAGAAAGTAGCGAATACTCTTCTTCTTTCTATAATTTTCTCTCTATAAACTTCTCTCTATAATTTCTCTCTAGAGTTTCAATGAATTAAATAAAAAATAATGAAGGAATGAGCTTCTATTTATAGGAAAATGGAATGCATAAGAATTAATCCATGAAACTATCCGTTTGATTTACTTTAATCTCGGCGGTTCATATTTAAAGAAAAAATCTTTTAAATAAAATATAATATATTCTATTTATATAAAAACATTTTACTACGCAGACTATGCAATTATGCAATCTTATCTGAAAACACTATGCAACACTATGCGTAATAAAATATAATATATTCTATTTATGAATAACTTTAATAAAGTATTCTATTTTATATAAAAAGATGTTTCGCTTTTATTACGTTAATAATACTGAATAAAACAAAACGTCATTATCGCTATAATAATTCATATTATTAATCGACAATAATGGAATCAAACCAAGTGACTTCACATATAAGATCGATAATCAATACCGCTGTGCTTTCTTATGTAACCACACGTATTCATCGTATTTTACTACCGAGTAGTTCAACAAAGAACTACGGTAAAACTTCCGCCGTTATTTCAATAAAATATTTTTTGTCGTTTTCTCAATCCGATGAATAATTTACATTATGGGGTCCACCAATGATTGAGTAGTTATCTAATATTCCTCGCTAAACCTAATATTCCCCGACCAATCGAATATAATATAACCACTTGCATACTTTGCAAAATTTATAAATACTACCCACAACTATAATATTATCTCAAATTCACACCATAATATAAAAAATTATTTTGACAAAATTTAAATCTTTATTGATAAAATCTGGGGTCTCACAACATGCAAAAACATACACACATAATTGTAACCAATCAAACACTCGCAAATCAAACTCACACACCATTATACTGTCACCAATACAGATTTATGAGTTAAATCATCAAGCAAATGAACTGTTTGTTGAAATGGTACTAAGAATACTTTATTTGATTGTACGTCTACATTCATCCATATCTTTTCTTAAATAAATTGATAATTTGTTACAATCTCTCTAAATTCTTGCTTATATCAATCCAAATCATTCCTTCCACTACATACAAATGTGTGTGCTCATTTGTTTTTTAGATAATTCAGGGTAAAGTAAGGGTTCTTATGTTTCGAATTCACAGTTATTTTATTTTGACTCATACTTCGATAATTCTTATATTTCAAATATTTTCAGGTATACATTGAAGGATATTTGGTGTAAGCTGTAAAGAATACTTGGTGTAAGCTCTAAAGTAATGGGTCTTATGCAACATGTTGTTTTTCTATTTTCTGCACGTTTGTATTTTTTGTATTCCTTCTTTTGTAAAGTTAACTAATTATACATGATTATGATGATTTTTGGGTATGGAATGATGGTTTTTTTTGGTGGTTTGGATATGTATTGATGATTGTAAGTTTTGTAAACAGGTTTAGAATTTTCTGGATATCTATTTTCATAGGAAATTCTGCCGAAATTTCTTGAAATTAATACCGACTAGCTCGATGTTTTGGTAGTTGGATATGTATTGATGATTGAGTATCTATTAATTGTTGTGGTGGTATGTGTCTTTAGATAATGTATTAATTTTTCGTTACGTCGTGCCTTCAGAAACGAGTTATCGCTAGTTAATAGATAAACGATAACAAGAAAGAGTAATATAGTGGCCCAAGAGTGATCTCTAGTTTACGAAATGGCTCTCTACAGTCAGCTGAAAGACATAACAGTAAAGTGTGGCCTTCTTTTTGGTGTTATTTTTTTACGGAGGATCATCAGTGCCCATGCCAAAGGCAAAAAGAGCGATTCCAGACCTCCATAACCTGCTGGGGCTTGGCCTTTTATCGGTCACCTTCATCTTCTAGGAGCAAACAAGATATTACATCATATCCTTGGAGCCAAAGAAGATATTACATCATTAAGTTACACCTTTTATACTTACTTAAATTATGTCCACAAATGAGTTTTATCAAACTCAAATATAACAAGGGTCCTTTACATAAGTATACAACAAATAGAAAGTAATTACAAGAAAAGTGCATCAACTAAATAATTATAAAAAGAATGTAATTATTACAAAAATAGTACAATTCACATTAATAAGGAAACCTAAAATCAAGGATAACTAATAATTCAAATTCAAATTCAAATCTTGTCTCTAACAACAATTTCAAATCCATGTTTCAAAATTCAAATCAAAATGAGAAAATTAAAAATAAAAAATTATGAAGGAGCTAATGTTAAATCATCCTCCTCCTCTCTCATTTGCCATCACATTGCTGCCATTCCGTATTGGAATTGCTATTCTGAATTTCTTTTGACGATTTGGTTACCCACAAAAATTGAAATGGTTACCATTATACGAATTTTGACTAGTAACTGCATCACATTTAAAATAAAATTGGTAATCAAATAAAACTGAATTGGTTACCTTATTAAATGGTTTGGTAATCAACTATATGAAATTTGGTTACCAACTGCATCACATCCAAAATAAATTAATAACCTAATAAACTAAATTGGTTACCTTATCGGAAGGTTTAATAACCAACTGCATAAATTTTGGTTACTAACGCATCACATTCAAAATATATTAGTAAGCTAATAAAAAGCTGAATTAGTTACCTTATCAAATGATTTGGTAACCAACTACATGAAGTTTGATTATCAATCGTGCATCACATCCAAAATAAATTAAGAACCTAATAAAACTAAATTGGTTAATTATCTAAGATTTTTTTACCAAAGAAAATAAAGAATGGACCCCAGTGGCGGTGGGAGGCGGAGGATCGAGGAGAGGGAGGGCGGGAGGAGGAGGTGGGGTGGGCGGGGTGGGGTGGGGGGAGAGAAGGTGGAGGAGAGAAAGGAGGCGGGAAGAGGGGAGGAGAAAGGAGGCGTGAGGAGGGATCGGGAGGAAGGGAGGCGGAGGAGGGAGGTGGTGAGGCGAGGCGGGGAGGAGGAGAAGGCAAAGGGAGGAAGAAGTGGAAGTGGGAGTGGGAGTGGGAGTGGGAGTGGGAGGGAGGGGGGGAGGGAGGGGGAGGGCGGTGGGAGGAGAAAGTGGGGCGGGAGGAGGTGGAGGCGGAGGAGGAGGAGGAGGGAGGCGGGGAGGCGGAGGCGGGAGGCGGGAGGGGTGGGGAGGGTTGGACAGGAGGAGGAGGAGGAGGAGGCGGAGGAGGAGGAGAAGAAGAAGGGAAACAAAAATAGAGTGAGAGAAAATCGTGGGAGAGATGGGGGAGAAAATCGTGTGCATAATTAAAGGGATAAGATTACACTCTTTTTGTAATTAAGTATTGCACTAGTATTGTAAATAAATATGTAAGTGTATTAGTTGTGTAAAATTTTTATGAGGACACTATTGTTGTAATTATTTTTAAAAATGTAATAGAATATGTAATTGTCCCATATAACAAACAATAAGTCTCAAAAGTGTAAAATAAGGTGCAATATATAACAATCTCCCACTAGTTATAACATTAAGTCTTAAAAACGTGCACGCAAACTTCCACCATCTTGTTTTTAGACAGTGCATCTATGGAATATGATAGCAATGGTTCATGTATGTCGACTTTTCCCATGTGCATTTTCTTTTTATGATAAGGATATCTTTAATAATCGAGGATTCACAAGGAAAAGAGAACAAAAGATTTTGAAGATAGGTAGCCTTATTTACAGATGGGAGGAAATATCATCATAGATGTCATTATTATTGCACTAGAATCCATTTTTGATTGAGAACATACATACCAACAAGTCAGATCCTGCACTTGACACTGGCTCGGTTGCTTCATGGGTTTGAGTTGGGAACCGTCTCAGACTCACCCGTTGATATGAGCGAAAGTACAGGACTTGCTAACCCAAAAGCAACTCCTTTGGAGATTACCCTCAGCCCACGGCTACCTCCTCAGCTTTATGTATAAAACAAAAATATCACCTACAAGTGCATGCTCTACACGCTGCCCTAAGCTATCAAGGCTGTATGTCCACGCCAGATGTTTAAGTTACTATTCTCCAGCAGCAATAATTGTAGTCTTTCTTTATTACTAAAAAATAAGATGTTATAAACTGTTCTATGTGATAGTGCATGGAACAGAGTTCATGTAAGAACAGTTTGTTTTCATATTAATAAAGAGCCGCACTGTATCTAGTTCAAGCAACTCAAGACTAAGCAAGATTAACTTTGTCCACATATATACTTTTGTGAAAATACATCTCAAATATCCGACTGGGAAATGACTCGACAGTTGACATACAACATACCTTGTGGAAGAGCTTGCTTGTTGATTAGAGAAACATCCGTGCCTCTACTATATAGTTGGCAATTCCGACTTGACTGGCTCCTAGGCGGACAATACTTTGCGAAAAGTAAGCAAATACATCCTAGAAGATGGATCTAAATACCAGATAGTATCCAATTAAATTGAAAAGTGACCGGGGTCTTGCCTTGCCCGCATATCTGCATTATGGGTCAATTTTGAAGAAATACTCCAAGCATGTTTACCTACATGTTCATGGCACCAACACTTGGAAGAGATTCATTACAACTGAATGAAAAACAATGAAGGAAAGTAATGAATTGTAACTATTATTTCCACCCATCTTCTTTTGAAACACAGCATGTAACCATACCCATTTCAGCAGTATAGCAATCTTCTTTTCCTTTATCTTTTCTTGCTATAATCAAATATTGTAAAGCTGGAAGGCCCTAACAATTTAGTATTCATGCATGTGGACATTCCCTTCTCCTTTTCCTTATCTTGGTCTTCTGAGGAGAGAGAACCATAGGTTTTGAGTATGGGTATCACTCTAACCTATCCAGATTTAGGAGGAAAAAAATTATCATAACCGTTGTCATTGACAGCTAGATCTATAAAAATTGAACGCTGAGTAAATAACAAGAAGTCAAGGGGAAAATATGTCCACTTTTGAATGAAGAAAAAACTACAAAATTACAGGGCACACCCAATCCTCCTCCATAATTCCACAGTCCTCTTGCAAGTTGCAATGGGAAAATGAAGGAAGAGATGCCCGTTAAACTCAAAGACTCAGACTGCCACCCATAACTTTCTTTGGACCAGTTTCAGTGAAAAACTACAGTTAAATGAAAGCAATTAATAAAGTTGATAGAAACTGATCACACCAACTTGTTAATAAACACACACGAAACCAAGGTCATCGATAGGAATTTAGAGTACGTGGATTGGACTTTTCCCATCTCAGTTTTCTTTATGATATGGCTATATTTTCTTATCGTAGACTTTTGGGACAAGAGAATCATTATATTCCATTCAACTGGATAGCTCAGAACATAACAATAAGTCAGGGAGAATCTTTCCTTTTCTTGGAGGCATTCTTATATGTCTGCCTAACTTTGGATTCATTGTTTTCTGTATATGTACGATAACAAGAAAGAGTAATATAGGGGACCAAGAGTGATCTCTAGTTTACGAAATGGCTCTCTACATTCAGCTGAAAGACATAACAGTAATGTGTGGCCTTCTTTTTGGTGTTATTTTTTTATGGAGGATCATCAGTGCCCATGCCAAAGGCAAAAAGAGCGTTTCCAGACCTCCAGAACCTGCTGGGGCTTGGCCTTTTATCGGTCACCTTCATCTTCTAGGAGCAAACAAGATATTACATCATATCCTTGGAGCCATGGCTGATAAATACGGACCTATCTTCTCTTTGCAACTAGGGATTCACACAACTCTTGTGGTTAGCAGCTGGGAAGTTGCTAAAGAATGCTTTACAACCCATGACAAAGTCTTCCCCACCCGTCCAAAATCGTTAGCAGCGAAGCTCATGGCTTATGACCATGCTGTGATTGGATTTCTGCCTTATGGACCATACTGGCGTGATATACGTAAGTTGGTAATAGTTGAGCTTCTATCCGCCCATCGACTTGATATTCTCAAGCATGTTCGGGAATCAGAGGTCAATATTTTCGTCAGGGAGCTGTATGAGCAATGGATAAGTAGTAGTAGAGGTGGAAGCAAAGCTGTGGTGGAAATGAAAGAGAGGTTTGGAGACCTGACAATGAACATAGCGGTGAGGATGGTGGCAGGAAAGCGATATTTTGGAACTGGTGTGTATGGAGATGATGAGTCCAGGCTGTGCCAAAAGGCCATGGGAGATTTTACGCATCTATTGGGGTTGTTTGTGGTTTCTGATGCAGTTCCCTTATTTGGTTGGATAGATGCGTTAAAAGGATACAAGGGTGAGATGAAGAAGACAGCTAAGGAGATCGATCATGTACTTGGAAGCTGGGTGAAGGAGCATCGACAGAAAAGGGAAACTCTAAGCAGCATCAATGAATCTGAGCAAGACTTTATTCATGTTATGTTGTCTGATGAGCAGCATCACACAGATACTGCCATTAAGAGCACTTGCTTGGTAAGTCCCTTGAATAACTCCAAAATACATATATCATCATCCATTACAAAATCCTCAAATAATTTATCTTAAAAATGAAACTTCTCCTTGGATTTCTATAACCATAGAGGTTGAGTCAGGGCAGCCACCTCACCCAAATTTTTTCAAAGAAAAGCTCACAATAATTTAAAATAGGGATGTAATTAGAAAAACATAAAAAATTTAGGGATCTATTCTCAAAGTTAGAAGGACCAATATGTATTTCAGAAAATTATTTAAAATTGTTTTCATTATCATTCATCCTATAATCCACAAACTATAATAGGATAGTCTGAAGTAGAAGCTCAGATATGCTATTTTCATTCATGTACCGTTTGGTTGCAGGGTCTTATCTTAGGTGGCCACGAGACAACGACGGTCACACTTACTTGGGCACTCTCTCTGCTACTTAACAACCGCCACGTGTTACAAATAGCCCAAGATGAGTTGGACATCCACGTTGGAAGAAACCGCCAGGTGAAGGAATCAGATGTAAAGAATCTAACTTATTTACAAGCCATTGTCAAGGAAACGTTACGATTATATCCAGCTGCGCCACTATCAGTGCCACGCCAAGCGTTGAAAGATTGCAGCGTGGCAGGCTTTCACATTCCAGCTGGCACACGGCTACTGGTTAACCTCTGGAAGTTGCAACGTGACCCCAGCATTTGGTCCAACCCTCTAGAGTTCCAACCCGAAAGGTTCCTCCAGAAACATGCGGATGTAGACATTTGGGGTCAGGATTTTGTGCTCATACCATTTGGCTCAGGAAGGAGGTCATGCCCTGGGATTGCATTTGCAATCCAGGTCCTGTACTTGACACTGGCTCAGTTGCTTCATGGGTTTGAGTTAGGAACCATCTTAAACTCGCCCATCGATATGACTGAAAGCGCAGGAATGACCAACCCAAAAGCAACTCCATTGGAGGTTACCCTCACCCCACGGCTACCTCCTACGTTATACGTATAAAATGACAAATATAATTACCTAGCTACAAGTGCTACATGCTCACCTGAAGCTACCAAGGTTGTATATATGACCACACCGGATGTATAATAAGGTACTATTATGCACAACTTAAGGAGCAATAAATGTTGATTATTTTATTTATTTATTTTGCAAAAACTAAGCAAATACACCCTATATGATCAATATACCTGATAATGTCAAACTGAAAATTGAAAACTGACTGGTGCTCTTGCCCTAATATCCGCTTCATGTGTCAATTGAAACCACTCCAAGCATGTTGTTGCTGCATAAATTCAGCGTTCATCAGTTGGCCTTGAAATTCATCAATTCTACATGTTTACGTCCATTGATTTGAATAAACAAAAGAAACTTCATTACAACAATAGAGTTAGAGTTCATCAGGATCACCTACATCTCAGAATATATTCAACAACGGCAGGGACAACTTTCTGGTTGCCACCATCACCTCAAGACATTAACTACAGATCACAATTACAATTGATTTTCAATCAATTAAGGTAATGATATTTAATGAGATATAATAAATAAAACTGCCACCATCTTCTATTGAAACACATGCAAGTATGTTAACCATAGAAGTTTCAGCAGTGCAGCATTTATTATTTCTATTTCTTTTTCTGCTAAAACAAATAATGTAAAGCTTGAAGGGCTTAGAAATTTGGCATTCATGCATGTGGGAATGTTCCCTTTCTCAGTTTCCTTTTTCTTATCTGGGTCTGTTGAGGATAGAGAGCCATAGTTTTTTAGTATTGGTATATATACTCTAATCAAGTCCCAATGCAGCTAAAGGTCATTGATATATATATATATATATATATATATATATATATATATATATATATGAGTCCGGATCAGTCATACCCTTTATCTTTTCTTACGCTAAAATCTTCATTTTTTAGGCGGCGATTTGATCATACAACATCGTCTATCACTTTTAGCGACGGACAACATATAATTGCGTCAAGATTAAAAGTATGATAGAAGGTTGTATGATCAAACCATCGCCTAAAGCAGAAGGGGCCCTTTTAATGATATATGGATGAAGAAAAGATAAGTGACTGACTGATCTCTCTCTCTCTCTATATATATATATACAAGCTCATTAAAATAGGACAAATCTAGCATTGTAACAACTTATAGATTTCGTTTCTAAATGATGTAATTTTGAGTGTCTCAAGTAATGATACGGTTCAAAGCGAGGTGAGAACTGATGATTTGTACAATTTTGGCAAGCACTGTTAGGGAACTAAAATGAAGCAATATGGCCAAATTGTGCATCAACCTTTGCCTGGGATAAGGTTTGCTACTTATGATCCAAAGTTTACTTATCATCATCATGGGATGCCAAGATCACCACACTATGGATCAGGATTCATATTATAATGGTTTGCATTTCTTATAATTCAAAAGCAAACGAGTATCGAAATCAAGCAACTCGAGTGAAATCCAAATAACTTTCCCCATATATGTATATAAATATATATAGTTTAGTACATATCAAAGTTCTCTCAAACCTAGTCAATGGGCATTGACTTGATATTCTGCATATTTATGGATTAGCTTGCTTGCCTGAACAAATGGCTACAGAAACATCAACACCTCTACTGTAAAGTTTCTCATACCCAGTTGACTGCCTCCTAGGTGGATATTTATTTGCAAAAGTAAAGCAAATACATCCCATAAAAATCAAAATAACAGAAAGTATCCAACTAAATTGCAAATTGGCCAGTGCTCTTGCCCTCGAACCTGCGTCACGAGTCTCACATGTGATCGCTCCAACCATGTTGTTGCTGCTGCTGGCATCACCCAACTTCACAACACATCCTTGTGGGACAAACTCTGGAACCCATAACATGAATCCCATATTCATCAACCAACACCCTTGGAATACAACAGAAATGGAAAGAACAAGAGCTGAAGGAAAACTGGAGGGAAAACTAGTAGCAGATAAAGCTGCCACAAGAGACACAACCACTATTAGTTGCAAGAGCCAATGGTAATGGCCTTCCAACCCAACGTGATCAGCAGAATGAAAATGGAGTAAGAAAAGCTCTTGACCAAAAACAGAGGCAGCAAGGATCCCAGAGACCCCTGATAGGATCTCAGATGATTGACTTGACTCCACAAAAAGGGTAAAACATGCAAATATGGCAACATGGAGAAACATGCTTGCATGCTCAAAGTTGTCAAGCTTAAAAGAGAACCGCATGAAAGGGAAGTCTAGGACCTGCATGACTATGGAAAAGATGGAGAAAGACAAGAGAAGTATGAGTTCCAAGTGCTTTAGATTGAAAAGAGGAATCTGGAATGGATGCCAGAACCTTGAAATAAAATTAACAGAGCCTTTGAGATGGTAGGCTCTAATGGTGTTGATAATGTGCCATACACCAAGGAGCGCAAGGGCCAAGCCAGGTACTATATGTCCCACAAATGTACCCATTAATATTTCTCTCTGAAATAACAGACCTGCAGTGTCTTCATTGCAATCTAAATATAACGCTTAAATACCTAAAAGAAGTAGCGAAGCTCATGTTGGAAATCCAATATGGCAGTCTAATCAATGTTTGGTGCATGGTGCATGTGTTTCCACAAACTAGAAATCCAAAAAAGTAACCTTCTATATATGACCTTTCGGCATAATTTGAAGAAAGAAGGAACAAGACAAATTAGGGCGCCCCTCAGTGACATGGTAAGGGGAAGGATATCATAAATCACAAGACCATAAAAAAGTTGAATTATATGGAGAACTATTATCTAAGCCCACATTTCAATTATGTTAAGCACTGAGATATGATGTTGATATATTACCATAGTTGATTGTCTACTGAACCAGAAAAGACAAGTGCTTTTAAAGAGTGAGGTAAAAGTACCCGTCTCCTGTCTCTTCGAGATTAAATTAACTGTAGGAGAAGACTACTACCAGAGGACCCCGGTAGAAAGCAGTGGACAATGGTGAATTTCCAATATATTAAGTGTGGCAAATAGGATGATCCCACTTGTGCAGGAAAATCAAATCTGCAGTGGAACACATCCAATTAAATACGAATATTAAAATATAATATGTTAAAATATAATAGGAAGCTTAAGACCCCATATATATATATATATATATATATATATATATATATATATATATATATATATGTTAGAATGTGAGGTTGGATTTTGAAGAGCAAAACTGTTGAAATATAAAACACCAAAGCTTTTGACCTCACTGTCATAAATTGTGTTATCTGTTTTTTGAATACAAATAAAAATTGCTATCCATAAAACAAATCTAATTTAATCTGCCTAACGCATATAAATTATCAATACTCATTTAAGCACTACGATACAGTTTCTGCGCATGTATTACAATTAGTAGCATCTGATAGGGATGGTTCCATGAGACCACGTGGTCGTGGCTGATTCTAAAGGTATTTATTTATCTATTTACTTGTTATTTATTTAGAGACCCAATTGTGAATGGGAGTTTTTTTTATTATTATAATAAACATGTAATTGGACACACTTTGACATTCTTAATTATTGGATGCGATCAATACTTTTCCTCCTTACTACCTCTGCGGTTTCTTTTAATTTTGCTTATTGATTTACCATTTCTAATTAATTATTTGTTCATCAATATTTCCATCATACATCAGCATCCAAATAGAAACAAAAGCAAGTAGAACTTGAATCTTAAACCAAAAGAAGGAAAAGAAAAAAGAAGATAGGAATCTAAAATTTCATTATGGAGAAGACAAATTAAATCCTTGAACAAAGATCATTTTGAATATGCCAATACAATTTTCATCAGAAGAGTTTGAAATGCTTAATAAGAGGAAGTTACCATTACTGATGTGCTAAATGCACCAAATAATAATACCCTTCATAGAGAGAATACTTACTTACACTAAGGAATATATAAGAAATCGTAGTCAATGTGTTATACAATGATCAAACTAGAACATGCAAAAAGTACTCCCAGTCCTCACCAACAAATAATGAATAAAAATCAGAAAGTATTTTATACAGTAGTCGACAAATAGCGTACTATCAAGAGCCAAATTCAATACTAGAACCTCTTCCAAACACACTGTTACAAACTCACAAACAGTTTCTGTCATTCGGCTTGTATCTGATAATCAAAGGCTTTCGTGGAAACACTCATGGAACTTCCAATCACCACAAGCTTCCACTATAAATGCTTTCATGAGGAATTATGCCTTCACAAACCCATCTCTGTCTGAGAAGTTCTTCAGCATGATTCTATCGCCGGTTCTGCTGATGCCACAAAATTAGCTGTACCTGTCCATTCTCCGGTCATTGAAAGAAATGACAGGCATTAATCTGAAGAAGCAGTAGCATTAGCATTAGATGGTATCCTCCTATGTCAGTACATTGAAAAAATATAATCATTTTTCTCTAAAAGATTATCCATATCCTTTTTCAATCAAAGAAAAATAAGAGCTGTCATCTGGGGTATTGCCTTTACTAACCATGTCTCTAAAGAGTTCCTCAGCACGATCTCCCTCTTATGTTTAATTTACAGCATTTAGTTTAAACCCCAATATCTCCATGTAGCCAATAAACTCTTCAAATTCCCTTCTATATAAACAGGGAAATTGATCCTCAACATAAACATATCAGCATACAAAATCCAAGCCACCTCCATCCGATTCAACTTAAGAAACAAACTCAACAAATCATTAAAAGTTTCAATCTTGAACAATATATCTTTATTTTTCATTGTGTGTTAGCACTCAAACGCCTCATCAGCTCTTTTGATTCACAAAAAGCCTTTACAAACTTTTTAAGTTTTTGTAGCACTGGCTAACCCATCAAAAATACTTAATTTCAGTTGCTAGAAAATAGTTCGAAATTAAGCGGGTGAGAAATAAGAATGTTAGAATTGATCAGATGGAAGGGAATTTTTATATTAGGGCGAGTATCCTGTTGGCGTCGTTTTACTATTTACCTGCATGGCTTGTTGATAACGTTGGGGTTTATATACCCAGCTGGGATATATGACTTGAGCTATCTGTGAAATTGAAATAATTTGTTTTAATTCTCTCTGCTCTTCTTTTTCTCATCTCATTTCTAACCCTAATCTACAGCTAAGGTGTGACACAGAATCAACTTGAAAATGAAAATTAAAGTGTTGTCAGCATATTTCAATTGTCATTGTCAAGCACAAATGAACAATGCCTGATGCATAGGATACATCTGTATAATGCAACATTTACGAGAAAATGATAATAATATTTACGCTACAAATATGATTTCCCAAAATTTCATTAATTACAATTTTGAAATTTCACCATTTTTATTAATGATTGTTTTGACATTTCATTATTGAAAACTGATATTTTTTTTGCTGATTTAGACTGAAATTAAACTCACACACCCAACCCTAACAATGCCAAGGCTCGATCCCACATTCTTTGCTTTGCAAAGGTGTGGTGCTACCATCCGGCCATAGGGTCGGCGGTGAAAATTGATATTTTTCACAACAGAAAATGATATTTCCACAATAAAATCATTGTTATAGATCTTATAGCAACGGTTTCCACCGTCGTTATACGACACTTTTGTTATGAAAATATCAAAAACTGTTGTAAAAATATCAGTTTCCTTCGTTATTTTGTCTATTAAAACTGAGTATTACTAAGCACACACATGACATGTTTGAAAGGTAGTAGTACTACACCTTTGGTTACAACTTAAAAGAGCTGTTGTACAAGGAATATTGCTTAAAAAGAAGAAAGGTACTATTGTCAATGCTCAAGATTGGTTCTGGTGCCTCCATTGCTGTCCTTTGTTATCCTCCTTGTGTCATCTATTCTGCAAATTTGTTCTATCTATGCTGCTGCTGCTACAAACAAAAGGAAACTGCTCTTACCAACAGGAAGCCTAGTGAGATTTGAGATTTTGTAAAAATAATATGGTTCCTTTCTCTGGTATTCTTTTCCTATTCCCCTTACTAACTCTATTTTTTTGAAAATGAAAAGTATATTTTTGAAATTTAAAACAGACAGACCTATATGAAAAAAAAATAGAGATTTGCAAAAGCATGACAAATAGGAGTCAGATTTGCAATTTAGTCAAGAAAGTACACATCTTCACAAAAAGATTCATGAATGATGATCAAAATTAGGAGTTTTTGTTGCTACAATTCAACTAGTAACAAAAAAATAAATCTTATCAAAATTAAAATGTTATAAATAATAAGAACCACAAAATTCTCTACAGTAGAAATAGAGTATAATTTAGAACACCCAAAAAAGCCAATTCCTCAAGAGATAGATGTGTATATGTATATTACGTGTATACATATGACCCGAATCCTCAAGCGACTGCTACAGGCTGCCGCTTGGACGGCTCAAGATTCTTCTTAGATTTCTGATCGGCGTCACCGGAAAATCTTCCAAATTATATATTACGGTGATGTAGAGAGAGCAACTAGGGCATCGAGCGATCTCTTCGCCGAGTTTAAGGTCGTCTTTGGTGATCTGAAATAGGTCTCCGCAAGGACATGGATACGTGAGAACTTGAAGCTCATCGTTCCACTCCATGTCTTCGATCTCCACGTCGTCGTACGACATCGTTCCGATGAAGTCCGGCGATCGATTTGAGTGAGAGACGGGGTTTTACGGACGCCTGATTAACCCGGGAATTGCGTATTCGACTTTTATGAAGATAATAATAGTAATAATAATTTACTTATTGTATATGTTTTTTCTGTTTTGGAGTATTAGTTTTTGACCCCTTTACGAAGGATCATTTTACTTTTCTACCCCAAGTTTTATTGTCTCATCAAAACACCCCAAAAGTTTGTTTTTTGTTGTTGTTGTTGTTTTCCATTCTTCCGAGTAAATGAATTACTTTTGGATTTTGCATTTTTCCCCAATATAATTGCAAATTAAAGAGACTCTAAACCATTGGAATTCTTTTTGGTCCCAAAATAAATGTATCTTTCTCACTCCTCAAAACGAACAAATATAATTAATTGAGAACAAATTAAATATATAATCACTTTGAATTTCTTTGAAATCATTGTAACGCAAAAAAAAAATTAAAAAAAATGGTGATTGTAATATATTAATTAATATTTATAATTAATATTAAGTACCAAAAAAGAGAAAAGGAAAAAGTAGTACATCAACTGATCAAGTGTATTGTTGTTGTTTTGGCCATGGCCATGCCCATGGGATTGCAATAGGAAGTGCGGTGGTGGTGGTATTATTGTTGACACGCATGGTTTTAAAGAGTGTTCAAGGTTTGAACTTTTTGGGGGCCACTCAAACTCAAACCAAAACCACAGCAGCAATAAAATATTAGTAGTAAAATTAATCCATCTAAGTTTAGAAAAATACATGTGCGTGCGCCTCAATCACTACTAGTCTTACTACTATATACATCAAACACCACCTTAATTAAAAACAACTAACTGATCATCAAGCTTCCCTAGCCCCTTAGCTCCTATATATTTGCAAATCTTTGTGTCCCAAAATATCAAACACTCAAAAATTTCTATCTCAAAAACCAATTAATTAAACCCTGTTTGTTTGTCTAGCTCTAGCTCGTACGATTAATCTGTCTTTAATTCTTGAAGCAAAATGTCTGCACTTGTGGATATCTGGACTTACGGAGCTTGCCAAGCTTCGCAACAACAATGATGATATTTAATGGTAGTCAGACCCTTTGGTCCATTTCCATCTCCAGCCTTAATAATAATAATAATAATAATCATGCGGTTCATGCAGACGACCAAAGGAGGAGCCCTTCCAGTGCCTGCCTAATTCATCGTTTAGCAATGAAGAAGAAGAAGAAGAAGAACCGAAGATTAATGTAGTAGCTAGTAATAATTAATTTGCAATTAAGTGTGTGTTTATTATTTATCTATCTCAATCAATATTAATTTCAGTTTAATTCCCAGCTTGTTTTGAATCGTTTTCTGTCTCTCTGTTCTTGTTTAAGAAACTGGCTGATAAAAAAATCAACACTTATCAATCAGCCTATATAGAATAGAATGGAATGATCTTGTTTAATAAGAGAGACTATAGGGGAAAAACATGAAAGTGAATGGAGGTGCGGGGAATCGAACCCCGTGCCTCTAGCATGCGAAGCGAGCGCCCTACCATATGAGCTACACCCCCTATATGTTTTGTGGACTCATTTTTATGAAATTATCTAATTTTCATATGTTTGTGAGTTTGGTATTCATATGTACAATGGAGAGGATACTCTCTCAAAGTCCAAATATGAGCTCTAATTGCCTTTCTTATAACAATAGTAATTGAACTTATAAAGTTATGTTTTAAATAGTTTCATTAATTAATATACAAAAGGAATTACTATAAAAAAAATTATATTTAAAATATTTCATAAACAAGTCTTAACATGCATCCCTAAAAATTCAAGAAATTAAAACAACTTTCATTTTTAACGCTGACGACTAAGTTATTTTATAACAACCCCAAAGTAACTGAAATGAAGCCTCTTCTATCCACAGATATAACATCTCATTGATAAATTATTTGTTAAGTGTCCATGTGTTTAGATATCATAATTTGACTTGCATTGGAATAATGATATATAATGAAGGATTCATATACATGAATAGATCTAAGAATTGATGATTTAAACTTTTGTGTCAAGTTGAGTTTCAAATATATATGAGAATTGGTTCTTCCCCAACAACTAGTATCAAGAGTTACTAGTTGCGGAAGATTGATCTTGAGCTAGTAAACCTCTTCAAAAGACACACGATGATGATGATGTTATTTCTCAATGAAAGGTAAATTCTCAATGAGTTTAGTCGAGAATTGATTCCAATAGTTAATGAAAGTTGACTCTTGATGAGAAAATAATAACCACTCGCTAGCTAAGAATTAGACAAATGTACTTCAAGTGAGGGGGGAGTTTTTGATGTGATAAATTCACTTATAAAAAAAAAATTACTAAAATATCACAAGTGGATTAGAGTCTCACATCTAATTAAAAGATATATAATGAAAGACTAATTATATATGAATGGGTCGACTGAGTCAAGTTATATTACAAACATATACGTTAGTGTCCTCTATACGCGCACATGACAGGTAACCTCAACCATAGAAAACGAGCAGCTATATAAAACCGAAAAGATGAGTGATTGCCAATAGAGTCGTTGGTCAATACATACACTAATTAATATCCTCTAGCTAGAATATTCTATAAAAAAAAACATATCTGTGTGCCCATGCATGACAAGTACACTGATTTTTCTAAACACCTTCTAAATATCTTCAAATATCTCTCCTCCCCTCCCCTCTCTCTATATATATCACCTCCATAATAATTATCTCTTCATATTCATAATTAAGAATTATACAGAGAGAAGTTCTTTTAATTAAGAGATTGTGAAAATGGCAGCTGTGGTGGATGTATGGGTAGGACAGCTAACAAAGCTAGGAGAAAAAGTCCGGGCCAAGAAATCTTTCATACTCAAAACTACAAGAAGATCAAGCGAATCTGCTGCTGAAGATCAAGAACAAGAAGAAACCAAAATTCCCATCGGAAAATCTTCGGCCGCCGTCCTAAAGTCACCGGTGGAGGCAAAGAAAGAAACTACTCTGACGGAATCCACCGTCTTTATGCTCATGGACCGTTTTGCACCGTCTTGAAAATCCAAGAATCCGGTGACAGAATAGATAAGAGATATGGATATATATTGTAGAATCTATTAGATGAATTACGTAATAGAATTGTTTTATTTTCATTAATTCCAATCCTATGGTTTAATTAATAAACTTTTTCATCACAGAGTAACTCCAACAGTAAATCTCATTAATGTTCTCAATATATATTGTATAAATAAAAGCAAATTTTCTTTAATTTTCCTGCTAAAGGGACGTGGCGGCTTCTCCTAATGCACTTACGGATGGTAAGTGCATGCATCGTGCACTTGATGGAATTCGAATTCAATTTCACAGGTGGGTCTAAAAGCTAGAAGTGATTCAACAACGGAACAGCTTGGTAACTATATACTGCAAATACCTCAAAAAATGTGAAAAGTTGAAGAAAGAATGAGACCTTTGTCACGGTTCCTTTCTTTCGAGCTTTAAAACTGTGTAAATTGTAAAATACTACAAGTAGACTGTACATATATGTGGAGATAGATTTTCTATACAGAACTTCTTCTTTTCCCAGAGTAAAATGCAATTACGGTTTCTGAACTATAGATGTTTCTGGATCTTTCTATTAGTCAATGCGAAACGAGCTTCTTCCTATTTAGAAATTTGGATATTGAACCCTAATATGTGTTGAATTGATATAAAAAGAAACAGGTTTCACTTGCAAAATTCAAGCCATTTTTTGTAAGAATGTCATGAAGAAGTACTAGCCTCTAGGCTGCCCAAAGACCAGTCATTCATGCACAAGTTTTGTTTCTCAAAATCCCACTTCAGAACTTCCCTTCCATATTTAAGTGCTTCATCGACATTATCAGCATCCAGACATTTAACCCGCGAAACATACAATTTATTTCTGGTTAGGGAGTAGAACAGTCTTTTAAACTTGTCTGCAATATAATGGAATGCATGTTGAGCTAATGTAACTCTGTGTTTCTTGTTACTGCTGCTCTTCTCATTAACATTAAACGCTGGACTGTAGTCGTGAAACCACTCACACTGCGTGAGAGGAACCTGTTCAATCTTATCTTCCAACAGATCGAATTTGGTGAGTATCAGAAGAAAGTCCTTTTGAGCAAAGACTGGATGGGTCACGATTGTCTCGAAGAGTTTCTTGCTTTCCAGCATTTTGTTTGTCGAAACTCCATTGTTAACATCATAAGAGAATTGATCGTAGTCCGTCATGGAAACACAGAATATGATAAGATCAACGTCTTCGAACATTTGCATCCACTTGCAGTTTTCATGAAGCCTGGTTGAGTGCACTCTAATTAGTAAGTATCTGCAATAGCAAATAAAAATCTGGTAGATACTCCCATACATACCAACATATATAGACCAAATTCTTTTTTCTTTTTTTCTAAAAAAAACTTTCTAGTAGAATTATATATTTCAATTGACCTATCGAATTTAGAAGCAAAACATGGATATCCTATGCTGTTGGATTACAGGTGGAGAAGAACTTACGACCTCATAATATTAACGTTTTAGCCAAGAATAAGCAAAAAAGAACACATATTTTTCTGAAAACTGATTAAAATTGCATAAAGTTTGTCTGTTGGCCAAAACTACTACCAAGGGATCTTAGTATACTACCTTCTAATTCAAAAAAATAAAAATGGAAATTATTCAGTGTGGTGAAAAAAAAGGTTTCGCCAAATTAGTAGAGGTATCACTATTGGAAAGGAGACTGCCTAATGCATGAAGATTTTCACCAACCTTTGCAAGGGATCATTCTGATCAGCAGGATCAATTGAGGTATCCTGTTCTGACTTTGGGAATGAAAACTCCACACTAGCAACCCCATTGGAAGAAGTGATCCCCTCAGCATACAGAATGTCCATGTCAGAAGGCTCATAGTCGGTCTGAGAAATCTCAACAGCCTTCAAAGGAAGGTAATTGCGTCAAAATTTGCATGACACTTACAAGAAAACTATGCATTGTCAATTTATATATTTTATGTTACTTTAATTGGGCAGATAGATTACCCTGTCTAAGAAATAGTTAGAAACTCCAGGAAGCATTTGTATCTCATTTCTCCGGTTGTATGTGGCTTGAAAAGCTCTATCCTTCCACAGTTCCTCCACTAATGGTGCATACTCACGAGTGGCAGCAGGGAAAATGGCCTCCAAATTGCCTGACATCATAACTTGGAGAAGCCAATCGGAGAATGCTTCAAGTCTTGGACTGATGGAATAAATATTTGTCTTACCAATCTGGTCAGAATTCCGCGTATCTACACAATCATATATAAATTACTAATGTCAAGATATACGCGATGAACATAAAATCTGATATTACTTGCAAGGGATTATAATTCAAAAGCTAATCTACACAAAGACGCAGCAAAATGTATGCTTCTAGTCTACAGGAAAGGGACACATTTTATGCCCAAAGCATCAAAGGATTTACGCGAAAAAACATGCTACAGTGAGATATCAAAGAGAGCAGTTATGCAGGTCAACAGTTTATTAGAGTCCCAAAGTAGCAACTTTGTCCATAGACAACCGAAAGTGTACATGATACTTAGCAGTAATAACTAATTTCAAGGCACATAGTCCTGACTGAATAACCATTTGGTCCATTTCCGGAAGTTATATGTAGTGCTCTCTTTTAAATGTTTATCCAGATTGATTATTGGATTAGTATGCGTGCAGCTCTCCTACAGATCATCTATATTAACAGAAGCTAAACAAATCAATTAGTATGAGCCCTTTCTACAAGCTTGAATAAATTATTACGCCTTCAAGGTGGTTGTCAGATCATTTGAAAGGATTTTGTAGTAAAAAATATCTTGGAGGTCTATTTCCAAAATGAGAATTGATCCATTGACCAAGTCAACTTACCTCACGCATCCAGATACATGTCTTGGGAATGAAGGGAAAAATATAAGCAAGCTGAATGGCAAAGACAATAGATGAAATTAATTTCCTGTACCTGAAGGACCAGATTGATTGATATATTTCATCCCCATTTCATTTAAACTTTCTAGCTCAAATCGCTCACGCTCCTCAAGCAAAATACCAATATAACTGTATAAATTGCTCTGAATCATGTATTTGATATTCTGACGCTCATCTTCAGAGAAAGGAACATTATATAGAATTTTGGCCTGAAAATAAGAATAGTAAATAACAGTATTAATAATTTATATATTATTTCAATAAATTAATACGCATAGTGAGGTCAAATCCACTTAAAAGCCATGCTTAACAATCTGTTAACAGAAAATAGTTCATGCAATGGATATACCTGGTAACAGTTTTTCCCCCAACTTTTCACAATCAACAACATTGTGCAACCATGTTATATATTTTTAGTATGCCTATTTGCTACTTATTTTTGTTATAATACACTGAAAACAATCTTGTGAAGTGTACGTTTTGGAGCAGGCATGTGGACTGGAACAAAGACAGAAAGGTGTAATGGCAGAAAGAAAGTAAAGGTAAACAAAACTATTTACTGCAGACATACAATTGGATATAGCAGATTACAAAAACTATTTAACCAAATTATTGCTTGCAGCATTAAATCTTAAGCTGGATTAACATACATGACTGGATATTTAGTTGAAAGGTTATATTAATCCTTTGAATGATGGCACACCTGTTTAAATATGGTGCTGGTCCCAGATTGATCATAACCAACCATAAGAAATTTATATGGTGTTTTCTGCTCATGGTTGCCTGGGACAACTTTGTCAGCAACATTATCAATTTCTTCTGCACCAGAATTTGCAGACTCGGAAGCGATTGGCAAAGATAGGATAGCACAAACTAGTTTGATTCCAGGCTGAAAAGCAGATGTTTCAGTGAAACTGAAAGTCTTCCAATCACAATAATTTAGGATAAACAATCATGAAAATGAACAAACCCATTAATATGTACCTTAAACCATATTCTCTCCACAACGTTGTTCTGTCCCTCTTCCTGGAAGGAACCATCAGCACTCAACCAAAAGTTTGGATGTCCTTCACAGTGGATTCCTGCCAACTACAAATTTCGAAAGAGTGGTCAAGCTTTTTTATACACAATTAAAAACCTATATGTAAAATAATAAATAAGCAAACAAAACAACAACAAAAATACAGTCATGTTCAAAACACGAACCTGCATCATCCAGAGCTCCCGTTTAGTAATCTCCCGATTATTTACTATGACATTTGTTTTTCCATTGCTAGCATTTTGCATGATGGGATCACCAACATCCAGTTGAGGGCTGATAATCTGGCAAGGCCTCTCCCCTTCCTGATTGATTAAGCTAATGAAATTATATCATCAAGTCATAGTAAATAAGGTTGATAAAATAGTACAAGGTTCAAGTCTCACCTTTCCCCAAAGTCCAGACACCTTGTCATACCAATATTTTCTTGGTTTTAGCTTTCTCGGAGGGTTCGGACAGCCAAGCAATCGAACTAGCTCTTCATTTGAAAGAGGCTTCCCATTCACACAGACAAGTTCAGGTGGTACCTGATTTGCTTCGCATGATATCTCATAGCTCATGATCTGTTTAGCTCTCAAATCAGTGAGCAAACGTTTAAGCATGCGAGAACTTTTTCCAAGGGTCGCTCGCTTTGACTCATCAATCCTACAACCAATGCAAGTAATACATTTTCTTCCTTCTGGCATTGACCCCATTGCTCTCAGCACACAATTACAGCAATACTTTGCACTGCAGACTATGCAAACTTCCTTCTCAGTGAACCGATTTCCTTTAAGGCATCGATGACATAATCCTTTCTTCACATTGGATTTAGCCACTTGCCTTTCTTGACCTATAATCCACTCACCATAACCATTTTTCTCATGAACAATATCACCTATACTTTGCATTCTGTTGCGAGGGGAGACAGCCTCATGAAGGCTTTCCTCCGTAATTTCAGAGGCTGGAATAGCTGATCTTAAACCTGGTTTATCTAAATCCAAAGAACCACCTTCTTTGCGATCATCGAGGTCTGAACTTCCTGACTGGTAATCACCAGTACTGTCAGAAAACCCCAATGTACCGGAGCTTCTATTTCCATTCAATACCCGGGGTAAGCATTCATCACTATCCGAAAAACCTAGTTCACCCGAATTATCAATCACATTAACTACTCTAAATGATGTGCCATGACTATCTGAGCAACTAACTACACGAGCACCATCAAATTCACCTGAATGGGTAACTGAAATCGGAGACACAACTTCTTGTAACTCTAATTTTGACAATTTCTTGACCAAAGGATCACTCTTCAAAATAGGTTGAATTACTGGCAGTGAAAAATTATTCAACTTGGAAGCAGTGGAGACCACCGCGGCAACCGGAACTACCCGGGGTATATCATAACTGACCGGAGGGCCACTGTACTCCATGGCAAAAGAGTACTCCACACTGTACTCGTCGTCAGCATCAGAAATTGAAGGCTTGGTGGGTAAAAATCTTCCAAAAAGACTAGCCATCTGCCTAATTTAATCAAAATTCTTGATATCCCAACTTTAATTTCAAAAACCCATAAAGAGAACTACCTTCCAATTGAAAAAAGAAACTATCTTTTCTCTCTATCTCAACTCAAAACTAAGAAAATACTGAGGCTTCAACAAACTCTGGTTTATCAAGCTAAATTCTTGAAGCACTTGCAATAATTTAAAAACCAAATGAACTAATAATAACAGTAAAATCCTAACACTAGCACTAATTGTACTTCCAAGAAATTGAAATTAGCTGAAAATTACAAGGCTACTATTATATACTAGTAAATATGTACGTATGTGTATGTGTGTGTGTATATAAATATATATATAATAGACTAAAAGGAAAATGGAGTGATCCAGGAAAATTGAACATTTGAGACTAAGAGACTTGGAAAGAAGACTAGGAAGACTTCTGAGGAAACTAACGACCATTTCTTCTAATCAAACGCGTTTGGTAGTAATTTTTTAAAATAAAATGGGCAGGGATTTCAAGTTTGGAGAATAAGAGTAAGGTTTTGGTCCGGACATAACTCTTGCCGTATTATTCGATAAGATTATCGATTCGATTTTTTGGTGTACGTAAAATTAGCAAAAAAAAAAAAAAAAAGTTTGGAGTATATACAGAGAGAATTACTTGATCTTACCTCCATTTTATAGTAATTGACTTTATAGAAGAAAAAAAATTGTTTTAATTTATTTGTGATTTATAATTTTTTAGAATAATAAATTATTTATTTTCTTATATTACCCTTAACTTTCATCTTTGTCTTAAGAAATGTTTTTGTTTGTATTAATAATTTTCAACTTCTGCCGATAGAATTTTATATAAATTTTAATTTTTAAATGATAATATTAAATAATTTTTTTAATTCATGTGCATAAAATTAAAACGATTATTATTATAAAATGGAGGTAGTACAAAGTTTGAACAGGAGGTACTACAAAGTTGAACAAGTTAACAAGTGAGTACCATTGATTTCTGCAAGTCATCTAGAAAATACTCCCTCCATAGAAATACAACTTGACTTTTCAACTTCATAACAATATATTAAACTTAAAATTTATGTGAATTTATTTAATTTTAATCTTTCAATAAAAAGGCTTAACTTGAAAGATTTGTAAATTTAAAATCGATATAAATTCTTTTAATTTTTAATTAATATAATAATGAATATTGTATACTATCTAAAAACTATAAATCAATGTAAATTTTATTATTTTATAATTTTTTTTAACGAGTAATCTCATATTTTAATTTGAAAATGTCTCAAATTAACTTTTAAAAAGTTAATAATGATCATGTAATTTGAAACGGAAAATTTATTAATTACAAAATTTATTTTATTTTAAAATTTTATGACTCATACAATTTTTAAAGTTTAATATGTCTCAAAATTAAATTGTATCTCTAATTTTGGAACAGATTACTAAATTAAATTATTACTACCTCCTCCTCAAAAAATAATAAAAATATAATTTTCACACAAATTAAGGGTAAGAGAAAGTGAATTTTCTTCTCAATCTATCTTTGAGAGAGAAAGAATTAATGTGAATCACTCATTTAATTATGATGTAAGTAATGTAGCATAATCTAAGATAAATTAATTCATACAAAATTCTTGTATCTTATTTGTTGATTTTACTCATCCTTTTGATAACAAAATCTTTTATTAACTTGGTCATCTTTTTTGGAACGGACTCGTAAATATTATTCATGTTAAAACTAGTACAATTAGGCTATGTTTAGTAGCGATTAGAAATTTTAATAAAAGTATATCACTTCTATTTGGAATTTTGGAAATGAGAGCTCTATTTTTATCACTTTTTCTAGGCTAAATGTTTTTTTTATTATCACTATTACAATATCAATAATCAATCAACCTTCATATAGTAGGAAAAAACAAACCAAGTATATCATTATTATTATAATATCAATAAACAATTAAACTTTATAGAGAAGGAAGAAACAAACCTACAAACAATTAAGTCTCACATAAAGAGGAAATAAACTTTCATAATGAAAAATAAAAAATAAACTCATCTACCATGAGAATTAACTTGGTCTGATCAATCTTAACCAATAAGTTAAGACTTCATCAACTCCATATTAAGGTCTTAACTTACTGGTTAAGACTGAGACTAGTTTGTAGGTTTGTTTCTTCCTTTTTCTACAAGGTTTAATTATTTATTGATATTGTAATAATAATGATATACTTGCACATATATAGTTTTTATCAATAATTTTGTTTTAATAATAATTATTACTGGGTCGAGTGGGTAGTTAACTGGGCCTTGCTTCTTTCTTCTCCAGACTCCAGCCCACTTCACTTAGAAGACTACGAACAACTATAGCTTCTTCATTTTAGTGGTTTATTGAAATACTAGTAATATATCAAGGATGATTTACATATTCTATTACATTTTTGAAAAAAAATACAAAAATAGTATTCTCATAAAATATTTACACATTTAATACAATGTTATATTAATTTATAATATTAGTACAATTAGGATTCCTTAATTTAAGGAATTAGTATGCAATTAGGATTCCTTAATTTAGGTTCTTCTCTCTCTCCTTATCTAGAATAACTGTATTAATTAGTCACCTCCTTCTTCTTCATTCAACGTATTCATGATTGAAGGTTGCCGACCCACCATGGCCGATATTGTGTTCATGCTTAAAGGTTGCCAAGTGGGTGCCGATCCACCATAATATAATTTTCCACTTTCTTTAATTATATTTGGGGTAGCCGCGGTATTTTATGGAGTAATAATTTGTTTCGTAGATAGTACTGTGCGAGTTTTGATTGGTGAATATCATGGATCAAAATATTGCAGAAAGGAAGTTTTAGGGTCCAAGGAAATTCAGAGGGAGGGAGAGAAATTCTTCTCAAAATTGGAAGATTTGTGCACTAATCAAACAATGAAAGCATTTCTCTCTCTTCTTTATCTGTATGTCATCCAAACCCAGCTCTGCTTCTGTTTTGCTACTCTTCCAGTTTCACAAATGCTTATTTTGCCCATCTAGGTCCTTTCCAGGATCTTCAAACAAGCTCCCCTTTCACCACAATGTCACCCTCACCGTTTCTCTCTCAGTCGGAACACCCCCGCAGAACGTTACCATCGCTCTGTTTCTGTAGTTTTTTCATAATGCAGTTAGTAACCAAACCATCATACCAAGGTAACCAATTCTGTTTTATTAAGTTTCCAATTTTTTTTGCATATAATACAGTTGGTAGCCAAACCTTCATGTAGTTGGTTGCCAAACTTTCAGACCAAGGTAACTAATTCATACTGCAGGTGTGAAGGTAGATTGGTTATCTTGGTATAAAGGTTTGGTTACCTTGGTATAAAAGTTTGGTTACCAATTCAGTTTTATTAAGTTACCAATTTCGTTTGAATGTGATGTAGTTGGTAGCCAACTATTCATACAAAGGTAACCATTTTAGCAAGGAGTGAGTTTCTCTGTAGCTTTGGAGAGGAACACACCCGCCTCTCATGTACGGTTCGTTCCCTTATATTTCTAAGACAGATGACTTGAAACTTGATATTTTTCTTGCATTGGCACCACATGTAACTCCTTAACTTTTCACTCAGTCTGAGATGACCATTATGATATTATAACATGTATTCATTTTCATCCAGTCATATGGTATTATAACATGTATTCATGCTGCTGCATTTACACTTAAAAAAGTTGTGGTGCTTATGCAGAACTCTGTATCGTTTACAGGTTACAAAATTGACCACTCTCTCCAACCTTTGGTTATATCGGACATTTAAAAAGCTTCAAGGGAGCAGGATATCAACCATGAATTAAAACAGAGCCCACATGTACAGATATTTTATTTATTTATTTACTTATTTGTTAACTATTATTTTAAAGTGTATGTGAGGAAGATGAAGATTTGAATTTGAATTATTAGTTTGAATTATTAATTATGGCAGTTATTTCTCCTTGATTTTAAGTTTTTTTATTAATATAAATTGTACTATTTTTGTAATATGGGCCCTAATTACACACTTTTTGTAATTATTTGGTTAATACACTATTCTTGTAATTATTTTCTATTTGTTGTATACTTATGTAAAGAATTCATCATT
Source organism: Panax quinquefolius (assembly GCA_020205615.1). Taxonomy (NCBI): domain Eukaryota; kingdom Viridiplantae; phylum Streptophyta; class Magnoliopsida; order Apiales; family Araliaceae; genus Panax; species Panax quinquefolius. The sequence continues at coordinate 107,667,624 of CM035165.1, forward strand.
TTTCTCTAAATATTGAACGTCGTCTAACATATGCATGCATTTTTGAAAGGAAAATAATTTATATGTAAATTAATTTTATATTAAATATGATTGTGATTACGTAAAATTATAAACAAAAAAAATAAAATAAAATAATTTACGAGTTCATCTTTTTTATTCTTCTATCCAACATATCTACTATCAACATATATCAATATTTAATATCGAGATATATAACAGTAGTAGTATGTTTGAAACTATATATGTATATATAAATAAAATAAGGTCATATATATTAAACTTTACAATATTAAGATTGAGGTACAATACAGTCACTGAATTAACCTACAAGAAATTAAATTAATTTGTTACACATCTCTCATATATTCGCACCTTAATTAGTAAGTACATACCAAGGAGACCGTACGTATATACATAAATTTTCCTCCTGCGCCTTTACTTTGACCGACCGACCGACCGGACAACATGCTATTTCCGGCCAATTCAATAATCAAAGTTAACCCATTAATTTCATTCTTGTAAATGCAACACCTAGTTTAAATGTCCTGTGTTATTCTCTGTCTCATTTGTTATTTTACCGCATATATTGTTATTTATCTAATTTTTATCTACAATAAACTTTCTAAATTAATAAGAAGTGCATCGAGAACAATATAAGACAGATGGAACAAAAAAAGAGAGGTGAATATACTAGTACGTACTACGTCTCCTATATGTTACCACCAAACCCTTCGCCGGCAAGTCTCATCGCTGGTAGAATTCCGGCTGGTTTTCATATACTCTCCAAACCTTCACAGACTTATCCAAGCTCCCGCTATACAATCTCCATCGTAGATTCTTTCCCACCTTATGATCACGAGAATCTGCATCATGATCCTCCCCCTCAATGGCCAAACACTTCACCGGCCCAGCATGCCCCGTCAGCACATTCAAGCACTCGTGGTCCCCACACTCCTCCCTCCTCCACACACAAATACTTTTATCCGCCGACCCACTCACCACCAACCTCTCCGCCACCGCCAAACACAACACCGCCATCTTATGCCCCTTCAACGCCCCACCATACGCTAAACTTTGCTTCACCCTCAACCAATAACTCACCTCCCCATCCGACGCGCCACCGTACACCACCCCACCTGCCTCCACCACCGCCACGGCTGTCACCGCATTTTTTTGCTTCAACAACGTTTGCACCAAAACATGCCTCGTCACTTTACCCACCAATTCCTTCCTCCACACTTTCACCGTCCCATCCGCCGAACCCGTAAAAACCAACCCACCATAGCTTGTTACCACCGAATTCACCGCATCATCATGAGCATTAACAGACTCCATGCATTTATAATCCGATAATCTCCATACTTTTAGGGTTTTATCCCAAGAACCCGAATACAAAATCCCTTCTTTTTCATCTAAGCACATGCATGAAACCGCATCAAAATGCTTAACCCAAGGCACGTTCCGATGCCTTCTTACTTGCACGTAATTTTTCGTGTTCATCGAACACTTTATATAATCTCTTGTACTAGGTAAATTTCCGATGCGCTTGTAAACTTTTTTCTCTCTCGGCAAGAATCTCCACACTCGAATTTTCCCGTCTTGATGTCCAGTAAAAATCTTGTTACCTAATACAACTATAGCTTTAACCAATCCACTATTGCTCGATTTGAACCCCGAAAACTCCTTCATGTTCTTCCACACGTGTATGTTCTTGCTATCCGATCCCGTGTACAACAAGTCTCCGGAGGCGGCTAACGAATATATGTGACCTTCTGGGCGAACAAGCGAGCCGATAAGTCCTGTTTGGTTAGAATCAGCAGATTTTGTGCTTGAAGGAGAGGGTTGAATCCATGGAGAGCTAATAAAAGGTGATATTGGTTGGTTCCATGGAGAAAAAGACGTATATGGGGATGCGGTGGGGGTAGTCTCGTATGACGGAGAGGTTGGGACGGAGGAGGTACTAACGCGGTGGTGCTCGTAGTATTCGATATCATTCTCTTGATTGTTGAGGATGTTTATGTCTGAGTGCATTAGGGTTCCGAATTTGGGACGCTTTCTTTCTGTTAACATGGTGTTAACAACTTGTTGGTTTGTCATTTTAGGAGTAAAAAGTGATATAATTAATTGGAGGAAAAAAATGGAATGAAGAGGTATTATTGATATGTAGAAAATTTGAGAAATTAATGGGAGTTTGCTTTTGGGACAAGGAATGAAGGAGTTGGTAGAAAATAAAATTAGAAAGGGAATTGAAGGAAGGAGAAGAGGATCGGAGTATGTATATATAAAGACATTTAAAAGTTTTACATAAAGAAAAAGTATAGTGCATGCCTATTCAAATACAAAACCTTATAATTGCATGGGAAAACTTGACTGAAATGTCAAATGAGTACGTAAGGTAAGGCGGAGGTTGGACTGTACATATTGGTGGTAGAATATTAATGTAATTTTCCGAAAGCTATTGCGAACACGATATAATTAATATTCAATTTTTATTTAATTAATGAATGAGTAATTAATGGGAGCTACACTATATATTCTTCGAATATAAATTTATTAGCTTTAATCATGTTAAAAATTTATATAACCCTTAATTAATAATATGTTCTACAATACATGCTGAATTTATAATTCAATATGTAAATATATTAAATTTTTTCTTTAAAAAATGAGAGGTAATGTAACTTTGTTTAATTACGCTACGGAAATTCCATTTTTCATATCATCTGGTGTAAACTTAACAGTTTTGGATCAAGTAGTCTTAAATCCCCTTTGCTGACTTTTTGATCTTCAATAGAGTTGACAATCTGGGAAAATTAATTATATACTTGTATATATATATATACATACTACTTCAAAATTTGGTTCCCTTTGTCATGTTGTGATCTTATCATAGCTAGATAATTGCCATCTACCGAAGAAACAATATTGAAAGGTATCAATTTGACCTTTCATCAATCTGTGGTCCTTCAAATTGTTATATACCCGATAAATCTCTCTACTTCTTAGCCCAACTCTTTTGCAACTTTATCTTCCACAAAAAAGTCTCACTATATTAACTGCCCATATTAATTAGGGGTGAGAGGTGAAATCATGTCATGTCATGTCAGACGAATTCGTATTGTGTCAAGTCTTAGATATTATACTATACTAAATAGGTCCGACACTAACTCAACCCGTTTAATCAATCGTGCCAAAATGTTAACGGTACCAACATTAACTTGTTTAACTGTTTGGTATACAAATTAAAATAAAAATAAAATAAAAAATACAATGTCATTCACTTATTTATTGAATAATAATGCTATTTATTCATTATAATAATATATATTTAACAAAATACAAGATAACATGAAAAATAACTAAAAGAGTAAAAACTCATATCATATTTATTTTAACTATTTTAAATAAACGTGTCTGATAGGGTTAAACGTGTCACTTCGTTGACAATAAAATTTATATAATTAAGCATGCATGTCAACCTATTTAATATTTATATTCAACAATAACTCCCTTATTTTATGTCTTCATTCGCGCGTGTTAAAAGTTGTCGCCCCTAATATTAACTTGTTGATAAAAAGTAATTTAAGAAATTTATTTAAAATTAAAATATGGAGTATAAATTCATTTAGTTAAGCTTTGAACGGAGTAAATGGTTAAAAATTAAGGTGTATTCTAATTTGAATAAATGAATAGCAAGACATTTTCATATGTAAAGAAGAAACTCTTCCCACCAAAAGCTGTTGACATACTCCATGCAACGGCGTGACGCCAAGTAACTGCTTTTATTGTTGTTGTTGTTTCACATTTAAACATGTCAACGCTCCACCTACAATATATTACGTACTACCGAAGCTAAAGCCACCACGTATCCCAGTCGCCTGGGACTACACCAGCCAAAAATTTCAACTATATGCATTCTACGTATATAAACTTGTTGTATTATATATTATGTATTTTTGTTAGAAGCGTTGCTATATATTCAATTTTGTAGATATTCAATATCCACCAATGTCAATATATCATATAAGAAGATATAAATAAAAGCTCTACTTATATTACCTTCTATTTTATCAGTTATGGTTTCACATTATATATTTATAATTTATATTCTATATAAAATTAGTTGACCTGTAATATATATATATATATATATATATAAGCGAGATCTTAGGCAATTCCCTTATTATATTAGGCTTTAGAAATTTCACCTTTTTTTTTTTTATAAAAAAACATAACTAATAAAAATATATAATAATTTTTGGAATTGAAAGTTTTTTTAAAAAAAGTGTTTTGGGTGTGATTTGGGTACATATAACAAAATATTTTTTTTTAAAAAACTTTCAATTCCAAAAATTATTATACAATTTTTATTAGTTATTTAAAAAAAAAAAAAAGGCAGGGTGAGCTCGGGGTGAGCTCAATAAGGGTGAGCTTAAGATCCTTGCTCTATATATATACACACACACGATCCGGATTAAGTGTATCTGGATATCTTCTTCACCCGTCTTACACCCCCCTTTAGGCGACGGTTTTGATCATACAACCGTCGTCTATACTTTTTAGCGACACTATATGTTGTCCGTCGCTAAAATTATAGGCAGCCAGTTGTATGACCAAAAAAATCGCCTAAAAAAGTAACGGTAAGTAAGATAATATCTGACTTCATCGATTCTTCTCTCTCTCTCTATATATATATATATATATATATATATATATATCTGAAATGATCAAGTATAATCGCTTAAATAAAGCATAACGCCTTTAAATAACATAATATAATTTGGGACACAAAGCATATATATATATATATCAATCCGTATATATATATCTTGTTCTATTTCTTATCAATAAAATGTTAAATACTAAAATGACACAAAGCTGCATTCGTTATACTTAATATATAGGTTTTGTTATATATTATATAATTTTATTATTGTATCAATTAAAATTAAATAATTCATATCAATTTTAAATTTAATATGATTAAATTTGATCTTAAAATCAAATTATATATTTAATTTTGAAACCGATAGTATATATTAGATCTGAAACCACGTACGGAGGTAGATATATATCTTCTCCAACACCTAATTTTCATAATATATATATATCCCCATATAAATTCCTACATTTTAAGATTTTAAATATATGCACCACGTACGATGACAGCTACTGTCGCTTATATAAACCGATATGATCATATCAAACTAGTATACGTATATGTATATGGTTGTGCACCAAACCATACCAAAAAGATTGTTGAAATCGAAGTTATTATAAACTAAACTATATATGTGTAACACCCTCTTTCTGAAATAGAAAGAGAGATTATTCAAAACATAACAAAATTGATGAATTTAATAGCAAGGTTCAAAGTCACAAAAAAATAGTCTTAATAAGCGATAAATCTGTGAAATCAACCATAATAAATCTCAAATATGTCTCAAATTGCAATCTAAAATAATTATTACAATTCCAAGAAAACTGACACATCAAGACTAAACAGAATATCTCTAAGTCATTGGAATGAATGGAACTCTCATCACACTTGCCCTTGATCCTCCTGATTACCTGCCGGAAGAAAAATACAACATGAGCCAAATGCCCAAAGATGGATATAGAATATAAATAATGAACCAAAATAACTAACTCAATTAAATGAAATGAAACGAAACGAATCAAACGAAGCGAAACAAAAAACTAACACAACGAAATAATAAAATTTGAATCAAATGGTTGGGTGTTATTTCATCACCGAGCTCGAAACAAAATAAAATATACCACCACACAGTAAGTCAAATTATGCCACACGGCAAATCACATAATGCCACACGCAAGTAGTCACACATTGGACCGCGAATCCAATGCATATAAAATCGGAAGGTGTGTTTGGCACAAACATCACCAATCCGCAGAATATATATGAGCGAGAAGCGAAACTAGGTGGTCGACCCATACGCCTCCCACAACAAAACACCAAATGGCCAACTCCCACTGGAGCACAAAGCGAAGACGCAGCAGGTGGATCACATCCGCCGCCACGAAAGGTGTCATGCCTCGGTGCCAAGAGAGAGGACATGTGGGTACCCCACGGTGGTTATAGCTCGGGTATACCATACGGTATTCTAACAAAAATATCATGTCACAACACGTGCGACATAATACCAAACAAAAGGGTTCTAACGTTATACATGTTCGATCGAGCGAATTATCAATACAAGTCTCCAAAACATACAACATGTACATCACATCACTAAAAAATCGAAATTAATATTAACCATGATAAACAAGTTCAAAGAGTACAAACATGAGTTCTAAATATCAATGCTCGAGCGAAACTATCACGTGGATTTGAGAAGGAACAAACATGCGAAACAATAACTAACTTCTAAACGAAAACAAAACGAACAAATCAACATTAAAAGGATTATCATTTGAAGAGATGAAATCGTGATACTGAATTAAAGCAATGTAATACCCAAAGTATAATCCAAAAACACACTTAGACTCTCTCCGCTCAATCTAAATAATTTAATAAGATTTAAGTACAATCCAATCATTAATAAAATAATATTATTAAATTTATTATTAAAACTTTTAATAACTTGTCGGCAAAATTAAATAATCTAAATTAATATACATAATTTCAATTTGATTTACCAATCTTTGATTTATAAGTTTTATGGTGAATACGTTATTAAAATATTATATATATATATATATAAAAAAAGAAATCAACACTATGAGGCAATCATGCAATCAACATTTACATCTATATATATATAATCGCTATATAATAATAGTATATTTAGTAATAATAAAAGTGCATAAAATCTAAAATCCTACATAGCCTACTAAATATATATAATCCTTATTATGTACAATGAACTTTTAAGCGAACCACTTTATCATTTTTTTATTTTTATTTTATTTTTTTTTGAAAAGCAATCATCATTTTTTATGCACAGCAATTCACGTACACAACATATAACTTAGAACCTGTTTAATTAATTCAATATGCCAATCAATTACAAGTTACACCCATTCATTACTAATAGCAAGATTATAATACCTTTTCGTTTTCTATTCAACAAAAGAATCGCAAATTTTCTCTTCTTTTTTTTTTTTTCTTGCGCTATCCTTTTGTTCTCCTCTAGCCTCCTTATTTTTGTCAATTATCGAGATGTAGATGTATGCGTGAGAATTAAGATAGATTAGGGTTTAAATATTTATTTATATAATTGATGAACTTCCTTAATTTAAATAGAATTTTAATTTTACTCACATAAATTAAGCCCAAATAAATTTTTAAGGCCCAAATTTTACAAATTTAATATCCAACATTATTACTATTTATTAGCCCACATAACTTAAATGACTAGTTTGACCCAAATAAAAACAAAGTCCATAAAATATGTTTTAAAACAAAATAATTTTTTTTATATTATTTTTTTCGGATATTACATCACCTACCCCTTAAAAAGAATTCCGTCCCCGGAATTAAAAGAATAGAACGTACCTAATTATTAAAAAGATGCGGATATTCCGCTCGAATAGACTCCTCCATCTCCCATGTAGCCTCCCGCTCTGAATGATTCCTCCACAAAACCTTAACAAATGGAATTGTCTTCCTCCTCATAATCAGCTCTTGACGATCCAAAATTGCCTCGGCTTGTTCCTCACAAGTAAGGTCCTCCCGAATCTTATCAAACGGATATTGCACCACATGCAACGGATGATTATTGTAACTTCTCAACACCGACACATGGAACACATTGTGCACATGAAATAGTCATGGAGGTAAAGCTAATCGATCGCAACTTCACCAACCCTCTCCAAAATCTCAAATGGACCAATATAACGCGGACTAAGTTTCCCTTTTAACCCAAATCGTCGAATACCCTTCCAAGGAGAAACTTTTAGAAACACATGTTCACCAGGTTCAAACTCTAAAGTCCTCCTATGTTTATCAGCATAACACTTCCATCAGTGATCGAGCCGACTTTAATTTCTCTTTAGCCACCGCTTTACCTTCTCCAAGTAGTGATTTGGACTAACTCGAGGCCCTTCATGGCCCTTTTCGCTGACCTCATCCCAACAAGTTGGTGCCCAGGCATTTCCTACCATACAATGCCTCAAACGGAGCCATTCCAATACTTGCATGCCATCTGTTGTTGTAAGCAAACTCAACTAGGCTCAAGTAATCATCCCAATTACCCGACCACTCAAGTGTACAAGACCTCAACATATCCTCTAATGTCTGAATAGTCCTCTCGGATTGCCCATCAGTTTGCGGATGGAAAGAAGTACTGAAGTTGAGCCGAGTGCCCCAAGCTCGTTGAAACCCTTTCCAAAACCTTGAAGTGAACCGTGGGTCCCGATCTGAAACAATAGACACCGGAGTACCATGAAGTCTAACAATCTCCTGCTGAAAGATTTGTGCCAACCTATCCACCGAGTAACCCTCATGGATAGCCAAAAAGTGTGCCGATTTAGTCAACCGATCAACCACTACCTAAATGGCATCATTCTTCCTGAAAGTCTTCGGCAAACCAATCACAAAATCCATCGTGATATCCTCCCACTTCCACACTGGAATGTCTAATCTGACTGACAATAAGCCACTTAGCTCGTTGATGTTACATCTTCACTTCAGCGACAAGTGAGGCACTTCCCAACATACTTCGACCACATTTTCGTTTCATCCCATTCCACCAAAAATTCCTCTTCAAATCCCTATACATCTTTGTAGAACACGGATGAATAGAAAATGGCGAACTATGAACCTCAAACAACCTGACCTCTCTCGAATGATTGGATCCGACGGTAATTTCTGACACACACCGCTCACCTAACCAAATCACACCATGGTCATCAATCTGAAACTCGAATTTGCCGCCTCCTCTAGATTCTGCGTCATACTCCACAACTCCCCATCTTCCTTTTGAGCTTCTTTGACCCATGAGATAAGAGAGGGCTCCACTCTCATACCCGCCAAATGCCCATCCAGAACCTCGTATGCATACAACTCCAACTCGATCCGCTTTATATCTGAAATAAGTTTGAGGTTGTGTAATAAGAATTTCTACACTCCACGAACTCTTTCGGCTAAGAAACATCTCTGCAACCACATTTGCCTTCCCCGGGTGATCTTGAATTCTAGCATCATAATCCTTTAGAAGCTCCAACCAGCGCCTCACCTCGTATTGAGCTCCTTACGAGTGAAAATGTATTTAAAACTTTTATGATCGGTGAAGATATCACAAGTCTCTCCATACAAATAGTGCCTCCAAATCTTTAAGGCAAAGATCACCGTACTTGACTCCAAATCATGTGTGGGGTAGTTCACCTCATAAGGTTTAAAATTCGTCTAGAAGCATAAGCGAATCACCTTACTGTGTGTTGCATCAAAACACACTCAAGCCCTTCTTAGAAGCATCACTATAAACTGGTACCCTCATATCCCCGTGACGATGCAAGTATAGGAGTCATCACGAGTCGTTTCTTCAATTCCTCGAAACTCTTCTCCGCTCCTCATTCCACACAAACTTCGTGCCCTTTCTCATCAATCGAAGTCGATGGCAAGGCGAGTAAGGAAAATCCTTCCATAAACCGCCTATAATACCATGCCAAACCCAAAAACTCCTAATCTCATCATAGTAGTAGGTCTTGGCCATTTAGTGATACCTCGACCTTCGCGGGATCCACCTTAATGCCTTGGCCAGAAAATAACGTGGCCCAAAAATGCAACACTCGCTCAACCAAAACTTCGCATTTAGAGAATTTAGCATACAATTTCTCTTTACGCAAAATCCCCAACAACATGTCGAAGATGTTCCTCATGCTCTTCCTTAGACTTGGAGTAAACCAAAATGTCATCAATAAAGACAATGACAAATTGGTCCGGTACTCCCCTGAACACCGATTCATCAAATCCATAAACACCGCTTCTAGGCGTTAGTCTGCAATCGAATGGCATCACCGAGAAACTCATAATGCCCATATCGAGTCTGAAAAAGCCGTCTTGGGATATCCTCATCCTCACCCTCAACCGATGATAGCCCGATCTCAAGTCTATCTTTGAAAAATACTTACGCCCCACGAAGTTGGTCAAACAAGTCATTCAATCCTCGTGAATGGATCTGGATTCCACGATGGTGATCTTGTTCAACTCTCTGTAGTCTATACACGACCTCATGTACCCATCCTTCTTCTTCACAAACAAGATTTGGAGCACCCACGGTGAAACACTCGGGCCGAATTACACCACGATCTAACAGTTCTGCGAATCGCTCCTTTAACTCCTGCAACTCCAACGGTGCCATCCGATCTGACGCCTTAGAAATAGACTCACTTTGAACAAGATCAATAGCAAATTCCACTTCCATTGCGGTGGCATAAATGTGACGACCCCAAAATAGGTCCATTCCATCCAACCCATTCTAAGTCGCCAAATACATGGTACATGAAACAACTACAACTTTATTATCACAACAATAAAAGCGTGAGTTTAAATACAAATATTATCTTCAGACAATATTTATACTCAAATAAATCCTCATCACATTTATTGATACATTATTTTACAATAATGGTGAGGACTACTAAACAACTCTCTCTAGAACCTTCATTCCATACCCCCCTGATAAGACTCATTACATTCTTCTAGCCTCCCACGAGAAGAAAAATGGAACAACAAGAAAAGGGTGAGCTCAACTAGCCCGATAAAAGAATGTTATGACTAAGATAATATACAACAAATTATCGTTAGTCTCCAACAGGGAAAAATCGATGAATACAATGAGGCAACAAGTTTCGGATCAATATTCGCGGATGAAATAATAATTCATAGAAGAGTTACGTAGAGAATGAAATCTACTATAATCTATGAATTTAACGATCCATCATCAATATTTTATCCTCAGTAACATCAATCAATTTTCATCTCAAATCAAATATTCATCTTTTTTGACTACAGGCGAAGATATTCATCAATCGGTCGTGTTCATCTCAACACTGTTCATCTTTGCACTAAAGGCCAAAGATATTCATCGATCGGTCATGTATTCATTTAAACACCGCTCATCTTTGCACTACAGGCCAAAGATATTCTTCAAAATCATTCATCTTTGCACTACTGGCCAAAAGATATTCAATAATATCATCATTTAAGGCGAGGATGATGAAAATATTTTAAAGAACGAATCCAAAGGAAAACAAAATGATAAGGATTAAGGATTAAGGATTAGTACTTTGTTTTATCCATGTCCAACAATACCTCAAAAATAATCATAGTGAAGTAAAATTCAAGAATGATCAAAACATGGATCTGATCAAAGCTAGTATCCGAATAGATATTTTAGAGCGAAAAGAAAATTTTTCATTTTTGGTGAATAGTGCCAGTATTAAGTGAATAGTCTTTAGTATCGTGAATAGTCTTAGTATCGTGAATAAGAACTCTCAACACCAAAAGATAGAAATTCCACAAAAAAACATTTTCACGCTTCATGAATAGTACTTTCGTGAATAGTAACTCGTGAATAGTACTTCATGAATAGTAACTCGTGAATAATAACTCATGAATAGTAACCCCGACATGAAAAAGTTCCAAATTTGATAAAACTTGAGATCAACATTTCAAAGTAATGATATTGAAGAAATAATATCATTCTGAAAAAAAATAATATCCCTTACCTCGAAGAATCGATTTTGGGAGGAAAGGTCGGAAGTGATCTTTGAATGAAACTTGTCTTGAATGCAATGAACTCTCAAAGTATCTAAATACTCACAAAATACGCTCAATAATATAGAGAGAAAGAGAAATCTTTGTTTACGGTGTGATTTTCAATTCTAACTTAGCCCTCTATTTATAGGAAAATATTAGCCATACCAAGCGGACTTGACCAAGCTTTACTGATGGCTTTACACCTTCTACTATTGCCACCCACCACATTTGAAATAAAATTCAGCACATTTCTTCACCAACCACAAGTGGGGCCCACTCAATTCTAGAATTTTCCACCAAAATCAATTATAACCCTAATTTAGAATCGACACCTCTTAAAATTTATAACAAATCATTCGTTCATTTTAATTCGTTCAAAATTTGTGGACATATACTCAACTTATATATGTATAACATATCCAAAAATTACAACGATCCAACGGTCGGATTAAAAATTATAACCCCACAATATATCTCAAAACCCCGATTTGATTTTTAACACCTCCAATCCGATAAAATCTTGATAAAACACCTCAACATTAATTCCTTCATTAATAACCACATAAATAAATCCATCATTTATATTCATATAAAATAAATATTTCCTTATCATATGAATCAATAATTAATTATTCACAAATAATATTACGAGAATCACATTTATAATGACCAAATTGTTCCCAGGAAAGAGGGCTTTCCAATAAGAATTTCTTCTTCTTGGCATGATTAGGTGACCAAACCTCTCCTTAGACGTAACTTTCTAGACATTGCCAATAATGTTATCTAATAATATTATTCAAATAATATGAATTATTGATCGATAATGGGAAATCTTGTGCGATGACAATTATTGAACAACAATAATAGAAAATATCAACGCAAAGAATTATTGAATCAATAAAATAAAATATTGAGCGATAACTCACCGTGAAAATTATTGAGTAGTGCCATCTTACGTCACGAATCAATAATTCAACAATCTTGTCTGCAATACCTTGTCTTCTTAATGTCTGACCACGCGTATTCAGTATTTTAACCACCGGGGTATTCCAATGATCTTAATTGGTAACAACTACTGCCAGTTATTTATAACCACCCAAACTTTGTCGTTTTTCTCATCCAATCGCTTTTCCGGATTATGGGGCCCACACATGGTTGCTACGTCGTCACGTAATAATATTCTGACGATCTGAATATTCCACGACCAAACGAATATTCCCACAAAAATGAATATTTTATAACCACTTGCTTATTTTGAAATATTTGCGTATTTAACCCTTAACTATCCACATTAATCAAATCAACCTTACTATTTCAAAATAATAAATAAAGGAAATTCCTTTTATTTAAAAAATTTCGGTCTTACAAAGAACCCCGACAACTCCTAAGAAACACATCGGAAAAGTCACGAATAATCGGAACATCCTCAATACGAGACTCACCCTTAAGAAGTATCTTTCACAAACGCCAAATACCCATCACAACCCTTTGCCACCAACTTTCCAAACCTTCAAAAGTTGAAATTAACGTCACCACTCTACTTACCGGTTTGAGAACCACGATACCTTAATTGCGGAGACTTCACATCTCCAAATATAACCTTCTTCACGACAATCAATAGTGGCTTGGTGTTTATCCAACCAGTCCATCCCAGAATGACATCAAAATCGTGCATACACATCGGAAGAAGATTAACGCTACGGATCTTATCCCTAAAACTTATCGGACACCCTTGATACAAATCAGAAATAACAACAGAAGTCCCCATCGGGGTAGCAATAAACATAACAGAATCTAAAGACTGAGATGGCACGCCCAGTCTTAGAATAAAAGACCGAAGCAACAACGGAATGAGTAGAACCCAGTATCAACTAAAATAGAAGCCTCGCGATTACCAACTAAAAGAGTGCGAAACAATTCACGGTGCACTGCCGCTTTGATTATATGTCAAGGCAAATACTACGACCACCACAGCGCGACCTCCATTGCCACCATTATCACCACCACCTCCACCATTTCGCGTGGACCCGAAAGACAATCCTAGCAATATGACCCATCTGTCACACAAAAAGCATGCACCGGTGAGTGCAGTGACCTCTGCTTCCGGATGATTTGCCCCACAAGTAGCCAAGGAGTTATCGAATTAGATTCGGGTTACCCCACCACCGGTCTGGATAACGACCACGATTTTGCCCTATGACGATTACATCCTCGCCGACGATTTTGTCCATACCAAGGTAGTGAAGTTTATTTATTTTGCCCTCGCCGAGGCATCTACCGATAGCCCTTGTTACGATTACGCCACGCCATCGCTTTGCCCTGGCTTGGCCACCACGATTCTGCTCAACTGCCACCTTGACTTCTCCCATGCTTTGAATCAAGTTTGACCTCCTTGGTCATCTCGTCCCTCTTTCGACTCCCTCCGTTTAGAAGACCGAAAGTTCATCGCTCCATCTCAATATTTTTTGCCGCATTGGCCATCTTCTTGCGACACGTCTGAAACTTATTGTTAATAAGATATTGGCGATACCTATAATGAATCCGCCCACTTGAACTTCTCACTTTGTTAAATTGCAGGTCCCTGCCGAGGTTCCCATAATCATCTTGCCAACCTAGTAAACCTCGTCATGAAGTCCGTGATGGACTCATCATCTTCTGTCGAATGGACGGATAGTCCCCAAGATAGGCCTCTTTATCGGTAATTTGAAATCTTCGGTGATAGAAGACCTCACAAAACTCCACCCAACTAAGTGTCTCAACATAGCCATCACCCTTTATGCGTTTTCAACGCTTTCCACCACCTCTGTGCATCCCTTCCACATAGTAAACTGCAAGCAATACTCTCTGATTATCTCGAGCACCCCAATACATCAAAAATCTTCTCTGGGTGAGCAATCCAATTCTCTGCATCAATTGGAGTTGGAGGCTGAATCAAGGATCGTGGTTTCGCTTGAAACCTTTCCAACCACACGTACATTGGAACCCCTTGCTGACCATGACCATCTGCATTCCCTTCCTCAACGTTTGTCTGGACCACCACTATTTTACGGATTCTCCCTCTCGAAAATTTACGGTGGCATTATTTCTTTGCGTTACTGTTGCACAATGCCACCAACCGAGGTAAAGCACAGTTCATCTTTGCTGATTCACCAAGGTAGCCATGAGCATTAATCTGATCACTAGGTTGCTCATTGGACCGACCTTCACCTCTTCCCCTATTGTTACCTCGCCTCCCAGCAACTGTAGCGGATCTACGAGTCATCTAACAATGAGATCACGAATATAAACAAAGCAGATAAGAGACAAATTCAAATATAGCGGATATGATAGCTGAACAGAAAATCAAACAGAACAAAAACCTAACCCAGAAGTCTACCCATAACTCACAGGTCAAACCTAAATAGGTTTTCTACAAGAAAGAACCTGGCTTTGATACCAACTCTATAACACCCCCTTTTCGAAATAGAAAGAGAGGTTACTCAAAACATAACAAAATTGATGAATTTAATAGCAATGCTCAAAGCCACAAAAGAATAGTCTTAATAACTGATAAATACCACAAGTCAACCATAATAAATCTCAAATTGTCTCAAACCACAATCTAAAATAATTATTACAATTCCAAGTAAACTGACACATCAAGACTAAACAGAATATCTCTAAGTCATTGGAATGAATGGAGCTCTCATTACACTTGCCCTTGATCCCCCTGATTACTTACCGGAAGAAAAATACAGCATGAGCCAAATGCCTAGTACGGATATAGAATACAAATAATGAACCGAAATAACTAACTCAATTAAATGAAATGAAACGAACGAACTGAAACGAAACGAACAAAACTAACACAACGAAATAATAAATTTGAATCAAATGGTGGGTGTTATTTCATCACCGAACTCGAAACAAAATAGAAATATACCTTGCCACACGAGTAAGTCAAATTATACCACAGCCGAATCACATAATGCCACCTGGTTAGTCACATTGACATGAATGATCGCGAATCCAATGTAAAATCGGAAGGTGTGTTTGGCACAAACATCACCAATCCGCGAACATATAACATAACGAGCGAAACTAGGAATCGACCCATACGCCTCCCACAACAAAACACCAAATGGCCAACTCCCACCGAGCACAAAAGCGGAGACGCTGGGATCGATCACACCGCCACGGAAGGTGTCATGCCTCGGTGCCAAGAGGACATGCTGTGGTACCCCACAGTGGTTATAGCTCGGGTATACCCTACCGTGGCGCCCCCAAAATTAGGTATCGTCACCCATCTTGGGTGCCACTTACATGGTACATAAATTCAAATGACTTACTTAACCTAAGCTGTGGTATGCAATATCGACATAAATCGTGAGTTTGAATACAAATATTGTCTACTAGATATTATACAAACTCAAAAGGAGTCCTCATTACAACTATTATCACACTATTTCACGAAATAGTGAGGACTACTAATCTTATCCTCTGGACCATTACTTCGTTCCCAAACTAAATCCCAAATTTATGTTCTCATTTCACGAAGAAAACGGTGAAAAAAAAGGTGAAGCTCAACTAGCCCGAAGAAATATTATGACTAAGATAATGCGAGAATAAATTATCATTAGCCTTGAACAAGTGTTAAACCGATAAAATACAATGAATAACCAGGTTTAACTGCAATGAATAAGCAATCCATTAAAAGAGTCAAGTAGAGAATAAAGTCTACTATCTTTTAGGTTTTAAAAGGTTTTCATCAATTTTTATCACGAGACTCGACAATAAATAAACCACCACATCTAATCATCCCTATACCACGATCAAGGATTTTCATCAAATTATCAATGGTCATGACTAAAACGAATCACCCCCAATCATAATCATACCAAAAACTATCCATCAACATTACAGGAGCCCTTTGAGGACTTTAGTCACATCATTTATATCAAGTCACGATTATCTTAGAATGATCCTCGGTCATAATCATACTAAGTTCATCTATGCATGGCGTAAGCCAAAGATAACATAATATAACATGAGGATGATGACAATGACATAATAATTCAATAAAACAAGTTCAAGAATTATTTAATCCATGAATTATTAACGTCCAAATTGTCGACATAATATCTTTATTTAAGTAAGTAAAATTCAAGAATGATCGGAAGAATATTTCCATGAAAAGATCTTTGGATGAAACGCAAATATCGAGGATATTCTACTAATTTCATGGAGTATAGAAGTCAAAGTTTTAACCAACTGGTATAATAAAGAATGGAATAACAAAAGAATTCACCATGCATGCGGTACTTGCCATGAGCGAGTTATTCCAACATAATAATAATAACGGAACCGAAGTCGGTGAAATTCACACCAAGCGGGATGTTCCAACAGAGTAATAAAGATGGAACCCGGATCCGGTGTGTAAAACACACGATAGGATATTCAGCGAGAATGATAAAGAGCGGAACCAGGTCGGTGTAAAACACATGAACGAGGATGTTCCAACAGAATAATAAAAAGCGGAACCGGTCCTGTTGTAAAACACACGAGCGTGATGTTCCAACAATAATAAAAAAATCGGAACCAGTCCCGGTGTAAAACACACGACAGGATGTTCCAATGCAGAATAATAGAAGAATGTCACCAAGTATAGGTAAACCAGCATATCAAAGTTATTCAATGAGAATAATAAGCGATGGAATAACATAAGGATTTCACCAAGTATAGGGTATCATGCGTATCAAAGTTATGTATAGGGTATGCCACTTTTACGAGTTATTCCAATGTAATAATAATGAATGGAATAACGAAGTTCTCTTCAAGAAGAAAGAATAACACCCTCTACTGTAAAAAGAACCGAATATAGAAGTAGTGAAGTAGCGAGAATACTCTTCTTCTTTCTATAACTTTCTCTCTATAAAACTCTCTATAATTTCTCTCTAGAGTTTCAATGAATTAAATAAGAAAATAATGAAGGAATGAGCTTCTTTATATAGGAAAATGGAATGCATAAGAATTAATCCATGAACGGTCCAGATTGATTTACTTTAATCGGACGGTCCATATTTAAAGAAAAATCTTTTAAATAAAATATAATATATTCTATTTATATAAAAACATTTTACTATGCAAACAACTATTATCTTGCAATACTATCTGAAACACTATGCAACACTATCGT
This sequence comes from Panax quinquefolius, assembly GCA_020205615.1. Lineage (NCBI taxonomy): Eukaryota > Viridiplantae > Streptophyta > Magnoliopsida > Apiales > Araliaceae > Panax > Panax quinquefolius. Next base: position 107,685,524 of record CM035165.1, read on the forward strand.
AATAAAATATAATATATTCTATTTATAGAATAACTTTAATAAAGTATTCTATTTTATATAAAAGATGTTTCATTTTATTACGTTAATAATACGAATAAAACAAAACGTCATTATCGCTATAATAATTCATATTATTAATCGACTATAATGGAATCAAACCGTAGTGACTTCTCACATAAAGCATCGATAATCAATACTGGTGTCTTCTTATGCAACCACACGTATTCTTTGTACTTTTACTACTGAGAGTAGTTCAACAAGTAACCACGGTAAAACTTCCGCCGTTATTTCAATAAAATATTTTTGTCGTTTTCTCGATCCGACAATAATTACATTAATAGGGGTCCACCAATGATTGAGTAGTTATGCGAATATTCCTGCTAAACCTAATATTCCCCAGGCCAATCGAATATAATATAACCACTTGCATACTTTGAAAAATTTATAAATACTACCCACAACTATAATATTATCTTAAATTCACACCATAATATTAAAAATTATTTTAACAAAATTTAAATCTTTATTGATAAAATCTGGGGTCTCACATCTCCCTCCTTATGGAATTTAAGCCACTCGAAATTAGAGTGCGTACTGATATGATAAAGAGATGAGGATACCTTGAATACCTTTATTGTTTAAAAATATTAAATTCATCTTTACAATCCTACCAAAGATATTCATTAACAATTCATCTTTGCACTACAAAGCAAAGATATTTATTAACAATTCATCTTTTTGCACTTCTGGCCAAAGATATATAAATGTAAAAACCAATAATCTTGAGACTCGACAATAGTATCCACAACCATGAATTATCCATGCACTCTCTGGGCTAAGGATATTCGTGTTTTCAATTACTGATCATGATTATCTTAGAATAATCCGTGGTCATAATCATACCAAGTCTATCAATGCACTACTACCAAAGATGACTTTTACCACATCCATGAATTAATATTTCATTCTTTGAGACTCACTCAATAATTAATCCATATCATCGAATCATCCACACGCACTACTACGGGCCGAGGATATTCATTAGTATCACGACCACGAATTATCCATGCACTACGGCCAAAAGATAATTGTGTATTCATTAGTATCACGACCACAAATTATCCATGCACTACTGCGAAGATAATCGTGTATTCATTAGTATCACGACCACAAATTATCCATGCACTACTACGAAAGATAATCGTGTATTCATTAAGTATCACGACCACAATTATCCATGCACTTCTACGGCGAAGATAATTGTGTATTCATTAATATCACGACCACAAATTATCCATGCACTACGGCGAAAGATAATTGTGTATTCATTAAGTATCACGACCATAAATTATCCATACTACTACGGCGAAGATAATTGTGTATTCATTAAGTATCACGACCACAAATTATCCATACACTTCTGACCAAAGATAATTGTGTATTCATTAAGATCACGACCACAAATTATCCATGCACTACTGGCGAAAGATAATCGTGTATTCATTAGTATCACGACCACAAATTATCCATACACTACTACCCGAAGATAATCGTGTATTCATTAAGTATCACGACCACAAATTATCCATGCACTACTACTGACGAAGATAATCGTGTATTCATTAGTATCCGCGACCACAAATTATCCATGCACTACGACCAAAGATAATTGTGTATTCATTAGTATCACGACCACAAATTATCCATGCCTACTGACGAAAGATAATTGTGTATTCATTAAGTATCGCGACCACAAATTATCCATGCACTACGGCGAAGATAATTGTGTATTCATTTACTGTTATGATTATACCGAATAATCCGTGGTCATAATCATACCAAGTCCATCTACGCACTACAAAGCCACGCGATGACTTTCAACATAATATAAACGTGAGGATAATGATATAAAGAATCAATCAAATGAGATAAAGGATAAATATTAAACATTTATAATATAATTTATCCAGATTCAAGAATATCCCCATGTTATCAATCATTTAATAATCTCATAATCTAATAACATTAATATTATAACAATATTTTAATCACTTCTTAAATTTATAAACAATTTATCTTAATTGTTTACGCTTTTACCATATAATGCATTTAATCATTCAAAATGTCAAACTCATAAAATATCATCACCAATTATCAAATCCTCATCAAAAATATGCATATACTACATATAGGATTCTCTAGCCATAAAATCCTATTTTCAACTTTGTTACTTCACATAACATATTTAACTTTCATATATTCGTAACTAAAACTATTTTCATGAAAAATACCAAATCAGCCCCAAAAATATTTCTTTTCTGGGATTTAGCATAATATAGTCCCATAATGAAAATATATTTTTTCAAAATTTTAAAATTCATTTACTATTTTTAAAAATCAATTTCCACTTAATTCCTTAAGAAATTAGCTACCTCAAGTTTAACTCCAAAATTCCCAAATCTTGGCAGGACCTTACACATGTTAACGTGAGCTTCCAGTTTAAATTTCATGGTCATCTGAGTTATAGAACTCTCCGGTTATAGCATTTTTCATTCGGAAAAACCTAAATATTGAAATAGTCATAACTTGCTCATTTTAAGTCGAATGAGCTTTTTTGGACAGAGGTACTTTATACCATATACTTTCATGTCCCAAAAGGCCAGAATTTTTCTCATAATTTAAGTGGTCAAAAACAGTCCCTTAAAGTTTCAAGGCGATAGCATTTTCTTGAAATTTACAGCTTTGGCCTCATTTGCTAAAATCAGTCCACACAAAAATCTACAACACCTTTTCCAGTAATTCCACTTGGATTAGTTAGGTAACTCATAGATCTAACTCTAGGACTTGACCACATTCAAAAATTCAAAATATAATAGGAGATATGGTCAATTGAATTTCATATTACGTTTTCACTAAAATCGATTTTCAACTCTTTGTGATTTCTAAGAAACTTTCATGTTTTCACATACTAACCAACATAACTCATCATAAAACTTACTAATACTTCATATACCCATGATTTTCATTAGTCCAATGCTTTTATTATGACTTTCATCATAATCCTCGTAAATGCAGATCCTTTTAGTTGAAGAAATATTTGAGGTTTAAGAAATGGGTTTTTATCTTTGGGTCAATACAAAATTCGATTTCACATTCTAGGTAGGCTAGAAGTCTTCAAGAATACGCCAAGAAATTTATTAATGATAGAAATATCATTCAAAATTCTTCTCGTCGTCGAAGACTTGGATAAGACGTCACATTAATACCAACTGTGACTTCTATCCTTAACCTAGATAAAGATCTCACAATGATACCTATAAACTTGCCATCTTCATTCACGATGTCGCCTCTGACGTAAAGTCCGCTTCTATTACATTCCACACAAGGAAGTCAACAACGAAAAGGATCGGGGCTCTTTCTTATGGCTTGATATAACAGTGATTAACTTTAGGGTTTGGTTACTTTGAATTCGTATAACAGGTTGGTTATGAATATAAAAGCTAACAACCTTACGAAAAGCATGATGAGTAGTTAACCAATTGATTCCTAAAATCACATCAAAGGCAAGTATTTTCAAAAGATAAGATCGGCGAATAGCGTGAAAGTGTTTATTTGAAACAACAAGATTAATAAACAGTGGAGGTAACGAAGGTTCCTACTAACGAAGGTTCAACCAATAAGTCAAAGTTTAACTTCTTCGGAATCAAATTTAAACGTTGAACACAACTAGGTGAAATAAAAGAGTGGGTAGAATCGGTATCTAACACGGTATAGACTTCGCAAGAGCTTACGATTAACTTACTTCGTGATAATTTTATTCGTGTTCCTCGTCACGAGAAAAAAAAGCTCTCTTTAAACTCACCTACTTTGGTTTATGCAGGGACGATCTTTGGTGCCTCCATCCTAGTTGAATTTGTCTTGATGGCGACAAAATCGAGCTAAGTGACCTTCTCTTCCACAATTATAACATGCTTTGAATGGCGTGGTAGCGATCGGTGATGTGTCCTCTCCTCCGCATTTGAAGCATATGATGGGTGGTCGATTCTTCTTCCTTTGAAGCGGTCTTTGGCGTAGCGTCTTTCCATCATTGTTGAATCTTCTTTTCTTGAAATGTCCATTCTTATTATTTTGGCCCCGATTACCACCGAAGTGGTTACCATATCCGGCTTTATTGATTTCCTCCACGCTTGTTGTCACCGCCTCGATGACTACTCTCATTTGTATTATAATTTTCTTAATTTGCTTCTCTTTTAGTTACGTTGACTCGTTATCGCGCTCCACTAATCGAGCCCTATTTACAACATCCTAATAAAAACATAGTTTATGAGAAATAAGATGTTGGCGTATCTCCGCTTCAAACCTCTTAAAACATTCGCGCCATTCTCTTCATTATCCACCAGTGGGGCCTTGAATGATAACTCCGCAAATTTTGCCTCGTGTTGCGACACGGTCATATTGTTTTGTTCCAACTTGATAAACTCCACCTCCTTCATGTGGCGAATACTTTCGGGAAAGTATTTGTCGTTGAACGACTCTGGAACTTCTCCCAAGATATCTTGATCTGAAGAGTTGAGTACGTTTCTGGATTTCCACCAATGTCTGCCTCTCCGCGCAACATTAAAGGCGGCAAAAGGGAACCTTTTGCTCCTCGGAGCATCCCAAGACATCAAATATCTTGGTAATCTGCTTTATCCATGCTTCCGCCGAGAAGTGGTTTTGGCTCTCCTTAAACTCCGTGGTCCCAGCTCCTTGAATTGTTTAATGCGGTGGCCGCCGAGAGTTTTCGTGTTTCCACCTACGTTTTGGGCGAGAGTCGCTTTCTCCGACGATGTTGCATGAATTCTAAAACCTTTTAAATGTACCGTCGTTCATCAATTGATCGGTGTTGTTGTTTACGGGAGGATTATCGCCATCCCATTGCACATTGTCCCGATTATTGATATGTGGAGAATCAACAGTCTCCTGTGCTCCATTCTTATTCTCAACATTCTCGGATGCCATTTTCAAACACCGCCACAAAATAAGGGTTAATTAACATATCACATATTATCCCTATACTCGTGACCAATTAAATACCAAATAGCTTTAGGTAGGTCATACTAGCGAAGAATTCCCGTCTCTCCCTCCTAGTACTATTCTCACATCTTAGCCGGGGATCATATCCTAAGCTCGATACCAACTATGGCCCCCAAAATTAGGTATCGTCACCCATCTTGGGTCGCCACTTACATGGTACATAAATTCAAATACTGACTTACTAACCTAACTGTAGTATGTACAATACGACGTAAACCGTGAGTTTGAATACAAATATTGTCTACTAGATATTATACAAACTCAAAAGGAGTCCTCATTACAACTATTATCACACTATTTCACGAATAGTGAGGACTACTAATCTTATCCTCGGACCATTACTTCGTTCCCCGACTTCGTCAAATTGTAAGACCCCAAAATTTTTTTTTAAATAAAAGGAATTTCCTTTATTTATTATTTTGAAATAGTAAGGGTTGATTTGATTAATGTGGATAGTTAAGGGTTAAATCATAAAATATTTCAAAATAAGCAAGTGGTTATAAAATATTCATTTTTGTGGGGAATATTCGTTTGGTCGTGGAATATTATCTTTATCGGGGAATATTCGCGATGCGGCGGTAGCAATAACCATGTGTAGGCCCCATAACGAGCGATTGGATGAAGAAAACGACAAATATAAGTTGGTTAAAAATAACTTGGCGTAGTTATTCACAATTATCTTTGTTGGAATACCGGTGATTAAAATCTGATGTCTGGCGTGGTTGCCTGATGCACACCAGTATTACACAATATTGTTGAATTATTGATTAAATGCGTAAAGATGGCACTACTTTCAATAATTTTCACGAGTGAATTCTTTGCTCAATATTTTATATTATTGATTCAATAATTCTTTGCGTCGATATTTTATATTATTCATTGTTCAATAATTGTCAACGCACATTATCTCCATTATCGGATCAATAATTCATATTATTTGAATAATATTATTAGATAACATTATTGGCAATGTCTAGAAAGTTACATCACAGGAGAGGTTTGGTCACCTAATTGCATGCGCAATGAGGAGAAATCCTTATCTGAAAGCCCCTCTTCTTTCCGGAGCTACTTTGGTTATCATAATTGTGATTACGTAATATTATTTGTGAATAATTAATTATTGATTCATATGATAAGGAAATATTTATTTTATATGAATATAAATGATGGATTTATTTATGTGGTTATTAATGAAGGAATTAATGTTGAGGTGTTTTATCAGTATTTTTGTCGGAATGGAGATATTAAAAATAAAATCAGGGGTTTTGAGATATATTGCGGGGGTTATAATTTTTAATCCGACCGTTGGATTGTGGTAATTTTTGGGTATGTTATACATACATAAGTTGAGTATATGTCCACAAATTTTGAACCGTTAAAAATTCACGAATGATTTGTTATGAATTTTAAGAGGTGTATCGATTCGGAAATTAGGGTTATAATTGATTTTGGTGGAAAATTCTAGAATTGAGTGGGCCCCACTTGTGGTTGGTGAAGAAATGTGCTGAATTTTATTTCAAATGTGATGGGTGGCAATAGTAGCGAGTGTAAAGCCATCGGTAGCAGTCAAGTCTTTCTTGCTTGGCTAACATTTTCCTATAAATAGAGGGCTAAGTTAGAATTGAAAATCACACCGAAACAAAGTTTTCTCTTTCTCTCTATATATTATTGGCGTATTTTGTGAGTATTTAGATACTTTGAGAGTTCTTTTAAAGTCTGAAGTTTCATTCAAACATCACTTGAGCCTTTCCTTCAAATCTTGATTCTTCTTTGAGGTAAGGGATATTATTTTTTTTCGTAATGATATTATTTCTTGATATCATTATCTTTGAAATGTTGATCTGAAGTTTTATCAAATTTGGAACTTTTTCATGTCTGAGTTACTATTCATGAGTTACTATTCACGAGTTACTATTCATGAGTTACTTATTCACGAGTTTCTTATTCACGAGTACTATTAAATGAAGCGTGAAAATGTTTTTTTTTGGAATTTCTATCTTTTGGTGTCGGAGTTACTATTCACGATATCTGCACTTATTCACGATACTCTGACTATTCACGATATCTGGCACTATTCATTAGAAAAATAAAATTTCTTCTTTCTTTTCGTCCAAAATATCTATTCGGATACTAGCTTTGATTGTATCCATGTTTTGATCATTCTTGAATTTTACACCACTTTGTGATTATTTTTGAGGTATTGTTGGACATGGATAAAACAAAGTACGAATCATTAATCCTTAATCCTTGTCATTTTGTTTCAATGGATTAGATTCTTTAAAAATATTTTCATCATCCTCGATCTTAAATGATGATATTATTGAATATCTTTGGCTTTGTAGTGCAAAGATGAATGATTTCTGAAGAATATCTTTGGCTGTAGTGCAAAGATGAGCGGTGTTTAAATGAACATGACCGATCGATGAATATCTTTGGCCTTTAGTGCAAAGATGAGCAGTGTTGAGATGAACATGACCGATTGATGAATATCTTTGGCCTCATAGTGCAAAGATGAATATTTGATTTGAGATGAATATTGATTGATGTTACGAGGATAAAATATTGATGATGGATTGTTAAATTCATAGATTATAGTAGATTTCATTCTCTACGTAACTCTTATGAATTATTATTTCCGGCCACTTAATATTGATCCGAAACTTGTTGTATACATTATATTCTATCGATTTTTTCCTGTTGGAGACTAACGATAATTTGTTGTATATTATCTTAGTCATAACATTCTTCTTTGGGCTAGTTGAGCTCACCCTTTTCCTTGTTGTTCCATTTTCTTCTCGTGAGGCGAGAATATAGCGAGTCTTAGTCGGGGTATGGAATGAAGGTTCTAGAGAGAGTTGTTTAGTAGTCCTCACCATTATTGTAAAATAATGTATCAATAAATGTGATGAGGATTTATTTGAGTATAAATATTGTCTAGAAGATAATATTTGTATTTAAACTCACGATTTTATTGTTGTGATAATAAAGTTGTAGTTGTTTACGTACCATGTATTTGGCGACTTTCGAGAATGGGTTGGATGGAATGGACCAATTTTGGGGTCGTCACGGTTGGTATCGAGCTTAGGGATATGATCTCCGGCGGAGATCGGGGAATAGAACTAGGAGGGAGAGAGCGAATAAAATCCTTCACTAGTGTGTCCTACCTAAGCTTATTTGTTAGTTGGTCAAGATATAGGGATATTATGTGATTGATTTCCTTAATTAACCCTTGTTTTATGACGGTATTTAAAAATGTCGATTGAGAATATTAATAGTGGAGTAAATGAGACCGTGGAGAGATGCACATATTATGACGGAGAGCGTTACGTGCAACAGTGGCAATGTACCTCCCGTGAATAACACCACCGAAAGCGAGATGATGAGCGAGGGGATGTTTAAAAGCTTTTTGCGATTCATGCAAAATCGAGATTTGTGGAGACTCGTGTTCAAAATACGAGGAAGAAATGATAGCAATTCACGGGTGGTCACAAAGATAGCAGATTCAAAGAGTTGGGACCACGAGAATTTAAGGAAAGCGGATCCGATCATGGCGGAAACATGGGTCAAGCAAATTACCAAGATATTCGATGTCTTGGGATGCACGAAGGAACAGAAGTTCCATTCGCCACCTTTATGTTCCATGGCGAGGCGATTCTTGGTGGGAATCATGAAGCGTACCCATCCAAACCTTTCGGCGTATGACGTAGGGGAGACGTTTGAAATGCAGTTCAATGACAAGTACTTCCACGAAAGTATTCGTCATATGAAGGAAGTGGAGTTTATTAGACCGAAGCGAATAACATGACGGTGTCCCAAAGACGGCGCGAAGTTCATGGAGTTATCCGAGTTTGCACCTCATTTGGTGGAGAATGAGGAACGATGACGCCGGATGTTTACGAGAGGTTTGAAACCCGACATACGTCGAAGATCTCATTTCTCATAAATTTTCTCTATTTAGATGTTGTCAGCGGGGCTCGATTGTTAGAAGCGAGATAACGAAATACGTTCAACCGAGGGACAATAAACGAGGATCATACTGAAGATAGCGGTCATCGAATAACGATAACCAAATGGAGAAAGAAGAATACGGATAAAGCGGTTACCACTCTGGTGGTAATCGTGGCCATGAAAATAGAAGAAGCGAATCGGGAGGAGATTTTAAAAAGAGAGATTTAACAACGACCATGTGAAGGCAAGATCTGCAGCAACAATTGGTTCTAAGGGAGGAGAACGACCACCCGGTCATATGTTATAAATCGAAAGAGGGACATATCGGTCCAAACCGCCCACAACAATTTAAGGTATGCTATAATTGTGGAAAGGAAGGACATATCGCTTGAGATTATGACGATATCGAAACCCATCCAATGAATGGTGACTCAAAAGGATGTCCAAGAAAAGTCAAAGTCAACGATTCTGGAAGAAGCGTTTGTCGTGGCCGGTCAAAAAATACGAGGAACCCGAACGAAGTTAGCACGGGTTAGTTAATTATAAATTCTTGCGATGTTTATACCTTACTAGATACCGGATTCTACCCATTCTTTTATCTCTCTTGCTTACCAACGTTTGAACTTGACTACGGAGAAATTAGACTTTGACCTATTTATGGAGACTCAGTTAGGAGAAACTTTCATTACATCCGTTGTTTAAAAATCTTGTTTGATTCAAGTTGGCACCATTACATTACCTTACATTGACCTTATCTCTTTAAAGATACTTGCTTTTGGGATTGATTGGTTAACTACTCATCATGCCAAAATTGATTGCTTTTGTAAGGTTGTTAGTTTTCATATTCTAAGCAACTTTGTTATTCAACTCAAGCGATCGAACCATTGTAGTCAAACATTTTCATATCAAGCCATGAAAGTCATTCGTTTATTACGGATGTCAAGTTTTCTTAGTCCATGTTATGGATTTGAATAAAGACACGTCGATTTGAATAATATTCTTGTTGTTGTTGATTTTTCCCGACGTATTTCAAAAGAATTTATTAACTTACTCCCAAAGACCGATATTAAATTTTGTATCGACTTTGAACCCGGTACAAAACTCATTTCTAAAATCTCATATCGAATGGCTCTATTGAACTTCGAGGAGTTAAAATTCAACTATAGAATTTGGTACCGAGCCTTTATCCGGTGACTTCCTTTGTGGAATGCACCGAAGCCGCACTTCTCTGTAGGGGACGTCATATTCGATGCGATAAGAAAGCGATAGGTGTCATTGTGACGTCTTATCCAAGATTGGGATATGAGTCACGATTGAGAACAACCTAAGTCGAATCGAAATGCGTAGTTTTCTAGGCTTAGTTGGTTATTATCGGAGATACGTTGAAGGTATTCTCGAATCGCTATTCCATTAACGTAGCTAACTCGTAGAGATACAAAATTCGAATGGAGCAAGGAATGTGGGAAGAGCTTGAAGAACTCAAGAGAGACTCATTTCAAAGACATGTTACGACCATGCCATCCTGGAAAAGCGAACGTGGTAGGTGACGTGTTGAGTAGAAGATCGTATATCTGAACGAGTACAATATTGTCAAAGAATCATTTCGTATAATATACAAATAATAGAGATGGAGATGAAAACTCTAGGTACCCACGTGATGATATCTGATGCGTGATGATATACTGAGTATAATCGACTTTAATCGATAAAGTTAAAGTCGTTCAAGCTACACACGGGAGTCCGGCGAATTTGAAGAAGGAGGTGCAAGAAGTTGTTATTTTAAAAGCGAGAATCGGTGAGGTGAGGAAAGCTCAAACCTTGATTTATTAATCCATTTGAAATTCTCGATCGAATAGGAACTGTGGCCTATAGACTCGTTTTACCACCAAGTATGACGCGTGTTCATAACGTTTTTTACGTATCGATGTTACGTAAATATGTGAAAGACCCGAACCACGTTATTGAGTTAGAACCGGACGAGATAGCCGAAGACTTAACGTATGAAGAGGTACCTGTCAAGATTTTGTAGAGGAAAGAACATGACCTATGTACCGAGGTTATACCATAAGTTAAAGTTTTGTGGAGAAACCATGCTATTGAAGAAATGATCTGGGAGTTGGAATCAAAAATGAAAGCGAGGTATCTTTACCTTTTCGAAACACCAGGTACGTATGTCAATTTCGAGACGAAATTTCATAAGGAGGGAGGTTGTAAGACCCCAAAATTTTTTAAATAAAAGGAATTTCCTTTATTTATTATTTTGAAATAGTAAGGGTTGATTTGATTAATGTGGATAGTTAAGGGTTAAATACGCAAATATTTCAAAATAAGCAAGTGGTTATAAAATATTCATTTTGTCGGGGAATATTCGTTTGGTCGTGGAATATTAAATGTCTTGTCGGGAATATTAAATGCGTAAATAGCCCATGTGTGGGCCCCATAACTGAGCGATTGGATGAAGAAAACGACAAATATAAGTTGGTTAAAAATAACGCCGTAGTTATTACCAAGATTATCTTTGAATGGAATACCCGTTGTTAATAAAATACGATGTCTGGCGTGGTTTACGAAGACACTTACGGTATTACGACAGTATTGTTGAATTATTGATTCGTACGTAAGATGGCACTACTTTCAATAATTTTCACGATGAGTTCTTGCTCAATATTTTATATTATTGATTCAATAATTGCTGCGTCGATATTTTATATTATTCATTGCTCAATAATTGTCACTGCACATTATCTCCATTATCGGATCAATAATTCATATTATTTGAATAATATTATTAGATAACATTATTGGCAATGTCTAGAAAGTTCTCATCGAGGAGAGGTTTGGTCACCTAATTGCATGGCGCCAAGAAGAGAGAAATCCTTATCGAAAGCCCCTCTTTCCTGAGAGCTACTTTGGTTGTCATAATTGTGATTCTCGTAATATTATTTGTGAATAATTAATTATTGATTCATATGATAAGAAATATTTATTTTATATGAATATAAATGATGGATTTATTTATGTGGTTATTAATGAAGGAATTAATGTTGAGGTGTTTTATCGGTATTTTATCGGATTGGGTATTAAAAATTAAATCGGGGTTTTGAGATATATTAAGGGGTTATAATTTTTAATCCAGTGATTTGGATTGTAGTAATTTTTGGGTATGTTATACATACATAAGTTGAGTATATGTCCACAAATTTTGAACCGTTAAAATTCACGAATGATTTGTTATGAATTTTAAGAGGTGTCGATTCTAAAATTAGGGGTTATAATTGATTTTGGTGGAAAATTCTAGAATTGAGTGGGCCCCACTTGTGGTTGGTGAAGAAATGTGCTGAATTTTATTTCAAATGTGATGGGTGGCAATAGTAGCGAGTAAAGCCATCGGTGTAGCAGTCAAGTCTGCTTTGGTGAGGCTAACATTTTCCTATAAATGAGAATTTAAGTTAGAATTGAAAATCACACCGAAACAAAGTTTTCTCTCTTCTCTCTCTATATTATTGAGCGTATTTTGTGAGTATTTAGATACTTTGAGAGTTCTTTGTTCAAGACAAGTTTCATTCAAAGATCACTTCCGACCTTTCCTTCCGGAAATCGATTCTTTGAGGTAAGGGATATTATTTTTTTTCGTAATGATATTATTTCTTCAATATCATTATCTTTGAAATGTTGATCTGAAATTTTATCAAATTTGGAACTTTTTCATATCGGGGTACTTTATTCATGAGTTACTATTCACGAGTTACTATTCATGAGTTACTTATTCACGAGTTCTTATTCACGAGTACTATTCATGAAGCGTGAAGATGTTTTTTGTGGAATTTCTATCTTTTGGTGTCTGAGTTACTTATTCACGATATCTGACCTTTATTCACGATACTCTGACCTTTATTCACGATATCTGGCACTATTCATAGAAAAAATAAATTTCTTCTTTTCGTCCAAAATATCTATTCGGATACTAGCTTTGATTGTATCCATGTTTTGATCATTCTTGAATTTTACACCACCGTGATTATTTTTGAGGTATTGTTGGACATGGATAAAACAAAGTACTGAATCATTAATCCTTAATCCTTGTCATTTTGTTTCAATTGGATTCGTTCTTTAAAATATTTTCATCATCCTCGATCTTAAATGATGATATTATTGAATATCTTTGGCACAGTAGTGCAAAGATGAATGATTTCTGAAGAATATCTTTGGCTCAGTAGTGCAAAATGATGAAAGGTGTTTAAATGAACATGATCGATCGATGAATATCTTTGGCCTTTAGTGCAAAGATGAACAGTGTTGAGATGAACATGACCGATTGATGAATATCTTTGGCTCGTAGTGCAAAAGATGAATATTTGATTTGAGATGAATATTGATTGATGTTACGAGGATAAAATATTGATGATGGATTTTATAAATTCATAGATTATAGTAGATTTCATTCTCTACGTAACTCTTCTATGAATTATTATTTCATCATGCGAATATTGATCCAAACTTGTTGTCTATTATATTCTATCGATTTTTCCTGTTGGAGACTAACGATAATTTGTTGTATATTATCTTAGTCATAACATTCTTTCTTTGGGCTAGTTGAGCTCACCCTTTTCCTTGTTGTTCCATTTTCTTCTCGGGGAGGCGAGAATATAGCGAAGTACTTAGTCGGGTATGGAATGAAGGTTCTAGAGAGAGTTGTTTAGTAGTCCTCACCATTATTGTAAAATAATGTATCAATAAATGTGATGAGGATTTATTTGAGTATAAATATTATCTAGAAGATAATATTTGTATTTAAACTCACAGCTTTATTGTTGTGATAATAAAGTTGTAGTTGTTTACGTACCATGTATTTGGCGACTTTCGAGAATGGGTTGGATGGAATGGACCAATTTTGGGGTCGTCACACCATTATGTTCTCATTTCAAGAAGAACAACGGTGAAAGAAAAGGGTGAGCTCAACTAGCCCAATGAAATATTATGACTAAGATAATGCGAAATAAATTATCATTAGCCTTCAACAATGTTAAACCGATAAAATACAATAGACAACCGGTTTAATCTGCGGTGAATAAGCAATCCATTAAAAGAGTCAAGTAGAGAATAAAGTCTACTATCTTTTAGGTTTTAAAAGGTTTTCATCAATTTTATCACCGAGACTCGACAATAAATAAACCACCACATCTAATCATCCCCGTACCCACGGTCCAAGGATTTTCATCAAATTATCAATGGTCGTAACTATACCGAATCACCCCAGGTCATAATCATACCAAAAACTATCCATCAACGCATTCACGTGCCACCGAGGACTTTAGTCACATCATTTATATCAAGTCATGATTATACCGATGATCCTCAGGTCATAATCATACTAAGTTCATCTATGCACGTAAGCCAAAGATAACATAATATAACATGAGGATGATGACAATGACATAATAATTCAATAAAACAAGTTCAAGAATTATTTAATCCATGAATTATTAACGTCAAATTGTCAACACGATCTTTGTTTAGTAGAGTAAAATTCAAGAATGATCGGAAGAATATTTCCATGAAAGATCTTTGGATGAAACGCAAATATCGAGGATATTCTACTAATTTCATGGAGTATAAAGTCAAAGTTTTAACCAATTTGGGTATAATAAAGAATGGAATAACAAAAGAAATCACCATGCATGCGGTACTTGCGCATGATGAGGTTATTCAACATAATAATAATAACGGAACCGAAGTCGGGTGAAATTCACACAAGCGGGATGTTCAACAGAGTAATAAAGATGGAACTGGATCCGGTAAAAACACATGATAGGATATTCAACGAGAATGATAAAGATTTTAACCAGTCCGGGTGTAAAACACATGCATGGGATGTTCCAAATGAATAATAAAAAGCGGAACCGAATGTGTAAAACACATGCATGTGATGTTCCAATGTAATAATAGAAGAATGTCACCAAGTATAGGGTAAACCACATATACTGAGTTATTCCAATGAATAATAAGCAATGGAATAACATAAGGATTTCACCAGTATAGGGTATGCAAGCATTATCGGAGTTATGTATAGGGTATGCCACTTTTACGAGTTATTCCAATGAATAATAATGAATGGAATAATGAAGTTCTCTTCAAGAAGAAAGAATAACACCCTCAACCGTAAAAAGAAATGAATATAGAAGTAGTGAAGTAGCGAGAATACTCTTCTTTCTTTCATAACTTTCTCTATATAACTTCTCTATATAATTTCTCTCTCTAGAGTTTGAATGAATTAAGTAAAAAATAATGAAGGAATGAGCTTATTTATAGGAAAATGGAATGCATAGTAATTAATCCATGAACGGTCCAGTTGATTTACTTTAATCGGACGGTCCATATTTAAAGAAAATCTTTTAAATAAAATATAATATATTCTATTTATATAAAAACATTTTACTATGCAAACACTATTTATCGCAATCTATGCAAAACACTTATCAAAAAACTACTATCTGACACTATGCGTAATAAAATATAATATATTCTATTTATAGAATAAACTTTAATAAAGTATTCTATTTTATATAAAAGATGTTTACATTTTATTACGTTAATAATCTGAATAAAACAAAACGTCATTATCGCTATAATAATTCATATTATTAATCGTGATAATGGAATCAAACCGTGACTTCTCACATAAGCATCGATAATCAATACCGGTGTCTACTTATGCGACCACACGTATTCATCGTACTTTTTACTACCGAAAGTAGTTCAACAAGAACCACGGTAAAACTTCCACCGTTATTTCAATAAAATATTTTTATCGTTTTCTCGATCCGAATAATAATTACATAGGGTCCACCAATGATTGAGTAGTTGTCTTTAATATTCCTGCTAAACCGAATATTCCCAGACCAATCGAATATAATATAACCACTTGCATACTTTGCAAAATTTATAAATACTACCCACAACTATAATATTATCTTAAATTCACACCATAATATTAAAAAATTATTTTAACAAAATTTAAATCTTTATTGATAAAATCTGGGGTCTCACACCTACGGTATTCTAACAAAAATATCATGTCACAACACATGCGACATAATACCAAACAAAAGGGTTCTAACGTGTACATGTTCGATCGAACGAATTATCAATACAAGTCTCCAAAACATACTAACATGTACATCACTACAAAAATCGAAATTAATATTAACCATGATAAACAAGTTCAAAGAGTACAAACATGAGTTCTAAATATCAATGCTCCAAGACGAAACTATCACGTGGATTTGAGAAGGAACAAACATGCGAAACAATAACTAACTTCTAAACGAAAACAAAACGAACAAATCAACATTAAAAGGATTATCGCTGAAGGAGTACGGAATCCGTACCTGAATTAGGCAATGTAATACCCAAAGTATAATCCAAAAACACGCTTAGACTCTCTCCGTTCAATCTAAATAATTTAATAAGATTTAAGTACAATCCAATCATTAATAAAATAATATTATTAAATTTATTATTAAAAACTTTTATAACTTGTCGGCAAAATTAAATAATCTAAATTAATATACATAATTTCAATTTGATTTACCAATGCTGATTTATAAGTTTCATGGCTGAATACGTATTAAAATATTATATATATATATATATATATATATAATATAAAAAGAAATCAACACCTGCAGGCAATCATGCAATCAACATTTACATCTATATATATATAATCGCTATATAATAATAGTATATTTAGTATTAATAAAAGTCTCGCTTAAAGCTGAAATCCTACATAACCTACTAAACATATATAATCCTTATTATGTACAGCAACTTTTAACTGAACCACTTTATCATTTTTTTATTTATTTATTTTTTTTTTTGAAAAGCAATCATCAATTTTTATGCACAGCAATTCACGTACACAACATATAACTTAGAACATGTTTAATTAATTCAATGTGCCAATCAATTACAAGTTACAACCATTCATTACTAATAGCAAGATTATAATACCTTTTCGTTTTTCCTATTCATCAAAGAATCTGCAAATTTTCTCTTCTTTTTTTTTCTTGCGCTATCCTTTTGTTCTCCCTCTCGCCTCCTTATTTTTGTCAATTATCAGATGTAGATGTACGTGAGAATTAAGATAGATTAGGGTTTAAATATTTATTTATATAATTGATGAACTTCCTTAATTTAAATAGAATTTTAATTTTACTCACATAAATTAAGCCCAAATAAATTTTTAAGGCCTAAATTTTACAAATTTAATATCCAACATTATTACTATTTATTAGCCCACATAACTTAAATGACTAGTTTGACCCAAATAAAAACAAAGTCCATAAAATATATTTTAAAACAAAATAATTTTTTTTTATATTATTTTTTCGGATATTACAATATGACTATAGAAATCGTTTATATATATATATATATATATATATATATATATATATATATATAAAGTAGCAAAAGTTTTATAATATGTTTGATGATTATCAGACATGTTCCCCCACCCTCTAATTTAACAATTGCATCACGATCAAATATTGGTTAATTTTGTTAATTAATTATAGCACACCGTGTCAGTGCCAAGCTTTGAGAAATGTGTCATATAAATTTATTGATATGTGTAAGAAGAGAAATGTGTCATATAAATTTATTGATATGTGTTATATAATTTCTAATTAATAATTAATTAATCTTTGAATATATCTACTAAAAACAACTTTTTGACAAAGTTACAGAATTTTTGCATATCATATTTGATTCCAAACCACGTATCTCACTTCAAATAATTTAGTCAAGAAATTACCGACTTCCAACTGTCAATTATTAGTATTTATTTGGAAATATTAGAATGGAATAAGTCTACACAAGTTTCACACATCCTATCTCCTAACCCAACTTTTTCTTTAAATATTGTTGAAAATTCTAGTCAAGATTTCAAAACAAGAATGATATGTTTTAATGTTAGTTAAACTGTCAAAAGTTATAACCATAGCCTACAATAATTTTATGTTTTGAAAATTGAACTCTAATATTAATTGAGCATTTAGTAATGGTGTAATGCTAATATAAAGATAGGTAGAGATATTAGGTAATTTCATAGTTATAGAATATGAATATATCTTTTTTTTAAACAAGTTAAAAAAATATATTTTTAATTTTGAAATAAAGAAAGTATACAAGTATTAAAAAATTATATTTTTACGTGAATAAAGAGAGTGGTTAGCATGAAATGAACTTATAAATGGTAAGTTCACTTTATGTCCAATATAGTGCTGACATGCAGGCAGAAAGATCATCCCTCCTGCCTGTATGTATTGAACCTAAAGCGAATTTATCATGAAATTTAATTCATATTAACCAGACCCGTAAATAAATGATGAAGGAAAAATTGGTAAAGTTGACTATTGTGCTGTTGAGATAATATATACAAGTATTCCATGGGCTTAACCTGAGCCCAAATAAAATGATACAAATGTAATATGTAATATAGACTTAAAGCCATAAGTAGAAAGGCCCAAGCCCATTTTAATTTGGACAAGTAAACTCTTGAACGATCAACTCAAATCAACTTAATATATATATAAATTTTCTTTTTTGATTTTAATGTTTAATTGAAAAAAATTGTTGGAGTCACTTCCCTTCCAAAGGGTTAAGTCACATAATTGCGTAGATAACCACTGAACCTTAGAGAATGCCAGCCAGCGTGAAAAGTCAGGATGTTAGCTACTACAAAATAATCGTGTTTAGAGATGTTATCTGTGTAGATAGACAGTGACTTTCTGAGGAAGCCAAAGTGCAGCCATAAGGAAGGGGAGGTCGGCCGGAGCAAAGCTCATTTTCCCTTCAGGGTAAAGCCGCGCATAAAAAAAAGTTGGTCCGCGAACTAAGTTCAGAATCAACTAAGTTCAAAATATCACAAGTGAATTGGGGTTCCATATCAAAAAATGTATAAAAGAGTGAAAGACTAATATATATGAATGAACTCAATATCTAATAGCTTTTAACTTTTGAGTCAAGTTGAGTTTCAAATATGTATTTTATTGACTTGTGTACGAATCGACTCTATGAGTCACTTTCAACAATTGAGAAAATAATTTATTTTCTTAAAAAAAAATAAAAGTTCTTGTTTACCTTATGAAATATAGCATAAGTACTCCCTCGGTTCTAATTTATTTGTCGTTTACAACTTTTTAGGAGAATAAATTATTTATTTTCTTATATTACCCCTAATTGCTCTCATTCTCCCAATAAATTTTTTCTCTTGTATTAATAGTTTACAACTTTCCATAAAAGGGTAGTGATAAAATTTTCATACAAATTTTAATTTTTAGATGATAGTATTAAATGATTTTTTTAATTCATGTGCATAAAGCTAAAAAGACAGTTATTATGGAACCGAGGGAGTATATTACTCCATCCGTCCCTTAATATAAGATGTTTAGAGAAGTTTTTTTGTCCATTAATATATGACGTTTTAGAATTATAAGTAAGTATTATTTGCTTAGTTTCTAATATTACCTCAAATATTAAATATAACTTTGGTTCTCTTACTATTTTTTGTCCAATAAATAATAATATTTTTTTAATATAAAGACAATATAAATATTTGATATTATATTTAATATTATATAATCATTTTCTTAATATTTATGTATAATTAAAAAATCTTATATTAAGGTAGCAAGAGAGTACAAGGTAACGTACATTAAATTGGTACCTAAATAAAGTAAATAGTATTCCGTAGTTTTGATGAGAACTCCACGACGGAGGACAACTGGCAAAAGATATTATTTGAAAACAGATAACAATGTCGGCAGTTTAAGTAAGGACGATTTATTCTTTATTATAATAAAAAAATATATAAAATATTGATTAATTTAAAAAGATTAAAAGATAAATTGCACCCCAAACTTTATATTGATGTTGATATTTAAGATCAAAAGTGAAAAAGGTTAATAAAAGACACATCACTTTTACTTTATCTTGAAGCAGTTAAGCGCACTTTGGTTAATTAAGCGGGTCAAAAGTAATAGGATAAAGGTATAATAATGTGAATTTTGAGGGGTATTTAAGTCTTTTCTCTTTTATCTTCTCATTCTCTCTAAGCTTTAAAGGGGTGCATTTCGTCTTCTAATCTCTTTCCTTATCTCTTTCTCCTCTATAATTAACTTTCTCTCTTAAACGCAATGAACGACAGTAATGGAAACCCACCACAAGAAAATTATACAACACAAAGGATCCCAAACCAGCAACCACGACCAAACCAAGATGCCCATGACGAACTCAATCAAACCTCAGCCAAGAGAGACAACACTAAGAAAACAAACACCCAATTGATTCGGCAAAGAGAGACAACAATAAGCATAAAGAATCAGTTGGGAAATCCACAAATTAATTAGACCCATTGAGGAGAGACTTCAATTTAAATCAATTTGAAACTCCAAATCTAGATATGCTAACAATAACCCAGATTGTACAAGCACACTGAACGACAAGAAACATGAAACCCAATAGGGCCACATAACCAAACCACCGAAAATAAATCAAAGCCCAGAAACCCCATATTCCAGCATGAACAGTTCGAAAAGTGATTAAAAAAAGAATTAGATCCGAACAAGATCCAGCTTCCAAAACCCCCAACACCAGCAGATCTAATATCCCACACCCATAAGAGATCCACCATACGATCTATCCAAGCTTTCAATACAGATTATGGTGTTTTTCTCTTCTTCTAAGTTTGTGGTGAAGATGGCGATGGCCATGATCTTAGTTTCCTTCTCTCCCTATATATATTCCCTCTGTTTGGCTCCACATTCTATTTCTATATGATTGCGTATATATGCCCTCTGATGTTCTTAATTTGTTCGTAATCAGAAGAAAAATTGCTATTAATAATAATAATATTGAAATAATAATTATAATTTTCAAATATTTTATTATTATTGCCTCAATTATAATTACAATGTGCACCTCAAGCTTAGAGGAAAGAGAAGATAAAAGAGAAAAACTTAAATACCCTCAAAATTCACATTCTGAATTTTGGCCATTGGCTTTTTGGAATTTAATTAACCAAAGTCTGCAATCTGTTTTTAAGAAGTAAAAGTAGTATGGGGTGTCTTGAAATCTTTTTCACTTTGAGTCTGAAATATCAACATCAATATAAAGTTTGGGAAGCGATTTATTTTTAATCTTTTTAAATTAATCAATATTTTATATATTTTTTTATTATAATAAAGAATAAATCGTCCTTACTTAAACTGCCGACATTGTTATCTGTTTTCAAATAATATCTTTTGCCAGTTGTCCTCCGTCGTGGAGTTCTCATCAAAACTACGGAATACTATTTACTTTATTTAGGTACCAATTTAATGTACGTTACCTTGTACTCTTGCTACCTTAATATAAGATTTTTTTAGAATTATACATAAATATTAAAAAAATGATTATATAATATTAAATATAATATCAAATATTTATATTGTCTTTATATTAAAAAAATATTATTATTTATTGGACAAAAAATAGTAAGAGAACCAAAGTTATATTTAATATTTGAGGTAATATTAGAAACTAAGCAAATAATACTTATAATTCTAAAACGTCATATATTAATGGACAAAAAAACTTCTCTAAATAGTAAAGTATGGGGTGTACTTAGACAATCATAAAATTAACACATACGTCTTATAATTCTTAAACGTCAATCATAAAGCACACTGAAAAACATAAATAAAGTATGGGGTGTACTTAGATAACTTTTTCACTTTAGGGTGAAAATATCAACATCGGTGTAAAGTTTGGATTTCAATTTGTCTTTTAGTCATTTAAAAATGCAAACTTTTCCTCGCTCTCACTTTATATACAGTATATGATCATAAGAACACATAAAAAAATAATAACAGAGATTAAAATTGTATTGGGATTATCAAACAAGATGACGGGGAAGAACAGTTTCTTTGCAATGAAAACTGATGCAACAATAGCAAGTGAGCTGATCAGTTCTGATTTCAAAGAACTTGGGCAGGCAGCCAAAAAGCTAGCTAATCATGCTGTCAAGCTTGGTGGGCTTGGATTTGGGACTTCTTTTCTTGCTTGGGTTGCTTCTTTTGCAGCTATGTAAGAGGATCTCTCTCTCTCTCTCCAAATTTGTTTTCTTGAAATGATAGGCTAATTAAATCTTTAGTTGATCACTAGATCTATAGTAAATGGAGTGTGCTATGCTCTGATGTGAATGTGTCATATTTTCTTCTAAATGTTGTTAGTTTGATTTGGGGTTTATGTTTCTTTAATTGAATAGGAATATACCCATCTGCAGAAATTGAATTCAATTATAATTTAGGTTTTATATCTGGTCCAAATTGAATGTGGATCTCAGCCATATGCAGAAACTATATTCAATAATAACCCTTTTACACTTTATATGCAAAGTTTTTAGCATTTTTATGAACTACTACCACTTATTTTAATATGTGAGATGATTTGCTGTGAAGTGTCTCTTTGTATGCCATTCTTTTTGCAGTACACAAAATCTTAGATCTTGTTTTAATTTTCTTTCTTAAATTTATTTAGCTAACAACTTAACAAAGATACTTTTACTATTGTTCTGTAGTTATCTGTTGATCCTGGATAGAACCAACTGGAGAACCAAGATCCTAACTGCACTTCTGGTTCCATACATCTTCTTGAGTCTTCCTTCAATAATCTTCAACCTTTTCAGGTGATCTTCAATTGTTTTATGCTTATCATCCGAGAGAGAATGATCTCCTCAATTATATTATGATTTTTAGTTTTAATATGATTGGAAATGCAGGGGAGAAGTTGGAAAATGGATTGCTTTTGTCGCAGTAATATTGCGCCTATTCTTCCCTCAGCGAATTGCAAGTAAGATATTGCTTTGAATTGCATAAATGATTGTTAATGTTAATACTTTTGTGAGATTTTCAAGAACTTGATGTACATGTTGTAATTGGATTGTCATTAAATCCCTTTGCAGCTTCTTTAATTTATTTATGCATATTTGAAGTGTGGTTTATGTTTTGTTATCTCATAGTCATTAGCTTTGTAGTTGTTGTAATATTATAATCATTCTTTCTGCATAGACTTTGCATTAAATGGCATTGTTATGTACTAAAAATTTAACTACTTTTAGCTTGAAATAGGAATAAATATTCAATCCATCTTCTCAATACGTCACAACTCACAAGGTGAAAAAGATGGACACAGTGTGATAATTAAGGATGTTGTTACAACAAATATTTACCTTGAAATGAGGATGCATTCTGGCAACACTAATCATTCATCTAAATGCAGGTTATCTAGAAATGCCAGGGGCGTTGATCCTTATTCTTGTGGTGTCCCCTAGCTTTCTTGCAGACACCATAAGGAATAACTGGATTGGTGTTGCGATATGTCTTGCCATAGGGTGTTACTTGCTGCAAGAACACATCCGAGCATCGGGTGGGTTCAGGAATTCTTTCACAAAGAGCCATGGCGTTACTAATTCGGTTGGCATTATCCTTTTGTTGGTTTATCCAGTCTGGGCGCTGATTCTTGAAATCCTATAGACACATTTTGTATGCAGCTGATTCTTGAACTCCTATAGAGATATTATGTATGTTTGCAGCCTGTGGATCTTACCAGTTAAGTGTTGTTATTGTTAGCATCGGGTGTGTTTTTGTTAAGTGTTGTTATTATTGGCTTGATATTGTAACAAATAAACAGAGTCTGGAGCAAAGTGATTTGTTTTTACTTTGTGTAGAGACATGTTGTGCATTTTTTTTTCCTACTCAAAACTGTTCTCATCATGCCTTTGTTACATTTCTTTATTTTAGAATTCGGTAGAATAGTTGTTATCAACTCTCGGCATTAACAAGTAAAAATTCAACACAACTGTAATAGCTTTCTTAGTTATTTGAGTGGGACTATTTTTCTTATTAATATCAAGAGAGAATCGAAAAGGGACCCTTCCTTCAGGCGGCCACCGGCCAGTCAACTTCTGCTTCTGCCATCATCTTCTTCTTCTTCTTCTTCTTCTTCTTCTTCTTCAGTGCTGTGTAGTATAGAAAATGGAGTGGAAGAAGTTCAGATCTAGAGAGAATGGATTGGAGATATAAAGGAGAAGATTGAGATTGAGTTTTTGAGAAGAATAGAAGAGTGTTTTGGTTGAAATAATTCAGCAAACACTTGGTGTGCAGTTGATTGATTTAGATAATTAGATTTGAGCCAGAAAAGTTGCTCTGTGTCCTGATCTGAGATACCTATTATTCATCACAATTTGCAGAGAAAAGAAAAGACAGAGAGAGAGAGAGAGAGAGAGAGAGAGAGAGTAGAATTTAAATGAAACTTCTAGAGTTTTTTCCAACTTCCTTCTGAGCTGATATGTTAGGTGTTGTTCCTCGTGCTAAAGTACAGTCAGTCTTGATATCTGGTCATATATTTTTAAACAGGTACATGGATTTCTATATTACTCATCTTCTTATTCATTTGTTTCTTTTATTTCCTTGTGTTTCTTTCATTTCTTTTCTAAAAATAAAATTTATAGGAGTAAGATGTGACTTTTCCTTTGTTAACTATAAAAACCAGGACCTGCCATTACTTACTCAACTCTTATTAGTTTTCTCCAATGGTTGTAATCCTGTTAATTCTTTTCACCCGGTGATTAAAGTTAGAAATTAAATACTTATTATTTGCAAATGCAAGATAGTGTTGCACATCGTTTGATTTGGACTTGTCAATTTGTCAAATGAGGGGTGTTGGGTAATGATATTTTATCCCTTTCGTAAAATATATTGAAACTTTATTATTTTTATTCTATTGGGCTTTTTATTATTGAATTATAAAAATCATTAAGCGAATTATCATATCATTTTCATTTCAAACTTATAAGGCCAAAGATTGGGTCAATGGATCAATCATTTAGACATTTTAAATATCTACAATCTTTGACCAGAATGATGAAAAAAGCATGTCGGTTGACTAAAGAACTCGCCATGCATTAATGTGGATGGGATTATAATCGATTGGCCAGTAGAAACAAATGATCAGCGGTGAACAAACTACTACACGCAAATGGCGAGAACCCATCGGAAAAGGGAATGTGTCGGGGTAGTAGTGGGTGGCACGATATTTCGATCAGGAGGGTATAACTTGGCAAGGAAGTCTCGACCAAGAAAGTACGCTCTCATCTCTTCTTCATTTAGAATCGGATATTCGCAGAGAATTATTATCTCTTGATATCAATACACTTAGGTGATATAGCCTCATTTTTATAAACCTTGTGAATTCACATCTTGATTCTCACGCTTTGGCTATCCCCAACGCGAACCAAATCGTCGAAGCTTGTGGTGTTTATTGTGTTTACGTTCTGCGGGATCGGGACGCTTTTAGGTGATTGGACGTGACGAAAGATCTTGGCGTTAACATTGGCGCTGAAGGAGGGCTCTTTTCAATCACAATTGTTTAAATTTGCTTGAAAAATGATGAGGAGTAGAGATGTAACAATCGGAAGGCGAGGCGATGGTCATTAGTTCATCACCGCCTCGTATCTCAATAAAAGATCGGTTGGGTCCTTCTAAAAGTGGTCGTGAGAACCGCGGCTTCTAAACGATTGAGGAAGAACTTCGTCCAAGATCCGTGGTGGAGCCAGACGGAAGTTAGTTTTTAACGCCGATAAGGGGCGTGATCCCAATCCGAACGGGTAAAGGGTTCACCACCCGGACTCATCGGCAAAGTGGTCAAGAGGACCGAGCTACCAAGTTAGCAAGGATGGCGACGAAGCGGATAAGGCTTTGGAGGTTCTGTTAAGACAAAGGGAAGATATAAGCCGAATGATGCTTGGTGAATGAGTTGAGAGACGAAGCATCTAGCCATTTCACTCCGGAAGGACGAAGTAGGCATAAGGAAGTACCCGTCGGAAGGGTAAGGAGCCGGAACATTCTATGCATGTGTCCGGGATCATTCTTACGATGTAGAGGAGATCGAGGAGCAGAACGCCTTGACCTCAAAGAAAGCAATCGACAACAGTTGTTAGATCAATTCATCGTGACGATGAAAGACGAAGGAGCAGTGTCGAGAGAAATTATGTCGAAACTTAGAAGGGAGAATACCGTCACAATCGTTTCATCATGAGGATGAAATTTTACGACCTAGTAAATCGAGAAGTCCCAGTAAAGGCAATAAGATCGGCGGGAAGGGTCGATCCATTCCAAAACCTAGTGTCGCCAGAAAAGGAGATCTCATCACAACCCAAGGTGTTGATTTTACAGTTAGAGAGTTGAAAGAACTTCAAAACAATTGGTTTGAGGTCCAACCGGTGAAAGATATTACGGTAAGAAGGCATCCCTTTTTCCTCCGATATTCTTGGGAGAAAGCGGATGCTACCAAAAAATTACCTCGCATGGAGAGCTATGATGGGTCAGGAGATCCTTATGACCATAGTCAGGCGTTTGATCGATTAATGGATTACTATGACTTTATTGATGCTGCTAAATGTCACACTTTTGTCACTACTTTGAGAAAAGACGCCAGAGACGGTGGATGGGGACTTTACCATCGGATTCTATCTCTCGTGGATTGAACTTTGTGATAAGTTCCATGCTCGTTTTGGAAGCAAATCAAGAAGGGGAAGCTTCTGGGTTCTTTAAAGACAAGTCCGTGATTCACCAATGAATCTTTGAGCCAATATGTAAAGAGGTTTAGGGAAGCGGTCGGGCGGTGTATCGATCTTAATGATCTCAAGTTTGTTGGATTATTCCGAATGGGTGGATCTCGGTTAAATCGGAGAAATTAGTAAAAAACGATGTTTCACCATCCGAAGAGCTTAGCAGAAGCCTTTCGACAAAAGCGTAAGGCTATATTGTTGTGGAAGAGGCTATGAATAGTCTCAAAGAATCCTTCTTTGAGCCAATCAAAGGAAGTAGAGGTTCCCAAGACCGATGTTGATCGGAGAAGAGGGGGAGGTTACAACCAAAGGGGCGTAAGGTAGTTCAAGAAGTCTGATAACTCGTCGTGACGAAGGCAAAGCGACGATGCACTGTTCCTACCCCGAAGGTTAATAAGGTTTATACCCAAATGAATACGAGAGGTCGATAATTTTGGATCGATCCAAAACCACCTTTCTTTGAACCACCTCGTGATAATTACAAAACGGGACATGGCAACCCTCGTAAATATTGTGGTTATCATCAATTGCTTTGGTCGTGACACTAATGAATGTTGTAATTTAAAAGATTTTGTAGAAAACAAGATTAAAAGTGGCTTCTTGATTCAATATGTGGTGAAAGACCGTCAAAATCGCCAGTTATTAATCGTCACAGCTCAAACAGATTCAAGTACCACTGTTCAAAATGTTCCACCACCGCCAAGCAAGCAAGTCGTTGATGTAATAACCGGGTGGGTCTGCTGGGAAATTAGTAGGGAAGAAGAGGAGGTCTTATCTTGATTCAGTTATGTCGATAACCGATCTTTACTCCCGAGGTTGATGTGCCTTTCTGTGAACTGTTATTTCATTTACGGATCTGGATTATCCTTGGAGCCCATTGAACCGCACGTGAAGGAGCATTGGTGATCACGGCACTGAGTGGTGGGCTCAGTGGATGTGAAACGCATGATGATAGATAACGGATCTTCGGTGGACATTCTTTATGCCCATGCTTATCAAAGAATGCATCTCGATGAGCACAAAATGGAGGTGGACAGAAGCTCCTCTATATGGTTTCTAAACGATCCTCACAAAGTGGTAAACACTATCTTGAACTCCTGTCATCTCTTGGCCTGACCCTCGTGAAGTGGAGATAACTTGTAAATTTTATGTTGTGCGTGTGGATTCTGCGATACAACGCCATTTTGGGAAGACTACATTGATGACTCTTGAGTAACTTCCATCCCACATTTCAAAATCAAGTTCCCACAAAGACACGTGGAGTAGGAGAGGTGATGGGTGACTTGGATCTCGCCCAAGATGTTATCGAATTACATCATTTCATCCGGAATGGGGTCGATAAACAAAGAAAGACGATGGCAATTGAAATCGAACCCTTCACCGAGAAGCGAGCTTCGTAAGCAGATTGGTAATCCCCACGGAGGGGACGGAGGAAATTGAGTTGGTCATCTGGCGAGCTTGACAAGACAGTGAAGATTGGTTGAAAGCTACACGTAACCTCTTCTGGACGAATCTTATGGAACTTTTACGATGCTATGTCGATATTTTTGCATGGGAGCCACAAGATATGCACAGGTCGAGTAGGAAGGTTCTTTGAGCATAAACCGGAGATAGATCCTTCAAAAAGCCGCCAAATCGGAAGAAGCGGATATTTGCTCCAGAACGTCAAAAGATCATCGATGAAGAGGTTGCAAAATTTCTTCGGTCACGACTTCATCTACGAGATTGATTACCCGGAGTGGATAAAGAATGTAGTATTGGTGCGTAAGCGTAATGGAAAGTGGCGGGTTTGCATCGACTACACCGACCTCAACAAAGCTTTGTCAGAAGGACTTTTATCCTCCGCCCCATATCGATCGGCTCATCGATGCCACTTGGGTATGCATTATTAAGTTTTATGGATGCTTTTTCGTGTTATCATCAAATATCCATGTGCTGAAGACATTCCAAAAACAAAGATTCATTACACACCGATTCGGTGTATGCGTGTAAAAAAAAATGACTTTTGGCCTCATTAATCTTTGGAGCTACCTATCGGGAGGATGATGAACTTTATATTCATAGGCAATTTGGGAAGGAACATGGAGGTTTATGTAGATGACATGATCGTGAAGAGTATGCAAATTCGTAAACATTTGACGATCTAGAGGAATGTTTTCAAACCGTCACATCGACAATGCGACTTAATCCAACCAAATGTACTTTCGGCCTTGGTGCCGAAAAATTTAAGGTTATCTGGTCGATCGAAAGGCATCAAGCCAATCCGGAGAAGATCCAAGCCATCCTCGATATGAAGACTCTCGGTCGTTCAAAGACGTTCAAATGTCGACCGGTAGGATCATGACTTTAAGGAGGTTCGTCGCCAAATCTGCAGAAAAGATGTCTTCCTTTCTTTGATACATTGAAGGGACCGAAGAATGCAAAGACATTCCAAAGGACTTCAAAGTGTGAAGATGTTTTCAAAGTATAAAGACGTATCATCTTGGCTCCTTTATTAGTCAAGCTCGTCCCAGCAGAGACTTTGTATTTGTACCTTGCGGCGCCTCATTAAAGAGTTGGAGCGCTTTTGATTCGGAGATCGGTGGGAAGCGACATCCGGTTATTACGTCGGCCACGTCCCACGAGATGTCAAACAAGGTATCTAACATTGAGAAATTTGCCTTTGCTTTAATAATTGCCGGAGAAAGCTTCTAAGATTTTTCAGGACGACTCTGATGTCGCTCACACGGATCGGCCGTTGAAGAAGGTGATGGGCAAGCCGAGAGGTCTCTGGTAGATTAGCGGCATGGACTATGGAATTGTCCCAGCTTTTTATCGAAATATCATCCGAATCGCCATCAAAGGCCAAGCCTTGGTGACTTTATGGTAGAATGTTCGTTCACCGGCGAATCTGAAAATTTTGGAAGTTTGAATCTTCCGATCGAAAGCGGTGGTCGTTATTCAGCGAGGTCGAAAAGCGTGGATGTTGTATGCAGGATGGATCCTCTACGATGATGATTAGTGGGCAGAATTATTCTAATAAGTCCGGAGGATTTAAGGTTCAAGAGCCATCGATTCGGGTTTAAAGCAACGAATAATGAGGTTTGAAAGTACGAAGCGATGTTAGCAGTGTCCGATTAGCGAAGAGTCTCAAGTCCAATGATAATTATCTATAGTGATTCTCGGTTGGTCGTTAAACTTATTATCGGGAGATTATGAAGCTCGAAACCGAATGATCAAATATCCGGTGGAGTTAAGAAACCAACTTCAATTTTTTTGCTTCGTACGAGTTTCATTTATAGAGCGCGACGACAATTCTCTCTTTGATGCTTTATGTCGAAATTGGCCACCACTGAGATCTGATGTCTTTCATGGATCGGTGTATTTGGAAATTTTGCGGCGGTAGAAGTGTTCAACATGAAACGATGATGTGCATCGAAATGAACAAACCGTTGGATGACCCCTACATCGAGTATTTGGCGGATGGCGTCCTTCCTTCCGGATCGGATGTTGTGAAAGAAAATCAAGTACAAGAGTACTAATTTCATCTTATTGATGGGGATCTTTATCGATTGGCATTTTCCTCACCATTATTGAAATGTTTGGTTCCGTCCAAAGGCGAAAGTATGCTTTCTTGGGGAAGTTCACTGAAGGGATTTCTTGGTGATCGTATGGTCGCCAAGTCTTTGCTTACAAAAAGCACTTGACGACAAGGTTCTTATTAGTAAATGATTTTCAAAGAAGCTACTGAGAATCGTCAAGCAATGTGAAAATGCCACTTCGATAGTCCGGTTCCATGACACCACCTAAGAGTTATACTCGATTTTATCTCCTATACCCTTCATTTGTCAGGGGGGTGGATATATTGGGACCAATTACCTAAAGCTAAAGGTCGGAGTTAGCTTCGTCATAGTTCTTTATTGATTATATGACCAAGTGGGTAGAGGCGAAACCGCTTGATGCGATAATGAATCGAGTGCTTAAAGTTTATAAAGAGTGTCTGTGGTGTTTCGCTTTGGAATCCCTAAGATATTGATATCGGACAACGGACGCTTGATTAAATGGGTTCAAAATTTGAAGAATTTTTGAACGATTTGGGGATTCAAAGAAAGAAGACTTCGTGGCTCATCCACAACGAATGGGCAAGTTGAAGTAACCAACGGACGACTTTGAATCGGAATAAAGCGAAGATTGGATGAAGCTAAGGGAGATGGCGGGAAGAATTGCTTTGGCGTCTTTGTGGGCATCTAAACTACGCCGAGA
Source organism: Panax quinquefolius (assembly GCA_020205615.1). Classification (NCBI taxonomy): domain Eukaryota; kingdom Viridiplantae; phylum Streptophyta; class Magnoliopsida; order Apiales; family Araliaceae; genus Panax; species Panax quinquefolius. The sequence goes on from CM035165.1 coordinate 107,716,464, forward strand.
CTACTACGAGGATTCGCCGCCCGATTGGCTGTGGCAATGCGATGCCTTAGTCGGTCGAGATCGGATCTCCAAGTCTTGGGTAAGTCAATTCAAAGAAATCTACAATGATGAAGGGCCAAGGCTAACTTGGACTCTTGACGAAGTCGAGAGGAAGCTTTTATCAAATTGGGCGCTTATCAACGAAGGGTGGCCAAACATTATAACAAGGGTGTCAAACTTCGTAGATTCAAGTAGGAGACTTCGATTACGAGAGAAGCCAAGCATCTACACCTCGAATCGGAAAGCTAATGCCGAATTGGGAAGGGCCATATGAAGTGATCAAGTACCAAAGCCTGTTGACTTATCGATTAAAGGCACTTGATGGTTCCGAGATCAAGAATACATGGCATCTTTGGCGGACTTGAATATTTTCAATAAAGTTCAAGTCGGTTTATCTAAGTCCGTACCACAACTATTTGATATCAATAAAGATCACTTTTCTACAAATTATCACCGGTCTTATTGGTCCGATGGTGTAAGGAGGTATGGTAGGACTATTTGGCCATTCGATGGTAGCCCCAAGTCCTTTTGGTCCTATATTGATCTTATCGGGGTGGTAAGTCGATGGTCACTGATATTGGTCCGATGGTGTAAGGAGGTATGGTAGGACTCATTGGCCATTCGATGGTAGCCCCAAGTCCTTTTGGTCTATATTGATCTTATCGAATTGGTAAGTCGATGGTCACTATTAGTCCGATGGTGTAAGGAGGTATGGTAGGACTCATTTGGCCATTCGATGGTAGCCC